>OX941096.1:30072338-31322338 GCA_954870635.1 Arctium minus
TCGCTATTCTTCCAAATGGTATAATCTCTATACTTCAAATATTGGTCACTAAGTCATCAAAAAGACTGCTCTCGACCCCAATGTCGTCCTCTCAATCCCGACGAGTCCCACCGCTAGAGTGACCTGCCGTACATGACAATCAAACAAGTGTTAGGCTAGAGCCTAGTGAGAACTTATAAGCGGAAAATAACTTAAACAATAAACCTGATTGAAGTCATGTAGTCGATCTAGCCGTGAGCTAAATCAAAACAAATCAAATAAACCATTAGCATTCAGTAAATACTGACAATAGTTCAAACCACATAGCAAGCTCAACTACTCCAAGTTTATTGCTCGAAACATCAAGTCAACCACTCTAGGTCTATTCTTGAGAGTTCCAAAACAGGAGAACTCAAGCACATTGGGATTACACCATACTGTCCATGGGATGTTGCCCGACCGTATAGGCCCACACCCTACTTACCATGGAGCCCGATGCCTATCCCGTGCCAAGGGTAACCAAATGTTCGGACGAGACATTGTAATACCGTGCCTATAGATCCATTGCACTAACACCAAATACCAAAACATGCTAATACAACCATATTAATCATGCATGTAATTCATAAAACCAAATCCCAAATATGTGAGTTACTAACATGGGCTTATCTCACATTGATTAAGGAACCTTCGTAAACACAACCCCATCAATGATAATACAACAATTTCCGGTTCAAAAGCCAACATGTCCAATAATTGGTCTAATACATACAATATTCCCAAAACCCTAGTTTTCACTTTAGGTGTTTATCAAAATTCCAAGTAACAATTATTAGCTACTAAAAGAGCGGGTAAACATGAAATCATTAATTCTTTAAAACACCATCCATGAAAACCTTGTTTAAACCAAACCATAATATCTCCAAAATCCATAGTTAGGCCAAAACACAACAAAACCCAAATGTGATTAGGAGACAAGGATAAGTTCATAAACACATAACCCTAGCATTTATATTAGAGGAATGATTAAGAAAACTCACCTTAGATGATTTCAAGGAAACCCTAGGTTACAACACTTGAGGGTAGAATGTAGAAGACGACTTGGTGATTCAACCACAAGATTTCCAATCACCTTCAACAACCTAACCAAGCCCAATAAATGCAAATGATGATCTCCTCTTAGAGCAATAAATGAAAAGAGATGAAACCCTACCTTTTTATCTCTTCAAAATCGGCTCTCCAAAGCTCCCAAATGTTAGAAATGAGCTAAATATCGCGAAAATGGCATTTAAGTGGTCTGGGGCCGACCGCGATAGTGACTCACGATAGTGAACATTGTCACAATCGCGTGTCACAACCGCCCGAACTGTGGGCTTCGCGGTACGATCCCCGCGATAGTGACACTTGTCACAATCGTTGGTCACTATCGCGCCAAAGCCATAGACTCTCGGTACAAACCCCGCGAGAGTGCCCCGCGAGAGTGACCTATGTCACAATCGCGGGCACTGTCGCCCCAGTTGTACCGAACCCAAAATCACCCGATTTTGACCCGAATGCGTGCGCGATCAATTGTACGGTTCAATAAATGAATTTATGATCAAAATAAATGCATACAGAAATCGAGGGTGTTACACAATGGTTCATGACTTTAAATCAAAAGTCGGGACCTAACATCACAAAATGACCATGCTAAAGATGCGAGTACACCAACAAATGTGTCATACCTAATTTGCACCTTGTCGAGTTCTCATTATCGACTTAAGGTTGACACTTGATATGAGAACTCAAATCCCATAGCTACAACACTTTAGCGCATGACCCCACGATTTTCTTTAATCGCAAAGAATCACTAGAATGGCGCCCTACCAATAATCAACTTGACGTCAACCAGGTAACTCATCAATTCAGAATAATTCATATGCAAGTAATCGTTTAAAACTCCAAATCAAAGCTACTGAAACAATAAAGATTACAATTTACTAATCGAGATAACATGTGAATCTAATACTTCAAAATTCAAACATGCACCAACCTTTCAAGATGATATCCTAAATTTCAAAATCAAACACAAGTTGATCTTCCGGCGGTCTTAATTCTGAAGGACTCTCCCAGTCCTTAGCTACCATATATACCTTCCACACTAAGGTTCTAAATCTAAGGTTCTAATAAGTTCAATGTTTTTCAAGTACAAGACTCAATAATTATGCCAATTTGCAATTAGAAGATTTACCGGACATAAAATATTTATAACTATTTTATGCAAAAAAAAAATAAAGAAAAATAAATTACTACCACTACTAGATAGTCGTGTAAGAGCATCTCCAACAGTCATGCTAATGTTTTTCTAAAACAGAGTAAAAGAAATCAAAATCTCTAAAAAAATTTGCATACAACTCCAACAGCTATTTTATTTTAGCAACTCTAGTATTAATTATCTTATTAAAATATTTAATTTATTTAATTATATTATTAAAATATTCAATATATAGAAAATTGGGAGAGGAAAAGTTTACGTTTTAGAGGTAATGATTAGTTTTGGGAGAAAACTATCTATTTAGAGATTTATCTAAATTTAGAGATTTTTATACTTTCTCTCCTCTTTTCTCTATTTTAACATAGATGATAACATAGCTGTTGGAGCAACAAAAATGCTAAAATTTCATTTTTTTTTCTATTTTAGCATAGTTGTTGGAGATGCTCTAAGGTGGCCACAATTGCCATACACGTAAAAAAATTGAAATGTATTTATGTTACCTACAAGAACTCATGACAAAACCACAAGGGTTGTGGTGTGGTGGTAAAGGCTTGGGGAGTTCATAGCGCTCAACCCGGGTTCGAGCCCCACTAGCAGCACTTGTGGCGACTGAGGATAAACTCAGGGCTGCACGCTTTAGCGGCTGGGCCAAAGGCCCTAATTGCCAGGGATTAGTCTGGGCCATAGGCCCAGGATACCCTTTCCAAAAAAAAAAAAACTCATGACAACAAACAAAAACACACATCACAAACTAATCCAAACGGACCACTGTAGTCCCAACATATACTTACTCACGCTATGTATGTAAATCAATTCATACACTAAAATAACGTGTGATAAAACACGTTTGTACAAATCTCAAAGGAGAAATTACATGACATCAAGCTTCAAAAATTCTCTTTTTAACCACAAGTGACACATAATAAAATTCCCCAACAAAACTTGCATGGGATAGTATTCACAACAAAACCAATAAATTAACACACGTAGTAAATCAAGTCTATGCGTTTCAATGTTTCATCCATGTGCTACAAAACGACGTAAAATAAAACTCAATAAAACCCAAGGGCATTCATACAATTGGATGATGCTAAAATTCTCACATCCAATGATAAAATCACACAAGACAAAATCCTCAATAAAATATCATAAAATTTCTCAATAAATACAAACCCACACAGTAAACCAAGTTTATGCTCTTTCGATTTTTTTTACTCCTTAATACTAAAACGAGATAAATTTCATCAAAGTTTGCAATCACATACAATAAAACAGTTCATGCATTTTCTTCTTGTCATGGGTCATACTCTTGCGCGTGGCAAAACATTTCCAAAATTTCGTAACACGACCTCGCATGATGATTCGACAATGTATGAAATAATTTATGTAATTTATTTTAGAAATACATTTCGTGCATGAATTTGATCTAGACTCAAAGTCTTAGAGTCAAGCTCACCAAGTCCCCCGGTCACACTACCAACATTTGGTTTTTTTATATTGCCAAAGTACTTGTCAAAAATTTCTTTCATTTTTTTGTCATTATTTCTTTCAGTAACAACAAACATGAACAGTAATAGCGATAACAATAGCAAAAGTAACAACAAGAAGAATAGTAATAGTATAACTGTAGTAGTAGTAGCAACAACAACAACAAGAGTAGTAATAGGAACAACAGTAGGAGGAGGAGTAGTAATAATATCGTTAACGATTTTTAGACAACACCATAAGAAAACTACATCAATGAGTTTTATGAGCATGACCTGAAAAGAAATCCACAAGCTATAAGTGAATGAAACCAATTTTATATTTAGATGAGAAAACCAATTATTATTTTCATCTCTATGCTTTTGAAAATATGGTTTTTCATGTAGGTGGTTATAATTCATTATTTTTTTTCGTGTCTATGGTTTATAGTTCATTACTTTTTTTTTTCATCCCGGTGCTTTATAATTAATTGCTATTTTTGTCCCTCATACTTAACGGTAAACCATTAATAAAGTTAGCCTCAAAGATGAAAACAACAATGAATTGCAAACGATAAGGACGAAAATCCGTAATTTTAAAAGCATAGGGACACAATCATTTAACAAACCACGAAGACAAAAATCGTAGCTTACTCTATTTAAATTAAGTATCAACAAACTTCAAAGCTTATCCACAGAAGTTTCAACCAACATCAATTGGACAAGACAAACTAAGTGGCTGAGAGTTGATGAAAAACTTGAATCTTAAGCGACCGTGAGTTGATGAAACATTTGAATAGTATAGCCTATTAGTTGTAATATACAATAGCCCCTAAATATCTATTATCCTAGAGTATAGCCTGTAGCTTAGTTGGCAAAGGAGTGGTGCGACTTTACCTAAATACAAGACAGGTCCCAAGTTCGATCACGGGTCTTCCCGCTAGCCTCAGCCGCTGAGTGAGGCATACACCCCCCTTACATTGGTGTTATTAGAGGCGGGTTCTGTGCGGGTTCGATTGTGGTTGTTAGTTATCAACTTTTTGCCAAAAAAATGTCTATTATCCTAACATAACACCTAGGAAGGTACTATTGGGGACTTATTTTGCAATTTGTTCATATATATGTGATCAAATTGCAATTTACAAAGAAATAAAAACAAGAGGTATTTGTGTAATTCTACTTAGTACATGGGGGTTATGTGAAACTTTTCTTACCAGATCTAGGGCTATATATATGCTCCAAAGATTGACGCTAGGGTTTATCTGTTATCCCGGTCGTCCTCACTTTCAGCTTCTGTTCATTGCTCGTTTATCTATCGACGCCAAGGTAAATGGGTTATTTCTTTCAATTAATACCTGATTTCGTAAACGAATTCGAGCTATTTACACTCTGGTTTCCTTTTGTAGTTTTTTGAAATGAATAGCATATCTATATGTTTTCTACCAATTCTCTTTATGTATAACAGTTTTAGCAATTTAAGGATGCGGTTATTGTACTTTGATTTACTAAAAGAGAGATATAGAGGTGCCATTTTGAGGTCGCTTGATTTATACAACGCATTTTGCTTGTGAAGATTCGTTTTTTTGTGATTGTTGAATGATTTGGGCTTGTCTTGATGCTGTAGATGTTTGGGAAGTTGCTATGGATTTGGAAATTATAAACTTTGACATTTGGATATTCGCAATAATTTCACATATATTTGTTTCTACTTGTGGCAGATGAATGTGGAAAAGCTAATGAAGATGGCAGGTGCTGTTCGCACCGGTGGGAAGGGTAGCATGAGAAGGTTTGTGCCTCTTATGCTTGTTATGTGTGTTTATGTTGATATTATATTTTGTGAAGTCCTATTGAAGTTCAAAGTTCAATATGTTGTTTTGACATATTATTGCAAGAAAATTATATGATTAACTTGTGTAGCATGCAGATAAGCATAAAATGGCTTAGCTACGATGGTAGACCATCCTTTTTTGCCATGTGATTGGGAGTCTTGTTACTCGATAAATAAGATCTTGGTAGGATTTATACGTAGACACATGAACAAAGATGTCAAGCTTTTTGTCCAATCTAGTTGGGGAAAGCTAAAAGTTAAAAAAATGTATTCTGCTCAGATTGTTTCCTTAATATATAAGGGTTGCTGGCACTCTGCATTCATTATGATTAGGAGGATGCCCGTTACATAAAAAAGACACCACTTTGATCTCAAATTTATGAGGAAGGAAGAAAATGTGTTTGCTCAGGGAAAGAAAAATACCACTTCGTGATAAGAACTTGCTTTAAAGTCAAAACCGAATTTAAAATAGAATTTTGCACATATTTACACTTTACAGTACAAAATAACTCTTGATTCATTTTCTCAATAAAGATTGGTTAGAAAAACCATGCATAGCTTAATGTGAAAGTTTTAGACAGGATGCTTTTTGGGACAGATGAGATTGGACAGTGGACTTTTTTCCGTGACCAAAGGAGTATGTCTTGAGTGTGACAGGACGGCCATTGTAAATGTATTGTTTTATAATATAAAATCTCTCAACTTATATGATATGAGTAACTTCATTGTCATCATTATTTCTTCCTTCCTCAGAAGTGGACTTTATCATCTTGAAGGCATTTGAATACAATTTGTTTTAAAATTACCCTACTTGTCAGTGAGGTTGGGCAATTTTGGAATATCACATTTGTCTTGATGTTAAATTTTGAAATAGAACTTCTTTGTGGGACAAAGAAAGTAACCATATGGTCTCCTTGTATGGGTGGGATATGACGATTAAACTGCATAAAATTAAGCTAAATGGAAACTTCAGAATAATATAAAAGTATGATATAAATTGAATTTACATAATACTGATAATTGCACAGGGATATCAGATAAAGAGGAGTGGTTTGAACAGAAAATGATCAAATACGTCTCTAGTGCTCCCTACTCACTACTTCTGGCGTTTCTTTGTGTTAAGAATGGACACTTCTTGTTCTTTGCCTAAATTCCGATCAGGGATACCTTTGACCAACTTAGGTTTACTAGTAAACTTGCCTATTGATTTGATGAAACCTTTAGAATTAGTTGGACATAATGATCGATGAACTATAATGTTAGAAGCCACAAGACGTGCCGAGGACAGACCCATGCACCAAGGCTCCATGACTCGAACATTTGACCTTCCAGCTACAAGTGAATGACCTTAAAGGTTGCTCCAAGACTTGCACGTCTTGATAGACGGTAGTATAAGAGAATTCTGACTCTTAGTAACTTAATATTTGGGTCTCAGGTGAAATGGTTGGTTGATTAGCTGATTGTCATATGGTTATTTATATGAGCTCTGATTTGTGTAATAAACCGATAAACTGATGATCTTTGTGCATGGCTTTTAAAACTAGACCCCCATTAGAGGATGTTAGGAAGTCTTCGGCCTCAAATCTATTTTTGTGCATATAATTTGTTCATTCACATGTTCATTATGAAAGTTGTGGTTTGAGTTTGCCTGCAGAAAGAAGAAGGCTGTACATAAAACAACTACCACAGATGACAAGAGGCTGCAAAGCACTTTAAAGAGAATAGGAGTAAATGCAATACCAGCAATTGAGGAAGTTAACATTTTTAAGGACGAGACAGTCATCCAGTTCTTAAACCCCAAAGGTACAAATTGAGAGAATTAAATCCCTTATATAGCTCTTCTGTTTTCAACTGTCTTAAAACGAGCATATTTTCATTTGCATCTCTTTCAGTTCAAGCCTCTATTGCTGCCAACACATGGGTTGTTAGTGGTTCTCCTCAAACAAAGAGTATGTTACGCTCCTATTTCTGGTAGTTTTTTTTTTCACTCCGGATGCATGTCTTTGCAATTGTGTTTTTTGTCTTGGCATAAATGTCGGGTAAGAACTAGTACTTGCCTTCCCAATTTTCTAAATTTAAGCACGGGGAACGGTGTTCTTGATCATAGCTGGGACTGATGTATAATAACATTCCTTCGGTTTACTCCTGCATTGGCCTATATTTATGTTTCGAAAAATAATGGCATCATTAAATGAGAACCACAAAAAGGTTGAAACCATGAGAACTTTTACCTTAAGGGTATTGTTTTACATTATTCATCTAATGCTAAGATTTAAGGTATTCGTCAACATATATTTGTTTCACAACATGATGTTTTTTTCACTTGTATTTTATGTTTCACAACATGTCAAAAAAGTTTCACATTGTGAAACAAAAACTTTTAGTACCAAATGCTTGACAATCCTTGGTAGAGCTTATTTATATATGTTAATCAATACCTTAGAAAAAAATCATGTGAAGTAGCACATGATGTACTGATTCTCACAGTTGCAACCTTTTTGTGGTTCTCACTGGATTAGCCCCCAGAAAAATTATTTGCAAATACATCTTGATTATGCAAGTTCAGTTCAATCTCTCTGGATGCTGATTAGGATACATCAATTGATGACTTTGAGTAGTTATATGATATGTTTTCATTTTAACGACTTTTTGTTGTATTTTGTTTCTAGAATTGCAAGATATTCTTCCAGGCATTTTGAATCAGCTGGGTATGTCTGAAACTTTAAATCCGGTTGTCTTTAAATTGGGACAACATAAATACTATAAATTGTAACGGGGTTGTGTTTTACAGGGCCAGATAACTTGGATAACTTGAGAAAGTTAGCAGAGCAGTTCCAGAAGAAGGCACCAGGTGCCGGTGAAGGCACTGCTGCTACAACAGCACAAGAGGATGATGATGAAGTCCCGGAACTTGTGGCAGGCGAAACTTTTGAAGCTGCTGCAGAGGAAGGTCAAAAACCGTAGGGTATTTGATTTGACGGTGTTGGTCTTTACATTTGCGTTATTATTATTATTATTTTTGATGCTCCTTTTTGGTTTAAAAAATGTTCTAGGTATGCATTTTGATGTTGGTTGCGTAACTTGTAGGAATTATGTATGTTGTTTGTGTCGACTTTTTGTGTAATTTGATCCCAAAACCTTGCAGTTAAACTTTAAAAACCATATATCTTGAAAAGGAATATGAACCCCATGGTCTTTTACAGTGGTTGGCTTTGGATCCTCTGCTTAATGCAACTAGGGGTGTTCATCCAAACTGCACAAACCGTCTGCATTGTACTGCAGTTGCGGTTTGCGATTTTACTAAACTGAACTATACGGTTCAGTTTGCGGTTTTGAGTTATCAAGCTGCAGCTCAAACCGCACCACACAACATATTTTGTATATTTTTTTAATTTTACATATAACATATATAGAATAATTAAGTAGTATTTATATAATATTTTTGGACTTTGTGTTTTGGCCCAAAGTCCTATCTTGAATAAACAATTGTCCAATTGGGATTTGGGGTTCAAGGATCGAGATTAAAGAAAAAGTTGGATACGTCATGACTTAAACGTGTAATTTAGTTTGAAATTTATTTTTTTACTTAAACTATTTTTAATTATGCAATATGTATTTGGAATCAGATGTATTAAAACTTAACGTTTTGGATTATGGTCATTTTATTGTTGATTTTATAATGTATAAACTTGTGATTTTTGGATTGTAGGTATAAAGTGATAAAGTGCGATATGGACAAACCGTATACATTATACTGCATTGTGTTTAGTGCGGTTTGAGGTTTATACAGTGTGGTTCGGGAAAAATGCTCAAAACCTCGTATGCAATGTGGTTCGTGGTTTGGCCTCAAACTACACCGAACCGCATCGTAAAGACGTAAAAACCCTTAAATGCAACTGGATGTTATCCATTATGTGTGACCAACTAGAGATCCGGATTATGTGTGGCCAACTAGAGATCCACAAGCCTGAGCCTTTCAAGCACGATAAGCCCGTTTTCAGCAATGATTTGGAAGACTTGTTTGAAAGAAAAGTTTTGGTTTTTTCAAGTTGAGCTTTATGTGTGAAAATTAGTGGTGTTCAAAAAAACCGTTGGACCGTTCAAACCGGTCGAATCAAGTCAAATCGGACCGATTTTGGCGGTTTAGGCGGTCTGGTCTGATCTGAAAAATCGTCAAACCAGGCGGTCCGGTCTATTGTTTAGCCCAAATATCCAATATATCTTTAGACTTAAATATATACAAAAAGGCCCAAAGATAATTTTAAATTGCCGTAGATTTTATTTACACTTTGCATATTACCCTTTTTTTTGTGTTTTATCTTGAGATATTTTGTTAACTTTTGTAGACTTTGTTAACATTGTTGTAGACTTTTATTTATTTCAAATGAACTCAAGCTAATGAACCATTAAAGTTTAAATTTTTATATGTTTTTTATGTTTAAACTTTAAAGCCCACTAAAAGGCCCAAACCGCCTAAACCGGTCGACCAAACCGCCTAAGCCGCGATCCGACTTGACCGGTCTGGGCACTTGATGTCAAACCGCTCGGTTTGAAAAATCAACAAACCGCCACTAGCGGTTTGGTTTGTGGTTTGAGGGGTTAAACCGCCCAAACCGGACCGCGAACACCCCTAGTGAAAATAGACGCAATTGGGCTTTTGTAGTCCGGGTTCCAACCGGATCTTTAGTTTGAATGTTAGGTGTTTTTTGGTATGCAGGAGTCGGGACAGTACATGGCAACACAAAAAGTCGTTTCACATTTGGTGTGATGATTAGATTGGGACATGATATGATTGAGATCGAGTGGGATAAAAAACATACTTTTTTATTTTACCAAAAAGGGGGAACAAAAATATTGGAGATGCAAAAGTACGGTAAAATTTTAAATTATTCATGTAAAATAAAAAGCTAAAACCTCATATAATTCTTCATGTCGATTTCATTTTCGTCTGTCCACTGTTTGGCAAGTTGTTAAAGACAAATAAATTGTTGAAATGATCGGATTCATGAAGTGTTGTTACATTTTTTAACAATATATAAATTATAAAACGAAGATGCAAGTAAATTTCAAATTATATTTCAAAAATATTTATAGTATATTATAAAATATTTAGGTAAATGTTTTGAAATAATTTATTACTTTTAATTTTTTTAATAATCAATAATCTCTTTTCTTTTAAAAGGAGAAGAATGAGACACTATCGAGCTTCGACAAGGTCATCACCCGATCGAGAATCATTCGCTTCATTAGAGTTGAGGTCATGACAACCGTCGCTAATACAAGGAACTAGGAAAAGAGGAATAACATGGAAAATGTTAGGACAAAACAATACGAGAGTGACACGCATAACGTGAGACGCTTCGTTAGTTTGTCTACCAATGGCATGAACCGAATAGTTGCCGTGATTGAGGAGAAAGCATCGAATATCAACAATAATGTCACCAAACTCAAAGTTGTCCGCGTCTGTAAGTCTGTAACGACCATGACATCAGTTTCGAAGATAACGTGGGTAGGCCCAAAGTAGAAACCCATAAGATGGCATCCCGAAGAGAGCTTGCCTCGCATTCTCTAACCGGAGGGAGGGAGTTAATTAGGGTAGCTCTAGCAGCGACAAAGGCATGCCTACTGTCCCAGATAACGGCCCCGAAAACCGCAAAGTCTGAACTCTCGAACGTGGCAGCGTCGGTGTTGCATTTGAAGTATTCGTGTCTCGGAGTGTGCCAAAAGTTGGGGCAGGGAGGAGTAGTAGGGGGCAGCTCGGTATGGCAGAGTCTTCGAGAAACAAGCGACTCCGAAAGGGTCCGAGAGGCTCGTCGGACGATTGAAGAAAGATTCTGCGGACCTTCGTTCCACAAAATGTCATTTCTACGATGCCGTACACTCCATAGTAACATAATAAACTGATCGCCAATGTCACGCGGGCAATCTTTGAGAATCTTGAAGACCAGATTAATAAAAGAATCGGCTTCACCCGCCACCCTATCTACATTGAACCAAAGGCCCACCTCCGACCCAACCGGGACTATCGTAGGGCTGCCCACAAAAGCGTGCCAATTGTTTTCCACATTACAGTTGCATAACAGGCACAAAGGGGAAATTCGAATCCCTCTCTTTTAGAGAGTAAAACGAGTGGGAAGAACATCACGTAAAGCTCGCCAGGCAAAAAATCTAACTTTATAAGGGAAGTTGGTTTTCCATATTCACTGCCAATCCACATCGATGTAGAGATGCGAGTTCAGAACCAGGCAATCCATGATAAGTTTGTAACTAGATTTGACAGAATAAATTCCGTTGTGGGACCAATGCCAAATGAGTTTGTCGAGACCCGAGTTCGAGGGAGGTGATAGATTAAGAATGCAAGTTCGATCCTAACGTGAGAAGGTCTGATCAATCAGGTCCACATTCCATGACAGGGACTGTGAATCGAGCAAATCATGGACACACATTTTAGAAAGGTTGATATCCATGGGCGTTTCCAATTTAAAATTCCTATCATCCCTAAGCCAAGGGTCTTGCCAAATGTTGATCGTTTAACCGTCTCCCACTTTCCAACGCAGACCCACTTGGAGCACAAGTTGCGAGTGCCATATTCTTCTCCAAACGAAACTAGGGGAGTTTCCCAGACGGGCCTCCATAAAATCCCCATGAGGGTAGTATTTAGTTTTGAAGATTTTGTTAACTAGAGAAGAGGGATTTGACACAAGTCGTCAACCTTGTTTTCTAAGCATATCAACGTTAAGGTTGCGTTTGGTACGCAAACATGACAGGACAGGACAAAACATGATAGGACAGGACATGTGTCCAGCATTTGGTACGACATGATATGACTGGACAGAACAGGACATGACTGGTTAAAATGACCAATTTACCCGTGATGAGTTGTTTAGTGTTTTTTTTATTAAATAATCAATCTAAGTGAATATTAACAAACAATATTTAAAAATACAAAACCATCTACTATAAATATTGATAAAAAACTCACATTCATAATCAAACCATCTTACACAAATGTTTCAATGTTCAAATGTTTACCATTAGATAGCAAAAGACATAAACACGAAAGCTCAAATGTTTAGCATTGTGTAGCAAAAGACGTAAACCCAAAAGTTCAAATTTTTATCAAGCAACATCAATCACATGCCTAACTTTTGAAGTACGGATTCCACAAATGATGGTTTGAACTTGTCATCCATGCCATTCCAAAGGCGTAATTGAATCGGGTTGTCTGCAAAGTACATACCAATAGCAACACATTGACGATGATTAAAACCCATCTTCTTTAACTCGGCGAACATAGTTTCCAAACCCGGAGTACCAACAACCGATACCAACTTACCTATTTCCTCATATACTAAGTTTAAACCCTTTTCAATCATCTTGAATACATTGTCAGCAGTAGGGGTGAGCATAACCGGGTACCCACCTAATTTTCCCGGAACCGGAACCGAAACCGAAACCGGCGGTTCCTGGAAGGAAGTAACCGGAACCGCTTGCTTCGGTTCCCTATTTTTTGGAACCGGTCCCGGAACCGCTGGAACCGGTTCTGGTTTCAGGTACCCGGTTACAATTTTTTTTAAAAAATTTAAAATTTAATACAATAAAAAGGTAATTTTAACCATTTTAAGTCTAATGTAAACAACAAAATACCAACATAAATTAATAAATACAACAAATGTTGAAAACGAATCCGATAAAAATTAACTATTACATAATAAAACGACTTCCATTACATTTAACATCATCTTCTATTCCAAATAATCTGCCTAACCCAACTTCCACCGTCATTACCTTTCCACCATCTACCATGACCGAGTCAACTCCCTGTTTGTGAAATTAAATCTCACTACTTTACAGAACTTAAATCTCACCACTTATCATTATAAGCCCAGGTTGGTTACACAACAAAATTATTATCTAATGCTCGACTTGAACAATTTATGTTATTCTGTGATTAGTTCTTTCTCTAGAGCTGCAATTTATAAATATGCATGATTAGTATGAGTGAAAGATTTACTTGTAACAAAAACGAGTGGTTGGAGGCTTGGAGTTGGCAAGCAAAGACGAGAGAGACCAAACTCCCAGAGATAGAGAGAGAGAGAGTTCAGTAAATCGTTAAGGCATACGAACGATTTACTTGTAATCGCAGAGAGAGAGAGAGAGAGAGAGATCAATAAATCGTAGAGAGAGAGAGAGAGATAAACCAGTAATCGACTTTGTAAGATTTACCTATGAACGATTGAAGAAGATGAACTTGAACGATTGAAGAAGATGATCTGGAACGATTGAAGCAGATGATCTTGAACGATTGAAGAAGATGATTTGGTACGATTGAAGAAGATGATTATCGAGCACAGTAGAGAGGAAAAAGAAGAAAGCGGCGTGTGTATTGTGTAATGTATAACACTAAAAGGAATTTTATTAATATTAACTTAATATTATTAATTGTTTATAAATATATAATTAATTTTTATTAAAATAATAGCGGGTACCTGCCGGTTCCGGTTTTGGGTACCCGTCGGTTCCGTATTAAAATAATTTTGCATACCCGCCGGTTCCGGTTTTGGGTACCCGTCGGTTCCGATCTTGAATTTTATTAATATTAACCCAAAAAATTGAGAACCGGAACCGGAACTGGTCTCGATCGGTTCCGTATTTTAGGAACCAATCACACCGGTTCCGTTTCTGGAACCGGCAGTTCCGGTTCCAAAGGCGGGTCCCCGCTTCCGATGCTCACCCCTAGTCAGCAGTACTAACTTTTCTCTTTCTCTTTTTTGATGACGTTTCTTCTTCTTGTGGAATAGAGGATGAGGAAGCGGCATTAGAAGGAGTAAACAAGGGCACATCATAATCTTCGGGATCAACACCAGTTTTACTTTCTAGATTGATATTATGCATTGCATCCATGGTAGATTCCGCCAACGATCCTGTAGCTCGATATTTTCCAAATATAGTCTTCAATCTCTCGTATTGGGGTAACGGTTTGTTGGCAATATAGTTTTTGCTTAGATGTTTCTATGAAAAAAAATGCATAAATATATACGAAAGTGAAGTACCAAATAATTATATAAAAAATAGAAACATTACCTTTAAGTATTCTTCTAACACTTGAGCATCCACCGTTACGCATTGATGCACATCATTTCAACCGAACCCACTTGTATTTAACATGTCATATGCGACTGAATATTTATCTTTAAGCCGCTTCATTTTGTTTTGAACATGTTTTCATGTAATGTTGAGGCCCGAGATTTTTTACGCATTTTTAAGACAATCTGCTCATACGTGCCCGTCCGAAAACAACCATTATCACTCCTACCACCGTCAGCTACAATCTCTTGTAGGATGCTAATCAAGGCATCCTCTTCTGCAATTCTCCAATTGCGTCTATCCGCCATCTTTCAAATTCTAAAATTACAATAGCAAACAATAAAAAACTGTTTTATATAAACTTAAAATACCAAACAACGTTTTAAAATTCAACAATACATAACGATAACAACATTTTTAAAATTCAACAATACATAACAATAACAACGTTTTAAAATTCAACAATACATAACAATAACGTTTTAAAATTGAACAATACAATACAAAAAGAAAATGCAACAATACATTACACTCTACTTGACATCCACGACTCAAACATCTCTTGGGCTATGTCATCTATCCATTAAGTCCACTCATTACTTCTTTCAACATCAATAGATTCAACATCATCATTGGATTCCAACATCTCTTCCCCGATAGGAATATCTTCTAGTATGAGTATCGAGTTTTCCTCGGGACCAGGAGCCATGTACGTCCTAATAAAATTATGTAGCAAAGCACATGCTATGACCATTCATCCTTATAGTTTTATTGGATAGAAAGAAGGGCTTCGTAGTATGGCCCAACATTTCTTCAAGATACCAAAACACCTTTCTATGATATTCCTAGCTTGTGAGTGCTTCATGTTAAAATATTATTCCATATTCGTAGGTGTGTGACCAATGTGTTCCCATTCTCGTAAATGATATCTAGTGCCTCTAGATGGTGCCAAAAATCCGTTGCCATTGACATATTCTACATCTGCCAAATAGTAATTACCCAATGGAACCTTTAAACCATTATTCCTTGTAACCGCATCTCGTAATATTCTATAATTGGTAGCTGAACCTTCCCAACCGGATAAAAGATAGACAAATTTCATCTCTCGAGTGCATGCACCTAATACATTAATTGCAATATGTCCCTTTCTTGTTCGGTATCTTGGTTTATCTGACTCAGGTACGGTCACTTCAATGTGTGTTCTGTCTATTGCTCCTAGACAACCCTATAAACAAAAGAACTTGGTTTTAACTAAATGGTTTAACTATATACAACAAATAATTAGAGAAGTTAAAAATGATTACCTTAAACCATTTCCATCTTCTGTCAGTACAATCATCCTCTACCGGAGTTGGTTTGGTAAACAACATATCTTGCAACCGCAATAAAGCACTTAATACTCGATGAACGTACCTACTAATTGTTTCCCCCGACCTATAAAATCTAACTTGAAGACATCTATTTTTGGTGATGTGCTAGTATGTTTACAAATGTAGCAACTTGCTCTTCAATTGTCACATTACCATCATCTAATAAGCCACCACGAGTTTTTAGGAACTCACAGGAAATTGCAAATGCATTCCTATCCATACGCAACTCATTTACACAAATAATGTCACTTTGATGTGTGATGCGTTGGATTTCTATCGATCTAATTTGAAATCTAGTGAAGGTTCTTTGTCTTAAAGTTATCCTTTCTGTATGTCTTTGTTCATATTCAATTACCCATTTCGCAACATTCGCCAAAACTAAGAGCAAGTGGATGTAAGCCTTCATCACTTTAATAAATACAACTAGATGGTTATCATCCATGTCTACACAAACAAAAACAAACAATCATATTGAATCATGTAAACTAAAAAGAGTTTGCAACAAAACAAAAACAAACAATCATATTGAAGCATGTAAAATCATAGTTGAAGGACAATTTGGTTTAAAGCTACTAGTTTAAAGGACATTTGAAAAGAGTTTGCAACTAAAAAAGACAAACAATCAAGAATCTAATAACCCATATAGTTAAAGGAAAATTTAATCAACAAAACTTTCATCAGCAGCAATTCAAGAAGCATATTATGGTTAAATCATCAAGAATCCAATAACCCACATGCTAAACGTCAATCAAAATCCTAAATTTACACAAAATAAATGATCAAAATCCCACATTTACACAAAAGAAATAGTGGCAACAAAAGCTTTATTCTCTTTTCATAATCCCTTTGTAGCTACTGGAAGCAATTGTGGGAACAAAAAAAATAGTGGCAAACTACTTTTTAGATAAATCGACCAAACTACTGTAGCTACTGCAACTAAAAAAGACAAACATTTGTAACTACTGGAAGCAATATCGACCAAACTACTGGAAGCAATATCGACCAAAATAGAGAAACCGACCAAACTAATGGATCAACCAAACTATTGGAATCGACCAAAATAGAGAAATCGACCAAAGTACATAAATCGTTACCTCGATTAGAAGAATCTGTGGTAGAAATCGATTAGGAAGACCTCTATTTAAAGAACCTGTGGTAGAAATCGATTCACAAAAAAAGGGCAGAAATCGATTAGTAGCAATCGATTAACAAAATCGAGAGGGAGGTAGAAGAAATTTGTAGAAATCGAGAACTGAGACTGAGAAACCGAGAGGGATGTAGAAGAAATCTGTAGAAATCGATTTACCTGAGCCGATCGAGATTGAGAAGCGAGAGGGAGGCGGGATGCGAGATCACGATAGTAGGTTTTATATTTTGCAAGGGTATTTTGGTACTTATTTCTTTGTTCCACTTAGTTCTAGGGGTGTTAGAGAGAACAAGCGTGTCCAACTCGTGTTCCATCTAGTTCTAGCGTGTTCTACATAAGGGCATGCCAATCATGGGACATGTATGTTCTATCTTGTCCTGTTTCACCCTGTTCTGCATACCAAACGCACCCTAAAAGCAGTGAAATCATGAAAGCCTAAACCACCAAACTTTTGTGGAAGACAGATATTATCCCATGAGAGTTAGTTAACAGATCGAGAGCCATCAGATTTTCTGACCCATCAAAAGGAATTCAACATTATCTCTAGCTCTTGGATGGTAGAAGCGGGGAGAAGAAATACATTCATGTAGTACACCTGGATGACTTGAGCTGCAACCTTAATAAGTGTGGCCCTACTTGCATTAGAAATGGATCGTTACCCCCAGTTATGCATTTTTTTTTTTGCCAAAGATGGTCACGGATATGCCGGAATATGCTTTTTTTCGAACATACCACAAGAGACGGGAGACCCAGATAACAACCCGTATTAATGGGTTTATCAATGCCAAGGATGCAAGAGAACTCGTGGAGGAGATCAGTAACCAAATTGTTGCTACCCACTATCCCCAACTTGGCATAGTTAATGGCTTGGCCTGAGGCTGCCTCGTGTTAGAGCATAATTTGTTGTATCCAAGATCATCTAGATTGAAAGTCAAAACCCAAGTCAAATCCTCAGAAGCAAAGGTCAAAGTCAACTCATTAAAGCAAGAGTCAAAGTCTTTGTATTAGTTAGTTTAGTTAGTTTTGTCTTGTAATAGATGGTAGGTATAAATAGTGTTTGTTTGATATTCTTGTTGTTAGGATTCATATTGCATACTTTGTAGAGAGAGAAATATTGAGAGTAAAAGAGATTGTAATCATGTGAATTTGAGATCAATACATATGGAAAATTGAAGTAACTTGATTGTTCATCTTGATATCTTGCATCAATTTGGGACACACAATTGGTATCAGAGCAAGCAAAGATCAGAATCATGTTCAAGAATTGAAAATTTGTTCGATTTCTCAAGAACTTGCAGATCACACTGTTGATAATCGAATTTTGAGTCTTTGTGTGTTTTTGAATGTAAAATTTGTTGCAATGTGTTCGATTTGTTGTTTAGAACACGTTTGATTTGTATTGTTTAGCCTAATTCACAACAGATTGTGTGAATTTTGGATTTTAGATTGTATTTTTGTTCAAAACTTTCAAAGAATTTTTCTGTAATCTTCAACAATCTTTTAGATTTCTTTGAGTAATCAATTTCATTTTGTAAATTCTCCCCATATTTCTGAAATGTAAATTTCAAATTTCTTTCACTTCTTGATTATTTCACCCCGTGACTATCACAATCCATTCTCCAATCAACGTTTCTTGCCCCCTTTTTGATGATGTAGAACATAGAAATCATCAAAACTTCTTTAAGAAATGTCATGTACCCAATTTCTGACCACTTTCAGTATCTGATCTTTCCAATTGAACTCTGAACATTCGTCAATTCATAAATGTATTCATCCGAATCTTTTCAAATTCAGAAAAATAAGAATATAGAACTTAATCAACAAATGAATCAGTTAGAAATGCCTGTAAGCAGTACGAAGCCACTTTGCGCAACAAATGCACTTTGGAAAGGAGCTTTTTAATGTTCACTCCCCCAGGGCTTCCATTCAACCATCGAAAATCACAACGAATTTTCTATGAACGTTATGACAAGAAAACGAATTCCTTGTGTGCTTGTGCATGTGTACCAAATATTGAAGCTACTTAGGCTTTTCATATAGGCTCAAAATGTGTAAACCATTGAGACAACAACAGTATTACACATACTCAATGTTCATGATCGAAGTGCGAAGGTGGGGCAGACTTCCTTCTGTTTCAATATCCAAATCGTCCGAATGAAGATCAGATAGATTATATGCTGCGTCCCCATGAAAATATGAAACATTTCTTTGTTAAAAAAGAAATGAGTAGCTAGTGGGGTTTGATGTTTTGAGAAAAGAAAAATTGTATGCTAATGTTAAAAAGTGTAGTTTTTGCATGGATAAGGTTATTTTCCTTGGTTTTGTTGTAAGTGCACAAGGAATCGAGTTGATGATGAAAAGGTAAAAGCCATCAAAGAGTGGCTTACACCTATAAGCATCACCGACGTGAGAAGTTTTCATGGAGTAGCCAGCTTTTATCGTTGATTTGTAAAAGATTTTTGCGTACTTACAGCACCACTCATGTAAGTTATTAAAAAAACAGTTGGCTTCAAATGGGGAGAAGCACAAGATCATTCATTTCATAAGCTTAAAGAAAAGTTGTGTTCTGCACCATTGCTAGCATTACCTAACTTTCATAAAACTTTTGAAGTTGAGTGTGATGCATCAGGAGTTGGCATAGGAGTTGTCTTGATGCAAGAAAAAAGACCAATTGCGTATTTTAGTGAGAAGCTAAATGGGACAGCCTTGAACTACTCAACATACGATAAAGAGTTGTATGCATTAGTAAGAGCCTTGCAAACATGGAAACACTATCTTTGGCATAAGGAGTTTGACATTCACACAGATCATCAATCTTTGAAGCATCTGAAAAGGCAAGGTAAGTTGAACAAGAGGCATGCTAGATGGCTTAAATACATTGAGACTTTCCTTATTTGATCAAGTATAAGCAAGGTAAGGAAAATGTTGTTGCTGATGCTTTGTCTCGAATGTATGTTCTTCTTACATCTCTCAATACAAGGTTATTTGGTTTTTCATTTATAAAGGAGATGTATGCAAATGATTGTGAATTTGCTGATATGTTTAACTCGTGTGTAAATGGACCATTTGGAAAGTTCCATGTGGTTGATGGATACTGTTAGTGCACACATATGTTGGATCCAAGATCATGGGAATTAAAGTCAAAGCTCAAGTCAATCTTCAAGCAAAGTCAAAGTCAAAGCTTCTAAGTGGAAAGTCAAAGTCTTTGTATTTCAAGTTATAGTTAGTTTACTTTGTTTTTTCTTGTTTTTTTGTAGGTGGTATAAAAGGTTTTTTTGTTTCTTTGTTAGACATATAGCGCCTTGAGAGAATTACATTGTAGAGAGAGAGAAATATTCATAGAGAGATCATATTGTAATCGTTGATTTCTTGTTCAATAATATAGCTATTAGATGTGAATTTGATTGTTCATCTTGATCTTTGCACTTAGTGAGACTATCAATTGGTATCAGAGCAAGCACATTTTCATAAATCCTCAAGAATCCGAGTCTTGTGATCATTTTTGAAGAACTCGCAGAGGCATCTGTTCAAGAATCGAATTTTGTGATTTAGTAATGTTTTGGATTGGAGATTGATAGCTTTGTACTCAATTTTGATTCTAGAACATATTTGATTTGTATTGTTTAGTCTAATTCACAACAATTTAGTGTGAATTTTGATTTTTGTTGGTTTTGTGTTCGAAAACTTTGTAAACACTGTGTAAGGATCGATTTTTGTTTTAGAGTGGATCTTAGTAAAAATGATGTACCAGAGATTTGTTCAGATTTTTGTCGAGGATAAATCTGCAAAGTTTGGTGATGAAATTTAGAGTAATGAAGGATTTAGAGTTGAAAGCGAAAATATGTCAGTGAAAGATATATGCAATTATTCATACTTCCCCCTTGAACATATGCACAAATATGTCAGTGAAAGATATATGCAATTATTCATACTTCCCCTCAAATTTAGATTATCTAATCGTTGTCTCACTCCCCCTGAAAACATGAACAAACTTTAAGTCCAGATATCCTTCAGATTAAAAATAAAGTAATATAGAAAAATAATAAAAATAAAATATACTATGTAACTATAGATTATGTCTTTGTTGGGTTTGAAATATGCTAAGTATGGATAGTGCTGCTGAGAATTGAAGATTACTACTGCTGAAGACATTTGTACTGCTACTTGAAGAGATTACTACTGCTTGAAGGGTTAGTACTGCTTGGAGAGTTAGTTGAAAGTTACTACTGCTAGCATGTTAGTACTACTGATGATAAGAAGATACTGCTAGAAGAATTAATGTTGTTGATGTTGATAAGGATAATTTGTTACTTGAAGCGAAAGACAAGGAGTTGAAGATAATCATGGAATGGATGCTGAAGATCAACTTACTTTCATAATTATCTTGTAATATGTTTTGTATATATAGTCTAGAAGTCTTAGATGTTTAAACATATACGTCTTGTGTGTTTTAGAGAGAATTAGCCTCAAGATTATTAGTGATCCTTTCATTAGAGAAGTTTTGAACGTCTGTTGATCCTGTTCAACAGATTGAGGCTTTGTTTGTAATCATCAAGTTAATTCAATACAACTTGTGATTTGAATTCATATACTGTTTCATTGATGTCTTGTTAAAGTGTTATTCCGCAACTTCTTTAACAAAGTTTCTGAGTGTTTATTTAAATTCTTGTTTTAAATTTCGATCCTGACAAGTGGTATCAGAGCTTTAGGAACTCAGAAATCAATAATCATCATGAGTGGATCAAACGACAGTGTTCTTGTTTCAAAGGTTCCCATGCTCAAACCTAATGAGTTTGACATGTGGAAAATCAGGATCAGGCAGTATATACTTCTTACAGACTACTCAATGTGGGACATCATTGAGAATGGTCCCTCCAATGAAGAAGAGATGGGAGCAGATGGCAAGAGACCTCCACCAAAGACTGATGGAGAAAGAAAGATGAGACAGACTGAGATGAAAGCCTTGAGCACTCTGCTCTTGGCAATTCCTAATGAATATCAACATCAGTTTTGCAACCGTGCTGATGCCAAAATCTTGTGGAATGCCTTGGAGAAGAGGTTTTCAGGTACCAAAAGCACTAAGAGAAATCAGAAAGCAATTCTCAAGCAACAATATGAAAATTTTATGTCTACAAAGAATGAGTCTATGACTCAAACCTTTGATAGGTTCAACTAGTTGATTGGAGAATTGGCAACTGTTGGTGTCAAGATGGACCAGGATGATATCAACAGAAAGTTTCTAAGATCTCTTGGTGAAGAATGGATAATGTATACAGTATCCTTCAGGCAGAATGATAATCTGGAGGATAAGGAACTTGATGACCTCTACAATGATCTCAGGGTGTTTGAAGCAGAGGTTGAATCAAAGAAGAATCCATCTGGATATTCTCACAATGTTGCTCTCCTATCATCTACTACTGATTCTTCTGCTAATACAAAATCAGTTAGTGCTGCTTATGGCTCAAAACTGGATGGACCCAATGATTCTGTCTTGGAAGCTTTCCTTGCTAGTCATGCTCAATCTTCTCTTATCAATGATGATCTGGAGCAGATCAATGTAGATGATCTTGAAGAGATGGACATCAAGTGGCAAATGGCAATGCTCACCATGAGAATCAAAAGATTCATTAAAAGAACAGGAAGAAACAACTTTGCCATGAGAAGAGAAGATGGTGCTGGATTTGACAAATCTAAGGTGGAATGCTACAAATGTCATAAACTAGGGCACTTTGCAAGAGAATGCAGATGAGGAATTTCTCAACAGCATGAGAACAACAATCAACAATCAACAATCAAAGTCCACAAACTACAACAACAACAACAGGAACTCATCTCAAGCACTTGTCTCACAAGAAGGAATGGGATTTGATTGGAGTGATCTAGCAGATGAGGCAATCCAGAATCAAGCATTGATGGCTGAGGTTTTAGAGTCTTCAAGCACAACAATCCCCACAGAGGTAAAATCTAAACTTTGCTCTAAATCCTGTCTTGAAACTGTTAGAAAGTACAGGGATCACAATCAGAGCATGTGTGATGATCTTAAAAGGTTGGAGAAACATAGGAGAGAGTCTAGTTTGATCATTGTGAATTTTGAAGAACAGATCATGGCATATCAGGCCAATGAACTTCAACATTCATATGATCACAACTATTGGAAGTGGGAGAAGAAGGATTTAGAGATTAAGGTAGAGAAGGCTAGAGAGGAATGGGAGAAAGCTAGGAGTGAATTTGAGAAGGCCAAATAAGACATTGAGAAATTTTCCAATGCTTCTAAAGCAATGGACACTTTACTCAAATCTCAAGTTCATGACAAACTGAAGAGAGGTATAGGCTACAACAACACCCCTCCACCTTACAATAACAACTATATTCCACCCACCTCAGACCTCTTAGAAAGACAAGATAAGAAGGACTTACCTGCAGGAGCCACAAAAGTAGATCCACTAGACAAAGTAGTGGTTGAGGTAGAGTCTGAAGAAGAGGACACTGAGGATAAGAATAAGGAAGACCAGAAAGAAATTCCCCTAGAAAACCATATTCTTACAAATGAGAGGAGGGGAGGGGGGGTAAACCATTTGTCAAGAGTGAGAAAGTGGAGATATCTAAGATAGGGAAAGAGAATGTTAAGAGTGAAAGAGCTGAGACCTCTAGGAAAGAGAAAAAGAGTAAGAATGAAGAAACTTCCAAGAAAGGGAAGGAAAAGGTACAGGGAGTTCACTATATGCAAACTACTGTTGTAAATCCATGTATTTGTCAACAGATCAAGCCCCATCAACATGATAAAATAAGGGGAAATCAGAGAAACATAAATAACCAGTGGGCTCAAAAACAAGGAATTGATCTAAGCAAAATCAATAGACCAAAGCCTTGTTTTATTTGTGGCAAGTTGAATCATTTAGCCAAACACTGTTATTTCAATCCTGCTAACCAAAGACTTACTTTTCAAAGACAAACACGAAATTCTGTTGGTTATAAGAAGCAATCAAGACAATCAAGGAACCACATGGCTGATAATGTGAGAATAGCACCAATGAAAACTGGCACTACAAAATCTCACATTCAGAATAAGTTTGCTAAAGCAAAAGAAAATACTCCAAGCAAATCAAGGAGTAACTCAAAGAATAGGAAAGCAAACAACTTTGTCAAAATTTAGGTTCCAAAAGGCACTAAACCTGTTAGTACTGCTACCTCAAATAGTACTGCTAGCAGAAATAGTGCTGCTGATAGCAATACTACTGCTAACCAAGTTAGTACTGCTAACAATGTTAGTACTGCTAACCAAGTTAATACTGCTAACAAAGTTAGTACTGCTAATAAAGTTAGTACTGCTGATCAAGTTAGTACTGCTAACAATGATAGTATTGCTACCAGTGTTAATACTGTCAAGCCTATAATTATGACAAAGTATTCCAGCCATGAGATTCCTAATTCTGATCATCTCATCAAGACTAAGCCTACTGAGTATGAGTATGTTGATAAGAAAGGGCAACCCAAGACCATTTGGGCTTAGGTTCCCTCAAGACACTAACTGTTTTATCTTATGTGCAGGGAAACCAACAACTCAAGAGGAAGAGCATTTGGCATGTAGATAGTGGTTGCTCTAGGCACATGACAGGTAACATGGCCTGCCTTCAAATTTTCAAAAGGTTTGATGGAGGACGTGTTGCTTTTGGTAACAATCCAGCAGGAGGTAAGATAAGTGGTAAAGGTATGGCTTCAAAAGGTAAGATGACTTTTGAAGATGTTTACTAAGTTGAGCAATTGAGATACAACCTGTTAAGTGTATCACAGATTTGTGACAAGAAACATAGTATAATATTTAGTGATACTGAATGTATTATCCTTGCTCCAGGATTCAAGGTAGTTGATGAAAATATGATACTACTTAGAACTTCTAGAAAGGATAATGTTTATTGTTTGGACCTAGAAAGTGTTTCATCTGATTCATCACTAAACTGTCTGTTTTCAAAAGCGTCTATAGATGAATCATCTCTTTGGCACAGAAGGATGTGTCACATGAAATTTAAAACTATGAACAAACTTGTGAAAAACAACCTTGTGAAAAACAACCTTGTGAGAGGTTTGCCTCAAAAAGTGTTTTCATGTGATGATCATTGTGTTGCATGTCTTAAAGGCAAGCAGCACAAAACTTCTCATAAGTCCAAAGAAATAAACACAATCTCTTCACCCCTTTAGTTATTGCATATGGATCTTTTTGGTCCTACAAATGTGATGAGTATTGGTAAGCAATCCTATTGCTTAGTCATTGTTGATGACTTCTCTAGATTTACTTGGGTATATTTTCTGAGGACTAAGGATGAGACAAGTGGACTGATCAAATCCTTTGTCCTTAGGATTGAAAACCAAACAAATCTAAGAGTTAAAGTCATCAGATCTGATAATGGAACTGAGTTTAAAAACAGTGACTTAAACAAATTTTGTGAGACTAAAGGTATTGAGAGATAATTCAGTGCTCCTAGGACTCCTCAACAGAATGGTGTTGCTGAGAGCAGAAATAGGACATTGATTGAGGCTGCTAGATCTCTATTGGCAGATTCAAAGCTACCCATTACTTTTTGGGCAGAAGCAGTTAATACTGCTTGTTATGTCCAAAACAGAGTTCTAGTAGTCAAATCCCAAGGAAAGACACCTTATGAACTTTTCAAAAAGAAGAAACCTTTTATTGGATTTTTCAAACCTTTTGGGTGTCCTTGCACAATTCTCAACACCAAATCTCATTTAGGCAAATTTGAAAGCAAAGCTGAGGATGGATTTCTTGTTGGATACTCCTCACAGAGCAAGGCATACAGAGTATTCAACAGTTCTTCCAGGATTATAGAGGAAAGTGATAATGTCAAATGCAATGAGAACACACCAAATCAGATTGGCACATGTCCTGATTGGCTGTTTGACATTGATTCACTAACTAATTCTTTGGGTTTTAGTAATGAGCAAATTGCAGGAACAAGTTCAGAAAAGGTACAAGAACAGAGACAAGAGTTTGTGTTGTTCCCTATACCTACAATTGATCCTGTTGAATTTTGTCAATAAGAAAAGGAAGATGATTCAGAAACAGAGGATTATGAACCAGAACAGGATGAAGATGATAAAGGTGATGAAGAGGATAAAGGTGAAAAAGAGGATGCTCATCCTTCAGGTTCAGGAAACACAGGTCCTGAAATACCCACATTGTCAGAGGATGATACTGATGAAGAAAATTCTTCAGTTTTTGGTGGAAACACTCCTGAAAAGAATGACTCCAATCTTGATGCAAATATTAATGAGGAGGCTGTCAATCATACAAGAACTCAGAAGAATCATCCTCCTCAGTTGGTGATTGGTGATATCAATTCTCCCATAATCACAAGGCATCAAAGTAAGTTAGGAGGATTGAAAGACTTACGTTAGGATTGTTGTCCTGTTTTCTATCCCAGATTGAACCCAAGAAGGTTTATGATGCAATGAAAGACCCAAGCTGGATAGAAGCAATGCAAGAGGAGCTGCTGCAGTTTGTGCTGCAAAATGTGTGGGATTTGGTTGACCTTCCACAAGGACACAGGGCAATTGGAACTAAATGGATTTTCAGGAATAAGAAAGATGAGAGAGGGATAGTGATAAAGAATAAGGCCAGACTTGTGGCACAAGGGTACACACAAGAAGAGGGGATAAACTATGAAGAAGTGTTTGCACCAGTAGCCAGAATTGAGGCAATCAGGCTGTTTCTAGCCTATGCTTCTTTCATGAAGTTTAGAGTATATCAGATGGATGTTAAGAGTGCATTCCTATATGGGAAAATTGATGAAGAAGTGTATGTTTGTCAACCTCCAGGGTTTGAGAATTCTAAATTTTCTGACAAAGTATACAAATTAAAGAAGGCACTCTATGGGCTACATCAAGCACCAAGAGCATGGTATGACACTCTATCTACCTATCTCTTGGAAAATGGTTTTGAAAGGGGAATCATTGACAAGACACTTTTCATTCAAAGGAAGAAGAAGGACATCCTGCTTGTACAAATCTATATGGATGATATCATCTTTGGATCCACAAAAGATCATATGTGCAAGGAGTTTGAGGAGTTGATGCACAAAAGATTCAAGATGAGCTCTATGGGTGAACTCACCTTCTTCCTTGGACTACAGGTTAAACAAAAGAAAAATGAAATTTTCATAAGTCAATCCAAGTATGTGCAGGATATACTTACAAAGTTTGGCATTTTAGACGCAAAGCCTGCAAGCACCCCTATGGAAACACACAAACAGATCACTGCAGATCTTAAGGGGGAGGATGTGGATGTTCATCATTATAGATACATGATAGGCTCCCTCATGTATCTAACCTCTTCAAGACCAGACATTATGTTTGCTGTATGTGTGTGTGCCAGATTTCCAGTGAAGCCTAAGCAATCTCACTTTCAAGAAGTCAAAAGGATCTTCAGATATCTCAAAGGACAACCTAGGTTGGGTCTTTGGTATCCTCATGACTCACCATTTGATCTACTTGCATATTCGGATAGTGATTTGGGAGGTGCAAACTTGGACAGAAAGTCTACATCAGGAGGATGTCAGTTTTTGGGTGCAAAGCTAGTTTCATGGCAGTGTAAAAAGCAAACCACAGTGTCCACCTCTACAACAGAAGCAGAGTATATAGCTGCTGCAAGCTGTTGCTCACAAGTGCTATGGATTCAGAATCAGATGTTGAACTATGGTATTACTTTTCTTCACACTCCCATCTTCATTGATAACAATAGTGCTATAAGCATTGTTCATAATCCAGTGAAGCACTCAAAAACCAAGAATATAGAAATCAGGTACCATTTTATTAGAGATTGCAATGAAAAGAAGTTAATTCAGGTTTTGAAAGTACACACTAGTAACCAATTTGCTGATCTATTCACCAAAGCTTTTGATGTGGGTAGATTCACATTCTTGGCACAAGTGTGGGCATGATAAACACTAAATAAGCCTCTTTTGATTTTCTTCATGTACCATTTCTGTATAGATTCCTAAGTGTTTCCTTTCTCCTATTTCTTTGTGCATGGTGCTGCTAACCATTTGTGTTTAAGTGTTTCAGATTGTTTTGCTGATTTGATACTTAGTACTTCTGGTTAAGTTAATAATGCTCTCACTATTACTCCTGCTGACAGGTTAAGTATGGTTAAGTATGGTTACTACTGCTAGGTGGTTTATACTGCCAGTGCAACGTTACTATTGCTTGCCTTATTTCTACTGTCTGGCAGTGTTAATACTGCGTGTTTGTGTTAATGCTGCTAGGGTACTTAGTACTTCTTTTAACTGAATCCCTTACCCTATAAATACCCTCTCTGACCGCCAAAACCCAAACGACTCTTTGAATTTCCATTGAGTTTTCATCCTCTCACTCTCTCGAATTCTTGATTACCAGACTGTAACCCTAGTTTCGTTTCGAACCCTAGACTCGATTAGAAAGATGGTCGAACTTGATTTCTTTGATGACCACAATGAGCTTGCAATGCTACAAAAACCCAAACAAGCTGAGGGTTTTCATGAAATTGTGGATTTCCTAACAACATCACATATTGCCTATGCGCTAACTGTAAATCCTACCATCTATGTGGAACATATGAGACAGTTCTGGGAAAATGCATCAATTCAGACTGTTGATGGCAATCAGTTCATTCAATCAAGGGTCTGTGATAAACCTATCACAATCACAGAAGGCTGCATACGCACTCATCTTCATCTAGATGATGCCTCAGGTATTTCTACTCTCTCAAAGGAAGATCTATTTCAAGAAATTGGTAGAATGGGGTATGAAGGTTCTACTGAGGTTTACAAGTTCTACAAAAGCAAATTTTCACCCCAATGGAGATTCTTTGTTCATACTCTTCAACACTGTCTATCTCGCAAGACAACTGGATGGAGTGAGTTTAGCAGTACAATAACTTATGCTCTAGTATGCTTAGCTACCTCCAAAAAGTTCAATTTTTCCCAAATGATTTTAAATGATTTGCTGTCAAACATGGATATCAAAACCAAAACCAAAAGATTTTATATGTATCCAAGGTTTGTACAAGAGGTACTAAACATGGAATTGACGGATTTACCCTCTTTTGAAGAGGTGTATGTACCTAGACCTCCCAAAGGGAAGGTATTTTCCAATATGAGAAGGCCTAGTAAGGACTTTTCTGGAAAAGACACACCATTGTTCTCTACAATGATGGTTGTGTCCCACCCACATGGTGAGGCATCAGGGTCACATCCCATATCTGACCAACCCACACCATTCTCTTCAAATGTTCTTACTCAGATCCTTGTTGATAAGCCAATTCCCCCAATCACTCAAAAATATACAAAGAAAAAGGTACAGAAGGTTCCTTCCCTTCCTGTATCTCCACCCCAAAAGCCTACAAGCCCTCTGATGGAGCATTCTCCATCAGAGAATATCCAAAGGGAATCCACAGGGGTGTCTCCCAACCCCAAGAAGGTTCTCTCTCAGGAGAAGGATGAGCATGTGGGTTGCAAGGCTTACACTACTGAGTCTGCACAAGGTGTGGCTCAGGACAGTGTGAACATGGCTAAGACCTTCCCCACAGAAACTTTGGATGAGAAATCATCTAAGGGACCCAGATGCCAAGAAACCAAGGGGGTAGTAGGTGTTTCTGCTAGGCAGAAGGCCTCTACTAAAAGATCTCATGATCCTTCACGGGTGGTAAACACACCTAAAGGAGGAGAGGACAGATATAACTATGACGAATTGATGGATACCATTGGCAATATGAACTTGGATGTACTCAATCAGGGTTTGGAGATAAAGGCATTGAAAAAGGTGATCATTTCTCAACAGGGGCAGATGGACAAACTCAAGAAGATGGTGCTTAATTTGGTGCACAAAAAGAAGAGAAAGCAATTTGTCTTGAAGAAAAGGGGGAGTGCTCATGATGCTTCCAAAAAGGGGGAGAATCAAGAAGCTGAAGTTGAGAAGGAGAGTTCAGTTGGTATGGATTTTCAATTTGAGGGGGAGATTGGTGGTGAAGCTGAAAAGAATATGAAGGATCAAGGTGTGAAAGCAGCAGAAACAGCTGTAAAAGAAGCAGTAACTCAGCCAGCAGTAGAAACTGAAGAAGCAACAGTAAATACTGAAACAGATGTAGAAACTGCTAAAGCAGTAGAAACAAAGAAAACAGCAGCAAAAACAAGAATGTCTATGGAAGAAATTGAGATTGCAGAGACTTTGGTTAAGGCAAAGAATGACACTCCTAAGGCTACTCAAAAGGCTAAGGGAGTGGTGATTAAAGAAGGAGGCTCAGAGAAGAAAAAGAAAGAGATTAGTGTGACAGAGGCCAAGAAGAAAGGGAAAGAAAAGATGGTTGAGCCTGTGAAACCATTAAAGAAGAAGAAGCAAATAGAATTGGATGCAGATTTGGCTAAGAAAATGCAAGAAGAGTTAACTACAGTTGATCAAGAAGCTCTTTCTTTGAAAGTAGCAAAGGAGCTGAATGCACAGTTTGAAAAGGAGGATGAGATCCAAAAGGCCAAAGACAGAAAGCTTGCAATGGATTTGGCAATAAGGCTTAATGAAGAATACCAGAAGAGTTTGAAGACTGCTGCAAAGAGGGTTACAATGAAAGCAACTAGACAAAGGCAGCCTTCAAAGACCTTTCTAGCTACACAGGAAAGAAGAAAGATGATAAACTTCTTGAAAGGATCTGTTGGAGTTCCTGAAGGGATGTTTACTAAAAATTCTTTTAGCAGGATAGAAGATTTGTACAAGAAGGAGATGGCAAAGTTGCAAGGAGATTTCAATCAGAGGGTTGAAGTTGAAAGAAAGATGAAAGAAAGACATGATCTAAACATTCAACAGCCTTTTCCTAAAAGTGAAGAAGGTACTCCAGCTAAAGAAAAGGCAGAAGTTAAGAAGGAAGAGACTCTAGCTCAGAAGATTGGAGCTATCAAGAGAAAGAAGTCAATTGCTACAAAGAAAATGGCAAAAAGGCCAAGAACTGATGAAGGTGAGAAAGAGCAGGGAAGTGAAAGAATGGAAGTTGAATCATCAAGAACTACAAATGCACCTCCTGTGCCTGCTACTCCAGTTAGTTCAATGCTTCCAAAGATTATCTTTTGGGATGTATGTGTGGAAAAAGACAAGCACTTTCTCAGGATCAAAAGAGCAAATAACAGATTTGAGATCTATACCAGTTTTCATCAGTTCATGCAAAAATGCTCAAGAAGTGACTTGGAAGAAATGTATTCTGTTGGGATGAAGCTGTATGAAGACAGGATTCAGCAAGGAGCTCAGGATGATATAAGGCTGATTATGGAATGACTGTGTCTTATGTTTGAACCTGACAGAATAAAACTTGAAAAGCAGAATGTGTTGAGATGGCATTTGTTTAAGCAATGTAGAGTTTATGATTTGTTTATGTTAAAGGCAAAGATAGAGTATTATCTGGTGGAAAAGCTGTATAAGCATGATGTGATCAGATTGAAAGGTATGATGCAATTAAAGCTGAGTGGTGGAAGAGGATCAGAAATGGAGAAGGATCTAATCCAGTTACTCAAAGAGCAGAATCAACAAGAGCAACATAAACCACAAGAGCAGCAGAAACAAGTAGAGTATGTTGAAACTCAAGACCAAGGCAAGATCAATCAAGTCAACAACCTCAAGAACAACAAAGTCAATCTGATGAGCAGGTTGATTTGTATTTAACAGTGTCAGATGAAGAACCTTTGAAAATTGATCCTATCTCAGTGAGAGCTCCATAAATCATTCATTGGGATACTGTGGTGGATAAAGGCACATAATTCTACAGGATCAAAAGAATAGGTGACAAGTATGAGGTCTATTCAACTTGGGGTAAGATCATCAGAAGTTGTACCAGAGTTGATTTGGAAGAAATGTACAGAGTTGGTTTGGAATTGTATAGTGACTTGTTGAGAGGAGCAAGGATGAGCTTAACAAAGATGGCTCTAGAGTATTTGTGTATGATGTTTGACCCTGATAAAGTTGAATATCTTATCAAAGACTTGCATCACAGAGAAGAATTTAACAGCATTGATCATTGGGTGCTTGTTGAAAAATCTGGAGTTTATGCCATAACTATTGATAACAACTTTCATGAGTACTATCTGGTTGATAGGGTGTATGATCACAGCAAAGAAAAGTTGCAGGGGATGTTGAAGGCTAAGTTGGTATGCACTACAGGTTCAGAAATGGCAAGAATTTTGATTAGAAGAACAATCAATCAATATGCAGGATTGGATCCTAATCTTTGAATTTGAGCAGTAATTTTGAAAGCATCATGAAGACCTTATTCTGTAGAACTTAACTTCTTGATTTCAAAAGTTAAGTTAGGGGGAGATTGTTGGGTCTGAAATATGATAAGTCTGGATAGTGCTGCTAAGAATTGAAGATTACTACTGCTGAAGACATTTGTACTGCTACTTGAAGAGATTACTACTGCTAGTAGTATTAGTACTGCTTGAAGGGTTAGTACTGCTTGGAGAGTTAGTTGAAAGTTACTACTGCTAGCATGTTAGTACTACTGATGATAAGAAGATACTGCTAGAAGAATTAATGTTGTTGATGTTGATAAGGATAATTTGTTACTTGAAGTGAAAGACAAGGAGTTGAAGATAATCATGGAATGGATGCTGAAGATCAACTTACTTTCATAATTATCTTGTAATCTGTTTTGTATATATAGTCTAGAAGTCTTAGATGTTTAAACATATACGTCTTGTATGTTTTAGAGAGAATTAACCTCAAGATTATTAGTTATCCTTTCATTAGAGAAGTTTTGAACGTCTGTTGAGCCTGTTCAACAGATTGAGGCTTTGTTTGTAATCATCAAGTTAATTCAATACAACTTGTGATTTGAATTCATATATTGTTTCATTGATGTCTTGTTAAAGTGTTATTCCGCAACTTCTTTAACAAAGTTTCTGAGTGTTTATTTAAATTCTTGTTTTGAATTTTGATCCTGACAAGTGGTATCAGAGCTTTAGGAACTCAGAAATCAATAATCATCATGAACGGATCAAACGACAGTGTTCTTGTTTCAAAGGTTCCCATGCTCAAACCTAATGAGTTTGACATGTGGAAAATCAGAATCAGGCAGTATATACTTCTTACAGACTACTCAATGTGGGACATCATTGAGAATGGTCCCTCCAGTGAAGGAGAGATGGGAGCAGATGGCAAGATACCTCCACCAAAGACTGATGGAGAAAGAAAGATGAGACAGACTGAGATGAAAGCCTTGAGCACTCTACTCTTGGCAATTCCGATTTTAGTACCTGGTGCCATCGGGGTTGAAATTGGAGTACAATTTGACATATTAAATTTCTTTAAAATGTCAGCAATATACTTCGATTGATTTATAAAAATCCCCGTGGAAAGTTGTTTAACTTGTAATCCGAGAAAGAAGTTCATCCCTCCCATCATACTCATTTGAAAACGTGACACCATGTGATTAGAAAAATTCTTACAATACTTCGGATTAGTTAAACCAAATATTATATCGTCCACATATATTTGAATTAAAATGATATCAGCCTTTTCCTTTTTAATAAAGAGAGTAGTATCGATTTTACCTTTTGAAAATCCAGACTTGACTAAAAACTTTGATAGAACATCGTACCAGGCTCGAGGAGCTTGCTTTAAACCATCGAGAGCTTTGTCAAGAATAAATACATGATTTGGTTTTTCAGCATTGACAAACCCTTCTGGTTGTGAGACCTATACCTCCTCTTTCAATATGCCGTTTAGAAAGGCAATTTTCACGTCCATTTGATAGACAGTGAAGTTTTTGTGTGCAATGTAGGCTAGAAACATTCTGATTGCCTCTATACGTGCAACTGGAGCGTATTTCTCATCATAATCTATTCCTTCCTCTTTCTGGTATCCTTTAGCAACTTGTCTTGCTTTTTTTCTTACCGCGATACCATCTTCATCTTTCTTGTTTTTGAATACCCATTTCATACCTATAATTGTTTTGCCTTCCGGTCGAGGTACGAGTCTCTAGACTTTAAGCGATTTGAACTGATTGAGCTCTTCTTGCATAGCTGTTATCTAATCTGGATCTTTTAGAGCTTCAGATACTCGTGTAGGCTCTATCTTGCTCAAAAAAGAATCAAACATGCATTAGCAGTTGCAGACCTAGTTTGCACAGGCTTTGCTAGATCTCCAATAATTTGATGAACCGGGTGCTCTTTGATTCCCTTATGTACATGAGGGAGTGGATAAGATGTAGACTGATCATTTTGATCATCTAGATATTCAGTATGTTCTTCATGTAGGGGTTCAGTTGAAGTAACTGGTGCAGAAGTTTCAGTGGATTGGACATTTGATGTCTGTTGGATAGGCATGACAGTACATCCAACCGAATGAGTAACTTTAGGCTCAGTAGTTTCATGTGCAACTTCAACTGATTGAGTAGGTGTTTGAACTGTAGTTTCTTCTTGAATCAGGGAATTTGATTCAGTTGATAGATCTGAAGTGATTGGATGATGATTACTTGAATCTTCAGATCTGTCAATCACAACAGGTTTAGTCACTCTAGAACCAAGAAACTCATCATAAAAATGTTCAAACAATAAATCTAATTATGTTAAATGAGATGTAGACGTTGACACTTTATCAGAATTAGAAACTTTAACCGCAAGTTCTGGACTGATCTATCCAGAAGCTAATACTCCTGTTATCAGGGGTTCTGAACTGATTTGATCAGAAACTATTTCTTCATCAAATGTGACATTTACTCTCTCAACTACAATCTTTGATTTCTTCAGATAAATTCTGTATGCCGCAAATGTTTGAGAATATCCAATGAAAATGCCTTCATTAGCCTTGGGACTGAACTTGTTCAAGTTCTTCTTATCATTCAGCACAAAACACCTGCATCCAAAGATATGAAAATGTTTAATGCTAGGTATTCTATTATTTATCAAAGCATATGGTGTTTTACCAAACCGGCGATGAAGGATTGAACGATTTTGAGTATAACATGCAGTTGAGACAACTTCGGCCCATAAAAATAAAGGTAGATCGGACTGGCTCAACATCGTTCGTGCAGCCTCGACAAGAGTCCGATTTCGTCGTTCAACTACCCCATTTTGTTCAGGAGTTCTGGCAGCAGAAAACTGATGAGTTATCCTGACCGATTCGAGATAATCGTCAACCATTTTGTTCTTGAATTTTGTGCCATTATTAGTTCTAAGAAGCTTAATTGTCTTCTGCAAGTTCACTTAAACGGTCTTTAGGAATGAGATGATGATATCAGGCGTCTCATTTTTTGATCTTATAAATTTGACCCAAGTGTATCTAGAATAATCATCCACAATCACCAAGACGTATTTCTTTCCGTTTATGCTTTGAGTTCGCATTGAATCTTTCATGCTATCGTGTACGATCTACACGTCGATTATTCAGTGGCATTTTGGACGGAGCTTTATGAGAAGGTCATCAATAAAATAATTTCAAAGAAACCCATCTATGTGCCATATCAGAGGTTTCTTCAACTGATTGTTTGAAGTATGATCCGATCTAACATAGACATTTCAAAGAGGCTTTATTATGAACTTGCTCCTGAGTGTGAAATGAAATATCTTCAAAAGCATAAGAAGTCTTTTCCTTACTCCATGCCTATCCCAACAACTTTGCTTTCCTATGCCAATCCGAACTCTGAGTGCGTTAGGGAATATAGAGAGTCGATGGGATTGCCAGAACCGGCTATTCCTACCCAAGACTCTAACCTTAAAAGAGAAGGAGAAAAATATTGCAATAAAAGAGAAAGAGATTAGATTGAAAGAGAGAGAGAGATAACCAAACTTCAAAGCCAATTGAAGTCAACTGAACATAAATCACCAGAGCTGAAAGTTGGATCAGTTGATCTATATAGCAAGTTAAAGGCTTTTGAAGAGAAGATATCTGCATTGGAAGCAAAGAATGCTGATCTGATGAAAAATCTCAATGTAGATACAATTAAAGCTGATCTGGAGAAAATCTATGCTCAAAAGCTATCTGATTTTTCAAAGAAAGCTTCTCAAGAGAAAAAGGATTTGGAGCTAAGATGTATAAAACTCTCAAAGCAAGTATCCGAATTTGAAAAGATTATTATAACTAAAAGGGATACATTTGCAAAAGAGAGAAAAGTTCTTGAAAATAAATCAATTGAACTTACTAAGCAAATTTCTACACTACAAGACTTACTTGAAAAAGAAAGAAAATCTTTCCAAGAAAAGAAGAAGTCTTTTGATGCAGAAAAGAAATTTTTTGAAAAGAAAAATGTTGGGATTTTCAAAGAATTATCTGAGAAAAACAAGAACTTGGAAAAAGATTTTGAGCAAGAACGTCTAATCTTTGAATCTGAAATATCTAAGCTCTCATCCAAGATATATGTTCTTTCAACAGACATTCAAAAAGAACAGATGGCAAGATCTGATTTGAAAAAGAAGTTCGACACACTTTCTAATGAAAGAAACATTTTGTCCAAAAAGATAAAGGACTTGGAAGCTGCAAATGTGGAATTGTCTGAAAAGATTTCTGTTGATGTGATTACTAAATCACCTTATGACAATTCAACCGAATCAGTTTGTTCTTTTAAAACAGCTTCAAGTTCCATTCATGAAAATGTTTTCAAAAAGAACTGTGTCAAACCAAACATTGTCAAATCAAATCAAATTCGTCCATCTAATCTTTTTTATGACAAGCCTGTTGATAGTCCAGCGAGCTTCTATGTCAAATCTCTTAGAAAGCATTCAAAGAAAGGACAGATGGTCTGGAGAGTGAAGAGTTCTCCTGATGATGAGAAGAATAATGACAGATCATTCAAATCCACATCGAATGCCAAGAAGAACAGTACTCATAAAGGTAAATCTTTTGGTAATTCTGATATGTTTTATTCTACTAATCATTTGATCAGAATTGCTCAGAAGAAAATCTAATGTTCTTACTGTGGAGAGAATGATTTTTTTCAGAGAAAATCTGCTCATCACTGGTACGGATCTTATTGAATAACTTCTCAAAATATGATTTTAAAAGATTTAAATCTATTAAGAAGTGGATTCCTAAATCTAACTTACCAGGACCCAAATACCAGTGGGTACCAAAACCTGTCAAATATGTTTTGCAGGTACCACTGGTGTAGGGGGAGCAAGATGTATGACTTCTAGATAAAATAGTCTAGGACTCGTACCTCAAAGAATTGTGGCTCTTGAATAATTCAGTTCAAGACCTGTACTTCAATGTTAAAGGACTATGACTTCTAAGTAAAACAACTTCTTGTTCTTTAATGTTTAAGGACAAGGATATTATGCAAATATCCAGGGGGAGCTTATCAGAATATAAATCATTCTATCATGATTTGAGGGGGAGCTTAATGGTAAGTATCTTCTTATCTTAATCTCTGATTGTTTGAAAGAAGAACAACTTTCAAGCATGAAAAACGTTTTCTTAAAAGTTCAAACCACTTCTCTATTCTCAAAAGATTTGATGAATTTGGAAGTGTGACTTTAAATGTTTTTCATTATGGAGCTTTAAAGTTTAACTGACCGTGTGTTTCCAAAGATCAATATTTGTGTATTATCTTATCTATATACTGCCAAGTATTCATACATACCGGTTCAGTACTTCATATTGATTTTGTTATTACCATGCATCAAAAGTTTAATCTTTCTATGGTAATACTCCCATTTGTTATTCATTATTGTTTGAATCAAACATCATTTCATCATTACATGTGCTTTCATTGCAAATATGTTTATATATTGTTCATATAAACATCTTACGTCTTTGATTTCCCAAAATATTATTCTTCAAGAATTTTGATCTGATCTTAATCATTATCAGATTCTCAAAACATTTCTATTCTTTCATGATTATTCATTCATAGAAAGTTTTGAGAAATCTTAAATGCTTAAAATGCTCAAATTTCATTCCGATTTTTGATGAGCATACATATACTGACAAATGATTTCTTACGCTTAAATGTCAATAAAATCATTGAGCAACACATTCTTTTAGGACAAAATACATGAGATTCAGTGTGTGAGCTTAAAAGAACTTCCATGGATTCACGATAACCAGTGTTTCCTACCCAGGAAGTAATCCTAAGAGTGATTGAGGGGAGAGGGTTCAAAAGATTAAATGTTGGTGTGTGATGAGGTAAAATGGAAAAGAGAGATTGGTTAGAAGCGAGCTTAAAATGTTCAAAAGAAAGAGGGTGTGAGAACAGAGTTAAAAGAATATCAAAGCTCTGCACCAACCACTTTCTGAGTCAGGCAACCACATCTACTGATTGGTTCACATTCTTTGGTGACTATCATTGAAAAAGGCAGGGAGCCCATGCCAACTCTTGCATTAACCTCACCAACCACTCGTTTCTTTCTTAAGAAAGAAATGTTTCATTTTCTTTGGGGATGCAACACATATGCTATCTGATCTTCACTCGGAAGATTAGATATTGAAAAAGAAGGAAAGTTGCCCCACCTTCACACCTCTTTCATACACATTGAGTCCGTGTAAAACTTGTTGCTGTCTCAACAGTTTACACACTTTGAGCCTGAAAAAGCTTGAAAACCTTCAATCATTTTTACACTTGTACATACACACAAGGAATGAGTTTTCTTGTCATAACATTCATAGAAAATTCTTTTGTGGTTTTTCAATGATTGAATGGAAGTCCTGGGGGAGTGAACATCACAAAAACTCCTTTCCAATGTACATCCGTTGTACAAAGGGGCTTCGTGCTACTTACAGGAATAATAACTGTATCATTTGTTGATTCAGGGTTACAACGTTTATTATATCTGAATTTGAAAAGATTCAGGTATATACATTTCTTATGAATTGACGGATACACAGATCTAAAGAGCGAAGATTGTCATTTCATAAAGGGGGAAATGTTATTGTATCATAAAAGGGAGATTAATTTTCAAAGACTGTGATGACTTGAAAAGGTTTTGATGATTTTGCTATTCACAATCAACAAAAAGGGGGAGAATTTCAGAAATTTCAAGTCAAATGAAAGATTGAGTAAAGTTTGAAAGATATTCTGAAGAAAAAGGTGGAGATAATCTGAAAGTTTCAGGACAGACGAATGTTGTCAATTCAAATGAAAGTTTATCAAAATGGAGGAGACATATGTGGAACTTTCAAGACAGATAATAAGTTCAATACAGATGATTCAAGAAAGTTTGTTTGCTTAAAGATAGTTCAGAGATTACAGACATGAAAATACAAGTTTTGAAAGATTCCTGAATTTCAAAGATCAAAGAAGTCTCAAGATTTCAAATGGTTTGTTCAAGACTTGTTGACTTTACAAAGCAAAGTGAAAGACTTTTCAAGATTCTTCAAAAGATGAAAGATTGAAGATTTTCAAAGCAACAAAGTTTGAAGCTATCAGAGTTAAAGTTTTGAAGAATAAAGAACTGAAGAAGATTGTCAAATTTTTGTTAAATCTTGAATACAAAGGGGGAGATTGTTAGTGTATTTTGTTGTATCCAAGATTTAATGTGTAAAGTCAAAGTCTGTAAAGTCAACTAAGTCAAGTCTAGTTTGTAAGTGTTGTAAGTGTTTGTATACTTTGAGTGTTTAGCCTTATGACTGAAGTGTGTGACATATAAATATCTTAGTATCTTGAGAGTTTGAGATAGAGTAAGCATTGTAACATTCATATCAATAATACATACGACTTGTAGTTTCTCTCTCTACTCTCTCTCTTTAGAACTGAAATTGTCATATCATAATTGTTTGATTTGTGCTTGAATCTGGGAATCATACTTTTTCAATATGCAACAGTTCTAAAGGAGTACTTGTGCTTGGTTCAGGCTTAGGCTTATATGAGGCTCTTTTCATTTTACCTTTCTCACACGCATCACACAGATGTTCTTTGACGTATTTCAGCATAGGTAAACCCTTAACCAAATTGCCAGTCACCAACTTGTTAATGTATCTGAAATTGAGATGAGATAGCCTTCTATGCCATAACCAACTTTGTTGCATAGAGGCTGTAGAAAGTAGACACACCGCATTATCAGTCTTGACATTTGACAAATTGATCGTGTAGAAGTTTGACTTTCGCCTCCCGACCAAGAGTTCTTTACCGTCTTTCGTTCTAACACAACATTTCTTGGCTTTGAAATTTACCTCTAAGTCCTTGTCATAGAACTGACCAATGCTGAACAGATTGTGTCTTAATCCTTCAACATAACTCACCTTCTTTATCATTACGTTATCTCTCACAACATGTCCATAACCAAGAATTGGTGAAAACTGGTCATTCCCAAATCTCACGTTGTCGCAGAATTTCTCTGTATAATTAGATAAAATATCTTTCTGCCCTGTCATATGCTTGGAACAGTCTGAATCCAAGTACCACATATGACGGTTCTGTACAAGAGAAATCAGACAACAACCGGTTTAGGTACCCATTTATAGATGGGTCTTTTCGTGTTAGCACAAGATTTTGGTACCCATTTGAATTTGGGTCCTCTTTTCTTTTGAAAAACATTTGAAGAATAAACATGATATGATCCAACCAACAATCAGAATATTGGCATGTTACAAAATCATTTCGATCATATGTAAAATACTAACTAGTAGAACGAGATAATTGGATCAATTGCTTTATTGAATAAGTCTTGTAAGGAGTTACAAGTTTTGTTTTATGGGAAGCAACTTGACCAATTACATCAGGAAAACTATCAGAAATCCTATTACATTTTGAATCAGAAAATGATTTGGTAGTCTCTTCAATCTTCCTTCAGCTTGCTTTGGTTTCTGCAACATGGCGAGCTCGTTGTGTTCATCAAAGAATGCTCGTCCTGCCATCGTTCTGGTTAAATCTAGCGTTCGAAACGTTACTAGGGTTGACACTGGTAAGCAAGGAATCGAGAGAGAGAAGAAGAAACAATGGAAGTTCAAAGAGCCGTTTGTATTTTGGCGGTCACAAAGGGTATTTATAGGTGGAGGGTTTCAGTTAAAAGCAGTACTAAGTACCCTAGAAGTATTAACTAACTCGCAGTATTAACTCATATTAGAAGTAGTAACACATACTGGCAGTACTAACACGGACTAACAGTATTAACACAGACTAGCAGTATTAACACAGACCAGCAGTAGTAACCCTGATTAGCAGTATTAAAATTACAAGCAATAGTAATACCTTTCAACTAGCAGTAGTATCCATCCTTAGCATATTCTGACCCAACAATCTCCCCCTAACTTAACTTTTCAGGATGAGAAGTTAAGTTCTTGAACTTAGAGTCTTCATGATGCTTTCAACACTTCAGCTTAGTTCCCCAAATTAGGATCCAGACCTAGACTTTGATTAATGATCCTTTTAATCACAATCCTTGCCATTTCAGAACCTTGAGGACAGATTAGTTTGGCTTTTAGCATCCACTGTAGCTTGGCTAGGCTATGGTCATATATCTTATCCACCAGGTAATATTCATGAAAGCTTTTGTCAATAGTTAAGATATACACCCCACACCTTTCTATGAGCATCCAGTTGTCCACAGACTTGAAAACTTCCTTGATTACGTGCTTGACAAGGGACTGAACATCATGCATAGATACTCCATTGCTAGTTTCTTGATGTTCATCCCTGATGTCTTCAGCATATCCCCATACAGAGTCATTCCTACTTTGAACATTTCTTCCAAGTCTGACCTTGAACAACTTCTGACTATCTTGCCCCAAGTAGAATAAACTTCAAAGTGATCACCCATCCTCTTGATTCTGAAATACTCTTTTCCTTGATCTTCTAGAATATCCCAGCAGATGATTTCAGGGGCTTGAACTGAAATGGGATCTGCTTTTACTGGTTCATCATCTGTTACAGTCATGTAAAGACCAAAATGCACATCAGATTGACTTGATTGTTGTGCACTTTGAATTGATTGCTCTGTATGACCTGTAACAGATGGTTCTGATTCTTTTTCTGCTCCTTCAACTCTTGACTTTTTGGACTGTTTCTTGGAAGCTATAGTTTTCACTCTCTTGGCAGATTTGACTTCCACAACAACACGTTCTTCCTTCTTTTCTTTAGTCTTTTCTTTTGAATGGGTGGTTTCCTCACTCTCAGGGAAGTGTTGTTGGATATTGAGATCATGTCTCTCTTTCATTTGTCTTTCAAACTCAACCCTTTGAGTGAAGTCCCCTTGAAGCTTTGCCATTTTCTTTTTATATAGCTCTTCAACTCTGCTGTATGACATGCTAGCAAACATCTCTTCTTTTACACCAATTGAGCCTTTCAGAAAGTTTATCATTTTTCTCCTTTCTTGATTGTCCAAATAGGTCTTAGAAGGTTGTCTTTTCTGAGTCTTTGCTAGCAGTCTGTGCTTGGATGCTTTCACTGTACTTTTCTTGGCCTCAGCTGCAGCTTTCAAGCTCTTTTGATATTCCTCATTCAGCTTAGTAGACAGATCTAGAGCAATCTATCTATCTTTGGACTTTTGAGTCTCTTCTTCTTGTTCTAGCTCAGCCTGCAGCTTCTTTGCCAATTCCTCATCAATCTCTATCTGTTTTAGCTTCTTGGGAGGTTGTACAGATTCATCCACTTTTGCCTTGCCTTTTCTTTTCCTTTCTGCCTCACTGATTTCTTTTCTTTTCTGCTCAAGACCTCCTTCTTTAATTTCCACTCCCTTGGCCTTTTGAGTGGCTTTGGGAGTGTCTGTTTTGGCCTTTAGAAGAGTTTCTGCTATTTCTATCTCTTCAACAGATAGCCCTATTACTGCTGCTGGCTCTGTTACTGTTGCTAGCCCAATTTGTGCTGCTCGCTTGAAAGTTTTTGCTGCTGGCCCTGTTTCATTATCCTACTCCCCCTCAACTGTAGACTTCATCCCATCAGGACTTTGCTTGTCAGATCCAGCTCTTGACTTCCCCTTATTCTCCCCCTTTTTGGAAGCATCATGAAGGATGCTCCTCTTTTTCAGTATGAACTGGGTTCTTTTCTTCTTTTGCACTTGCTTTAGAACCAATTTCTTGAGGTTGCTGATCTGTACCTGTTGGGAGAGGATTATCTGTTGCATCTCCTCTATGAGTTTTCCCTGAGATAGGACATCCTCATTTATATTTGCCAATGTTTCCATCAATTCATCATAGGTATATCTATCCTCACCACCTTTAGGTGTGTTTACCACCCTTGGAGGATCACTGGAACGTTTAGTAGGGGTCCTCTGCCTAGCAGAGGCACCTTCTACCCCCTTGATTTCTTGGCACCTGGGACCTCTGGATGATTGCTCACCCAAAGTTGCCGTGGGGAAGGTCTTAGGAATGTTCACATTGTCCTGCTCTGCACTTTGTGCAAAGTCAGTAGTGTGAGCCTCACTGCCCACATGCTCAACCTGCTCCTTAGTGAGCACCTTCTTGGGGTTGGGAGACACCCATGTGGTTTCCCTATCGATATTCTTTAATGGAGAATGCTCCATTAGAGGGTTGAAGGCTGTGGGGGTGAAGGTACAAGAAGGGAAGGAACCTTCTTTACCTTTTTCCTTATATATATTTTGGTGATGGGGGATGTGGGCTTGTCAATAGGAAACTGAGGAGGATTACTAGAAATAAGTGGTGTGGGTAGGTCATCAGTTTGGTTGTCAGATGAGGGCTTTGACACTGATGCCTCACCATGGGAATGTGACACACCCATCATTGTAGAGAACAATGAGGTGTCTTGGCTAGAAAAGTCCTTGGAGGGCCTTTTCATGTTTGAGAATACCTTCCCTTTGGGAGGTTTTGGTACATACACCTCTTGAAAAGAGGGTAGATTCGTCAATTCCTTCAGTATAATCTCTTGTACAAACCTGGGATACATATAAAACTTTTGGATTTGGTATCCAGGTTTGACATAAAATCATTGAAAATCATTTGTGAGAAATTGAACTTTCTAGAGGTAGCTAAGCAGACCAAAGCATAAGCTAAGGTACTGCTAAACTCACTCCATCCAATGGTTTTTCGTTAAATGCAATGTTGTAGGGTATGAACAAAAAATCTCCACTGTGGTGAAAATATGTTCTTGAAAAACATGAATACATCAGTGGGACCTTCATACCCCATAAGACTAAGAGTTTGGAAGAGATCTTCCTTAGGTAAAGAGGTTATACCTGAGGCATCATCTAATCGTAGATGGATGCGAGTACACTCCTCTGTGATGGTCAGGGGTTTATCACATACCCTTGTTTTGATGAGCTGTTTGCCCTCTTCAGATTGAATAGCAGCATTGACCCAGAACTGTCTTTGATGTTCCACATAGATTGTGGGATTGACAGTTAGAGCGTGGGCAATGTGAGAGGATTTGAGGAAATCCACTATGGCATGGAAACCTTCAGCTTGCTTTGGTTTCTGCAACATGGCGAGCTCGTTGTGTTCATCAAAGAATGCTCGTCCTGCCATCGTTCTGGTTAAATTTAGCATTCGAAACGTTACTAAGGTTTACACTGGTAAACAAGGAATCGAGAGAGAGAAGAAGAAACAATGGAAGTTCAAAGAGCCGTTTGTATTTTGGCGGTCACAAAGGGTATTTATAGGTGGAGGGTTTCAGTTAGAAGCAGTACTAAGTACCCTAGCAGTATTAACTAACTCGCAGTATTAACTCATATTAGCAGTAGTAACACATACTGGCAGTACTAACACGGACTAGCAGTATTAACACAGACTAGCAGTATTAACACAGACCAGCAGTAGTAACCCTGATTAGCAGTATTAAATAAGTTAATCAGTAGTAACTATGCAATGGCAGTATAAACCACCTAGCAGTAGTAACCATACTTAATCATTTTTGAAAAAATATCATGAGTAATATAGCGAGCAGTATTAACTGATTTAGAAGTACCTAGTATCCATTTGAAGCAATCTGAAACACTGAAACACACAAGGTTAGAAGCACCATGCACAATACAATATGAGAAAGTAGACAGGAAGGAATTGATACAGGTACATAAGACATAAGACAATAGGCTTATTCAGAGTTTATCATGCCCACACTTGTGACCAAAAATGTGAATCTACCCACATCAAAAGCTTTAGTGAATAGATCAGCAAATTGGTTACTTGTATGAACTTTCACAACTTGAATTAGCTTCTTTTCATTACAGTCTCTGATAAAATAATACCTGATTTCTATATGCTTTGTTTTGGAGTGCTTGACTGGATTATTAACAATGCTAATAACACTGTTGTTGTCTATGAAGATTGGAGTGTGAAGAAATGTCATACCATAGTCCAATATTTGATTCTGAATCCAGAGTACTTGAGAACAGCAGCTTGCAACAACTATGTACTCTGCTTCTGTTGTGGATGTGGACACTGTGGTTTGTTTCTTGCACGGCCATATACTAGTCTTGCACCCAAAAATTGACATCCCCCTGAAGTTAACTTTCTATCCAAATTTGCACCACCCAAGTCACTGTCTAAATAAGCAAGTAGGTCAAATGGTGAGTCATGAGGATACCAAAGACCTAATCTAGGTTGGCCTTTGAGATATCTGAATACCCTCTTGACTGCTTGAAAGTGTGACTGCTTAGGCCTTACTTGAAATCTTGCACACACACAAACAGGAAACATGATATCTGGTCTTGAAGCAGTGAGGTACATGAGAGAGCCAATCATTGATCTGTAGTGATGAACATCCACATCCTCCCCCTCAAGATCTGCAGTAATCTGTTTGTGTGTCTCCATGGGTGTGCTTGCAGGCTTTGAGTTTGAGAAACCAAACTTATTAAGAATGTCCTGCACATATTTGGATTAACTTATAAATATCCCATCTTTTTTCTGCTTCACTTGTAGCCCTAGGAAGAAGGTAAGTTCACCCATAGAACTCATCTTGAATCTCTTGTGCATCAAATCTTCAAAATCTCTGCACATTTGATCTTTTGTGTATCCAAAGATAATATCATCCACATAGATTTGCACTATTAGGATGTCCTTCTTCTTCCTCTGAATGAACAGAGTCTTGTCTATGATTCCTCTTTGAAAACCATTTTCAAAGAGATAGGTAGACAGAGTGTCATACCATGCCCTTGGTGCTTCATGTAGCCCATAGAGTGCCTTCTTCAATTTGTATACTCTGTCAGGATAATTTGGATTCTCAAATCCTGGAGGCTGACAGACATACACTTCTTCTTCAATTTTTCCATACAGAAAAGCACTCTTTACATCCATCTGGTAGACCCTGAACTTCATGAAAGAAGCATAGGCTAAAAATAGCCCGATTGCCTCTATCCTGGCCACTGGTGCAAATACTTCTTCATAATCAATATCCTCTTCTTGAGTATACCCTTGTGCCACTAGTATGGCTTTGTTCTTTATTACTATACCTATCTCATCTTTCTTGTTCTTGAAGATCCATCTTGTGCCAATTACTCTGTGTCCTTTTGGAAGATCCACCAGATCCCATACATCTTGCAGTACAAACTGCAGTAGCTCCTCTTGCATTGCTTCTATCCAGCTTGGATCCTTCATTGCATCAAATGCCTTTTTGGGCTCAACCTGTGATAGAAAGCAAGATAATAAACCTGATTGTAGATCTTTCAATCCCCTATCTTGCTTTGTTGCCTTGTGATCATTGGAGAATTGATGTCACCAATCACTAGTTGAGGAGGATGATTCTTCTGAGTTCTTGTAGCATTGACAGTCTCCTCATTAAGATTTACTTCAAGATTGGTGTCATTCTTTTCTAGAGAGCTTCCACCATACACTGAAGAATCATCATCTGTGTCTTCCTCTTCCAAAACTGGCATCTCAGGACCTTTGATTCCTGAATCTGAGGGCTGATCTTCCTTTTCACCTCTGTCCTCTTCATTCTGAGCTGGTTCAGTGTCCTTTGAATCTGAATTATCTTTCTTATCTTGGTCACAGAATTCAGCAGGATCAGCAGTAGGTGTTGGGAACAGCACAAACTCTTGTCTTTGTTCTTGTGCCTGTTCTGTCCCTGTTCTTGCATTATGCTCATTACTGAAACCCAAAGAATTAGTCAGTGAATCAATGTCAAATATCCAATCAGGACCTGAACCAAGTTGATTTGGTGTGTTCTCATTGCATTTGACATTGTCACTTTCCTCAATAATCCTAGAAGAGGTGTTAAAAACTCTGTAGGCCTTACTTTGAGATGAATAACCAACAAGAAACCCATCCTCAACTTTGCTATCAAACTTTCCTAGGTGAGTTTTGGTGTTGAGAATTGTGCAAGGACACCCAAATGGTTTGAAAAATCCAATAAAAGGTTTCTTCTTTTTAAAAAGCTCATAGGGTGTCTTGTCTTGAGATTTTACTACTAGAACTCTGTTTTGAACATAGCAGGCAGTATTAACTGCTTCTGCCCAAAAAGTGATTGGAAGTTTTGAATCTGCCAACAGAGATCTAGCAGCTTCTATCAGAGTCCTATTTCTCCTTTCAGCAACACCATTCTGTTGAGGAGTTCTAGGAGCACTGTATTGCCTCTCAATGCCTTTTTCCTCACAGAAGCTGTTTAGGTCATTATTTTTTAATTCAGTTCCATTATCAGACCTAATGACTTTAACTCTTAGATTTTTTTGGTTTTCAACTCGAAGAACAAAGGATTTGATCAGTCCACTTGTCTCATCCTTAGTCCTCAGAAAATAGAACCAAGTGAATCTAGAGAAATCATCAACAATAACTAAGCAGTAGGATTTCTTACCAATACTCATCACATTTGTAGGGCCAAACAGATCCATATGCAGTAAATTAAGAGGTGAAGAGATTGTATTAATCTCTTTGGACTTATGAGAAGATTTGTGCTGCTTGCCTTTAAGACATGCAACACAATGATCATCACATGAAAATACCTTTTGTGGCAAACCTCTTACAAGGTTGTTTTTCACAAGTTTGTTCATTGTTTTAAAGTTCATGTGACATATCCTTCTGTGCCAAAGAGATGATTCATCTACTGAAGCTTTTGAAAATAAAAAGTTTAGAGATGAATCAGAAACTACACTCTCCAAGTCTAAGTAATAAACATTGTCCTTTCTAGGAGTTCTAAGTAGTATCATACTTTCATCAACTACCTTGAATCCTGGAGCAAGGATGATACATTCAATATCAGTGAATAATATGCTATGTTTCTTGTCACAAACCTGTGATACACTTAACAGTTTGTATCTCAATTGCTCAACATAGTATACATCCTCAAAGATCATCTTACCTTTTGACACATTACCTTTTCCACTTATCTTACCACTTGCTGGCTTATCACCAAAAGCAACATGTCCTTCATCAATTCTTTTGAAGTTTTGAAGGCAGGCCATGTTACCTGTCATGTGCCTGGAACAACCACTATCAACATGCCAAATGCTCCTTCCCTTGAGCTGTTGGTTGCCCTGCACATTTAATAAAGCAGTTAGTTTTTAATAGGAACCCAAGGGAAAGTGGTCTTGGGTTTTCCATTCTCATCAACATATTCATATTCAGACTGGATGAGATTATCACACTGAGAAATCTTATTGCTTAAATACTTTGTCACAATAATGGGTCTGTTACTGGAAGCAGTACTAACTTGATTGGCAGTACTAACTTTGTTAGCAGTACTAACATCATTAGCAGTACTAATTGGTTTAGCAGTACTAACTTTATTAACAGTACTAACTGAGTTAGCAGTAGTATTGCTTGCAGCAACATTATTTCTGTCAGCAGTACTAACAGATTTCTTTACTTTTGGAACCCAGACCTGGACAAAGTTGTTTGCTTTCTTTTTCTTTAAGTTACTCCTTGGCTTATTTGGAGTATTTTTCTTTGAATTAGCAAACTTATTTTGAACATGAGATTTTATAGGAGCCTTTCTCACATTCTCAGCCATATGATTCCTTATTTGCTTCCTATAACCAACAGGATTTTGTATATTTCTTTGAAAACTGATCCTTTGGTTAATAGGATTGAAATAACAGTGTTTGGCTAGATGATTTAGCTTGCCACAAATAAAACAAGGCTTTGGTCTGTTAATTTTTTTTAGATCAATTCCTTGTTTTAAAGCCCACTGATTATTTCTATTTCTTTGATTCCCCTTGTTTTATCATGTTTTTGGGGCTGATTCTGTTTACAAGTACAGGGATTAACAACAGTAGTTTGCATGTAATGAACTCCCTGTGCCTTTCCCTTTCCTCTCTCAGAGGTCTCAGCTTTTACATTCTTAACAGTCTCTTCCACAGACTTTACTTTCTCACTCTTGACAAAAGGTTTACCCCCTCTTTCATTTGTCAGTATGTGGTTTTCTAAGGGAATAACTTTGTGGTCTTTCTCCTTCTTACTCTCAGAGTCCTCTTCTTCAGAATCTGCCTCAATCACTACTTTGTCTAAAGGATCTACTTCAGTGGCTCCTTCAGGTAATTCCTTCTTGTCCCGTCTTTCTAAGAGATCAGAGGTGGGAGGAATATAGTTATTGTTGTATGGTGGAGGTGTGGTGTTGTAACCTATTCCTCTTCTAAGTTTGTCATGGACTTGAGTTTTTAAAAGTGAGTCCATTGCTTTAGAAGCATTGGAATATTTCTCAATGTCCAGCTTTGCTTTCTCAAAATCACTCCTTATCTTCTCACATTCCTCTTCAGACTTTTTAAGCTTAACCTCTAACTGATTTTTCTCCCACTTCCAGTAGTTTGTATCATAGGAATGTTGAAGTTCATTAGCCTGGTAAGACTTAATTTGTTCTTCAAACCTCTCAACAATCAGAACATACACTCTTCTATCTTTCTCTAACCTTTTAAGGTCATCACACATACTCTGATTGTGATCCCTGTACTTTTTAACAGTTTCAATACAGGTTTTAGAGCAAAGATTAGAAGTTACCTCTGTAGGAATATCAGTGCTTGTTGACTCTGAAACTTTAGCCATTAAAGCATGATTCTGACCTGCTTCTTCTGCTTGGTCACTCCAATCAAATCCCATTCCTTCTTGGGAAACAAGAGCTTGAGAAGAGTTTCTACGTTGAAGCTAGTGGACTGTGATGGTTGATGGTTGCTGGCATGCTGTTGAGGCATTCCACTTCTGCATTCTCTTGCAAAGTGCCCCAGCTTGTGACACTTGTAACATTCAACCTTGGATTTATCAAATCCAACCCCATCTTCTCTTTTCTGGGCAAAGTTGTTCCTTCCAGTCCTTTTGATGAATCTTTTTACCCTCATAGTCAGCATAGCCATCTGCCACTTGATGTCCATCTCTTCCAGATCATCAGCATTTATCTGTTCTAAGCCATCATTAATTAGAGTGGAATTAGCATGACTGGCTAGAAAAGCTTCTAAGACTGAGTCATTGGATCCATCTTGCTTTGATCCATGGGCAGCATTAACTGATTCTGTGTTAGCAGTACTATCAGTAGAGGATGATAAAAGAGCAGCATTGTATGAGTATCCAGAGGGCCTCTTCTTTGCTTCTACCTCTGCTTCAAATACCCTAAGGTCATTATAGAGGTCATCCAATTCCTTGTCCTCCAATTGGTCATTCTGTCTGAATGAGACAGTGTACATAGTCCATTCATCACCAAGAGATCTTAGAAATTTTCTGTTAACATCATATTGATCTATCTGGACACCAACAGTAGCCAATTCACCAATTAGCTTATTAAATCTATCAAAAGTTTGAGTCATAGACTCATTCTTTGTAGACATGAAGTTTTCATACTGCTGCTTTAGGATGGCCTTCTGATTTCTCTTGGTACTTTTGATACCAGAAAATCTTTTCTCCAGAGAATTCCAAAGAATTTGTGCATCAGAACAGTTGCAGAATTGATGTTGGTTCTCATTGGGTATAGCCAAAAGCAGAGTGCTCAAGGCTTTCATCTCTGTCTGCCTCAATTTCCTCTCTCCATCTGTCTTTGGTGGAGGTCTTTTTCCTTCTGCATCCATCTTTCCTCCATCAGAAGGACAATTCTCAATGATGTCCCACATTGAGAAGTCTGTGAGAAGAATGTACTGCTTGATTCTGATCTTCCACATGTCAAACTCATTGGGTTTGAGCATGGGAACCTTTGATACCAAAACACTATCGCTTGAACTGTCCATGATTAAAGTTTTTTGAATTTTCTAGCTCTGATACCACTTGTCAGGATCGAAACTCAAACAAGAATTTAAATAAAACACTCAGAAACTTCTGTTAAAAAAGTTGCGGAAAAACACTTTAACAGAAAATCAATGGAACAGTATATAGAACTTCAAATCATAAGTTTATATTGCATAAAACTTAATGATTACACACAAAACCTCAATCTGTTTAACAGGCTAAACAGACGTTCTATATTTCTCTTGTCAGGATCGAATTCTTAACAAGAATTAATACTCAGAAACTAATATCAAAGAAGTTGCGGAAAAACACTTTGATATTTAATAAAACAGTAATCAAACACAGTATATAATGATCAAACAGTAAACTTGTATTGAATGCTTAAAGCTACAAGGTTACACACTCAACCTCAATATCGATGAACAAGCTCACCAATACGAATTCTACTTCTCTAGAATTAGGATCTATGCCTTGAGGTTGTTTTTCTCTAAAAGAATGAAAACTGAAAGTTAAAAGTTATCTAACTATTCTAAACAATACTATATATATATACTGAAGATAAAAGCTAATTACAATTAATAAAATATCTTCAGAATATCTTCCATCATTATCTCCAAGCTTTCCATAATCTTCAGTTTATCTTCCATTATTATCTTCAAGCTTCCATGTATATCTCTAAGCTTCCATGTATATCTTTAAATTATCCAGCTGTTATCCTTTCATGCAGATCTCCATCTTATAAGCAGTATTAATCATAAGCAGCATTAATACTCTGAGCAGTATTAACTCTAGCAGTACTAACCATGCTCAGCAGCATTAATCTCTTCAAGCAGTACTAACTTTGAACTAGCAGTACTAATCTTGTTGAGCAACATTAACCATCAACTAGCAGCATTAATAACAGAAGTACTAACTAGAAGTATTAACTGTTTTCTTCTAGCAGCATTAACTAGAAGTATTAACTGTTTTCTTCTAGCAGTATTAACTACAACTAGCAACATTAACCACAGAAGTAGTAACCATGTTGAATATTAACTTCAGAAGTATTAACCATGTTGAACTAGAAGTAGTAACCATCCTTGGCATATTTCAGACCCAACAATCTCCCCCTAAATTGTTGGGAACTGAAGATTTTACTAAGTGTAGTTACTACTGCTAGTACAAATGTAGTTACTACTGCCAGAACAAGTTGAAGATTAATACTGCTGAGTGTTACTACTGCTAGTGTTAATTAATACTGCTAGTCAAAGTTAGTACTGCTTGAACAAAGTTAGTACTGCTTAGCTAGTTAGTACTGCTAGTAGTTAATACTGCTTGCAGTTAATGCTGCTAGATGAAGTTAATGCTGCTGAGCATTATTAGTGCTGCTAAAGAGATCCGGATGGAAAGTACTACAGCTGGATATACTGAAGATATACTTAGAAGATATACATGGAAGATATACTGAAGATTTGTTTATTCTTTGTAATTATCTTTCTATTAGTATATGTATAGAATGTTTAGAATAGAGAGAAAGAATTTTTTAGATAACTGTTTTCTTTCGTGAGAGAAATCAACCTCAAGGCATAGATCCTAATTCTAGAGAAGTAGAATTCGTATTGGTGAGCTTGTTCATCAATATTGAGGTTGAGTGTGTAACCTTGTAGCTTTAAGCATTCAATACAAGTTTACTGTTTGATCATTATATACTGTGTTTGATTACTGTTTTATTAAATATCAAAGTGTTTTTCCGCAACTTCTTTGATATTAGTTTCTGAGTATTAATTCTTGTTGAAAATTCGATCCTGACAAGTGGTATCAGAGCAAATTCTCTCAGAAACAGTTATTCATCATGGAAAATCTTACAGAATCAAGCAGTACTTTGGTCTCAAAAGTTCCAATGCTCAGATCCAATGAATTTGACATGTGGAAAATCAGAATCAAGCAATATATTCTCCTCACAGATTACTCTATGTGGGACATCATTGAGAATGGCCCATCTGATGGAGGAAAGATTGGTGAAGATGGCAAAAGAACTCCTCCAAAGACAGATACAGATAGGAAATCAAGACAGACAGAGATGAAAGCCTTGAGCACACTGCTCTTGGCCATTCCAAATGAGTATCAACACCAATTCTGCAATTGTACTGATGCACAGATGCTCTGGAATGCTCTAGAGAAGAGATTCTCAGGTACTAAAAGTACCAAGAGAAATCAAAAGGCAATCTTAAAACAACAGTATGAAAACTTCATCTCAACTAAGAATGAGTCCATGACTCAAACTTTTGACAGGTTTAATAAACTAATTGGTGAACTAGCTACTATGGGAGTACAGATTGATCAAGATGATGTGAACAGAAAGTTCTTAAGGTCCCTTGGAGATGAATGGACCATGTACACTGTGTCATTCAGACAGAATGATCAGTTGGAAGACAAAGAACTTGATGATCTGTACAATGATCTTAGAGTTTTTGAAGCTGAGGTGGAGGCAAAGAAGAAGCCTTCTGGATATGTTCATAATGCTGCACTCCTATCAGCATCAATTGATTCTACTGCTAACTCTGAATCAGTTAATGCTACTAATGGATCAAATCTAGATAAAGGCACTGATTATGCATTTGAAGCTCTTCTTTCTAATCATGGAAATTCTTCTTTGATCAATGATGACTTAGAACAACTTCATCCTGATGATCTGGAAGAGATGGATATTAAATGGCAGATGGCCATGCTCTCCATGAGGGTTAAGAAGTTTATAAAGAGGACTGGAAGAAACAACTTCTCACAAAGAAGAGAAGATGGAGCAGGGTTTGATAAATCAAAGGTAGAATGCTACAAATGTCATCTTAAGGGACATTTTGCTAGAGAATGCAGAAGTGGAATGTCTCACAACAACAACCATCAACAAGCTCAATCTGGAAGCTTCAATAACAATAGAAACTCTGCTCAAGCCCTTGTTTCTCAACAAGGAATGGGGTTTGATTGGAGTGATCAAGCAGAAGAAGCTATTCAGAATCAAGCTCTTATGGCTAAAGTATCTGATCTCCCATCTGAGGTAAGTTCTAATCTCTGCTCTAAAACTTGCATAGACACTGTTAAAAGGTACAGGGATCACAATCAGAAGATGAGTGATGACCTGAAGAGACTAGAAAAGGATATAAAAGACTATGTGAGGATAGTAGAGAGATTTGAAGATCAAATCAAAGGTTTTCAAGCCAATGAACTACAACACTCATATGACACCAATTACTGGCAGTGGGAGAAAAAGGATTTAGAACTTAAACTGACCAAATCTAAAGAGGAAAGTGAAAAACTGAAAGAGGAGTTAACCAAGGTTAAGCTTGATGTAGAAAAGTTTTCCAATGCTTCTAAAGCAATGGACTCCTTACTGCAAAATCAGATTCATGATAAATTAAGAAGAGGAATTGGGTATAATGCCACACCTCCACCATATAACAACAATTACATTCCTCCTACTTCAGACCTGTTAGACACCAAAGATAGGAAGGACTTGCCTGAGGGAGCCACTGAAATAGATCCCTTAGATGAGGTAATTGTTGAGGATAAGACTGAGAAAGAGGTTGGCAAGAGTAAGAAGAACAAGGTGAGTGGTGAGATTTCTATAGAAAACAACATTATCACCAATGAGGATTGTGGAAGGACTTGGATCAAATCCAAGAACATAGAGAAGACAGAGGAAAAGTCTGATAAGGTCCATTATAAACAGACCACAGTTGTGAATCCAGGTCCTTGCAAACAGTGTACTTGTAAGAAGAATGAACCCCAAAAACAGGACAAAAAGAGGGGAAATCAAAGAAACTGGAATAATCAATGGGCACATAAACAAGGGGTTGATCTGAGTAAAATCAATAGACCAAAACCTTGCTTTATCTGTGGCAAATTGAATCATCTTGCAAAATTCTGTTATTTCAATCCTATGAACCAAAGAATGAATTTCCAAAGATCCATGCAAAAACCCTTTGGTTATAAGAAAATTGAAAAGAACCATGTGGCTAAGAAAAATGTTAAAACTAAAAGCCACATGAAGAAAAAGTATTCTGTTAAAGAAAGTGTCAATATGTGGATTCCTAAAAGCACTAAAACTGTTAGTACTGCTACCACAAATAGTGCTGCTGACAATGATAGTGCTGCTAGAAGTAATACTACTGCTAACAATGTTAATGCTGCTAACAAGGTTAGTACTGCTAAACCTGTTAGTACTGCTACACCTGTTAGTACTGCTAACTCTGTTAGTACTTCTAAGGTTAGTACTGCTTCCAGTATTGATTCTGCTAAGCCAATCATATTGACAAAGTACTCTAATAAAGAGTGCTCTGAGTTTAAAAACCTCATTAAAAAGGAATGTAAATACTTTGATGAGAATGGCAGACCCAAGATCACTTTGGCTTGGGTCCCCAATCATACTAATTGATTTATTTAATGTGCAGGGCAACCAACAGCTCAAGGGAAAGAGCATATGGCATGTTGATAGTGGTTGCTCTAGGCACATGACTGGCAACATGTCATGCCTTCAGGATTTCAAGCAAATTAATGGAGGACATGTTGCATTTGGAGACAATCTTACTGGTGGTAAGATAAGTGGAAAAGGTAATGTCACCAAAGTTAAGATGACATTTGAGGATGTTTACTATGTTGATCAATTAAAGTACAACCTATTAAGTGTATCACAGGTTTGTGACAAACAACATAGTATATTATTTACTAATACTGAGTGTATGATTCTTGCTCCAGGGTTCAAGGTAGTTGATGAAAGCATGATACTACTTAGAACTCCAAGGAAGGACAATGTTTACTGTCTTGATTTGGACAATGTTGATAGTGATTCATCTTTAAATTGTCTTGTTTCAAAAGCTTCTATAGATGAATCCTCCCTTTGGCACAGAAGGATGTGTCACATGAATTACAAGACTATGAACAATCTTGTTAAAAATAACCTTGTAAGAGGTTTACCTTCAAAAGTCTTTTCATGTGATGATCATTGTGTTGCTTGTCTCAAAGGCAAACAACACAAAACTTCTCATAAGACCAAAGAGTTAAATTCTGTTTCTTCTTGTCTCCAGTTATTGCATATGGATCTGTTTGGTCCTACAAATGTTATGAGTATAGGCAAGAAATCTTACTGCTTGGTTATTGTTGATGATTACTCCAGGTTTACTTGGGTATATTTTCTAAGGACTAAGGATGAAACAAGTAATCTTATCAAATCCTTTATTCTAAAAATTGAAAACCAAACTAATCAAAGAGTAAAAGTCATTAGATCAGATAATGGAACTGAATTTAAAAATCATGATTTAAACACTTTTTGTGAAGGAAAAGGTATTGAGAGACAATATAGTGCTCCTAGAACTCCTCAACAGAATGGTGTTGCTGAAAGGAGAAATAGGACACTAATAGAGGCTGCTAGATCTCTGTTGGCTGATTCAAAATTGCCAATTACATTCTGGGCTGAAGCAGTTAATACTGCTTGTTATGTCCAAAACAGAGTTCTAGTGGTCAAGCAAAAGAACAAGACCCCATATGAGCTTTTAAATCAAAGAAAACCTTTTATTGGTTTCTTCAAATCTTTTGGGTGTCCTTGTACAATTCTAAATACCAAATCTCACTTAGGTAAGTTTGATAGCAAAGCAGATGATGGATTTCTTGTTGGATACTCATCTCAGAGTAAGGCCTACAGAGTTTTTAACTCTTCTTCTAGAATAATTGAAGAAAGTGACAATGTCAAATGCAATGAGAACACACCAAATCCTGTTGGGTCTGGACCTCAATGGCTATTTGACATTGATTCACTAACTAACTCTTTTGGTTTCAGTAATGAGTATACAGGAACAGATGGTGGAGAATCAGAGATCACACAAGTTCAAGAAAGTATATCTAAATCTGTGATTTTTCCCATACCCACAGTAAATGAAGACTGTGAAAAGGAATCATTTACTGAACCAAGTCAGAGTGAAGAAGACACTAGAGATGAGGAGACTCAAGAATCAGAAGTGACATCTGAAGACACTTCAGTTGAATTGCATGACTCTAATCTAGAGGCTGGACTGAATGTAGAACCTAGTCATAACACAAGAGTTCAAAAGAATCATCCTCCACAGTTGATAATAGGTGATGTCTCTTCTCCCATGATGACTAGACATCAAAGCAGGCTTCAGGAAATGCAAGATCAACAGCATACAGTGCTCTCATGTTTTCTATCCCAGCTTGAGCCGAAAAAGGCACATGATGCTATGAAAGAATCTAGCTGGATAGAAGCAATGCAAGAAGAATTGTTACAGTTCAAGCTACAAGATGTGTGGGATCTAGTAGACCTTCCTAAAGGTCACAGAGCAATTGGCACAAAATGGATCTTCAGAAACAAGAGAGATGAAAGAGGTATTGTTATAAGAAACAAAGCAAGGCTGGTAGCTCAAGGCTACACTCAAGAAGAGGGCATAGATTATGAAGAAGTTTTTGCACCTGTAGCTAGGATAGAAGCAATCAGACTATTCCTAGCCTATGCTTCTTACATGAACTTCAAAGTCTACCAAATGGATGTAAAAAGTGCTTTTCTCTATGGGTCAATTGAAGAAGAAGTTTATGTCTGTCAACCACCAGGGTTTGAAAACCCAAGCTATCCAGACAGAGTATACAAATTAAAGAAAGCACTTTATGGACTACATCAAGCCCCAAGAGCATGGTATGACACTCTGTCATCCTATCTCTTGGAAAATGACTTTGAAAGAGGAGTCATTGATAAGACTCTATTTATCAAAAGAAAGAAGAAGGATATCTTGCTGGTCCAAATATATGTTGATGACATTATTTTTGGTTCTACAAGAAACAATATGTGCAAGGAGTTTGAGGATTTAATGCATCAAAGGTTCAAAATGAGTTCCATGGGGGAACTTACTTTCTTCCTTGGACTCCAAGTTCAACAGAAGTCAGATGGCATTTTTATATGTCAATCCAAGTATGTGCAGGATATTCTAACCAAGTTTGGTTTCTCAGAATCAAAACCTGCAAGCACACCTATGGAAACACACAAGCAGATCACAGCAGATCTTGAGGGGGAGGATATGGATGTGCATCTTTATAGATCCATGATTGGCTCTCTCATGTATCTCACAGCATCAAGGCCAGATATTATGTTTCCAGTCTGTGTATGTGCAAGATTTCAAGTTAGGCCAAAGCAATCTCACTTTCAAGCTGTTAAGAGGATATTCAGATATCTCAAAGGGCAACCCAGATTGGGACTTTGGTATCCGCATAACTCACCTTTTGACCTAATAGCATACTCAGACAGTGATCTAGGTGGGGCAAACTTGGACAGAAAATCTACTTCTGGAGGATGTCAGTTTTTGGGTGCTAGACTAGTCTCATGGCAGTGCAAGAAACAAACCACCGTATCCACATCTACAACAGAGGCAGAGTACATAGCAGCTGCAAGTTGCTGTTCTCAAGTCTTATGGATTCAGAATCAAATGCTGGATTATGGGGTAACCTTTCTACATACTCCAATCTTTATTGACAACAGCAGTGCTATTAGCATTGTAAATAATCCAGTCAAGCACTCAAAGACAAAGCACATTGAAATCAGGTATCACTTTATAAGAGATTGTAATGAAAAGAAACTTATTCAAGTTGTCAAAGTTCACACTGATAATCAGTTTGCTGATCTATTCACTAGAGCTTTTGATGTGGGTAGATTCACTTTCTTGGTAACAAGTGTGGGAATGATAAACTTTGAATAATCTTCTTCTCAAAAAGTGAGTTTATACCTGTATATTGTTATTCTTGGTGTTACTAATCTTCTTTTCAGGATATGCATAGCAGTACTCAGTATTTAGCAAGTTTAAAAGGAGTAAGTTCAGTTAATACTGCTAGTTCAGTTAATACTGCTCGTGGTTAATACTGCTCGCGATTAATACTGCTAGTTAGTTAATACTGCTAGTAGTTAATACTGCTATTTCAGTTAATACTGCTAGTTCAGTTAATACTGCTCGTGGTTAATACTGCTCGCAGTTAATACTGCTAGTTAGTTAATACTGCTAGTAGTTAATACTGCTATTTCAGTTAATACTGCTAGTGGTTAATACTGCTCTAGGTTAATACTGCTTATATTCCGAATACTATAAATACCTTTTGCCCGCCTAAAAGTTCATAACGACTCTTTGCATACTGTTCTCTTGCGCTCAAAACCTTTTCTCTCTCAAGTTCGAAGTTTTCAGGCAAGTTTTCACTAAGATCAATGGCATCCATGACATTCATCGACGAGCACAACGAGATTGCGATGCTACAAAAGCCAAAACAAGCTGAAGGTTTTCATCAGATAGTCGACTTTCTGAAGTCGAGCCACATTGCTCATGCTCTTACTGTATCACCTACAATCTACATTGAGCACCAAAGGCAGTTCTGGGCTAATGCAACCATTGTTGTGGAAAATGGTGTGCAAATGATCAAGACAAGAATCTGTGATCACTCACTTACAGTTACTGAAGAAGTCATTCGCATCAGTCTACGTCTAGACGATGCCTCTGGTATAATGTCTATCTCTAATGATGAACTGTTTTCTAATCTTACTAGAATGGGGTATGGAGGCCCATTGGGTGTTTTCAAATTCTCAAAAGCAAAATTTTCACCCCAATGGCGTTTTCTTGTTCATACCCTAATGCATTGTATCTCCAAAAAGACCACTGGATGGAGTGAGTTCAGCAGTCCAATTGCATATGCTTTGGTATGCTTGGCTACATCCAGAAGGTACAATTTCTCAAAGATGATTTTCAGTGATCTTGTATCAAATATGGGAAACAAAAAGAGTTTCTTTATGTATCCCAGATTTGTTCAGGAAGTAATTAACCATGAGTTGACGGATATACCTCAACCTGTTGGGGTATATGTACCTAAACCCCCAAAAGGCAAGGTTTTCTCAAATATGAGAAGATCTGCTGGGGACTCGGAAGGAGTTGACACCCCATTGTTCTCTACAATGATGGTGGTGTCCCAAAACACTGAAGGTATGGCAGCAGGGTCAAGGCCCTCATTAGACCATCCCACTGCTAGCCAAGCCCAACCTTCTCACTCAAAAACAATTCCCCAGTCCATTCTTACAAAACCAACCTCTCCAATTACCCAAACTTATCAAAGAAAACAGGTAAAGAAGGCTCCTTCCCTTCTTGTACCATCACCCACACAACCTTTAAGCCCTCTAAGGGAGAATTCTCCCCTAGAGAATATCCAAAGGGAAACCACAAGGGTGTCTCCCAACCCAAAGGAGGTGCTCTCTGAGGAGGAGGTAGAGCATATGGGAGATGAGGCTGCCACTACTCCTGCTAACACAGAGGAGGAAAGTGGTAACATCAATAAGACCTCCCCCATGGCAACTTTGAATGAGCAATCATTTGAAGGTCCCTGGTGCCAAGAAACCACAGGGGTGGATAGTGCTTCTGCTAGGCAGAAGACTTCCACTACTAAAAGATCCAATGATCCTTCAATAGGGGGTAACACTCCTGGAGAAGGTGAGGACAGATATAACTATGATGAATTGATGGAGGCAATGGGCAACATCAACATGGATGTACTCAAACAGGGCAAAGACATAGAAGAGCTAAAACTCATAGTACGGTCACAACAAGAACAAATCATCAAGTTGAAGCAAATGGTAAGGAAACTGATTTTGCAAAAGAAGAAGAAACAATTTGTGCTCAGAAGGAGGAAACCAGAGACTGATGCTCCCAAAAAGGGGGAGATCAACATGGAAGAAGCATCAAGGGAAGGGGAGATTGATAAAGAAAGAGTTGAAGTTGAGGGGGAGAAGGAAGCAGAAACTGTTAATGCTGCTGAAACCTCACAAGCAGCAGTAACAGAGTTAACACCAACAGAAATTGAAGTAGCTGAAGTGCTAATCAAAGCTAAGAATGACACTCCCAAAGCAAAGGGAGTGGTCATAAATGAAGGGAGAGACAGAAAATCAGAACAGAAAGACAAAGCTGCAGAATCAAAGAATAAGGGAAAAGAAAAGTTAGTGGAATCTGATCAACCAATCAAGAAGCAAAGGTTGGTTGAATCAGATGAAGCTTTAGCAAGGAAAATGCAGAAGGAGATGGAAAAAGAAGAAAGAGCTCAGGTGGAAAAAGACAGGGAAATGGCAAAGGCTTTAGCTACTGAGCTAAATAAAGCCTATCAAAAGGGGCTTGAAACTGAAAAGGCTAAACAAAGGGCTATAAGTCTGAGAAAGGCTATGATGGCTAATACAAGTGCAAAGAAAAGAAGACCTTCACAAACTTACCTTGCCACTCAGGAAAGAAACAAAATGATAACTTTCTTGAGGAGTGCAATTGGGGTAAAGAAAGAAATGTTTGTGAAGATGAGTTTTGATCAAATCAGAGAGCTCTACGAAAAGGAAATGGGGAATCTGAAAAGCAATGAAAAGAAAAGAGTAGAGTTTGAAAAGAAGGCCAAGGAGAGTAATGATATAGATATGAATCAACCATTCCCTGAAAGTGAAGAGGGAACTCCTATCAAAGAAATGGAAAGGGAAAAGGAAGAAAAGAAGAAGGAAGCTACTCTAGTACAGGTTCAAAAGACTTTGAAAAGAACCAAGATGATGGCCAAAAGAAAGAAAGATAAGAAGTCTAGAATAGAAGAAGAACAAAATGTTGCTGAAGAAGAAGTGGCACCTGAGTCACCAAGCCAGCAAGGGTCATCAATCAAAGATGATGTAAGCTTATATATGGTAGTGATGGACAAAGTGCCTGAACCAATTTCTGCAGAACCTGTTGGAGTTAAGCCACCAGAGATCATTCACTGGGATGTACTGACAATGGATGGAAAAGATTACATCAGACTCAAGAGGAAGGGTGATAAGTATGAAGTATTCAATACTTGGATCAAGATTGTCAGAACATGCTCTAGATCTGATATAGAAGAGATGTTTGACATAGGAATTAAGCTGTATGCAGACCATCTGAATACTCCAGGAATTTCTCTTACAAAACTGGTGATGGAGTATCTATGCATGATGTTCAAACCTGAAGAAGTGGACCAGGTCATCAAGAGTGTGTTTAAAGAAGTCACAAGTTGGACTCTATATGAAACTAGTGGAGTATATGCAGTGACTTTGGATAGAAATCACACAGAATACTTCCTAGTGGATAGAGTATATAATCACACCAGACTGAAGGTTCATGCAATGCTAAAGAAGAAGTTGGGTTGTGCACCAAATTCAGAAATGGCCAAGTATCTCATTCAGAGGATAATCAATCAGAGTTTGGGACTGAATCCAGACTTAGCAGCGTGATCTTGGAAGTTTTGGGAGCATTAAAAAGAGCATCTGGAAGAATATCTGAAGAACTTGACTTCTCTTCTAAAAGTCAAGTTAGGGGGAGATTGTTGGGAACTGAAGATTTTACTAAGTGTAGTTACTACTGCTAGTACAAATGTAGTTACTACTGCCAGAACAAGTTGAAGATTAATACTGCTGAGTGTTACTACTGCTAGTGTTAATTAATACTGCTAGTCAAAGTTAGTACTGCTTGAACAAAGTTAGTACTGCTTAGCTAGTTAGTACTGCTAGTAGTTAATACTGCTTGCAGTTAATGCTGCTAGATGAAGTTAATGCTGCTGAGCATTATTAGTGCTGCTAAAGAGATCCGGATGGAAAGTACTACAGCTGGATATACTGAAGATATACTTAGAAGATATACATGGAAGATATACTGAAGATTTGTTTATTCTTTGTAATTATCTTTCTATTAGTATATGTATAGAATGTTTAGAATAGAGAGAAAGAATTTTTTAGATAACTGTTTTCTTTCGTGAGAGAAATCAACCTCAAGGCATAGATCCTAATTCTAGAGAAGTAGAATTCGTATTGGTGAGCCTGTTCATCAATATTGAGGTTGAGTGTGTAACCTTGTAGCTTTAAGCATTCAATACAAGTTTACTGTTTGATCATTATATACTGTGTTTGATTACTGTTTTATTAAATATCAAAGTGTTTTTCCGCAACTTCTTTGATATTAGTTTCTGAGTATTAATTCTTGTTGAAAATTCGATCCTGACATAACTTAACTTTTCAAAACTGAGAAGTTAAGTTCTTCAACATAGGGTCTTTATGATAATTTCAAAACTTTCTGCAATTACTAGTTCTTCTTGATTCAGTTTCTGCTGTTATCTTCTTTTCTGTTTCTGTTGTAGTTACTGCTTTGTTTCATCTTCTTCACTTATCTCCCCCTCAAAATAAGATTTCATATCAACTTGATTCTCCTTCTCATGTCTTCTCAAGTTCAGTTGTTTAAGTCTCCCCCTTTTTGAAATAATCATGATTTGTGCTCCTTTTCATCTCTTTTATCTCCATAATTTGATTGTGAACTTTCAGACTAATTGTACCAAGTGTATCCATCAATTCTTTGTAGTTAAATCTGTCCTCACCTCCTTTAGGTGTGTTTACCACCTTTGAAGGATCCTTGGATCTTTTAGTAGAGATCTTCTGTCTAACAGAAGCACCTTCTACTCCCTTGGTTTCTTGGCACCTGGGACCTTTAGATAATTACTCATCTAAAGTTGCCATGAGGAAGGTCTTAGATATGTTCACACTGTCCTGTCCTGCACTTTGTGCAAAGTCAGTAGTGTGAGCCTTACAACCCATATGCTCTTGCATCTCCTTATTGAGCACCTTCTTGAGGTTGGGAGACACCTCTATGGTTTCCCTTTGGATATTCTCTGATGAAAAATGCTCCATCAGAGGGCTTGTAGGTTTTGAGGTTGAGGATACAAGAAGGGAAGGAACCTTCAGTATCTTTTCTTATATAATATAGTAATGGAGAATGTTGGTTTGACAAAAGGAATCTGAAGATTTATGCTTGGTAGTGGAAGGTGTGGATAGGTCATCAGTGGGTTGGTCTAATGAGGGCTTTGACCCTGATGCCTTACCTTCTTGATTGTGGGACATCACCATCATTGTAGAGAACAATGGTATATCAACTCCTTCCGAGTCCCTAGCAGATCTTCTCATGTTTGAGAAAACCTTGCCTTTAGGGGGTTTAGGTACATATATCTCATTCAAATGAGGCTAATCCGTCAATTCCTTATTAAGTACTTCTTGTACAAACCTTGGATACAGATAAAAGCTTTTTGATTGATATCCAGGTTTGACATTAAATCATTGAAGATCATTTTTAGGTATAGAAAACTAACATTAGCAGTAGTAACACTTATCAGCAGCATTAACACAGACTGGCAGTAGTAACACATACCAGCAGCATTAACACAGTCTGACAATTTTCACTGAACTAGAAGTACTAACTACCTTTCAGTATTAGCAACCTTTTTCACTTTTCTTACCTTCTGCTGGATCAATAGTAACATGTCCTCCATCAAATCTTTTTAAAGAATTTGAAGGCAATCCATGTTCCTTGTTATGTGCCAAGAGCAACCATTATCTTCATTCCAAATGCTCTTCCTCTTGAGCTTTTGATTGCCCTGCACACTTGATAAATCAGTTAGTCTTTGATGGAACCCAAGCCAAAGTGGTCTTGGGTTGTCCTTTCTCATTTATATAATCTGTCAGTTTGGTCTGAATGAGTTGTTTAGGAATCTCATGGCTGGAATACTTTGTCAAGATTATAGGCTTTGCAACATTAATACTAGTAGAAGCACTATCCTTGTTAGCACTAGTATTGGTTGCAGCAACACTATTTCTGTTAGCAGTACTATCTGGGATAGCAGTACTAACAGGTTTCTTTACAATTGGAACCCAAACTTGAACAAAGTTGTTTGCTTTCTTTGTCTTTAAATTACTCCTTGGCTTATTTGGAGTATTTTTCTTTGGTTTAGTAAACTTATTTTGAACATGAGACTTTTTAGGTGCTCTGTTCTCAGCCATTTGATTCCTTCCTTGCTTCCTATAACCAAAGGAGTTTTGAGTTTGTCTTTGAAAATTTACTCTTTGGTTTATAGGATTGAAATAACAGTATTTGGCAATATGATTAAGCTTTCCACAAATAAAACAAGGTTTTGGTCTATTGATTTTACTTAGATCAACCCCTTGTTTTTGTGCCCACTGATTATTCCAATTTCTCTGATTTCCCCTCCTTTTATCATGTTTTGGGGCTCAGATTTATTGCAAGTACACTGTTTGCAAGGGACAGGATTCACAACTGTTGTCTGTTTGTAGTGGACCTTACCAGACTTTCCCTCTGTCTTCTCTATGTCCTTGGATTTGATCCAAGTCTTTTCACATCCCTCATTGGTGATAATGTGATTTTCTAGGGGAATCTCACCACTCACAGTGTTCTCCTTACTCTTATTATTAGAGTACTCTCCTTCAGAGTCTGTTTCAACCACCACTTTGTCTAATGGATCTACCTTAGTGGCTTCATCAGACAATTCCTTCCTATTCTTGGTCTCTAGCAAGTCTGATATAGGAGGGATGTAGTTGTTGTTGTATGGTGGTGGGGTGGTGTTATAGCCTATTCCTCTTCTAAGTTTGTCATGGATTTGAGTTTGGAGTAAAGAGTCCATTGCTTTAGAAGCATTGGAAAATTTCTCAATATCCAGTTTGGCTTTCTCAAACTCCCTCTTTATCTTCTCATTCTCCTCTTCTTTCTGTTTTAGCTTAAATTCATACTGATCTTTCTCCCACTTCCAGTAGTTTGTGTCATAAGAGTGTTGAAGCTCATTGGCTTGAAAACCTTTGATCTGATCTTCAAATCTCTCTACAATCCTTACATAGTCTTTTATATCTTTTTCTAATCTCTTAAGGTCATCACTCATCTTCTGATTGTGATCCCTGTACCTTTTAACAGTTTCAATACAGGATTTAGAACAAAGATTAGATGTTACCTCTGTAGGAATTTCTGAGCTTGAAGACTCTGAACCTTTAGCCATGATGATGTGATGTTGAGTGTAGGTTTCTGAGAATACTAGCTCTGATACCACTTGTCAGGATCGAATTCTTAACAAGAATTAATACTCAGAAACTAATATCAAAGAAGTTGCGGAAAAACACTTTGATATTTAATAAAACAGTAATCAAACACAGTATATAATGATCAAACAGTAAACTTGTATTGAATGCTTAAAGCTACAAGGTTACACACTCAACCTCAATATCGATGAACAAGCTCACCAATACGAATTCTACTTCTCTAGAATTAGGATCTATGCCTTGAGGTTGTTTTTCTCTAAAAGAATGAAAACTGAAAGTTAAAAGTTATCTAACTATTCTAAACAATACTATATATATATACTGAAGATAAAAGCTAATTACAATTAATAAAATATCTTCAGAATATCTTCCATCATTATCTCCAAGCTTTCCATAATCTTCAGTTTATCTTCCATTATTATCTTCAAGCTTCCATGTATATCTCTAAGCTTCCATGTATATCTTTAAATTATCCAGCTGTTATCCTTTCATGCAGATCTCCATCTTATAAGCAGTATTAATCATAAGCAGCATTAATACTCTGAGCAGTATTAACTCTAGCAGTACTAACCATGCTCAGCAGCATTAATCTCTTCAAGCAGTACTAACTTTGAACTAGCAGTACTAATCTTGTTGAGCAACATTAACCATCAACTAGCAGCATTAATAACAGAAGTACTAACTAGAAGTATTAACTGTTTTCTTCTAGCAGCATTAACTAGAAGTATTAACTGTTTTCTTCTAGCAGTATTAACTACAACTAGCAACATTAACCACAGAAGTAGTAACCATGTTGAATATTAACTTCAGAAGTATTAACCATGTTGAACTAGAAGTAGTAACCATCCTTGGCATATTTCAGACCCAACATCTCTATAGAAAGGATCTAAACTATTGTTGAGGTTAATTCTCTCTAAACAAAACGTATGAATAATTGTTAATTCTAACAAAGACTTCTATACTATATATACAAGACTGAGTACAAGATAATTATCAAAATAAAACTGATCTTCAACATCAATACCATAATTATCTTCAACCATATCTCCAACTCATCTTTATCTTCAAGTCTTCTAAATCTTTATAAGCAGCACTAACCTTCTCTTCTTTTAGCAGTTTTAATCATTGAGCAATATTAACCATTCTTGCAATAGTAATCTTCAACAGTATTAACTACTAGCAGTACTAACTCTCCAAGCAGTACTAACTATTCAAGTAGCAGTACTAACTTTTCAAGCAGTATTAAAATTACAAGCAATAGTAATACCTTTCAACTAGCAGTAGTATCCATCCTTAGCATATTCTGACCCAACAGGTCTCTATTCCAATCTCGCTTTAGACTTTTTCCATTTCAATTCTGAAACACAAGATTTAGCTTTGTTAGAAACATGAGATTTAAGAGTCTGAGTTTTCTTGCTCTTACCTGTGTTGGTCCGTTTCTGTGAGCGCCTTTTCTTTTGCTTCTTACCTTTAGAATAATACGTACTCACAGGAACTGAATCATCAACTTTAGTTGATGTTTCACCTTTTTCAAACACACTTGGTAAAGCAACATTATTAATCACAAAAGAAGTATGATCTGGAAGTTTAGCATTGAAATCAAATTGATCAACAGTTTCATCTGAACAACCATCAGAATTTAGGAAATCATTTTCAACCGTAAACAAGTCATCAATATCATCATCAAACTGTTGTGCCTTGGAAGAATTTGTAAATTTGAAATCATTTGAAATTTTAGAACACTTTTGTTTGTAAGACATTTTAGCACAATCTAAATTTTTAGGACTTGTAAAAACATATCCCATGAAAACTTTACAAGATGACGCATCTGAATCAGTAGAATTATTTGCACTAACTCTTCCGGATTTGGAATTGTCATATGTAACTTCAAATTTAAAATTAGTGTTCTTCATAATAGTAGAAAATACAACTTTTTCAAGATCAACCAAAATTCTTTCATCTACTAAAATATTCTCAAGTTTAGAAATTTTGCTTTCCAAGACGAGTGGAGGTACATAAATCTTTGCTTTAACAGGTTTTGCCTCCATCTCCTCAGTAGAATAGCTTTGAAAATAATCATTTCATAAAAACATTGGTTGCTCAGAAAGATAACTATCATTCAACTTTTTATAGTAGAATGGTAGTTGAAGTTTGGTTGTGATCTTTCTGTTCTCATCTTCCTTAGCCGCAACCTCATCAGATGATTTTTTAACAAATTTGGGTTTAAAATGAAGATTTTTGTCAGCCACTTGTAAGAAATTTAAATTATATAAAACTTCCTGCTTTCGAATAGCTTTCTTCAAATAATGTGGGTTATCGTAACCAATACCCCACTTATCTTTAAAATTTGTTTCTTCCTTTGGTTTGTTTAGATAAATGGTTTGATCCGTTTGACCTCGAGCATAAAGCTTGGCTTCCAAACCATTAATCTTTTTCTGCAATTTTTTATTATCAATCTGCAAGTTGTGAACTTTTAAAATAAACTCTTATTTCTCACGATCAGACTTATTAAACTTAGAAATTGTTTCAAAAACTTGAGTTTCAAAACAAGCTTTTTGTTTTTCAAAAACAGTAACATATTTGTTTAAAGAGTCAATCAAGTTTTTGTTCCCAGCAAGTTCCTTGTTGATATAAAAAATTGTTTGACGCTTTTTCGCAACTCTGCTTTTCTCCCTTTTGAGCTTATCTTGTAAGTCTTGAAGTTCGACCATCATGGTTTCCATTTGCTTCAAAAAATCAGATTTAGATAAGGTTTGTACCTCTTCAGAAGTTTCTTCATCGGATTCATCATATTTGACTTCCTTTCCCATTAGGCACATGTGAGCAGTCTCTTCTTTATCCTCCTCGTAGTCTGAATGATCCAACCAGAAATCATCATCTTCCATCAGTGCTTTGCCTGCCTCTTTTTGCTTGGCCAGAAGCATCTTATTCTTGTAATACTCAGAATTCCTAACAATCGGCTTCCGGCAGTCTTTGGCAAAGTGGCCTATCTTGCCACAGTTGTAGCACTTGACTGGATCCTCAGTCTTCTTCTCTCCATACTCATTCACATACCCTCTCTTTTTTTCCGACTCCCATTCCACATAATTCTTGCTTTCAGATATCCTTCCTTCCACTTTTCCTTGTGTTCAAAGTTCTTTGACCCTGATAAGTACCTCTGGCTATTGGAACCCGACTTCTTGTAAAATTTCTTCTGGAAGGCTCGGGTCAGCAGAATCATAGCTTGTTTGAGATTCTCTCCATCATCAGAATCTGAACTATCACTATCAGAACTACCAAAACTTGATATCACTATTTTCTTTTTCTTCTTCTTGTCCTTCTTCTCTTTCTTTTTCTTTTTGTTCACCACCAATGCAACTGGATCTTCAATTTTCTTTTCACTCTTCTTTTTCTCTTCTCTTTCCTTTTCTACCTCTTCCTCATTATACCTCAGAGTTTCATATACTTCATGTAAGGGAATTTCACTCAGATCTTTCATCTGTTTCATTCTCCTTGTATGCTTTTTCCACTCTAGTTGCAATACACTCAAAAACTTTACATTGTTCTCAATATGTTTCTTCTTTACTTTATTCTTTTCTAGCTCATTCAACAAAGAAGCAATCCTTTCATATGTCTCCTCAAGACTTTCTCCAGCTTTGGCTTTAAACTCTTCATAATTATTGATATAGTTGGCCACTTTCATCTGATTACCAACTTTTGATCCCATCATCATCTTTTGCAACTGATCCCACATTTTCTTCGCAATAGCCTTGTAACTATCAATCTTGATGTAGATCTCATTTGGTATACTCTGTAACAGTAGAGATCTAGCCTGTTTGTTAGCCTTGTACCTTTCTTTTTCTTCTTCAGAATATTGAGAGATATCCACTGGAACCCTCTTTGTCTTTTGTTCTCTTGGTTGATTCCTATCTCCACTGTCAGATGTCATCATCAGGAATTTCCATAGTGAGAGGAATCATAGGACCTTCCTCAATAGAATTCTTAGTGTTTTCACCATTTGCATGTCTGTCAATGAAATCTAGAAATCTGTCTTTTCATTGTTCATATTCTCCTTTGAATAGGACTGGTGGTTTAACATCTGTTGTAACACCCATATTTTCGCCTTGATAAGTGTTACGTAATCTAAAACAATTCTCCAAAATACTCCAAAATGGCGGCTAAATCAAAAATCGTTTATAGCGGAAGCTTTTAAAAACAATTAATATCTAACTTAAATGCTAACCCGTCCCATACCGAACAGCGTTACAAAATTTATCCAACATAAATGTCCAAACATAAATGCTAAACCTTAATGCATAGGGAAAGTATCTACGTGCACCCTTTTCCTTTTTCCAACCTTGAACCTTCTGTCCCTGAGATGCATACTATAGTCAGCTTAAAAAGCTCAGTGAGTTCATGGTTTGCGTGAATAAAATCATTTCACATTTCACATGTCAACTTGTAAACTCTGTATCAAATAGTTCTGAAAACATGCAACGCTGAAAACAATTGAGATCTCATAAATTTCTGGTCGGGTATGGGTCATTTTGTCACTGACACGCCCTGGGTTGAACTTTCTGTTTTGTTCTATCACCCACTTGTCTGGGTCATGTCACTTGTCCGTGACTTACTGGTAAAATGTCCATCCCTTGAAACTTATCATAAAAATGTCATATAAAATGGCATGCTAGAATTGTTTAAAAACAATTAATCATAAAGCATGCAACTGATCATAAATAACATACATGTAAAATATACTGTAGCATGTATGAAAATTGAAACATCGTGCATTTATACACACATCACCATACAATTCATATAATGCTCAAAATAAATTTGTACATATGTATGCATCTCAGTGTAAGTCTCATGAAGACTCACCCGTCTGTGTAGATCGACTATTGATAGCTCTTGACCAAAGACCTACACATTTTATATCATAAGATCCTATTAATGGTTTAATCTTGTAACACCCTAAAATTCAGAGTAAATTAAAACCTGGAAATATGGCAACAAGACATCCATATTGATATAAACTTCCCGTAAAGGGGATCAGTCCTTAAGACTATACAAAATCTGAACGGATATAGAATTCATCAACAGACTAATCTAAACATAACTATATAGATTACATCAGTTGACGATCCATATCTCACCAAAAGAATGGGACTTTAACAATGCCCAACTCCAAATACTAGTCATCTTAAACAACGCCTCGAGTCCACACTCGACACTCAAACTCTCGGCGACCCGCGGCTAAAAGAACATGTTATACACATCATTTGAGAAAAAGGGTTAGGTTTAAAGCCTAGTGAGAACATACAGTTTATAAATTTCAAGAGATATAAACTTTTGTATAAAAGGGAATCTTTTCAAATAAGCATTTCCAAGTTAACTGTTGATAAGAATGAAATCCATTAAAATGAGACCATAAACCTTCTTTCCAGAACCTCACAATTTAATGCACAAGTAGTTCTTTTATAAACTTCCCGAAATATAAACATCAGTATCATAAGGAAATCTTTTCATAAAGGTTTAATTTATAAAAGATAACATTTCGCCACAACCGGGCCTTTACGGTCCAAAACTCATCATACGATGACAAAAGAACCATTTTACCAAGGATTGTGGTGTAACACAAAGTAGACCACCAATCCGAGTTATGAGCTAAATACTGGAACCATGGCCACGAACGCTTCGGTCCGTACTACGATGTGAGGGAGGCCCCCAAGGAACCAGTCATACTCGTTCACTAGACTACATTTGACCCATGGCTAGTAACCGGCCTCACATAACCGTACCAAAGGCCCCCGAAGATCAAGTGCATCTAGCTACAAAAAGAAGGGGTATATGACATCCCAACAGTAAGTTGTTAATGGCCAGAACCTCACAATTTAATACACATGTAGTTCTTATTTGTTAACGGCCAGGGCCTCACAATTTAATGCACATGTAGCTCTATATTTTCTTTACTTGGTAACCACCAAATAATATCAGTCGACTCAAAACCTAGGGATCCGCTAGTAATGGTACAGACTCGTCACAACAACATATGTGACCAACCATAAATAATCATATGGTATAAAAACATTTTCATAAAGAAAATGTTATATCCAGTTCAACTTCTGGTAAGAATGAAAATCATTAAAATGAGTTCATAAACTTTCTTTCACATATCCAACATAATGTGCAAGTAAAACATATTTTACTTCAAATGAGATAGAATCCATCATAAAATGATCGAAACCCTAAAATCTCCTAAAACTCAACTTATATCAAATATGTATAAATCTTAAATCTGTAACCATGGGGATATATAGGAGTTCAAACTGTAACCATTTTGACATGTATAAAGTTTTAGAAAGGTAGTAGGAACTCACCCAATAAGTTTATACGAAAACCCGAAGAACCAGATATCGACCCCCTTGCGAAGACGAATCTTTCTACACCGAAACCCCGAGCAATGCACTTAATACTAGCGATTAACGGAAGCTCGAAGATCCAAAGAATACCAACCAAACTTAGAGAGAGAGAGAGATAAATATTTAGAGAGAGAATAGAGAGAGTTAGAGATTGAGAGAATGAGATCAAATGAGATATTTGTGGCTGAAGTCACTTAAGTCGGCCAGGGACTTTCGCGGGTTATGCCGCGGCCTCAACTCGCGGCATAACTCGCCCACGTTCTCAAACCCTAAAACCAACAGCGACATCGCGACTAATGCCGCGACTCCAAGTCGCGAGCAAGTCGCGGAACTCACTGGAAGGTTCCAACTTCACCGAACAACATAAATTCGAACGATAACTAATTACAGTGATAACGACAAGAGTTAACACTAGAATACCAAGGTTACATAACGAAATTCGGGGTGTTACAAATCTCCAAAAGTCAACTATGGTCAAACTCGATCCGATCTAAAGTCAAACTCGAAACCCGAGTCTCTTAATATGTCTCAAATATCTCTACTTGATTTCATCGTTAAAATCCTTGTGGGTCACACAAGGTAAAAGTCAACCCTCGGTCAACGTCGACTAACTTTAGTCAAAGCCCAACTCTAAAACTTGATAACATCCTAAAACGTCAAATTAACTATTGTGTAACTATATAAAGTTACCATTCCGGATTAAAGTGTCTTAATATTATTTAAACCCAAAGACGACACATTTTAATCCCATCATTAAATTACTTAATAAAATGATTTAATATAATCATTCCCTTAGAAAATAGAAAACCAAAATACCAAGTCCCAATATAGACCACTTTGGTACTTTTATAAAAGCAAAATACCCAAGTATTGCATAAAATACCAACTCTTTAATAAGAGGGGTATTTTAGTAATTTTATAATCTCCATAATTTAAAACCGGGTCAAACTTACATTTTATAAAGTCCAACGACTCTCTAAAACTTATTGAAATTTTATCGTTGTTGAACTCGAATTTTCGGTAATAATAATTTTCCAATACTTTGAAAAAAACAAATAAAATCATTAGAATACTGATAAAACATTGTTCCTTCAAACTAGAGATGGTACCTTCAAACTCAACTCCATACAACATCTTTTCTTTTTAAAGAAATGAAAATAACAAGAGTATCATTGGCTACAACTTTTCAAGCTTTCGAGCTCGATTTTGACTCCTTTCTTGTTCTTTTTCCTTCGTTCTTTTTGCATCGAACCGTTAGTAACATTTTTACCAACATCTTATCATAAAGAACATAATTTTTCATCATATAATAAGTTACATCTTCTCAATTGAAGTTAGGTTTTTAAAACTAAAACCCAACAACTTTGAACACCAAATCAACCCCAAAAAAAAAACGTAACCCTAAGAAATGACGTTATCGGGATTTGATAGAGAACTTAATGACGAAGCTATAAACATAAAAATCACAAGAGGAAGTTAAATATAATACCTCAAATAGAAGAAGAACCAATGTTTAACTCTCATGAATTCTTCCATGCCTCTCCCTCTAACTCTCGATCTTCTTTTTTTTAGTGTGAATGATCAAGGTAAATCGTAATACCAACTAGGAGGATATATATAGTACATATGTACTAATATATTATATAAAATTTAGATTTGGTCATAAAAAAATATATATGAGAGCATGGCCATTCGGCCACCCACGCCGAAAGCCACACCCATCACCTCTCAAATCTTATTTTCATATTTTCTTGCAAAACAAACCCCTCTAGTTTGGAGATTTTTGCTATTTTACACCCTCAACTTTCAATAATTACATTTTAACCTTTGTTGACATAAAATCTTAACAGTTATGATACAAGTGAATATCAACCCTTTTTTTTTCACTTATATTTTTCATTGAATTATAGAACTAACCCTTCAAAACTACATTATTTACACTTTTGGTCTAATAAAATAAAAATTCATTTTAATTTATTTTCCTTTTTCTTACCTTTTCATATTTATTTATTTACCCCATTTTGGGGTGTTACAAATCTCCCTTACTTTAAGAAATTCCGTCCTCGGAATTATCGTGGTTGAATTGTTGAGGATTTCTAGTTCTCATCTACTCTTCGGCTCTATGTCCTTTCTGAACCTTTAAGAATTTTTCACTTGAGTAGGATGAGAGTTATATCTTTATTCTTTAAACTTTCTGTTATCCTGCTCAACACCTTGACAGTCTCCTCTACATAAGTGAGATTTTCGTTAAGCTCGACACCTTCCAAACGTATAACAGTTGACTTATAAACTAAACATTTACTTGGCTTTAACACGTAAAGAGTGTCGAGGACTTAATTTATGACTTTCATAACTAACTTGGTTGATATGTTACTTTGTTTACTTTAATCATCAAATATGAATATACCCTTTCAATCGATATCTATAAAATCATTCTGTTGCATGCCAGAAACTCTAGCGGTCTATGCCCCTTTAATATTATATCTATAATATCATTCTACTATGTAACACCCTGAGTTCTGGAAATAACGACTGATTTAAAATTTTTCTAAATACATTGGTAAATGCATTATCTACTATCACAAATTAATATTTAACTTCAATACACACATTCAATCTATACATACAGACTATAAAAAGACGGGTGCTACTAAAACCCAATAAAATCACTATCTCCAACTTGCGGAAGACTTCACCAAATACTTACTCTTGTGTCTAGCTAAGGCTCTACTCTTCATAGAATTGCTAGAACCAAACCCCCAACTGGAACCTGATGCACATGCCGACAAATAAAAAGGTTAGGCTTAACGCCTAGTGAGCTCAAGAGTTTTCAACATATATAAATGAATCGTTTAAAGAAAGAAGTATGCCATTAAAATCATAATCTTTCAAAATGATATGCTCCGCTAGTAAAAACGACCCGTTTACCAATAAATATGCATTTTAAACAAAAGAGACACTGAGTTAATCGTTAACCAAACCAAACTGTTTTACCGACTAAGAGCCCAATATAAAACGTTCTTTCGTAAACTTAGATTTAAACCAAGATTTTCTCAAAATGAGAATAAAGAGAGGACTCCCAATTTTATAAAACGCGGGTAAATGTTATATCTCGAAATACGCAACACGGGTGGAACATGACCCATAACTCATAAACCAAAGATAAAAACCCACATAAATAAACATCGCCGTGAACACGGACATTAGACCAAAAACTCACGCAACCATAAAATGGACGAAATTAAATACCGATACGTGGAGAAGACGCATTCCATTCAAACCTTAATATACGTGGGGAAAACCCAATATTAAAGCCATCATTTATGGTCGACCACATAAAAACCAAAGTTGGTAAAATACGACATTACCAATTAAAATACCACGAATCAACGATGAGGAGATCCGTAAATACCGAGAATAGAGAAACACGCAAGTAGGCCGTTCACACGACTTCCTTGCATATCCTCTAAACGTTTCCATCTGGGGTGGCGAGAACACGTGAATGGGGCCACCCGTGATGTTATTGGATTTCACCAACGTGCCCCGGTCCTAGTTCCCATGCCATACAAGACATCACAATCCTCAGACCTGTTGCTGCCCCTTGCCATACTCCGTCGAGTTCCACTCCGAGGTCTTACGGACCCGGGTGCCTATCCAATCTAGAAGAGTTCCAACGATTAATCGTGCGGTAAAGATACACTACCGTTCGCTTGATAGGTTTCAAAATTGATCATCAACACAGCGCATATGAAACCATTTCCAAAACTCATTTGTTTAATACTTATGTTAATAGAGACAATAATAAAACATGCGCAACAATTTACACTATATACGTGAAAATAGGTTCCTGCACCACAACACGTGCAAGGAGTGTTTGTACGACTTCTAAAGAAAAATTTAACGACTTCAATTTTAAAATCTTTTCTTTAAAAGAACGCAACACATTAGAAGATAAAATTTCCAACAAGGCCCATATACATCCGTTTATTTTCCCCAAATTTAACTACACGATAGGAACATAAATAAATTTTAAATCGAGTCCCAATTTTGGGCCGCACATATAAAACACACTTACCCAACGCGGTAACAACAACGACATGCAAACCGAAAACTCATTTCATGCACTGTGGAAACTTATGACAACAAATTTACAATTGAAACACGTTTAAATAAATAGTTCTATATGAAACAACATAGATTTTTTTTTATACAATTACTCACACCAACGGAATAATTTAATCCAAATAAAATTAGTATGCAACGAGTGACACTTGAATATAGCCCAGAGATAAATCACGTGAAAATGAAACTTTCCCAAAACAACGCGTGGGATGGCGTCTATTACCAAAATTTATAAATCAACGCACACAATAATGTATGTATATACGTCCAAAAATTCATCTACGTGACGTAAAAAGTCGTAAGATAAGACACCATAAAACTCAACTGAATTTTTCATAAAAACTCAATAATGCTAAAATCAAATGGTGTCAAAATTTCATTTCCCAACATAAATACAAAGATAAAATAAAATAAAAACGTAATACGACAACAATTCCAAAATGTCAAACTCTAAATCGCAACGTAAGATAAAATGACCATTTTCAACAAAAACTTCATGAGACACGACGCCCAAAAAGTTGCAAAACTTTACTTCATAAAATTGAACACGACTCATTCAGACCAAAATTCTACGAAAAAATCCCGACTCCAAAACATGGGACAACTATTCCTTTAAAACCTTAACATACGCGGAGGAGAACCAATGTCAAGGTCAAAAAAGTCCACAGTTACTTGCCCAATAACTTAAATAACATTAAAACACGGATATTACAATATCCGAAAAACAACGTTAGACACGGAACGTGGACGAAGAGATTTTTAGCAACAATATGCAGTCACGTGCAACAAAACAATCTTATGCATGCTTAAACTCGTGGTTTAAAATACGATGAGTAATAAATGCTTTATCAAGACTTTATAATATAGCTCACTTTATGTTTTGAGAATACGAGAAACAATTATGCAAACTCATTTTAGAAATAAATTTCGTGCATAGATTTGGTCGGCACTCAGCATCTAAGGACTACACTCCTCTATTTTCCGACATACTATTGTCATCCGGATGCATCAAACATCTTAGAGCCACAAACCCACTAATTCGGTTAACTTACAATTTCTCCTCGAAATAAAATTGGTCTAACGAACTTATAGTTCTAATCCAACCAATAATTCTAACAAGAGATGATCAACTTAATGGATTCATCGCACTTCACTAACACTTCAATGCAACATTGCTATAGACATCAACATTTCCTTAAATTACTCGCTTAGAAACTTTATCACTACCCCAACGGTCTTCGTACCAAGGTAGTTCAAGTATGCACATGTAATATGTAGGTTCACCATAACACTGGCCAGGTGCCATTATGAACGTACCATACATGATCACCCTTGCGACCCTTGACAAATTTCCCGTTTCTAGCGACTCGATCAACTCTAAAATATCTTATCTTAAGGTGCCTAATGTGCAACTTCATTTTCAATCACTTATAAGAACGCTAGTTTGAGTCTAGGCATCCAACAATCAATACCTAAATCTCTCAAACTTAAGCTCTGATACCAACTTGTAACACCCTGAGTTCTGGAAATAGCGACTGATTTAAAATTTTCTAAATACATCGGTAAAAGCATTATCTACTATCACAAATTAAGATTTAACTTCAATACACACATTCAATCTATACATACAGACTATAAAAAGACGGGTGCTACTAAAACCCAATAAAATCACTATCTCCAACTTGCGGAAGACTTCATCAAATACTTACTCTTGTGTCTAGCGAAGGCTCTACTCTTCATAGAATTGCTAGAACCAAACCCCCAACTGGAACCTGATTCACATGCCGACAAATAAAAAGGTTAGGCTTAACGCCTAGTGAGCTCAAGAGTTTTCAACATATATAAATGAATCGTTTAAAGAAAGAAGTATGCCATTAAAATCATAATCTTTCAAAATGATATGCTCCGCTAGTGAAAACGACCCGTTTACCAATAAATATGCATTTTAAACGAAAGAGACACTGAGTTAATCGTTAACCAAACCAAACTGTTTTACCGACTAAGATCCCAATATAAAACGTTCTTTCGTAAACTTAGATTTAAACCAAGATTTGCTCAAAATGAGAATAAAGAGAGGACTCCCAATTTTATAAAACGCGGGTAAATGTTATATCTCGAAATACCCAACATGGGTGGAACATGACCCATAACTCATAAACCAAAGATAAAAACCCACATAAATAAACATCGCCGTGAACACGGACATTAGACCCAAAACTCATGCAACCATAAAATGGACGAAATTAAATACCGATACGTGCAGAAGACGCATTCCATTCAAACCTTAATATACGTGGGGGAAACCCAATATTAAAGCCATCATTTATCGTCGACCACATAAAAACCAAAGTTGGTAAAATACGACATTACCAATTAAAATACCATGAATCAACGATGAGGAGATCCGTAATTACCGAGAATAGAGAAACACGCAAGTAGGCCGTTCACGCGACTTCCTTACATATCCTCTAAACGTTTTCATCTGGGGTTACGAGAACACGTGAATGGGGCCACCCGTGATATTATTGGATTTCACCAACGTGCCCCGATCCTAGTACCCATGCCATACAAGACATCACAATCCTCAGACCTGTTGCTGCCCCTTGCCACACTCTGTCGAGTTCCAACTCTGTGGCCCGAACCACATATTCGTACTCGCTAGCAAACCCGAGCAGTCACTAAACGTAACCCAAAACCTCAGGCCTTACAAAAACCGACAGACTTACGTGCTTTTGGATCCAATACAACACTGTCTAAAATTACATGACTCCGATTGAAAGACCAAAGCTCCTAAAACATGTAATTCACAAATGACACAAATATGCGCCACCATACTCAAAACCCACGACGGTTATAAATCCGGACAAGTGTCCACACGACTCATTTAGTCAAAACCGGGCCAAAGGCCCAACACTTTACGTAAATACCCAAATGAAAACCAATATAAACATGGAAGCACGTTTGACCAACTATTATGGAAATATGACTAAAAGTGTAATTAACCCAAATCTCATCGCTGGTCGAGACAGACCATTTTCCAAGTGTACTTATACCCTTATGTTTTCAAAACGCCTCATAATACAATAATATGCATTTCTTAAAAAGGTCATTACGATCAAATACACAAAATGACGCTTACGTCAATTGAATTCCAAGTATATATGTAAAATCATCAAAGAAACATTTCAACATGATTTATTTACCAAAATACCCAAAGATCCCAAAATGGGTGTCTCAACATGTTTATAAAACTAAACATTTCAAATTAACTAAAACTTATCAGCAGTTAACCATTTGAGGTAAAACACAAACATTTTAAAATAAACATTTTGGCATGTTAACCGTTTTCACAAATCAACTTGAACTCACCTTGCTAGATTTAGGCTAAATCTAGATTTTACCACATCTTGAGCCTTTCTTGAAGAAACTTGAATCCTCCAATTCAAAACCTCCAAAATCCTAGATCCATATATTTCCAACCATCAAATCACATAACCAAACACTTAGAATCATTCCCCAAACATAACATACCAAAATCCCCAAATGAGGTAAAAACCTAAATTCCATAAAGGAAGAGAATACGTGATTACCTCAACCACCACTTAAATCCGTCAATCAAACACTTCTAGGACACCAACACAAGCCACAAACTCCAAATCTTCAAAATGGTGGAAAGTTGGATGAAACCCTAGAAAATTTGGGTGAAGAAGGTGGAGATGAAGGGATCTTAGTTATAGCTTCCAAACCTTGCTAGAAGATGAAGGGACACTTGGCTTGTGACAAAAACACTCAAAAATGAGTTAGGGTTCGTGGGAAAGGATGAGGGATCAGTTTGGGAGAGCAAAGGAAGAGATTAGAAATGAGAAAGTGAGAAAAATGGCTGAAATCGCAACATTTAACAATCTGGTACACGTAGGCTATAGTGACAGTGGCACAATCGCCAGGAATGTACCGCAGCCTTGGCGATTGTGCCAAGCTATTGTGCCCTCTGGCACAATCGCTGGCATAGTCGCCCGGGTGCCCCCGAACTCCAAAAATCCGAATTTTTCAATGCCAAAACTCCCAATACTCCGAGGGACTTTAAACAATGCATTTCCCCAACAGAACCCCACCATTTATAAGTCACAGAGACGTCCGGGTGATATTTACTTACCGAAAATTGCGGGTGTTACAATCCTCCCAACCTTAAGAGAGATTTCGTCCTCGAAATCTAGATCTCTCTAAAGCATTACCTGTAGGATCGATTGCCTCTACTCCGCTTGCCAGAAATACCACCATAATCTTATGTCGGTCCTTACGACAAATGTCCCCTTGGGCACATCACACTTATGTCCGAACGAACAGTTATCTTACTAATGTAGCTTTTAGCCGTGCGACTGCGGTTGTCTCCCAACCTTGGGTGACACATACTACCTCACGGTAGCTTGCAATCTCTACATCTCACCATACGACTCACCTCACATTCACATGATTTTGAACCCAAAGCCAAAGATCGCCACCAAACTCCCAAAACCCTCATATTCCAACTGATCCATTCTTATTGTCGATAAAGTTGTCCTCCCAAGACGCACCAATGCGTCCTTCAAGAAACTAGTTAACCCAGATTCGGCTAACACTCAACTCCATTCCAACCCCAACCCCACAACATTCCTATAATAAAATATTTATCACCACGGAAATGCTTAAACACATTGGTACTTAATCATCAACACCGAATCTTCTTTCAAATTCCATCACCGAAAGATCAATATTTCCCATGATCCAACCGGGATACTTCCAAACATTCCAAGATCCATTGACCTCAAGAAAACAAGTCGACGCCTAGGACTAAACAGTGACCTCGAAAACGTGGACATCCCGCCCAAAATTTCATTCCAAACGGATTGTCGCACTAAGGTTGACACCTAACAGAAAGCTAAAATTCCGAATACTACATCTATAACAAACGGACCACAAGAATTTCTTTTGATCGCGAAACCCACTAAGACGGTACACCATCAACATAAACCATGATGTCACACCGACGAGCAATCCACCAAATCGAACCCAATTTACGCGCAGGTAATCACATAAGATCTTATCCCGCATGTTTAACGAAGTATAAAATCATACCTTAATTAACTGGGAAGGATTAAATCTACTACCTCCATTAATCATGCGCGCACAGATTCAAAACTAAAACCCAAAATTCAAGACTGGCCGCAAGTCGGATCATCCGACGCTTCAAATCCCAACGACTCCCTTAGTCCCTAATTACAACTCCTTTCATGACAGGGGTTTAAATCTGTAGGCCTAATGAGTTCAAGGTTTTTCAACCAGTATGCCAATTTAAAATTTATAAAACTTTCAAATACATAGGCTTTTTAACGATTAATCGTGCGTTAAAGATACACTACCGTTCACTTGATAGGTTTCAAAATTGATCATCAACACAGCGCATATGAAACCATTTCCAAAACTCATTTGTTTAATACTTATGTTAATAGAGACAATAATAAAACATGCGCAACAATTTACACTATATACGTGAAAATAGGTTCCTGCACCACAACACGTGCAAGGAATGTTTGTACGACTTCCAAAGAAAAATTTAACGACTTCAATTTTAAAATCTTTTCTTCAAAAGAACGCAACACATTAGAAGATAAAATTTCCAACAAGGCTCATATACATCCGTTTATTTTCCCCAAATTTAACTACACGATAAGAACGTAAATAAATTTTAAATCGAGTCCCAATTTTGGGCCGCACATATAAAACACACTTACCCAACGCGATAACAACAACGACATGCAAACTGAAAATTCATTTCATGCATTGTGGAAACTTATGACAACAAATTTACAATTGAAACACGTTTAAATAAATAGTTCTATCTGAAACAACATAGATTTTTTATACAATTACTCATACCAACGGAATAATTTAATCCAAATAAAATTAGTATGCAACGAGTGACACTTGAATATAGCCCAGAGATAAATCACGTGAAAATGAAACTTTCCCAAAACAACGCGTGGGATGACGTCTATTACCAAAATTTATAAATCAACGCACACAATAATGTATGTATATACGTCCCAAAATTCATCTACGTGACGTAAAAAGTCGTAAGATAAGACACCATAAAACTCAACTGAATTTTTCATAAAAACTCAATAATGCTAAAATCAAACGGTGTCAAAATTTCATTTTCCAACATAAATACAAAGATAAAATAAAATAAAAACGTAAAACGACAACAATTCCAAAATGTCAAACTCTAAATCGCAACGTAAGATAAAATGAGCCTTTTCAACAAAACCTTCATGAGACACGACGCCCAAAAGGTTGCAAAACTTTACTTCATAAAATTGAATACGACTCATTCAGACAAAAATTCTATGAAAAAATCCCGACTCCAAAACATGGGACAACTATTCCTTTAAAACCTTAACCTACGCGGTGGAGATCCAATGTCAAGGTCAAAAAGTCCACAGTTACTTGCCCAATAACTTAAATAACATTAAAACACGGATATTACAATATCCGAAAACAACGTTAGACACGGAACGCGGACGAAGAGATTTTTAGCAACAATATGCAGTCGCGTGCAACAAAACAATCTTATGCATGCTTAAACTCGTGGTTTAAAATCCGATGAGTAATAAATGTTTTATCAAGACTTTATAATATAGCTCACTTTATGTTTTGAGAATACGAGAAACAATTATGCAAACTCATTTTAGAAATAAATTTCGTGCATAGATTTGGTCGGCACTCAGCATCTAAGGACTACACTCCTCTATTTTCCGACATACTATTGTCATCCGGATGCATCAAACATCTTAGAGCCACAAACCCACTAATTCGGTTAACTTACAATTTCTCCTCGAAATAAAATTGGTCTAACGAACTTATAGTTCTAATCCAACCAATAATTCTGACAAGAGATGATCAACTTAATGCATTCATCGCACTTAACTATCACTTCAATGCAACATTGCTATAGACATCAACCTTTCCTTAAATTACTCGCTTAGAAACTTTCTCACTACCCCAACGGTCATCGTACCAAGGTAGTTCAAGTATGCACATGTAATATGTAGGTTCACCATAACACTGGCCAGGTGCCATTATGAACGTACCATACATGATCACCCTTGCGACCCTTGACAAATTTCTCGTTTCTAGCGACTCGATCAACTCCAAAATATCTTATCTTAAGGTGCCTAATGTGCAACTTCATTTTCAATCACTTATAAGAATGCTAGTTTTAGTCTAGGCATCCAACAATCAATACCTAAATCTCTCAAACATAAGCTCTGATACCAACTTGTAACACCCTGAGTTCTGGAAATAGCGACTGATTTAAAATTTTCTAAATACATCGGTAAATGCATTATCTACTATCACAAATTAAGATTTAACTTCAATACACACATTCAATCTATACATACAGACTATAAAAAGACGGGTGCTACTAAAACCCAATAAAATCACTATCTCCAACTTGCGGAAGACTTCATCAAATACTTACTCTTGTGTCTAGCTAAGGCTCTACTCTTCATAGAATTGCTAGAACCAAACCCCCAACTGGAACCTGATGCACATGCCGACAAATAAAAAGGTTAGGCTTAACGCCTAGTGAGCTCAAGAGTTTTCAACATATATAAATGAATCATTTAAAGAAAGAAGTATGCCATTAAAATCATAATCTTTCAAAATGATATGCTCCGCTAGTGAAAACGACCCGTTTACCAATAAATATGCATTTTAAACGAAAGAGACACTGAGTTAATCGTTAACCAAACCAAACTGTTTTACCGACTAACAGCCCAATATAAAACCTTCTTTCGTGAACTTAGATTTAAACCAAGATTTGCTCATAATGAGAATAAAGAGAGGACTCCCAATTTTATAAAACGCGGGTAAATGTTATATCTCGAAATACCCAACACGGGTGGAACATGACCCATAACTTATAAACCAAAGATAAAAACCCACATAAATAAACATCGCCGTGAACACGAAGATTAGACCCAAAACTCACGCAACCATAAAATGGACGAATTTAATACTGACACGTAGAGAAGATGCATTCCATTCAAACCTTAATATATGTGGGGAAAACCCAATATTAAAGACATCATTTATCGTCAACCACATAAAAACCAAAGTTGGTAAAATACGACATTACCAATTAAAATACCACGAATCAACGATGAGGAGATCCGTAAATACTGAGAATAGAGAAACACGCAAGTAGGTCGTTCACACGACTTCCTTGCATATCCTCTAAACGTTTCCATCTGGGGTGGCGAGAACACGTGAATGGGGCCACCCGTGATGTTATTGGATTTCACCAACGTGCCCCGGTCCTAGTACCCATGCCATACAAGACATCACAATCCTCAGACCTGTTGCTGCCCCTTGCCATACTCCATCGAGTTCCACTCCGGGGTCTTACGGACCCGGGTGCCTATCCAATGTAGACGAGTTCCAACTCTGTGGCTCGAACCACATATTCCTACTCGCTAGCAAACCCGAGCGGTCACTAAACGTAACCCAAAACCTCAGGCCTTACAAAAACCGACAGACTTACATGCCTATGGATCCAATACAACATTGTCTAAAATTACATGACTCCGATTGAAAGACCAAAGCTCCCAAAACATGTAATTCACAAATGACACAAATATGCGCCACCATACTCAAAACCCACGATGGTTATAAATCCGGACAAGTGTCCACATGACTCATTTAGTCAAAACCGGGCCAAAGGCCCAACACTTTACGTAAATACCCAAATGAAAACCGATATAAACGTGGAAGCACATTTGACCAACTATTATGGAAACATGACTAAAAGTGGAATTAACCCAAATCTCATCGGTGGTCGAGACAGACCATTTTCCAAGTGTACTTATACCCTTACGTTTTCAAAACGCCTCATAATACAATAATATGCATTTCTTAAAAAGGTCATTACGATCAAATAAACAGAATGACGCTTACGTCAATTGAATTCCAAGTATATATGTAAAATCATCAAAGAAACATTTCAACATGATTTATTTACCAAAATACCCAAATATCCCAAAATGGGCGTCTCAACATGTTTATAAAACTAAACATTTCAAATTAACTAAAAATTATCAACAGTTAACCATTTGAGGTAAAACACAAACATTTTAAAAAAACATTTTGGCATGTACACCGTTTTCACAAATCAACTTGAACTCACCTTGCTAGATTTAGGCTAAATCTAGATTTTACCACATCTTGAGCCTTTCTTGAAGAAACTTGAATCCTCCAACTCAAAACCTCCAAAAACCTAGATCCATATATTTCCAACCATCAAAACACATAACCAAACACTTAGAATCATTCGCCAAACATAACATACCAAAATTCCCAAATGAGGTAAATACCCTAACTTCCATAAAGGAAGAGAATACGTGATTACCTCAACCACCACTTAAATCCGTCAATCAAACACTTCTAGCACACCAACACAAGCCACAAACTCCAAATCTTCAAAATGGTGGAAAGTTGGATGAAACCCTAGAAAACTTGGGTGAAGAAGGTGGAGATGAAGGGATCTTAGTTATAGCTTCCAAACCTTGCTAGAAGATGAAGGGACACTTGGCTTGTGACAAAAACACTCAAAAATGAGTTAGGGTTCGTGGGAAAGGATGAGGGATTAGTTTGGGAGAGAAAAGGAAGAGATTAGAAATGAGAAAGTGAGAAAAATGGCTGAAATCGCAATATTTAACAATCTGGTACACGTAGGCTATAGTGTCAGGCTATTGTGCCAGTGGCACAATCGCTGGCACAATCGCCAGGAATGTACCGCGGGCCCTCAGCCTTGGCGATTGTGCCAAGCTATTGTGCCCTCTGGCACAATCGCTGGCATAGTCGCTCGGGTGCCCCCGAACTCCAAAAATCCGACTTTTTCAATGCCAAAACTCCCAATACTCTGAGGGACTTTAAACAATGCATTTCTCCAACAAAACCCCACCGTTTATAAGTCACAGAGACGTCCGGGTGACATTTACTTACCGAAAATTGCGGGTGTTACATACTACATACCTGAAACTCTAGCGCTCTACATCGCTTACTTGCATAGTTTTTTCCATGTACTATGTAGTGCTACTATACTCATGTTGTTATGTTACTCATATTTGTAACACGTTTGACAATTGCATTTTTATGCATACACTGGTCAACTTCTTGTACATAATGTACTACTACGTTATCTGTACAAACACACATTTCATGGATGAAAACCCATTGCTTGTAGTATCAGACAATAACTAAACATTGACGGGAACACTCATCAAACATGATGCATAATAGATGTGCACCGATATGAACACTTTTATCCAAACGTGATGTACAAACTAATTTTTATTGATACATTGATGCATGCTCAATGCACATACTGATAGCTTCTAAAAATTACAAGGCATAAGTATCATTCATACTAAACGATGTCGATGTATTGCGACAACCATATTACATATTCTACATTATTCGACCATATCCTTGTATAGTGGGGAACACATGTTATGCCACTTACTTACCTTCACATCAAAGTTTTTGGATCAACATTCTCCTTACTCACTTGACTTCGTACACTGGCCCTCAAGCATATACTAGTCCCTACTGAAACCAGGGGCTCTGCCCCACCTTACTGTCACCGATTTGACGTCTCAACATTTTTTTTCTTACACACACTAAGTAGCATTTCAAATTCTTACACATACTAAAATAGATTTTCAAGTTCTTATACATCTTATCACTATAAGGGTACTTCTGGCACATTATTTACGTGATTCTTTTAACATTGTCTTTCTCAGTCCTTCCATGCTAGATCCAATATTTTGTTCTAAAATCTACAAGATTTCATCTGAGCCTACTAATAGTAACTTTAGGTGGCTCGTCATTCTTTATTTCTTAATATTTTCTCCTTGAAGATTTTATTGTTGAACTGCTTGAGTCAAATCGTTCGGACTCAATCTGATATCTACTCTCACAAATTAAAAATCTGACCAACTCTGCTTGTTCTTTGCATATTTTAGATGATAGTGAGTATCATCATCATAATTCTTCAATGATGCTAAACGTCTCTACCTCAAACTTGTTCATTTCCTATCGAACATGGACTTTTAACCATCATGTTATGTATACATAGCATACTTTGAGCCATGTTGGTAATGCCTACAACACTTTATTGCAATTACCATACTGCTAACTCTTGATCATGTATTGGATCAACCTTATCATGTTCTTACAAACTGGCATGGTACATAGGAGATAAACTTGCCTCATTGCATCAATACTAGGTATAATTCAAACTTCAAAATGTCATTGAAAACTACGAAGTCTTCTATAACTTATGGCAACCATCAAATTTATATATTGACTCATTCTTGCTTTCAATAACTGAAAGACTTGTAGCTTATGAGCTCAATCTGAATTAATGTGCTTTCGGGTTCATCTTGATACTAAAATCTGTAACTCGGAGAACCCTAAATAACTTCTCGACTGTTATCTATTAACCAAAGATAATCTTATATCTCAATTACTAATCTGGGTTTCTATAAATCTGACAAAATCTCTGATTGCTGACTTGACTTAGATTCCTTTCTTGTCACATATGTGACCAAGAAAACTGAAACTTTACATCTACAACTCATACTTCTTTTTTATAACTTCTTTTCTTTAACAGTTGTGGGACCAACTTTTGTTGTTATACTTGCTTAGTCTTATTTCTCGAATAACTTAACCACTGGAAACAATGAATATAACAACACATTTAAGTATGTTCCACACACACTACACTTACTAGGTCCATAACGCTACTGTTGCGTTACACAACGTAGACGACGTTACTAGAAGCCCATGATTTTAAGCTAAACAATATTTGGGAAAATGTTACCCCAAAACATGTAACATTTTAAGTTAATTTTAAACATTGACACTGATGTCTAATAAATCTGAACATATTGCATATAAACAAAATAACAAGGCTAGAAATATTCGAGATCTTGACTCACTTGGCGTAGTGCGGGATCAACTATCATATCTAAACCAACCAAGTACAGCGACCGCAGTTTTGTACCGGTTACTTAGCTAAACTGAACATCATGTGTTCAGAGGTACCCTTGCGGCACGTGTACCACTTGTGCATCTTTGCAATGCCTTGTTTGAATTACCGATATCCCGGTACATGACCCTTCACACATACCCAACTAAACATACATAACTGAACATCGAGTGAGACTGGAATTGTCAACTGAAAGATGATATCTGGAAAAAAAACTTAAGTTCTAATCGAGTCCATTGATGCAATTAAGATGAAATTTGTCTTGATGATTTTAAATCTGGACATTTAGTTACTTAACTCTTCGGGCATATACCCATACTAGTTATTCTACATTGCCCTACACAGGTGTCACTTCGGTATGTGATCATTTTTACAACTTTACAGTACCCCACCAGAATTTCAGTTTCCAGATACATGACCTATTACACATACCAACCCAAAACATGTATACTTGAACGCTGACTGAAACTAGTTATTTCAACTGAAACTGATATATGAAACAATTCATGTTTCAACTAGCACTACTAGTGATATTATAATCATATTTTTTTTATGTTTATAAATCTGAATACATACATTTCTTACTCTCAGACCTAAGCCCACATTAGTTGTTCTGCCCCTGGCATGCACAAGCTTACTTATGAGCACCCGCTGTGCATTCTTAACAATTATCATCTTCAAGGGAAAGTGGTTAGATCAATTATAACTAAACCCAAACTTACTGTATTGTTGCACAATCTTATACTATACTTACATTGTGTTATGTTGCATCTAATTTGTAATATTGAGTTGTATCTAAAATCGAGGCCTCATTCTTATACCCAACAGTTCAAGCTTAGGCTATAGATCATAACCTATTTCTCTTGAACTACTGCTCTGATACCAACTTGTAGCACCCATATTTTCGCCTTGATAAGTGTTACGTAATCTAAAACAATTCTCCAAAATACTCCAAAATGGCGGCTAAATCAAAATCGTTTACAGCGGAAGCTTTTAAAAACAATTAATATCTAACTTAAATGCTAACCCGTCCCATACCGAGCTGCGTTACAAAATTTATCCAACATAAATGTCCAAACATAAATGTTAAACCTTAATGAATAGGGAAAGTATCAACGTGCACCCTTTTCCTTTTTCCAACCTTGAACCTTCTGTCCCTTAGATGCATACTATAGCCAGCTTAAAAATCTTAGTGAGTTCAAGCTTAGTGAGTTCATGGTTTGTGTGAATAAAAATCATTTCACATTTCACATGTCAACTTGTAAACTCTGTATCAAATCGTATGCATTTTCTGAAAACATGCAACACTGAAAACAATTGAGATCTCATAAATTTCTGGTCGGGTATGGGTCATTTTGTCACTGACACGCCCTGGGTTGAACTTTCTGTTTTGTTCTATCACCCACTTGTCTGGGTCATGTCACTTGTCCGTGACTTACTAGTCAAATGTCCATCTCTTGAAACTTATCATAAAAATGTCGTATAAAATGGCATGTTAGAATTGTTTAAAAACAATTAATCATAAAGCATGCAACTGATCATAAATAACATACATGTAAAATATACTGTAGCATGTATGAAAATTGAAACATCGTGCATTTATACACACATCACCATACAATTCATATAATGCTCAAAATAAATTTGTACATATGTATGCATCCCAGTGTAAGTCTCATGAAGACTCACCTGTCTGTGTAGATCGACTATTGATAGCTCTTGACCAAAGACCTACACATTTTATATCATAATATCCAATTAATGGTTTAATCTCCAAAAGTCAACTACGGTCAAACTCGATCCGACCTAAAGTCAAACTCGAAACCCGAGTCTCTTAATCTGTCTCAAATATCTCTATTTGGTTTCATCGTTAAAATCCTTGTGGGTCACACAAGGTAAAAGTCAACCCTCGGTCAACGTCGACTAACTTTAGTCAAAGCCCAACTCTAAAACTTGATAACATCCCAAAACGTCAACTTAACTATTCTGTAACTATATAAAGTTACCATTCCGGATTAAAGTGTCTTAATATTATTTAAACCCAAAGACGACACATTTTAATCCCATCATTAAATCACTTAATAAAATGATTTAATATAATCATTCCCTTAGAAAATAGAAAACCAAAATACCAAGTCCCAATATAGACCATTTTGGTTCTTTTATAAAACCAAAATACCCAAGTATTGCTTAAAATACCAACTCTTTAATAAGAGGGGCATTTTAGTAATTTTATAATCTCCATAATTTAAAACCGGGTCAAACTTACATTTTATAAAGTCCAACGACTCTCTAAAACTTATTGAAATTTTATCGTTGTTGAACTCGAATTTTCGGTAATAATAATTTTCCAATACTTTGAAAAAAACAAATAAAATCATTAGAATACTGATAAAACATTGTTCCTTCAAACTAGAGATGGTAGGTTCAAACCCAACTCCATACAACATCTTTTCTTTTTAAAGAAATGAAAATAATAAGAGTGTCATTGGCTACAACTTTTCTAGCTTTCGAGCTCGATTTTGACTCCTTTCTTTTTCTTTTTCCTTCATTCTTTTTGCATCGAAGCGTTAGTAACATTTCGTTTTCGAGCTCGATTTCGTTTTCTAGCTTTCGAGCTCGATTTCGTTTGCAAGAGCATCCTTTGAAGTCATCTTGAACTGAGCACTGATCTTTAAACACAAAAACAGAAATTTTCCAAAAATTCTGAAAATAGGCAAAAATTGACTAAGTACTGAAGTCGCAAAGCACTAGAAAGTACTTGTCGCAAATCACTGTTCAACCCACTTGTCACAGACAAAATGAACTAAGAAATGAGGAACTCGCAGACTAAAGCGTGTGAGTTCTCACTTGTCGCAGATAGTGGTCTGCGAGTTCTCACTTTTCGCAAACAAGGGCTTGCGAGTTCTTTACTTGTCGCAGATAGCTGTCTGCGAGTTCTTACTTGACGCAGATAGAGGTCTGCGAGTTCTGAGACTTACTTGTCGCAAAGCCTCTGCGAGTTCACTTACTTAGAAAATTTTTCTAACTTTAACTTGTCGCAATGCGTCTGCGAGTTCTTATACTTAGAAAAATTTCAATCAAGAAACTTGTCGCAGAAAGGAGCTTGTCGCAGATCAAAGAGAACAAAGACCAAGAAGTCGCAGACAACGTGTTGCGAGTTCTTGCTTGTCGCAAACCAAAGAACACAAACAAAAAACTTGTCGCAGATCACACTCTGCGAGTTCTTCACCCTCTGCGAGTTCTTCAAGTATAAATCTTGCAAATTCCATGAATATTGCGAGTTCTTCAATACTTCGAACAAAAACTCACTTTTTCAGCCTTAAATTGATTCAAAACTTCAATTTTGAATTTGAAACTTCACCAAATCATCCTTGAACACCATCTGAACAGGTTCAATCAATCAATTTCTAACAAGAACACCAAAATTACACTTTTGATCTAGACACAGTGCGTGAAAGTTTTCGAACAAAAAAAACACTCAAATCCAAATTCACACAAACATGTTGTGAATTGGACGATATGAATCAAAGCAAATGTGTTCTAGACTACAATACGAATACAATGAATCAAAAATTAACTAAAAAACACACAGAATCAATAAATTGATTCTAGAATAGTGTTATTTGCAAGTTCTTCAATATCGACCAAATTTTCCAAATTCTTTGATTGATTTTCTGTTTCTATGCTTGCTCTGATACCAATTGTGTGTCCCAAATATGTGCTAATCGGTCAAGATGAACAAAGAATTCAATCACAATTTTCATTTTATTAATCTTGAATTCAACAGTACAAAGATGCTCTCAAATGAAATATTTCTCTCTCTACAAATGCAAATTCTCTTTTAGTCATATGAGTCTACAAACAAAACAAAGTATTTATACCTACTATTACAAAGACAAAAACTAAACTAGTTGACTTTCCTTATTAAGAAGCTTTGACTTTGACTTTTGCTTTAAGAGGCTTTGACTTGAGCATTGACTTTGACTTTCATTCTTCATGATCTTGGATCCAACATAAATGTGCACTACTAAAAAGGCGTTCACAGAAACAGACCAATACAGGTAAACAAAAAAAAAAAAAGCAAACTCTAAAGTCTCATGATTATTACAAGGCTAAATCTTCTGTTTCAGATTTGAGATATAAAAGGTCCGAAGCTAGACTTGAATGGCGACCTAAAAAGAAGATTGAAGAGCATACAAAATCATTTTCTGATAAAGATTGTAATAGGGACGCTGGTAGTTTTTCTGATGTATTTGGTTCAGTTGCTTCTCATAAATCAAACATTGTAACTTCCTACAAGACTTATACAATAAAACAATTGATCCATTTTAATCCGTCTACTATACAGTCTTACACATCACATAGAAATGATTTTGTTACTCGACAAAATTCTGATAGTTGGTTTGGATCATACCATGGTTAAAATTCCTCGATTTCAAAAGTTTTTCAAAGGTTAAAAGAACCCAATTTCAAATGGGTGCCAAAATCTTGTGCTAACTTGCTAGGACCTATCTATAAATGGGTACCTAAACCACATGTTGTTTAATTTCTCCTGTGCAGACCCGTCATATGTGGTACTTGGACTCAGGTTGGTCCAAGCATATGACCGGGCGAAAGATATATTGTCTAATTATACAGAGAAATTATGCGGCAATGTGAGATTTGGGAATGATCAGTTTTCACAGATACTTGGATATGGAGATGTTGTGCAAGATAACTTAACGATTAAGAAGATGAGCTATGTTGAAGGTTTAGGACACAATATGTTTAGCATTGGACAATTCTGTGACAAGGATTTAGAGGTGAATTTCAAGGCCAAGAGATGCTGTGTGAGAACGGAAGATGGTAAAGAACTCTTGGTCGACACTAGGAAGTCGAACCTCCACACTATAAATCTGTCAAATGTCAAGACTGATAATGAGGTGTGTCTACTCTCTAAATCCTCTACACAACAGAGCTGGTTATGGCATAGAAGGATATCTCACCTTAACTTTCGATACATAAACAAGTTGGTAATAGGAAATTTAGTCAAGGGTTTGCCTGAACTTAAGTATGAAAAAGAACATATGTGTGACGCGTGTGAGAAAGGCAAGATGAAGAGATCTTCACATAAGCCCAAGCCTAAACCTAGTACAAGCGCTCCTCCAGAACTATTGCATATGGATCTATGTGGTCCAATGCGAACACAAAGCATAAACAACAAGCGTTACGTGCTCGTAATGGTGGATGATTTTTCAAGATACACTTGGGTCAAGTTTCTGACATCAAAGGACGAAACTCCGGAGATCATTATTTCATTTCTGAAGACCATCCAAGTAAACTTGCAGAAGACAGTCAAGCTTATAAGAACGGACAATGGCACATAATTCATTAACAAAACAGTTGACGATTATCTCGATTCAGTCGGGATAACACATTAGTTTTCTGCTGCCAGGACACCAGAACAAAATGGGGTAGTGGAAAAGAGAAATAGAACTCTAGTAGAGGCCGCTTGCACTATGCTTAGTCAATCTGATCTACCGCTATTTCTGTGGGCTGAAGTTGTGTCTACTTCTTGTTATACTAAAAAAAGATCTATCATTCATCGCCGGTTTGGTAAAACTCCGTATGCTTTGATTAACAATAGAAAACCTAGCATTAAACATTTTCAAATCTTTGCATGCAGGTGTTATGTGTTGAACGATAAGAAGCGCTTGAACAAGTTCAGTCCCAAGGCTGGCGAAGGAATCTTCATTGATTATTCTCAAACATCTGCGGCTTACATAGTCTATTTGAAGATATCAAAGATTGTGGTTGAGAGCATAAATGTTACATTTGATAAAGAGATGACTTCTGAGCAACTCAGTTCAGAACCCGTGATAACAGGAGTATTACCTTCTGGACAAATCTGTCCAGAACCTGTTTCTAAAGTTTCTAAGTCTGATAATGCTTCTACGTCTACTTTGCATCTTTCAGATTTAGATTTATTATTTGAACACTTTTATGATGAGTTTCTAGGTTCAAAGGTGACTAATACTGTTGAGATTGATAGGTCTGAAGATTCAGGCAGTCATCATCCAATCACTTCAGATGTTTTAAATGAATCAAGTTTCCCGATTCAAACAGAAACTCAAGTTCAAGTTCCTTCTCAATCAGTTGACGTTACACACGAACGTGTAGAGTCAGAAGAATCTCATTCAGTTGGATGTTCTAAATGCCTACTCAACAGACAACAAGTGTTGAACCAGCTGAATCTTTTGCACCAATTTCATCAACTGAACCCCTACAAGAAGAATATGAAGGATTCTTAGATGATCAACATGATCAGTCTATATATAATCTACTTCCTCATGTATACAAGTGGACCAAAGAGCACCCGGTTCATCAAAATATTGGAGATCCTTCAATGCTGGTGCAAACTAGTTCTGCAACAACAAATGAATATATGTTTGATTCATTTCTTAGTAAGATAGAACCGACAAAAGTGTCAGATGCTCTTCGTGATCCAGATTGGATTACAGCCATGCAAGAAGCGCTCAACCAATTTGAGGCGCTTTAAGTCTGGCGATTGGTGCCCCGACCTGAAGGAAAAACAATCATTGGCACCAAGTGGGTATTCAAAAATAAAAAGGATGAGGATGGTGTTGTGATTCTAAATAAACCAAGACTTGTCGCCAAGGGATACAGACAAGAGGAAGGCATTGATTATGATGAGACGTATGCCAGTTGCACGTATTGAGGCAATTAGGATGTTTCTAGCCTATGCTACACATAAGAATTTTACGGTCTACCAGATGGATGTCAAGACAACCTTTCTGAATTGATTTTTAAAAGAAGAGGTGTACGTTTCTCAACCTGAAGGATTCGTAAGTGCTGAAAAACCAGATCATGTCTATATTTTAGACAAGGCCCTTTACGGACTTAAACAACCCTTCGAGCCTGGTATGACGTGTTATCTAAATTCCTTGTCAAGTCTGGTTTTTCTAAGGGTAAAATCGACACCACCTTATTCACCAAAAAGGAAAATTTTGATATTATATTAAGTCAAATATATATAGATGATATAATATTTGGTTCTACTAATCCAAAGTACTGTAAGAATTTTTCTGCACTCATGGTGTCACGTTTTCAAATGTGTATGATGGGAGAGATGAACTTCTTTCTCGGATTACAAGTCAGACAATTTTGAACGGGGATTTTCATAAATCAATCGAAGTATATTGCTGACATTTTAAAGAAATTTAATATGTCAAATTGTACTCCAATTTCAACCCTGATGGCACCAGGTACTAAAATCAGAGCTGATCTTTCGGGAAAAACTGTTGATCTTAAGACTTATAGTGGCATGATAGGTTCATTAATGTACTTGACGGCTAGTCGGCCAGATATTATGTTTTCTACATGCTTATGGCTCGATATCAAGCTTTGCCCAAATAATCTCATCTTTCGGTAGTTAAGCGGATATTTAGATATCTGAAGGGAACCACAGCTCTTGGTTTGTGATATCCTAAAGATACTGGTTTTGAGCTAACAGCGTATTCAGACGCAGATCATACATGCTATATGCTAGATAGGAAATGCACATCAGGTCACATTCAATTTCTTGGAGACGAGCTCGTAAACTGGGTGTCAAAGAAACAATTATGTGTTTCCACATCAACCGATAAAGCAGAGTATGTAGTTGCCGCAAGTTGTTGCTCTCAAGTATTGTGGATGCGCACACAGTTTCGAGACTATGGCTTCCATTTCAACAAAATTCCTATATATTGTGATTCGAAGAGTGCCATCGCGATATCTTCTAATCCTGTTCAGCACACGAAGACCAAACACACAGATGTGCGATATCACTTTTATAAAAGATAATGTTGGAAAAGGTACAATTGAACTTTATTTTGTAAACACGGATTACCAATTAGCTGGTTTATTCACCAAACCTTTGGACGAAAAGAGATTTAACTTTCTCATTTCGAAATTAGGTATGTTGAATCTTAAAACATAATCCGTATTTACCTAGTACAGTTTAATTTTTAAAATTTTCTTCATTTCTTTATTTTTTAGTCTAAATGATATCTGCACTGAAATGTTCTGTTCATGATTTCAGGGGGAGTGTGAGACAAAGTTTAGATGATCTACATTCTAGGGGGAGTTAAAGAATTTATATATTTTACACTGACATATTTTGTGATGCATATGTTCAGGGGGAGTAAGGACAATGTCTTTTGATTACATCAGATCAGAACTTGTTCTTTAACATTTTACTGCTTTTCATGTCTTTAGTTTTCAATAAATGTTTTTTTTAATAAGACTTTGTTGCTTTGACGACTTTTTGACTAATTGCAGATTTTGAGGGGGAGCTTACACGGTTAGTTAATCATGACTTGAGGAGGAACTATGATTGCTATATTCATAATTTGATTGTTTGAAAGAAGGACAACTTTCAGACATGAAAACATGTTCTTAAACGTTCAAACCACTTCTTATTCGTAAAAAGATTTCATGAATTTAGAAGTGTGATTTTAAATGTTTTTTCATTTTATGAGCTTTAATATTGTACAAACCATGTGTTTCCAATGATAAATACGTGTGTATTATCTTTTCCATATATTGTCAAGTATTCATACACACCAGTTTAGTACTTTTATTGACAATGTTCTTACCATGTCTCAAAACTTAACCTAATTTTCGATGATAAGACACCCCGTTTGATATTCAAAGTTTGTTGAGCGTTAATTCATTTAAAGCATTTCTTTCAAGAATGTATATATTTGGTTCGTATAGATAATATCCAATTTTTCATGACCTAAGCTTTTATTGATATATCATTCATATTTGATCTTTTCATACATTGTTAGATTTTCAAACAAATCTTTTGTATTAATTTCACTCTTTAAATATACTTGTTATGAGAAAATCTTCCTGTTTAAAATGCTCAAATCTTCATGATTATCTTATTGAGCATACTTACATCTGACATATGTACTGTGCTTTAACTGTTGAAGTTAAACGATTGAGCAACTTTGTGCCTTTAGGACAAAATACATGGGATTTGTGTGAGCTTTAATGAACTTCTATGGATTCATGATAACCATTGTTTCCTACCCAAAAAGTTATCCTGAGTGATCGTGAGGCGAGGGGTCATAAATCACAGAGTGGGGGGGAAGTTCATCTGGTTGAATAAGCTCATTGTACTTAGCGGGAAAATGGAAAAGAGAGTTTGCTTAGAAGTGAGCTTAATGATAAAAAGAGAGAGGGTGAAAGAACAGAGTTAAAAGAATATCAGAACTCTGCATCAACTCTTTTCTGAGTTGGGCAACCACATTGACTGATTGCTTCACATTTCTTTCGTGAACATCATTGAAACAGGCACTAGCCCGTGCCAACTCTTGCGTTAAACCCCACCAGCTACTCATTTCTTTCTCAACAAAGGAATGTTTCAATTTTAATTGGGGATGCAACACATAATCTATCTCATCTTCATTTGGAAGATGTGGATATTGAAACAAAAGGAAGTCTGCCCCACCTTCGACCTTCGATCATGCACAATTGAGTTCAGGTATTACTATTGTTGTCTCAATGGTTTACACACTTTGAGCCTATTTGAAAAGACTACGTAGCTTCATTCATTCTACACTATGCACAAGCACACAAGGAATAGGTTTTCTTGTCATAACATTCATAGAAATTTCCTTTGTGATTTTCGATGATTGAATAGAAGCCCTAGGGGAGTGAACATCAAAAAGCTCCTTTCCAATGTGCATCCGTTGCACAAAGTGGCTTAGTGTTACTTACAGGCATTTTAACTGATTCATTTGTTGATTCAGGGTTACATTCTTATTTGTTTGAATTTGAAAAGATTCAGATGCATACATTATGAATTGACGAATGATTCAGAGGCTTATTTGGAAAGATAGTGGTCAGAAAAATGTTCATGACATTTCTTGCCGAAGTTTTAATGATTTCTATGCTCTACATCATCAAAAAAGGGGAGAAATAATTTCAAGAAATGTTGTCTGGAGAATAGTTTGTAACAATTATAGGGAGAAAGTCAAGAAATGGATAAGAAGTTATGGGAGAGATTCAAGAAATGAGAAAGTCAAGAGAAGATTTATGGGGAGAAGATACAGAATGAGGAGAAAGTTCAAGATTTCAGATTATTTGCTGAAGTTTACAGAAAAATTCTTTGAGATTATTTGCTAAAGCAAAGTGAGCTGAATCTGAAGAAAATTTATTTTCCGAAGTTTGAAAGAGGTTTTTATAACCTTGGGGAAGATTTTTATAGTTCTTGAAAAAGACATTCACAGACTTTGGGGGCAGATTGCTGAATTTCTGAAGACATTTCAAAGAAAGGGAAAATTGATTTTGAACTTGTTAACGTTCAGACAAAGGAATAGATTGTTCGTTATCGCCAAATTTCTTTTGAAGATGATCTTGAATCCAAAGGGGGAGATTGTTAGTGCACAAATATGTTGGATCCAAGATCATGGGAATTAAAGTTGTAGATCCCATATTAACAACAATTCATGAAACAAATAAGAGAAACAAGATGAGATTGGGATAGATACGTTTTATTCACATTGAAAGTAAAGAACACGAACAAAACCTAGAGAGAGAAATTGTTTCTCTCTCTAGAACACACTCTCTCTCAAAGACGGCTACATCGTGAATGACCCTAATGTTCAACATAACAAATAAGTAAACTATATATACTCTCCCAAACCCTAGTTCTATATTAAGCCCAAGCCCATTTATACTATAAAGCCCAAATACAATCTAAAGCCCAATTACAAATATTAAATATAGAACCCTTTACAAAACTTTCCAAACTTGGACATTTTATGTCCTAACAATCTCCCCCTAAAGTTTTGTAAACGAATCATCATTTTTAAAGCGCCATCTCTTCTCCCCCTTGATTTCTTTGAAAAACTTTAGCGTTGCACATCTTAAAAAAAAAAGCTCTGGCTCCCCCTTGAATGAATATCTTATCCTTTAAAGTTTCAACTTTAAAACATCAGATTCGATGTGCACAATAACCTCGACTGAGTGCACTAAAGACAACTTTTACCTCTAGAAACTTAACACAATCGTTACGACCACAAGAAAGAAATGTGTGAGTTTTGCGTGACAACCACAGTGCATCTTCAGTTTATAACAACGAATCTGTCCTTGAACCGCGAGTAGAATAGGAGTTCAGCTCAAGAACTTGTATTGATCAGCTTGTAGGAGAAGCATCTTGTAGCAAACACTACTCGGCAAGGGTTAGAAGAAGCAATCACAACTGTTCAGCAACTGTCGAGAAAAAAAAAACCGAACGAGAAAATCCCAGAATAAAAATATTGCTTGAAAATTTTGTATCCCGGTTAACACGATCAAAGCACAAAATTTAATTTCAGATATACGCCGTTTGGAACAAAAATTTGTTTTCGATAATTACAAGATAAAATCCGATACGGTGGAGATGCAAGGTCGCCGGCGAAAAAAAATTCATCCACCGACTTCAATTTTACAATTAAAATTCCAATCACAATTGAAACCACGACCCATTAACTTTGAACCTCCGATCACATTTTGAACAAACCAAAACCCAAGGAACCAAATCCAATTTTCATTTGTAAAACCACACAACCGCCAAACTCAAATGAAAAATCAAAGGTGCCACTCACATATTTTAAATCCAATCATATTAGAGATTAATAAAAGAAATCCAAATCATGAATTGAAAAAATTACAGCCGCCGATCACCATGTTTGAGTTATTCCACCGTCCCATGATAATATTAGCAACCAATCATAATTTTGTACCATAACTCCCAAAACTAGGATGGACTCCCGGATTACAAACTTTACCAGTACGCAATTGTGTATCGATCCAAAAATCCCAATTCGACAAAATTCATCAAATCAGATCCAAATCAATACAAATTAAAAAACTTGGGGCCGATGAACATGAACTGTTGAAAAACGATCGAATCAAAGAAAAATTCTTTGATCCGACTCTAATACCTCCCGGATTAACAACAATTCATGAAACAAATAAGAGAAACAAGATGAGATTGGGAGAGATACGTTTTATTCACATTGAAAGTAAAGAACACGAACAAAACCTAGAGAGAGAAAGTGTTTCTCTCTCTAGAACACACGCTCTCTCAAAGACGACTACATCGTGAATGACCCTAATGTTCAACAAAACAAATAAGTAAACTATATATACTCTCCCAAACCCTAGTTCTACATTAAGCCCAAGCCCATTTATACTATAAAGCCCAAATACAATCTAAAGCCCAATTACAAATATTAAATGTAGAACCCTTTACAAAACTTTCCAAACTCGGACATTTTATGTCTTAACAAAAGTCAAAGCTCAAGTCAATCCTCAAGCAAAGTCAAAGTCAAAGCTTCTAAGTAGAAAGTCAAAGTGTATGTATTTCAAGTTATAGTTAGTTTACTTTGTTTTGTCTTGTTTTTTTGTAGGTGGTATAAAAGGTTGTTTTGCTTCTTTGTTAGACATATAACACCTTGAGAGAATTACATTGTAGAGATAGAAAAATATTCATAGAGAGAGCATATTGTAATCGTTGATTTCTTGTTCAATAATATGGCTATTAGATGTGAATTTGATTGTTCATCTTGATCTGATTTGCACTTAGTGGGACTATCAGATACTTGTTTAAAGAGAACAAGATAAGCATTCCTCAATGTTCATTATGTAAGGTGCTTGTGAGAGAAGCTCATGGGGGAGGTTTAATGGGACATTTTGGTGTGAAAAACACATTAGGAGTTTTGCATTAACACTTCTTTTGGCCTAAGATGAAACATGATGTTGAGAGGATTTGTAGCAAGTATATCACTTGTAAGAAGGCTAAATCGAGAGCTTTACCACATGGTTTGTATACACCATTACCTGTACCTAGTGAACCATGGGTAGACATTTCAATGGACTTTATTTTGTGGTTACCTAGGTCAAAAACAGGAAAGGATTTTATTTTTGTGGTGGTTGATAGGTTTTCTATGATGGCACATTTCATTCCATGTCATGAGACTAATGATGCCACATATTGCTAATTTGTTCTTTAAAGAAATTGTGAGGCTTCATGGGGTACCTAAGAGCATTGTTTTTGATAGGGACACAAAGTTTCTTAGTTACTTTTGGAAAGTTTTGTGGGGAAAGCTTGGTACTAAGTTGCTATTTTCTACTGCTTATCAATCACAGACGGATGGTCAAACTGAAGTTGTGAATAGAACCTTAACTTAGTTACTAAGGATTGTCATTCAGAAAAATTTGAAAAACTGGGAAGATTGCTTGTCTTTCATTGAGTTTGCCTATAATAGGAATGTTCACTCATCTACTAGTTGTTCCCCTTTTGAGGTGGTTTATGGGTTCAATCCATTAACTCCTTTGGATTTAGTACCTCTAACCATAAATGAGAGAGGTAGTCTTGATGGGAAAAAGAAAGCTGATATGGTGAAGCAATTACATGAACAAGTCAAAAGACAAATTGTAAAGAAGAATGAACAAAATGCATCGAAAGCCAACAAAGGGGGGAAACGTGTTGTTTTTGAACCAGGAGATTGGGTGTGGGTGCATTATAATGTTAGTACTACATTCAACGTTGCTGATATTTCTCCTTTTATTGTAGATAAAGATTCGAGGACGAATCCTTTTGAGGAGAGAGGGAATGATGCAAGCCTCCAAGACGATCAAGATGATGCATTGAAGATTCTAACTGAACCCATAACAAGAGCGCAAACTAAAAGGATAAAAGAGGCATTAAACGGGCTGGTAGAAGAAACAAAGACAAAAGAAAACGCAAGTGGGCCGAGTTATGTAGAGGGCAATAACCTCATCCTAGCCCAATAAAGGCCCAAGGTAAAAAGAAGCCCATGCATTTTTCTATTTATTTTTTAATTTCTTTTATGACTTAAATGGCTTCTTAAATGTCTAGATTTATGGTGATTAAAAATTTAAGTCTTAACATTTAAGGAGAGTGTTTTGGTTAGAACTTTGAAACCTATAAATAGGCCTCTTCTTTGTACTCGTAGATTCATTCCATAATCAATATATTTGAGTGTTTTTCACACATTGAGAGAGAGTTTCTCCTTAAGGTTCTTTGTTGAACTTCTTGAACTTATCAAGGTTGATCACCTTATGGCGTTCCTTATCACTTCAGGTCCTTGTTCTATCATCGACAGGGTTCAAGTGTCTACTTGATCATCTACAACCTGATTCTAGACTTTCTTGGGTGAATTACCTTGATTGTGGGTTCAAAGAAGACATCTCCTTTCCGAGTCATATCATCTTGGTATCGAGATTCGATTCTAAATCAGTTCCTATCTTTTTTTGTTTGTGTTTCTTGCCATTTTCTTTTACATATCTTCTAGTTTAAATAAAGGATACTCTTTGAAAACAAAAGCGAAAAAAAAGAAAAAAAAAAAAAGAAAAAAAACGAAGTAAAAAACGGCAAAAAAAAAGAAAAAGAAAAAGAAAAAGAGAGAAAGAAGTAGAATTAATTGAAGTGTTTCGGTAATCTAGTTATTCGCCCTTTACTTTATCATCTTTTCCTTCTTCTCTTACATCTTATCTCATCATCATCATCTTCATCTTCATCTTCATCTTCCATGACTCTAATGTGATTTAGTGAATTTTACAAGTTCACAAATTCTTGTCTGAGATTGGTTAGTTTGGCAAAGAACCCAAAGGAACGACTCTTTGAGAGGAAAAAGGCCCAAAAAATGGTGAGATTTTTTCTATTGTGAGATCATTGTTTAAAAGAGCCAAAAAAAAAAAAAAGATTTTAAACATGAGGGTAAGAGTGATATATTTTGAGGGTAAACATGTGAGAGAGTGATTGAGAGGTCCTATTTTTTTTCTCTAGCTTTCTTTGCAAGGTTAATTATTATTATTTTTTTTGTAGTTTATAGGTGAACAATATCTTTTGTTTAAAGTTCATAATGTTGTTTCTATGTATCTTTCAATTAATACCTAGTTTATAAGAAAGTAAAATGACCATAAAAAACATATGAAAAACATAAAAGAACAAAAAGAAAAAAGAAAAAAGAATCCGAACACAAAAATAAACGATAAACTGAATTATGAGTTCGAATGTTTTATATCTTACGAGTTTTAGTACTATTTATTCTAAGTATTTTTTGGCTTATGTATCTATTTGTGTTATTAACAAATAGGGGATGATTGATGGTCTCAACCATTTGATTTGATAATAACACAAATACATCTAATTTGAACACTTAGAAATATTTAGGGCTTTGCCTGAAAATCTGATTGATTATCATCAGAAAATATTCGATAAATAGCTAAGTTCCAAAATAGACTAGGATCTGAAAAGATCTTGAATCCGAATTGTATGATAAATCCGATATACATTCATCGGTTATGATCATAATGGTATCCGAGAAAACAACTCAAAATCCGAAAGGTTTGTGGATCAGAAAATTAACATAGATCCAAATCATGCTTCCAATTCGAAAGTCTGTTTGGATCCCAAAAACATATATTCTTCCTGAAATCATAAATATAACATATGTTTCTAGGAGACATATTATAAATGATTTTTTGTTGTAAAAGTCTTATTATTATTATTAATATTGATCTAAAAGTAAAATGGCTTCAATAAAATCGAAGACTGGTTGAAGTGAAGCCACACTAGTAACCAAAGTGGATTGTATCGTCATCTAACCAATTGAAACCAATACTAGATAAAGTCAAAAACAACTTGACACATACTATTTTTAGCAAGACGATTTTGTGTGCAAACTTAACGAACAAGTTTGGCTCACCACCACAAACTCATATCTTGGTATGAGAACATGCTCAACATGTCAGACAAAAATAAATTCATAAGTATTATTTTATTAGTACCGTATTTTCTTTACTGTTCCCTTTACATATAGAAGAAGAGTTGTGTTGATAAACGTCTACATCATATCTTTAAGATATTCAAAGGTTGAAATGAAGAGTACAAACATGCATTAACCCTCAAATCAAATGAAGACACATGTTAAAGTTGGATAGTAGCAATTAATGCATTGGTGACTATAAAAGACAACCTTTGACAATGTTGCAACTTACCTATTTTGATAGGAGTTTTGAGTGATAGTTTCTTTAGTAAAAAGGTGTCAATATCTAAAGACTATCTCAGTTCTTCAAATCTGAAAGAGTACCTTCTTTTCACAGATGTCTACAATAGGTTTAACTATCTTTTAAATGATCTTAAAACGCATGATAAAGTTTTTGATAATGCTGAAGTGTTATGCCAATTTATGGACACTTTACCAATTTTTTGGAAAAATAACTGTGTTTAAAAACCTCTAATGATCTTCATCATGTCTTTAATTGCGTTGTATGACACTGAGTATAATTATGAGCAAACTAAGTTACTTATGAAAAATGTCTTTCGAGATTCCAAAAACATATATTGTTTTTATCTCTTTAGAGCATCTCCAATGCAAGGTTCTTACAAGAACCATTATGGAGAGTTCTTATAAGAACCCAAACTCATTTAGATTTTTAAATAAGAACTTTGGTTCTTACCATGAAGTTTGTGAGAAGTGACATTTTCCTTATTTTTTTATTTTATTTTATTGACTTTATAATTATTAATAATATAACTTATTTAATTGTTATCAATGTTGAAAGAATCAATTGGACCCACAATAAGGAGGTTCTTATAAGAACTACAATTGTGGACTTTTAGAAAAGTTCTGAATTTGACGAGTTCTTAATTTGATGAGTTAGAAATGAGTTGACAACAAAAGGTACAAAAAAGGTTCTTATAAGAACTTCCATTAGAGATGCTCTTAGACACCAAAAAGTCTAGATCAGTTTCACATCCTACTTATGACACAAATTTTGAAAATTCTAGGAATCTACATGATGATGTCACTATCAATCCAATAGGAGAATCTGATAGTGGGACCGATGGTCTATCCATGCAAGACATCAGTGACTTTTTATCCTTAAACTTATACTTTTATATCTTGTTAGCTAATATATTGTCGGTTATTTAGTTTTGAAACTTTTTTTTAAATTTTCAACTAATTAAAACAAAACATTTATCAAAATTATATTTTATTTGAGTTAAACGATTTCATGGAAGTAAAGTTTTTGAAAAGGTAAAATATTTAATATTAAAATCTAAGCTTCAAATTTTATTTAATTATTTTTCTAATTATATTCAGAAATATATGTTTGTGCCAAAAAAAATTATTGATTAAAATGGTGGGAGCAAATCTAAAAGTGAAAGTTAAGGGAGCGACCAAATCTGTTATAAAAATAAAAATTAGTTGGAGGGACCAAATCTGTTATAAAAATGAAAAGTAGTTGGAGGGACCAAATCTTTTATATATAATTAAAGTTGAGGGAGATGAGAGTTAATGGATAAAATTGTCTCTTACTAATAAAAAAAATTAAGAGTAAATTGCAATTTTGGTTCCTGTTGTTTGTTGTTTTTCTTGATTTGAGCCCCTACAAAATTTTTATTGCAAAAAAAAAAAAAAAACCCTATGGTATGCACAAATGCATGGTTTTGATCACTCGCCACTAACAACATTTTTTTTGTTAAATCAAGGGTATTGTGGTATGTTACTTTTTTCTTTGATCTCGTATAAAAAAATTAAACAAATATTATATATATATATATATATATATATATATATATATATTGGTCCCTGTCATCTCCTCCTTTTATCCTCACTAAAAAGACATCATCTTTTCTGTCTTCTCCATTCGACAAAGACATCGGCCATACCTCCAGCCACCATCTCCTTCCCCCAGTGTGGCCCCTTTCCCCATATCTCTCTTCTCGCACACATATCACACACATAGAAGCCACGACATTGACACATAAGGCATCATCTCCTCACTCCCCTGTGACCCCTTCCCCACATCTCTCTTCTCACACACATAAGACACACATAGAAGCCATGACATTGAAGTAGAAGGATTTTGCTCCTTGGTTGTGTAGGGTTTGATCCTTGTTTCGACCCCTTCCCCCTTTTCTGGCAAATCCCTCCACTCTTTCCCCGTCATTCCCCCACCCCATCACTTTTATAATCACCAAAATCGTTGTTAGATATGGAGTTCACTGCCATAAGTGGTAGGGATCATAATGAACAGATGGAATGGGTCATTGGATCTGAAACCTAATCGGCTAAACCAACAACCTAAGAGATACGAAGAAACCAACCTAATTGATGATGAGGAGAAAGGGGGTTGCTAATGGTGGCCGGTTAAAGGTTACAGGAGTTACAAACCGACAGTAGATTGCTGGAGATGGAGTCATACTATTGGTTGCGGCAGATGGACGAAACTCTCATGCGGAGCCTGTTATTTGCTCTTGTGGTTATATATAGAGGGTCCTTCAAATACAAACCCTTCTATTTGTGCAACCCTTACAAACTAAGGTAGACCATTAATTTTTTAATCTAATGGTCAAGATTACATTGGGTAGGAAATGTAAATTTGAGAAAGTAACTTTCCAAAATTGAAAAACATATATGCATCCAAAGGCAAAAGTGTAATCGTTTGACGGAATTGTCGCTCCAAATCAGATGAGGATACCTCATTGCTGAAATCTCGCCATTGCAGGAGATTTGTTACTGAAACTTCATCGATCGAGTATTGTGCACGAAGAAATCTCCACGATTTTGTCGGAATAATGGCGGTAGACAATCAAAATCCAAGAATTAGAAAATGATTTACTTTCCAAAACTTTAGGGGGAGAATGTTAATGTATAAAAAGTGTTGGAAAGTAAATAACATTTAAATAGTTTTGTAAATTGTAATTGTAAAGGGCTTGTGCTTAATGATGTAATTACGTGGTAGGTAGTATGTTGGACTATAAATAGGAGTGTTAAGCTTGTAATTCATTTCATAATTCAATATTACAAAATGTAGTTCCTAAAGTTCTCTCTCTTTAGATTAGGTTTTCATTTTCTAATAAACAATAAAGTAGCTCTTGATTCTTAGCTTTTGTCTCTGACAACTTTGAACATTGAAGCTTTAACAATCTTCAGTCTTTTAGCCTTTGAAGAATCTTGAAAAGTCTTTAACACTTTGTAGCTTTAAAAGTCAACATGTCTTGAACAGGGAACAGAATTCTTGAAACTCTTAAAACTTCAACTTTGAAACATCTTTGAAACTTCAAGGAATCTTTGAAAAACTTGTATCATCATCTCAGAAATCTCTGATCAGTCTTCAAAAAAACAAATTTTCTCCAATTATATGAATTTGACTTTGAATTATCTTTCTTAAGAATCTTCTTGCTCCAAACAAACTTTCATCGGTCTTAAAACTCAAATTTCTCCAACTTTCTTCTCCTATCCTACCTAATAAATCTCATACATGAATGTCTAGATCTCGAACCTAACAATAAACAATAAGGGTTTCATTTGATTTGTGAAAATTTTTGCAGTTCGAAAACCCTCATAAAGAATAATGTTGAAGACGCACTTCTCACGGTTTGTAAACAACAAAAGAAAATCCTGTTTCATTAGATGAACAGGGTAATGATATCGAGATGATGCGTCGCAAAGCTGAAGAAGAAGCAAAATCGAATAGGAAACAAGCTGCAATGAAGAGATTGAAAAAGGTACTTTAGGGATTTTGTTAATGACGATTATTAGATTATGCCTGAGTTAGGTTTTTTTATACGAAAATGCATTTATGAAATGGTATGTAGATTTGGTTATGTGTTTTACTATTCAAAATGCATTTATGAAAATATTGAATAAGTGCTATGTAGGGTTAGTATCTTGTGTTATCAGTACCTTGTATTTGGGGTTAGTTTAGTCACATGTGCATTAACAGTGTCTTGTAGTTAGGATTAGTAAATGAATATGTGCATTATCAGTATTGTGCAATTTGATTTGAATGCATATGTGTATTAACAGTGCCTTGTAGTTAGGATTAGTAAATGAATATGTGCATTATCAGTATTTTGCAATTTGAGTGTGAATGCACATGTGCATTATCAGTGTCTTGTATTTATGATTAGTAAATGGACATGTGCATTATCAGTATTTTGCAACTTGAGTGTGAATGCACATGTGCATTATCAGTGTCTTGTATTTAGGATTAGTTAATACACATGTGCATTATCAGTATCTTGCAATTTAAGTGTTTGCACATGAGCCTTATCAAGCCAGACAAATGGTTGGTGATGGATTGGGCACTTTTAAACATTGTAAAGTGTCTGCGTATGTGATAATTTTAAACAAGGAAATCACTTTTAAACATTGTAAAGTGTCTGCATATGAACAAGGGAGTTAGACAGCGCACCCCTTACAAACTAGTCGTGCACATTAATTTTTTAATCTAATGGTTGATTTAGGTGTTTTTTTTTATTTATGAAAATGCATATATGAAATCTGTATCAACTGGTATGTAGTTTTGATTTAGTGTTTTTCTGTTCAAAATTCATTTAAGTGAAAGAATATGTGCATTATCAGTATATTGTATTACTCAAATTAGTTCGATGGTCAATAAGTGTTATCATTCTGTTAATTACATTCTAGTTACACATAGCATATATGCATACTATTTGAACAGAAAACATAATGATATAACACTGATAATGAACATGAGCTTTCACTGCTTGAAAGATATGGATCCAGTTAATACTGGAAGATATGGATCCAGATATACTTGAGGGCCCTTCAAAACACAAACTCTCCCATTAGTATATATGGATCCAGAAATGTGTAACAAATGGTATGTAGTTTTGATTTACTGTTTTTTTGTTCAAAATGCATTTAATAGAAAGAACATGTGCATAATCAGTGTATTGTATTGCTCAAATTAGTTCGATGGTCAAGCAGTGTTATCATTCTGTGAATTGCATTCTACTTACACTTGTGTTTAATGTTTTATAGTTAATTGATAATGCAAATGTGCATTATCATTATCTTGTATTTAGGGTCAAGCCATGTTTGCATTATGTTAATTGCATTATATGTAAACTTGTGTTTGATCTTTTAGATTTCATTGGTTTCAGTTAAAGTTAGTATTGAAGTCACATTAAGTTTCCTTCATTAACATGTTCAAAATGCATTTAAGTGAAAGCCCATGTGCATTAGCAATACATTGTATTCCTCTAATTAATTAGATGGTCAAGCAGTGAAAGCATATGTGAATTGTCAGTGTTCTATCATTCTGTTTTCTGTTCAAAGGGTCTGCATATGTGCTAATTGAAAACAAGTCAAGTACATAGTGGTCTGCATATGAACAGGGGAAGTAGACAATGGTTTGCATGTGTTAACTAAGTAGATAAACATTGACTTTAAACATGTGTAGATGCAACTGTTAATGATCATTGCCTGTGAAAAAAGTGTGTAAGATGCATATGTGACAATGTGTTGAGGATGCAAGTGTATGAATGTTATGAATTATAATGGCTGCAAATGTGCTAGCTATAAATATGTGTAGTACACATTGTTATGCATGTCAATAAAAATGGGTTGGTCATGTGATAATGTTTATTTGAATTCACATATTCAACTGTAATGTGAATGGACATATGAAAAAGGCCTGCATGTTTATGTGAATTTCTTATTATTCAAATTTGAATCAAATTGTAATGAATACACATATGAAAAAATGGGTTGGTCAAGTAATAATGTTAATGTGGATGCACATATGCAACTGTAATGTGGTTGGTATTTATGAAGCGAACACGTAATGGTCGTATGTTTAATCATACGAAGATTAATAAAACAGTATGATGGTCATGTTATACTAATAAGATTTGTATAGGAAATGTAATAAAGGATATGTTAGTCTGGAAACGGAAGACGGCGAGTTAGAATAAATAAAACTAGTTGATCGTACATGGAAAGTGAACATTGTAAATTGTTATACCATAGATGATGTGCATTTGTAAATGGTATTTATGTTAACTGATCTTGGGTTTGCTTATATGTTACTAGTGTGAATATGAATATGCATATGTATATGATAAATCATTGTTATTTGGTCGATTGAAACTGTATGCCCCTGTCATGACATTTATGTGGTTGCTAAAACATGTGAATAAGTAATTGGTGTGTCGTGAATTCCCAAAGTTGATTTTTTCAATGTTTGTGTAGATATGGGTGGACCCAATGATGAAAGGCCATCGGTGATACATGCGTCGGACAAGGGATCATCCAAGGGGGAAGCTGTTAGAAAGGAAGATGTGAAAGGTAGTGTCTTGGAAAGTGTCATGATGCAGTTAGGTAATAAAAAATCTATATGTGGAACAGAACCAATCAAGAATCCTAAAGGAAGCACGGAGAGTCAACACCCTGTGTTGGAACGTAAGTTACCAGTTGCATAACTGTTCTTGTATTTGCATTTATGATGAATTGATACGTCACGTTTTAGTATTTAACATTTTTGCAAAGTCGCAAATAGGGATATTGCATAGTGTATATATAATAGGAGGTGCATATAAATATGCACATGTGCAACATATATTCATAATAAGGTTAAACACATACTGTATACTTTATGCAACGTGCATATAAAGATGCACATGTGTATCACATGTGCATATAAAGGTTTAACAAAGATGCACACGTCCTGTAATGTTCACACAGGTTAAAGATAGATGCACAAAAGTTAAACCTATATGCACACATGGATTATTCATTTGATTGGCAATATGTTTATGTGGAACAGAACAAAGAAACATCACATCCGGGGACACAAAGCGAAAACATGATGATTTGGAACGTAATGTGCTCATTTATGGTAGAATGGCTAAGAAATTACTAGTGAATGTTGTTAAACGAAATATTATTCATGATAACTCAATCTTAACTATGATAAACTGGAATACAATAAGCAGGATCGAAGATTACATTTGCATTGGAAAATCCCAGTTCGAAGGATACACATTGTAAAGAGGCAACGGTTGGAGCAGGTAGTGACATAAAGGTTTCATGTATCTTGCAGAATTTGTGATAATTGCTATATATACTGTTGGAGAAGACAACTGTTTAAGGATATAAATTGCAGGGGGGGGGGGTGAACCAGGAAGACCAGAACGGATAACCAAACAATCAATTGTCATCAAATTTAAGGAGAAAGGTATTACTTTGCCGACTGCGTATTAATTTAATTCATACGGACAAATATTTAAATCATTAATATAGACAAAATAGAAATAAGTAAAATAATAACAAGTTCATAACACGTTCTGTGAGTCTGAAATCGGACATCATGCCTGTGAAACCATGCATAGAGAAAAAAGGTATGGACATATACCAACCCATGCAGAAATACATTCGTCATTTTAAAATTTCTAAGCATTCGGGGTTTCACATGTGGAGAAAAAGGCTCGCCCGGCAAAACAGATACGAGTGTTAGTGTGGGCAATTTAGAAAACGAGTCCACAGTACAACATCAATGCGAAAGATTGAATGTGATAATGGGTAAAGTGCATTAATTATTTTAATGCAGCTGAATCGTGTATGCTATTACATAAGTTGACAATAATATATTTTATATGTCATTTATCAGATGAAGAACAAGTTCGCAAAGAGGCGAACGCAACATGCATTAAGGATGAAGTGACAAGGACCGCAAAGCGTAACGAGATAAGGCGAAGAACGAACAAATGAAAAGGTAAGTTCACAATTTGTTATATCATATTTAAAGTAGGAAGCACATTCTAAATTGATATAAATTGATATAAATTGTGAAATGTGCACATGATACATTGACAGATGAAGCAAAAGGGGATGGAAAAGCCAAAGAAATACCAAGTAACGTACGGGTTACAAGGTCATCAACAAAAGGAGTTGAAGAGGATACTGCAGGTATGCAATTTAATTAATATTTACAAGCAAAACAGATGTACAAACGTGGTTCATATGTGAAGCTAACTAGTAATTAAAAATATTATGTTATTTTACAGGAAATGTGGATAAAAAAGGGAAACAAAGACAAAAACCTATTGTAGCTCAAGATAGTGCATTGGATTCAGACAATGACTTTGAAAGAGTGCCGGGTGAAGGTATTAAGAGGGCACCATCACCAAAGAGGATCAAGAAGGATGGAAATGGGAAGCGAGGACACACCATTGTGGGAATCAGAACAAGAACCTCTCCAAAGTGCTTGCAGCGTGCAACAAGTCTTGTGAAAGATGACCAAAAAAGGCCGTTGAAGCTCTGGGATTAGGGTGTTTGCTAGGAATGAAAATAAATGGCATTCCATCCAAAATGGGGTATTATGTCGTCGATAAATTGAATACCACCAAGATGGAGATAAAGCTGACTGATTCGACGATCCAAATAACCCACCAGCAAATACACGATATACTTGGGTTACCCATGGGAGGGATTGACTTGGATGAAGAACAAGTAGAGAACTGTGATGGAAACTTAAGCAACATCTGGAGGGCCCAATTCACAAAGAAGAATTTGACTCCAAAGGATGTGATGAACGCAATTGAGGGTAGCGTTGATGCAAGAGTGCAATTCAAATTAAATTTCATTGTACTGTTTGTGAATGTCATGGCAGAATGCATCCGTGTAGGCTTTTGCAACGTAAAGTTTCTGGATCATCTCCAGAATATGGAAATGATTCCAAGGGTAGACTGGATAAGGTACATATAAAATTGCATCGCTCGAAGAAAAAGACAGTGGCGAAGGTATAGCTATGACAGTTTCTATTCAGGGCCACTAACTTTTCTAACGGTATGAAAATTACTCATGTAAAATCTGTTACATTAAAATTGTATAAGTTATATTCTAATGATTCCTTTTATCAGCTTCTGTATGTAGACTCCACGTTATGCAGTAGAGTCACCAGATCCAGGATGCGACCTGTGATTAACGTTTGGGATATTGATCAACTACAAGCAAGAGAGAATGCAGAGATTGAAGGTGGCGGTTTAGGAAGAGGACAGTTACTTGGACCATACCTTGGATCGTAGGAAGTAGAGGTATTCCATGCTGATTCTAATGTGAACACTCAACCGAAAAGCGACGAGTTGAGGTTGAGTCGACAGGTATCACTAACTACCATACACTTCATTATACTTATATATTCGATATGCTTAACAATATGAATGCTCACATTTGAACAATCATACGAACAGTGGATTCAAGATAATATATCGAATATAAGGATGATAAAATGGGAGACGGAGGGAGACATAGACGCCGCATTGAGTAAATACCCAGATGAAAGTGGGTTCCTGAAGATGAAGGATGAATTACATATCTTATTCAACCCACACAATAGCGATGCACAACCACATGGAGAAAGTGATAAAGAAAAGGGAAGCAACAAAGCAGATGAGATTGAAAAGGGACCACCAATATGCACACCATGCAGATTAGACTTCAACGACAATTTCCCACAAGCGTTCAACCTAACACCGTCGCAGATGTGGTACAGTCAAACAACGTATGACCTGGTTGACAATGCAATCAATGAAAGTGTCGCGAAGAATGGTACTGACGAAGAGACATAAAACAGTAAACGATGTCATTGAATCAATTGCAGCACCGAGCTTCAACTTAGGAATCAGTCCTGATAAACAACCAGATCGTGTGGCAGATGTAGATAAAGGGAAGAAAATCACAGTCGATGAGGATAAACATATGAAGGTTAACCAGCGGTCAGTGAAGCTTGAGGAAGTGCTTCTGTCGCCGTACGTTAAAAGACAAGTAATTGTTGGGAAACGATTATCAAAAGAGAAAAAGAAGGTCCATGATTGGATAATGACATCATTTGGTTAAGATAAGTAAGATGTTATTCTAATTTCAAATGTCACAAATTTTGTTATAAACAATGTAAATTGAGCTAATGACATTGTGTACTGGTCACGTACTAGAATGAGGATCATACATTCGTGCATGGAGAGCTTAGCAGCTCCAACACATATATGGACAAAAATGTGGTGGATGGTTGGGCAGATCTGCTGAATTATGAGGAGCGATTCCGAAGCAATAATTCTCATAAGCGTTTATTCTTCAAAACAAATGTGTTGGTATGTAAACTTTTTAAGTTTCATATCCATAATATAAGATTTCATATATGTATTGACCAAGTTGTTGAGTTTGGGAAAACCACAGGCAGATGGGGTGTTGTATGAAGACTTGTATGAGTACAACACGAGGAATAATTGGTTCAAATAGAACCTTGGGCATGCAGCAAGCTACAACATGGAAGTAAATACCATGAAGAATATTGACATGGTAAGGAACAATAAAACATTGTTTCTGATACATAATACATAACTGATAGCAGTTGCATGGAATTGTTTATCACATCGCTAAGGTGCGTTACGATCAGCAATACTGTGCATATATGAACCAATTATAGGGAGTCATTAGTATATTGTTGTGTTCTTTGGATATGTGTGTGATTGGTATATAGCAAATTGGAATTTGCTTTTTTGGATAAAATCTTCCGCAACGTATGACATTTGTATAAGTAGTTAGGTTATTAAATGCATACACGCAATAACACAATAATACACTCAGATTGCATATATGGTCAGACTAGGTACTTTTATGTTTGCATATATGATGGTGATAATATATTTCTTGTACATGAAAGATGTTTTTTATGTGCTTTATTGATCTATATGTTTGCCTGTTTTCAGCTATTTTTCCCAATAATAAAAGGCAACCACTACATTTGTATTGTCTTCAACATCAAAAACCAAGCCATTGAAATACTAGACAACATGGCATGTACCGGGAATGTAGATGAATTGTATGAACCTGAAATGGCAATATGAAATGGTGATACTGGTAAGCATTTGAATTGAGGCATATGTGCATTGTTTAAAATTGATTGCATAACTAACTTAGTATGACATCATGCAACAAACCATGTTTATGAGACATTTACATGAGTGTGGACATCCGTCGACACCAATACTGGAAGAGATGGATCCAGGGATACTTGAGGTGAGCTGGAGAACTACAGGAAATTTCAGACTGTGGGGTGTTTGTAATGCGACATATGGAGACGTACATGGGGCGTAGAATACGAGGATGGTATACGGGGTTGGACAAAGAAGGACCAAACCAAGACAAGCAGATCGCGGAGCTAAGGAGAAAATATACCGCCAAACTATTATTGAGTGACCATAATGACCGGCGGGATTACGTGGAGGCTGAAGTAAGCAGGTTCCAAGGGATTTACCAAGAAACAAGGGATCAAGCAATGGCGGAGGTAAACACAACACGAGCGGAACGACTTAAACCATGATGGATTTTCAAGTTCCTTTTTTTTTTGGCATACGTTGAACTGAACTTAGCGACTTAGTGATATTATTGTGATTTCCAGTTTTAAACATTTACATCTTTTGACCCGTAATGAATATCCGCAAGAAGAGTTTGTTATATGAAATGCATTTAACCTGCATAGTCTTGCAATGGATGGGTTTAAATATAATACTTTTAAACTCGATTTATGGTTTTTGACTGTTTCGTAATATGTGAGATTGGTATGCACATGCAGGAAAGGAAATATGAAAAATGATGCATATGGAATGCATCCACACATTGTATGGTTTAACATGAAAGTCAACGACAATTTAACATGGGGAAACGCGTTTAACCTGCATTCCGTGTAGAACTGAGACAGTTTATATGCAATGCATACAATAATTTATTGTGTGAAAAGCCTATTGTAGACGTTTAACATATTATTCCATGTACTTGAAAGGGAACGAAGTACATGAATGAACATGTAGTATGCAACATACGCACTGCAATTTGGTTGGATAAAATTGTGAAATCTAAGATATTAACTAAAAAATGTATTGTAAATACTTAACAAAATCTGAATATACGACTCACATCACCTACATTAAGTTGTGAACCTGCATATTCGAGTAGACGAAAACATATGCAAAACAATATGTTCGGATTACATTTAATTTACGCGACTTTTACCAATGAAATAAACCATACGATTTCATGTTTGAATCACAAAAATTAAAGAAAGTTAAACCGTGGAAAGTTTTCCAACTTAAAGAAGTCAAACCCCCGACAAAACGAAACTTGAAAAAGTAACTAAACAATAGTCTATGAACTATTATATGGAAATAGACTGCACGGTACGATAATGACCGAAACTATCTTAGCGGACAATTGCGTGAGTCATGGTTCACCAACTCCCCGCACATCTTACACATGCGTTTGGGATGTTTGCTTTGCGAAGCAACTTTCTCTAGCACACCGACAAGCCTTTTAGCAGTCCCGCATCCTTTGTTACGGATACCTGCACGAGGCACAATATCAACATCTTCAGGTTGTTGAATGTCGTAACAATCTCGAAACACGTCTGCTTTGTCCTTGGCTGCTGTATTAGCATAGATATCAACGTCAAACTCAGATTTCAACTTCTCCAGATTATCAGAAACCAACTTCAGTATCGCCTTGTCATCCCTAACACAACTAACGATAATATCTAGCTTGTTGTACAACTCATTTATCAATGATTCTTTGTCATGATCAAACTCGCCATACCTAGCACGGGCCGTCTGTATTTCAACAGGGATTAACGCACGTTTCCACCTATGCATGATATACATTTATGGAATAGAATCAAATCCATCATTCAACATGACCTTGATCATATGCCTACAAAGAATACCGTCACGAATAAACTTGTTGCAACTACATTTCATGGTGATACGGTCGGCTTCTTGGACAATGTGCATGCACATGTGAATAAATTTACAACAACATAATTTAAATTAAATATCGTAACAAAAAAAAAAAAGAACAATTAAAGTACTTCGTATGAAGCTTTAACGACCGATCTCTTAGTCTTATGGGGAACAGAATAACGAGTAATTCCATCCACACTACCCAGGAAGTTTAACATACAATACAGAAGAGCTTTCCATATCTCTTTCTACACCTCAAAGAAAATTGTACGCGTGAAGACCTCAGATGCATGCTTCTCAATCAAAAGAGGGGTTGCAAAACATGGTAAAGTGTTCCTATTGGCATACTCCAAATTTCTATGTTTATCTCTCTGCTTCCCTATAGCATCGTCATACGCATGAATAAACTTGACTAGGTTGTTGCGATAACGAGCATATATGTTGAAATAGGAATTGACACTCTCTGACTTAGATGTCGTCCTCATCAAACCAGACATTGCATCATCTGTAACGCCCTCAAAACTGGAAATAGCAACTAAACTAATTTAAAATTTTCTGAATACACCAATAAATGATTCATCTACAATCATAAATTAAGATTTAACCTCGATACACACCTTCATTCCATACGTACAGTCTATAACAAGAACGAGTGCTACTAAAACCCAATGGTAGTCACTATCTCCAAACTGCGGAAGACTTCACCAACTACTTACACTTGCACAAGCTAAGGCTCAACTCTTCATAGTTGCTAGAACCAAACCCCATCTGGAACCTGATGCACATGCCGACAAATAAAAAGGTTAGGCTTAACGCCTAGTGAGCTCAAGAGTTTTCAACATATAAAATTAACCTTTTAAAAGCAGAAATGCGGTTGAAATCATAATCTTTCAATTCGTTATGTCTTACATACGGAAATGACTCATTTTCCAATAATATGCAATTTAGGCAAAGAACACCAATTTAAACGCTTTCCAATCCCAACTACTTCAAGGACGAAGATACCAAAATAAATCGCCCATTCATAAATTTGGTTTAACACAAAACTCACTCAAAACGTGGATAGAAATTGAACTCTCCATTTATGGAAATACAGTTAAAACTTTATATCCCAAAACACCCAAAACACGGGTGGGCATAATACTCAACCCATAACCAAGGATAAAACCCAATTATACAAACGCCACTGAAAACTTGGATAATAAAACTCAATACCCAAAAACAACACCTTTCGGTGATAGGGGATACCCGAATTCCATCGAAAATGACGGGTACACAAAGTTAAGCCACTTATCAATGTTATATGAGCATCACTTTGGGATAAAACACTCGTTAACATCAACCTTTCCGGGTCTATAGCTAACAAACCAACAAGCTCAACAACTCCATGTCTATTGCCTGGATAATCATCAAGTTCAACCCCTCCAGGTATGTACCTTGGAAATCTTCGTGCACTCATCAAGTTCAACCCCTCCAGGTCTATACCTTGAAATCCCAAAACATCCCAGTTAAGCTCGTTCACAAGAAAGTTGCAATTATTGGTCATAAGACCCCACGCATATTTCAAGTTACAATACGGGGATAAAGTCCCCAACTAAACCAACCGACTGACTCATATGCCTATGGATCCAATGCATTACAGTCTAAAACGTTACATGACTCAAACGAATGAACTAACGCATTCAAAACATGCAACTCTCAAATAAGATGCAACTAAGTACACCATACGTCCAAGGCTCCTCAACGAGCTACCCAAATCCGAACAAATGTTCCAAAGACTCCACCGAGTACAAATCAAGCCCAAAATGAACTTGAGGTTGAAGGTGAAGATGAAGCTTCTTGACCATAGCTTCCAATATTTGATGGGTGGAAGGAGGAACACTTGGGACATAATAGATTTGGTGTCTTGGATGCATAAAACCAATTTTAGGGTTTGGGGTTCGGTTTCTAGAGAGAAAAGGGTGAAAGGGGTTGAGATAAATGAAAAGGGGCTGCTCAAAGCTACTTAAAAACGACTAGGGGCCGTCGGCGATAGTGCCACGTGACTATGCTCTTGGCATAGTCGCCGGGCATGGTCGCCCGAAGGGGGAGACCCGCGGTACACCTCCCGCGATAATGCCCTGCGAGAGTGACATTCTCTCACAATCGCGGGCATAGTCGCCCAGGCCACCCCGAAGGTCAAAATTCTGACTTTTCGACCTGACGTGCTCTCGGTCCGAAATTCAAAACCTACGAACACTAACTGGATAAGATCTATAATCATGGCTTAACCAGATAAGGGTGAATTAAGGATTAACCAAAAATCACGGGTGTTACAATCCTCCCAACCTTAGAATGATTTCGTCCTCGAAATCTAGATTCCCACGCAGCCTTGCCCGCAGAGGGATTTCCCTCAACCCTTCTTCCGGCACTGCTATCATGCCCCTTGCACTGCTACGCACGCCAACTGCCCTTCGTGGGCACATCACACTCGTGACCGAGACAACACTTGACTCGCCAAAGTAACCTTTACTCTCAAGGTTACGGTCGTCTCCCAACCTTGGATGACAATTACCATCTCCCGGTAATTTGTGATCCCAACTCCCCTCTGACCAATTCCCTTCGGATCCACACGGTTCCGAACTCCCGGTCGAAGATCGAAGCCAAACTCCCATGAATACTGAACAATATGCCCTTCCAAGGTGCACCAATGTGTCCTTCCGGTAACTAGTTAACCCAGATTCGGCTATTACTCGAATCCGCTCCAACCCTGACCTTACAACATTTATTCCATGCCATCTTTATCACCACGGAAATGCTTTTACACAACGGTACTCAATCATCAATACTTAACCTGATTCTAAATTCCACCATCTTTCCGGTCAATAATCCCATGATCCAATCGAGATACTTCCAAAATGTTCCAATACCCAAAGACCTTAAGAAGACAAGTCGACACCTAGGGCTAAGCGGTGACCTCGAAAACATGGACATCCCGTCCCAAAATCCCATTCCATATGGATAGCCGCACTAAGGTCGACCCTTAACCGAATACTAAAATCACAAATCTCACATTTCTAACAAGTAGACCGCCAAAAATTTCTTTGATTGCGAAAACCACTAAGACGATACACCAACAACATATACCATGATGCCACACCGACGAGCAGCCAACCAAACCGAATCCAAATTAAAACACAGATTAACTCATAAAATCTCATCCCGCATGGATTTCCCAAGTATAAAATCATTCCTTAATTATTCGGGAAGGCTTAAATCTACTACCTCCATAAAACAAACGCGCACAAGCTCAAAACTGAAACCCAAAATCCAAGGCTGACCGCGAGTCAGATCATCCGATGCTTCAAATCCCAAGGGCTCCCTCAGTCCCTAAATACCACTCCTTTCACGACGGGGTACAAATCTATAGGCCTAATGAGTTCAAGGTTTTCGAATAATATGTCAATTTAAACTTTTATAAAACTTTCAAACACAAAAGTTTTATAACCATTAGTCGTACGGTGAAAACACAGTATCATTCATCCGATAGGTTTCAAAACTGGTTACCAACTCTACGCATATAAAACCATTTCCCACTCATTTGATCAATATTTACGTAAATAAAATGGTAACAAAAGGTGTGTAACAAAATTTACACTATTAATCATGAAAATAAATCTCTGCATCCCAACATGCGTGATAAATGTTTGTACAATCCTAAAAGAGAACTTCATGATTTTAACTTTAAAGCTTTCCTCTTTAACCAAAATGTTGCGGCATAAAATTCTCAACAAGTTCCATATGCATCAGTTTATTTCCCCAAAACTCGATAAAACGGCGGGAACGTAACTAAATTTCAAATCGAGTTTAAAACTTTAAGTCACATCGATAAAACACATTTGACCAAGGTGGTAACTACATCGATATGCAATTCGAAAATTCATTTCATGTATTGTGGAAAATTTATAACAGCACGATCAACAAGCGAAGCATGCTTAGATAAAAATTTTAATATAAGACATCATAAATATTTCGCATATCTACTCACGCGAGTGAAAATCAGATTCAGTCCAAAAGTATGCACATATACTCGTGTGAAACTCAAGATGCAATCATGCGACATTCAGATTGTCAAGGTGCCTCTTACGGTTGCAAAAATGTAGATGCAAGACTCGCATGAAACAAAGTATTAAACAAAACTCGTAAATTAATGTACACAATAATGCAAGTCTACACGTTCCAAAATTTCTTTTTATTACGCGGTTCAAATGGTCATAAAATAAAACGCCATAAACCAAACTAAACTTTCACAAACTCCTTGACGGTAAAGTCAAGCGGTGTCAAATCTCTGTTTCCCAACATAACAACGTAAAACGACAATAAGTCTAAAAAGGTTAAAATTCTAAAACCACCACGTAAGATAAAGTGACCCTTCTCAACAAAACTTTCATGAGACACGACGCCCAAAAAGCTCGTAAATTTACACGCAATAAAATTAAAACTCACGCATTTCAAAGTACACCCACGCGCCCAAAACTTCGTAAAACAATATTCCATAAAATTCAACATGACTCGTAGAGACTAAAATTCCCAAGAAAATTCCGACTCGGAAACATGTGAACAACTCTTCCTTTGAAACCTTAACATACGTGGAGGAGATCCAATGTCAAATTAAAAAGTTCCACAGTTACTTGCCCAAATAACCTCAAATAACATCAACACATATATTACATTCTCCGAAAGATAGCGTTAGACATGAAATGAGGATAAAGAGATTTTCAATAAAAATCGTAACCACGTGCAACAAAACAATTTCATGCATGTTTAAGCTCACGGTTTAAAATCTGATGAGTGTCAAATGTTTTACCAAGACTTCATAGTATAACACACTTTATGCTTCGAAAACATGAGAAACAATTGATGCAACTTATTTTAGAAATAAATTTGTGCATGGATTTGGTCGGCACTCAGCACTTTAGGACTACGCCTCTCAATTTCCCGACATACTATTGTCATCCGGATGCATCCAACATCTTAGAGCAACAATCCTACTAATTTGGTTAATTTACAATTTCTCCTCGGAATAGCCTCGGTCTAACAAACTTATATTTCTAATCCAACCAATAATTCCGACTCAAGAGAATCAACTTAATGCATTCATCGCACTTAAATATCATTCCAAAGTGACATTGTTATAAACCTCAACCCTTCCTCAGATCACTCGCTTAGAAACTTTCTCACTACCCCAACGGTAATTATACCAAGGTAGTTCAAGTATACACATGTAGCATGTAGGTTCACCATAGCACTAGCCAGGTGCCATTATGAACGTACAATATATGCTCATCCTTGCGACCCTCGACAAGTTTCCCGTTTCTAATGACTCGATCAACTCCAAAATATCTTATCTTAAGGTTCCTAATGTGCAACTTCACTTACAATCACTTATAAGTACGCTAGTTTGAGTCTAGGCATCCAAAATCAATACCTAATTCTCTCAAACTTAAGCTCTAATACCAACTTGTAACGCCCTCAAAACTGGAAATAACAACTAATTTAAAATTTTCTGAATACACCAATAAATGATTCATCTACAATCATAAATTAAGATTTAACCTCGATACACACCTTCATTCCATACGTACAGTCTATAATAAGAACGGGTGCTACTAAAACCCAATGGTAGTCAATATCTCTAAACTGCTGAATACTTCACCCACTACTTACACTTGCACAAGCTAAGGCTCAACTCTTCATAGCTGCTAGAACCAAACCCCATCCGGAACCTGATGCACATGCCGACAAATAAAAAGGTTAGGCTTAACGCCTAATGAGCTCAAGAGTTTTCAACATATAAAATTAACCTTTTAAAAGCAGAAATGCGGTTGAAATCATAATCTTTCAATTCGTTATGTCTTACATACGGAAATGACTCATTTTCCAATAATATGCAATTTAGGCAAAGAACACTAATTTAAACGCTTTCCAATCCAAACTACTTCAAGGACGAAGATACCAAAATAAACCGCCCATTCATAAATTTGGTTTAACACAAAACTCACTCAAAACGTGTATAGAAATTGAACTCTCCATTTATGGAAATACAGTTAAAACTTTATATCCCAAAACACCCAAAACACGGGTGGGCATAATACTCAACCCATAACCAAGGATAAAACCCAATTATACAAACGCCACCGAAAACTTGGATAATAAAACTCAATACCCAAAAACAACACCTTTCGGTGATGGGGGATACCCGAATTCCATCGAAAGTGACGGGCACACAAAGTTAAGCCACTTATCAATGTTATATGAGCATCACTTTGGGATAAAACACTCGTTAACATCAACCTTTCCGGGTCTATAGCTAACAAACCAACAAGCTCAACAACTCCATGTCTATTGCCTGGATAATCATCAAGTTCAACCCCTCCAGGTATGTACCTTGGAAATCTTCGTGCACTCATCAAGTTCAACCCCTCCAGGTCTATACCTTGGAATCCCAAAACATCCCAGTTAAGCTCGTTCACAAGAAAGTTGCAATTATTGGTCATAAGACCCCATGCATATTTCAAGTTACAATACGGGGATAAAGTCCCCAACTAAACCAACCGACTGACTCATATGCCTATGGATCCAATGCATTATAGTGTAAAACGTTACATGACTCAAACGAATGAACTAACGCATTCAAAACATGCAACTCTCAAATAAGATGCAACTAAGTACACCATACGTCTAAGGCTCCTCAACGAGCTACCCAAATCCGAACAAATGTTCCAAAGACTCCACCGAGTACAAATCAAGCCCAAGAGGCTAAATAGACGTTTGGCTAAAACATACGAGCCAAAATAGTTATATAAACCAAAATACGCATTTTCCCAAAATCTTTAATTCTTAAATTACCATTGGCCTTCGGCCCCAAACCCCAAAAAGGTTTTTCATTTCTAAAATGTTCCCCATAGTCGGGAACGACCCAAACCCAAAGGACTCACGTAAGCGTACCTTTCGAAACATCCCATTTCATGAACGATGCATAAAACCCGACAGACACTTAAAAGTGCATTTTTGACCAAATACTTATTTATGCAATAATTCATCAAAACTCGTTTATTTATGACACATTTAACGGAATGCCCAAAAATCACAAAGATGCGTGCTATATAAGTTTATAAAGTTGACGCTTTCAAAATAATCAAACTTATCAGCAGTTAACAATTTCATGTAAGATGCAAAACACTTTAAAATAAACATTTTGGCATGTACAATGTTTTCGTAAGTCAACTTGAACTCACCTTGCTAGATTTAGGCTAAATCTATATTTTACCCAACGAGCTCTTTTGAAGGCCACTTGAGTCCTCAAGCCGAGAGCTTCCTAAACCCTTTTTGGTGATGAGACTTTCCGAGGACACCCAATCCAACCCTTCAACTCGAGATCCCAAAACCTATATCCACACATTTTCAACCGTAAATAACCACATCCAACCATATAGAAACATTCCCAAACATAATACACCAAAATCCCCAACGAGATCAAAACCCTAGTTTCTCCCAAAAACTGACAAGTTTGAGATTTGATAAGCCAAATACTAGGGGAAACATCAATGGAACATTTATAACTTATTACAAGGTTTAGAAATGGAAAGAACATACTTAACACTTAGGTTTTGACGAAAACCTAGAAAACCCAAAATGAACTTGAGGTTGAAGGTGAAGATGAAACTTCTTGACCATAGCTTCCAATCTTTGATGGGTGGAAGGAGGAACACTTGGGACATAATAGATTTGGTGTCTTGGATGCATAAAACCGATTTTAGGGTTTGGGGTTCGGTTTCTAGAGAGAAAAAGGGTGAAAGGGGTTGATATAAATGAAGAGGGGCTGCTCAAAGCTACTTAAAAACGACCAGGGGCCGTCGGCGATAGTGCCACATGACTATGCCCATGGCATAGTCGCAGGGCATGGTCGCCCGAAGGGGGAGACCCGCGGTACACCTCCCGAGATAATGCCCCGCGAGAGTGACATTCTGTCACAATCGCGGGCATAGTCGCCCAGGCCACCCCGAAGGTCAAAATTCTGACTTTTCGACCCGACGTGCTCTCGGTCCGAAATTCAAAACCCACGAACACCAACTGGATAAGATCTATAATGATGGCTTAACCGGATAAGGGTGAATTATGGATTAACCAAAAATCATGGGTGTTACATCATCCTTGAAGTACGCCGGAATCCAAAAACCTCTTATGTGAAACATGTCACACATCCAATCATTTGAATGTAAATCAAACTCGTCTATTACTTCGTCCCATTGACTCTCAACTCCTCCGGACCAATATGCACATCCCATACAAGCTTATTAATTTTCCTTTTGAAACTTATATTTTCCTCTAGATCGTCCCTAACCTACACATTAATTCTACATGAATATAATTAAACAAATGAAAATCATATTTCATACATGCATGCCACTGATATGTACAAAAAGGGCAGAATGCATATATGCCATAACAGGAAATTGAAAATTTTACAACTGTTTAAAAAAAAAGGTAATGAACAAACTAACCTTCACACTAAGTTTTTTAATTATATGCCACATGCATAACCTATGTTTAGACTCCGTAAAAACAGCTGGTATCGCTTGCTGTTACGTCAGATTTTATAGTAATCATTGTATTTATAGACTTGGTCTAATACTGTGTTCTTAGAGCTTGTAATGCCTTGTATTGGCCAAGGGTATTTAAGTCCCTTGGTTACCTTTGTGTTGAAGAACACTAATTGCATATTGGAATACATCATACCTTTGGCGCATAACTCTCTCTCTACTTTCTCTCTCTAAGATTTAGAGTGATCTTGGATTATCAATTGGTATCAGAGCATAATCTAAATCTGAGAGAATTGAGAGATTGTACTTTCAAACTGATTTTGTAAACAATTCAGAGAATTTGATCGATTTTCCTGTTTTTTATCAAGAAAATCTAATTTTCTGAATTTTTCAAAATTTTTTGGTGAAATTTGATCGAATTGCCTTGTTTTCTGGTTTGTTGGATTCGATTTTAATAGAAGAACTTATTTGATTCACATCAGGTTGCAAGAAAATCGATTTTTGATCTTCAATTTCAAGTTTTTTCGAGTTTCTAGAAAAGTCAATAAGCGTATTGTTCTTTTCAAGATTTCACGATTTTGCGATTTTTGATCGAATTGGTTGTTTGAAAGTGTTTAGAAATCAGATTTCGATCACTTATGTGTGAGCAAAATTCATCATTTTCGAATCTATAATCGTTTTTGGAAGTTTTTCTTGATTTTCTCACGTTTTGCGCCAAATTTGGATTTTGCGCGAGTTCATCAAGACTTTGCGTCAGTTCATATCAAACTTGCGCGAGTTCATCAGGGGTTCAGTTTTCGCTCAGTGCATCGCGCAAAACAATCCTTGCGCTACCTTCTACTCGTGCAAAACAGCTTTGCGCCAGATATCATTAGCGCAAATCTCCTTATTAGCACCGGATTATTCAGTTTTTCGTCAAGTTCAAAATTTTGCCAAAGGTTTCACCAAGTTCAGATCTCGCGAAAAGCTCAGGTTTTCGTCATCAGTTCGTCGCACGAAGTTTAGTTTTTTGCCAATAGTTCTTTGAGCAAAACTAAGTTTGCGCCACTATCGTCTAATGAAAAGTTCATTTTGCGCCTTCAACGTCTCACGCAAAGTTAAGTTTGCGCCATCTTCTGTTCGCGCAAAAAACCTAGTTTGCACCAGTCACAGTTAGCACAAATCTCCAGTTTGCGCCAATTTCTCTGTGTTTCAAGACTTGGGATTTTTCTCTGAAATTCTGAAGATATGGATATGTCAAAGTTTTCTTTTCAAGCTCAGTTTTACAAGAACGATCTTATGATGTCGTTGGGAACAGAAACTCGTCCTCCTGTTTTGATCAATGAAAATGAGTTCACCCAATGGCAAGATCGGTTCATTAATTTCATCGAGCGTCAAGCTAACGGAGAGAACATGATGAAGTCATTTACTGAAGGACCATTTGTCAGACCTAAGAACGATACTCCTTTGACTGCCGAAGAGGTTACACGAGAAAAAGCAGACCGTGAAGCAAAGTCTAATCTGATGTTAGCATTGCCTAATTCTATCTACAATCGAATTGATTGTTTCAAGCATGATCCGAAGATGATGTGGACTCAGTTAGAAAAGATTATGCTTGGTTCAACAGTTGCTACACAACTTCGGCAAACGCATTACATGAATAATTTTGAGGAATTCAAAGCAAAGGATGGGGAGTCTTTGAAAAGTGTCTTTGACAGGTTCTCGGTAATAATGAATGATCTGCAAAAGATCAAAGTGACTAAAAGTGAGTTAGAAACTAATCTGAAGTTCCTCAATGCTTTGCAACCGGAATGGAATAAATCTTGCCATCGCTTGAGGAATGATGTCCGGATATCTTCAATGCAAATTCAAGAGCTTTATGAGATTCTGATGACAGATGAGAGCATAGTCAAGGACAAGAAGGCTAAACTTAACAAAAAGAACAAAAAGACAGTGGACCCGATTGCCCTTCTCACGAATCAATTGGCTGAACAAGCATTAACTGTAAATGCTTATGACGGGGCCACTGATGACGATGGAGAAGCTCTTCAGAAAGCGATGATTATTCTCTCTCAACACTATAATAAGAAGTTCCAACCTCGTTCGAGTTCCAACAATCTTCGCTACACTTCAGGGTCTAAGAAGAATGAGAATATCCAAGTGCCCGAGGCTATGAAACCTGCATCATGCTTTAACTGTGGAAAGCCGGGTCATATTTCAAAGGAGTGTCGAGCAAAGGTGGTTCGGGATTCGGCTTATTACCGGAAGAAATTGGAACTAGCCGAAAAGAGAGAGAATGGAACTGCTTTGCTGGTTGAAGAAGAATTCTGGCTAGATCACTCTGACGATGAAGCTGACAATGTGGAAACTGCTCATATGTGCTTCATAGGAGATGATCAGACTGATGATGATGATGATGATGAAGATTCAACTGATGAATCTGAGGTACCTTCTGAATTCGATTTCAATTTTATATCCTCTCAAATGAACATCATTATAACTGCTTTACATGATCTTCGCTCAAAGTTATTGTCTGAAAAACAATTAAATTCAGAAAAGTCAAATTTGATTGATAAATTACAAATTTCTTTGAAAGATGAAAAATCTATTTTGGCTCATACAAAAGAAATCTTTCAAAGGAAATTGGATGATTTAGAAAAATCAAATATGACTTATCTTGATTCTTTAACTGAAATGACCAAACAAAAAGAAAGTTTTTCGGATAAAATAAACAAGTTGGAAGAAAAATTATATCTACGGAATCAAACTGAACAAACTATTTATTTGAACAAACCACGGAGTTATGAGTCTATTAAAGAAAAATGGGGACTTGGTTTTGAAAATCCTCATTTTTTAGATAAAGTGAAAAATGAAGTTCCTACTTTATATGAATACGATTATCTAACTCTTGCAAGATATGCTCCTCAGTTCAAATTTCATTGGACTAGTGAAAAGCAAGTTTTAGAAATCGAAAATGAGAAAAGAATGAACAACTCGAAAAAGGAAATTCCTTTTCTTTACACGCGCGGAAATGCCAAATATTTTCCCGAAAAATCAAAGAAGAGCAGAAACAGTTTAAATGTTATATCTCCCATTAAATCTTCATTGTCTGATGATTATTTTGATATCTGTGCCACTAACATTGATAAAGAAAATATATCTCCAGTTTCTTATGATTCTAAGAGATATATTCCTCCATTAGTGTTAGAAAGCAAAATCATTGATCTTGAAGATAAAATGGAAGAACAAAATATTCAAAGAGAAATTGAATAAGATGTAATTCTTTCTTTCATGACGTCAAGTCTTGAAGAAAAATTAATTTCTCAAAAACAAGATTATGTTTCTAGTCTTTCTTCTGATTTTAAAGAAAACAAAAAGAAAGTTCTAAAATCTGAAATCTTTTCTGAAAATTTTTCTGACTCCGAGGCAAGTTCAGGTTTATTGTCTGATCAGTTGGGCTTCTTAGGTGAAATTGTTTCTTCAGACTCAATTCTTAAATCGAAAATTCTTGATGAATCTTTTACGCTAAATGATGATTATTATAAAACAAAGCGTAAAAGAAGAAGGTCAAAGAGGTCAAAGAAACAAGCTTCTGTTATTTTTGAAAATTCTAATTCTTGTGATTCAAATATTTCAGATAGGACTTTGAGTACTCCTACAAGGCAGATATGGAGGATCAAGCTGAAATCTGATGAATATGCGACTGATGAGGACCGAAATGTAGACAAACTTTGTAGAAATGATTCATTTGCTACTTGTAATAAAATTTTCAAATATTCAATAAAGCAAATGATTCAAATTGCAAAAGATGTCTCCTGTTTATCCTCTGGTTCAAGTTCAGATGATTATGCTTCGTCCTCTACTGATGATTCTGTTTATTCATCTGATTATTTTTCTCGTGCTTTCTATGTCAAATCTAATAAATTTTCTCCCATAAGAACTACAACTAACAAACATGGACCCAAATACAAGTGGGTACCAAAACCAAAGATTAATTCTGAGTTGCAGGCACCTAATGTCAAGGGGGAGTAAGAGAAAGATGGCTTCTGAGTAAATCAGCTCAGAACCCGTATTTCAATGGACTTCGACTTCTAAACATATTAGTTTAGGACTCATTCTTCAATGCATTTAGATTCTGGACAAATGAGAAACTGTGAGTGCATCTACTTTATTCCGCTGCATTTATCTCTGATGTTGTTCCAGTTATCTCTAGTTTTTCAAGAATCTGAGCAACCAGACCCAAAATGTTGATATGAGGTAACACTTCATAAAGCATCATGTGGAAGAAGGTATTATTGAATTATATTTTGTTCCAACTAAATATTAACTTGCTTTCAAATCTCGACATGTTGAATTTAAAAGTTTAAACCTTTACAAATTTTAATCTATAAAGTAAAAGTTTTACAGTTTTTTCTTTCTTTTAAATAAAATGTGTGTCTAGGATAAATTTTCAAGTTGCTTTGTTTATATCTAAGTTTTATATGTTCAATTTTCAAGTCTTACAAAAGTCGAAAGGTCAGCAACATGTTTGAAACTTTTGATACTGCTTTAAAGTTGTGTTATTCGGAATATTTATAGTTTACAATGCTTAGAAACATAAAAAGTCAGAATTATGGATCGTAATGAAAATATGGGCTAAGCATTTAGATGTAAAACTGAGTGATTGAGATGATTTCAATATATATAAAATACAGAAATCTTTAAGTTTTAAAGTTTGTACCTGTGACCTTTCTGGTTTGGGAAAGTAAGTTCCGTGGGATGCTTGTCATCTGGTCCCCTAAGGTCAATTGGTCTGGGAGTAATCGAACCCAAATCCTTCTATAGAATCAGATCGAAAGGCATGTTCTACTGGTATGAATGAGTTTAGGATGTGTCGATATAGCCTTTCTGGTCTGGGAGAGTAAGTTCCAAGGGGTGCTTGACACCTAGTCCCCTAAGGCCAACTGGTCTGGGAGCGGCTGACCCAAATCCTACAATAGGATCAGATAGAAAGTTACATTTACGACATGTTCTTTACTTACCAAACTTCTTGATTAAAAGATGCCAATGTGCACAAGCTTAAAAGATGCCAAAGAGCACACTCATGTGAACATGCCAATGTGCACAATGCTAAAAGATGCGAATGAGCACACATCTCATGATACTTGGTGATATGTTTGAGTTGCGATAAACCTATAAATTTGTGAAAGTCTTAATTTTTGATGGCTTAGTGTGAGTACATGAAAAGTTTTCTATTATATTTTTAGAATTTCATTTTCTTGAAGCTAATCAAAGTTCGCATGCGAGCACACTGAATAGATTGCTGAAAGTTTTTGAAACTAAACATGTATTAACTTGATATGCAATGAAACTTGTATCTGTATCCAAAAACATACACTTGAGTTCAATTGATTGTAAAATCTGTGATATTTTACTGCATAGAATCTAATTTGTATAGTGTTTAAAATTTTATATGTTTAGTTGTTTCAAAATTTATATTTAGTAAATTTTTTTTATACTGATGTTGTTATGTTTGTGTATCTATATCTTTGTAAATTGGTCTGTGCATTTTTTCGAGGGGGAGTAAATAAGGAGAATATTTTGAAAGATCATGTCTCTTTTCAAGGGGGAGTATCTGATTTTCTATACGAATGCTAACTTGAATTGTCATATTTAGTGCATTTGTGTAGGGGGAGTAAAAGTGCTTATCAAGCGATTCTTTCAGATTTCAAGACAGATTTGCGCCAACAGTTGGTAGCGCAAAACTCAACTTTGCGCCTCCTTCAGCTAGCGCAAAACTAAGTTTGCGCCACCAACATGTAGCACAAACCTTCCCTTTTCTCCTTTATTCTGAATTTTGCAGATCTGAAGTTGTCTCGTCTCCAACGTATGCATGACCAAGTTGATCCAGATCATCAAGGTCATGAGGGGGAGAAGTTAAGGAGAAGTTAAAGAGACAAAGAGTTCAAATTTTATCTGCTCAAGATTCGAGAAGTTAAAGAGACAAAGAGTTGTCTGCTCAAGATTCTATTTTATCAGCTATTCTAGTCTTTCTGCTATTCCAGCTCCGACCACCACAGCTTCTTCGAGTGCATTTGAAAGAGGTGTGTCGTTTAGAGCACAAGCTGATGAACCGATTGTTCCTTCATGTTTATTACAAACAGGTCCAGTCTTGTCAAGGCAACAAAGGAAAAATAGACTGAAAGATGCTGAGAAGAAATTTTTTTTAGTCAAGAAGCTTCGCTAAGACGTTTAGCAGGTCTGATTAGAGTTCGAAGATGGATGTATCAGCTTACTTTGAAGACCGGAGCGCCAATGATTAATAAGGGGGAGATTCTTAAGTCAGATTTTATAGTAATCATTGTATTTATAGACTTGGTCTAATACTGTGTTCTTAGAGCTTGTAATGTCTTGTATTGGCCAAGGGTATTTAAGTCCCTTGGTTACCTTTGTGTTGAAGAACACTGATTGCATATTGGAATACATCATACCTTTGGCGCATAACTCTCTCTCTACTTTCTCTCTCTAAGATTTAGAGTGATCTTGGATTATCACTTGCTTCATCGCCACACATTGATCTATGATGACAAACACCGGTTGCTTCCCGCGTGCTTCCAAAAACGCATTAAGAACCCACTTATAATTCTCCACATTTTCGTGGCTAACCAAAGCAGACCCAACTACAACAGACTTCTTGTGGTTGTCTATTGCGGTGAAAGGAATAAATGTCATTGTGTGCCTTAAAAAAACAGTATACCATGAATTTGCATACCATTTAGTTTATCAGCATTAACATGTATGAAAAATAACTTACCTGTTCGTCCGGAAAGTACCGTCAAATGAAATGGTGTCACCGAACTCCTTGTAATTCAAACGTGTAATTTCATCGGCCCAAAATATATAATGCAACTCTCGATCTACACATCTATACGCATAGAAATACTCGGGCATGGTAATCCGACGATTCTCCAACAAATTCACAAACATCTTAGCGTTCTTCTTTCCTACAAAATTGACGTCATCTCTCGTAGCATTCTGGTAGTCAACCTCCGTGGCGCTAATGTACTCATAGCCGCCTTTCAACGATGCTTCCATCCGGTGGACCTTCGAAGCACCAAAGTTTGACGAAGAACCACGAATGACCTTAACGTAATCTGTATACTTAAGACGCCTTCTACTTCGTGAAAATCACTTATCATCACTATTGAAAACCGTATGATTATGCTTCTTAACAAATTGATAAATCTCGTAATATTTCTTGTCTTTGGTTAAATGAATCTTACACCAAGCCATACAACCCGACCTCTTAACATTAGAGTTACGATGTTTCCTATCCCCAATACACAACTCCAATGAATCAAAATACTTTTTTAGAGGCGCACCATCCTTGCTACATACAAGGTATCGAGTTTGCATGCCACAAAGTTTATTCGTCTTCTTATTAGACCGACGTACCTCAAACCCCGCGCAATCAACATATTTCATGTAACATGCTTCAGCCGCTGCCAACGACAAAAATTTCATTCCAACCACAACCCTACAACTCTCCGGTACGTTAGGAATCCAGTACTTCGACCCACCAGGAGTTATAAGCATTTCATCATGTTGCACTGCATTTATAATGACTACTATGAGTAAAAAAATGCAATGTGTATCAACAATTTCTGGTAACCTAGACAAACTTTGATAAACTATTCACATATACATGCTCATGAATTTCATAAACCAATATCATATATGAATGATCATATATGAATGATCATATATGACTCTGTTCATGTATGCATGTTCATACTTGTGCATGTAGCGATGGTGATAGATGATGGTGTCCACATGTGCATGATCTATCAAATCTAGACTTGTTTGCATATATGAAACATAGCATATGTGCATGATCTTCCATAACCAACATCATATGGGCATGTTCATTCGTGGTTCAATGCATATGTGCATGTTCATTAGTATTTCACAATATCAACTTGCTAAGAATATTCACGGAAAAACTATAATAGCAAATTACATATATAAAAAATTTTGATTAACCAAAAAACTAATCCTTACATAAAAATTAACTTTGTTTCCCGACATGATCTACTAGTCTGCATATATGCAATACATAAAATTACATTAAAAAACACTATCTTACAATTATCGTCATCCACATTAGCTTCATTGACACCATCTTTTTCCATAGGGGGTCCTCCTCATGTACCTCGCCAGAACAAAAATCTGTAGTATCATCCTCGGTTGTCAAATATTCGTCAACTATTTGCTTTCCGCTACGATGTTCATCGAGATGATCACTTTCAGACGCCATCGACTTGATCACTTTGCTTCAATCGAATTCAATGAAAATTTTTTTCAAATCAGATCTTGAGTTTATGCATCTTGAACGATATTGTTGACTTTTTTAGTTTTCTTGATTTTGTATATTGAAAAAAGATTTTGTAGATTTTTTATATAATAGTAAACGATTTTGATGATATTTTTTGATGATAATGGTAAACGATTTTGTATATTGAAAAAAGATTTTGTTGATTTTGATGATATTAAAAAAAATTCTCCTATATTTTAGGAATTGATTGAATGGTTTCGTTATTATCTAATAACATTAATCTAATATTTAATTAAAATTATTTTGTAAATTACATTTTTATCCCTAGATATTAATAAAAGAAGGAAAATAATCTTGATGAGATCGACGGTCCAGATTGGTTTGTAAAGGGTGCACTAATTGAGTCTCTCTCTCTCTCTCTCTCTCTATATATATATATATATATATATATATATATATATATATATATATAGGGCAATTCTTTTGTTAACCAATGATTTTGTGTTAACCATGTTAACCATTTTAGACCAATAGAATTTCAAAGATTTTTTTGGTTTTAGTAATTGTAACCGTTTTTAAGTAAAGGTAAATTAGGAATTTTGAATTTAAAACTTATCTAATATTATATAAGATCTTATTCACACGTTGAGATATTTATGGGATTTAAGATATTCATGGGATTTGAGATATTCATGGGATTGATTCTTTTTATTTTATTTGCTTATCCTAATCTTCTTATCATGACATTGATTTTTTTTTTTTTAATTTACAAACCTGCTTCTTCTTCCTATAATCTTGGATTCGTTTTTTTTTCTTCCTTTTTTTTTATCATGGACGACAATGAAATTGAACCCGGTTCAACAATGTTTCCGTTTTCCATTGAGGATTGTAAAGCAAATTCATATCCCGTTGATGAGCAAAACTTGGTGAAGGATAGAACTCAGACCGTTCATTATTTTCATACCTAGACGAGTGCCAATGTGCAGTTCCATGGGATTGAAGATTTTTATTTTGAGTTTGTAGATGTTTGTAACCGGCCATCACGTACTAACGCCGATCGAAGTTTGAACGATGTCTGTGTGAATGGTACTTTTTTTGTTTCATTAGTTCAATTTATGTTTTTATTTGCTGTATTCAGTGTCATGATGATCTTTTCTTTAGGGTTTGCTGGGTTCTTGTTGGATTAAGAACAATTTTTACATTTTTATTATTAAATCCCATGCATGTTCATATATGAACAGGCTACATTATGCATGAAGTCGATGTTTAACAATGTCATTCATGATTGTCCTAGGTTATTGTCAAATCCCATGCATGTTCATATATGAACAAGCTACATTATGCATAAAGTCGATGTAGAAAAATGTCATTCATGATTGTCCTAGGTTATTGTCAAATCCCATGCATGTTCATATATGAACAAGCTACATTATGCATAAAGTCGATGTGGAACAGCGTCATTAATGATTGTCCTAGTTTATTGTCAAATCCCATGCACGTTCATATATGAACAAGCTACAGTATGCATGAAGTCAAGGTATAACAGTGTCATTCATCATTGTCCTAGTTTATTGTCAAATCCCATGCATGTTCGTATATGGACAAACTACATTATGCATAGAGTCGAGCTATAACAGTGTCATTCATGATTGTCCTAGTTTATTTTTATTTTTCTAGTCCCATCCATGTTCAGATATGAACAAGCTACATTATGCATAAAGTTGAGGTATAACAGTGTCATTCATTATTGTCCTAGCTTATTTTTATTTTTCTAGTCCCATACATGTTCATAAATGAACAACTTAGGGTGGTAGAATGGAGGTATGACATTGTCATTCAAAAATGTTCTAGATTATTTTTATTTTTCATATATCATGAATGTTCATATATGAACAATTTACAATATGTTAATATGTAGTTGTAACATTATCATTCAATGGATTTTCAAGTTTATTTATATTTTTCAGAGGATGAAGCAATGAATGAAGTCATTGAGGCTGCTGATGGAACAAAGTTGTGGATTCCTAACGTTCCTGATCAGATTAAACCAAAGTTGAATAATGTGTTTTCATCCTACGATGAAGCCGAGGCAATGTATAGGAAATATGCAGATATTGCAGGTTTTGATGTCGGTTTGAATGCTAAAAGGACAAATAAGGATGGCTTTATTAAGACTATATGGTTTGTTTGTAGTAAGCAAGGTAATACGACAAAGAAAAACTTTGATTCACTTGAATTGGGTCCTGGTGATAAGCGTTACCGAAACACGAATGTTAACGGTCAGGGTGTAATGCATGTGTTAAAATTCACTTGACAAAGGATAAGTCTCAATACGAGGTATATGAGTTTGTTGAAGCTCATAATCATGTTCTGTTTAACACTAACAATCGTATATTTTCACGTGAGAATAGGAAAATGTAGTATACCGATTATAAGAATGTTTTAAATAGTTTTAGTTATAAGGTGGGTGCAACAAGGGATCATAGAATACAAACTGCGTTGAAGGGTGGGTTTGAACATAATAGATGTACTGTTGTTGAGTACCAGAATTTTAAGAGAGATGTTGGTTTATTTGTTGGGAACAAGGATGCGAAGATGCTTATTAATAAGATGTCAAACTGGAAGGATATTAATAGTGCATATTTTTTGAGTACAAGTGTAATGAACGTGAGTTACATTCCATCTTTTGGGCCTATGAATTTTCTCAACTTAACTACAGAGAGTTTGGAGATGTAATTTCGTTTGATGCTACATACAGGACGAACGAGTAACTAATTTTATAAAGCTAATATTTTCATTATTCTATGTGATTTTTATTAATTTTCTTTTAATATTTATAGCCATGCTATGTCATTTTTACCCTTCCTGGCTGTTGATAATCGTAAAGATTCTGTTGTTGTTGGTTTTGCTTTGATTGCCGAGGAGACAATCGAGAATTATAAGTTGGTATTGAGGGTGTTTTTGAAATCTTATGAGAGACAACCGTTAGTTGTGATAACTAATCAATATTCAACGATGAAACAAGTTGTTCCATATGTGTTCACTGAATCAAGACACCGATTATGCATGTGGCACATAATGAAGAAGGTTCTATCGAAGGTAACTTGACATTGTTTTTATATTTTATTTCTAGTATAATTGATTTTTATAAATATTTAGTAAAATTAATTATACATCTGTTATTGTTCCTTTTGTTAGATAAATGTCGCGTTAAACCTGAATCCTGAGTTTAAGCGGGTGATAAACAAACTTGTGTGGAATGTTCACATTAGTCCTGAAGATTCCGAGAGGCAGTGGCATAGTATGATTGAGAAATACGACCTTGTTGGTGACTAGTGGTTCAAAGAGATGTATGATATTCGTCATTCATGGATACCTGCTTTCTGTAATGATAATCCGATGTCAAGTCTTATGAAAACGACATCAAGATCAGAAATTGCAAATGCATTTTTCAATATATATCTATCGTTTCACTTTGATCTTGTAGTGTTTCTCGCTAACTATGACAATGCATTTGAGAAGCAACGAGAAGAACAATCTATTAATGAGAATGTTACGAGGACTGCGTATCCACAACTCTTTAGTCCTTATCGAATCGAATTGCATGCAGGGAGGGTATACACTCGAGCAATATTATTTGATTTTCAAAAAGAGGTTAAGAAGGCTATGTTGTACTGCCAGATGAGGGGGTCGAACTTTTAGGTGATATGAAGACGCATGTTATCAGTCATAATAATAAGTTGTTTGTTGCGAAGGCTATGTACAAGGTATTATTCGAAACCCCCTTTTTAGTATTAATTTATATTTAATAGTTTGTGGTTTTATTTCTTTTTTGTTTTTTCATATTGTTATTTAGGTGACGTGCCAAGCTTCAAATAACACTGCTAATTGTGAATGTAATTTTTTTATCCGGAATGGGTATTTATGTCGACATGCACTAAAAGTTTTGATTAATGAGAATGTTGATTCCATACCCGATCACTATGTTGTGTGAAGATGGACCCAAGAGTTGGTTCTGTGTAGATAAAATCCACCCGTGTTCGATATGGCGAGGTTGATGCAGAGAAAGAGAAATTGATAACAAGTTTGTATTCAACAATGGATGACACTGTATGTCGCATTCGCAATGATAAACCATGGTTAGGTAAGATTTCTCAAGTTCTTGGAGATTTAAAAAATGAGATAAATACTCAGTTACCATATGAAGATCCATCGCATCAGAAAATGGATGCAATTAAGGAGTATTTTGGTGTGTCGGTTCCAGATGATGTGGATATTTTACCCCCATCTGGACTTAGAAACAAGGGACGTGGTACCGATAAGCGGTTGGTTAGTACGTCTGAGAAGATTCAGTTGAAGAGTATAAAGTCGAAATGCAAATGTAAGAAATGTGGACAGTGCACTGGCCATGATTCTCGCAATTGCCTGACAATTTCTCGTTCATGAGTACTATGTTCAGTATTATTTTTTTATGCATTTTAGACGATATTAGTTTTTTTTTATGAAATGACATGGTTTTATAATGTTATTTGTTGATTGAATGGAAAAGATTGTTTTTTTCACATATGAAATTTCATTAAGCCATTAAGATGTTAAATTATGAACATCTGTTTTTATTTATGAACATCTAATATCATATAAAGACAACTTATTTCACATATGAACATCTAATATTATATATAGTCAACTTATTTCATAGATAGTGTCATCCATTACTTCCTTACCACTAACAAAGTGTTCATTATGAACATTGCACACCATCGTTGTATGTATTTCATATATTCAAGTATTTCATGTACCATCCTTTCATGTATTTCATATTGGAGTTTACAATTTTTGTTGTATGGAATTACTATATTTTATTTGAATTTTGAAACAAAGTTCAAACTGCGACGAATTTTTATGATTCCATGAAGTTAACATTTAAACTAGTTCATATATGAAGAATGTTATTATTTTAGCAAATGAACTATAAAAGATGTTACAACTTTCTCATGAATTAATATGAAATTGCAATATCATGCATGCATATCCAAATTATGTTCTTCGAGTTCATCCCTTTTTGCCCCTTCCTCCTCAAGAATCGATTTTGTCCATCCCAACTCTTCCAATGCTTCTTTGTGAAGTGAATACTAGCAATAGAGCTCGTTGAGGAGCCTCTTGTTTTCTCGTATTAGTGCGTCAATGACAATAACTTGGTTTGAATTGCCACAAACCAAATTTACACCATTGTTGAGGAGCCTCTTGTTTTGTGGTTTGTTGGAAGCCATGATTAAAAAAGAACAAAGGAAGAAGGTTTTGTATTGATAGTGTTTGGATTTGTTGGGTAGAAGGATGGATTTATAGGTGGTTTTGTAAGGAAAGGAATATGCTAAGGTGGTATAAGAAGATGGCAGGTGGTGTAGTGTTGGAATGGAAAAAAAATTCAAAATATAGATTTTCCAAATCATTCTTGTGCATGGAATATTTAAAGTTCCTTTGTCATGATGCATACATATTTTGAGAAAAGTTGACAAACATTAAATGTAGGTAAACCTTTCCTTTCTACCTTGAAATTATAAACTTTTTTGTCTTGTTCATCATTCATATATTCATATTATAGTATAGATGAGAAACACATATGTTTGTTATTTGTTAATGTTTTCGTATCAGTTGAGAATATATGGTTTTGCTATAATTTAATTTTTGTAATAAAGGGAAGCATTTAATTCTTAGTCATAAATGTAATCCCTAATAAATAAAACTTGTATTAAACTAACAACCGTAACCTACACAAAGTGTTTAACACATAACCATATAAAAAAACCTAACCCAAAACGTTTAACACCCAATGAACAATAACGAAAAACTAATTAATGTCATCCAATCACTTAACGGGACCATTGTTTTCTATCTTACCCACGATGTTTCTTGCTCACTGCATATGTATCCATCGTCACAAACCTTTGTATGTCTATCGGTATTGCGTGTTTCCGGATGTTCAAATCACTCAATAGTATCTTTGCCACATACTTTGACTGTAGTTCCTTGAGTTGCTTTTTTTGTTTGGTACTCTCTTTGTATTTCCCGCTCTCCCATATAAGTCTCCATGTTCCTCATCAACACAACCCCTTTGTTGAATTTTTTTCCCTTTAACTGATATCGCACTTTAATATGGTCTAGTATGATTTCCTTAAAAACATTCCAATGCTGGTAACCATTAGTGCGTACATGCATTCTTATCATCATTTGCTGTTAATAAAATTTGTCATTACACAAGGAAATAATAAATATAAATCATCTTTAGCAACAACATTTCATTCACATGTATTTCATATATGCACAATACAATGAAATGTCTATTTGTTCATATATGCACAACCAATTCAAGAACATATATGCATATCAACTCCCACTTTTCATATACTGCAATTGAATACGTTTTCATATATGCACATAAAAATCCCATATATGCACACCAAATCCAAATTCATATATGCAGGAATAACACGTTTATATATATGCACAAAGAACCCATTTTCATATATGCATGAACTATTTCATTTATGCACATAAGTCAAGTTGGAGGAAACAGAAATATAAATTATCAATAGCCCAAGATGAAATTGTATGAATTCAACTTCATATATTTCATATATACAAAATACAACATGTTAATTCCCAAATTATCAAGTTCTAATTCAATTTTAATAACAAGATGACAACAACAACAGATTTAACCAATCTACCTGTTTCAATTCAACAATGAATGAATTCGTATAAAAATACTGTCTCTGTCACTTTCTCTCTCTAGAACTCCAAGTACAAATATGAATGTTAACCTCTTGTTACAACAACAATTAAACTAACTAGTCACAAGTATAAAAGCAAAGACACGCGCTTACACCACAACTACAAAACAAAACAAAACAATTGACTTTATTACATTTGACTTTGACTTTGCTTTGAGAGTTGACTATGAGCTTTGACTTGGCTTGACTTTGACATTCAGTGTACATGATCTTGTATCCAACAAATATTTGTACTAACACAACCAATGTATTAAGTGTTCATATATGAACTATAAAGTAAAGAACATATATGCATAACAAAAATCCATTTTCATATATGCACACCATAAAGCTCATATATGCACACCAAAATCCAAACTCATATATTTATTTATATATATATATATATATATATATATATATATATATGCAGGACTAACACATTTACATATATGAACAAAAAACCGATTTTTCATATACATATATAATTTCATATATGCACATAAATCAATTTGAAGCAAAAAATCATTTCCATATATGAACATAAAATTTTGATTGTAAGTTAGTTATTGAAAACAAAGTTGATTCTCATAATAAATATGTCTACATTTTCTTTATCAAAGACATATTTTTGTATATCAATGTCTAACTAACCAACCATATAAAGCTTTACAATATATTTTATTATAATCCCCCTAGTTTAATTTAGATCAGTGCACAGTTAACCTAATTTTGACAATAAATCTATAAAATCATGTATCTAAAATATACTTATCAAAAGAAGAGAGTTTACCAACTCACCTGCATGTCTTTCATCCAACTCTTCCAGTTTCCCTTCCCGATCCTCGCTGTCTAGAATTATTACTGAGGGGAACTTAAGGTTCACAACCATAAAATAGTAGTACGGTTGTAGAACAACCGGGAAAAATACCTAAGTTAATAGTTTGAGTAAGTGAATGAGTATAAGGAACGAAATTTAACATGTTTTCCAATTTGAAACTTATGTATTTGTATAAGAGTACTTACAAAATCTACATTCTTCATGTTGTTGACCTCTTTGTTTGAATGTCCCCAACGCTTTACCCTTTTATCGAAACTCGCAAACCTTTGTTCGTGGCGTAATTGTGGATCCAATATCATTTTATCTAACTGTAAGTGATATTGTTATTTATCAATAATTTTATGTTTCTTACCGCTACGTCTGTATTGAAGAACAATCTTCACGTAGAGTCACTACTGCGGAACCTTTCTTCATCATTCATCACCCCTACTCATGCATCGATTACTTCTCGTGACACGTCTGTTTGGGATGCTAGAGTTACCATCTGCCTTCGATCGAGTGTCTTTCCGTTTCACGATATGAACATGAGTTTCCTACGTTAAAACACATATAAACATTAGGGAGCCTAATTATACCAATTTTTAGTTAAACGATACCAAAAACTTTCATGATGATGCCGAACTTACTGTTGTCCACCTAATCCCTTTAACAACCACTCTTGTATTCGTGATTCCTCCATTGAAACCTCGAATGATACCGATCGTTGAATGTATGGTGAACGCAATTTTTCTCCCAACCTTTTCAAACGCTTATTTCCTTTCTTCTTTTCAATATGTCTTTCAACCATTTCGTTTAACGGCCTTGGTCGGCTTATGCCGATATTGAAGCTTGGTGCAACGAAGTTCTCAAACGTTTTCAGTTGTTTATCATTTTTGTTCCCTTCGCCTTGTCCATCCTTGCATGATGTGCTGGATATTATTGCTTTCCTCTTGTCCTTTTCAATAACTAATGATCTTGATGTATCAATTATTGGTTCATCTGATGTTGGTACTAATTGCTGATGATGGACCGTTGTCGCTGATTTGTTGGTTCCTTCTAAAGGTGTAGCAACTTCGCAGAAGTGAATAGATTTTGACACTACCAATGGTGTCACCATGGTTTCATATGGTGCATTTTGTTGATCTGTTACCTTATCACCCATATCCTACTTGCTGTTCTTGAATATGCTTGCCAACTCCAACTTGAAATTTTGAAAATCATGGTCGTCTGGGTATTCTGAAATAGCTCGAGTAAACTCTATATCCGCATCCCATCTTTGACCCATGATTTCTATTATCCTATTGTCCATTTTCCTTTTCAACTCCTACAATATCATAAATATTTTATTATATAAATAAAGTAACAAAGTTCATGTATGTATAATTCAGTGTATTAGTAAATGAATAACATAATTGGTGTTCATATATGTACAAACGTTGTAAATCAATAATTTATTATTATGCATGTATGCACAACCCATATTGAATAAATATGATAACATAGTTCAATTGTTTGAACTTGACACTATACTTATATTCAAAATCATTTGTGTAGAATTCACAATCAATCAACTCTTGAGAATACGTCAAGTTAACAATTCTATCATTAGTTATCAGTTCATCATGTTTATTTTGCAGATTATAGTTCACATATAGGTTAGTTTGTTTCATTCAATTACCTTCCTACGTTTCTCCTTGGCCTCTTCCGCGTTTGGTGCTGATGTGTGTGCGTTTGTTGTTTCTGTTGCCTCCCTTTCGTCAATTATCAATGGAGCGTATCCAAACCCACCATGGGCTAACTCCGCATCGTGCCTCACCCTTAATAGGTCTAATATCCACTTCTTTGTTGCTTGGTCACTGTTCAATGTAGGTACGTTAAGATTTGAGGTGAACTCAACGTATAAAAGCTTCATGAACCGGTTTATGTAATTAGTCAATAATGACAATAAAATATTAAACAGTTTAAAGTAGCTTAAATTTACTATTGTAGTGTAATGTGATTGCCGTAAGATAAGTTAGTGGACCAGCATAGAACGACATGTGACTATGTCGTATACGTACTTGCACCGGTTGATTTGTAAGATCATGTGTACCCCTCATATGTGCGACATAAACCCTATGTTGCAGTATCTTACTACATTCATCCAACATGTTTATTACAATCACCAAGAAGTTAAGTCTAAACTTGATGCCTGCGTCCTGCGTTCTTTTAATCTCCTCCACCACGTCTTTCGGTCAAACTCGCTCTTTAGTGAACTGGTTTAACTAAAAAGCTGTAATGTTTTCCTCACCCTTTGCTGGCTTTGTTGACATCAAGTCTATTCCTCCAACTGGAATACTGACCACGGTATGAATTGATTCAATTGTGATTGGGATTCGCACATTCCCTAACTTTATCTCCATACGTGTCGGTTCGAAGTTGTCCACCATGTAAAAACCCAACTTTGATGGCACTCCATCAATTGCCATATCAAGCAAAGATTCCATGCCCATGTCTTTAACAACTTCTTTCTGTATTTCACTCAATGCGCTAATGGTGTCAAACAAGGGTTTTGGAGATGTTCTTGTTCACAATCCAAATGGTAGTTGCGAAGCCTTTATTCCCTTATTTTTTTGATCCTTGGTTTTCTTCCTTTCTTCTGTAACCCCACCCTTTCCCACATCATATCTATGTTGCAATGTTGGTTGATCTGCAAAGTCGCTGTCTGAGCTTACATCTGATACATCATGAAAGTTGTTAGTATTGGTATGTTTTAATATACATGGTTTAGTGATTTAATTTATGGAAAATACCTCTTCTTATCTCATTTCCCACATGTTGATCTGTGTTTGTTTGTGTTATTGGTTTTGAATTCTGGACTTCACCTGTATGGCAATAGACCATCGGCTCCTTCCCTGTGTGTGTATTACAATGTTAGATTTGTTGATATTTTTTTTTTCAAAACTTTTGCATTACATGTAAGGGCCTTAATATAAAACTTTTTTCGATTTCTGATCTACAATTGACTGTCTTGTCCTGTGTGCTAATATTAGTGATGATATACCTTTATAATACATATAATATGTGTTAACGAGTATAAGAAGATAAAAGTATTGCAATTATTCAAAGTATATTTAGATATTTACCTTCTCCTGATTTTTCTTTGTTGACTTCTAAGTCCTTCGTACTTTTTTGGTTGTTCAACCACATGTTTCTTTACCTATTGATACACCTACCATTGAGGAAGTTGGGTTTGCGTTATATTAGTTGAATTAATACACAAATGTCACATGAAATAATTTTACCTTTTGTAGTGGCCGATCATTGATCTTGTTTCCTTTTCCTAGATGATTGAGTTGTATCAAGTGTCACAAGAGGAAAAATGTTTAAAATGTATTAACTGAACTCTAACAGTTTAATACACTTACACATTTATGCACATGCTAAAATTCCATATATGGACACCAAAAAATTGCATATATGAACAATAATGCAGTGAATATATCCATTTGGGAAAAGTGCATATGTGCTTTTTTTTCATACATCTAAATATCTTCATATATGGTTTTTTTTCACTTAATGACATTAAATTTCAATTTTTGAAAATGTGCATATATGCATCTGGGAAAGTGTGTATATGCACATATATGAAAATGAATGAAGTCCTTATATGCAATATTGGAAAATGTGCATATATGCACATTTAATCATTGCATATATGCACAGTCAATTGTTTTATATATACACAATTTAAACATTGCGTATATGCACAGTCAGTAATTACATACGTGAACAATCAAATAGTTGCATATATGCTTATCTAAGAAGTGCAAAGAAGCACTATTTTTCAATTGTCGTCATCAAATACTGTGTATGTAAAAATCTAAAATCTGGATTATGAATTGCATACTACAAACTGCACCGAACAATATTCATAAATGGTTGAATTTGGGTTCATATATGCACTTAAAAAAACCTATTCATATTACATGCCAAGAAAAAGAAGTGTTTTTGCTTCTGAAATACAAGTATTTAGGTCAGGTGACATTGCTGGAGGTTGTTAAGAGCAAAGGAGGTCCAAATACTTCTATCGTGATCACATCAAGTCATATCTAGGTTGGTGACAGTACAGGTTGAAATGACAGTCTGAAACCAAGGCCACATTTGCAAACAGTCATATGGCATCAACGACATCTCTCATGTTGTAAGCTAGAGCTCCTATATCATTGAAAGATATCGGGTTGACCTTAATATAAGTGCGTACCCTAGCCCTTGTGGGAATTACTCGGTCCATTCAGTTTTGGTTTCTTAATATAAAGTGTGTAGGACAGGCCCATAGACTTGAAACAAGAAACATAATAGAACATTGATTCTAATTTTATCTCCTAAGCCTCCTCAGGTATCAACCATACAGTTTGACAAGCAAAATAGAGGTAAATTGATCATAGAATCAGGACTAGTACTCCATGAAATTATTGCCTAGAAACATAATTGAACTCAACTAGACAACATTTGCTCATGCAATATAACCCCTCAACTACAGGCATCATCAAATTAGCTGTTGACTTTCTATAACTTGTAAAGTAGCCCCTATATGTTCTCCTAAATGAATAATCGACCTTCTCATTTTCGAAAAATGCTCTTAAATTTCTGAAATTTTCATCTTACATACCAAGTAGTTTCATATACTCGTTTTGAGTAAATGCATCTACGCAACTAAATGCTAATCAAAGATATGGATATAAGGACTATTTCACTTATGGTCACTTCTTTAATGATGTATTCACCATAGTGTACAAAATAAAGTGCAAACTAAAGTCCAAGCTTAAATAACTACTAAAGAAAAGTGCAAACTATGTTTTTTTTAAATTAAAGTGGGCAATATGAATTGCATACTACAAAGTGACCAAAATCTAAATTGCAGTACCAAAATTTGATCTACAAAGTGCACTGATAATCCAAGATCACTCTAAATCTTAGAGAGAGAAAGTAGAGAGAGAGAGGAATGCGCCAATATCACTTGTATTCAAAATATGCAATTAGAGTTCTACAAAGCAAAGGCCACAAGGGACATAAATACCCTTGGCCAATAGAAGACATATAAGCTTCTAATACACAGTATTAGCACAAGACTATAAATACAATGATTACTATAAAATCTGACTTAACAATCTCCCCCTTAGTAATCATTGGCGCTCCGGTCTTCAATGTAATATGATATATCCATCTTCAAACTCTAATCAGACCTGCTAAGCGTCTTAGCGAAGCTTCTTGACTAAATTTTTTTTTCTTCTCAGCATCTTTCAATCTATGTTGTCTTTGCTGCCTTGACAAGACTGCACCTGTTTGTAATAAACTTGAAAGAACAATCGGTTCATCAGCTTGTGCTCTAAACGACACACCTCTTTCAAATGTACTCGAATAAGCTGTGGTGGTCGGAGCTGGAAAAGCAGAAGGACTAGTATAGCTGAGAAAATAGAATCTTGAGGCAATCTTGAGCAGCAGATAAACGTTTGAACTCTTTGTCTCTTTAACTTCTCCCCCTCATGACCTTGATGATCTGGATCAACTTGGTCATGCCTACTTTGGAGAGGAGACAACTTCAGATCTGCAAAATTCAGAATAAAGGAGAAAAGGGAAGGTTTGCGCTACATGTTGATGGCGCAAACTTAGTTTTGCGCTACCTGAAGGAGGCGCAAAGTTGAGTTTTACGCTACCAACTGTTGGCGCAAATCTGACTTGAAAGCTGAAAAGAAGTAACTTGTTAAGCTCTTTTACCCCCCTACACAAATTCACTAAATATGACAATTCAAGTTAGCATTCGTATAGAAAATCAGATACTCCCCCTCGAAATATGAGATATGATCTTTTCAGAATATTTTCCTTATTCACTCCCCCTCGAATAATGCGCAGACCAATTTACAAAGATATAGACACACAAACATAACAACATCAGTGTAAAAGGAAAATATACTGAATATAAATTTTGAAACAACTAAACATATAAAATTTCAAACACTATACAAATGAAATTCTACTTAGTAAAATATCACAGATTAATCCATCATTTGAAGTCAAGTGTATGTTGTTGGATACAGATACAAGTTTCATTACATATCAAGTTAAGACATGTTCAGTTTCAAAAACTTTCATCAATCTATTCAGTGTGCTAGCATGCGAACTTCGATTAGCTTCAAGAAAATGCAATTCTAAAAGTATAATAGAGTACTCACACTAAGCTGTCAAGAATTAAGACTTTCACAAATTTATAGGTTTATCGCAACTCAAATATATCACAAAGTATCATGAGATGTGTGCTCATTGGCATCTTTTAGCATTGTGCACATTGGCATCTTCACATGAGTGTGCTCTTTGGCATCTTTTAAACTTGTGCACATTGACATCTTTTAATCAAGAAGTTTGGTAAGTAAAGAACATGCCGTAAACGTAACTTTCTATCTGATCCTATTGCAGGATTTGGGTCAGCCGCTCCCAGACCAGTTGGCCTTAGGGGACTAGGTGTCAAGAACCCCTTGGAACTTACTCTCCCAGACCATAAAGGCTACATCGACACATCCTAAACCCATTCATACCAATAGAACATGAATTTCGATCTGATTCTATAGAAGGTTTTGGGTTCGATCACTCACAGACCAATTGACCTTAGGGGACCAGATGACAAGCATCCCACGGAACTTACTTTCCCAAACCATAAAGGTCACAGGTACAAACTTTTAAACTTAGAGATTTCTGTATTTTATATATATAATTTTTCATCTCAATCACTCAATTTTACATCTAAGTGCTTAGCCCATATTTTCATTACAATCCATAATTCTGACTTTTTAGCATTTCTAAGTATTGTAAACTATAAATATTCCGAATCACATAACTTTAAAGCAGTATCAAAAGTTTCAAACAAGTTGCTGACCTTTCGACGTTTGTAAGACTTGAAAGTTGAAACATATAAAACTTCGATATAAACAAAGCAACTTGAAAATTTATCCTAGACACACATTTTATTCAAAAGAAAGAAAAACTCTAAAACTTTTACTTTATAGAATAAAATTTGTAAAGATTTAAACTGTTAAATTCAACATGCCGAGTTTGAGAAAAACATTTTTCATTTAATACTATTGTAAAGAATTCGGCAAATTGATATTTAGTCGGAACAAAATAAAATTCAATAATACCTTCTTCCACATAATGTATAATGAATTGGTGTCTCATATCAATGTTTTGATTCTGGTCGATCTTGCTCAGATTCTTGAAAAACTAGAGATAACTGGAACAACATCACAGTCAGAGATAAATGCAGTGGAATAAAGTAGATGCCCTCACAGTTTCTCATTTGTCCAGAAGCTAAATGCATTAAAGAACGAGTCCTAAACTGATATGTTTAGAAGTCGAAGTCCATTAAAGTACGGGTTCTAAGTTGATTTAGTTAGAAGCCTTCTTTCTTTTACTCCCCATTGACATTAGGTGCCTGCAACTCAGAATTAATCTTTGATTTTGGTACCCACTTGTATTTGAGTCCATGTTTGTTAGTTGCAGTTCGAATGGGAGTAAATTTGTTAGATTTAACATAGAAAGCACGAGAAAAATAATCAGATGAATGAACTGAATCATCAGTAGAGGATGAAGCATAATCATCTGAACTTGAACCAGAGGAGGAATAGGAGACAACTTTTGTAATTTGAATCATTTGCTTTATTGAATATTTGAAAATTTTATTACAAGTAGCAAATGAATCACTTCTACAAAGTTTGTCTACATTTCGATCCTCATCAGTCGCAGATTCATCAGATTTCAGCTTGACCCTCCATATCTGCCTTGAAGGAGTCCTCAAAGTCCTATCTGAAATAATTGAATCACAAGAATTAGAATTTTCAGAAATAACAGTATCTTGTTTCTTTGACTTCTTTGACCTTCTTCTTTTACGCTTTGGTTTATAATAATCATCATTTAGCGTAAAAGATTCATCAAGAATTTTCGATTTATGAATTGAGTCTGAAGAAACAATTTTACCTAAGAAGCCCAACTGATCAGACAATAAACCTGAACTTGCCTCGGAGTCAGAAAAATTTTCAGAAAAGATTTCAGATTTTAGAACTTCCTTTTTGTTTTCTTTAAAATAAGAAGAAAGACCAGAATCATAATCTTGTTTTTGAGAAATTAATTTTTCTTCAAGACTTGACGTCATGAAAGAAAGAATTACACCTGTTTCAATTTCTCTTTGAATAGTTTATTCTTCCATTTTATCTTCAAGATCAATGATTTTGCTTTCTAACACTAATGGAGGAATATATCTCTTAGAATCATAAGAAACTGGAGATATATTTACTTTATCAGTGTTAGTGGCACAAATATCAAAATAATCATCAGACAATGAAGATTTAATGGGAGATATACCATTTAAACTGTTTCTGCTCTTCTTTGATTTTTCGGGAAAATATTTGGCATTTTCGCGCGTATAAACAAAAGGAATTTCCTTTTTCGAGTTGTTCAATCTTTTCTCATTTTCGATTTCTAAAACTTGCTTTTCACTAGTCCAATGAAATTTGAACTGAGGAGCATATTTTGCAAGAGTTAGATAATCGTATTCATATAAAGTAGGAACTTATGTTTTAGCTTTGTCTAAAAAATGCGGATTTTCAAAGCCAAGTCCCCATTTTTCTTTTATAGACTCATAACTCAATGATTTATTCAAGTAAATAGTTTGTTCAGTTTGCTTCCGTAGATATAATTTTTCTTCCAACTTATTTATTTTATCCGAAAAACTTTCTTTTTGTTTGGTCATTTCTGTCAAAGAATCAAGATAAGTCATATTTGATTTTTCTAAATCATCTAATTTCTTTTGAAAGATTTCTTTTGTATGAGCCAAAATAGATTTTTCATCTTTCAAAGAAATTTGTAATTTATCAATCAAATTTGACTTTTCTGAATTTAATTGTTTTTCAGATAATAACTTTGAGCGAAGATAATGTAAAACAGTTATAATGATATTCATCTGTGTGGATATAAATTTGAAATCGAATTCAGAAGGTACCTCAGATTCATCAATTGAATCTTCATCATCATCATCAGACTGATCATCTCCTATAAAGCACATATGAGCAGTTTCCACACTCTCAGCTTCATTGTCGGAGTGATCTAGCCAGAATTCTTCTTCGACTAACAGAGCGGTTCCACTCTCTCTCTTTTCGGCTAGTTCCAATTTCTTTCTGTAATATGTCGAATCCCGAACCACCTTTGCTCGACACTCCTTTGAAATATGACCCGACTTTCCACAGTTAAAGCATGCTGCAGGTTTATTAGCCTCGGGCACTTGGACATTCTCGTTCTTCTTAGACCCTGAAGTGAAGCGAAGGTTGTTGGAACCCGAACGAGGTTGGAACTTCTTATTATAGTGCTGAGAGAGAAGAATCATCGCTTTCTGAAGAGCTTCACCATCGTCATCAGTGGAGCTGTCATAAGCATTTTTAGTCAATGCTTGTTTAGCTAATTGGCTCGTGAGAAGTGCAATCGGGTCCACTGTCTTTTTGTTCTTTTTGTCAAGTTTAGCCTTTTTCTCCTTGACTATGCTCTCATCTGTCATCAGAATCTCATAAAGCTCTTGGATTTGCATTGAAGATATCCGAACATCATTCCTCAAGCGATGGCAAGATTTATTCCATTCCGGTTGCAAAGCATTGAGAAACTTCAGATTAGTTTCTAACTCATTTTTAATCACTTTGATCTTTTGCAGATCGTTCATTATTACTGAGAACCTGTCAAAGACACTTTTCAAAGACTCCCCATCCTTTGATTTGAATTCCTCAAAATTATTCATGTAGCGCGTTTGCCAAAGTTGTGTAGCAACTGTTGAACCAAGCATAATCTTTTCTAACTGAGTCCACATCATCTTCGGATCATGCTTGAAACAATCAATTCGATTGTAGATAGAATTAGGCAATGCTAACATCAGATTAGACTTTGCTTCACGATCTTATTTTTCTCGTGTAACCTCTTCGGCAGTCAAAGGAGTATCATTCTTAGGTCTGAAAAATGGTCCTTCAGTAAATGACTTCATCATGTTCTCTCCGTTAGCTTGACGCTCGATGAAATTAATGAACCGATATTGCCATTGGGTGAACTCATTTTCATTGATCAAAACAAGAGAACGAGTTTCTGTTCCCAACGACATCATAAGATCGTTCTTGTAAAACTGAGCTTGAAACGAGAACTTTGACATATCTATATCTTCAGAAAATTTGAGAAAAATTCCCAAGTCTTGAAACAGTGAGAGACTGGCTCAAACTGAAGATTTGCACTAGACGAACGTGATGCAAAAAGAGATTTGCGTGAGTAGTAGATGGCGCAAACTTGAACTTTGCTCGAACAATAACTAGCGCAAACTTGTTTTGCGCGAAAAGAAGATGGCGCAAACTTGACTTTGCGTGAGATGAAGCTGGCGCAAACTTAACTTTGCGCGACATGGAAGTGACGCAAACTTTACTTTGCGTGAGATGTTGATGACGATAACCTTTCTTCGCGTGATAAGTAGGTGGCGCAAACACTGTTTTGCGCGAGACGTTGATGACGAGAACCTTTCTTCGCGTGATAAGTAGGTGGCGCAAACACTGTTTTGCGCGAGACGTTGATGACGAGAACCTTTCTTCGTGTGATAAGTAGGTGGCGCAAAAGTAACTTGCGCGAGACTGAGATGGGACAAAACTTATTTGCACGAGCTTAAGATGGCGCAAACTTTCACTTTGCGCGATGAACTGATGAATCCTGAAACAGAAGAAACTAGCGCAAGAACTGGATGAACTAGTGCAAAACTCGGATCAATATGGCGCAAAACTCGATGAATCTGGCGCAAAACTTGATGAACTAGCGCAAAATTCAGATGAATTTGTCGCAAACTTCAGATGATCCCTGATGAACTGGCGCAAAAATCAGATCTGGCGCAAAACCCAGAAAATCAAGAAAAACTTCCAAATTTTGATTACAAAAACGAAATTGATGAAACTTGCTCACACAGATGTGTTCGAAAACTGTTTTCTAACAACTATCAAACAATTAGTTCGATCAAAAATCACAAAAGCGAGAATTCATGAAATGAACAGTACGCAAAACGAATTTTCCAAAAACTCAAAAATTTTCAAAATTGAAGTTCAAAAACTGATTTTCTTGCAAAATGATGTGAATCAAAAATATTCTACTAAGAAAATCGGATCCAGCGAACCAAACTACAAGAAAATTCGATCAAAAAACAATTTGAATTTGATGAAAAATCAAAAAATGAGATTTTCTTGAAAAAATCAAGAAAATCAATCAAATTTTCGGATTCAACCACAAATTCAAAATCAAAACATGTTTCTCTCAATTATCTCAGATTCAGATTAGGCTCTGATACCAATTGATAATCCAAGATCACTCTAAATCTTAGAGAGAGAAAGTAGAGAGAGAGATAGAGAGGAATGTACCAATATCACTTGTATTCAAAATATGCAATTAGAGTTCTACAAAGCTGAGAGTCCAAGATCACTGATTCTTAGAGAGAGAAAGTAGAGAGAGAGTATCAAGCGCAAAGTTCAAACTATATTGAAAGTGAATGGCAAAGTTGTTTTAAAACAAAGGCTCTAAGGGGACTTAAATACCCCTAGCCTTTACAAAACAAATTACACTAATAAAAGCAGTAAAAGCTAGAAAATAAATACAATGATTACTACAAAATTAGACTTAACAATCTCCCCCTTAGTAATCATTGGCGCCATGGTCTTCAAAAACAATCTTCAAAAACAGCATAAACCAGGCGACTTTAGAGAATCACTAACGCTCTTCTCTTTGACGAAGACGATTCAAACCAACTAAAACTTCCAGTCGTCTTAGAGTTGAGAGGAGATTCAATCTCTCTTGAATTGAATCTAAAGTCTTTTGGAGAAGTTGAATCTCTTCATTATCAACAAGAAATGCAATTGTTCTTGTTTCCACAAATCTTCTTTTAGCATCCTTCATACGTTGCTCTAACTGAAGCTTGATCACTTTTAAGGTTCCATTGGAGAAGTGAGCAATTTCTTCAAACCTGAGAAATCATTTTTCATTAGACCCATTCTTGTACACTACTCCATATGGATCTTCAAGAATAGTGAAAAATGGATAAGACTCTAAGTTCGGTAAGCTTCGGTTGGGCCTGAGAAGATTAACAACCGGTTGGAAACTTTCTACAGCCATCTGGAAATCAAAAACTCGGAAGAATCTGATTTGTCGACGTATGAATCTTTTGATGACGAACAAAGCTTGAGAAATATCCTGAGTTCTATGATACAGATTCCTGAAGTGATCAAATAAGAATTCAATATCGTCTATTGAAAGATCAGAGAAGTCTGCCTCTGAAAATTTATACCGCTTGCAGTCTCTTCTTTCAACTTCAAAATCGGGATACTAGATGTTCACAAACTTGTTGATTGTGACACTGATGACTCGAACAATCAAGTGCTGAGAAGAAACGGTACTATTCCTTTTGCGCTGACACTTGATAAACATCAAGTACTCATATTGATAGGCTTCTGATTCTTTCTCTACTCTAAGGATTGCATAGATATTAATTGCCCTTCTTCTAGAGACAAAGATGTTTCTTTGAGTGTCTTCTAGAAAGGCTGATCTTTGCCTTGATGCCAAATATCTACGTTGCAAACTCCTTTATCTTTGGCGTCTAGATAAAGCTGGTCCTTCTTCTAGAATGGATGGAGGAATAACAGGATCAGAAGGTGGAACATCAGCTTCTGTTCTTGACGACTGACCAATGTCAAATGATCTTGAAGGAATAGTGGCAGTCTGAGCTGAACTATCAACAGGAGTAGATGTGAAATTAACTGATTCAGGAATCTCATCATGAGCAGGAAGATCACTATATAGCAAATCTGCTTCTTCTTCGTCTTTAGCATCCATGAACACTGAGTCGTCTTCTGTATCTGAAATGATAACGATGTCATCACAGTCTTCTTCATTGACTTGACATATCTTTTCCAACCTGACATCTTCATCATCATCAGAATTAATCTCGATGAAGTTAGCAAAGAATGATCTCATGTCATTTGTAGCTTCAGATTTTTCAACTTCATGAATGCTTCCAGAGACATCTGGATCCATGTAAACAACAATTTTCATATTATCATTAATATTGCTTTAAGAAATATTCAGTTCATTATGCATGGAAGACAGATCAACATTCTCAATCATCACATTCACTAAATTCTGAATGTTGCAGTCTTCAACAGATTCTCTACTCTTTCCTCTGTCACCAGCCGCTTCTTCTTGAATATCTTCTCTTGCTTCAGAAGATCCTTCAACTCTTGGTCTCTTTGCCATTTCCCCCTCATGGCCTTGATGATCAGGATCATCTTGGTCATGTCGACGCTTAAGAGACGGGCCGGCCTCAGTTCTGCAGCTTTGGTCATGAGAATCAAGTCTTAAAAATAAATCAGAGAAGGCTTGAGACATAAATGATTGGAGATCAGCAAAACTTGATCGAACTTCTGATCTGAATTCATGAAACTCATCAGATAAAGCAGTGATCCTGTCAGATTCAGACGAAGGAACTGGAGGCGGCGTAGGTTGGAAGTTTCGTAAAAGAGAGATACGATCTTGATCTTGATGTTCAGGCGGCGACATAGAGAGAAGTCGAGCATAGAGCAGATCTGTCAACTCTGAAACTAGAATATCGTGAAGAGAAGATCTGGAAGGAGCAGATGTAGAAATTCCCGCAGATAAAGAAACCAATGAAGGAAATGGAAGAGAAACAACCGGAGAAGTAGATGTAGGCATAGCAGAAGAAGGTTCATGAAGAACTACTCCAGTTGGTCTTCTGAATGGAATCTCTGGAGGAATTACTGAAGCATCAATCTCCGACATCTTTCCTTTGAATAAAGTCTTCAACTTCAGAATTTGAGCTTCGTTTCTGCATCCATTCTTTCAGATAGCTGACGAATAACATCATTCAACGTAGAGAATTTGTCAGTAGAAGCCCGAGCTTGATCAGAAGTAATCTCTACAGCTGATGGTGTAGGCTGAATAGATGTAAGTGTAGTTGTTGGAGCTTGACTTTGAACCGATGCTGTGGCTTGATCAAAAGCTGTATCTAGTTCATCTACTTGAAGATGTGCAACTGAAGGATTAACTGGAACAGATTCATCTTCAGAGAGAACTTCTGTTAAGACAACCACTTCCGGTGTATTGGACTTTCTTTCATATACTTGAATACGTGGTTGATCAGAATGATCACTATCATCATCATCAGAATCACTTTCATCCTCATCTTCAAAATCAAAAGCAATATCATCAGTAGCTGCAGTACCAATATCAGCAATAACAGTCTCAATTTGTTGAGAAGCAACATCCGCTTGAACTACTTCTGTTTCAACAATAACAACAACTTCTTGCTCATCTTCAACCTCTTTTTCAACTTCAGGCTCTTTGTCAGAAACAGCTGCTTCAACTTCAACTTCAACATCTTGTTCAATAGCTTGATTTTCATGAGAAGGCTCTTCTTGTACGGCTTCCATAAACTCATTCTCCATACAATATTCTATGACATCCTCATTTTCAACATCAGGGTAGTTGGCAATAAGAGCATATGGAATAGTCATAGAATAGTTGAAAGTCTTCTTCTGCTTCTGAATGTAAGACATTTCCGAGTCTGGAACCTGAGGCCAAGATAACCTGCGAGGAATAGCTGGATTGCTACGAAGCATGCTTCGAACAATGAGCTTCATAAATCTGACAAACGGAATGAACTTTCGTTTCTTGTTGGTGAACTTGTCATGTACCACCTCCGAGAGTTCGGTCCAAAATATAAACGTGTAGTCGACATGCAAGTCATAGACGACTGCATGGAACAATTGAAGATACAGTAGACTTGCACTGTCTATGCCAGAATGCTTCGACGTCAGGCACCTGATGAGAACAGAGAACAGTGCGTACCATACTGGAGGTAGATTGGACTTGTCAAAGTCTGTAGGTTTGTTCAAAGTACCCACATATCCAAGATTCCGAATCCCTTCATAGACTTCCTCTTCAGATGGAAAGTTGTCATATGTAGTTCTGCCTGGTCTGGAGTTTGGCTCAGGAAGCTCCAGTATCATTCTCAGTCGTTTGTAGGAAAGGAAAGATTCAAACTGATCTACTTGAAGCTCAAAGCGGTGCGGACGAGCTAGTTCATTATTTGTTATGGTATTCCAAGCCTGTTGTAGATACACTTCAGGAACATCTGCGCAGTAAGAAAGAGCAGGATCAAGTGGATGTCCTTTGAGAATTGCTCGTATCACTGGATGAATCTTGATTCTGTCAAAGTCCACGTGATAGTTGTTTGGCTTTTATGGCATATACATGATGGTTGGAAACACATCATTTGGTGTGCGACGAGAAGCAGAAAGATCGGCCCCAACAGAAGGATATGGATCATCGAGAATAACATTCTCGTCTTGAATCATTGGATCAGTATGGGTTTTAGAAGACATAATAGACCTCAAAAACAAAAATGAAAAAGAATTAGGCAAAAACAAAAATAAAAAAAAATTCTAAGTATGGTTTGCGTGCCAAGTTAGAAGCGCAAACCAAGGTTTGCGTTTCACTCAAGAGACGCAAAGGTGAGTTTGCGTGTCTAACATGGTCCGAAAACCATACTTAGACAAACAAAACAAAAACACACAAAAAAGCAAGGAAGGTTTGCGTATCAAGTTAGAAGCGCAAAGTAGACTTTGCGTTTCTAGTTAGACGCGCAAAGGTCACTTTGCGTGTCTAGTTAGACGCGCAAAGTTCACTTTGCGTTTCTAGTTAGACGCGCAAAGTTCACTTTGCGTTTCTAACTAGACACGCAAAGGTCACTTTGCGTTTCTAGTTAGACGCGCAAAGTTCACTTTGCGTTTCTAACTAGACTCACAAAGTTCACTTTGCGGGTCAAACGTACTTGATATCAAAACCTGACAACACATGTAGAAAAACAAAAAGGAAAGTTTTCGTGTCAAAGAGGAGACGCAAAGTACACTTTGCGTGTCCTAGTTGATACGTAAACTATACATGGAAAGAAAATACAAAATTTTACACAAGATAAAAGCGCAAAGTAGACTTTGCGTTTCTAGTTAGACACGCAAAGTTCAATTTGCGTTTCGAACTAGACTCGCAAAGTTCACTTTGCGTTTCTAGTTAGACACGCAAAGTATACTTTGCGTTTCTAATTAGACTCGCAAAGGTCACTTTGCGGGTCTATCATCCTTGACCAAAAGCCTAGGGTTTGCGATTCTCAGACCCGAAAAGCACAAAAACTCAAATCAAATCGAGAAAAAAAAACGAAATGAAAGTAACAGGACACATACCTGAATATCGATTTACTGATCTAAGCAAAACCCAATACTTGATTTTACGAAAAATACGAATCTGAGTATTTTGGATGAAACGAGAAATATGAACATCAGATTCATGAGAAATTGAAATCGATTAATAATCACAAACATATGTAACTCAAAATCAATACACGAAGTGAATGGAAACAAAAACATACCTCGATTTCGTGTAACAAAATCTGAAAGAAATCAGATTGGAAACGAGAACACAAAGAGCGATAGAGAGGATGAGGGAGCCGAAAAGTCAGATACAAGGAATAGAGGGCGGGAAAAAAAAATAAAACTAAAACTAAAAAAAAACATAAAAATAAAAAAAATGTAAAAATATACCTGAAATCCTTTTGCCCCCCCTACACACATGCACAAAAATTAAACTGTTAATATAGCAAATGTGTAGAATTTTTTTGAAAAACATACCTTTTTAACTTTTTATCAGCACATATAATTTTCTTCCTTACTCCCCCTCAACCACAGAAAAGATCAGATAATTTTTTTTTTTCAGAATAACTCTCCCCCTTGAAAATTGCACAAATCATATCCAAAATACATATACTCAAACATAAAGACATCATTATGAAAGATGATCATATTGAATATAAATTTTGTAACAACTGAACATATAAAATTTTAAACACTAAACAAATTAAAGTCTACTCAGTAAAATTTCACAGATTTATCAATCAGTTGAAATCAAGCATATATTGTCGGATGCAAGAACAAGTATAATTGCATATCAAGTTAAGACATGTTCAGTTTCAAAAACTTCCATTTGTCTATTCAGTGTGCTCGCATGTGAACTTCAAATAGCTTCAAGAAAAATGCAGTTCTAAAATAATTATAGAAAACTTTGCATGTACTAACACTAAGTCATCAAAAATTAAGACTTTCACAAATTTACAGGTTTATCACAACTCAAACATATCACCAAGTATCATGAGATGTGTGCTCATTGGCATCTTAACATAAGTGTGCTCTTTGGCATCTTTTAAGCGCGTGCACTTTGGCATCTTTTTAATCAGAAAGTTAATTAAGTAAAGAACATGCCGTAAACGTAACTTTCTATCTGACCCTATTGTAGGATTTGGGTCAGCCGCTCCCAGACCAGCTGGCCTTAGGGGACTAGGTGTCAAGCACCCCTTTGAACTTACTTTCCCGGATCAGAAAGGCTACATCGACATATTCTAAACCCATTCATACCAGTAAAACATGACTTTCGATCTGATTCTCTAGAAGGATTTCTGTTCGATCACTCCCAGACCAAATGACCTTAGGGGACCAGATGACGAGCATCCCACGGAACTTACTTTCCCAAACCAGAAAGGTCACAGGTACAAACTTTTAAACTCAGAGATTTCTGTATTTTTAAGAATTTATTATTCATCTCAATCACTCAGATCATCATCTAAATGTTTAGCCCATATTTTCATTCCGATCTATAATTCTGATCATTTAGGTAGTCTAAGCAAAGTAAACTATAAAAATTCAGACTTACATATCTTTAAAGCAGTATTAAAAGATACAAACATGTTGCTGACTTTTCAACTTTTGTAAGACTTGAAATTTGAACATATAAAACTTTAATATTAACAAAGAACTTGTAAATGATCCTAGACATACGTTTTATTCAAAAGAAAGAAAATCTGTAAAATTTTATTTTATAGAATAAAATTTGTAAAGATTTAAACTTTTAAATTCAACATGCCTAATTTTGAAAGCAAAAAATTGAAACGTTTTTCATCTAAGGCTTTTGTAAAGATATCAGCAACTTGATATTCAGTTGGTACAAAATATAATTCAATAGTACCTTCTTCCACATGATGCTTTATAAAATGATATCTCATGTCTATGTGCTTGGTCTTGGTGTGCTGGACTGGATTGACTGATATGGCAATTGCGGATTTGCTGTCACAATAAATTGGCACTGTCTTGTACAACATCCCGTAATCCCGAAGTTGCGTTTTCATCCAGAGCACTTGAGTACAACAACTAGCTGCAGCGACGTATTCAGCTTCGGCTGTTGATATTGAAACGCAATTTTGCTTTTTCGACGCCCAGCTTATCAGTCTGTCACCTAAAAACTGAAGATGACCAGAAGTACTCTTCCTGTCCAATTGATTACCACCAAAATCTGCATCTGAATAAGCAATCAAATTATAGTCAGAACTTTTAGGATACCATAATCCTAAATAAGGAGTTTCTTTAATATATCTAAAAATGCGTTTGACTGCTAAAAGATGAGATTCTTTTGGTTTAGCGTGAAATCGGGCACACAAGCACGTGGAGAACATTATGTCCGGGTGACTGGCAGTTAGATACATCAGTGATCCGATCATCCCTCTGTATGTCTTTTGATCCACAGCTTTTCCATCTGGATCGAGTCCGAGTTTGGCACCATGAGCCATCGGCGTTCCGATTGAAGTAGATTTGTCCATTTTGAATTTCTTCAAAATGTCAAATATATACTTGGACTGGTTGATGAAAATACCATCAGGAAGTTGCTTCACTTGTAAGTCGAGGAAGAAGTTGATTTCTCCCATCATGCTCATCTGAAATCTAGAGGTCATAAGATCAGAAAACCAAGTACACAAAGATTTGTTAGTCGCACCGAAAATAATATCATCTACATATATTTGTACTAAGCAGATATCAAGATTAGTTCTATAAATGAAAAGAGTAGTATCGATAGACCCTTTGGTGAAGCCGGATTTGACCAAGAATGCTGACAACTCATCATACCACGCCCGCGGAGCTTGTTTCAAACCATACAATGCTTTATCGAGAAAATATACATAATCTGGACGATCTTTGTCAACAAATCCCTCTGGCTGAGATACATATACTTCTTCTTTCAGCTTGCCATTGAGAAATGCCGTCTTGACGTCCATTTGATATACTGTGAAGTTTCGATAAGCAGCGAAGGCAAGAAACATTCTGATAGCTTCCAATCTGGCAACGGGTGCAAACGTTTCATCGTAGTCAATACCTTCTTCTTGTCGATATCCTTTGGCTACCAACCTTGCTTTGTTTCGCACGACGATACCATCTTTATCCTTTTAATTTTTGAATATCCAATTTGTACCAATTATGCTTTTCCCTTTCGGCCTAGGTACAAGTCTCCACACTTTGAGCGCATCAAATTGATTGATCTCCTCTTGCATAGCAATGATCCAATCCGAGTCCTTCAACGCTTCAAAAACTTTTGTAGGTTCAATCTTGCTTAGGAAGCAAGTGAAGAGACATTCGTTGGAAGTAGCCGTCTTGGAGCGTGTAGAAACACTGGATTAAGGATCTCCAATAATTTGATGAATTGGATGAGATCTTGTCCATTTTATTATATGAGGGAGAGGATCAATTACATCTTGAACAACTTCCAATTGAAGAGAGGGAGGTTCAGAAACTTCAATATCAGATGAAGAGATAGAAATAGTTTCCACTGAAGGAGGAGGTATCTCAATAATCTGTGAATCAGATTCGGGAACAGTTTGTTGAATAACATCATGCTGTACTTCTTCCAAAACTGATTCCTCTTGAACAGGTTGTTCTTCTTGAACTGGTTCTGATTGTACAATTTTTGATTGAACAGGTTCTTGTTGTGCCGGTTCTTGATGATCAGGAGGGACTGGAGCAGCATCATTGTCAGAGATAGATGCAGCGGAATTTGAAATAGATGAACTCTCAATTTCCTGATTCAAAACATTAGAAACATTTACAGGGTTAGATTTAGGCACATCATCATAAAAATTTTCAAACAAAAAATCAAGATCAGAAAGAATAGGAGAGGGAGTAGAAGAATCCTGGTTATCCGGTGAAAGAACAGATTCTGAACTGATTTGTTCAGAAACTGAATTTCCAATGATAGTGGGTTCTGAGCCTGAGTGACCAGAAACCAAATCAACAGCTTCATCAAATTTTACATTGACACTCTCTATGACCTTTCTTGCAGAGATCAGAAAAACTCTATAAGCTGAAGAGTTCGAAGAGTAACCCACGAATACACCCTCGTCTGCCTTTGGACTAAACTTGTTGAGATTCTCCCTATCATTCAGAACGTAGCATTTACACCCGAATGACTTGAAATACTTGATGTTCGGTTTGATCCCGTTCATAAGTTCATACGGTGTTTTGTTGAAGCGACGATGCAGAATTGATCTGTTCTGTGTATGACAGGCAGTTGACACTGCTTCAGCCCAGTAAGACAAAAGTAGACCTGAATAAGCGAGCATTGACCTGGCAGACTCAACAATTATTCTGTTTCTTCTTTCAACAACGCCGTTCTGTTGCGGAGTACGAGCAGCAGAAAATTGTTGTTGTATTCCTTGAGATTCATAGAATGCCTGAAGAGTACTGTTTTTGAACTCAGTACCATTGTCAGATCTTACCACTTTCACTTGCTTCTGCTTATTTGTCTGAGTTGTCTTGATGAGGTTGATGAGTACTTCAGGAGTCTCGTCTTTTGACTTCAGAAATTTTACCCAAGTATATCTGGAGTAGTCATCAACAACCACCAAAACATATTTCTTACGTCCTAAACTCTTTGTCTTCATCGGACCACACAAATCAACATGTAAAAGATCAAGAATAGCCGATGTGCAGTGTTCAGGTTTAGGCTTGTGAGGAGCTTTCTTCATTTTTCCTTTCTCACAATCCTGGCAAAGATGGTCTTTCTGGAACCGGAGAACTGGAAGACCTCTCACAGATTCATTCTTGACCAGGCGATCCATATACTTGAAGTTGAGATGAGCTAAACGTCTGTGCCAAATCCAACTTTCTTGAATTGAAGCTTTAGAGAGCAAGCAGATATCTGAAGGAATTTTGATATTGGAAAGATCAATGGTATACAAATTTGATTGTCTTTTTCCCACCAGAAGATCCTTGCCTTTATCATTCTTCACAACAACTCTTTTGGATTTGAAGCTGACTTCAAGGTCTTTATCGCAGAATTGGCCGATGCTGAACAGATTGTGACTTAGACCCTCGACGTAGCTTACTCTTTTTACAGTTATGTTACCTTGAACTAGATCACCATAACCAAGAATCGGAGCAGTCTCACAGTTACCAAATTTCACAGGACCGCAACATTTATCTTTAAAATTAGACAGAAGTGATTTGTTGCCAGTTATATGTTTTGAACATCCCGAGTCCAGATACCATAATTGACTAAGTTGCACACACAGAAACTACACCTTTTTAGGTACCCATATGCTTATGGGTCCCTTGTTAGATTTATATCTTTTATTTCTCACAAATTTATTTTTCAAGAAAGAATGAAAGCAATTATCAATAGATGATAAAACACAATTATCAGAATCAGAACTAGAAGAAGCATATGAGATATTCTTTGATATATCAAACATTTGCTTAAAAGAGTATTTTGGGATTTTATTACAAGAAGCAAATGTATCAGTATCACAAAGATTGTCTACACAGTTTACTCCTAACAGTTCAGATTCTAATCTTTGCTGTTTCATCCTCCAAATCTGCCTTGTTGATTTCCTCACAGTCCGATCTGAAGAAAAAAAATCAGAAACATTAGAATTTTCAGATAAGACAGTATCATGTTTCTTTGACTTCTTTGATCTTCTTCTTTTACGCTTCTTTTTATAAAATTGAGCATTTAGCAGTAAAGAATTATCAATAATTGGATCAGAAGAAGAAAATTTATTAAAGAAATCAGTCTTAGCATTTGACATTGAAGAACTAGCCTCAGAGTGAAGATTTTCAAAATTTCGCAAGACAAGAGGAGGTTTGCGCTTCCCATTGGAGGCGCAAACTGAGCTTTGCGCTTCCCACTGCACGTGCCAACTCTCAGTTTGCGTTTCCAATGTGGAACGCAAATGACCATTATTTTTTAAAACCTTAGCATTTTCCTTTGAAACTTTTGAAAAACCAGAAGAACTTTTATCTTCAAAACTTGTTTTCCTTATAAAAAGAAATAGATCGTTTTGTAAACAAGTTTGAAGATTTTGTTCTTCCAATCTATCTTTAAGATCAACAATCTTACTTTCTAACACTAATGGAGGAATGTATTTCTTAGTATCATAAGATACCGGAGATACATTTTCCTTATCAGTATTAGCAATTATATCAATGAAATCTGTTGATAATGAAGATTTATTGGAAGAATTGATATTTAAAATATTTGAAATTTTCTGGTTTTCTTAGACTGATCAGGAAAATACTTTGCATTTTCAGAAGTATAAACAAATGGTATTTCCATCCTCTTATTTTTCATCCTCTTCACATTTTCTTCTTCCAAAATTTGTTTCTCAGTTGTCCAAAAGAATTTAAACTGAGGAGCATATCTTGCAAGAGTAAAATAATCATATTCATATAAAGTAGGAACTTCATTTTTAGCATGATTTAAAAAATGCGGGTTTTCAAAACCAAGTCCCCACTTTTCTTTTATGGCTTCTTCACTCCTTGGTTTATTCATGTAAATCGTTTGTTCAGACTGTTCTCTTTTATACAATTTCTTTTCTAAAACAATTATCTTTTCAGAAAGATTTTGATTTGAAGAAGTCATTTCAGTCAAAGAATCACGATAAGTCTGATTTGAATTTTCTAGATCAACTAACTGCTTTTGAAATTTCTCTTTTGTATCAATTAAAATTGATTTTTCATCTTTTAAAGAAATTTGCAGTTTATCAATTAAATCAGACTTTTCTTGATTTTTAACCTTTTCAGAAACAAACTTTGAGCGCATATCATGCAAAGCAGTGATAAAAACATTCATTTGAGATAAGAAGAAATTATAGTTAAACTCAGATATTACCTCAGAACCATCAGATGAGGTATCCTCTTCCTCATCATCAGAATTGTCATCACCTATAAAGCACATAGCCGCAGTCTCCTCATTTTCGGCCTCGTTGTCTGAATGGTCCAACCAGTATTCTTCTTCGGCCAACAGGATAGTACCACTTTTTTTCTTTTCAGCTAAAGCCAACTTCTTTCGGTAAAAAGCAGCATCCTTAATCACCTTGACTCTGCAATCCTTAACCAAATGTCCTGGCTTCCCACAGTTGAAACAATTCATCATCTTTTTGTCATCTTTCTTTTGGTCAACAACCTTAGCCGGTTCATACTTTGGAGTGAATGGCTTTGAAGAAGCTCCAGGTTCTATCTTCTTAGAACCAGAAGTAAACCGCAAGTTGTTCGACCCAGATCTGTGCTTGAACTGTTTCTTGTAATGCTGAGTCAAAAGAATCATGGCCTTTTCAAGCGCTTCGCCATCATCATCTGTAGATCCATCATAAGCAGATTCAGTCAAAGCTTGCTCAGCCAGTTGGCTAGCTATAAGAGCAATGGGATCTACTGATAGAGGCTTGTTCTTTTTATCCATTTTCGCCTTCTTCTCCATTACCAAAGATTCATCTGTCATCAAGATTTAATATAACTCCTGAATTGGCATAGTTGAGATTCTAACATCATTTCTCATTCGATGGCATGCCTTGTTCCACTCAGGTTGTAAAGCATTCAGAAACTTCAAGTTTGCCTCCAACTCAGTCTTGGTAACTTTAATCTTGTAGAGATCATTGATAACAGCCCAAAATCGATCAAAAACATTTTTCAAACTTTCCCCATCCTTGGCCTTGAACTTTTCAAAGTTGTTCATGTACCTGGTCTGTCTTAATTGAGTAGACATTGCAGTACCAAGCATGATCTTCTCAAGTTGTGTCCACATCAGCATTGGGTTATGTTTGAAACAGTCGATTCTGTTATAGATGGAGTTGGGAAGGGCTAGGATTAGATTTGACTTAGCCTGACTGTCCGCTTGATATCTTAAGACCTCTTCAGCTTCATACTCTCTTAAAGCCTTTTCAATAGTTGTAGCTGGAGTAGTAGCAGTAGCTGGGATCACTTTCCTTGGAATTTCCATAGGACCCTGAGTCAGTGATTTCATCATGTTCTCCCCATTTTGTTGCCTTTCAATAAAGTTGATGAACCTATCCTGCCATTGTTCGAATTCATTCTCATTGATGAGAACTGGTGGAGAGTATCGGACCCCAAAGACATCATGAGGTCATTCTTGTACAGTTGTGCTTGTAGAGACATCTTGTGAAAAAACTCAGAAATTTCAGCAAAAATGTCTAAGTAAGAGAGACCCGCAAACTAGAGGTTTGCGTTTGTAATGATGAGCGCAAAGTGAGCTTTGCGTGTGCTGAAGGGAACGCAAACTGAGCTTTGTGTTTGTAGAAGGGAACGCAAACTGAGCTTTGCGTTTGTAGAAGGGAACGCAAACTGAACTTTGCGTTTGTAGAATGAACCGCAAACTGTGCTTTGCGTTTGTAGAAGGAAACGCAAACTGAGCTTTGCGTTTGTAGAAGGGAACGCAAACTGAGCTTTGCGTTTGTAGAATGAACCGCAAACTGTGCTTTGCATTTGTAGACTTCGCGGGTGATAAACTTCGCGGATGAGTGAAACGCAAACTGATGGTTTGCGTGTCAGACTAGAATCGAGAAACTTGGCTTTGCGTTTCCAATGAGAACCGCAAAACTGAAAATTTTACTAACACAAGAGTTAGATGACAAGATATATGAATGCATGAATGAGGCGCAAAGCATAAGAATCACATGCAAACAAATATGAATGAAACGCAAAGTTACATGAATAACATGCAAAGTTACATGAATATCACGCAAAGTTCACCTACACACAGATTTTCGCATGAACAAATCAAACTAAGAAATTTAACTAAGAAAATCATACACTGAACTTCGAAAACTACTTTCTAACACATTTTATCAAACAAAATCGATTAAAAACAACAAAATCTAAAAAATCGACAATGAACAGAACGAGAATGTCGTTTTTCCAGAAAAACACTAAAAGACCAAATTAAGAATCATATCATGTTTTTTAAGGAAAACTTTGTGAATCAAAAACAATCGATTATCACAAACGAAACAGAAGAAATCAAATTCACACAAATTCAATCACAAACAGATCCAAATTTTATGAGAAATCAAGAAAACGAGATTTTCTTGAAAAATTCAAGAAAATCGATCAAATTTTCGATTTCAATCACAAATTCAGATATAGAAAAACAATCTCTCAATCCTCTCAAGATTCAGATTGCTCTGATACCAATTGAGAGTCCAAGATCACTGATTTTTAGAGAGAGAAGTAGAGAGAGAGAGTATCAAGCGCAAAGTTCAAACTATATTGAAAGTGAATGCCAAAGTTGTTTTAAAACAAAGGCTCTAAGGGGACTTAAATACCCCTAGCCTTTACAAAACAGATTACACTAATAAAAGCAGTAAAAGCTAGAAAATAAATACAATGATTACTACAAAATTAGATTTAACAAAAGCAAAGGCCACAAGGGACATAAATACCCTTGGCCAATACAAGACATATAAGCTTCTAATACACAGTATTAGTACAAGACTATAAATACAATGATTACTCTAAAATCTGACTTAACATGCACTATTTTACACAGTTAGAATGATAAATGGTTGCTTTTGGGTTCATATGTGGACATATAAATCAAATTTTCCAAATGCCTATTTCATATAGGCACATATAAATTTTTGTTACATAACAAGTTTTTGCATATATGCAATTGGAAAACGTACGCATATATGTACATAAATGGACATAAACTTTTCACATATGCAGACCACACAGATCGCATTGATGCACATAAGAAAGTACATATGCATATAGTACTAACAGTGGACAAAAACAACGTAGATCATACATCTATGTAACCCTTTATCACTGAAAAAAAACAAAGATGTAATAATCTTCACTATATCTTGGTAACCCATTATGTTCATAAAAAAACTCAAATATAGTGGACATTACCTTCTCTATGTTCAATAATCGTCTCATATATGCAATCACCAAGTGCATTTATGCACATTAATGGGCATCCAATCTTCATATATACACACCAAATAATTTGCTTATATGCACACAACAAATTACATATGAAAATCCTTATTTTTTTTATATTCAAAATCTAAAAAGTAGACAAAAATCTTCAGTTTCTTATATGAACAATAAACCCTAACCCACCCTTCAAAAATATTTACATATATGAACAATAAACCCTAATCCAACCTTAAAAAATATTCACATATATGAACAATAAACCCTAACCCACCCTTCACAAATATTCACATATATGGAAAAAAAATCATAAACCTACACTTCAAAAATATTCACATATATGAACAGAAAACCATAAACCCACCCTTGTAAAATACACATATATGAACAAAAAACCATAAGCCCACCCTTGTAAATATTCACATATATGAACCAAACAGTGTAAAATATAAAAAATATTCATACATTTAGTAACCCTTTATCACCAAAATAGAACAATGATGTAATAAATAGTCTGTAACGCATTAAGTTCATAAAAATCCCAAATATTGTGAACATTACCTTCTCTGTGTTCAATATGTTCAACTCCATCACTAGCAACTACTTTCTTGACAACCTTTTCAAGCTTTCGTTGTTCCTCTGATTTGCCATCCACGGCCGTATCCATGGTGTTTTTGAAGTTGGAAAAGGAGGGGTTCAAAGCAATTTCTCTCACTTTTTTTGTGAACTGAACAAAGAATCAACAATGAATGGTGCACTACAAATCGACTTTTAAACCCTAGAATTTGTGATACCTCCGATTTGTACCATTTCTTGATCGATTTCACCTTAAAAGATCGATGTAATCGGATTCCCTAACTTGATTTGAAGATCTTGTGTCGATCGTGCATCCGAAGGAGAAGGAATCGAAAAACGTTTCTGGAAATCCCATGAAACATGCAATTTCTCTATTAAGTTAATTATCTCCTTTAGGCAAAAAGACGGTTACACGCCTCTTCACATATGAATAATGTTTATTTATCCAATTTTACCATTTAATTAATAAAAAGGTAATAGTTTTAATCTTAACCATTGCTTGTAAAAATGGATGGTCCTGATTGGTTAACATGGTGAACACAAAATCATTGGTTAACAAAATAAGAAGACCCTATATATATATTAATAAATAAATAAATTATAATAAATTGGTATTTTTTTAAAAGGAAATTAAAGTAAAATATAAAAAAACATAAATACCCCTTATTTAACGGATGAAATTAACAATCGTTAGTGGGAGGGACCAAAATCGAGCAAATATGAATACCACTTGGGTTTTCTTGCAATAAAAATTTTATGGGGACCCAACCTGAGAAAAATAACAAATCACAGGGACCAAAATTGCCATTTTCTCAAAATTCAATTGATGATGTTAGTAGGAGGGACTATATCCATTATGAAAATGAAACTATAGGAATGTCCCTCATTAAAAATTCTTTTCAGGGACATCTTTTTGTAAATTTATGTAAAACCATGGGGACCAAATTTGCATTCAACTCTTTGGTATATATTTTGTGAATGAGACGAACGTAGTTTTGTATTCATCTATGTTTGCTTTTGGCATACATTTGCTTTTGGCATACATTTGGTTTGGTTTAGAATTACCAATAGGTGAAGAATCGTGTGAGAAATTGAGCTTAACGTGAGAAGTGGATCTGAACCATTGATCACTTTTAATAATAAGCCCTCCAATGAATTGCGGCTTAGAAGGGAATTGATCTGGCACATCTTGATGCATCTTATCTCGGTGCATCTCATCCTAATGTACATCCATTTCAAATCCAACAGTTGATAACCACTTCTCATGCTTCTCACGTTAACCTCAATTTTTCACCAGAACCTAACCCTACCAATATATATAAGTGATATATTTCTTTTGTTTAATTGGTCGTTGTACTTTTGTAGTTGATGGAAGAATTGTACGTACTCCTTTGGTTTTGTAAGTTGAAGGAATTATTTATTCAAAAAATGTTTCATAGATTTATTTGTTCCAAAAAAGTTCAGGAACATAATCGCCAAAAATATGAAAGTATGTCGAGTTTTTTTCGCACTTTTCCAAAGATTTTACCACATCAACCGGTTTTATAGGTCACGATGATGTATGTTGATCCAAACTCTCTCAGTGATTTGCTGATGATCCTCATACATAGTGAAACTTACATTTACTGTTTTGTAAATTAAAACATCAGCGTCAGCGTTCATACTGAGTCTATTCAGTGATCGCTGAAACGCTTTCCCTTGTAAACAGTTTAATGTAATACCTGAAGACAAGTCTCATGCTGAAAGAAACTCACAACTGAATTCAAAGAACAAGCTGATGAAAAATACAAGTCTACTAATTATCTGAAGTAGCACTCAGTGAAACCATGATTAGTCTACCTGATGTGATAAATCAATTACAAGCTTCAGCTACTGCTGAAGACATAATCAACAAGAGCTGAGGATATTCATTAGTGATAGCTAATCATGAAGATTGCCTTACAAGATTTATTTGTCTTATCTACTTGCACAAATAGTAATATGGAACAAAAGTAAACATGCTTTTTCTGTTCATAGTCGTACAACCACTCTGTTTACCAAGACGGCTAAAAGCATGCAAAGCACAAAGTAAACTTCATGAAGCCACTACATGATGAACACGTGGATAGTACCTTCCGACATGCATTATTTACATAAAGTATAAATAGAAGAGAATCCATCTCTTGGATGTATGTAGAAAAATCTCTTTCTGCAAATTCTATTCTCTTTTGTTCTTATTTCTTGTGCAAAAACCCTTAGTGATTCTTAGATTGTTTAGATCAGGTTTTTCCTTATCTATTTCCACAACAATTTGTAAATTCTATTTTTGATTTATCAATAAACATATTTAAAAAGTATAATTTTGTGTTTGTATTCATTCCCCCCTTCTACAAACTAAACCCTTGTAGAACCCTTATTAGGACCAAGTAGTGGTATCTGAGCAGTTTCTTTAATCCAATAAACAAGATATTGTTTCTTCCCTCTTCCTTGCTATTCCTTCAAATGGAATTCAACTCAAACACAAACTATTCTGACAACGGTTCCCTTGCAAAACCTCCTCGGTTTAGCAGAAACAACTTTACTCTTTGAAAAATCGAATGACACTCTTTCTAGAAGGTGTAGATCCTACTATACCTAACTATGTTGAAAGTGGTCCTTTTGTCCCATCAGTCACTACTGCTTCCATTCCTGCTACTGCTACTATTGAAGCTGTTCTTGAAAGGGAAATAATTAAATAGGTACGTCAATTAACTAATGATGATAAAAAGAAAGTGGTTTTGGATGCAAAAGCTAGAACCATCATATCCATGACACTTCATGATGAAGTCTCTCATTCTATCATGCATCTCAAAACTTCTAAAGCCATGTGTGACACATTCTATGTTCCATATGAAGGCGCCACTGAGGAACAAGAAACTAGAAGGATAAATCTAGTAAGACAGTATAAATGTTTCATTTGGTGTAAAAATGTAACACCCGCATTTTCCTTCGGAACTTATATATATATATATATATATATGTACGTATACCTCTCGAGCCATGTTAGAATCCTTAAAACTTCTCCTAAGTAAATTCATTGTAGGTCTCATTGTGCGAGACTGAGAACCTACGACTTAGAATGGGGAACTCAGTTTGGAGTGGACAACGATTTACACGACCTATGGCGCGGCCTCAAAGTCGCGACACTCGCTGGAGTTCGGGACTAGGGGCATACGTGTGGATTATGGCGCGGCCCCAAAGCCGCAGGACCACCTGCAAACCCTAAAAACGGGTTTTCACCCATTTGAACTTATTTTCAGATTTTTTAATTCTAAGAGAAACGTTTCCAAGAGCATTGAAGGCAATTTTCTTCCTCCCAAGCCTCCCTCCTCTTTAATTTTGACAGTTGGGTTGTTGTAGGCATTTAAGAAGTGATCAAGACTAGTATTTGGGCATTTATTGTGAAGAGTTCAAGATTTTCCATGTCCCAAGTCCTCATCTCCATCAAATCTAGGGTTTTAACAACTTTTCTAGATTTTTGGTCACAACCTAGATTTCGAGTGTTTCTAAACTCTTTTATAACTGAGATACATTTTCATACTTGCTTTATTATTGTCTTTCTTTGCTGTGGGAAAATTAAGGTTTTATCCATAAAAGTTTATTTGGCATAAATGATGTATTGGGATTGTAAATGGAACTTCTTGAAAGGTAGAAATACAGGTATGATTATATTAACGAATTATTCTTTATGGACATGTGCATAAACAAATACGGTGCACAACATATTATGTCTTGAGTACCTCATTGGTTAATGAACATTAATATTTGGGCTATGTGACTTACATTGGTATCATACACACACACACACACACACACACACATATATATATATATATATATATATATATATATATATATATATTGTGAGAGCTATTATGCTTCATTGGTCACAACTGAGTTGAATGGATGAACCAAGTCAAATAGACACTAGGAGGACATAGTCTTAGGTGCGACCGTGTTGGTATGTACCTAGACCTCCGCCATTTGGGGCAATGCCTTGTTGTACCCCCGGATGTGCCAGGCCTTGTGGTGTCGCTCATGGAAGTTGACACTAGATTATCTCGTCTCTTTGGTGGAATTTGATTGATGTTATGGGTCTCCCTCATTTATTCTGGTTATGGGTATAATCACTGGTAAAAGCTCAGTAATTGCCACTCATGCATTTAGTACTTGTCACTCAACCTCACTAGGCTTTTTGGCCTAACACTTGTTTGATGTTTACGTGTATCTCAGGTTCTAGTGGCGCCGTGTCTAAGAAGGCATAGTATAGTTTCGTGTGAGTTAGGGATGAGCAAGTGGGTGCACTTTTTGTGAAGACCATTGTTGGAATATAGACGGCACCCATTTTGTAATCTTATTTTTGTTTAAGGAATTAGATTAGTTGGTTGTCGCTTATTTTTACCTTACAATTACAAACTGTAAGTAAACAGGTTTCTGTATTCCCCGTTTTTGGGAGGCTCAGGCTATGACATTTGTATACCACATTTCCATTTTTGGAAATTTTTGTTGTCCCATTTTTGGGGTGTTACAAGCTGGTATCATAACTTTAGTTTAAGTGAACTAGGTATTGACCTTAGCATTCCTAGACTTAGACTGTAAGCATTTATGGTAAGACATCCATCCATGGGTAAAATTCTTAGGTGAGGAGAGCGTTAGGACTTACGGAATTGCATTAATTGGAAATTGTTGCGACGATATTGAGAATTCTTGTGTAGGATATATTCATAATTTAACTTAGCTACTATAATTATGAGTGTATTGCTACGTGAGCATGCTTGAGTTATTGTTGTTGTGATACTTAGTGAATACAGTTGTAAGTATCTTCTAGTCTATCTCTCATCTTTTCTCGTATGTATGACAGACCATCATGGTTAACACTTGGAGCAGATTGCCAACACCCCAGAAGGTTGGGAGGCATCGGCATCTACTATCGATCAACCGAAGACAGCCGTGGTTGCCACCGCTCCACCTAGACCACCCAGGTTGGGCGGGGGAGTAGAGCAAATCCCAAGGAACAACGTTGCTACTACCGGACCAGTTATCGAGGAGGTAACCCTTGAGAGCTGAATGATGGGTAAGATGATGCAAGCCATGAATGCAGCCATGGCCCAACAACAAGAGTTCTTCCTAAAATTATTGGAAGAACGAGATGGCAGTCACCAACGACCCGAGACGGTGGCGGAGAACGCCGTGGTTGGGTCGGGAGGTGTTGGAAATGGAATCGGTACGGAAGAACTTGTGGTAACAGGCGAGAAGTAGAAGGAGAAAGGATGCTCATACAAGTCTTTTCTAGGACGTAAACCTCCCGAATTTGCAGGTGCAACTAATCCAGTCACGTGCATGTACTGGATCAAAGAAGTTGAGATGGCATTGGAGTCAAGTGAATGTGACAACTCGCAAAGGGTGAAATTTTCCTCCCAACTGCTAAGAGGGGAGGCCTTGACCTGGTGGAACCTTACATGATCCGCCCTCACACCCGAGGTCCTGGCCCAGCTGACTTGGCCGGTGTTCAAGCAGAAGATTTTGGACAAATATTACAGTGAGCGATCATTGGACAAAATTGAAGAAGAATTCAGAAGCATGAAGAAAAGGATGTTGTCGGTTACGGACTATTCAAAGCTTTTCTTGGAAAATCTGAACCTTGTAGGGCATCTGGCCCCTGATGAGTGATAAAAAATCAATGCTTACCAGCATGGGTTGCCTGCCGAGATGAGAACATCCATGATAAATGTTAGAGGGTCGACGCTTCAAGAATTGATAGAGGAATCCTTGCTAGTGGAGGATGACTTGGTTGTGGGGAAAGAAGAGCGGGGAGTAGCAGGAGAGAAAAGGAAGTGGGAAGGGTCATCAGGACCAAACCGTCAATTCAAGCCGGACTTTGAAGGAAAGGGAACCGATCCACGAAGAGAAGTGAGGTGATGCCACTGGTGTAAAATCAAGCATAGTGGTCCTTGCAATCAGAGATCTTACTCGGGCCCTCCCGAGTGTGCTATGTGTGGGAAGAAGGACCACATGACCCGCGATTGTCCTATCCAAGGACTTATTTTCTACGAGTGCCGTGAGTTGGGACATGTGAAAAGAGAGGGTCCAAAATTGAATGGAGGCAACCATGGATTCTCAAGCGGACCAACTCCAAATAAAGAGAACCTACCAAGAGTACCGAGCTGAGCCTTTCAGATGACTGCCGAAGAGGCGAGGGAGACCGCCGATGTTGTATCGGATACGTTCCTTGTAAATTCCTTGCCTGCTCATGTTTTGATCGACTCGGATGCAAACCGGTCATTTGTATCGAGTTCTTTTTGTATGATGTTTTCTACTCCCCTTAGCACCCTTCCCGATGCCTTAGTGGTTGAAGTAGACAACGAGGAACAAGTGTTGATTCGGGAACACTGCCGTGATTGTGTCTTGGAGATAGATGGGAATTCCTTTAAGGTAAACCTTCTACAAATCTCAATTGGGGGTTTCGACATAGTAATAAGCATGGATCGGTTTACCGAGAATCACATCGACTTTATTTGCTCCAAGACGATGGTTAGGGTGCCGACGGCATGTGGCGACACGATTACTGTAGATCCCAGTACAGTGCAATCACGAACAAATCAATAATAATGAATCAATGTAGAACAATATTTAAGCCACAAATGCTAGTCATATGATTATATGAAACACTCAAAGGGTTTAGGTTTACAGAGAGAATATCTGATCAGAGTATGTAAACCTATTGACTAGCAATCTAATAATGACTTGTGTTACCCGACAAATGAACTAAAAACGCCTTTATATACTTAGGCTTACAGACTTTAATGGGCTTATGGTCTTGGGCCCATCTAAAAACTAATAAACTATTAAGTAATTACACATTACACCCTTAAACTTCTATTTAACCAATATAAAACACCCTAACAATCTCCCCCTTTAAATAGAAGTTGATAATCGCGCCAGTTTGGAACATATATCTTTCGAAACCCAAAGCTGATCTTGAAGTAGCGCAATTTTGTTCTGTACTCCAGCCGGTCTTCAATAACACCCAATGCTTCGAGAACAAGTTGCTTGTATTTAGGATCCAATGGCTGAACTCCTTTTTCATCTTTATCAATAGCACGCTTCAACTTGTCTTTAAGCAGCATCAGTGTACCATCACTGAATCTGGCAATCTGACTGAATCGAATAAATCGCATAACACCTTTGTTGTTCAAGTAAGTCATGCCTAATTCCGGAAACATAAGGACAGTAAAAGCTGGTACATTCTGGGCTTCAGAAGGAACACTCAAATCAGGCTTAAGCAGATTGATCTTCGGTTGGTTGCTTTCTAACCCGATCTGAAAGTATTCTACAGAGGCAAGCTTCATTGCACACTTCATGTATCGCTTGACGGTTTCAAGTGCATCTATAACTTCCCCTGGTCTGTTAGTTCTGGTCTTTAAGTCTCTAAGCAAGAACAACAGATCTTTAGGTTCAAGACGCGGAAAATCAGCTTTAGAAAATTACCAATTCTTACCATCTTCTCTAGTTACCATGAATTGTGAATACTTTACACCCATGAAGACACCGGATTGAATCCGATCGACTGATATAATTTTGAACTTTGTCTTGGTGTACTTTTCTTGAAAGTAGTTATACAAAAATATGAGCTGACGCTGCTTTTCCTTGCTTTTCATCGACTGTAGACCATGAACCACGACTTCATCATATTTTCGAATCCAGTGGGCAAAGATCTTCTTCTGGATTTCTTCTAGAAATGGAACTTTACTTCTGACTCTTTCCCACTTGGACGGCTGGACTGGCGGAGTACTTTCTGTTCTCAAACTTGATGATGCTGGAGGAGATCGAACAGGAAAATCTATATGAGAAATATCAGGATGATCTTCATGATATGTCAAAAGCGGTACTGCAACAGAAGTCTGAATATCTGGCTGATAATCTGGATGAAGAATCTCATCAATTTCGGCTTGCATGACTACCAGCGCTCTTTCAGTGTTGGCATATTCTTCTGTCGGGTCAGAAACCTCATAAGGATCGACAATCAAAGCCCAGTCTTCGGGAACTATCGGTGAATCTTCATCTATTTCCTTAGGCTTTTCAACCATTAGAGTTTCGTAAAGTACCAAATCCATAACCTGTTCCCGTGCCTGTTCTTGCCCTTTTAGTTGCGTACCAGAACCCGAAGCCTCTGGCTCGGAAAGACGTCGGAGCTTGAGCCTTTCTTCCTGGCTTCGGCATGTGTCTTCCACTGATGATAATCGGTCAGTCAATACAGCCACTGTTTGCTGCAAAGACTGAAGCATGGCCTGTTGTTGCTGGAAGGCTTCTAGAGATACAGTGGGTTGGGGTGGAGGGGTAGGTGTGGATGCTTGGGCACGTAAGAGCGATAGAAGATCGACATCCTGGGTAGGGTCTATCTGAGATTGAGCAAGAAGTTTGGCTAGGAGTACGGATTTCAGGTCATCGATAGACATGTCAACAGCAACAATAGAGGGTTGTGGTGTAGGAGGTAGTGGTTCAGGCTCAGTAGCAGGACCTTTGCCTTTGATCAGTCTTTTCAACGCATCTACCTCGTCCCTCAATTCGGATCGCATGAAAGAACGGACGGTCTTTAGGGCACCATCCAAAAATTTCCTTGAGACGAACTCGGGGTGAATCACTCCTGGGTCACGTAGACTTCCAGTTGAGGTGACGACTGTAGAAGTCGCACCGCCTACGTTCACAACTGGCGTGATGATAGCTGTGGTAGGACTTCCACCCAATCCTCGTAAACCAACCGAAGTTGGAATTACTATAGGTGTTCCGGCCGGGCCACTAAGGCCTCCAGCAGTAGCCGAGAATGGAACCTGTGTCCTAGGAATAGGAGATATAACGTCAAATGGCTCTAGACTTTGTGCACCCAAAGAAGTCGAGAATGGGGGCTGCTGTTCTCTTGTTTCAATACCAGAACTCTCCAAGCGAGAGACCAGTAGCTTTTGTGCTAAATCCCCGTGAGAACTTGAAACCACCATCTGTTGAGAGATGGTGGAGTGGCTTGGGGGTGTGCATTTACGCCGCTAGGTCCACGACTCAGCAGAGGACGACTCAGCGGATGATGAAATGATAACGGGCTCCGGTATTGCCAGAGGGGGAACTTCGTGAGCACCTTCAGCAGGGGTCGGTTCAAGAGGTATTACTATTTCCTGAGCTTCAGTAGAAACTTGGAGGGGGAGCACTCGAGCGAGGATGGGCCACCTGAGTCGGTTGGACCAGTGACATGTGTCACTTCTGGTGCTTGAGCAGCATTACTGTTACATGATATAGCATTAGGCTTAATATTAAATAAGTCATCATAGAAATACTCAAAAAGTAAATCCAAATCTGAAAGATGTGCTCTTGACGTAGACGCTTGATCTGGATTTACTGGAGTTTGTGTAGATCCTGAACGTAATTGTCCAGAAGCTAATACATAGGTTAAAGCGGGTTCTGAACTGAGGTGTTCAGAAGCCATATCAGCGGCCTCGTCAAAAGTCACGTTTACACTCTCAACGATGGTCTTAGTCCGTTTGTTGTAGACTCGGTAAGCTTTGGCTTGCTGTGAATAGCCGATGAACACTCCTTCGTCCGCTTTGGGGCTGAATTTGCAGAGATCATCCTTGTCATTCAGAACGAAGCACGTGCATCCAAACACATGGAAGTAATTGATGTTCGGGATGCGTTTGTTGATGATCTCGTATGGGGTCTTGTTGAACCGCTTGTTGATGATAGAACGGTTTTGAGTGTAGCAAGCGGTAGCAACTACTTCTGCCCATAAATAAAGTGGGAGCTTGGACTGGGATAACATTGTGCGCGCGGCTTCTACTAGAGTTCGATTCCGGCGCTCAACCACCCCATTTTGCTGAGGAGTACGAGCAGCTGAGAAGGTATGAGTGATGCCGACTGAAGTCAGGTAACCTATGAGCACTTGATTCTTGAATTCAGTGACGTTATCCGTCCTAATGGTCTGAACTGATTGGTTGAGACTGACTTGAACACTTTTTAGGAGAGTGATGATCAGTTCAGGGGTTTCATCCTTTGAACGAAGGAATCTAACCCATGTGTAGCGAGAAAAGTCATCAACCATCACTAGGACATACTTCTTGTGATTGATACTCTGGATGTGCATCGGTCCACATAAATCCATATGAATGAGTTCAAGGGATCGAGAAGTACTTGGAACGGATTTAGGCTTGTGAGAATCCTTCTTCATCTTGCCCATTTCACAAGCGACACACAGGTGATCTTTTTCGAACTTAAGATCTGGCATTCCCTTCACGTGTCCACCGAGCACCAACTTATTGATAGTCTTGAAGTTCAGGTGCGAGAGTCTATGATGCCATAGCCAATTTTGTTCGGATGAGGCTTTGGACATCAAACAAACTTCCTTATCTGCTTTCAGAGATGAGAGGTTAATCGTGTAGAGATTTGTGCGACGCGTTCCAGCAAGAATTTCTTTTCCGGCTTCAGTCCGAACGCTGCACCATGTTGATTTGAAGGTGATCTCTAGATTCTTATCTTAGAATTGACCTATGTTGAACAAGTTGTGACCAAGACCTTCGACGTAGGACACTTTCTTGATCGTGAGATTATCCTTAACGATATCGCCATAACCCATAATAGGAGAATAGTGGTCATTCCCAAAACGAACATTTTCACAAAACTTCTCGGTGAAGTTTGTGAGAAGCTTCCTTCTTCCGATCATGTGCTTGGAGCAGCCTGAATCTAAATACCACACATGACCGTCCTGCAAAACAAGTTAATGCTTTTTAGGTACCCATTCGTAAATGGGTCCTTTGGGGTTAGACTTAACACCCGACTGGGATGCCCGTTTAGACTTGGGTCTTTTTCTATGACGGGAAACATCAAACTTAGAATGATAAGAAGACACATGATAAGAGCCAAACCAATCAGATGCAAAATGACGATCAACAAAATCATTCAATCCACAGTAGGAGCAACAAAGACAATCATGAGACAGTTGAAGTAATTGCGGAATTGAATAAACTTTTAAAGGTAAAAATCCGTTACATTCAACCAAAGGTTTAGAAGCAAAAACATCATGACTATTATTGTTTTTCCTTGAATTTAAAACTGGATTAACTAATTCTGGTGTCGCCGTGCTCTCCTTAGACTTCTTAGCTACCCACGCATATTTGACTTCTTTGCGTCAACCAAAAGTATCTGAAATACCGTTAAACCCATAGTCAGAAGATTTGAAATTTGAAGATTGTTGCCTTTTAGAGCGACCGGTCTTTTTCTTCTTTTGTGAACGCCTTTTAGATTTAGACTTTGAAGAATTGTTCACAGAAGATTTTTGTGGGGCAGATGTGGAACATTCACCCTTATAAAATTTTACCGAAGGCTCACAAGTAGAATTTAGAAAATCAACGTGACTTGGTAGAGAAGGATTAAAATCAAATTGGTCCAATTGACTATCTAGGCACACCTCATAATTCAAGAATGCTGAAAATTCCATTTCCTCATCAGAAAGAACCTTATCACTTGGCGAATTGAGGACATCGGAAGTATTTGTTTCTAAATATTGAGGCTCTTTTCCTCTGTGCGAAACATTTGGTGACGAGTCACCCATAAAAGCTTTACAGGAAGATGTGTCCGAGGGTGGATAGGAGTTTTCAGACAGAGAAATTTTCTCAACTCTGGGAAGTTCAGGCTTAGCTTGAGGCTCAGTCTTGTGAAATCGCTCTTACATCCGATCTGCTGCCAAAGCAGCCAGTTGTGAATTTAGCTTCTTTATCTCGGTCTGAATGTATTCTTTTTTCTCTTCAGACACAGTTTCCTTTTTCTCGGAATTGAGGCACTCAATTTGGGATAACAACTCTTGTTTTTCCTTTTGAAAAATATTCCTCTCCTGTTCAAATGACGTTTCTAGCTGAACAATTTTCTTTTCTAAAATCAGAGGTGGAACTTAAACTTTATGGTCCAGAGGTTTCTCCTCAGTTTGAACAGTTTTAGCATCAAGTTCAGCTTGAGTGTAGCTTCTAAAATAGTCATTTGACAGGAAACAGGGTTTTTCTTCGTTGTAAGATGCATTCAAAGAATCATAAACAAAAGGTAGTTTCATTTTATAGAGTTCTCCCTTCGAAAATTATCCTCTTCCATTTCCTCATCATCAAGTGGTTTGGTCCAGTTGATTTTGTACTCTGGATAGGTCTTGTCTAATCCAAGAAATTCGAACGCATATAACGTAGGAACTTTGGATAAGGCCTTTTTCAGATAGTAGGGGTTATCGTAACCGATACCCGTATCCGCATACTTGGGTTCTTTTGGTGCAATTACATTCAGCGTTTGATGAGATTGACCAAGTTTATAAAGTTTCCGTTCAAGATCCTTTAATTGATTAGATAATCTTTGTTTTTCATTTTTGTAAGCCACACTTTGAGTCACAATATCAATTTTCTCGTTTTCTGACATACGAAGATCATAGGTAAGATTATCTACTTTGGTTATTAGCTCTTGTGATTCTTTTGAACAACTCTCACACTCTTCTTTTAAATTTGAAAAGATGCACAGGTTGCTAGCAATTTCTAAGCTTTGATTTTCAATACATTCAGACTGTGCAGAAACTCGTTTTTCTAGAGATGAGATGAGTTGTTCTTTTTCTTTTATTTTTAGCTTGCAAGAGTCTAATTTGTGCATGGTGAGTTGCATCTGATCAATTAAAGCTTCTTGATAAGGAGTACATACCTGACATGGAGAATTACGATCTTCATCATCAGTGTCAGACGGTGATGAATGCTTGCCCATGAAATACAGGTGTGCTTCAGCATCCTCCTTTTCTTCATCAGATACTTGCAGCCAGTAGTCATCTTCATCCATGAGAGCATTACCTGCTTCCTTTTCTTTGGCCAACAACAACTTGGCTCTGTAATAATCTGAGTTGCGCATGACAGGCTTGCGACAATCCTTGGCAAAATGACCCAACCGACCACAGTTGTAGCATTTGATTGGCTCCTCTTTTGGCTTCTTTTCATGTCTCTTTTCAGACTTCTTTCCTTCTTCAACACGTCTCTTCTCTTTAGACTTCTCTTTATTATCACGGCGAGTGGAGAATCTTTTCTTGTTTGAAGACTTGTTGAAGAACTTCCTCTTCTGGAATGCTTGAGTCAAGAACAACATCACTTCTTTCATCTGAGTGTATTCTGGATCCGAGTCACTGTCAGGATCATCGGGTTCAGAATCACTTTGCACTGGCTCCTTTACAGACGCGCGACTGACATATTTACCTCTTTTATTTGAGACAAGTGCTAACGGATCAACTATCGGCTTTTCATCTGCTTTCTGATTCCCCATTAACTCCATAACTTCCTCTTCATCCTGAAGCAACATTTCATAAAGTTCATGGAGAAAAAGCTTCTCCAGGGTTTGAGTATGACGGATATGAGAGATGAACGACTTCCATTCAGGCTGGAGGTTGTTCATGAACTTGATGTTGTTCTCGGTGTTCGTCTTCGTGATCTTGTTTTTCTGGAGATCGTTCAGAAGCATGTTGAACCGTTCATAGGTTTCTATGAGCGTCTCGCCTTTTCTGGCTTTGAAGCCATCATATCGGGTGATGCAATTTGTCACCTTCAGCTGATTGTTTATGTGGCTCCCCATCATCATTTTCTCAATCTGGTCCAACATTCCTTTCGCAGTCGCCTTGTAACTGTCGATGCAGGCATTAGATGTCGTTGGGAAGACTTTGTAGAAGATAGGACTTTGCTTGCTTTTCAGCCTCGTACATGCTCTTTTCTTGAGGAAGTAACTCACCGATAGTTTTCCGAACTGAACGTTCTGGTCGACCTTCCTCTGGGTTTCCAGGTATAACTTTCATCGGCCAGTCTTGTGGCCCCTCTTTCAGGCACTTGTATATATCCTCGTCGTTTGATTTCGCTTTGATGAAGTTCATGAAGCGATCGTGCCATTGAGAGTATTCCCCCCGATAGAGCACCGGGGGTTTTTGATCCGAACCGATAGCTAAGGCGTCTCTTGAATTTATCTTTAACTCTTTTAACTTAAATAGCACTATAGTGATCGTGAGACAAGCAGAATGATCCAAAATAATATTTAAATAAAAGGACAAGGACCCGGTCGAACAAGGACACGGTCGAGCAGGGTATCGGTCGAGCAAGGTACCGGTCGAGCAAGGTACCGGTCCACAGGAAGTACCGGTCGACAAAGAGTATCGGTCGACCGGTGAGTATCGGTTAAACAGAGTACCGGTCAAGGACTTATCGGTCAAGCAATATATCGGTCAACAACCTACCGGTCACAAAGGTGATCCGGTCGAGACAAGGTATCGGTCAATAGGTTGAACCGGTACAGCAGGGTACCGGTCGATAGGGCCGGTCGATAATAAACAGATAAACACAAATAGATCGACTTAATGGCCCGATAAACACGAAGAACACAGTCCGATAAACACGATGAATTCTGGATATCGATCGTAATCAATCCCAGAAAATGAATTCAATGAGCAATTAAGCAGAATCAATCAAAAATGCAGATTAAACCACATATCGATAAACAAATATGCAGATTTAATCACTGGCCAATTGACCGATAGAACTGTAATCAATTCAAAAACCCAGAAAAATCGACCGATCAAAAGTTTGATTTCCAAGAACACAGACCGATAAACAACTAAGAAAATCAGACCGATAAAAACTTTGATTTTAATTGCACAGATCGATCGACCGATAACACAGTACAAAAATCGATTTTGCAGAAACCAAATACCCAGAAAAAAATCGATTTTCAATAAAAAAAAATCTACCCAGAAATCAATTGAATACGATAAGCAATATTAAGCAAATAATCAATTAAAGGGTTTTAGACAAACCTTTTTGGATCAAACCTTCAGTCTCTTTGCTCTGATACCAATTGTAGATCCCAGTACAGTGCAATCACGAACAAATCAATAATAATGAATCAATGTAGAACAATATTTAAGCCACAACTGCTAGTCATATGATTATATGAAACACTCAAAGGGTTTAGGTTTACAGAGAGAATATCTGATCAGAGTATGTAAACCTATTGACTAGCAATCTAATAATGACTTGTGTTACCCGACAAATGAACTAAAAACGCCTTTATATACTTAGGCTTACAGACTTTAATGGGCTTATGGGCTTGGGCCCATCTAACAACTAATAAACTATTAAGTAATTACACAATACACCCTTAAACTTCTATTTAACAGATATAAGATACCCTAACAATTACCATTTATGGAGAGAAGAGAAAAGGATCCACCCCCATGATTTCGTACTTGAAGGCTCGTAAACATCTATCAAAGGGATGTTCGTCGTACATAGCCTACATTGTGGATGCAAAGTTGGAGAAGAATACGGTAGAAGATGTGAAGATTGTTCGGGACTATTCAGACGTTTTTTCTGGAGGATCTGCCTGGGTTGCCACTGGAGCACCAAGTGGGGTTTCGCATCAATCTCACTCCGAGAGCGACTCCGATTACCCGTGCTCCCTACCAGTTGGCGCCGATGGAAATGCAAGAGATGATGTCTCGACTTCAAGAACTTCTAGAGAAGGGTTTCATCCGACAAAGTTCTTCGCCTTGGGGAGCTCTGGTTCTGTTTGTGAAGAAGAAAGATGGGTCAATGCGGATGTGCATTGACAACCGAGAGTTGAAAAAGGTCACGGTGAAGAACAAGTACCCTCTTCCCCGGATCAACGACCTCTTCGATCAATTGCAAGGAGCGGGATGATTCTCGAAGATTGACTTGCGGTCGGGATACCATCAAGTAAGAGTAAAGAAGGACGACACTCCGAAGACAACGTTTTGAACTAGGTATAGGCATTACGAGTTCCTGGTGATGCCATTCGGGTTGACGAATGCACCCGTTTTATTCATGGATTTGATGAATCGGGTGTGTCGACCCTTTTTGGGCAAGTCAGTGATAGTCTTCATCGACGACATCCTAATATACTCGCGAGAAGAGGTGGAGCATGGGAATCATCTGAAGGAAGTGTTGGAAGTCCTTCGGAGGGAAACGTTATTCGCAAAATTTTCCAAATGCAAGTTTTGGTTGCGAGAGATGCAATTAATGGGCCACGTAGTGTCCAAAGAGGGAGTAAAGGTAGATCCGGCCAAGATTGAAGCAATGATGGTATGGGAACCACCGACGAGCCCGGCGGAGATTCATAGTTTCTTGGGCTTGGCCGGGGTACTACAGAAGGGTTATCCAAGATTTCTCGAAAATCGCTTCGCCCCTTACGTCAATGACAAAGAAGAATGTCAAGTTTTTATGGAGTGACACTAAATAACAAGCCTTCCGTACCCTCAAGGAGAAACTATATGAAGCACCTATCTTGTCACTACCCGAGAGATCAGACGACTTTTTAGTTTATAGTGACGCTTCCAAGATGGGTCCCGGATGTGTACTTATGCAAAGAGGGAAGGTTATAGCTTACGCGTCTTGTCAACTAAAAGATCAAGAGAAGTATTACCTGGCCCACAACTTGGAACTAGTAGCGGTGGTGTTTGCGTTAAAGTTGTGACGTCATTATCTCTACCGAATGAAATGTACACTTTTTTTTACCGATTACAAGAGCTTGAAGTACATTTTTTTTATCAAAAGGAGTTCAACATGCGGCAAAGGAGATGGCTATAATTACTGAAGGATTACGATTATGAATTAGTTTACCATCCAGGTAAGGTTCATGTAGTAGCGGATGCCTTGAGCCGAAGAAGTAACGGAAGCGGTGCCGTTTTGTCACTCACTATAATTGATGTGGTGTCAAGCCTAGTCAAGAATATCAATACATGTCAAATAGAATAATTTCAAGAAGAAAATCTCAAGGCAGAATTATGGTGAAAAAACGGGATTTGTTGACGGAAGATGGTCGTGGCTTAAAGCAATTCAAAGGTTGAATATTGGTACCAAAGTTAGGTGGAACCCGTGAACTTCTTCTAGGAAAGGCCCACAAATCCAAGTACTCTATACATCCTAGTAGCACGAAGATGTATAAAGATCTCAAGTTGAACTATTGGTGGCCGGTAATGAAGCTTGACGTGTAAAACTATGTGGAGAGATGTGTCACTTGCCTACAAGTCAAGGCGGAGAATCAAAGACCATATGGGAGTTTACAACCCTTGACAATTCCGGAATGGAAGTGGGAGCATATCACAATGGACTTTGTCACCAAACTACCGAAGACTTTGAAGGGTCATGACACGATTTGGGTAGTGGTAGATCGACTCACTAAGAGCGCGCACTTCTTGGCAATGCGAGAGACGTTGCCGATGGACAAATTAGCTAAGCTTTACATTGATGAAATAGTATCGAGGCATGGTGTTCCGTTATCTATCGTGTCAGATCGATATAGTCGGTTTACTTCAAAGTCTTGGGATGGGCTACAAAAAGAGTTGGGCAACAAAGATCAAACTAAGCACATATTACCACCCTCAAACAGACGGTCAAAGTGAGAAGACCATCCAAACTCTCGAAGATATGTTGAGATCGTGCGTTATCGATTTCGAGGGAAATTGGGACATGAATTTACCGTTGGTTGAATTTTCCTACAACAATAACTACCATTCAAGCATCGGGATGGCCCCATTTGAAGCCCTTTACGGCTGAATGTGTAGGACCCCGACTTGTTGGCTTGAAGCGGGGGGAAACAATTCACCGGCCCGGAGATCGTTCAAGAAACCGCGGATAAACTGAAGGAAATTCGAGAGCGTTTAAAAGCGGCTCAAGACCGATAGAAGAGCTACGCGGACAAAAAGAGAAGACCGGTCGAATTCCAGGTAGGAGGCCGGGTTATGTTGAAGGTGTCGCCGTGGAAGGGGATCATCCGTTTTGGGAAACGCGGCAAGCTCAGCCCCCATTTCCTTGGACCATTCACTATTTTGGAGAAGATAGGACTTCAAGCCTATAGGTTGGACTTACCACCGAAAATGAACGGGATTCACCCTACATTTCATTTATGTTATCTTCGCAAGTGCTTAGCCGAAGAGGAGAGTGTGATTCCATTGACAAATATTCGAGTGGACAATGGGAATCGATGTGTGGAAGAGCCAGACGCCATATTGGAATCGAAGATGAAAAAATTGTTACATAAATAGGTGACCATGGTCAAGGTACAATGGAAGCACCACCGAGGTGCCAACGTGACATGGGAGTCAGAAGAAGACAAGAAGAGAAGATACTCCCATTTGTTTGATGGATGAGATTTCGGGGACGAAATACTCTTCAAGGTAGGGAGGATTGTAACACCCGCATTTTCCTTCGTAACTTATCTATATATATATATGTACTTATATCTCTTGAGCCTTGTTAGAATCCTTAAAACTTCTCCTAAGTAAATTCATTGTAGGTCTCATCGCCCGAGACTGTGAACCTGTGACTTAGAATCGGGAACTCAGTTTGGAGTGGACAGTGACTTGCGCGGCCTATGGCACGGCCTCAAAGTCGCGGCACTCACTTGAGTTCGGGGCTAGGGGCACACACACGACTTATGGCTCGACCCCAAAACGGGTTTTCACCCATTTGAACTCATTTTCAGATTTTCTAATTCTAAGAGAAACGTTGCTAAGAGCATTGAAGATGTTTTATTCCACCCAAGCCTCCCTCCTCTTTAATTTCGATAGTTGGGTTGTTGGAGGCATTTAAGAAGTGATCAAGACTAATATTTGCGCATTTATTGTGAAGAGTTCAAGATTTTCCAGGTCCCAAGTCCTCATCTCCATCAAATCTAGGGTTTTATCAACTTTTCTAGGTTTTTGGTCAAAACCTAGATTGTGAGTGTTCTAAACTCTTTTATAACTGAGATACATGTTCATACTTGCTTTATTATTATTGCCTTTCTTTGCTATGAGAAAATTAGGGTTATATCCATACAAGTTTATTTGGTATAAATGATGTTTTGGGATTGTAAATGGAACTTCTTGAAAGGTAGAAATACAGGTATGATGGGGGATATGAACGATGAGAAGTCCCTGAGATCATGATTGATTGAATAATTGAGATGAACAAGAGATTATGGGATTGGAAATCTGTAGTCTTATTCAATACTGAAAGTAAATCTAACTACAGAGAGGATTTCGTATGATGTCTACATTGTAAATGAAAATTACACTAAAAAGACACATACAGACTCCTTATATACCCCATACTCCTTGTACACTATTAAGCCCAAACCCAATACAAGGCCTAATACACATACTTATGGATTACTTTACTAAACTTCTAAAGTGAACATACTTATGTTCTAACATTCTACCTCTAAGTTTAGTAAAGTAATCATTATCTTTTAAGCTCCAACTTCAGCTCCTCTAGCCCTTGATTTCTTTATAAAACTTAGTATTGCATAAACTTCAAAGCTCCTCTAGCTCCCTTTAGAAAGTAGCTCTTATCCTTGGAGTTTTAACTGAAATACCAGATCTGATGTAGACCATAACCTCGACTGAGTGCACATAAAGACAACTTTTGACTTTTGTAAACCCAACACATTCCGTATGCCTACAAGAATGATATGTGTTGAATTTTGGAATGAAAATCAAGTGCATCTTCAGTGTATAACATTTGATCTGTCTTTGAACCATGAGTTGAAGTAAGAGTTCAGCTTAAGAACTTCATCTGATAAGCTTACGGGCGGTAGAATCCGGTAGCAACATTACAAGGCAAGGGTTAGAAGACTGATAAATGTTCAACAACTGATGAAATATGCTCATTTTCTGACTGCTTTCCGGAATACTGAACAATCAAACCAAGAACTCCTTTCTTCACGAATCAGCTGGATGATTATAAGCACTCAAGATTCTGAATCACAACGAAAACATCAGAACAATGATTGCAGTCACTCACACTACTGATTGATCAGGTCCGAAGAATGATAAAGTGCTCTCAACAGTCTAACAACAAAAGAAGCTTTCCAGACTGATGATTGCAGATGCTCAGGAAGCTAACTCAATCCTATCAGAGACCAAATCCAAAAATCCAGAATCTGAAAATCTTGAAAAACATGAGCACTCGTGAAATGTAGATCAGTTGATAAAGATATGTGACCAACATATGATAAGAGTGCTGTCACATATGCATTCCGCGTAAAAAGCTCGGGAACAGGGCAAACTTGTATCAAACAGGGTTCAAAACAGTCAAAATTCTCAAAAATCACAAACTTTTCGCATATCACCATCAATTCGCAGATCACAATTTACTTTTAAGCATAATTCGCATGATGGACATAGCCTAACACCACAATTCGCATAGGCTTTCATGCGAATCCTTACTTCTCGCAAGCGCCTATATGCGAAATCCTCGTATTTCGCATACCTCACATCTACGAATTCTTACAATTCACATCATTCACACCTGCGAATTATTGACATTTCGCATCACACACCTGTACGAATTCCACACTTAAGAAAATTTCATCTTCAAAGAATGTTATCATGCGAATTCTTGAACATTTCGCAGATAACTTTTGTGTGAATTCTATACTTAGGCAAAAAATGTCATCTTCAAGGTTCATACGAATTCTGACATGCGATTTCTTAATCATGCGAATTCTATGATGCGAATTCTTCCAAAATTTATCATTCTGCGAATTCTTTCCATATCCATGCGAGTTCTTCAATTTCTGCGAGTTCTTCATCGAATCATGCGAATTCCTTGGATCTCGAACGTTTTTTCAACTTTCTTCAAATTGAACCTTCAAAACTTCGAATTTTGAGTTGAGCTTTTGAGAGCAGGTTCAAAAATAACTTTGGAGCACATTTACTATTGATGATCCAGTCTAATTTCAACTCTAAACCACCATTCGACCATACCACAGTAATATGATATTTTCGAACAAATGAGTTGAATGGATGAACCAAGTCAAATAGACACTAGGAGGACATAGTCTTGGGTGCCATCGTGTTGGTATGTACCTAGATCTCCACCATTTGGGGCAATGCCTTGTTGTACCCCCGGATGTGCCGGGCCTTGTGGTGTCGTTCATGGAAGTTGACACTAGGGTATCTCGTCTCTTTGGTGGAATTTGATTGGTGTTATGGGTCTCCCCGATGAATTCCGGGTATGGGTATAATCACTTGTAAAAACTCCGTAATTGCCACTCATGCATTTATCACTTGTCATTCAACCTCACTAGGCTTTTGTCCTAACACTTGTTTTGATGTTTACGTGTATCTCAGGTTCTAGTGGCGTCGTGTCTAAGAAGGCTTAGTACAATTTCGTGTGAGCTGGGGAAGTGCAAGTGGGTGCACTTTTTGTGAAGTCCATTGTTGGAATATAGACGACACCCCTTTTGTAATTTTATATTTGTTTAAGGAATTAGATTAGTTAGTTGTTGTTTATTTTTCCCTTACAATTACAAACTGTAAGTAAACAGGTTTCTGTATTCCCCATTTTTGGGAGGCTCAGGTTATGACATTTGTATACCACATTTCCATTTTTGGAAATTTTTGTTGTCCCATTTTTGGGGTGTTACAAAAAATGATTCTTTATCTAAAGTTCACCAATGCTTTAACTGTTTATTGATTGATCTAAGAACTATTGGTAGGAGATACTCTAACTCTGAAACTTTGACAAAGTTTCTAGAATGTCTTCTTAAAATTTGGGACAGTTATTCAATGTGTCTTAAGTTAATTAAAGACTTAAATACTCTCTCTCTATCTCTTAGCACTCTCTATGGATCTTGCTCAATCATGAGCAATCTAGTCAACTGAAGAAGAATCTTGTCAAAGATTCGAAAGACTCCAAAAGCACACCTGTCGCTTTAGTCTCCTCAGAGATAATCCCATTTCAGCGTTCCTCTTCTCTCACTATCACTGAGTTAACTTCTGACTCAGAAGACCTATCAGACGCCGACTTATCAGAGTTTGATGAATCTTTAGCACTCTTGACAAACTCCTTCAGAAGATTTGCAAGAAAGAGTAACTTCAGGAGAAATAAACCTCTGATTATTACTGATAAGCAAAAATCAACTCCTATTGACAAGGATTCTGCTACTCGTTATAATTGTGAAAGAAAAGGACATTTTGCCAGTGAATGCAACTCAAAGAAAGTCTTCAGACCTTCTTCATCTTCCAAACCCAGAAATGACAAATACCTGAAGCTCAAAGAAAAATATCATAAATTGAAGAATTATAAGTGAAAAGGTAAAGGTCTAGTCACTGAAGAACATGATTAGGCTGAATCTGAAGATGAATCAGATCTGATGAAGAGGATGCGGACAATATATGTTTACTGGCCAAGATCTCTGAAATAAATTAACTGCTAATATTTCTTCTACTTCTCAGGTATCAATTACTTCTAATCCCATTCTCACCGAAGTTGATAGACGTCATGCTATCTATATTCTAACTGTTGATTTATACAATGCCTTAAATGGTAAAACTCAAGCTGAAAAGCAAAATGTTAATTTAATTGAACAGCTTGAAAAATGTCATTTAAAGATTCAAGAACTGAAAAATATAGAAGAAAGTTTAAAGGATCAGGTAATTGTTAATGAACTAATCAGTATCGTACACGAACAAGCTATAACTAAGTTCAAGGCTGAGAAAAATACTATCGAAGGATGGTGCAAATCATCAACCAAGATAATTGAGATAATTGGTGCTCAAATACCTTCTCAGATTAAGAGTTGTCTGAGTTATGAACCTGAAAAGGATAATCCTAACAGAGATAGTTCCATGTTAAAATTTGGAATGTTCGTATCTTCCATCCCTGACACCTCATCGTCTTAGTGTTCTTCTTCCTACGCTAAACTTCTAAGAGTTCCAAAAAAGGGTAAATCCGTTTCAAATGCTCCTCAGAAGGGTATCAAGGTAACTAAGTTGAAGAAGACAACTTTCAAGCATTCAGTGAATCAACTCACAATCTTTGGGATACAAACCTCTGGACACCTTCAGAGATTTACTCCCAGAACCAAAGTTGATCTCAAGCCAAAGAAATCTGTAGAATCAAAGGTTCCTCCCAAATCTATGGCTAAAGGCATACTTGGAGCCGATCCAACTCATTCAAAGCTTTCTATTGCTTATGCTTACAATCGAAAGGCTACTTTCAGCTATAGAAAATGCTATCACCGTGGACACACTAATCACATTGCTACTAAGTGCCCCACTGCCACTAAAGCTGAAAAATTAGCAAAAGTGAAGATAAATGCCACCAAGGCAAAGAATACCACCAAAGTTAAGAAATTAACTAAGGTGAAGACTATCACTGACACTGATTCATCATTTGTTATGAAGAATGCTAAATCCTCCATCTCCAGTAACTCTTGTGGACCCATTGTCAAATGGGTACCAATTCAAACTTAATCTTCCTTATGTTTGTAGGACTCAAAAGGTATCTGATATCTTGATAGCGGATGATCCAGACACATGACCGGAGAAAAGATCCTGCTCTCTAAATTCAATGAAGAGAAAGGTCCCTCGATGACCTTTGGAGGAAATGGAAAATGCTACACCAGACAGTTTGGTGTACTATCTAATAGTACAACTACCTTCCGAAGATTTGCTTATGTAGAAGGACTGAAGCATAATCTTCTTAGCATCAGTCAGCTATGCGACAAATACTACAACTTATTCTTTACCAAGAAAGCATGTTCTGTCACTCACAAAGATGGAAAACTTTCTCTCAGTGGTTACCGCATGGACAATGTCTATGTAATCAACATGACTCCTCTAATACGGAAAGCATTTGTTTTCTCTCAAAAGCCTCATCGGATGTTAACTGGGTATCACACAAGAGGCTCTCTCATCTCAATTTCTAAAAGCTGAATGAACTCAGGAAGAAATAACTTGTTACTAGTTTACCTCAACATTTATATGCTAAAGAATCTCTATGCTCAACATGTGAAAAAGGTAAGCAAACCAAAGCCATTTTTATGTCAAAACAAATATCATCGGTAAATACCCCTTCATCTACTCCATATGGATTTATTTGTCCCTGTCAACATACAATCCAACGCTAGAGAGAAGTACACTCTAGTCATAGCAGATTAGTACTCTGGATACACCTGGGTAATGTTTTTCAGATCTAAGAGTGACACTCTAGATGAAATCATATCCTTTGTCAAGAAAATGGAGGTTCTAAACAACCTGATTGTATGCTTAATAAGGAGTGATCATGGTACTGAATATAAAAATAGTGCTCTTGATAAATTTTTTGAGAGTAAAGGAATATCTCACAACTTCTCAGCTGTGAAAACACTACAACAAAACGAAGTCACTGAAGAAGAAATCGAAAGATCATAGAAGCCGCTCGATCTATGCTCAGCGAATCCCACCTGTCAACCCAATTCCGGGCTGAAGCTGTCAACACTGACTGTTTTACACAAAATCGATCGCTGATTGTCAAGTGATTTAAGAATACAACATATGAACTTTTCCACGGAAGAAAGTCTACTCTTAGCTTTCTTCATATCTTTGGTTGTCAATGTTACATTCTAAACAATAAAGATAACCTTGGAAAATTCGATACCAAAGTTGACGATTGAATCTTCCTTGGATACTCTTCGGTGTCCAAAGCCTTCAGAGTCTTAAACAAGCAAAGACAAACTATATAAAAAACCATCCATGTCACCTTCGATAAATCTCGTTCAACAAACTCAAAACCTATAATTGAAAATGAAGAGCTGAATCAATGGATGTTCTCTCACTTTAGAGAATCTAAAGCATCCTTCAGTAATAACCCTCAAGCTGAACATTGTAATGCTAATGATGATTCAACTGACAACCCTAGCACACAAACAAGTGGAGATGAATCCATTAACTAACTGTACCGTTAAACACCTTATCCCCATATGAACCTTCAAACACTAAATCACCTCTCACCCCTGAACAACATTCAGTAAATGAAGTTCTATCTGAACCTCATCAACTGGTAGCTGATGGACCAATTGCTGAAGCCTCATCCTCTATACAGGATCCTCTTCTTAATATTGCATATGAGGTAGAGTCTCTGCTTCTTGTTCAGAGATGGACCAAAACTCACCCAATTGAACAAATTCTTGGTGATTCAAACTCAGGTATTCAGACTCGACGTGGTTTATGTCATTTATGTCTCTTTGTTAACTTTATATCTCTTCATGAGCCAAAGAGAACTAATGATGCCTTAACAGATCCAAACTGTGTCAGTGCTATTAAAGACGAACTGACTGATTTTGAAAGAAACAAAGGTTGGAATCTTGTTCCCAAACCATCTAACAAGACTCTTATAGGCACCAAATGGGTATATCGTAACAAGTTAGATGAACATGTGACTGTAACTCACAACAATGCTAGACTTGTTGCTTGAGGATACACAGAAGAGGGAGACATAAACTACGATGAAACCTTTTCCCCAGTGGCCAGGCTCAAAGCAATTCGATTATTCTTAACCTATGTAGTTCACAAAAACTTCAAAATATACCAAATGGATGTTAAATCAGCGTTCCTAAATGAAAAGTTAATTGAAAAAGTCTATGTTGAGCAACCTCTAGGGTTCTCTGAACCTACGTTTCCAGGTTATGTCGATGATATTATATTTAGATCCACAAACCCATCTCTCTGTGTTCGGTTCACTGAATGCATGAATAACAAATATACGATGAGCATGTGTAGATCCCAGTGCAGTGCAATCACAAGTAATATGAACAATGATGAACAGATTATAGGCCACAGCAACTAGTCATATGATTAATATAACTTCAAAGGGTTAAGGTTTACAGAGAGAATTTCTGATAAGGTTATGTAAACCTAACGACTAGTAAACTGAATAATGAATTTCTCTTCACCTAACAAATGAAATAGAATAAACTTTAAATACGTGGGCTCGCAGGCCTAATGGGCTTATGGGCTTTAAGGCCCAACAAGCTTACAACTTTAATAACTTGACACATTCTACCCTGAACTTCTATTTAACTGACAAAGTAGCCCTAACAATCTCCCCCTTTAAATAGAAGTTGATAATCACGCCAGTTAGGAACAAAAATTTTCCGGAAACCAAAGCTGATCTCGAAATATCGAATCTGAGTCCTGTACTCCAGTCGCTCTTCAATTGCACTCAGTGCTTTAAGAACAATTGCTTTGTATGAAGAATCCAGTATCTGAACTCCTTTTTCATCTTGACTCAGCGCACGCTTCAACTTGTCTTTCAAAAACATCAACGTACCATCACAAAATCTGGCAATCTGATCAAAACGGATAAAGCGTAGAACACCGTTGTTGTTCACATATGACATACCAAACTCTGGAAACTTTAAAACTGTGAATGCAGGTACATTTAGAGCATCAGACGGAACACTCAGATCAGGCTTGAACAGATTAATCTTCGGTTGATCACTTTCTAACCCAATCTGAAAATCTTCCACCGAAGCAAGTTTCATTGCGCACTTCATGTATCTTTTCACTGATTCTAGTGCATCAATGACTTCTCCGGGTCTGACAGTTCTGGTCTTTAGGTCACGTAGAATGTACAGCAGATCTTGTGGCTCCAGACATGGAAAATCAGCATCAGAAAAGCAATATTGTTGACCATCTTCTCTAGCAACCATAAAGTCCGTATACTTAACCTTGATGAAGTAGGCAGGTATAATCTTATCAACTGATACAATCCTGAGCTTTGTCTTGGAGTACTTGTGCTGGAACTTTCTGTACACGAACACAAGTTCACGCTGTTTTTCTTTGTTTTTCACTGACTGTAGACCATGGATAACGACTTCATCATACTTTCTGATCCAGTGGGCAAAGATCTTTTTCTGGCTTTCTTCGAGGAAAGGAACTTTTATTCGGACTCTTTCCCACTTGGATGGACGAACTGAAGTAGTACTAACTGGTTTTCTAACTGGTGAAGCTGGAGGAGTTCTCTCGGGAAAAACTGTAGAAGAAAAATCAGGGTGATTAACTAGATAGGTCAATAAAGGAATCACGGCAGAAGACTGATCATCTGGATGCAGTATTTCATCAATTTCTTCTTGCATAACCACCAGAGCTCTTTCAGTATTGGCACATTCTTCTGTCGTGTCTTTCACTTCATACGGATCTAGTATTATTGCCCAATCTTCAGGAACTATCGGAGAACCATCTTCAAATTCCTCAGGCTTTTCAACCGTCGGATAATCGTATAGTATCAAGTCTGTCACCGGTTCCCGTTCCTGTTCCTGTCTCTGTCCCTCTGTTCTTGTACCCAAACCCGTACCCTGTTCAACCTGTTCTGACTCCACTACATGTGTCTCCGACTCAGATAGATGTTGGCGCTTCTCCCCCTCATGGTGATCAGGATCATCCTGATCATCATGTTGGCGCTTGAGCCATTCTGCTTGGCTACGGCAGATATCCTCCACCGCTGAAAGGCGTTCAGTCAAAACAGCTACGGTTTGCTGAAGTGACTGAAGCATAGCTTGCTGGATCTGGAAGGCTTCGGTAGAGACATTAGGCTGGGGTGTAGGTGGAGTAGGTGTGGATGCTTGAGAACGAAGTAGAGATAGCAAATCGGCATCTTGGGTGGGTTCGGTTTGAGATTGGGCTATAAGTTTGGCGAGAAGGATAGATTTGAGTTCAGGTATGGAAAGATCCGTGGCTGGTAGAGAAGGTGGAATAGGTGTGGTCTCCGGCTCAGTCGCAGGACCTTTGCCTTTGACCATGCGTTTGATGTTGTCCATCTCCTCCCTCATCATAGATTGGACAGCCTTTAGGGCGCCGTCCATGTATTCCCTTGAGACAAACTCAGGTGGGGTAACTCCGGGGTCACTTAGACTTCCCGTTGTAGCTACGACTGTTGAAGTCAAGCCGCCTACGTTCACGGTTGGCGTGATGATAGCCGTGGTAGGACTTCCACCCAATCCTTGTAACCTACCCGAAGGTGGGTTTACTATGGATGTTCCGGCCGGGCCACTTAGGCTACCGGCGATAGCCGAAAAAGGAATCTGTGTCCTAGGAATGGCATGAATAACAAATGGATCTAGACTCCGTGCATGCAAAGAAGGCGAGAACGGGGGCAGCTGTTCTCTTGTTTCAATATCGGCACCCTCCAAGTGAGAGCCCGATAGCGTATGTGCTAAATCCTCGTGAGAATGTGAAACCACCATCTGTTGAGAGATGGTGGAGTGGCTTGGTTGGGCGTGCAAGTGCGCCGCTAGGTCCACGACGGCTTCTTCAATACCCTGTCCCAACACATGAGACTGGGTAGCAGATGTGGCTACCTGGATAGACGTGGCTAGAGGGGGTACAACCGAAGATGGTTGTCCCGTCACTCGTGTACTCTCTGAATGCAGTTTACTCCGCCTTTCCCTCACACAGCTCACTTCTTGATTTTCAACTAAGACTCCCTCCGCTCTCCTTATCGCTCCAGATGAGGGCTGATCATCGTCACCATCGGAGTCAAAAGACTCTTCATTTGATGGCGATGATTCAAACTGAGTTTCTTCGGAGTCGGAATTGGATGTCGTGTCGTTAGTAGCAGCGACAGAAGAGGACTGAACATGAATGGTTTCAGAATCTGTGGCTTTTTCTGCCATTTGAGTCTCGGTTGTTGGCGGTGACGGTGGTTGTCTTGAAGAACTAGGCTGGCTCGTTCCAACGGCACTGCCCACGCCAGATCCCCTCACAATAATAGCTCTCGACACACCCTGTCCGGAAGCCCCAGCTGTCCGGACGCTTCTGCCTCTCGTTCGTGGACGCGGACCCTCATGTCGCTCAGGTCTTGCTCCCTGGGCAGGTCCTGCCGGTCCTGGTCGGACCATAGGAGCTGGAATGTTGTGTGTGTGCCTATAAGCTATCACACTCAGTGCCGTGGGACGAGCATGGTCTAGTACCCCGACTGGGATTTGTCGGGCGACAACACCTTCCGGATCAGCACGGGAATGAATCTTGCGCGTTGGATGTTGTGGACACGTCGGGTGGGTAGAGCGGCGTTGTATCTCGGGATACAGGATCATGTAGTTCCGGATAACTATCTGTAGGAACCGCATGAATGGAATGAAGTTTGACCGGCGAGATGCAGTAGAACGAACTCTCTGAATGAGTTCAAACCAGAGAAAGTCGGCAACGTCCACGTGGCGATTGAAAGCCACCGCGTGAAAGATGCGAAGAATCGGGGCGCTCGTCTGATCAATGCCTTTCGTTATAGACGAAAGGCACCGATTGATGTATGTGAACAACGTATACCATATTGTTGATAGGTGTTTGCGGTTGAAGGTTGATGGAATGCGAAGTTCTGCGCCGTAACCCAAGGAGAGAAGATCGGTGCACAGTGTAGCATCAGTGACCATGGGGTCAAAGTTTTCTTGGCCTGCTACGGATCCGGCGGTCGGTAACCGAAGAAATTGGCGGAAGAGATCACATGTGAGAAGCACTGGAGTGTGATCTATTCGTCCTTCAAGATGAAATCCGCCATCGGCCTCTAACGCATGGAGAGAATGCCAGAACTGCTGTAAGTATAGGATTGGTACGGTTGCAGTTTTCGTTAGAGCATACGAGATTGGATGGCCCTTGAGTATCTCGATGATGACCTGATATTGAATAGCAGGTTGGGTTACATCGAGATGGTAGTTATTGGCTGTAAGACAAAGGAACTGATCCGCGGGAATCAGTTCCGCATCTGCGATTGGATCAATCGCTGGTGGCTGGTTTTGTGCCATTGTACCTGTGAATAATGAATCGATTAGTACGCAGGTTTGGAATAAGATAATAGTCGTTGGAGTTACACAGTCATGAATTAGATTACATCGTTTAGTAACTCCAAAAATTGGAAGAGCAAACCCTACTCGTGAAATAGGGTCAGTCACCAAAGGCACATAGACTTGCACCAGCATTTATAACCAACACAATTTCCTCATACACAACACATTAAAAGGTATAACTATAAGTAACAAAGAAATTGGATTCGACCGGATAAGATTAAACCGGGGTTCGACTAAGACCGGATAAGTGCATGATCAGATTAGGCATTTGACCGGAGGTCACTTAGACCGGATTAATGTTCGATCGGATGGGGTATTCGACCGGAGGTCACTAAGACCGGATAGGTTTTCGACCGGATAAGGTATACGACCGGAGGTCACTAAGACCGGAGATTAGAATCGACCGGATATTCCTTAAGACCAATTGATACCAATTGTAGATCCCAGTGCAGTGCAATCACAAGTAATATGAACAATGATGAACAGATTATAGGCCACAACAACTAGTCATATGATTAATATATTTCAAAGGGTTAAGGTTTACAGAGAGAATTTCTGATAAGGTTATGTAAACCTAACGACTAGTAAACTGAATAATGAATTTCTCTTCACCTAACAAATGAAATAGAATAAACTTTAAATACGTGGGCTCGCAGGCCTAATGGGCTTATGGGCTTTAAGGCCCAACAAGCTTACAACTTTATTAACTTGACACATTCTACCCTGAACTTCTATTTAACTGACAAAGTTGCCCTAACAGCATGATGGGAGAACTAACTTATTTTCTTGGTCTTCAGATTAAGCAATCTAACAAAGTCCCATTAATACACCAAGGTAAGTATGTTAACGGCATGCTGAAAAAATTTGATCCTACTTAAATCTCAGCAATGCAAACTCCTATGGCACCTCTTTTCAATGTCCCAAATAGGAAACCTGTAAATGTCACTACCTATAGAGGAATGATCAGGTCATTGTTATATCTGATAGCTAGTCAACCTGATATTATGTACTCTACCTGCTTATGTGCAAGAAATCAATCTGAACCCAAGGAATCCTAACTGATTGCTGTAAAGAGAATCTTCAGATATCTGAAGGGTACTCCTAACCTCAATCGTTGGTATCCCAAGGACTCAGGGTTCGATCTAACTGCCTATTCAGATAGTGATTTTTGCATGTTGCAAAACTAGATAGAAAGAGCACCATTGGAGACTGTCAGCTTCTTGGTGGAAATTTGGTAAGTTAGACAAGTAAGAAGTAGAACTCAGTGTCCACATCAACTGTTGAAGCTGAGTATGTAGCCGCTGGTAGTTGTTGCGCTTAGGTCTTATAGATGAGAAATCAACTCATAGACTATATGATCCTCAGTTATCAAGGATTCCTATCTATTGTGACAGCACAAGTGTCATTGCAATAGCTAACAATCCAGTGCTACACTCAAAGACAAAACACATTAGATCAGATATCATTTGACCAGAGATCATGTAATGAATGAAGATATTGAACTTCACTCCATTCACACTGACTACCAACTCGCTAAAATTTTTATCAAGCCTCTTGACGAGACAAGTTTCAATTTCTTAATTAGTGAACTTGGAATGTTGAATCTTGAAGATTAATTCTTCAGAGTTATTCATGTCTCAGTGATATGAATGATTGCTTGAATATCCCTTATGCATTAACTGAATCGGAATTAAAATCATAAGTGGCTCCCAAGGTATGATCCTCATTTCTCATCCTCACTGAAAGAACAAATCAACGAGACGTTTTGAAACATTCGAAGATAATCACTGATATCTTCTTCAAGTGATTAAATTTTTTTTTTTAAAACAAACTCTCACCGATCTTCCTATCAGTAATATATCTTCAAAACTGAAAATAAATCACTTATTTTTATTCAAATGATTAAATTTTTTTAATTAAAAGACACTTTTAATGACGTCATTTTTTGAGATAACCGTCGGCTTCATGATTTGACACACGACGCCTATTTCTATCCCTTGAACAATCACCCGCGTGCAACGTGTTCCTATCATAATGACCTTCTCTCCTCCATCGGATAAATACTTTTCTCTCTCCAATTTCAAACTTTACGCGCACAAAAACTTTTTGAGCAAGAAAAGACACTCAAGAACACCAAAAACACCAAGAACACATACTCGTTTGATCCTTCATCTCCTTCGCATCAAATATCTGTTTTTAAGGTGTTTTATCTCATTCCATCACATAAGATTTGTTTGATACTTATTCTTTTCTTAAAACAAGATCAAACACTACGATTTCATACTTAAAATCATTTTCTTCATGATTTTTCTTAAACTCCTAAAACCCTTAAAGTTTTTTAAAACCTTTTTAACTTCTACTCCTAATACATTGTTCTTAAAACTACTCCAATATCATATATTTCTTTTGCACATTTTCTCCTCCTACATTTTTCCTTTCTGATCTTTATATTTCCAAAATCCCCATTTTTGGAGAAGAAAAACAAAACCCCAAAGTACCAAGTTCCACACGGTATTTTCCTAACTTTTGTTGAATCGACCTTGAAACAAAAGAAATGGCATCTCAGGGTATGGTGGCCTCAGAAAACGTTGCTGCTCACAACATTTAGATCATCCCTGCATCAGTGATGCGCTACTTTCTAGAGGTTATTGAGTTAAAACCAAATAATAACATTACTCTCCTTGATTTCCCGGCCAAGAAATCAGCTACTCACCTCCTCAGTGCTCCATAATTTCTGAAGGATATCCCCATTAGCCATGCTATCCAAGCCTGTACTCCAGCTCTTGAGCTTTTGTCCTATAACAGTTCTGGCTAACTGCTTAAGTCGCTGAAAAGACAAATGTTGCTGGCAAGACCCATCAGGTAATTACCTTTACTACTGACCTAGTTCAAGGTAGTTTTGGAACTTCTACTCTCCGATCAGCACTATAGGTTCCCAAACCCAGAGGTTTGAACCCTTTCCATCTATTGAAGAAATCACTGAATTCCTCGACGCCATTAATTACAATTGGGAGGACAATGAGCAAAAGTCTCTAGGCTCAATCACCCGCACCAAGATGCCTGCTGAATTCAACTATCTCTTCATCCACTTCATCCAGTGCATGGGAGGTAAGACCGGCGGTATGGAGCAAGCCAGTATAATCGCTCTGGATTTAGGCTACTCAGTGATCAAAAGGCAAAAGATAAACTACCCCAAAATCACTTACGACGATTTGATTGCCCGTCTCTCTGAAGAAAGTAAGAAAATCGTTCCTTATGTTCGATTCAACTTCATGGTCCTTCAATATCTGATGAAGGACAAATACCCAACTCAAGGTGACTTCCAATTTTCAAAGATTGGGGCCCGAATAACTAAACGTCTACCCAAGGAAGGTGAGGTGAGTCTCTCTCAATTCTTATCTGGAACTCCCTTATCCACCTCTTTGCCTTCCTCTATGGCTATGACTGAGACACAACCGTCTCAGCCTACTCCGGCCACAAACACCTATGCCTCTAAGCACAAAACTTCTGTCACCACTTCTCATCCTTCAAAGAAGGCCCAGAAGACACCCAAGGAGAAACCCCACACTACCTCCATAATGGACTCTCAACAGATACCGATGGATAAATTCGTTGTTCGCTCCGCAACATCTGCATCAACCACCTCGGCTACTTCAATGCCTCCAACCAATGAAGTTTTGCTGGCATTTACGCCTCCCAACTCAGTGTCTCAAATCACTGTAGCTGAACATTTTAGCAATGCCAATGCTCCTCTACTTCACAACACTGCTTCCTTCTCCACAATAATCACTTCTTGTCCATCTTCATTGGTCTTAACACTAAGAGAAAATTAATTGGTTAGTTTTTTCCAAACTTTCGAGAATGCTCAGTTACTCCAAACTCTGCTTCATAAGAGTAACTTATGCATAGGACCTGAGGTTTCTACTCTCAAGAACACTCAGATACCTCCATTCTCTAGCTATCTCAGTAGTGAAATGGACATCTTCTTTGATTTCAATCGGTCGGATGTCATCATAGAAACCTTAGGTACTCCACTCTTAGTTCTTACCACTTCTTCTATCCCTAACCTTGAAATTTTTATTGCTCACCTACTTACTTCTATTTCAGGTCCTAACTTTGATGCGATCAACGATAGTATCACGGAGCTGACCACTGAAGTAAAGCATATAGTCGACGTTATTCAATCTCAATTCTACTCTCCTCAGAACCTTCAGCAGGCCTGAAATTGTATTTCCCAATTCAAATCAAGCAATTCTACAATCTATCAAGATCAAGATTTGACAGTGTATAGATCTAGAGAGAAAGAGAGAGTAGAGAGAGAAAGTCTTCGTATTCATAGATCTGACAGTATGCGTATGACTTAGTTACAAGATTATTACAAGGCACAAGGTATTTATATGAACAATCTACTTCTCTCACAACACTATACAAGAAACTCTCAAACATGATTCTCTCACACAACTAAACTCTCAAAAGCCTAAAACACCATATTGACTAAACAAGATTGACTAATTGACTTTATAAGATTTGACTTTTCTCACTAAATCTTGGATACAATTAATACACTAACAATCTCCCCCTTTGTATTTCTGATTAAAAAAAATTTGACACTAGTCTTCAACGCTTGATTCTTCAACTTTTGTCTCTGACAGTCTTGGACTTTGAAGCTTTAACAATCTTCATTCTTTCAGTTTTTGAAGAATCTTGAAAAGTCTTTTGCACTTTGTATCTTTGGAAAGTCAATAAGTCTTGAACAAATCTTTGAAATTAACTTTGCATCTTTTGAAACTCTTGAAACTCTTTGAATCTTCGAGGAATCTTTGAAAATTGTATCTTCATCACTGTGATCTCTGGACCGTCTTCGGAAAAACAAACTTTCACGAATCTTCAGAACTATCTTTAAAAAGTCTATTTTCTTCAAATCAGCTTTAAAATCTCTCCCCCTTTTTGATGATTGTGAACATCATGATCATCAAAACTTCTTCAATTTCAGCACTTTCTTTGATCTTCCCCTTTGTAAGAAACTAACAATCTCCCCTTTTAATGGTAAGTTTGACATTCTCCGCCCTTTGATCAGAATGGCTGAATCATGAACTGTATATACCCGAATCTTTTCAAATTCAGATATAATGAACTTTGTAACTCTGATTCAACAAATGAAACAGTTAGTATGCCTGTAAGTAGCACGAAGCCACTTTGTACAACGGATGTACATTGGAAAGAAGCTTTTGTGATGTTCACTCCCCCAGGGCTTCCATTCAATCATCGAAAAACCACAAAGGAATTTTCTATGAATGTTATGACAAGAAAACATATTCATTGTGTGTACGTGCTAGTGTAGAAATGATTGAAGTTACTTAGCTTTTTCAGGCTCAAAATGTGTAAACTATTGAGACAACAAGCATTACACGGACTCAATGTGCATGAAAGAGGTGCGAAGGTGGGGCAACTTTCCTTCTTTTTCAATATCTAAATCTTTCGAGTGAAGATTAGATAGCAGATATGCTGCATCCCCAAGAAAAATGAAACATTTCTTTTTCGGGAAAGAAACGAGTGGCTGGTGGGGTAATTGCAAGAGTTGGCATGGGCTCACTGCCTGTTTCAATGATTGTCACCAAAGAATGTGAATCAATCAGAAGATGTGGCTGCCCGGCTCAGAAAGTGGTTGGTGCAGAGTTTTGATATTCTTTTAACTCTAATCTCACACCCTCTTTCTTTTTAACATTAAAGCTCACTTCTAACCAAACTCTCTTTTCCATTTTTCCGCTCCACACATTGAGAAAAACTCAACCGGATGAGTTATCTCCCCCACTCTTTGATTTTGACCCTTCACTACTCAATCAATCTAGGATAACTTCCAGGGTAGGAAACACTAGTTAACGTGAATCCATGGAAGTTCTGTTTAAGCTCATACATGAATCCCATGTAAATCCTAAAAAGAATGATTGCTCAACAATTTAACTTGAACAGTTAAGCACAAAATATATGATAACATTGTCAAAATGTATGCTCATTAAAGATATGAGTGAAATTTGAGCATTTGAACAACGAAGATCTCTCAAAACAAGGATATTGAATGAATGATTTGAAATCAAGAGAATTGTTTTAAGAATCTGACAATGTATCAATCAGATCAAATGAAATGGTTAAGGTATCAAAGAATTGAATATTTTGTTTATATGAACGAATAAAAACAATTTTGTAATGAAAGCACAAGATTAGAAATGATGATTGATGCTCAACAACAGTGAATTGCAAACGGGGGTATTACCATCGAAAAATTGTTTCTTTATGAGACATGGTAATAACAATTTCAAATGAAGTACTGAACCGGTGTGTATGAATACTTGACAGTATATAGAAAAGATAATACACAAGTATTGATCTTTGGAAACACACGGTCTGTTAAACATTAACGTTCAACAATGAAAAACAATTAAAATCACACTTCTAGATTCATGAAATCTTTTGAGAATAGAGAAGTGGTTTGAACATTTAAGAAACTGTTTTTCATGCTTGAAAGTTGTTCTTCTTTCAAACAATCAGAGATCTAGATTAGAAGATATTTACCTTTAAGCTCCCCCTCAAATCATGATAAAATGATTTAGGTCAGATTAGCTCCCCCTGGATATTTGCAAAATATCCTTATCTGAACATTAAAGAACGGGTCTTGATTTGTCATGTGGTCAGAAGCCACAGTCCTTTACATTAAAGTTCGGGTTCTAAACTGAAGTGTTTAGAAGCCATAACTCTTTGAATTTAAGGTCCGGGTTTTGAACTGTTGTGTTCAAAAGCCTATGTTCTTTAAACTTTGAAGAACGAATCCTAGACTGTTTTGTCTAGAAGTCAGACATCTTGACTTTGAAGTCCGAGTCCTGACTTTGAAGAGGGGAAGATGAATTCTGAAGATTCTTCACTGTTGAGGGGGAGCAAGAGGTTGATGAAGAAGAATAGGACGCCAAGATTACTCTAACAGTCTCCTTCATTCCAGCAAGGACTAAACCAACTCACATTAGTCCTCAAACTGCTGAAGATGAGGCTAAAGACGATAATAACGATGCTGAGGAAGAGGAATCAACCATCCCTAATCCAGGAAAAGACCTTCACGGTGGTAGTGATGATGATGACGAGGACGACAGTTCAGTATTCATCAATACTTTGTTCAAACCTCCTCCAACAACAAAGGGGGTTTCAATCAAAGAACCAGGGGGGCCTCAGAGCCCAAGATAAAGAAGAACTCTCAGTCCAGCAAGCTAAAAAAGAATTTGCCACTAACGGGAATCTGGAGATATTATAACCATCTAAGGGGGAGCTGATACTTCCATCAGAGGATTGTCTCGATATCCAACCCTTCTCTCCTATAATCACTTATAATTCATCCACAAACACTCCTCTACCCTACACTCTCCCCTTTCATATTTTTTGGAATTACCCACTTCTTCTTGTTAGATATGAATTGTATTCAAGATTAAAATAGAGGGTCAAATATGTAATTGTCGTAAAGTCAAAGGCTTTGTGTTGTAAAGTCAACTTTTGTTGACTTAGTATAAATAGTTGTTGTTTCTTTGTAATCATTAAGTCACGCGCTCATTCAGAGAAAACACACACAGAGAGAACACAGAGAATTAGCATAGACGACAAGTGAGATTTGTGACACTATAATCTTGTGACTTCGTTGTAATCATATGAATTGAATACAAAAGATTGTTTGATAAACTGTGTTTGAATTAGAGTGCTAGTATTATGGGATCACATTTGGAATCAGAGCGTAGATTCGACAATTTTGAGAAAAATGAGTTCGCACACTGTTTCTTGAGTTCTTGATTGGATTTTTGATATTAAATTTGTTTTTGATCAATTTTTTATGAGTAATAGGATCGTTTGATGATATAGATTGACTTAGTTGGATTGAATTGCACTGAAAAACAATTTTGATAATCAAATTTGTGGTTTTTGGAAGTTTGTGTTCGAACGAGAGTCGTATTCACTGTTTAATCAAAATTTTTGTGTTTGAATGTAAATTTTGATTTGATATTGAATTTGATTGTTCTATGTACTAATCTAATCGTCTTTGTGAAGTTACAACCACTGGATCGAAGTTTTTGATTGTAATTTGGACTAGAATCTGTTTTTTTTAGGACCGTAACCCAAGAACTCGCAAGATCTGTACATTTCGTACGAAGAACTCGCAGATCTAAGATTTCACAGAAAGAATTCGCTTAATTATATCTAAAATCATCCAATATAGAATTCGTATGAAAGATATACGAATTGCTCACTTGAAAAAATTTGACACTGAGTAACCAAGAAATCGTATGAAACTGTTATCCAATAAGAATTCGCATGAACCCTCTAAAATTCAAAATTAAAGATCTTCTTGAAAATTTGTAAATGTTGAACATAAACTTCAAGAACATCATATGAATACCATCAAAAATTCATCGAACCCAGATGACCAAATTTCAAATTTTGAAATTTTAACCCTAAAACTTGTATCTTTAAAGATCGTTTGGTGATTAGAAACTGTTTTGCCCAATAATATTTGAGAATCAACAATATTTCGATCCTTGATTTTGAGATTTTCCATCAAGAACATCAAGAACAGTCGATAAGTCAAATTCAAAATCCAATCCCAAAAATAAAGATTTAGGTTAAAATATGTGGTTATTAGGGTTCAATTTTAACATATTAACATTCTTTTCAGTTCAAATCAACATCTAGAAATAATCAAGATCAATTTTTGTTCAAAATTTCTAAAGTTCAGTCGAATACTTGAAGATGAATAGTCCTCAAATTTAAAAATCTAATACTAATCCAGTATAGGGTAACATGCAAAGAACAATGATACAAACGATACAAACAAACAAAATATAAACAATAAGAACAAAAATTAAACTTTGTATCAAAGAGATCAAGAAGAAATCACAAGAAGATTCTAAAAGTAGCAGTGTAAGGTTAATGTGCTCTAAAGAATTCGTACACTTAAGATTCTACGAAAAAGTGAGGGTTTCATAGAAAACAATCCTATTTATACTCAGGAATGAATGAGACACGTGGCACGACTATATTGGACCTCCCACTTTTCGCATCAGACTTATATACGAATTGTCTACAAAGAATTAGACAATGTGTTTGAGAATTCGCACGGCTCGATAAGCGAATTCTGTGTGAACATAAGAATTCGTATGACAGTGTAATGCGAATTCTTCACTTTTCGCTTATAGGCGCATGCGAAATGTTAGAATTCGTATGAGGCACACATGCGAATTCTGGCAATTCATACGACACACACATGCGAATTTTCAAGATTTCGCATGCTAGTGTTATGCAAATTCTAGCCTTAGCAAAGTTTCTATCTTTTTGAAAAACATTCTAAACTTGGAAACTTGCTATTTTAGGAAACTTTTCAAAACTTGCCAAAAATATAAGCTTTCCTTAAATGGAAATTTCCCAAAAATTACATTTTTCACTGTTTTTATGTTCCAAAAACATTACACACACTATCACACTTACAACCCTTTTAAGATTTGTCTGTTTTGAGCTCCCCCTTGACTTGATGTCTGTCTCTTCTGATTCTTGACTTGAAATTGTTCTTTCTTGATGTATCTGTTTGTCTTTTCTTGCTGCCCCCCCCCCCCCTTGACATGATGTGGATCTTGACATCACTGTATGGATATGCTCCAGCTTCATATCTGCATACAGGTAAAATGATATAACAATTTAAATCAATTTCTCCTTTTGTGAAAAATATAACATGTAAATCTCTCCAAATCTATACAATTTACACAATCTCCCCAAATGATATTCAATTAATGAAAACTCCCTGTAATGATATGACAATCAAAGATCTTGTCAGAATCTTGACATTGAAGTCCGACTCCTGAGCTGATTTACTCAGAAGTCATTATCTTGAACATTGAGGATTGAGTCCTAAACTGTAGTGTTTAGAATCCATAACCCTTCTTACTCCTTCTTGAGTACTGGCTCCTACATCATAGGTTGAACTGGTTTTGGTACCCAGATGAATTTGGGTCCAGGTTAGTATGTGAAAACTTCTTTGAGCGGTTTCCACCTCTGTGATATCAAGAACTCACAAGAACTGTACATTTTGTACGAAGAACTCGCAGATGTAAGATTTCGCTGAAAGAATTCACTTAATTCTATCTAAAATCATCAAGTATAGAATTCGTACAACAGTGATGTACGAAAAGTAGAAGAATTCGCATAAATCTTTTTGAAAAATCATTTAAAGTGTGGAATTAGTATATCTCTATATACGAAAAGCACGAATTCGCAGAGGTCAATTGTGCGAAAAGTTGAAAATTTATAAGTCCAAGTGAAAGAATTCGCACGAGTTTTTATGCGAAGTGCACAGAATTCGCACATCAGTGTGATGCGAATTGTGTAAAATTCGCACGTCAGTGTGATACGAACTGTAAGGTTTCTCATATGTTTTCATAGGAATTCTAGAGGTTTTCGTATGGTTTTTCAAAAAATTTCTCTAAGTTCAGAATTCGTATGACATGCGAAAAGTTTTGAATCTGAAATGTTTTAAGTAAATAATTCGCATCATTCTCTGATACGAATTTTGTGTGCGAAAAGCTTGAAATCAAATTTTTCTCAGGTTGGATTTCGCATAAGAGATATGTGCGAATTGTAAAGAACTTACACAAAGCTTTACACGAATTCTTAAGAATTCACATATAAGCTCATGCGAATTGCTTTGTTTTGAGTATCTCTTGCATGCGAATTGTAGATGAAATTGTATTCCCATATTACAATCAAGCAAATCTAACAATCTACAATTCAAGATTTAACATTGAAGTCTAGAGAGATAGTAGAGAGAGAAAGTCAATCACATGTATATTAAAGTCACAAGTTTGACAATTACAATGTGATACTTGGTTACATGATTTACAAAGCTATAGGTATTTATACCAAGGATATAAAACCTACAAGATTAAACCTACAAACATTAAGATTGAATTTGCTAAACTTGACTTTGTTGACTTTGCTAGACTTGACTTTTCACACTAAATCTTGGATACAATTTTATACACTAACATTCTCCCCCTTTGTATTCAAGATTTAATAAAAATTTGACACTAGTCTTCAGCGCTTGATTCTTCAACTTTTGACTCTGACATCTTTGACCTTTGAAGCTCTGACAGTCTTCTATCTTTAAGTCTTTGAAGAATCTTGAAAAGTCTTTTGCACTTTGCATCTTTAGAGAGTCAACATGTTTTGAGCAATACTTTGAAAACTTTAAACTTTTGAGGAATCTTTCAAAAATTGTATCTTCATCTCTTCTGATCTCTTGACCGTCTTCAGAAAAACTAACTTTCTCGAATCATCTAATTTGACTTTGAATGATCTCAGAATGATTTCTTTGAATCTGACTTGAACTTTCTTGAACTTTGTAGATTTCTCCACAAGTCTTGACTTTAAAACTCTGAAATTCTTTGAAATTGATCTCTGAAGATTTCTCCCCCTTTTTGATGATTGTGAACATCATAATCATCAAAAGTTTCTCAATTTCAGCACTTTCTTTGAATCTCCCCCTTTTTACAAATATTCTCCCCCTTTGAGATACATTTGGCATTCTCTGCCCTTTGATCTGAATAGCTGAATCATGAACTGTATATATCTGAATCTTTGCAAATTCATATATAATGAACATGGTAACCCTGATTCAACAAATGAAACAGTTACGAATGCCTGTAAGTAACACGAAGTTACTATGTACAACGAATGTATAATTTAAGGAGATGGTTTGATGATGACTCCCCAGGACTTCCATTCAATCATTGAAAAACACAAGGTAATTCTATGAATGTTCTGACAGAAAAAAAAAATTCTGTGTGCTCGTGCTATGAAAGAATTTAGTACAATGATTGTGTTTCATAAGGCTCAAATTGTGTAAACTATTGAGACAGCAACAAGTATTACACGGACTCAATGTGCATGAAAGAGGTGCGAAGGTGGGGCAACTTTCCTTCTATTTAAATATCTAAATCTTCCGAGTGAAGATCAGATAGCAGATATGCTGCGTCCCCAATGAAAATGAAACATTTCTTTTTCGGGAAAGAAATGAGTGGTTGGTGGGGTTAATGCAAGAGTCGGCATGGGCTCACTGCCTTTTTCAATGATGGTCACCAAAGAATGTGAACCAATCAGTAGATGTGGCTGCCCGACTCAGAAAGTGGTTGGTGCAGAGTTTTGATATTGTTTTAACTCTGTTCTCACAACCTCTTTCTTTTTAACATTTTGCTCACTTCTAACCAAACTCTCATTTACATTTTTCCGCTCCACACAATGAGAAAAACTCAACAGGATGAGTTATCTCCCCCACTCTTTGATTTATGACCCCTCACCCCTCAATCCCTCGAGGATAACTTCCTGGGTAGGAAACACAGGTTAACGTGAATCCATAGAAGTTCTGTTTAAGCTCACACACGAATCCCATGTAAGTCCTATAAAGAATAGTTGCTCAACAGTTTAACTTGAACAATTAAGCACAGATAAGATACCACTGTCAAAATGTATATGCTCATTAAAGATATGAATGAAATTTGAGCATTTGAACAATGAAGATCTCTCAAAAAAAGGATATTGAATGAATGAAATGAAATCAAGAGAATTGTTTTGAGAATCTGACAATGTATCAATCAGATCAAATGAAATGGTTAGGGTATCAAAGAATTGGATATTTTTTTTATATGAACGAATATAAACAATATTGCAATGAAAGCACAAATTTGGAAATGATGATTGATGCTCAACAATATTTGAAAGCAAACGGGAGTATTACCATCGAAAAATTTGTTCGTTATGAGACATGGTAATAACAAAATCAAATGAAGTACTGAACATGTGTGTATAAATACTTTACAGTATATAGACAAGATAATACACAAGTATTGATCTTTGGAAACACACGGTCAGTTAAACATTAAAGTTCAAAATTGAAAAACATTTAAAATCACACTTCTAAATTGATGAAACCTTTTGAGAATCAGAAGTGGTTTGAACATTTAAAAAGCGTTTTTCATGTTCGAAAGTTGTTCTTCTTTCAAACAATCAGAGATCTAGATCAGAAGATATTTACCTTTTAGGCTCCCCCTCAAATCATGGTAGAATGATTTAGGTCAGATAAGCTCCCCCTGGATATTTGCAAAATATCCTTATCTGAACATTGAAGAACGGATCCTGATCTGTCATGTGATCAGAAGCCACAATATTGACACTTAAGTTCGGGTTTTGAACTGTTTTGTTCAAAAGCCATCGTTCTTTGAGGTACGAGTCCTAGACTGATTTGTCTAGAAGTCATGAACTTTTAACTTTGAAGTCCGGGTCTTGAACTGAATTATTCAAGAGCCATTGTTCCTGCTCCCCCTAGACCGGTGGTACCTGCAAAACAGATTTGACAGGTTTTGGTACCCACTGGTATTTGGGTCCTGGTATGTTAGATTTAGGAATCCACTTCTCATTAGATGTATATCTTTTAAATCCAGAATTCTGAGAAGTTATTCTATAAGAACCGTACCAGTTATGAGTAGTTTCTTTCTGAACGAAGTCATTCTCTCCATAGTAAGAACAACAGATTTTCTTCTGAGCAATCCTGATCAAATGATTAGTCGAGTAAAACATATCAGAATTACCAAAAGATTTACCTATATGTGTTCTGTTCTTTTTGGATTTGGATGTGGAATTGAATGCTTTGTCCTTCATCTTCTCATCATCTGAAGAACTCTTCACTCTCCAGACCATCTGATTTTTCTTTGTTTGCTTTCCAAGAGATTTTACATAAAAGCTCGTTGAACCATCAACAGATTTGTCATAAAATAGATTAGATGGTCAGGTCTGACTTGATTTGACAGTTTGTGATTTGACAGTTTTCTTTTTCAAAACATTTTTCTCATGAATAGAACTTGAAGCAGTTTTGAAACAACAGACTCATTCTGTTGAATTATCAACAGGTGATTGACAAATCACATCAGCTGTAATCTTTTCTGATAAATTGACATTTGCAGTTTCTAAGTTCTTTATCTTTTCAGATAAAATGTTTCTTTCAGAAGTCAGTGTGTCAAACTTTTGTTTCAAATCAGATCTTGCCTTATGTTCTTTTTGCACATCTGATGATAGAACAGAGATCTTGGACATGAGCTTGGATATTTCAGATTCAAAATGTGAACGTTCTTGTTCAAAATCTTGTTCAAAATCTTGTTCAAAATCTTTTTCTAAGTTCTTGGTTTTATCAGAACTATCCTTGAAAATCCCAGTATTTCTTTTTTCAGCATTTCTGTTTTCAAGCTCATAAGACTGCTTCTTTTCTTTGAAATTTTGTCTTTCTTTTTCGAGCAAGTCTTGTAAAGTAGAAATCTGATTGGGAAGTTCAGTAATTTTATTTTCAAGAACTTTTCTTTCCATAGCAAATGTGTCTCTTTCAGTAAATAGAATCTTTTCAAAATCAGACACTTTCTTGGAAAGTTTAAGGCATCTCAGCTCAAGATCCTTCTTCTCTTGGTTAGCTTTCTTAGAAAAACCAGACAACTTTTGAGCATAAGATTTCTCTGAATCAGATTTAACTTTATCTGCTTGGAGACTCTTCTTCAGTTCAGCATTCTGTATCTCCAAGGCAAATATCTTCTCTTCGAAATCCTTAAACTTGAGTTGAAGCTCAACTGATTCATCTTTCAGCTCAGATGATTTTTGTTCAGTCGTCTTCAATTGGCTCTTAAGATTTGTAATCTTTCTCTCTTTTAGCTTTATCTCTTTCTCACAAGAATGAATGATATTTTCCTTTAAAGCAATCATTTTCTCTCTTTCTTTAATCTCTTCCTCTTTTGCACTGATGATACCTGCAATTGCAAAATCAGATTTAACTTTATCAGTACATTTTGCACAACCAGGAGTTTTATCAGAATTTGACAATTTAGATTTCAACTCCTGAATTTGTTTAAGAAGCTCTGAATTCTGATCTTTCAGTCTATCTCGCTCAGCTTCTATTTTTGGTATCTCAGGCACAAATTTTTTTAAAGTTGGAGTTATTTCATTTCCATCCACTATGATATGTGGAATTAAAATGATAGGCTCCAAATCATTGTTGTTGATCATCCTCTTTCTCTCTGTAGTAGACATCTTGACAGATTAGCTTGATAAGAATGATCGTTCAAGAAGTGCAGATTACAATCGGTGTGTAAAATCCAAAACTGATCAAATTTGAAATAACTAGCAAAAATTGACTAAGTACTAAAACTCGCAGACCACTGAAAAACTTGAAACTCGTAGACCACTGAGAAACTTGAAATTCGCAGACGCTTTAATGCGCAAAACACTGTTCACTGACAAAGTCGCAAATAGAGACGTGCGCGTTTGTAGAACTCGCAGACTGAAGAACTCGCAAAACACTCTTTCGGATAAACTCGCAGACTGTAACGTGCGCGTTTCTAGAACTCGTAGAGGCCTACTTACGCGTTTAACAAACTCACAAGCTAAAACTCGCAGATGGAATCTCGCACAAACTCGCAGACCAAAGAGTAAAATACGCAGGCTTTGATTTGCACATTCTATGAACTCGCTAATAACGCCTTGCGCGTTTGAGACCAAATTCTTCAACTTGCACGTTCTTGCGATGAACTTGCGCGTTTCACAGATCTTGCGCATTCTTGGGTTTTCCTTGCGTGTTCTAAGCCTGATCGATCAAAAATCAAGTAAAAATTGATTTATGATTCTGAAAATCACAGAATTTGTCCATGATACAATAGGAAACAAGATTACAATACTGAAATTACAAAAGAAATCGAAAATTACAGTGATTGATTCGAAATACAGTGTTCGACTTTCAACTATTCACGAAACCAACATTTTGATCAAATTGATCAATCTAAAGTTGAAATTAGTCTATGTGATCAGAACAAAACTTGATCCTATTGATAAAATGCACACAATCAAATCAAATTCTTGATTTAATTGTGCAAAAACAATATGAATCGAAATCAAACAGTGGTTTTTCAGTCCACCAAAAAATATTTCAAAAAAAATTTCAAATCTGATCCGAATCTGCTCCTTCTTGTTTGCTCTGATACCAATTGATATTGTATTCTAGATCAGATCAAGCTATTCATACTATCTCACTCAAGATCTAATAGTGTTTATTGTAGAGAGAGAAATATTCATATGTCTGATATTACAATGAAAGCTCTTACAACAATTAACAAGTCATATCCTATTTATACCAAGGATATGAAACACTCAAGTAACTTTAATAAGAAACCTCTCAAACTCTCAAGTACTTAAGCTCTCAAGTACTTAAAACTCTCTAAGACTAATGTTGACTTTACACTATTTGACTTACATAGACTTTCATTGACTACTCAAATACAAAGGCTTTTTACAAGACATTCCCAATTAAATCTTGGATACAATTTATACACTAACAGTAGACTTGTGCGAATTGTAACTTTCTTATACGGATTCTGTGTGATATACGAATTCTATCACTTTTCATGTGAATTGCTCTTTAGTCTCAGTGTATGCGAATTATGTACTTGAAGTTTTTAGAAATTTCATTTTCTGAAATTTTTTAAGACTTATATCTTTTATCTCAATTTGTTGAACTAAAGATCAATACTAGCAAATTTTGTTTGTGTGTGCAGATAATCTCATAATGTCTAAAGAACTTCTCTCGATGGGTTCCCAATCCAAACCTCTGGTGTAGTCTGTCGGAGAGTACGCTCAGTGGAAGAGGAGGATGGTTCAATTTTTAAACCACAAGAAGCGAGACTACATGAAATCAATTATAGATGGACCGGTTGAGCCTGTTGTGACTGTACCTGGACAGGATGCTACTGATACTTCTCCTGAGATTCCTGTCAGATATGTGCCGAAGCCATATCAATAATTCAACGAGAGGGAGAAGGAGCTGCACAAGATAGATGAAGAAGCTCTTATCTATCTCACAATGACTATTCCTAACGATATCTACAACCGAGTAGATAGTCGTGAATCCGCCAAGGCCATGTGGGATGAGCTCGAAAGACAGTTGCAGGGTACAGAACGGTCAATACAAACTAAGCTAAACCAGAGCATCAATGCATATGAAGGATTTCATGCCAAAGAAGGGGAAGCTTTAGTGGACACTTATAATAGATTCAATGTGATTCTGAATGATTTGAGGAGGAACGGGATGAACAAGTCTGTTTCAGAAATCAACTACAAGTTCATCAAGAATCTGAACCCCGAATGGAAGAGCTATGCTATAAACATCCAAATGACCAAGAATATGGCCCAGGAGGATGTAAATGACATCTTCAATACCCTCTCACAACATGAGGATGAGGTCAAAGCGTTGAACGAAGAAAAGAAGTTTGCCAAGGATTCGTTGGCTTTACTATCAAAAAGAAAAAAGGGTTCAAATTCAAAGTCCGTTTCTGCATCCAAATATAAATCAAAGAAGTCCAAATCTTTCCTCACAGAACTGAGCCAATCAAGTTTTCAATTATCTTCCGATGAGACTGAGCTGCACTCAGATGATGACATTCAGAAATTTGCTGAAAACCTGGCCCTCATCACCAAACAGTTCCAGAAGAGTTTTGGTAAGAAAAGGTACTCAAAGTCAAAGTATGAAGGGTACAGGAAGGATAGATCAGAGAATTATAAACCAAAGTTTGGAAAGAAAGAAGGAAAGAGAGAAGAGAAAAGAGAAGATAAGAGAAAAGAGAAGAGAAGAGAAGAGAAGAGAAGAGAAGAGAAGAGAGAAGATAAGAGAAAAGAGAAGAGAAGTCTGAGCCTAAATTTGGGAGGTGTTATAAATGTGGAAAGCCAGGCCACTTCTCGAAGGATTTCAAGTTCAAGAGGGTTAAGAATTCAATGTACTACGCCAAGAAGTCCTTACTAGCAAAGAAGCAAGAAGAAGGAAAAAAGTTAATGGATGAAGAAGAAAACTGGTTCTTTCAAAGTTCAGATGACGAATCAACCCATTTTACTCTGGTTTGCATGATGGCAAAGATCGATGAGAATGCAGAAACTTCTTCTAAACAATCAGATGGTGACTCTAAGGTAAGTATTGCTTTTAAAAACTCTGAACTTGTGGAATCGTTAATGCCTCAAATACAAAATATGGAGAAAGAGTTTGAAAATTTAAAAGGCAAACTTAGCAATGAACGACAATAAATGATGAGTTTTCGTGATGAAAACTGTGTGTCCCAATAAGCAATCATTCAATCAAGTAAACATATATTCAACACAATAAAGCAAACCTGATATTGATTAACCAAACGATTCAACGAGTTACAAGCTTGAATAACAGAAATTGACTTCTCTCTCTGTATTCTTTCTTGTTCACGGCGCACCACCACCACCACACCAGCCTCTCTCAATCAATGATTAATTTTGCAATTAAGCTCCTTCACCTCTTTAACACAAAACCTAATCTAATATATACTTAGGGTAACTAAGCCTAATGGGCTTGGCAAGGCTTGCCAAAACTTGGGCCCAACAACTAAACAAACTAAAATAACTAAATTATAAAGACTAATAATAAAAAATACGTAAACAGACTTTGACTATTTATTACAAAAGGACCCTAGACTATTTGTTGAGACGACTCTATCAGCTTTGACTTCAGTCTTCTACCTTCAGATAATTATGATCTTGAATCCAATAAATATGTGCTTTAACAAAAACGCATTGTTGAAGGTTGTTGTTGAGGATAAGGAATCTGAAAAAGATGCCTTGAAGAAAGAAAGATAAGTTTTGAAAGCTAAGATTGTTGAACTTGAAAGAAACTTAGTTAATCTAAATTCTGAAAAGGGTGAATTTAAAATCAAATTTGAAGTTTGCTTTCAGGAAAGGAATGAAGCATATTGCAAAAATCAAACAACTGGAGGATTTGAACTTAAAAAGAGGATAGACTGAGCAAACATTGAATTTTCTAACAAACAAACTCCAAGACGTCAGATTTTACAATGCTAAGACGGGATTAGGTTTAACAGAAAATTATGTTTTAAAGAAAGCCCCCGAAAACTTGTATAATTTTGATAAATTGGGGTCAAAACCAAAGAAAATCCCAAACATTCATGAAACATTTATTAAAGCTGAAACTCCCAACTCTGATATTTCTTCTAAAGGTAAAGAGGTGATAGATGACGATACGTCTAGTTGTGCTGATTCACAATCAAGTTTTAAATCAGTTGGACTTCAGTACAATGATTTGAACAAGAATTATAAAAACAGAAAACTTAAATTTGTCGAGTTTCAATCATTGTTTTCCACACAATCTCCAACTGAATCAGTCAACAATAACACAGATATACCTGAGACTGAATGTCAGTATGATGAGTATGACTAAGACACTGATGTTGTGACTCAAACTGCTATATCTGAATCAATCACTTCTAAATCTCCAAAAGAAGTTAAGAATGAAGAATGCTCAAATGTCATTAATCCTAGCATTCAAACTGAATTTGCAAACAAAATGACTGAGGAGATTTTTGATAAAATGATGAATGCTTCAGATCCTATCCCTATTATAGAGAAGCTTGACTCAGACTCTGTGATGAATCGAACATCTGATTTTGAAAAACAAATTAAAGACCTACAAAAGACCCTTGAAGAGTTAGAAGATGTCAGGATCTAATTCTTAACAAGAATAAAGAACTCAGAAACAATATTAAAGGAGTTTGCGGAATAACACTTTAATATTCAGAATATCAATGAAACAGTGAATATGAATCACAACTTGTAAACTTTATTGAAAGATTAAAGTTACAAGATTTCAAACAAAACCTCAATATTGATGAACAGGCTCACCAATACGAATTCTACTTCTCTAGAACTAGGGTTCTAAACCTTGAGGTTAATTCTCTATATGAAAACAAAAACTCAGAATATTGTCTAACTTGATATTCTAAACTATTTTCAATAAGTCTATATATATACTAAAGATAAAAGATAATTACAAAATATAAAAGATCTTCAGTATAATCTTCCATATTTATCTCCAAGTTTTCCATGAATATCTTCAATCAATACAGTTGTCTTCATTGCCATACGAAGTCTTCATCTCATAAGCAGTACTAACCATGTTCAGAAGCATTAACCATGTTCAGCAGTATTAATGAAGTTGGCAGTAGTAATCCCTTAGCAGTACTAACTACTAGCAGTACTAACTATGCTCAGCAGTAGTAACTTTATCAAGCAGTATTAATATTGTTTAGCAGTATTAATCTGTCTCAGAAGTACTAACCATGTTGTGCTAGCAGCATTAACCATACTTGTGCAAATTTTGAATTCCCAACAGAAGATAAGAATTGTGATCTCAAATTCAAACTTGACAAGTCTTTTGAGGAAAACAAAGAGCTTTCAAAAGAGCTAAATGATTTGTTTAAACAAAATTTGACTGACAAAAGGATGTTTGACTCTCAAAAATGGAATGTGCATTCAAATCCAGAGTTTGAGACTTCTTCCAAAACCTCTGTTGTTTATTCTGAAAGTCCTGAATATCTTCCAAGCATATTTGAAAAAGGCGAGTCTTCAGGTATTTTAAAGAAAAATTCATCTTTGAAGAAGAAAACTAACAAGGTTTCATTTCATGTTTCAGATCTAAGAAACAGAAATGGTAAAGGAGAATGGATGAAGAAAGGGAGTGAAAAGAAAGATGTTGAAAGTTATTGTAATGTTACCGATAGTGATGATTTGACAAGTAAAAGTTCGGACGATTCAAAGTGTCAAAATTGTATGAATAATTGTACTCATTTTGATAAATCAAAATTGTTGACATTTGCTCGTAAGAACTTGTTTTGCAAACACTGTCGTAACAATACATTTTCATTTAACTCCATTTATCCTAAGCCAAAGTTCGTTAAAAAGGCATCTAGAGCTAAAACAATATCCAAATCCTCAACACAACAAAGTAAAGTGTTTCATGCTAAGCCTGCTAATCTTTCTGGGAAAAAGAAATTTCATGATCTTAATGTTAAAATGATTCGGAAATGGGTACCAAAGACTAGATATGAATGGAGAATAAAGGCTAAGGTAGATGATATCAAGAAATTGCATGAGGCTAACAAAGAAGGACCCATCTGGATATAGGTACCTAAAAAGAAGTGATATGTTCTTTTTGCAGATCTGTCATCTGTGGTACATTGATTCAGGATGCTCTAGACACATGAAAGGATTTAAGTATCTACTGCATAATTATATTGAAGAACCTGCAGGAACAGTCAGCTTCGCCAACTCTGAGTTTAATGGAATCATCAGAGGACATGGTTCATTAAAGAATGGCACTGTGACGATCAAGAAAGCACTGTATGTAGAAGGACTTGATCACAATCTATTCAGTACAAGTCAATTTTGCGACAGTCAATATCAAGTTCGGTTTACAATCGATAGCTGTTTTATTGAAGACGTGAACGGTGATGAGATTTTCAGAGCAGAACGTCATGGTAATCTTTATGCGGTGAACTTTCCTACGCTCTCGGCTACAAAATCTGTATGCCTACTTGCTAAGGCAATGAAAGCTGAAAGTTGGACATGGCATCGGCGCTTGTCTCACCAGAACTTAAAAAGCGATTGATCAGTTAGCGAGACAAGGCATAGTCAAAGGTCTACCTGAAATGAGGTTTGAGAAAGATTCACTTTGCCCCGCTTGCGAGATGGGAAAGATGAAAAGGAGTTCACACAAAGCAAAGACTGAATCTTCCTGCTCAACACCTCTGGAACTCATTCATATGGACCTTTGCAGCCCAATGCGTACTTAATCTATCAACGGCAAAAAGTACATACTTGTTATGATAGACGAGTACTCGAGATACACTTGGTTGGACTTTCTGCAAAACAAATCTGATGTGCTAGAACTGATAATTGCCTTCATAAAAATGATCCAAGTTCGACTTCAAATGCCAGTTAAAACGTTGTGAAGTGATAACGACACAGAGTTCAAGAACGATACTCTTCAGAGTTATCTCACATCTGTTGGGATTTCTCACAGCTTCTCTGCTGCCTACACTCCACAACAAAATGGCGTGGTCGAAAGGAAAAATCCAACCTTGGTTGAAGCTACAAGAACGATGTTGGCAGAAGTCGCTGCGACCTCATGTTTTACTCAGAACCGAACGATCTTGATTAAAAGATTTAACAAAACAGCGTATGAACTTATTAATAAAAGAAAGCCGAACATTAAATTTCTATGTGTTTTTGGTTGTAGATGCTACATTTTAAATGACCATGATAATCTTGGAAAGTTTGACAAGAAAGCTGACGAAGGCTACTTTGTAGGATATTCTTTGATGTCTAAAGCCTATCGTTTATACAAAAGACGAATCAAGACTATCATGGAAAGCATGAACGTGTAGTTTGATGAGACTTCTACATTGACTTCTGAACACAACAGTTCAGAACTCAAGCTTAAAGAAAAGGCTTCTATTCAAGACAGAATAGAACCCAAATATTCACAATCTAAGCTTTCTAACTCATCCAATGTTACATCAGAATTAGACTTATTATTTCATGATTCGTTTATGGACATTTGTGCAGATTTTGACAAATCTGAAGCGTCCCGCATCAACGTCAGAGGTCCCAGCAGTTATTGAAGTTATATCTGGACCTTCTGAACCAGTCACTACAACAGCCTTGTCAGGTACATCTACACCTAATATTTCTGAAAGTGCTAATACTGATTTCGTGTCTGCAGATACAAATTCTGGAAGAGAAGTCCCGAGTATTTCATCTATTGCTCCAGAATTATCTGCTTCAGAAATAAATGTACAAGATGTCCCGAGTACATCCGAAGTTGCTCCTACTGTTTATGATGAATATGATGATGATAATACGCAAGAAAATGTTCAACCGATTCCAAGCACAACACGTTGGACAAAAGATCACCCCCTACATAATATCATTGGTGATGTACACAGTGGTGTTCAAACGCATGCAACATCTGCCAAATTTTGCTTATATTCAAGTTTCCTTAGTTCCTTGGAGCCTAAGAAAGTATCAGAAGCTGTGCGCAATCCCGATTGGATTCTAGCTATGCAAGACGAGCTTCTGAAATTTGAAAGGAACAAGGTTTGGCGACTAATCCCACTACCTAAAGATAAATGTGTGATCGACACAAAGTAGGTTTTCTGGAACAAGAGGGATGAAGCTGGAGTAGTAGTAAGAAACAAAGCTCGCCTAGTTGCTAAGGGTTACTGCCAACATGAAGGCATTGCTTACGACGAGACATTTGCCCCTGTAGCATGGATCGAAGCCATTAGGATCTTCTTATCCTATGCAGCCCATAAGAACTTTACTGTCTATCAAATGGACATAAAGTCTACGCTCTTAAATGGAATTTTGCATGAGGAGGTCTATGTTGCTCAACTTGAAGGTTTCGTTGATCCGAAACACCCAGATCATGTCTACGTTCTAGACAAAGCGCTATACGGTTTAAAATTGGCACCGAGAGCTTGGTATGAAACTTTAACTTAGTTCCTACTCGCTTCTGGTTTTAAAAAAGGTACAATCGATACAACCTTGTTCTTTAAAAAGCAAGGTGATAATATAATTCTAATACAGATTTATGTGGACGATATTATATTCGGGTCTGCTAATCCTAAATTCTGTAAGAACCTTTCTAAAACTATGGAATCTCATTTTGAAATTTCAATGATGGGTGAACTAACCTTTTTCCTTGGCTTTCAAGTAAAACAATCACCCGAAGGAATTTTCATAAATCAGTCTAAATGCATTAGAGATATCCTGAAAAAGTTCAATATGACTGATAGTTCAGTAATGAAAACGCCAATGGCAACCGAGACACTTTTAGATGCCGATTTGTCTGGTAAATCTGTTGATCAAAAAGTGTACCGAAGAATGATTGCATCATTACTGTATCTAACAACTAGCAGACCTGATATAATGTTTGCTACATGCTTCTGTGCTAGATATCAAGTTAATCCGAAGAAATCTCACCTCGTCGTTGTCAAAAGAATTCTTAGATACCTCAAAGGCACTCCCGAGTTAGGCCTTTGGTATCCTAAGTATTCCGGTTTTGATTTAACAGCCTATACAGATGTTGATCATGCAGGTTGCAAACTAGATCGAAAAAGCACATCTGGATCTTGTCAGTTTTTAGGAGACAAATTGGTTAGCTGGACTTCAAAGAAACAAAACTGCGTTTCTACATCCACCGCTGAGGCAGAATATGTAGTTGTGGCTAGCTGTTTTTCGCAAGTCCTCTAGATGAAGACCCAGTTGAAAGATTTTAGCTATTCCTACCAACGAGTTCCTATTTACTGCGATTCCAAGAGTGCGATAGCGATAACTGCTAATCTAGTGCAACACTCGAAGAGAAAGCACATTGATGTACGGTACCATTTCATAAAGGATCACGTGGAAAAAGGGCGATATTGAAATGCATTTTGTGCAAACTGACTACCAATTGGCTGACCTTTTCACTAAACCCTTAGATGAAAAGCGTTTCAACTTCTTAGTCAGCAAATTAGGTATGTTAAATGCCAGTCCATGATCCAAGGGGAGTGTATCTTATTTCTCTGCTTACATTGTATGTGTTTTTGGAAATCATGAACATTTTTTACTATTCATCATGTACTGACTAAAGCGGGATCATTTTTACGATGATTACCAAAACCTTTTATTTTGCACGCTGATTTCGAGTGACTATGGTTTCTGATTATCACAAATCAGGACCCATGCCTCAATGGTAAATCTGAAAATTACTATTCTCATCGGAGAATATGTAATAATGGCTTATGAATACTTCAATTTAGAACCCGTACTCAAATGTTTTTTTTTTCTGAAGGATGCTTATCAGATAACATCTTTTTAAGAAGTTTTTTTAATATGAGGGGGAGACTTACACTATCATATTTTTTAGGGGGAGAAGATATACGAAGTTTATTAGACTTTAATTGTCATATTTTCCTGATGAATTGACTTTTTACAGATATTGAGGGGGAGAATATTTGAAGTTTTGTAAAGGATGCATAAATGATAATATTCATTTCAGGGGGAGTTAAGATTTCTACATTGCAGGTATATCTTTCTGAATCTTAAACTCTATCACTTGTTGAAAGAAGGACAATTTTCACTTGTGAAAAATGATTTTCTTAAATGTTCAAACCATTTCACATTCTTAAAATGTTTTTTATGAATTGAGAAGTGTGATTTTAAATGATTTTCTTTGGATACTTTGATGACTAACTAACCGTGTGTTTCCAAAAGCTTAATACTTGTGTATTATCTTGTCTATATACTGTCAAGTATTCTTACACACATCGGTTCAGTACATTCTCATTACTTTGTTATTACCATGTATCAAATAGATAAATCTTTCTATGGTAATACTCCCGTTGTTTAGACTCTAAATTGTTTGAGATCAGACGTCTATTCTTTATATGTGCTTTCATTGATGATATGTTTATATCTTGTTCATATAAACATCTTACGTCTTTGATATCCCAAATTATTATTCTTCATGAATATTTGATCTGATTTTATCATTGTCAGATTCTCAAAACACTTAAATTGATTTCATTTTATTCATTCATTTTACTGTTTTGAGATATCTTAAATATTTAAAATGCTCAAATTTCATTATTATCTTTAATGAGCATACATACACTGACTATGATATCTTGTTCTTAACTGTCAACATAAATTGTTGAGCAACACATTTTTTAGGAGAAATTACATGGGATTCAGTGTGAGTGCATAAAAGAACTTCCATAGATTCACGTTAACCAGTGTTTCCTACCCCGGAAGTAATCCTTGAGTGGTTGAGGTGCTGAGTTAAAATGGAAAAGAGAGATTGGTTAGAATTGAGCTCAAATGTTTAAAAGAAAGAGGGTGTGAGAACAGAGTAAAAGAATATCAAACTCTACACCAAACTTTTTCTGAGTCGGGCAGCCACATAATCTGTTGGTTCACACTTCTTCGTGACCTTCATTGAAAAAGGCACATAGCCCATGCCAACTCTTGTATAAAACCCCACCTGCTACTCATTCTTCTCTCAACAAAAGAATGTTTCATTTTTCAAGGGGAAGCATCACATATTCTATTTGATCTTCATTTAGAAGACTCAAATATTGAAAAAGAAGGAAAGTTGCCCCACCTTCGACCCTTTCTCATGCACATTAAGTCTATGTATAACTGTTGTTATATCAATGGTTTACATAATTTTGAACCTTATTGAAAATCAATTATTGTGCTAATTCTTTCATACACAAGCATGTACACACATAAAATTCGTTTTTCTGTTAGAACATTCATAGATTAATCTTGTGTTTTTCAATGATTGAATGGAAGTCCTAGGGAGTGAACATTACTCAAGGTCCTTATATAGTACATCCGTTGTACTCGGTAACTTTGTGTTACTGATAGGCACTTTAACTGTTTCATTTGTTGATTCAGGGTTACCATTCCTAGTTTGTCTGAATTTGAAAAGATTCGGATGAATACATTTTTGAATTGACGGAAACTTATCAGATCAGTTGGGGGAGATTGTTCATATCATACCAAAGGAGGAGATTATTTTTCATGGAGACTGTGCTTATCTGATTATTTGGGGGAGATCATTCAAAGGTAGAGCTGACATTGAAAAGTTTCGGTGATTCTGATTCTCAAAATTCATCAAAAAGGGGGAGAAGTTTCAAAGTTCAAGTCAGACTTAAAGTTGATCATATCAGAATTGGGAAGATAGTTCGAGATTTTATAGTCAGATCAGTTTCAAAGCGGAAAGTACAAGAATGAGAAAGAAAAGTTAGATGGTTGATTGATTGATTCAAAGAAAGAAATAAATCTGAAAGCTGGATCAAAGTCAGAGATTGAAGAAAATGTTGGCTACTCAAAGCTACTAAAAGGTAATCCAAAAGGGAAGAATTGTTTAAAGTGTCATACATTGAAGATTAACCAAAGTGACAAAGTTTTGAACATGTAAAGTTTGTTGATGACATCAAAGATTTGAAGTTGTCAAAGCTGAAAAAGATTGTTTGCCGAAGATTGTTTTGAAGATAAGAAGACCTGAAGATAATTGTCAAAAAAAATTTAATCTTGAATCCAAAGGGGGAGATTGTTAGATATAAATTGTATTCAAGATTAAAATAGAGGGTCAAATATGTAATTGTCGTAAAGTAAAATTTTGTTGACTTAGTATAAATAGTTGTGGTTTCTTTGTAATCATTAAGTCACGCGCTCATTCGGAGAAAACACACACAGAGAGAACACAGAGAATTCGCATAGACGACAAGTGAGATATGTGACAATAATCTTGTGACTTCGTTGTAATCATATGAATTGAATACAAAAGATTATTTGATAATCTGTGTTTGAATTAGATTTCTAGTATTCTGGGATCACACTTCTCTCTCTTCCAGCCCATTGATCTGTCAACTAGATAAATCAAGAATCAAAATTCTTTCTCGCGCTAATACAATCAATGATGATCTCGTATTCTTGATAGACGCTTAAAGAGAAAAATCTATTCGAGTTGATCAAGCCTTGGATGCTCATAAAAAGAGTATTGAAAAAAGCCATTGCTTTTGTCGAACAAGATCTCTCCGAAGAAAATTTAAGAGAAACAGATCCCATCAGAGTCCAAGCTCGTTTACTAAAGAATGCTAAATGAGATCACAAGAAGAAAAGGACAAACTGAACGAGGAGCTGAAATGGTGCCAAGAAAAGATGAAGAATCGGCTCAGTCCTCGAAAGATCATAAATTCTACCATCGCTGGCAAACCAAAAGATAATGCTGCTATTGTCAACATAACCATCTTTAGGGACGACTTCAGTGTTGTATTTGATTACGCCTCTTGTCTTGGTGACTACAGATACTATGAATGTCTTGAAATCAGATATGTCATTCAAAAATCTAAGGCGAAATATAAGGAGTATGTGGAGATGCATCTACACCATCTCTTGGACAGAATCTAAAAAATTATCGAAGTTCCTCCACTACCTCCAAAGCCAACTCGCAAAAGAAAGTCTATCTCTTACAGTGATGAAAGACCTTCCCATAAGAACATACACAAAGTAAAATTATCAAAGAAAGAAGTCCTTGGTCCTCTACCAGATCTCTCAGAGTCGACTCTCTGTTTACTAGGCTATGGTACATTTAGTCCTGGCGAAGTACTCTCTGATCTTCATAGGTCACGAAGGCATTACTAGATATCAATGATTCACTCAACTGCCTTTATGTCTAGTGATTCATCTGATGAATCTCTTGCTCTGGTGTGATTTCTCTGAATATGGATCAGGGATGAAGACTTGTATACTCCTATAACTGAAAGTTAGAAAAATAAAAGGAGAACAAGCACCTGATTATTTGGACCTGGATAACAACTTTAGCTGATAGGTTCCCTTTCTTTTCATTGTATTTATCAGTCATACACATTCAATCTCAATAATTCACTGTACCTGTAATTTTCATATTCTCTTGTAATCTGATACGAATTAATGAAAATTTCAGTAGGGTGCTTTATTCCATCATAGTACTGAAAAAGATCCATAAAACAGTAAATGGGACATGTATGTTATGAGTCCTCTTATCCTTATGTTTTAGCACTTAGCAATTCTCTCATGTTGCTTTGTCAACACCAAATAAGGGGAGATTGTTGATCCAAACTCTTTCAGTAATTTGATGATGATCCTTATACTTAGTGAAATTTACATCTACTATTTTGTAAATTAAAGTATCAACGTCAGCGTTCACACTGAGTCTGTTCAGTGATCGCTGAAACGCTTTCCCTTGTAAAAAATATAATGTAATACCTGAAGACAAGACTAATGCTGAAAAAGACAAGTCTACTAATGATCTGAAGAGGCACTTAGTTAAACCATGATTAGTCTACCTGGTGTGAGAAATCAAGTATAAGCTTCAACTATAGATAAAGATGTTAGGTCCATAGATCACTGTTACAGCATAAATCTGTTGGATACAAGATCAAGAAGACTGAAGGTCAAAGTACAAGAAGTCAAAGCTGAGAAAGTCAAATCTCATCAAAGTCAAAGTCTTTTGTAATAAAAGTCAACAATTTTGTATTGTATTTTTAGTTTCCTTGTTTTAGTTGTAGGTATAAATAGTTTCTTTTCTTTTGGTAATTTGTAGAGAACTTAATTGAATCATTATTCAGTTGTATTTTAGAGAGAGAAATATCAGAGAGAAAGAGAGTTCGTTAGAGAGAGATTGTAGAGAGAGAAAGTGTAATTTTGGAATTGAATTGAAATCAAACAGGTAATTGTTTGTGATTTCTTGTTTTGTTTGATTAATCTTGATTAGAAACTAGAATCTGGGAAAATCAATTGGTATCAGAGCAGATCCAAATCGAAAAATCAAGAAATACGAATGTTCATACTGTGTTCTTCAAGTCCAGATCGATTCTGAGTTTTAGTGAGTTTTTGGAGTTGTAATCGATTAGGTTTTATTAGGAAAGTGAAATCGATTGAGTTTGTATAGAAAGATTTGTCAATTGCACTGTAATCAATTCAAATTTTCGAATTTTTGTGGTTTTTGTGTTCACGAGTTCTCGACACTGTGTCTTAATCAAATTTGTAATTTTTGTGTATTTGATCGAAAATCAGTGTTATTTTTGTGTTCGAGTTGTTTAGAAGATCAAATTGTCGAAGTTTCGAGTTAGATTTCTAGACATAAATGAGTGTTTGGTGAATTTGATCGATTTCAAGGTTTGCGGGTGTTCTTCAAAGTTTGTGTTTCATTCAACAAGGTTTGCGTTTGATTCATCGAGGTTTGCGTTTCATTCATCAAGAAGTGAAGGTTTGCGGTTCCTTCTAGAATCGAGAAGCTAAAGTTTGCGTTTCCCTTGAGAAACGAGAAGTGGATTTTACGGGCTGAATGACAAACGCAAAGTAGACGGATTTGAGATCAGAGACGAGTAGTGGTTTGCGTTTGTATCTAGACACGCAAAGTTTATCTTGCGGGTGTAACTAGACACGCAAAGTTTATCTTGCGGGTGTAATCAGAAACGGAAAGTTTGTCTTGCGTTTGAAATGTGAAACGCAAAGTTCATCTTTTGGGAACTTTTCATGACACGCAAAGTTGACAAACTCAAATTAGAAGTGTATCTAGAAACGCAAAGTTGAGTTCAGAGATAAGTTGAGGTTTGCGTTTGCCTCTTGAACCGCAAAGTAAGGGTTTGCGCATCACTCTTGAAGCGCAAAGTGTGGAGGACTTAGACAAATTTTTCAAAATAATAATATGGCGCCTTTAATAGTGAATTTTTTTTCTCTAGGGGCGCTGCCCCTCGACCCCGCAAGGGCGTTGCCCCTTGACCCCAATTTTTTCTCTAGGGGACCCCCGTGCTAAGTCTGCCTAGGGGGACATAGTTCTTTTTGTGATCAAAATCTCTGAAGTTTTATTTCAAGTTTTTCTGTATTTTTGAGATTTCATTTGGACTAACGATTAGTTTCTAGTTTCTTATTGCATATATTTTTCAAACAGGTTTTATCAAAATGACTTCCAAAGATGCTCTTTCCATTGGCACTGATGTCAAGCCTCCTGTTCTGTTTAAAGGGGAGTACGAACAGTGGAAAGACATATTTCTTGATTTTATAGACAAACATGCAAATGGAGAGAATATTATGTTGTCAATCACAGAAGGTCCTATGGTACCAATCACGGTTCAAATACCTGATGATGACTCGTCTGATAGTGAAGATGGTACTGAGGAAAGAGATCAAAAGATGAATACAGTGGCATTGGAAATCTCTCAGTATTCTGAAGAACAGAAAAGCCGATACAAAGCAGATAAACAAGCAAGATCCTTACTTCTTCAAAGTATCCTGAATGACATCTACATCAAAATAGACAGCTACAAGGGAAATTCTAAGAAGATGTGGGATCAGTTGCAGAAAATGATGATGGGATCCAAGGTCGGGAATCAGATGAAAGTGGCTAACTGCATCAACAGTTATGAGGAATTCAAAGCCAAAGAGAATGAAAGCTTAGAAGATACTTATGAACGGTTTGTCTTGCTTCTGAATGAGTTGTCCAAGAATAAGGTGAAAAAGAAGCAACTTGAGAACAATGTCAAATTCCTGAGCATCTTACAACCAGAATGGAAGAAGCATACACGTAGGATTAAACAGATGAAGGATCTAAATGACATACCGTTACATGAGGTATATGAGACTCTGAGGCAAAATGAGGAAGAAGTGGAAGAGAAAAGAACTGAGAAAAAGAAGGCTGAAAAGGTTCCTGATCCGATTGCATTGGTAGCCGGAGAGAAAAAGAAAGAAAAGAAAGAGAAGAAGAAAAAGAAGAAAGTGATTACAAGTTATGAGTCTGAATCTGAATCAGATGGTGATGATGGAGAAAGCCTCAAACAGGCTACGTTGCTATTGACCCGTGCATTCCAGAAAAAGTTTTAAAAGAAGCCGGGATCTAACTCACAGAGGTACTCTTCATCAAGTTCAAAGAATCATGAGCACCGAGAAAGGGTGGAAGGAAGGAGATATGAAGAGAACATATATGTTGAGAAGAAACCTGATGACAGGAAGAAGTATGTGAATGACTACACTGTTGTAGAAAACCAGCAAGTGATTCAGTCAAATGCTACAACTGTGGCAAGATTGGTCATTTTGCAAAAGATTGTAGCAAGCCAAAAGTTCGAAATTCTCAGTATTATCAGAACAAGCTGTTATTAGCCAAACAACAAGAAGCAGGCATCGCTTTAATGGCTGAAGACGAATTTTGGCTGGATCATAGAAGGTGAAGAGGAAGAGAAGGAAGAAACTGCTCATCTCTGTCTCATGGGAAAAGAAGTGAAGTATGATGAGTCAGATGACGAGACAGCTGATGAGTTATTAATCTTAACTGAAAAAGATTTTGTAACCAAAATGGAAGCTATGATGGTTGAGCTTAATGATCTTCAATTAAAACTGAAGAAAGAAAAAGACAGAGTTGCTAAAAGAAACAATAAGATATTTGAACTCAATAAGTCGGTTATTGGGAACAAAGATCTGATTGATTCTTTACGCAAGTCTGCTTCTGATTATAAATCTCAAGTAGATTGTTTTGAAAAGAAGATTTCTGATTTTGAAATTAAAGTTTCTAAATATGAGTTTGAGAAGAAAGAATCTGCACTAATTGTTCATAAACTGCAGGTTGAGAACAAGCTTTTGAATAAGAAGGTAAATGGTCTGGAAGACAAACTTTACGCAAGAGGACAAACAGATCAAACCATTTTTCTTAATGCACCTGATGAAGAGGCTGATGTTAAGGAAAAATGGGGACTTGGTTTTAAAAACCCCCATTACTTAAAGAAAGCCATCAGAAAACAACCAAAATTATATAATTTTGATTTTCTTGCATGTGTTGGTAAACATACTCATTTAAAACCCAAATTTGTTATCAAATTACCGGAAGAAGTTGAGGCCAAAGAAACTGAAAATAGAAAGAATTTAAAGAAAATGCAACTACCATTTAACTATGCAAAGTTAAATGATAGTTATCTTTCAGAAACACCAAAATTTCTTTCAAACGATTATTTTGCTAGTTATTCTGTTTCTGAGATGAAGGCAAAACCTGCAATTGCAAAGGTTTATGTTCCTCCACTCATTCTTGAAAGCAAAATAATTGAGCTTGAAAATGTTTTATCTGATGAAAAACTTTTGGTAGATATTGAACAAAGTGTGTTTTCTACTGTATTAAAGAACACTGTTTTACAATTTAAATCTACAAAGTGTTCTACAGTTTCAAAGGCACCTCAAACTTCAACTGATAACTTTGATGACTTATTTGAGTCTGCAAATGATTTTTTAAACTCTGATGGTGGGTGCATAGAAGAAATTGATATGTTTGACTTCAATGCTTCTCTTCCTGATCATTCTACTTGTCTTATAAATGAAAAGGTGTTACCAAGTGTTCATAAAACTGCTAAATCATCAACTAAAGTTGGTGAATTGATTTCTGTAACTGCTGATTATTATTCTCAAGGTAAGAAACATAAGAAACAGCGATTACAAAAACAGAAATACATTGGTACACAAAAGAAAACTCAATCTCAGAAATCTGCTTTTCCTAATAAATCTACATCTTGTGTTTCAGATATAAGCAAGAAAAGGTTGAAAACTCGAACTGAATGGCGACCAAAAAGGAAGGGTGATGAGAAAGCTGAATCAGTTTCTGATAATTCTTGTAATAGATCAGTTAGTAGTGATACTGATGTAGTTGATCAATTTGCTTCAAATAAACAAAACCTTGTAACTTCTTACAAGCGGTATTCAATAAAACAATTGATTCAATTATCTCCTATTTCTACTACATCTTATCATTATCGGAGAAATGATTTTGCTTACTCTCATAATTCTTCTGATTGGTTCGGATCTTATCATGTGTATTCTTCAAGATCTAATATTTTTAAAGGTTTTCAAAAGAACAAAGGGTCCATTTTCAAGTGGATACCAAAATCTTGTGCTAATATGTTAGGACCCGTTTTTAAATGGGTACCTAAATCTATTGTCTCCTGATTTCTCTTGCAGACCCGACATATGTGGTACTTGGACAGTGGATGTTCCAAGCATATGACTGGGCAAAAAGCTTTATTGTCTAACTATACAGAAAAATTCAGTGGAAATGTCAGATTTGGAAACGATCAGCTTTCACCTATCTTAGGATACGGTGACATTATTCAAGACAACATAACGATAAGTAAGGTGAGTTATGTTGAAGGCTTTCGGCACAACTTATTCAGCATTGGTCAATTCTGCGATAAAGGGTTAGAGGTCAACTTCAAGTCTAAGAGTTGCTCAGTTCGTACTGAAGACGGCACAAAACTCTTAGGTGGACATCGAAAGACAAACCTCTATACCATCAATCTTTCCAAAGTACAGATTGACAATCAAGTATGCTTGATGACAAAAGCTTCAACGCAACAAAGTTGGCTCTGGCACAGACGTTTATCTCATTTGAAATCAACAAGTTGGTTCGTGGGAAATTGGTCAAAGGACTTCTTGAGCTGAAATATGAACGAGAACACTTATACGCAGCATGTGAAAAGGGTAAGATGAAGAGAGCCGCACATAAACCGAAGCCTGAACCAAGCACTAGTTCTCCGTTAGAATTGTTACATATGGACTTGTGTGGTCCAATGAGAACTCAGAGTTTGGGTGGAAAGAAATACGTGTTAGTTATTGTGGACGATTACTCAAGATACACGTGGGTCAAATTTCCTCGATCAAAAGATGAGACGCCGGAAGTTCTCATTACTTTCTTAAAGACGACCGAGGTGAAAATGCAACAACAAGTCAAGTTTCTTCGAACGGACAACGACACAGAGTTCAAAAACAAGATAGTTGAAGAATATCTTGAATTGGTTGGGATATCACATCAGTACTCTGCTGCTTGAACGCCTGAACAAAATGGAGTAGTCGAAAGGCGAAATCGGACGCTAGTCGAGGCCGCTCGGACTATGCTTAGCCAATCGAACTTACCTCTATTCTTGTGGGCAGAAGTTGTATCGACTGCATGCCATACTCAAAATCGATCCATGATACACCGCCGTTTTCAAAAGACTCCATATGAGCTGATCAACAACAGAACACCAACTATCAATTATTTTCACATATTTGGGTGTAAATGTTTTGTGCTTAACGACAGAGAGAGTCTGAATAAATTCAGTGCTAAGGCAGATGAAGGCATATTTATCGGTTATTCTTCAACATCTGCAGCATATCGTGTTTATTTGAAAGATTCAAAGAAAGTTGTTGAGAGCGTTAATGTCACATTTGATGAAGATATGGCTTCTGATCAAATCAGTTCAGAACCCATTATCACAGGAGTATTAGCTTCTAGGCAGATCAGTCCAGAACCTGTTTCTACAGCGAAAGATTCGGATAACACTTCTACATCTAATTCACATTTAACTGATTTAGATTTGTTATTTGAATTCTTTTATGATGAGTTTCTAGGATCTAATATACCTAAATCTGTTGTGACTGACAGGTCTGAAGATACAAGTTGCAATCATCCAGTCACTTCAGATGTCATAACTGAACAAGCATCTCCTGTTCAGTCTGAAACTCACATTCCTATTGTTACTCCTACAGTTGAAGATACACAAGTTAATGTTGATCCAGAAATAAATGTTTTAGTTGGGTGTACTACATTGTCTACTCAACAGCCTGATTCTGCTGTTTCAACTGATACTTCTGCACATGAAACTTCAACTGAGAACCCCCCTTCTGTTATTCAAACTGAGATTCTGAAAGTGGATTTCTAGATGATGATAAAATTCAATCAGTATCTACTTCACTTCCACATGAGCATCGCTGGACCAAAGAGCATCCATTACATCAAGTAATTAGAGATCTCAACAAGCCTGTTCAGACTAGGTCAGCGACTATTAATCAATGTATGCATGACTCATTCCTCAGTAAGATTGAGCCAACGCGAGTATCAGAGGCTCTTGCTGATTCGGACTGGGTATCTGCTATGCAAGAAGAGATCAATCAGTTTGTAGCTCTAAAGGTTTGGAGATTAGTTCCAAAACCAGAAGGTAAAACAGTGATAGGAACTAAATGGGTATTTAAGAATAAAAAGGATGAAGATGGTATCGTCATAAGGAACAAAGCTAGACTTGTTGCCAAAGGTTACCGTCAAGAGGAAGGCATAGACTACGATGAGACGTATGCTCCAGTAGCGCGTATGGAAGTAATCCGCATGTTTCTAGCCTACGCAGCTCATAAGAATTTCACAGTCTTTCAGATGGATGTGAAAACAACCTTTCTGAATGGCATTCTTAAAGAGGAAGTGTACGTGTCTCAACCAGAAGGGTTCGTCAATCCAGAGAAGCCAGATCATGTTTATATCTTGGACAAAGCCCTCTATGGTTTAAAACAAGCCCCTCGAGCATGGTATGACGTTTTATCTAAATTCTTGGTCAAGTCCGGTTTTTCTAAAGGTAAGGTTGATACTACTTTATTCATCAAAAAGGAAAAAGCTGATATTATTCTTATTCAAATATATGTTGACGATATAATATTTGGTTCTACAAATTCAAAATTTTGCAAAAACTTTTCTAACCTCATGGTGTCACGTTTTCAAATGAGTATGATGGGAGAGATGAATTTCTTTCTCGGATTACAAGTAAAACAGTTTTCAACGGGGATTTTCATTAACCAATCTAAGTACATTTTGGACATTCCTCGGAAGTACAAAATGGAAAATTGTAAACCAATTGGAACCCCGATGGCACCAGGTACTAAGATTAACACTAATCCTTCGGGTAAAAGTGTTGATGTTAGGACTTATAGAGGTATGATAGGATCGTTAATGTATCTTACATCTAGTAGACCAGATATTATGTTTTCAACATGCTTATGTTCTAGATATCAGGCTGCTCCCAATGAATCCCATTTGGCTGTTGTCAAAAGGATTTTTAGATATCTGAAGGGGACTGCAGACCTTGGTTTGTGGTATCCTAAGGATACTGGGTTTCAACTGACTGCCTACTCAGATGCAGATCATGCAGGTTGCATGTTGGACAGAAAGAGTACTTCTGGTCATGTTCAATTTCTTTGAGACAAGCTCGTTAGCTGGGCATCAAAGAAACAATTATGCGTTTCCACATCGACTGCTGAAGCAGAGTATGTAGCTGCTGCCAGTTGCTGCTCTCAAGTCTTGTGGATGCGAACACAGCTGGGAGACTATGGATTCAAGTTTGATAAAATTCCAATTTATTGTGACTCGAAGAGTGCAATCGCGATATCTGCTAATCCTGTCCAGCATACGAAAACCAAACACATTGATGTCAGGTATCATTTTATAAAAGATAATGTAGAAAAAGGAAGAATTGAACTTTATTTTGTAAAAACAGATTATCAACTTGCAGATTTATTTACCAAACCCTTAGATGAAAAGAGATTTAATTTTCTTGTCTCTAAGCTTGGTATGTTAAATCTTAAGACATAATTGGTTGTTACCTACTAAAGTTACGAATTGTTATTTTTCATCATTTTCTTTATTTTTATGTCTGAAGGATATCTGCACTTTAATTGTTTGCTCATGATCTCAGGGGGAGTAAAAGAAGATTTTAGATGATCTACATTCATTTGAGGGGGAGCATAACTAATTTCTGCATTTTACTTAACTGACAATTTTTTTTTGTGATGCATGACTTTAGGGGGAGCATATAAGTCAAGTCAAAAGGAGTAAGACTATGATTTCTGATTATTTCTGATCAGAACTCGTACTTTAATTGTTTTACTGCTTTACGTCTTTTATTTTTTTTTTCTCGAATAAATTTTGTGAATAAATTTTGACTAGACTTTGAGACTTATGCAGGATGAGAGAGGATGACACGATCATATCTTTATGACTTACAGCGTGACTTTATGAGAATTAAGATTGAGCGAGAAGGTAAATTTCTTATCTTAATCTCAAATGTATCTGAAAGAAGGACAACTTTCAGATATAGAAAACATGTTCTGAAATGTTCAAACCACTTCCCGATTCTTAAACAGATTTTATAATTTGGAAGTGTGATTTTAAATGTTTTCATTTTATTTTTGTGCTTCATTGATAAACAAACCGTGTGTTATCCAAAGATTAATACTTGTGTATTGTCTTTTCTATATACTTTCAAGTATTCACACACATCGGTTTGACTTTGTTCAAAATGATCTTACCATGTCTCATATGGTAACCAATTTTTTCGATGGTAAGACACCCCGCTTGTACTTCAAAGAATTTTGAGCGTTATTTTATTTCGAAGCGTTCATTTCAAGAATGTTTATATTTTTTGTTTCGTATAGACACATATCCATTATTCTTGACCATAAGCTTTGATTGTTATATCATTCATTTCTGATCATTTTCATACAATGTCAGATTTTCAAACAAGTCTTTTGCATTTATATTCATTCATTCAATATATTTGTTTGAAAATACTTCCATGTTTTAAAATGCTCATATCTTCATGATTATATTCTGAGCATACATTCATCTGACATTTGTATATGAGCTTTTACTGATAAAGTTAAATCATCTGAGCAACATTATGCTTTTATAGGAAATATGGGTTCTTTGTGCTAAGAATTAACTGAACTTCTATGGAATCACGTTAACCAGTGATTTCTACCCAAGAAGTTACATAGAGATTGAGTGTGAGGAGTCAAAAAGAAATGAGTGTGGGTTGTGCGATGAGGTAAAATGGAAAAGAGAGTTTGGTTAGTAGTGAGCTTAATGATTAAAAGAAAGAGGGTGTGAGAACAGAGTAAAAGAATATCAAACTCTGCACCAACTATTTTCTGAGTCGGGCAGCCACATTACTAGCGTTTCACAACTCTTTGGTGAACGTTATTGAAACAGGCAACTAGCCCATGCCAACTCTTGCTAAAACCCCACCAACCACTCATTTTCTTCTCAAAAAGAAAATGTTTCATATTTTCTGGGGACGCAGCACATTATCTATTTGGTTTTCATTTGGAAAATCTGGATATTGAAAAAGAAGGAAGTCTACCCCACCTTCGCACTTCAATCATGCACATTGAGTCTGTGTTTATCTATTGTTGTCTCAGTGGTTTACACAACTTTGAGCCTTATTGAGAAGCTATCATCGTGCTTAATTCTTTCTACACATGCACGAACACACAAAGAATTTGTTTCTTTGTCATAACATTCATAGAAATTGCCTTTGTGGTGTTTCGATGATTGGATGGAAGACCTGGGGGAGTGAACATCAAAAAGGTCCTTTAAATTGTGTATTCGTTACACACAGTGACTTCGTGTTACTGACAGGCATTTTAACTGATTTTGTCTGGATTTGCAAAGATCTAGATGAATACTTGGTTATGGATCACATAATCAGAGGCTCAGTTTGACATATCAGAATGGTCAACGACATTTCTTGGGAGAAAAGTTTTGATGATATAGATGCTCAAATCATCAAAAAGGGGGAGATGATATCAAGAAATGTTAAAGTTTGGAAGAGATGATATCAAGAAGTGATAAAGTTTTGAGAGATATTTTTCAGAAATGTCCAAGTCAGAAAAGTTCAAAGTAAAGATTTGAAGAAGATCAAAGAATTTCTGAAAATTTGAGGAAATTTTCTTTAAAGATTACTTGCTAAAGCAATCCGAGCTGATTCTGAAGATAATTTCTTTCCAAAATCTGAAAGTGTGTTGTGAATGTTTTGGGGAGATTGTTAATTGTTTGAAGACAGTTTTGGAAAGAATACTGTTAAAGAAAAAGAGGAGATTGTACTGACAGAGCTTAAAGTGAAGACTGATTTGCTAGATCTTTCAACAAGTGATCTTGAATCCAAAGGGGGAGATTGTTAGAGCATAAATCTGTTGGATACAAGATCAAGAAGACTGAAGGTCAAAGTACAAGAAGTAAAAGCTGAGAAAGTCAAATCTCATCAAAGTCAAAGTCTTTTGTAATAAAAGTCAACATTTTTGTATTGTATTTTTAGTTTCCTTGTTTTAGTTGTAGGTATAAATAGTTTCTTTTCTTTTGGTAATTTGTAGAGAACTTAATTGAATCATTATTCATTTGTATTTTAGAGAGAGAAATATCAGAGAGAAAGAGAGTTCGTTAGAGAGAGATTGTAGAGAGAGAAAGTGTAATTTTGGAATTGAATTGAAATCAAACAGGTAATTGTTTGTGATTTCTTGTTTTGTTTGATTAATCTTGATTAGAAACTAGAATCTGGGAAAATCAATCACAGTTAATTCGATGTATGAAAGATTAACAAAAGGATTGGGAAGGAAATGTTTGTATTATTCACAAATCTAGAGAGAGCAGAATGTTTCTATCTCTAGATCACAGAGTTCACTTACGGCTACATTTTGAGAATGAAACTTACTAAACAATTAGAAAACAAATCCTATATATATACCCTCACACTCTTGTTTACATGTAAGCCCAAACCCAACGTACAAGGCCCAATTACAAATACATGATTACTTTACAAAAGTTCTAAACATAGAACATTTTATGTTCTAACATTCTCCCCCTAAGTTTTGTAAATGAATCATCATTTTCAAGCTAAAACTCTTCTCCCCCTTGATTTCTTTAGAAAATATAGCGTTGCTTAAACTTCAAAACAACTCCGGCTCCCCCTTGAAAATTGCTCTTATCCTTGAAGTTTCAACTTTAAAACCAGATCTGATGTAGACAATAACCTCGACTGAGTGCACACAAAGACAACTTTTATCTCTTGTAAATCCAACACATTCGGTATGCCCACAAGAAAGAAATATATGAATTATGACATGACAACCAAAGTGCATCTTAAGTTTATAACACCAAATATGTCTTTGAACCACGAGTTGAATAGGAATTCAGGTTAAGAACTTAATCTGATCATCTTGCATAAGGAAGCATCTTGTAGCAAACACCACAATGCAAGGGTTAGAAGAAAATTCTGATATTTGTTCAACAACTGATGAAATACGCTCATTTTCTAACTGCTTTTTAGAACACTGAACGAATGAACTCAATACTCCTTTCTTCACGAATCAACTGGATGATTATAAGCACTCAAGATTCTGAATCACAACCAAATCATCAGAACAATGATTGCAGTCACTCATACTTCTAATTGATCAGGTCAGAAGAATGATTAAGAGCACTCAAAGGTCTAACATCATAGAGAAGGACTCCAGACTGATGATTGCTAATCCAATCCAATCAGAGACTAAATCCAAACCTCCAGTATCTGAAAATCTTGACTGACATGAGAACTCATGAAAATTTAGATCAGTTGCTAAAAATATGTGACCAACAGAAGATAGAAATGATGTCACATATGAATTACGCGGAAAATCTCTGGAACAGGGCAAACTTGTAGCGAAATGGGTTCAGAACAGTCACTTTTTGCATACTACATGAAAACTTTTCGCATAACACACAATTGGCAGACCATTAATCGTTTAATTGCACAATTCACATGAGGCATGAGCCGAAATCTCCACAATTCACATAGGCTTGTATGTGAATTCCCCACATTTCGTATATGCCTATAAGCGAATTCCTCGCATTTCGCATATAACTATAAGCGAATTCTGAACTTCTCGCATATGTCTTTTAAGAGAATTCTATACTTCGAAAAAAAATTATCCTGGAAGCCACTTTTCGCATACAACGTCATGCGAATTCTTGACATTTTGCACAATGTGGCTTGCAAATTCTTCACAATTCGCACACAACTTAAGCACAGTAGCATGCGAATTTTCCACTTTTCTCATATGACTACATGCAAATTCCTGACTTAGAAAATTTGTTGTGTCCAAGGATGATTTATCATAGATCACAGTTAATTCGATGTATGAAAGATTAACAAGAGGATTGGGAAGGAAATGTTTGTATTATTCACAAATCTAGAGAGAGCATAATGTTTCTCTCTCTGGAACAAATAGTTCACTTACGACTACATTCTGAGAAAGAAACTTACTAAACATTTACAAAAAAAATCCTATATGTATACCCTCACACTCTTGTTTACATTTAAGCCCAAACCCAATGTACAAGGCCCAATTACAAATACATGATTACTTTACAAAACTTCTAAACATAGAACATTTTATGTTCTAACAAAAGACATAATCAAGAAGAGTTGAGGATGTTCATTAGTGATAGCTGATCATGAAGCTTGCCTTAAAAGATTTATTTGTTTTATCTACTTGCACAAATAGTACGAAGGTACAAAAGCAAACATGTTTTTTTTGTTCATAATCGTACAACCACTCTGTTTACAAAGACGGCTAAAAGCATGCAAAGGACAAAGTCAACCTAATGAAGTCACTACATAAGGAACACGTAGATAGTACCTTCCGACTTGCATTATTTGCATAAAGTATAAATAAAAGAGAATCCCTCTCTTGGATTGTTAGTGCACAAATATATTGGATACAAGATCATGAAGATTAATGGTGAAAGTCAAAGTCAAAAGATCAAGTCAACTCTCAATCAAAAGTTGTCAGGATCGAATTCTCAACAAGAATTAATTCTCAGAAACAATATCAAAGAAGTTTGCGGAATAACACTTTGATATCCAATGAAATAGTAAATCAATACAGAAAATATGAGGAACAAACTGTAAACTTGTATTGAATGCTTTGAAGTTACAGAATTACACACTCAACCTCAATATTGATGAACAGGCTCACCAATACGAATTCTACTTCTCTAGAATTAGGATCTATGCCTTGAGGTTGATTTTCTCTAAAAGAATGAAAACTAAAAAAATTGTTATCACCTATTCTAAACAATACTATATATATATACTGAATACAAAGATAATTACAATGAATAAAATATCTTCAGTATATCTTCTATGTATATCTCTAAGCTTCCATGTATATCCTTTCATACGAATCTTCATCATATAAGTAGTATTAATCTTCAGCAGCATTAACTTCCTTCTAGCAGCCTTAACTACTAAGCAGTACTAACCACTAGCAGTACTAACTAGCTAAGCAGTACTAACTTTGTTCAAGCAGTACTAACTTTGACTAGCAGTATTAATTAACACTAGCAGTAGTAACACTCAGCAGTACTAACCTTTATGTCTTCTAGCAGTATTAATATTGAACCAGCAGCATTAACCACACTTGATGAATTCTTCAGTTCCCAACAATCTCCCCCTAACTTGACTTTTAAGAAAAGAAGTCAAGTTCTTCAGATCTTCTTCAAGATGCTCCCAAAACTCCATTATGGTCTAAATTCCTGTGTTTGCATCCAATCCCAAACTCTGATTGATGGTTCTTTGAATCAAGTATTTAGCCATTTCTGAATCTGGAACACACCTTAACTTTTTCTTCAACATGGCATGTAGCTTCAATCTGCTATGATTATACACTCTATCCACTAGGAAGTATTCAGTGTGATTTAAATCCAAAGTCACTGTATATACTCCACTAATTTCATATAGAGTCCAACTGTTTACTGATTTGAAGACATCTTTGATCAAGTGCTTTACTTCTTCAGGTTTGAACATCATACACAGATACTCTATCACCAGTTTTGTAATTGAAATCCCTGGAGCTTTCAACTGATCTGCATACAACTTCATCCCTATATCAAACATTTCTTCAATATCAGACCTTGAGCATGTTCTGACAATTTTAGCCCAAGCACTGTAGACTTCATACTTTTCATCTTTTCTCTTCAGTCTGATATACTTCTTGCCATCTACTTCCAAAACATCCCAGTGAATGACTTCAGGAGGTTTAACTCCTACAGGTTCTGCTGCAATTGGTTCAGGAACTTTGTCCATCACAACCATGTACATCTTGACATCCTCAGTACTTGCAGGTTCTTTCATTGTAGATGACTCAGGTGCCTCTTCTTCTTCAGCAACCTTTTCAGCCTCTTCTTCCACTAATCTAGGCTTCTTTGTAGGCTTTCTCCTGGCAATCATCTTTGTTCTTTTTAAAGTCCTTAGACTTTCACCAATTGTTATTTCCTTCTCTGGAGTTTCTTGCTCATCAGGGAATGGTTTTTGTAAGAAATCATTGCTTTCTTTCATTCTTTTCTCCATTTCAACCCTTGCAAGATCATCCCCTTGAAGCTTTATTCTCTCAGCATCATACATCTTCTTGAGATTCTCAAAAGACATTTTTGAAAACATCTCTACCTTGACACCTACTGCACCCTTGAGGAAAGTAATCATTTTCTTTCTCTCTTGAGCACCCAGGTATGTCTTTGAAGGTTGTCTTTTCCTTGTAGCCATTTTGATCTTTTCAGACTTCCTCAAAGATGTGGCTTTTTGCTTGGCTTGTTCTGTTGCTAAGCTTTGTTGATAGGCTTTGTTTAACTCTGCAGCCATTGCTTTAGCTATCTCTCTATCTTTTAGCACTTGCATGGTTTCTGCTTCTTCAAATTCAGCGTGTATCTTTCTAGCTAGAGCTTCATCTGATTCAATCAGCTTCTGCTTTTTGATTGGTTTATCAGATTCAACTAACTTTGCCTTACCTTTATCTTTACCCATCTCCTTCTCAATGCTAGAGTTCTTTGTTGCATCACCTCTTTCTTTTATGACAACTCCTTTGGCCTTTGAGGTGACCTTGGGAGTATCATGTTTTGCTTTGATGAGTGTTTCTGCAACCTCAAGCTCTGTAAGGACCTCTTTTACTTGTTCTGCTGCTTCTTTCAGCTCAGCAGTATTAACCATGTCTGCTGCTTTACTTGAACTGGCAGTATTAATGGTTTCTGCTGCTGGCTCTGTTTCTGCTGCTTGCTCATTCTCCCCCTCAACATTATGTTTTTCCTCTTGCTCCCCCTTAGCTTTGGCATCAGCTTCTGACTCCCCCTTTTTGGGAGCATCAGTCACTGGTTTCCTCCTTCTGAGCACAAATTGTTTCTTCTTCTTTTGCAGAATCAGTTTCCTTACCATTTGCTTCAACTTGATGATTTGTTCTTGTTGTGACAGTACTATGAGTTTTAGCTCTTCTATATCTTTGCCCTGTTTGAGTACATCCATGTTGATGTTGCCCATTGCCTCCATCAATTCATCATAGTTATATCTGTCCTCACCTTCTCCAGGAGTGTTACCCCCTATTGAAGGATCATTGGATCTTTTAGTAGTGGAAGTCTTCTGCCTAGCAGAAGCACTATCCACCCCTGTGGTTTCTTGGCACCAGGGACCTTCAAATGATTGCTCATTCAAAGTTGCCATGGGGGAGGTCTTATTGATGTTACCACTTTCCTCCTCTGTGCTAGCAGGAGTAGTGGCAGCCTCATCACCCATATGCTCTACCTTCTCCTCAGAGAGCACCTCCTTTGGGTTGGGAGACACCCTTGTGGTTTCCCTTTGGATATTCTCTAGGGGAGAATTCTCCCTTAGAGGGCTTAAAGGCTTAGTTGGTGATGGTACAAGAAGGGAAGGAGCCTTCTTTACCTGTTTCCTTGTATAAGTTTGGGTAATTGGAGAAGTGGGCTTATTCAGAAGGGACTGTGGAATTGATTTTGAGAGGGAAGGTTAGGCTTGGCTAGCAGTGGGTTTGTCTAATGGGGGCCTTGACCCTGCTGCCATACCTTCATTGGTTTGGGACACCACCATCATTGTAGAGAACAATGGGGTGTCAACTCCTTCAGAGTCCCCAGCAGATCTTCTCATATTTGAGAAAACCTTGCCTTTGGGGGGTTTAGGTACATATACCCCAACAGGTTGAGGTATATCCGTCAATTGATTAGTAATAACTTCTTGAACAAACCTGGGATACATAAAGAAGCTCTTTTTTTTCCCATGTTTGAGACAAGATCATTGAAAATCATTTTAGAAAAATTCTACTTTCGGGCAGTGGCCAAGCACACCAAAGCATAAGCAATAGTGCTGCTGAACTCACTCCATCCAGTAGTCTTTTTGGATATGCAATGCATAAGAGTATGGACAAAGAAACGCCATTGGGGTGAGAATTTAGCTTTAGAAAATTTGAAAACACCCAATGGGCCTCCATACCCCATTCTTGTAAGATTTGAAAACAGTTCATCATTTGGGATAGAAGTTATACCAGATGCATCGTCTAGACGTAGACTGATGCGAATAACTTCTTCAGTAACTGTAAGTGAGTGATCACAGATTCTTGTCTTGATCATTTGCACACCATTTTCCACAACAATGGTTGCATTAGCCCATAACTGCCTTTGGTGCTCAATGTAGATTTTAGGGGATACAGTAAGAGCATGAGCAATGTGGCTTGACTTGAGGAAATCCACAATCTGATGAAATCCTGAAGCTTGCTTTGGCTTTTGTAGCATCGCAATCTCGTTGTGCTCGTCGATGAACGTCATGGATGCCATTGATCTTAGTGAAAACTTGCCTGAAAACTTCGAACGTGAGAGAGAAAAGGTTTTGAGCGCAAGAGAACAGTATGCAAAGAGTCGTTATGAACTTTTAGGCGGGCAAAAAGTATTTATAGTATTCGGAATATAAGCAGTATTAACCTAGAGCAGTATTAACTACTAGCAGTAGTAACGGCTAGCAGTATTAACTAACTAGCAGCATTAACTACTAAGCAGTATTAACCACTAGCAGTATTAACTGAAAGCAGTATTAACCACTAGGAGTATTAACTGAAAGCAGTATTAACCACGAGCAGTATTAACTAAAAGCAGTATTAACCACAAGCAGTATTAACTGAAAGCAGTATTAACTACAAGCAGTATTAACTGAAAGCAGTATTAACTGAAAGCAGTATTAACTGAAAGCAGTATTAACTGAAAGCAGTATTAACTGAAAGCAGTATTAACCACTAGCAGTATTAACTGAAAGCAGTATTAACCACTAGCAGTATTAACTATACTTACTCCTTTTAAACTTGCTAAATACTGAGTACTGCTATGCATATCCTGAAAAAGAAGATTAGTAACACCAAGAATAAAAATATACAGGTATAAAACCACTTTTTGAGAAGAAGATTATTCAAAGTTTATCATTCCCACACTTGTTACCAAGAAAGTGAATCTACCCACATCAAAAGCTTTAGTGAATAGATCAGCAAACTGATTATCAGTGTGAACTTTGACAACTTGAATAAGTTTCTTTTCATTACAATCTCTTATAAAGTGATACCTGATTTCAATGTGCTTTGTCTTTGAGTGCTTGACTGGATTATTTACAATGCTAATAGCACTGTTGTTGTCAATAAAGATTGGAGTGTGTAGAAAGGTTACCCCATAATCCAGCATTTGATTCTGAATCCATAAGACTTGAGAACAGCAACTTGCAGCTGCTATGTACTCTGCCTCTGTTGTAGATGTGGATAATGTGGTTTGTTTCTTGCACTGCCATGAGACTAGTCTAGCACCCAAAAACTGACATCCTCCAGAAGTAGATTTTCTGTCCAAGTTTGCCCCACCTAGATCACTGTCTGAGTATGCTATTAGGTCAAAAGGTGAGTTATGAGGATACCAAAGTCCCAATCTGGGTTGCCCTTTGAGATATCTGAATATCCTCTTAACAGCTTGAAAGTGATATTGCTTTGGCCTAACTTGAAATCTTGCACATACACAGACTGGAAACATAATATCTGGCCTTGATGCTGTGAGATACATGAGAGAGCCAATCATGGATCTATAAAGATGCACATCCATATCCTTTTCTAGTCTCTTAAGGTCATCACTCATCTTCTGATTGTGATCCCTGTACCTTTTAACAGTGTCTATGCAAGTTTTAGAGCAGAGATTAGAACTTACCTCAGATGGGAGATCACATACTTTAGCCATAAGAGCTTGATTCTGAATAGCTTCTTCTGCTTGATCACTCCAATCAAACCCCATTCCTTGTTGAGAAACAAGGGCTTGAGCAGAGTTTCTGTTGTTATTGAAGCTTCCAGATTGAGCTTGTTGATGGTTGTTGTTGTGAGACATTCCACTTCTGCATTCTCTAGCAAAATGTCCCTTCAGATAGCATTTGTAGCATTCTACCTTTGATTTATCAAACCCTGCTCCATCTTCTCTTCTTTGTGAGAAGTTGTTTCTTCCAGTCCTCTTTATAAACTTCTTAACCCTCATGGAGAGCATGGCCATCTGCCATTTAATATCCATCTCTTCCAGATCATCAGGATGAAGTTGTTCTAAGTCATCATTGATCAAAGAAGAATTTCCATGATTAGAAAGAAGAGCTTCAAATACATAATCAGTGCCTTTATCTAGATTTGATCCATTAGCAGCATTAACTGATTCAGAGTTAGCAGTAGAATCAATTGATGCTGATAGGAGTGCAGCATTATGAACATATCCAGAAGGCTTCTTCTTTGCCTCCACCTCAGCTTCAAATACTCTAAGATCATTGTACAGATCATCAAGTTCTTTGTCTTCCAACTGATCATTCTGTCTGAATGACACAGTGTACATGGTCCATTCATCTCTAAGGGACCTTAAGAACTTTCTGTTCACATCATCTTGATCAATCTGTACTCCCATAGTAGCTAGTTCACCAATTAGTTTATTAAACCTGTCAAAAGTTTGAGTCATGGACTCATTCTTAGTTGAGATGAAGTTTTCATACTGTTGTTTTAAGATTGCCTTTTGATTTCTCTTGGTACTTTTAGTACCTGAGAATCTCTTCTCTAGAGCATTCCAGAGCATCTGTGCATCAGTACAATTGCAGAATTGGTGTTGATACTCATTTGGAATGGCCAAGAGCAGTGTGCTCAAGGCTTTCATCTCTGTCTGTCTTGATTTCCTGTCTGTATCTGTCTTTGGAGGAGTTCTTTTGCCATCTTCACCAATCTTTCCTCCATCAGATGGGCCATTCTCAATGATGTCCCACATAGAGTAATCTGTGAGGAGAATATATTGCTTGATTCTGATTTTCCACATGTCAAATTCATTGGATCTGAGCATTGGAACTTTTGAGACCAAAGTACTGCTTGATTCTGTAAGATTTTCCATGATGAATAACTGTTTCTGAGAGAGTTTAGCTCTGATACCACTTGTCAGGATCGAATTCTCAACAAGAATTAATTCTCAGAAACAATATCAAAGAAGTTTGCGGAATAACACTTTGATATCCAATGAAATAGTAAATCAATACAGAAAATATGAGGAACAAACTGTAAACTTGTATTGAATGCTTTGAAGTTACAGAATTACACACTCAACCTCAATATTGATGAACAGGCTCACCAATACGAATTCTACTTCTCTAGAATTAGGATCTATGCCTTGAGGTTGATTTTCTCTAAAAGAATGAAAACTAAAAAAATTGTTATCACCTATTCTAAACAATACTATATATATATACTGAATACAAAGATAATTACAATGAATAAAATATCTTCAGTATATCTTCTATGTATATCTCTAAGCTTCCATGTATATCCTTTCATACGAATCTTCATCATATAAGCAGTATTAATCTTCAGCAACATTAACTTCCTTCTAGCAGCCTTAACTACTAAGCAGTACTAACCACTAGCAGTACTAACTAGCTAAGCAGTACTAACTTTGTTCAAGCAGTACTAACTTTGACTAGCAGTATTAATTAACACTAGCAGTAGTAACACTCAGCAGTACTAACCTTTATGTCTTCTAGCAGTATTAATATTGAACCAGCAGCATTAACCACACTTGATGAATTCTTCAGTTCCCAACAAAAGTCAAAGTTTTTGTAATAATGTAAAAGTCAAAGTGTCTTGTGTTAGTATTTGTCTTTGTATTCTTAGAGGGTATAAATAGTTTTATTTTCATTCGTAGACTCATATGACTATCTAAAAGTTCGAGTTTAGAGAGAGAAGAAGCTTCCTATTCATATGAATTCTAACTACAAAATTGTATTGAATCTAATGACAATTTGATTTGATTCTTGTTGTTCATCCTGAATCTAATAGTAATAAGAACGATTATTGTGGGACACACAATTGGTATCAGAGTAGAATTCAATCGAAATCCTTCAAGGAAATGTTTCGCACCACTGTTCGTTGACATTTGTTCAAATTTTGAATTTTTTCAATGTAATTGTGAGATTAATTGAGTCTAGTGTGTTCGTTTGATGTATTGGACAAATTCTTTATTGGTTTGTATCGATCTTGCACTGTAATTCTCGATTAATTTTGAGATTTTGTAAGTTTTGGAGTTCACGAGTTCTAAGCACTATATTGAATCTGAATTGTTTGATTAGATGAATTTCTTCGAAATTCATTGTTTGTAATAGGTTCTTTTATCATTTTGGATAAATATGGTGAAGTTTCGAATTCAGAATCGATGGATTGATGGCTTTTGAGTAGATTATAGTGGTTTTGAGTCGATAATTGATGAACTCGAATGAGATACTGAAGAACTCGCAAGATCTACAGAATCCGTATCAAGAACTCGCATGAAGAAAGGATTTCGCATAAAATTGTCTGGAAAAATCACAAGTACAAAATTCGCATAAGGTTTTGTGCAAATTGATCAGGATTCGCATAAGTTTCATATACGAAAAGTTGGTTGAAGGACATATTTCGCATAAAGCTTCGTGCAAAAAGTAAGGTTTTCGCATCAGAGTATCATACGAAATCCTTGAATTCGCATAAGGGTATGTGCGAATTGCTCAGATTTTGCATGAAAAATTGGAAATTTTTCTAAGGCTAGAATTTGTATCGATACGTATTGCTCGAGGTTGAAATATATTATAAGTATAGAATTCGTATGTACCTATAGTGATAAAATCTCGTGCAAAAAGTTGAAGTTCTTCGAATTTTGCTAAGTCTAGATTTCGCATATAGTAGTGTGTGAATTCTTAGAACTCGGATGTAGGCACTTGCGAATTCTGAAGTGTGCGAATTACAGGGGTTCTGCGAATTGTGGTGTTTGTTTTTCTTTGTGCGAATTGTTTAGTCAAGAGTGGTGTGCGAATTCCATCCTTAGGAAATTTTTGGAAATTTTATTTCTGAAAAATTATTTCTAAGTTTTTCTGTATATTGATTTCTTTTGAACTAACGATCATTTCAAGTTCTTATTGAACAGTGTTTTTGTCAGGCTGACTTCCAGAGAGGCTCTTGCTATTGGAACAGACGTAAAACCACCAGTTCTTTTTAAGGGAGAATACGAGCAGTGGAAGGATAGATTCCAGGACTTCATTGACCGGAATGATCTAGGTGACTACATCAGAATATCTTTGAAAGAAGGAGTGATGAAACCTCCTACCAAGATTTATTCTACAGAAACAGAAGATGAAGAATTAGTAAACAAAGAGTATCCATTACCAATTGAAGATTATACTGAGGAACAGAAGAAAAAGCTAAAAGTTGATAGGTTGGCAAGATCTTTCATTCTGCAAGGAATTCCCAATGAGATATATGTCAAGATGGACAATTATAATGCTACGGGGAAAGAAATATGGGATCAGCTTGAGAAAATGATGCTTGGGTCTAAGATTGGTAATCAGCTGAAAGTGTCAAACTGCCTGAATAACTACGAAGAATTCAAAGCAAAGGAAGGTGAAAGTTTAGAGGCTAGTTATGATAGGTTTGTGACTCTTCTGAACGAGTTGAGCAAGAACAAAGTCAATAAGTCTCAGATTGAGCTGAATGTGAAATTCTTGAGCATTCTACAGCTATAGTGGAAAAGGTTTACCAGACAGATGAAACAGATGAAAGATCTGAAATGAGATACCACTCCATGAGGTTTATGAGACTTTAAGGAAGAACGAGGAAGAGGTAGAGGATATTAAATATAAGAAGAAGAAAGCTGAGAAATTGGTAGCATATCCGATTGCATTAGTTGTCAAGAAGAAAGAGAAACTGTCAGTGAGTTTGAAGAAGAAATAGAAAGTAGTTATTTCTGAATTTGAGGAAGTTGAAAGTGAGGAGGATTATGATTCTGATGATTGTGAGAACTTAAAGCAAGCTATGCTACTGTTGATCAAAGCTTTAGAAGAAATTCTACAAGAAACCAGGGCCAAACAATCAGAGGTACTCATCGGGATCCAAAAATTATGAGCATACGGAGAGAGTTGAAGGGAAAAGGTTTGAGGAGAAACGGCCAGAGGAGAAAAAGTATGGGAACATGAATGAGGAGAAGAAAGAAACAGAACAAGTAAAGTGCTATAATTGTGACAAAGTAGGCCATTATGCTAAGGATTGTCAGAAACCGAAGGTCCGGGAATTCAGAGTACTACAAGAACAAAATGCTTTTGGCCAAGCAACAAGAAGCTGGCAAAGCATTAATGGCTGAAGACGAATACTGGCTGGAATATTCTGAACCTGATTCTGACAAGGAGGAAACTGCACACATGTGTTTCATGGGTTAGAATATCATTGAAGCAGATTCTGATGCAGAGGATACTGAAGAGGTATGTGACTGAATCTGATTTTCTAAATCAAATGCAATCCATGATGATTGAACTTCAGGATTTACAGTCTAAGCTTAAATGCGAAAAAGGTATCATTAAAGAGAAAAATCAATCAATACTGAAGCTCAACAATGATATTGCTGAGAAGAATATATTGATTGAGGCTTTACATAAAAATATTGATACCAGTGCTAGTGAAAAGATTGTTATCCATAAACAACTATCTGAAACATCATCAAAATTTAAATTGTGTGAACTTGAAGTTAAAGAAGTTGCGAAAAAGTGTTTATCTTTAAAGAAAGAAAACAAATCTTTGGTTGAGAAAGTGAGTGGTTTGGAAGAGAAACTTTACACTCTTTGTCAGACTGAGCAAACCATTCATCTCAACAAACCAAAAGAGAGTAGTGAGTGTTGGGGTCTTGGTTATGATAACGCACACTATCTGAAAAGGGTATTTTCAAAGTTCCTGCCTTATACGATTTGGTTTTCTTAAATTGGCACCTCAATACCCTGAACTCAAAGTTAAATGGACAAAACTATCAGATGAGGATGAAGCTAAGGAAACTGAGAAAAGAAAGAATAAAACTAAAATTCAACTTCCATTTCGATATGAGAGGTTGAATTCTAGTTATAGTTCTACACAATCAAATTTTCTTTCTAAGGATTACTTTCAAATCTATTCTACAGAGGAAATGGAGGAAAAACCTGTTGAAGGTAAAATTTATGTTCCTCCACTCATTTTAGAAAGTAAAATTTATGAACATGAAAATACTCTTGCAGAAGAGAGGATTTTGACTAGGTTAGAACAAATGGTGTTTTCAACTATTTTTATCAACACTGATTTCTCAAAGTCTTCTAAAGCTTCTAAATCAAATGATGTTAATGGTCTGTTTGATGAAGGTTTTGATTTCCTAAACTCTGATGGTTGTTTTGATGAATGTGTTGATCAATTTGATTTTAGTGCAAAACTTCCAGATCATACATAATTCATTATTAATTCTAATGGTTTACCCAGTGTGTATGAGAAAGATGAATCATCAACGAAAGTTGATAAACTAGATTTTGTGAGTACAACTCAAGCCAAAGGTAAGAAGAAAAGGAATAGGCACTCACAGAAATGGACTACCACTGGTAAATCAAAGAATAAACAATCTTTTAAATCTCACAGTTCTAACTTTCAAAGTTCATATGTTTCAGATGTGAAAAACAAAAAGCTGAAGTGAAATTAGAGTGGATACCAAAGAAGAAAATTGATGAGACTGTAAAATCATGTCCTGATATTCATTGTAATATAATGACTGTTAGTAATACTGATGTAGTTGGTAATGTTGCTTTTCACAAACCAAAACTTGTAACTTCTTACAAGCATTACTCAATAAAGCAATTACTCCAATGATCTCCGTCTACTAATAGGTCTTCTATAAATCTTCGAAATAGTTTTGTGTCTCACCAATTTTCTGATGATTGGATTGGTTCATATTATGTCTATTCTAATTCATTTGTTTCAACAGTTTTTCAAAATCAATGAGAACCCAAATTCAAATGGGTGCCAAAATCTTGTGCTAACATGAAGGGACCCATATATAAATGGGTACCTAAACCTGTTGATCCTTGATTTCTCATGTGCAGACCCGTCATATGTGGTACTTGGATTCTGGTTGCTCCAAGCATATGACCGGGCAAAAAGATATTTTATCTAATTATACAAAGAAATTCTGCGGGAACGTCAGATTTGGAAATGACCAGTTTTCACCAATCTTGGGATATGGTGATAAGTCCAATTCAAGCCATGTTCATTCAATTCAAACACAAATCAATCAAATATTTTAGAGAGAGGATTTAGAGAGAGAAAGTCATATGTATTCAACTAGTCACAAGTGTACAAGATGTGCGAACAGCTCTCAAGGTTACATGAAACTCTCACAAGGCTAAGCTATATATACTAGCTACTTCTCTCAAACAAAGAAACTCTCAAACAATAGAAACTCTCAAAGACTTAATACAAAGACAAAGTCACAGACAATTACAAAAGTCAAACTAACTTGATCTAAACAATGCATTAACAATCTCCCCCTTTTAGATCAAGTGTTGATGATTGGCATGCCCCAACGCGAATGACTCCCTTGTCTAATCCCGAGCAAAGATTCAATGATTCTAATTCCCCTTTTGAAATGCAGTTTATCATCCAAAGCATCTAACACACGGATCAAAGCAAGCTATTGAATTTTCCAAGACCTTTCTCTCCTCAGTTAACTTTTTATTTATCCTCTTTGTACTTTCTGTTGAGCTGGAGTCTGACCACCTTAATAGTTCCATCTAAAAACTTTGACAATTCAGATATCCTCATTAACCTCTTCTTATTCTCTACATTCTTGTAAACAACTCCAAGCTCTGGTTGGTCAATAACTTTGAAAAAAATCAAGATTCTCCAAATTTTCATAATCCAAATTAGGCTTAGTCATATTCTCCTTCTTCTGATTAGTCTCCAAGGCAAGCTGAAATCATAACAGTAGGTATAATTGACATGCCTTCTCATGAATCTTTTGACAACTTCTAAGGCAAAGACAATGTTTTCAGGACATACTGTCATGTTCCAGAATAAATGATAGAGATATTCAATGTCTTATACATCCAAATGAGAAAAAATCAGCTTCTGAAAATTCACAGTGTGTAAGATCTCTTCTTTGAACGTAAAACACTGGATACCAGACTTTTCTGTGAAACTTTCTCAACTTGACATGCTTAACAGTGACAATTCCGGATTTGTTCTTGACATATTTCGCAGCTTTTCTCTCCCAAGTAATCATCCTTGCATATTCTTCTTGAACTTCCTATGGTAGATGAGAAACACCCAAGACCTTGTGAGTATCTAACACTATGATCCTGTGCACAAACATTTTCTTCCTATCCTCCTCCAGAAAAGGAACTTTCAAAGCATTCCTCATATTCTTAATTTCAGCATCAATAGGAACAAGAGATGCTTGAGGTGCTTCTGAAGGTCCTGCTTGGGTTTCAATTGCGTTAGAAGGAAAGAAGGCATCAGGATTAGGTAAAGGATAAGTTTCAGGTTGGTTTTCAAGGTTGGTTTCAGGATTGATTTCAGGGTTGATTTCAATGTGGGTTTCATGAATTGGGCTTGGAAATCTTTGTGGGCTTGGAAGGTTTATAGGGCTAGGTGGGATAATTTGGCTAGGTGGGTTTTCTGGGCTAGGTGGAGGTTGGTTTACTAGGCTAGGAATGTTTTCTAGTTGGTTAGAAGGTTCAACAAGGTTTATTTCTTTGAAGGTGGGTATTTCAGGTGGGGTTCTGACGGTTTCTGGAATATCATGGTGCACAAGACTCATTTGTAAGTCATCTGGAGTGCCCGTCAAGATGTCTAGGATATTCTCATTACCCTCTTCATCAGAATCCATCAGACCTTCCTTTCTTCCTCCTTAAATCTGTGGAATTTATCATACTTTTCAAATGCAGTATCTTCTTCATCTGATGAAAGATTGATGATATCTATGTCAAGCATCCCAGTAAGCAGCAATATTTCATCTCTTGTAGCAACCTTAGGCTTTTCAACCCTTGGTTCTACGTCCTCATTCACATATAGCATAATTTCATCAACTTATTCATCAACACCTGCATCTGCCATCTCAACATCTTCTCCTTCTTGAGTTTGAACCTGAGCAAGTTCAGCATCTGTAGCAGTTCATTCTCTCTTACTCATCTCCCCCTCATGATCTTGATCAGAATCACGATCATGTCTTTTGCTTAGAACTACTTGGGCTTTGCAAGAATCCTGAACTGCTCGGGTGAGATCTTGAAGATTCTGTACCACTTCAGACTTAAAAGATTGGAATTCTGCAGTAGTGACATAGTCTGAAGGTACTTGTTGTTGCTGAGATCTCAATAACCCAATAAAATCAGCCTCAGATTCATCAACTGGTGCCTGAGATAATAACTTGGCATGTAGAAGAGATTTCAGCTCCTCCACAGATTGATCAGCAGGTTGTACTGGTGGTGGTGGAAGTGGCTGAACAGGCATTTCAACAGCTGGACCTTTCCCTTTCAGTAGGCTCTTGACTTTGGAAATCTCCTCCTCAAACTTTACAGATAATGTCTCAGAAACATGTTTCTCAACAGACTTTAAGGCGCCATCGTGGTAATCCTTTGACACAAAGTCAGGAAAAATAACTCCGCGGTCACTTAGACTTCTCGTTGTCACAACTGTTGAGGATCCAACAGTGGCCTGTGTTCAAAGCTGGAATCTCGATAGCAATGACAGGACTTCCATCCGATCCTCGTAGTCCGGAATGTAGAGCTACTATGGATGTTCTGACCGGGTCACTCAAACGAACGGTAATAGCAGAAGTATGTGTGTGTGTCTTAGGAATAAGAAATGATAAACCAATAGGCTCTAGACTCGATGGTGCACAAAAAGAAATTGAGCTCTAGTTTCAATACTTGCCATTTCCGAGTGAAATGCAGATAGAGTTTGTGCTAAAACCCTGTGTGAAAATGAGACTACAGCCTGTTGAGAAGCAGTAGAATGGCTGGTAGAGGTGTGCAATTGCATAAGTGTGCTACTTATGACTTGTGCTTCCGAATGCAACACATACAACGGAGCACTGGATTTGGTTACCCTTCTGGAACGGTAGGTTATGTTGCACTCTCTCTCACCATATTCTTTTTCTGCAATCTCTCTTTGCTTCACATTTTCAATATTTTTAACTATACCTTCCTCAGATCTTCTTATGTCTCCCAAAACATGCGCAATTTCAGTACCAGCAGTGTCGATCTCCATGTCCTCATGCTGTAGAGAGACATCATCTAAGAAACCAAAGATGTGTTGGAGATTTTCATCTTCAACATCAGCATCATGTAAGATAACATCTTCTTGTTGATGTTCCGATGTTGCCAAAGGAATGGAATCTGTCGAGCTGGCACGCCGATCCGACTCAGTATCAGAATTCGCATCTTCATCAGCTCTCCTTACCTGAGGACTTGATTGACGGATTATAGTCCTTTCAGGTTCGGATGTGGAAACCTCTAGATGTGTGGCATCTTGTGCCAAGGTCCCCACAGCTTCAAATATGATATTTTGAACCCCACCTGTTCCCCTCTCTGAATTTTCTCTCATCTCTCCCCGTTCCTGGACCCCCGTGATCTCAGGAACCCTTACCGACTCCTCTCTCCTAAGGGTTGAGTCTTGGGTAGGGATAACCAGTGTTGGTAATCCCATAGACTCTCTATACTCTATTACACACTCAGAGGTCGGATTAGCGTATGAGAGTAGAGCTTCTGGAACTGGCATAGAGTTTGCAAAAGTCTTCTTTTGCTTCTGGAGATACTTCATCTCATATTCTGGTGCAAGCTCATGATGAGATTTTTTCGGAATATCTCGATTTGAGAGGATCATGTTGGATTATCAACTGAAGAAATATTTGGTATGGCACATAGATTGGTCTCTTCGAAGTCCTCTTACTGATCACCTTCTCATAAAGATTCGTCCAGAATGCTACTGAGTAATCGACGTGTAGATCGTACACAACAGCATGAAATAGCCTCAGTGTGTGCATATTTGTATTATCCAGACTGGAATTTCTTGAAGTCAAGCATCTGTTGAATACAGAGAACATCTGATAGTAGAATTGAGGAAGATTAGTCTTCTTGAATTCACTAATCTTTGTAAGTGGACCATCATATCCCAAGGCTTTGATGCCTTCAAATACTTCTGAATCCACCGAATATGAGTCAAAAGATGTTCTGCCTGGTCTAGAGTCTGCCTCTGGTAGATCAAGTATCAATCTGAGTCTTTGTTAGGTCAAGATGGATGTGAAGTTGTCAATCCGGATCTTGAATTATTTGACCTTTTCACTTTTAACCACATGCTCAATTGTTTTCCAGGCTTGCTGCAAGTAGATCATTGGAATGGCAGCAGTGTCTGTCAGAGCCTGATTCAGTGGATGTCCCTTCAGAATTTCCACTACAAGTAGATTGACATTTAGTGAGTCAAAGTCCACATGATGGTTGTTTGAATATGATAACAGATACTCAGACGGATGTATCAAGGCATGATCAGGATCTACTCTGACTTCTGACTGGAAATGAGATCTGGAAGAAGGCATAGGAGTTGCCTTAGAGACATTGGGATCATATTCATCCATATGGACACTTGGAACATTTGAGATTTCTTCCGCCATTGTTTTCCTGAAAAAGATAACAAGTATTGGATAGAATCCAATGTATTAGTCCATAAGCTCAAATCTTTGTTTTCAGAAAACATTTTGATACACAGAATATCAAGTACAGAAAGATTGTACTTTGAAGCTCAAAAATGATAAGCATAGAAAGTTACAAGAAACAAAATGTAACTGCAACAAAAATTAAAAAAAATTGACCAAAAAGACACAAACTTGAACAAGACACTTGTTATTTTGATTTGTTCTCTCAAATGATGTAGTAATGCATCAACACTTAAAGGTGAAAAATATTGAAAAAGTTTCTAAGTCCAGAACTCTCATGACACTAAGAGGGACTAGAAACTCGTAGGTCAAGAAGCTTGCAAGGTATCCAAAACTCGCAAAGCGTATGAAACTCGCACGAACAGTGAACTGATCCAAGAACACGCATAAACCTAAGTATTAACATTCGCATGAAATGTTCGAAGTGAAAAATACTCAGATACTGTTCATTGAAGAAATTTGAATTTCAAATTTCAAAAAAAAAATGAAATATTTTACCCAAAAGTCTGAATTATATCCTTTTTTAAGTTCAATTTAGGTTTAAATGACAAGATTTAGATTCATTTTAGATGTTAACAATACTTGGTCCATATAAATAAAACAGTCCAAAAATCTCCATTTCAAGAGTTCGAGTTCATAATTTTGAATAAGACAGTTCATTTGTTCGAGTCCAATAAATCCATGAGTCAAGGAAACCTGCAAATTAGTAAAATCGAGCAAACCCAGATAGAAATTAAGTGCAAATAACAATACCATAAATCATTTAATCGAACAGTGTTCAAAATACTAAGAGTCGTTCAAGAACATAAACCGACACAAGATGAAAAAATAAAAAAAAATTAAAACCCTAGAAATTGAAAATCGAACAAGAAAATCGAAAGAAAAGATGTAAAAACATATTAGAAACATTAAACAAACAAAGATAATCTAAACACCTACACTAATTCTTCGAAGAAAGATCTGAACTTGAAAGGTCGCACAAAAAATTGAGAGAAAAATAATGCTAAGTGAAGAACTCGCTAAGTAGAACTGAGAGAAGTGGTATGAAAAGAGAAAACTCGCAAATTTATACTCAGAAAGTGATATGACACGTGACACAATTTGAGTGAATGACACACTTCTCGCAGATCGAAGAAAGGAACTTGCCGCACAATGAGTGACAAGTCAGTGTGTGCACTTCGCGCATGAACGATGTGCGCGAAGTATATAACTCGCAAATTGTGACTTGAGCGAAGATAAAACTTGCATGACCTTATATGCGCGAAGAGATATGAATAGTGAAAACTCGCACGCTGTTGTGTGCGCGAAGTAGAAATGCGCACGACATAGCTTGCGAGTTTTGTACTTTGCGCAACCTTTGCTATGCACGAATTGAGAACTCGCACGACTTAGTGTGCGCGTTTTACACTTTGCGCATGCAATGGTTTGAGGAAAGTAGAAACTCGCATAATGCTATGAGCGTTCTACACTTAGAATTTTTTTTGAGAAACTTTCAAAAATGGAAACTTTCCAAAAATACTTTGTTACACTTTCCCAAAATAGCAAGTTTATGAAAAACCCTTTTAAGCCCAAAAATTTAACTCTTTCTCTGAAAAAAATTCTTTCTTATTTCAAAAACTTTTATCAGTACCAACTCACACACTCACTTACAGACTTTCCATTATTGCTCCCCCTTGATGTGTGCATGTCTGTGTACTCCCCCTTGTTATGGCATTCTACTCAGCATACTGAAGTACGAGTCCTGATCTGATGTGATCAGAAGTCATATTAATTGACATTGATGTCCGGGTTCTGATATGATATAATTAGAAGCCAATTTACCTGCTCCCCCTAAACCTGTGCATCCTGCAAAATAGATTTCACAGGTATTGGTACCCATATATATTTGGGTCCTGGTTTGTCAGATTTACGAATCCACATCTCAATAGGTTTACGTCTATTAACTACACTATTCTAAGAAGTTATTCGGTAAGTACCATACAATTTGTGAGCAGATTCTCTGTGGACAAAATCATTCTCTCCACAATATGAACAACAAGTCCTCTTTTCAGCCAACCTGATAATGTGATTAGTAGAATAATACATATCAGGTGAAGCAGAAAATTTACCTTTTTAAGCTCTGTTCTGTTAAGCATTAGATGTGGATGGGAATGATTTCTGAACAGTTTTTCCATCTGAAGATCCTTTAACAACCCAAACCATCTGATCTGTCCTTGAGTGCTTTCCAGGAAATTTGTTTTTAGATTTAACTGTGCCATCAATAGTATGATTATAAAACAGATTGGTAGGACGAATCTAACTTGTATTAACAATTTTAGTTTTGACACTATTCTTTCTTGAAACTTTTTCAGATATAAAACTGGAAGCAGTTTTAAAAGAACAAATTGATTCAGTTGTCTTATTAAGAGGTGATTGATCAATCACATCTGCAGAAATTTTATCGGACAACTCAACGTTCGCAACTTCTAGATCTTTTATCTTTTAGATAAAAGATTATTTTCTTCAAGAATTGTGTCAAATTTCATCTGTAAGTCAAATCTGGCCTTCTGTTCTTTTGACATATCAGTTGATAGAACAGTTAGTCTTTTAGAGAACTTAGAAATTTCATTTTCAAAGTTTTGACGTTCAAGCTCAAAATCCTTTTCTAGGTTCTTGTTTTTATCATAAATTTCATTGAAGATCCCAACATTTCTCTTTTCAGATATCTTCTTTTCAATCTCAAAAGACTTCCTCTTTTCTTGAAATAATTTCTTTTCTTTTTCATGTAAGTCTTGAAGAAATGAGATTTGCTTGGGAATTTCAATTACTTTCTCATCAAGAACTTTTCTTTCCTTTGCAAAAATCAGACACTTGCTTGGAAAGTTTCAAACATCTGTCATCTAAATCTTTCTTTTCTTGAGAGCCTTTGTTAGGGTGATTTATATGTTAAATAGAAGTTCAGGGGTGAAAATGTAATTCTTTAATTGTTTTATTAGCTTGTTGGGCCTAAAGCCCATAAGCCCATTAATCTCGTAAGCCTGGTATATAAAGGCATTATTAGTTCATTATTCAGGTTACACAAGTCATTATTAGATTGCTAGTCAATAGGTTTACATACTATGATCATATATTCTCTCTGTAAACCTAAACCCTTTGAGTGTTTCATGTAATCATATGACTAGCAGTTGTGGCTTAAATATTGTTCTGCATTGATTCATTATTATTGTTTTCTTCTGATTGCACTGTATTGGGATCTACAATTGGTATCAGAGCAAAGAGACTGGAGGTTTGATCCAAAAAGGTTTGTCTAAAACTCTTGATCAATATTCTGTTTTGTGTCGAGTGATTATTTTCTGGATTGGTATTTGTTTATCGATTTAAACTTAGTTTTTGCCTTACTGTTTTCTGCAAATCGATTCTGCTTTCTGGAAAACCAGTAGTTCGATCGATCTGTGTAATCGAACTGCTCAAAATCAAAAAAATTTATCGATACTGTTTTCTGGAAAATCGGGAGATCGGTCGACTTTCTGTTAATCGATTTTATCGGTCGATTTCTTGATAGATTGATTTTTCTGGGTTAAGTTATCGGTCTGATTTTCTGGGTGCTTGTCTGCTTAAGTGTTTTTGAGTTTCTGCATATCAATTGAGTTAATTGAATTTGTTTTCTGGGTTGATTTAGTTTATTATCGATTGATTTTCTGGGTTTGGTCTCGATCGATTTCCAGAATTCATCGACTTTATCGGGAGGATATTTGTTATCAACTTGATTTTATCGGTCTTATCTGATTAATCGTATTATCTATTATGGGTTCTGTGTTTATCTGTTCCTCATCGACCGATACCTGCTGACCGATACCTTGATTGACTGATACATAGCTTGACCGGATTCTTGTCCCGACCGGTACCCTGCTTGACCGGTATATTGTTGGACCGGTGTGTTGTGTTGACCGATATCCATTGCTCGACCGGTACACTCAGTGACCGGTACCTAGACTCGACCGATACCCTGCCTTGACCGATATCTAGGCTCGACCGATACCTTGTCCGACCGGTACCGTGTTCGATCGATATATCGTTCGACCGGTATTTTTCTGACCGGTATATTTGTCTTGACCGATACTCTGTGAATCGGTACCCTGTTTGACCGGTACCCTCTGTTCGACCAGACCCCTGCTCGACCGGATCCTTGCTTCGACCGGACCCTTGCTCGACCGGGTCCTTCTCGACCAGGTCCTTGTCCTATTCTGCTTATTATTTAGATATATTGTTTTTGGATCATCCTACTTGTCTCACGATCACTACAGTGCTATTTAAGTTAAAAGAGTTAAGATGAATTCAAGAGATGCTTTAGCTATCGGTTCGGAACAAAAACCCCGGGTGCTCTATCGGGGAGAATACCCTCAATGGCATGATTGCTTCATGAACTTTATCGAAGCAAAATCAAACTACGAGTATATATACAAGTGTCTGAAAGAGGGGCCGCAAGCCTGGCCAATGAAAGTCGTGCCTGGAAACCCAGACGAAGGTCGACCAGACCGTTCAGTTCGGAAAACTATTGGTGAGTTTCTTCCTCAAGAAAAGAACATGTATGAGGCTGAAAAGCATGCAAAGTTGTATCTTCTACAAAGCCTACCCAACGACATCACTGCCTGCATCGATAGTTACAACGAGACTGTGAAAGGTATGTGGGACCAGATTGAGAAAATGATGATGGGGAACAACATAAACAATCAGCTGAAGGTGAAAAATTGCATCACCCGATATGATGGATTCAAAGCTAGGAAAAGCGAGACGCTCACAGAAACCTATGAACGGTTCAATATACTTCTGAACGATCTGCTGAAAAACAAGATCACGAGAACAACATCAAGTTCATGAACAATCTCCAGCCTGAATGGAAGTCGTTCGTCTCTCATATCCGTTATACTCAAACCCTGGAGAAGCTTTTTCTACATGAACTTTATGAAATGCTGCTCCAGGATGAAGAGGAAGTTATGGAGTTGATGGGGAATCAGAAAGCAGATGAAAAGCCGATAGTTGATCCGTTAGCATTTGTCTCGGATAAAAGAGGTAAATCTGTCAGCCCCTCATCTGAAAAGGAGCCAGTGCAAAGTGATTCTGAACCCGAAGATCCAGACAGTGACTCGGATCCAGAATACACTCAGATTAAAGAAGCGATGTTGTTCTTGACTCAAGCATTCTAGAAGAGGAAGTTCTTCAACAAGTCTTCAAACAAGCAAAGATTCTCCACTCGCCGTGATCATAAAGAGAAGTTTGAAGGGAAGAGACGTGTTGAAGAAGGACAGAAGTCTGAAAAGAGACATGAAGAGAAGCCAAAAGAGGAGCCGATCAAATGCTATAACTGTGGTCGGTTGGGTCATTTTGCCAAAGATTGTCGCAAGCCTGTCGTGCGCAACTCAGATTACTACAAAGCCAAATTGCTGCTGGCCAAAGAAAAGGAAGCAGGTAAGGCTCTCATGGCAGAAGATGACTACTGGCTGCAAGTATCTGATGAAGAAAATGAGGATGCTGAAGCACACCTGTGTTTCATGGGAAAGCATTCATCACCGTCAGACACTAATGATGAAGATCGTAATTCCCCATGTCAGGTATGTGATCCCTACCAAGAAGCTTTAATTAATCAGATGCAAATCACTATGCACAAATTAGACTCTTGCAAGCTAACCATAAAAGAAAATGAACAACTCATCTCATCTCTAGAAAAACGAGTTACTGCACAGTCTGAATGTCTTGAAAATCAAAGTTTAGAAATTGCTAGCAACCTGTGCATAATTTCAAACTTAAAAGAAGAGTGTGAGAGTTGTTCAAAAGAATCAAAAGAGCTAAAGACCAAAGTAGATAATCTTACCTATGAGCTTCGTATGTCAGAAAATGAGAAAATTTATATTGTGACTCAAAGCGTGGCTTACAAAAATGAAAATCAAAGATTATCTAATCAATTAAAAGAGCATGAACGGAAACTTTATAAAATTGGTCAATCTAATCAAACGCTTAATCTAATTGCACCAAAAGAACCCAAGTATGCGGATACGGGTATCGGTTATGATAACCCATATTATCTGAAAAAGGCCTTATCCAAAGTTCCTACGTTATATGCGTTCGAATTTCTTGGAATAGACAAGACCTATCCAGAGTACAAAATTAATTGGACCAAACCACTTGATGACGAGGAAATGGAAGAGGACAAGTTGCGAAGGGAGAATTCTACTAAAATGCAACTTCCTTTTGTCTATGATTCATTGAATGCATCTTACAACGAAGAAAAACCCTGTTTCCTATCAAATGACTATTTCAGAAACTACTCTCAAGCTGAACTAGATGCTAAAACCGTTAAAACTGAGAAGGAACCACTAGACCATAAAGTTTATGTTTCACCTCTGATTTTAGAAAAGAAAATTGTTCAGCTAGAAGAGTCATTTGAACAGGAGACAGACAATTTTTAAAAGGAAAAACAAGAGCTTTTATCCCAAATTGAGTGTCTCAATTCAAATAAAAAGGAAACTGTGTCAGATGAGGAAAAAGTAAACTTTCAGACCGAGATAAAGAAGCTCAACTCACAACTGGCTGCTTTGGCAGCAAATCGGATGAAAGAGCGACTTTACAAGGCTGAGCCTCCAGCTAAGCCTGAAATTCTCCAAGTTGAGAAAATTTCTCTGTCCGAAAATTCCTATCCACCCTCGGACACATCTTCCTGTAAAGCCTTTATGGGTGACTTGCCACCAAAATTTTCAAACAAAGGAAAAGAGCCTCAATCTTTAGAAACAAATTCTTCCGATGTCCTGAATTCATCAAGTGATAAGGCTCCTTCTGATGAGGAACTGGAATTTTCAGCATTCTTGAATTCTGAGGTGTGCCTAGATAGCCAATTGGACCAATTTGATTTTAATCCTTCTCTACCAAGTCACGTTGATTTTATAACTTCTTCGTGTGAGCCTCCGGTCAAATTTTACATGGGTGAATGTTCCACATCTTCCCCACAAAACTCATATGTGAATAATTCTTCAAATTCTAAATCCAAAAGACGTTCACAGAAGAAGAAAAAGACCGGTCGATCTAAAAAGCAACAATTATCAAAATTCAAGTCTTCTGACTATGGGTTTAACGGTATTTCAGATACTTTTGGTCGACGCAAAGAAGTGAAATATGTGTGGGTAGCTAAGAAGTCTAAGGAAGCACGGCGACGCCAGAATTAGTTAATCCAGCTTTAAATTCTAGAAAAAACAATAACAGTAATAATGTTTTTGATTCTAAACCTTTGTTTGAATGTAATGGATTTTTACCTTTAAAAGTTTACTCAATTCCACAATTACTTCAACTGTCTCATGATTGTCTTTGTTGATCCTACTGTGGATTTAATGATTTTGTTGATCGTCGTTTTGCATCTGATTGGTTTGGCTCTTATCATGTATCTAATTCTCATTCTAAGGTTGATGTTCCCCACCATAGAAAAATACCCAAGTCTAAACGGGCATCCAAGTCGGGTACTAAATCTAACCCCAAAGGACCCATTTACGAATGGGTACCTAAAAAACATTAACTTGTTTTGCAGGACGGCCATGTGTGGTATTTAGATTCAGGTTTCTCCAAGCACATGACCGGAAGAAGGGAGCTTCTCACAAACTTCACCGAGAAGTTTTGTGGAAATGTTCGTTTTGGGAATGACCACTATTCTCCTATTATGGGTTATGGCGATATCGTTAAGGATAATCTCACGATCAAGAAAGTGTCCTACGTCGAAGGTCTTGGTCATAACTTGTTCAACATAGGTCAATTCTGCAATAAGAATCTAGAGGTCACCTTCAAATCCAAAAGGTGCAGCGTTCGGACCGGAGATGGAAAAGAAATTCTTGCTGGAACGCGTCGCACAAATCTCTACACGATTGACCTCTCGTCTCTGAAAGCAGATAAGGAAGTTTGTTTGATGTCCAAAGCCTCAGCCGAACAAAACTGGTGATGGCATCGTAGACTCGCGCACCTGAACTTCAAGACTATCAATAAGTTGGTGCTCGCTGGACACGTGAAGGGAATGCCATATCTTAAGTTCGAAAAAGATCACCTCTGTGCCACCTGTGAAATGGGCAAGATGAAGAAGGCTTCTCACAAGCCTAAATCCGTTCCAAGTACTTCTCGGTCCCTCGAACTCATTCATATGGATTTATGTGGACCGATGCGCATCCAGAGTATCAATCACAAGAAGTATGTCCTAGTGATGGTTGATGACTTTTCTCGCTACATGTGGGTTAGATTCCTTCGTTCAAAAGATGAAACCCCCGATTTGATCATTTCTCTCCTGAAGAGCATTCAAGTCAGTCTCAACCAATCAGTTCAGACCATTAGGACGGATAACGGCACTGAGTTCAAGAATCAAGTACTCACAGGTTACCTGACTTCAGTCGGCATCACTCATACCTTCTCAGCTGCCCGGACTCCTCAGCAAAATGGGGTAGTAGAGCGACGAAATCGAACTCTTGTTGAGGCTACTCGCACGATGTTATCTCAGTCCAAGCTCCCGCTATATTTATGGGCAGAAGCAGTTGCTACCGCTTGCTACACTCAAAACCGTACTATCATCAACAAGCGATTCAACAAGACACCATACGAGATCATCAACAAACGCATCCCGAATATCAATTACTTCCATGCGTTCGGATGCACGTGCTTCGTTCTGAATGACAAGGATGATCTCGGCAAATTCAGCCCCAAAGTGGACGAAGGAGTGTTCATCGGTTATTCACAGCAAGCCAAAGCCTACAGAGTCTACAACAAACGGACAAAGACCGTCGTTGAGAGTGTAAACGTGACTTTTGATGAGGCCGCTGATATGGCTTCTGAACACCTCAGTTCAGAACCCGCTTTTACTGGTGTGTTAGCATCTGGACAATTACGTTCAGGATCTACATAAACTCTAGTAAATCCAGATCAAGCGTCTACGTCGAGAGCACATCTTTCTGATTTGGATTTACTTTTTGAGCATTTCTGTGATGTTTATTTTCCTTCTAAGCCTAATGATATATCTTGTAACAGGAATGATGCTCAAGCACCAGAAGTGACACAGGTCACTGGTCCATCCGACTCAGGTGGGCCTACCTCGCCTGATGTTTCCCCCTCTTCTATCATTGAATCAGCATCCCCAAGCTCGAGTGATCCCCCACCGATCTCTCAAGTTCCTACTGAAGCACCGGCAACAGTTGGAACTCCTGACCCGATCCCTGCTGAAGGTGCTACCGAAGTTCCCTCTCCGGCAATCCCGGATACTGTCATCGCTTCATCACCCGCTGAGTCGTCCTCGGCTTCACGCCCGACTCCAGCCCCGGAGCTTCCACCTCACAGACCGTCATCACTCGAAGCTGTTCAAGATCTTCCCCCCGGTGGTTATGTGGATTCCGACACTTCTCAACAGACATATCAACCTCTTCCACACGCCACAAGTGGACTCGAGATCATCCCCTACATCAGATCATCGGTGATCCCAATTCACCTGTTCAGACTCGATCCACCATTGCGAATAACTGCTTATTTTCTTCGTTCCTTAGCCGTATCGAACCTTCAACCGTCTCAAAAGCATTGAATGATCCAGACTGGGTGGTCTCTATGCAAGAGTAACTTAACCAATTTGAGAGCCTCAAAGTATGGCGTCTTGTTCCCTGACCAATGAATAAGACGGTGATTGGGACGAAATGGATCTTCAAGAATAAGAAGGACGAAAATGGAATAATAGTATGGAACAAAGCGCGTCTGGTAGCTAAAGGATATCGCTAGCAAGAAGGTATAGATTACGATGAGACGTTTGCACCGGTTTCCCGCATTGAAGCGATTCGCATGTTCCTTGCCTACGCCACTCACAAGAATTTCATAGTCTTTCAAATGGATGTGAAATCCGCATTTCTTAACGGCGTTCTCAAGGAAGAAGTTTATGTCTCTCAACCCGAAGGCTTCGTGAGTTCTGAAAAACCTAATCATGTCTACTTTCTTGACAAGGCCTTATACGGTCTTAAGCAAGCGCCACGAGCCTGACGCTGACCATGCCGGAAACATGCTGGATCAGAAAAGCATGTCGGGACATGTTCAGTTCTTGGGTGAACGTCTTGTCAACTGGGTTTCGAAGAAGCAAAACTGCGTATCAACCTCTACAGCCGAGGCAGAATATGTAGCAGCCGCCAGTTGCTGCTCGCAAGTCATTTGGATGCGCACCCACCTGAAAGACTATGGCTTTCACTATTCGAAGATCCCCATCTACTGTGACTCGAAGAGCGCCATTGCAATATCCAGCAATCTCGTCCAACACACGAAGACGAAGCACATTGATGTGCGCTATCATTTCATCAAAGACCACATGGACAGAAGTACCATCGAATTCTACTTTGTTAATATAGAGCATGAGTTAGCAGACCTGTTTACCAAAGCCTTAGACAAAAAACGCTTTAATTATCTTGTGTCTAAACTAGGTATGCTAAATCTGAAAGTTTACCCTTTCACATACCTATACGAGTCTCATTCAATCACGAGTGACTGTGACTTAGTGCCCCAGTGACTTGTCTCTGGTCAATCATGTTCACACTCATTGGTGTTTGCATTTTACTCGTTAAGTTCTGTGCAGTTACAAACTTCTGTATTAATAAATTAGATTTCATTCGTTTCATTTTTTCTCGTTTGTTTCCTTTTTCTTCGTGTTATTTCATGTGCTTTTGCAGTCCAACGGTTCGCCATTTATAGAGTAAGTCGTTTGTGGTAGTTTATCGAAGTTGTTCATGTGTCAAGGGGGAGCACTATCGTCAGATGTTTGGTAAGGTTCTCTAGTCCTCCTTTTGAGGGGGAGCAGGTAAGTTATTCTTATATTTCTTTACCCTTCTGCTATCGTCAAGGGGGAGCTAATATTTTTCTTTTTCCGTAAGGGGTTCACAATTTGAGGGGGAGCTGGATCATGTTTTCCTCGGTACATAGGTGTCGTTCGTTTTTTTTAAGTTTCAATTAGATTTTTAATTGTACCGGCCCAGATCTCGGCTCGTTACCCGACCCTCGCCCAACCCGGCCCGAACCGTTTTCATCCTACACCGCGACTGGGGTGTTTAAAACCCCGGTGTCCCTCTTTTCCCTCACTCTTTCAACCTAAATATCTCAATTTCGCTCTCTCTCCTCGTCCCCGGTCGATCTCCCTATCTCTCAAACATCGATCCTCAATCGATTTCTATCGACCGGCGCACTTATCTCTAATCTCTCTGTCTATCTCGCGATCGCCGATACCAGGTAACACTCTCTCTTATCTCTCGCCCTCTCGATCTCTCGCTCGACCTAGGGTGTCATCGACCACGGTCGAGGTCGACACCGGTCGTCCCTGTCATCCGCCGTCGCCACTGACCGACGACTACGGTCGTATTTCGATCTCAAACTTGATTTGGGGTTTGAGCCATCGATCCTTCGACTTCGGTCGATTGTTTTTTTCTTGGTCGACTCATCGTTTTCTATATGGGTTGAAAGATTAATCTGATTGTGCTCTGTTTGTGTCGATTCAATTGCCCTGGTCTTTACCACTGGTCGATATATTTTGATACTGGTCGATTGTTAATACATGTCGCTTTATTTTGATATCGATCCCAGGTCACTTTATCTTGATACCGGTCGATCGGTAGATATCGGCCAGTGACCTTACTGGTCGGTGCCCATACCGGTCGGTGACCTTACCGGTCGATGCTTTTACCGGTCGGTGCCCTTACCGGTCGCTGCACAATACCGGTCGATGCACCTTACCGGTCGCTGCACAATACCGGTCGATGCACCTTACCGGTCCGTTTGGAGTTAATAGTTCGCAATCTCTTTTTGTGGTTTTGTTTCAGCTTCTTATGTGCTTGTTAGTTTAAATATACTATTGTGAGTTGCTTATGTGCTTCATAGTTCTTAATTGGGTGTTGGTTGAGTATGTGGTCAGAATGTCAGTGGGATTTTGTGTTTCAGAAACCTTAAATGATTAACTTTACTTTGTGGTGAAAGGAATATTGGTTATTGACCCTGGTTCACGGATTAGGGTTTATATTGCTCAATGCCCTGGAGTTTGATTGGTTATGGTTTAAACCATTGACCATTTACCTCCAAAGATATCTTGTTTCAATGTACCTATGTTCTAACACGTTTTTTTTAACAGGTAACATGGCTCAAAACCTGAATCCGCCGATTGATCCCATAGCGGATGCCGAATTGATTCCTGAGGACCAGTTCCTTCCTCTCACACCCAACAACTTTCATCTCGACATCACCCAACCTGCAATCCAATATCAGGTGATGATCGAGATCCTCCGTGGGCATCCTCTTTCATATGCACTCACGGAGACAGCTGAAGTCCCACTGATATACCTGCAACAGTTCTGGCGATCCCTAACTCCTCTGGAGGCCGACGATGGCTTCCAGTTGGAGGGTCGGATTGATCACACGCCCGTGTTACTCACCCGCGATCTCTTTCGACAGTTTCTCCATCTGCCGACCGCCACTGCATTTCCAGGGAGAGACAGTTATGATCCAATCGTATCGGATGCAATTCTCTGCTCCGACATCCACTCCCTGGGTTACGGCTCAATGCTACGTCTACCTTCCGGGTTCAACAGGAAGAATCTCACAACGACTTGGTACACGCTCTTCACGTACTTAAATCGGTACCTTTCGGCGATCACGAAAGGCATCGACCAATCCAGTATCAACATTCTACGGCTATTCCACGCTGTGGCGTTCCACCGCCATGCTGACTACACCGACTTCCTTTGGTACGAGCTCATTCAGAAAGTACGAGAAAACGCGACAAAAAGACGGAACTTCATTCCGTTCTTACGATTTCTCCAGCTTATCATCCGCAACTTCATGGTTCTTTATCTTACCATTGCGCACCGATCTTCGCACCCGACTTGTCCACAGAATCAGACTCACAAAATACCGACCCTTCCTGATCCAGAAGGCCTAGTCGCAAAATACCGGAGGGCTGGGGCTCCAGGACAGGGTGTGTGTAGAGAAAACATTGTGAGGGGATCTGGAGTGGGCAGCGCCGTTCGACCAAGCCAGGCCAGCACTTCACGACGATCGCCTTCACCGACAACCACTCAGATGGTGGAAGGGGACACTGCTACTGATATCGCACATGTTCAGTCCTCTTCTGCCACAGCATCTGAGGAAACTACAGATCAAACCGGCCAGTCGGAATCTTCCACCGAAGCATCAGCATCAAGTGATGATTCTTCTGACTTTGATGGTGACGATGATGAGCCCTCACCTGGGGAGACAAGGAGAGCGGAGGAAGTTATAGTCGAACATGATTTTGTGAGCAGCGAGAAGAAAAGAAAAAGCAAATTTGATACTGAGCATACACGAGTGATGAGGCAACCATCTACGGTTTCCCTCCACCAGCCAACATCTAGCTAGGTAGCCACATCTGCTACCCAGTCTCATGTGTTGAGACAAGGTATTGAAGGAGCCGTCGTGGACCTAGCGACGCAACTGCACACCCCCCGGAGCCACTCCACCGTCTCTCAACAGATGGTGGTTTCAGATTCACACGGGGATTTAGCACAAACGCTATCGGTCTCTCACTTGGAGAGTTTAGGTATTGAAATAAGAGAACAACAGCCCCCGTTCTCGACTTCTTTGGGTGCACAGAGACTAGAGCCATTTGACGTTATATCTCCTATTCCTAGGACACAGGTTCCATTCTCGGCTACTGCTGGAGGCCTTAGTGGCCCGACCGGAACACCTATAGTAATTCCGACTTCGGTTGGTTTACGAGGATTGGGTGGAAGTCCTACCACAACTATCATCACACCAACTGTAAGCGTAGGCGGTTCGACTTCTACAGTCGTAACCACAACTAGAAGTCTAAGTGACCCAGGTGTTACTCACCAGAGTTCGTCTCAAGGGAATTCATGGACGGCGCCCTAAAGGCTGTCCACACCAACATGCGAGCTGAAATGAGGGAGGAGGTAGATGCGCTGAAACGTATGATCAAAGGCAAAGGTCCTGCGACTGAGCCTGAACCACTACCTCCTACACCCCAACCCTCTACTGCTGCTGCTGATATGTCTATCGATGACCTCAAGTCCATCCTTCTTGCCAAATTACTTGCCCAATCTCAAACCGAACCTACTCAAGATGCCGATCTACATTCTTTACTCCGTACCCAAGCTTCTATACCTACACCACCACCGTAACCCACTATATCTCCAGAAGCCTTCCAGCAACAACAAGCCCTCCTTCAGTCTATGCTGCAAACCGTAGTTGTATTGACTAAACGACTATCATCCGTGGAAGACACTTGCCGAAGCCAGGCAGAGAGGCTCAAGCGCCGACATGATGATCAGGATGATCCTGATCACCATGAGGCGGAGAAGTGCCAAAGACTATCCGAGCCGGAGACACAGTCAGTGGGTACAGTTCAGGTGGAAACGGAAAGGGCTTCGGGTTCTGGAACTCAACCGGAAAGGCAAGGACAGGCACAGGAGCCGTGGATGTAGTTAGTGCTATACGATATTCCAAGGGTTGAAAATCCTGGGGAACAAGATAGAGGTTCACCGATAGATCCTGAAAACTGGGCTTTGATTGTCGATCCTTATGATGTTTCAGTCCCGACAGAAGAACAGGCCAACACCGAAAGAGCACTGGTAGTACTTCAAGCCGATATTGATGACCTTATCAATTCTGAAGATTATCAGTCAGTCATACAGCCTTCTGTTAAGGTTCCACTTTTGACCTATACTGCTGATCAACCTGATCTTCCGTATCCAGATATTCCTATTCGATCTCCTCCTGCATCACCAGTTGTGGGAACAGAAAGTACTCCGCCAACTAGACCGTCCAAGTGGGAAAGAGTCAGAATAAAAGTTCCATTTCTGGAAGAAAGTCAGAAGAAGATCTTTGCCCATTGGATTTGGAAATATGATGAAGTTGTGCTTCATGGTCTCTAGTCGATGAAAAGCAAGGAAAAGCAGCGTGAGATCATATTTGTTTATAACTATTTCAAAGACAGGTACAACAAGACAAAGCTCAAACTTCAATCAGTTGATAAGATTCATGCTTGCTACTTCAAAGGCGTTAAGTATTCCTTCTTCGAGGTGACAAGAGAAGATGGTAAGCAGTGGAGTTTTTCTGAAGTTGATTTTCCACGTCTTGAACCTAGAGATCTGTTGTTCTTGCTTAGAGATTTAAAGACCAGAACTATCAGACCCGAGGAAGTTATTGATGCACTCGAGACTGTCAAGAGATATATGAAGTGTGCAATGAAGCTTGCCTCGGTAGAAGACTTTCAGATTGGATTCGAAAGCAACCAACCTAAGATTAATCTGCTTCAGCCTGATTTGAAGATTCAGTCTGATGTCCAGAGTGTACTTGCATTTACAGTTATAAAGATTCCAGAATTCGGCATGACTTACGTGAACAACAAAGATAAAATGCGCTTTATTCGATTCAGTCAGATAGCCAGATTCTGCGATGGTACGTTGATGCTGCTAAGAGACAATTTGAAGAAATATGTTGATCAAGATGAAAAAGGGGTTCAACCTATGGATCCTAAATACAAGCCTCTTGTTCTCGAAGCACTGGTGTTATTTTGGAGCGGCTGGAGTACAGAACTACATTGAGATACTTCGAGATCAGTTTTGGTTTTCGAAAGACTTATGTTCCAAACTGGCGTGACTTCGAACTTCTATTTAAAGGGGGAGATTTTTAGGGTGATTTATATGTTAAATAGAAGTTTAGGGGTGAAAAATGTAATTCTTTAATTGTTTTATTAGCTTGTTGGGCCTAAAGCCCATAAGCCCATTAATCTTGTAAGCCCGGTATATAAAGGCATTATTAGTTCATTATTCAGGTTACACAAGTCATTATTAGATTGCTAGTCAATAGGTTTACATACTCTGATCAGATATTATCTCTGTAAACCTAAACCCTTTGAGTGTTTCATATAATCATATGACTAGCAGTTGTGGCTTAAATATTGTTCTACATTGATTCATTATTATTGTTTTCGTCCGATTGCACTGTACTGGGATCTACAACCTTCTTGGAAAAATCAGACACTTTCTGGTTGAAAAGTCTCTCCAGATTAGCTTTTTCTTCAGCTTTCTCCTTTTCTTTATCTGCCACAAGACTTTTCAATAAATCGGCATTTTTTGCTTCCATAGATAAATCTTCTCGTCAAACTCTTTTAACTTGTTGAGTAGAGCAATTGATTCAGCTTTAGTTACTGAAAAATTATTCTCAGTTGTCTTTAGTTTGGTTTGAAGAAGATGTATCTCTCTTTCTCTCAATTTGATTTCTTTCTCTTTTGTATTGAGAATACCTGCAAAATCAGATTTTGAATTATTAGTACATTTAGCACAAACAGAGGCTTTATCAGAATTTAACAATTTAGAATTAAAATCCTGAATCTGTTTTAGTAGGGTTGAATTCTGATTCTTCAGTTTATGACGCTCAGCTTCTATTGCAGGTATATCTGGCATGAACATGATTGCCACATCTCTTGATGATAATACAGTATTTCCTTTTTCGTCTGTAGTAGGCATCTTGAACAGATTAAGAAAGAATACTGTTGATAGGCTTCATACACTAGATCTCCCAAACGAATCAGAAACAATTGACTTGAAAAGTCAAATCCAGAAAACCACTTGAAAACGATCTCTGAAAAATGACAAGTAAAAAACTTGCACACCACAAGAACTTGCAGAACACAGAACTCGCAAGTCACTATTAACAGAGCTTCACGCTAGAAGTTTTGTGCGCGAACGAAGAACTCGCAGATCACTATTAGCACAAAATAAGAAACTCGCACGTAAGGTTGTGCGCGAACTAACTTCTTGCAAGGCACTTTATGCGCGTTTCTGACTTAGGATTTAGTCAATCACTTGAACTTCTCGCAGACGAATATAAACTCCCAGGCTAGGTAGAACTCGCACGACCCTTTGTGTATTCCATACTTAGACAAATTTGAGAATTATAGAACTCGCAAAACGTAAACTCGCACGATTACAAGCTCGCAGAAGTCTTTAGCGCGAAACAGAGTTAGAAAAAATTTCAGAAAAACTTCAAACTCACAGGCTTCAAGAACTCGCACAACAAGAACAAAATTACTTTGCGCGAATCTACTTCTCGCAGAAAGAACGATGCGCGAACTAGCTAGAACTCGCAGAAAACATGAAAGACTCCATCTTGCGCATTCTTCGATTTTGAGTGTTCTTCCTTAGCGCGAATGTCAGATCTAGCACGTTCTTGACTTTACCTCACGGATTCGACCCAAAATACAATTTAACCTGCAAAACTCTTCACAAACAGATCGAATATGTTCTAAAAGTGACATCGAACATATCCTTAACAATCAACAATGATCAAAAACATAAAATTACAGTGCATCAATCCAAATTACAGTGATCGACATGGTTTTTCAAGAAAATTAAAAAATTCAGAAATTCAATCTAAATTTTTGACTAAATCGTGAAACAATATGAATAAGAAATGATCTAGAACGAAAATCGAATACATTCAAACCATTTTTACGCACTAAACATAAATAATCAATCTGAATTCGATCAAACAGTGAAGGATCCTGAAGACGTTCTGCGTATTCTTGAGATTTCAAGAAATCGATCCAAGAAAATAATCCAAACAATCTGATTTCGATTGGGGTGGCTCTGATACCAATTGCTAAGTCCAATTCAAGCCATGTTCATTCAATTCAAACACAAATCAATCAAAGATTTTAGAGAGAGGATGTGAGGTCCATTGAGATCAATGATTGGTTTGATTTAGATGAAGAACAAGGAATCATAGGGTAGAAATCAGTATATTATTGAAAGCAAAATAAAACTACTCTAAGAGAGCAAAAGGCAGTGTGCGGCTACATTGAAGAAGGTTTGGAATTGATCAAATGAAAAGTTAAACTAAAATCTAATACATGATTCCTATTTATACCCCAAGTCCCTTGTACACAATATAAGCCTAAACTCAATTCAAGGCCCAATACATTTAATATAGATTACTTTATAAAACTTATAAATAGAACATAAAATATGTTCATTCTCCCCCTAAGTTTTCTAAAGTAATCATTTTTCTGATCAGCTCCAGCTTCAGCTCCTCTCCCCCTTGATTTCTTTATAAAACTTAGTGCTGCATAAACTTCAAAGCATCCTTAAGCTCCCCCTAGAATGTAGCTCTTATCCTCGAAGTATCAACTGAAATATCAGATCTGATGTACACAATAACCTCGACTGAGTGCACATAAAGACATCTTTTTCCTCTAGTAAATCCAACACATTCATTAACGCCCACAAGAATGATATGTGTGGATTATGGAGTGACACCCAAGTGCATCTTTCAGTGTATAACATCTGATATGTCTGTGAACCATGAGTTGAATTAAGAATTCAGCTTAAGAACTTCATCTGATAAGCATACGGGCGGTAGCATCCGGTAGCAACACTACAATGCAAGGGTTAGAAGGCAAGAAATGTTCAACAACTGATGAAAGGTACTCATTTTCTAAATGGTTTCCAGAAAACTGAGTCATCAAATCTGGAACTCCTTTCTTCACAAATCAGTTGGATGATTATCAGCTCTCAGGATTCTGAAGCACAACCAAAGTGCAGAACAGTGATTGCAGTCGCTCACACTACCGAGTGATCAAGTCAGAAGAATGATAAATTTCTCTCAACGATCTAACAACTGAAGAAGCTTTCCAGACTGATGATTGCAGATGCTCAGGCAGCTAACTCAATCAAAGCAGAGACCAAATCCTCAAATCCAGAATCTGGAAAACTTTGCAGATCATGAGCACTCGTGAAATATAGATCAGTTGCTAAGGATATGTGACCAACCAGCTGTCACATATGCATTCCGCGTATAAAGCTCAGGAACAAGGCAAACTTGTATGAAATAAGGTTCAGAACAGTCAGAATTCTCAAAAATATCACTAACTTTCGCAAACCATCAAAATTTGCAGATCCTTATATCAATGAAAGCACAATTCGCAAGATGCATTCAGCTTAACCTCAAAATTCGCAGAGGCTTGCATTGCGAAACCTCAACTTTCGCAAGCCTCAAGATAGCGAATCCTCGCCTTTCGCAGGATATATGTCTATGAATCCCTTAGAATTCACAAGAGACACATCCGCGAATCCTTCAACTTTCGCAGTTCGCAAACGTGCGAATCCTTACCTTAGAACATTTTTCAAGATTAGGAAACCACTTTTCGCAAACATAAAACCTGCGAAACTTAGACAATAAAATCAAGTGGCCTGCGAATTCCTTTAGAACTCGCACCGAACATGAGCACAGTGATTGAATCCTCTATCTTTCGCAATAAAGCCACTTACGAATTCCATACTTCAAAAATTTTGTTGTGTCCAATGTTCTGTGAATCTTCTCTGCGAAACCTTCAACACTTGCGAGTTCTTCACGAATCTTGCGAAAAATATGGATCTCAAACTTATTTTTTGAAAATATTCAATCAAACCTTCAATTCTTCGATTCTTGAGCTGAAAATTTATCCACAACTTCGAAATATGCTAATAAGCACATTTGTAGTTGATCTTCAAGTCTAATTTCGACTCTAAGGAGCATTTCGATTCAACCACAGTAACAAAAAAAAATTCGAACATAATATACTCAAAATCGACAGATTCGATATTCTGGATCGAAATTGTTACAAGCAATTGATTCTATAATGATTAACTATAAATACTGAATCAATTAAGCATCAAAAATCAAACGATCACAGAAATCGATTTTTCTGAACTGTTCCATTCAAAACCAAAACCAGATCTCAGATCGAGTACAAAGATGTTTTCTATTAGGCTCTGATACCAATTGTGAGGTCCATTGAGATCAATGATTGGTTTGATTTACAATAGGAACAAGGAATCATAGGGTAGAAATCAGTATATTATTGAAAGCAAAATAAAACTAATCTAAGAGAGAAAAAGGCAGTGTGCGGCTACATTGAAGAAGGTTTGGAATTGATCAAATGAAAAGTTAACCTAAAATCTAATACATGATTCCTATTTATACCCCAAGTCCCTTGTACAAAATATAAGCCCAAACCCAATACAAGGCCCAATACATTTAATATAAATTACTTTATAAAACTTCTAAATAGAACATAAAATATGTTATAACAGAGGATTTAGAGAGAGAAAGTCATATGTATTCAACTAGTCACAAGTGTACAAGATGTATGCAGAGCTCTCAAGGTTACATGAAACTCTCACAAGGCTAAGCTATTATACTAGCTACTTCTCTCAAACAAAGAAACTCTCAAACAATAGAAACTCTCAAAGACTTAATATAAAGACAAAGTCAAAGACAATTACAAAAGTCAAACTAACTTGATCTAAACAATGCATTAACATATGGAGATGTTATTCAAGATAATGTAACGATTAAGAAGGTGAGCTACATTAAAGGATTAGGGCACAGCCTATTCAGCATTGGTCAGTTCTGTGACAAAGACTTAGATGTGAATTTTAAGGCCAAGCGTTGTTGTGTGAGAATTGAAGATGGTAAATAACTCTTGGTCGGGATGCGGAAGCCAAACCTCTAGACGATCAATTTGTCAAAAGTCAAGACTGATAATGAGGTATGTCTACTTTCAAAAGCCTCTATGAAACAAAGTTGGTTATGGCATAGAAGGCTATCTCATATCAACTTCAGATACATCAACAACTTGGTGACTGGTAATCTGGTTAAAGGTTTACCTGAGCTGAAATATGTCAAAGAACATCTGTATGCGGCGTATGAGAAGGATAAGATGAAAAGTTCTTCACATAAGCCTAAGCCTAAACCGAGTATAAGCACTTCATTAGAACTGTTGCATGTGGATCTATGTGGTCAAATGCGAACTCAAAGCATTAACGACAAGAAATATGTTCTAGGGATTGTGGACGATTATTCCAGATACACTTGGGTCAAATTTCTGAGATCGAAAGATGAGATGCCCGATGTCATCATCTCATTTTTAAAGAACACTCAAGTAAACTTGCAGAAGACAGTTAAGCTTCTCAGAACAGACAATGACACAGAATTCAAGAATTAGACTGTAGATGATTATCTCGAATCGATTGGGATAACACATCAATTTTCTACTGCCAGAACACCAGAACAGAATGAAGTTATAGAAAGGAGAAACAGAACTTTAGTTGAAGTTTCTCGCACTATGCTGAGTCAATCTGATCTACCTCTATTTCTATGGGTTGAAGTTGTGTCAACTGCATGCTATACGCAGAATCGTTCCATAATCCATCACTGGTTTGGTAAAAAACCATATGCTTTGATTAATAATAGACTACCTAGCATTATATATTTTCACATCTTTGGATGCAGGTGTTTCGTGCTAAACGACAAGGAGAACTTGAACAAGTACAGTCCTAAGGCTAATGAAGGCATTTTCATCGGATATTCTCAGACGTCTGCTGCATATAGAGTTTACTACAAGAAATCAAAGACATAACATTTGATGAAGATATAGCTTCTGATCAAAGCAGTTCAAAACCCGTGATAACTGGAGTATTAACTTCTTGGCAAATCAGTCCAGAACCTGCGGTTAATGTTACTAAATCTGATAAAGTGTCAACGTCTACATCTCATTTAACAAATTTAGATTTATTGTTTGAATTTTTCTATGATGAGTTTGTTGGTACTAGAGTGACTAAACCTATTGTGATTGACAGATCTGAAGATTCAAGCAATCATCATCCAATCACTTCAGATGTCTATACTGAATCCGATTTCTCGATTCAGGAAGAAATTCAAATTCAAACACCTACTCACTCAATTGAAGTTACTAATGAAACTGTAGAGCCAGAAGGTACACAATCAGCAGGATGTATGGCAACGCCTACTCAATAAACATCAAGTGTCCAACCAACTGAATCTTCTACACCGATTGCTTCAACTGAATCCCTTTCTGAACAACAAGATGAAAGTAGATATCTAGATGCTCAACATGATCAATCTGCATCTAATCCACTTCCTCATGTTTACAAGTGGACCAAAGAGCATCCGATTTATTAAATCATTGGAGATCTATCTAAGCTGGTGCAAACTAGGTCTGCAACTGCAAACGAATGCTTATTTGACTCTTTGATGAGCAAAACAGAACCAACAAAAGTTTCAAAAGCTCTTAGTGATCCAAGTTGGGTTGCAGCTATGCAAGAAGATCTTAATCAATTCGAAGCGCTAAAAGTATGGCGATTGGTGCCCCGACCTGAAGGAAAGACTATTATTGGCACCAAATGGGTATTCAAAAACAAGAAAGATAAAGATGGTGTTGTAATTCTAAACAAACCACGACTTGTTGCCAAAGGATACAGACAAGGGGAAGGCATTGATTATGACGAGACGTATGCACCAGTTGCCCGTATTGAGGCAATTAGAATGTTTCTAGCCTACGCTGCACACAAGAACTTTACGGTCTATCAGATGGATATCAAGACAGCCTTTCTGAATGGATTGCTAAAAGAAGAGGTGTACGTTTCTCAACCAGAAGGATTCGTCAGTTCAGACAAACCAGATCACATCTATATTCTAGACAAAGCACTTTACATACTCAAACAAGCCCCTCGAGCCTGATATGATGTTTTATCCAAATTTCTGGTCAAGTCTGGATTTTCAAAAGGTAAAATCGACACCACTTTATTCATTAAAACGGAGAAAGTTGATATCATTTTAATTCAAATATATGTGGACGATATCATATTTGGTTCAACTAATCCAAAGTACTGTAAGAATTTTTCTAACCTCATGGTGTCACGTTTTCAGATGAGTATGATGGGAGAGATGAATTTCTTTCTCATATTACAAGTCAAACAATTTTCTACGGGGATTTTTATAAATCAAGTGAAGTATATTGCTGACATTTTAAAGAAATTTATTATGTCAAATTGTACTCCAATTTCTACCCGGATGGCACCAAGAACTAAAATCGGAGTTGATCCTTCGTGAAAAGTTGTTGATGTTTGAACCAATAGAGGGATGATTGGTTTTTTAATGTACTTGACATCTAGTCGGCCAGATATAATGTTCTCTACATGTTTATGTGCTAGATATCAAGCTTCACCCAAAAAATCCCATATATCTACTGTAAAGCGCATATTTAGATAACTGAAGGGAACTGCGAACCTTGATTTGTGGTATCATAAAGATACAGGTTTTGAGCTAACAACGTATTCAGACGCAGATCATGCAGGTTGTATGCTAGACAGGAAGACCACTTCGGGTCACATACAATTTCTTGGAGACAAGCTCGTAAGTTGGGCATCAAAGAAACAACTTTCTGTTTCCACATCGACTGATGACGCAGATTACGTAGTTGCTGCCAGTTGTTGCTCTTAAGTGTTGTGGATGAGAACACAACTTCGAGACAATGGTTTCCAGTTCAAAAAAATTCCGATATACTGTGATTCGAAGAGCGCCATTGCAATGTCAACTAATCCTGTTCAACACACTAAAACTAAACATATTGAAGTGAGATATCATTTTATTAAAGATAATGTCGAAAAAGGTACAATCGAACTTTACTTTGTAAACACAGATTATAAACTTGCAGATTTTGTTTACCAAGCCACTTGACTAAAAGAGATTTAATTTTCTCATTTCGAAACTTGGCATGTTAAACCTTAAGACTTAATATGTTGTTACCTTCTATAGTTTAGTTTTGTTATTCTTCATTTATTTATTTTTAATCTGAAAGATATCTGCACTGAAAGGTTTTGTTCGTGTTTTCAGGGGGAGTTAGATAAATCTTAATTGATCTACATTCTAGGGGGAGTTGTAGATATTTACATATATTTTTACTGACATATCATCTAATGCATATTTTCAGGGGGAGTAAGGACAATGACTACTGATTACATCTGATCAGAACTCGTTCTTATCAAGTTTTATTGCTTTCATGTCTTTAATTTTTCAATAAAGTTTGTGAATAAGACTTTGTACTTTGATGATTTTTTGACTGAACGCAAATTTTGAGGAGGAGCTTACATGATCATAAAAAAATCATGACTTTCGAGCTGACTTCATGAGATTTAAGTTGAGCGTAAGGATTATTCTAACCTTAATCTCATGCATGTTTGAAAGATGGACGACTTTCATACATGAAAACATGTTCTTAAACGTTCAAACCACTTCTTATTCTCAAAATGATTTCATGAATTTAGAAGTGTGATTTTAAATGTTTTCATTTGCATGAGTTTAAATGTTTAACTAATCGTGTGTTTCCAAAGATAAATACTTGTGTTTTATCTTTTCCATATACTGTCAAATTTTCACACACACCTGTTTAGTATTTTTTTGTTTATGTTATCACCATGTCTCAAATTAATCAATTTTTCAATAGTGATACACCCTGTTTTATACTTCATTTATATTTAAGCGCGATTTCGTTCAAAACGTTTCTTTCAATAATGTCTATATTTGGTTCGTATAGACAATATCCAACTTTTGATGACTTAAGCTTTTATTGCTATATCATTCATATTTGATCTTTTTCATACATTGTCAGATTCTCAAACAAGTAATTTGTATTCATTTCATTCATTCAATATCCTTGTTTTTGAGAGAATCTTTCATGATTAAAATGCTCAAATCTTCATGATTATCTTCATGATCATACATATATCTGACATGTATTTTTGTGCTTTAACTTACAAAGTTAAACCATCAAAGCAACATTTTGCTTATAGGACAACTACATGGGTTTTTTGTGTGAGCTTAAAACAGAACTTCTATGGATTCATGTTAGCCAGTGTTTCCTACTCAAGAAGTTATTCTTGAGTGATCAAGAGGCGATGGGTCATTATATGCGTGTGGGTGTGTGCTAAGATAAAATGAAAAGAGAGTTTGGTTAGAAGTGAGCTCAATGTTAAAAAGAAAAAGGGTGAGAGATCAGAGTAAAAGAATATCAATCTTTGCACCAACTTTTTCTGAGTCTAGCAACCACATTACTGTTGTTCACAATTCTTCGTGAAGATCATTGAAACAGGCAACTAGTCCATGCCAATTCTTGCTTTGACGATTTTTTCAATAAAGTTTGTGAATAAGACTTTGTACTTTGACGATTTTTTGACTGAATGTAGATTTTGAGGGGGAGCTTACATGATCATATCAATCATGACTTTCGAGCTGACTTCATGAGATTTAAGTTGAGCGTAAGGATTATTCTAACCTTAATCTCATGCATGTTTGAAAGATGGACGACTTTCATACATGAAAACATGTTCTTAAACGTTCAAACCACTTCTTATTCTCAAAATGATTTCATGAATTTAGAAGTGTGATTTTAAATGTTTTCATTTGCATGAGTTTAAATGTTTAACTAATCGTGTGTTTCCAAAGATAAATACTTGTGTTTTATCTTTTCCATATACTGTCAAATTTTCACACACACCTGTTTAGTATTTTGTTGTTTATGTTATCACCATGTCTCAAATTAATCAATTTTTCGATGGTGATACACCCTGTTTTGTACTTCATTTATATTTAAACGCGATTTCGTTCAAAACGTTTCTTTCAAGAATGTCTATATTTGGTTCGTATAGACAATATCCAACTTTTCATGACTTAAGCTTTTATTGCTATATCATTCATATTTGATCTTTTTCATACATTGTCAGATTCTCAAACAAGTAATTTGTATTCATTTCATTCATTCAATATCCTTGTTTTTGAGAGAATCTTTCATGATTAAAATGCTCAAATCTTCATGATTATCTTCATGATCATACATATATCTGACATGTATTTTTGTGCTTTAACTAACAAAGTTAAACCATCAAAGCAACATTTTGCTTATAGGACAACTACATGGGTTTTTTGTGTGAGCTTAAAACAGAACTTCTATGGATTCATGTTAGCCAGTGTTTCCTACTCAAGAAGTTATTCTTGAGTGATCGAGAGGCGATGGGTCATTATATGCGTGTGGGTGTGTGCTAAGATAAAATGAAAAGAGAGTTTGGTTAGAAGTGAGCTCAATGTTAAAAAGAAAGAGGGTGAGAGATCAGAGTAAAAGAATATCAAACTTTGCACCAACTTTTTCTGAGTCTGGCAACCACATTACTGTTGTTCACAATTCTTCGTGAAGATCATTGAAACAGGCAACTAGTCCATGCCAATTCTTGCTTTGACGATTTTTTCAATAAAGTTTGTGAATAAGACTTTGTACTTTGACGATTTTTTGACTGAATGCAGATTTTGAGGGGGAGCTTACATGATCATATCAATCATGACTTTCGAGCTGACTTCATGAGATTTAAGTTGAGCGTAAGGATTATTCTAACCTTAATCTCATGCATGTTTGAAAGATGGACGACTTTCATACATGAAAACATGTTCTTAAATGTTCAAACCACTTCTTATTCTCAAAATGATTTCATGAATTTAGAAGTGTGATTTTAAATGTTTTCATTTGCATGAGTTTAAATGTTTAACTAATCGTGTGTTTCCAAAGATAAATACTTGTGTTTTATCTTTTCCATATACTGTCAAATTTTCACACACACCTGTTTAGTATTTTGTTGTTTATGTTATCACCATGTCTCAAATTAATCAATTTTTCGATGGTGATACACCCTGTTTTGTACTTCATTTATATTTAAACGCGATTTCGTTCAAAACGTTTCTTTCAAGAATGTCTATATTTGGTTCGTATAGACAATATCCAACTTTTCATGACTTAAGCTTTTATTGCTATATCATTCATATTTGATCTTTTTCATACATTGTCAGATTCTCAAACAAGTAATTTGTATTCATTTCATTCATTCAATATCCTTGTTTTTGAGAGAATCTTTCATGATTAAAATGCTCAAATCTTCATGATTATCTTCATGATCATACATATATCTGACATGTATTTTTGTGCTTTAACTAACAAAGTTAAACCATCAAAGCAACATTTTGCTTATAGGACAACTACATGGGTTTTTTGTGTGAGCTTAAAACAGAACTTCTATGGATTCATGTTAGCCAGTGTTTCCTACTCAAGAAGTTATTCTTGAGTGATCGAGAGGCGATGGGTCATTATATGCGTGTGGGTGTGTGCTGAGATAAAATGAAAAGAGAGTTTGGTTAGAAGTGAGCTCAATGTTAAAAAGAAAGAGGGTGAGAGATCAGAGTAAAAGAATATCAAACTTTGCACCAACTTTTTCTGAGTTAGGCAACCACATTACTGTTGTTCACAATTCTTCGTGAAGATCATTGAAACAGGCAACTAGTCCATGCCAATTCTTGCTTAAACCCCACCAGCTATTCATCTTTTTCTTAAAAAGAAGATGTTTCAATTTTTCTGGGGATGCGGCAAATAATCTATCTTGTCTTCATTCGGAAGATGTGGTTATTGAAAAAGAAGAAAGTCTGCCTCACCTTCGCACTTTGATCATGCACAATTGAGTCCGTGTAATACTATTGTTGTCTCAATGGTTTACACATTTTGAGCCTAATTATTAAAAGCAATCATTATGCTTAATTCTTTCATACACAAGCACGTACACACAAGAAATTCGTTTGTCTGTCTAAACTTTCATAGTTTAACTTTGTGTTATTCGATGATTGAATGGAAGACCTGGGGAGTGAACATCAAAAAGCTCATTTTCAATGTGTATTTGTTACACACAGTAGCTTCGTGCTACTGACATGCATTATTAACTAATTCATTTGTTGATTCAGGTGTTACACTCTTATTTGTCTAATTTTGAAAAGATTTGGATGAATACATTATGAATTGACAGATGATCAGAGGCTCATGTGACAAAGTTCAATGGTCAGAAAAGATTAATGACATTTCTTGGTGATGTTTTGATGATTTCTCTGCTCTACATTATCAAAAAGGGGGAGAAATTAATTTCAAGAAATGTTATCTAAAGAACAGTTGTTATAGTTTTGGGGAGATGATCAAGAAATGTTTGAATCTAAGAAAGTTATATGTTTGGTTTTGGGAAGATTGTACAAGATTTGAAATGGAAAGTTCAAGGATTTCAAGATTTGCTTAAATTTTCTTTACAGTTGATTTGCTGAAGAAAAGAGAGCTAAATCTGAAGATAATTTATTTCTGAAGTCTAAAAGAGGTGTCTACAACCTTTGGGGGAGATTGATAAAGATTCTTGAAGAACATTATCACAGACTTTGGGGAAGTTTACAAAAAGTTCTGAAGAAACTTCAAAGGAAAGAAAGATTGATTTTGAGCAAAAGGGGAAACTGTTCTTTGATGTTGAAATTTCTGAAATTTAATCTGAATCCAAAGGGGGAGTTTCAATGCATATCTTTTTGGAGATGATCTTGAATCCAAAGGGGGAGAATGTTAGTGCACAAATATATTGGATACAAGATCATGAAGATTAATAGTGAAAGTCAAAGTCAAAAGCTCAAGTTAACTCTCAAGCAAAAGTCAAAGTTTTTGTAATAATGTCAAAGTCAAAGTGTCTTGTGTTAGTATTCGTCTTTGTATTCTTAGAGGGTATAAATAGTTTTATTTTCGTTCGTAGAGTCATATGACTATCTTAAAATTTGAGTTTTGAGAGAGAGAAAGCATCCTGTTGATACGAATTGTAACTTCAGAATTGGATTGAATCTAATAACAATTTGATTTGATTCTTGTTGTTCATCCTGAATCTAATTGTAATAAGCACGATTATTGTGGGACACACAAGGATGTATGTAGAAAAATCTCTTTCTACAAACTCTCTTCTATCTTGTTCTTATTTCTAGTGCAAAAACCCTTAGTGATTACTAGATTGTTTAGATCAGGTTTTTCCTTATCTACTTCTGCAACAATCTGTAAATTCTGTTTTTGATTTATCAATAAACAAATTTAAAAAGTATAATTTTGTGTTTGTATTCACTTCCCCCATTTTACAAAATAAACCCTTGTAGAAACTTTATTAGGACCAACAATGTTTTTGAGATTTTAGTCAGTTTCAGAAAGTTCAAGAAATTTATTGTTCAAAAAAGTTCAGGGAATTTATCATTCAAAATAAGAAAGTTCCTTTTTTGTGCTTTTCCTTATTTAAATGGGTATTGCTATATTTATCCTCATTTATATCAGAATTGTGTTAAATCATATATTGAAAATATAACAAATAATAGTGATGTTAATATAACATGTTTTGTTTTTTAAAGTATAAATTTTAAAATATTTATTTTGTTTGATATGTATTTTTTGATAAATACCTTTCTTTGTTAATTAATAACCTAAAAATGTCTTTTGATAACATAACTTAAAAACATGTGAAAACAAAAATAACATTAAATGTATACTGTTACGATTTGTAACGAATAAATAAAATTTTTTAAATGTAATATGGGTTTAAAATACAAAAAAGTTACATCTTTAGACAATCTAATTTTGTTTTTGAAAAACAACATAATTTTATTAAAAACAAACAATGATTCAGAGTGTAAAAGGATATTTGCAAGAAAGAAAAACTAGAAAGAATTCATAGTGGAACCAACAAAACAAGCAATAGATCAAAAACGAAAAGAAAGACCCAACCGAGGTAGACCTTTTGAAAAATAAGATTTAACGCTACATATTTGATGTATATATTTTTTATCCTTAGTGTAAAAACAATTATTATCATAGAATTTTTAATTTTAAAAATATATTTAAAAAAAAACATTTAAGGGTCCATAATTTAAAAAATGTCACTTTAATATCAAATGTTGACATGACATATATTAGTATTAAGGCTGTTCTTGAAAATTTTAATTCAAAATATAGATTTTTCTTTAAATTATGAAACCTTAAATACATATTTAAACTCTATCCTTAAAATATGACTTTTAAAATTACACAAAATAAAAATAGAAAAACATATAAGAACGTGCCATTATTTATACTTGTTTAAATAATTAGAACTCAAATACACTCAAAATAATTTGAAAATTATGAATTTGAATCTCAGTATATAAAAACTATCAAAATAAATTTTAATTGTATCCGTCTAGTTTTAAATCAAATACAAATGTATTCAAATTCTCTATGATTAAGATGGGTCCAACCCACACTCAATTTTCGTCCCTAAGATATTTATTAAGTTAATTACGTCGATCTATCTTTTTTCGACCAAAATAAGACATGAAAATTGACTATTTGGTCCTTATTATAATAAAAATATATCATTATTTATTTAGAAAACAAACCATCATTAACTGAAAATTAGATTTAGAAACAAAAACAGATTTTTTTGGGGCCAATTTCTATCATCCAGAATTGACCCATATGAAAAAGACCAATTCATTGGGGGTGATTCAACAACCAACAACTCCTAAAATCTTTGAAAAAATGGCATAACTTTAAAGATTAAGATTCATGCATTTTGTAAGAAGGCAAAACATGCATGGTTTTGTATGGTCTTTGGCAAGCTAAAATGCATGCATTTGGTGTTTCCATTTTTGAAAACAATAGTTCTTTTTGAAGTATATTATATATATATATATATATATTAATATTCGAGAAACGTAAACCTATATTTATCATGCTTGGTGAGGTATGAATCCCTGACCGTTTTTGGAGATTAAAGGTCCAGATATTGTAAGACCAAAGGATCTTTAGTAAAAAGAAAAACAAAAGAAAAGAATGCCTTTAATTGATCAATCCACGCGGATTGGTGTTTGTTTGATCAGGGATGCCAACATGGGTTTTATATTCGACTTGTTTTTACTTTTTTCTAAATGCGTATACGTCCCATTCCCTACCTGATGCCGGAAGTCATTATCCTAATCTTTCTAGTTTACAAGTTTATCTCTATTTTAAAAGCTTTATCCTCTAGATTTTGTTGGGAGTTTTTTATATTTTTTTATGATATTTTTCCTTTCTTTAGTTGTTATCTTTTAATAAGGATTTCCCTTATCCTTTCCTAAAGTTTCGTAAGCGTTCCATTTTAATCCTAGCTAGACTATTGTTTGAGGCATTGTATTTTTCTGATTAAAACTTAATAAGAGATTCTCATGAAGAATTCCTACAATTCTCGTTATTTTGTGAACGTGTTGATTCTTTCCCGTCACCGCATCATTTGGTATCAGAGGACTAGTTCGAATGGCAGGACGTGGGAGACCTCGTGGTGCTGGTAACCATTGTGGAGGCCGTGAAGGCTTTCCACATGTCAACGATTTACCAGACCCTTGAGACCCACGAGATGTGGAAATTGAGCAGTTACGTCAATGGATACGAGAACTCGAGCTCCAATAGGACTCGCCGGCAGAAGAGACCGAATCCAATGCGGGCGTTTGGGACGACGCGGAAAATGATGTCAATCCTTTTAGCGGAGAACCTCGTGGTGTTCACGGTGGTTATCGTGATGACCCATTGAGAAAATTGGGAATGAATGTCGAGGTTCCTGAGTTTACCGGGAAAGCCAACCCCGATGACTTCATCGACTGGTTAAGCACAGTCGAGCGTGTCTTTGACCTTCGAGACGTACCTGACAATCTGGAAGTCAAGCTAGTGGCAATCAAGCTTCGAAAACATGCCTCTCTTTGGTGGGATCACGTGAAAAAACAACGGTACCGAGAAGGGAAAACGAAGGTTAATACATGGGAGAAGATGAAGAAGTTGTTAAAAAGGAAGTTCTTACCGGATAATCATAGGCAAGAAGATTTTCTCGACTATCACAATTTAACCCAACGTTCTCTATCTGTTGAGGAATTCATCGATGAATTTGATCAAATCCGAATGCGGTGCGATGCAAACAAAGAAGACGAGCAACTTGTAGCAAGGTTCCTAGGCGCACTTCGACCTGAAATATCGGACGTGGTAAGCCTACAACAATATTGGTCTTATGCAGATGTTTGTCACCTAGCTTTGAAAGTCGAGAAACAACTCAAAGGTAAGACTAAAATTAGTGGAAACCGATTTACTCCTATACCAAAAACTAATGTGCCCGCAACGGCCAAAGGAACTATTCCTATAGCCAATCCATCCGTCGGTAATACCGCAAGTGGAAGCAATATTCGTGTACCACGTTGTTTTAAATGTCAAGGGTTGGGACACTTGCTGAAAGATTGTCCAAATCAGCGGTTGGTCTCCTTTGTAGAAGAAGAACCCAACCCAACCTACGATTCGGATAAAGAGCAAAATCCAATGGGCGATGAAAACGAGGTGGTATATGCCGATCACAGGGAAGCTTTGGTGATCCAATGGGTTTTGAGTGTCGCGGTTTCGAAATCCATTGACTATGACTCGTGGCTCCGAAACAACATATTTCACACCAAGTGTACCGCGAAGGGTAAGGTATGTAATATGATTATCGATGGGGGCAGTTGTGAAAACGTGGTATCAACCAACATGGTGGAAAAGTTGGGTCTAAAGGTCGAAGATCATCCCGAGCCATATCAATTAACGTGGTTGAAAAGGGGCAACGTTGTGAAGGTAAATAAACGATGCTTGGTTTAATTCTCTATAGGAAAAAATATCACGATTAAGTGTGGTGTGAAGTTATTCCCATGGACGCGTGTCACATCCTCTTGGGTCGGCCATGGCAATAAGATCATAAAACCAAGCATGATGGGTTTAAAAATACATACAGTTTTCGAAAAGATGGGGTGAACATTACGTTGGTTCCACTCAACACACGCCAATCATCGGACGACGGGTCTGCCTTATTTCCTAAAATGGTCGATTTCGAAAACGTGGCAGTCATTAGCCCGATCATATTTGCTCTTATGGTGGTAGAAGAGAACGAAACAGGGCCTTCTATATCAACACCAGTTCAATCTACACTCGAAGAATTTGCAGATCTCTTACCAGAGGAGATCCTGCCCGGGTTGCCTTTAATGCGAGATATTCAACATTGTATCGATCTTATTTCAGGTTCCGCCATCCCGAACAAGCCTGCTTATCGAATGAATCCAAAGGAATACGAGGAGCTACAACCAAGTTACCGAGCTTCTCGAGAAAGGATTGATACGGGAGAGCCTAAGTCCTTGTGCGGTACCCACATTACTAGTTCCAAAACACGGAGGAGCTTTTCGGATGTGTATCGATAGCCGATCTATTAATAAGATCACAATTAAATATCGTTTTCCCATTCCTCGTTTGAATGATCTACTTGATCAATTATACGGCGCCACATTTTTCCCGAAAATTGATCTAAGAAGCGGTTATCATCAAATCAAAATGAGGCTTGGGGATGAGTGGTAGACGGCCTTTAAGAAACGCGACGGATTGTACGAATGGATGGTCATGCCGTTCGGCCTATCTAATGCTCCTAGTACTTTCATGCGACTAATGAACCAGGTTTCAAGCCTTTCATTGGTAAATTTGTCGTCATTTACTTTGATGATATTTTGATCTTTAGCAAAACCATTGAGCAACATGTATATCACCTCCGTCAAGTGTTCTCTGTTTTGAGGGAACAAAAACTATATGCTAACAGGAAAAAGTGCCGCTTCCTTGTCGAAGAAGTTACATTTCTCGGATATGTTATCTCAGGCAACGGAATAAAGATGGATAAAGCAAAAACCGAGGCTATCGTTAATTGGCCTACACCAACAACAATCCATGGCATCCGTAGTTTCCATGGGTTAGCCTCTTTTTATCGACGCTTTATCCGGAACTTTAGCACCCTTATCGCTCCCATCACGGAATGCTTAAAGGGTGGACATTTTAGTTGGACAAATGAGGCTAACAAGGCATTTTCTATTCTAAAAGAAAAGGTAACCCAAGCACCTGTTTTAGCCTTGCCCGATTTTAGCGACGTTTTTCAGGTAGAATGTGACGCATCGGGAGTCGGCATCGGAGGCCAATAGCGTTTTTTAGTGAAAAACTAAACAAGACACGTCGTAAGTATTCCACCTACGATAAGGAGTTCTATTCTATAATTTGGGCGTTAGATACTTGGCGCCATTATTTGCTTCCCAACGAATTTGTTTTGTTCTGGGATCATGAGGCACTAAAGTATATCAATGGCTAACACAAGTTGAACCCAAAGCATGCTAGATGGGTCGAGTTCCTTCAAGCTTTCTCTTTTGTCAATAAGCATAAGGCCGGATCCCAAAATCAAGTAGTTGACGCCCTTAGTCGGCGCCACTCCTTGCTTTATACCATGCAGATCCGGGTTCACGACTTCGATACGTTTCGAGACCTTTATCAAGATGACCCAAACTTTCGTGATATGTGGGAAAAATGTGCTTCGGGAACCTACCAATAATTCTCAAAATATGATGGGATTTCTTCAAAAGTACACGATTATGTATTCCTGCAAGCTTTTTACGGGAATCCATTATTTTTAGAATGTCACGCCGGAGGTCTCGCCGGTCACTTTGGGAGAGATAAAACGTTGGCAATCATTCAAGGCCAGTTTTATTGGCCACAGATGGGAAAAGACGTTAGTCGAGTACTTGAAAGGTGTCGTGCATGCCACATTGCCAAAACCCATGGAAATAATGGTGGGTTGTATATGCCTTTACCAGTGCCCAGAAACCCATGGAAAGATGTGAGTTTGGATTTTGTGCTTGTCTTACCCCGAACTCAACACCATAAAGATTCTGTTATGGTGGTTGTCGACCATTTCTCCATAATGGCTCATTTTGTTCCATGTTCCAAGACATTCGATGCGAGCCAAGTCGCTCAATTATTTTTTTTCTGAAATTGTCAAGTTGCATGGTATCCCAAAGTCGCTCACCTCTGATCGGGATGTGAAATTTGTTAGTCATTTTTGGCATACCTTATGGAATCGAATGGGATCGAAATTACAGTTTAGTAGTTCCTATCACCCACAAACTGATGGGCAAACCGAAGTTGTTAATCGGAGTTTAGGGAATTTATTACGGAGTTTGGTGGGTGAAAATCCTAAGAAATGGGACCTCGTTCTTCCTCAAGCGGAGTTTTCCTACAACCGTTCCATCAACTGCACCACCGGCAAAACTCCATTCAAGGTCGTGTATGGTGATAATCCAACTACGCCACTTGATTTGGCACCCATTCCTGTTACCGGTCAGGTTAGTGTGAAGGAGAACAACGTTCAACTGAAATCAAGGAGTTACATGAACAAGTTCGAAAACGGAATATTCACTCTAATGACCGATACAAGGAACAAACGGATAAACACCGTAAGCAAGTGATATTCCGGGAAGGTAATTTGGTGTGGATTCATTTGAGGAAAGAAAGATTTTCGGCAGGACGTTTTGGAAAGTTGAAGCCGCAGATGGTCCTTTTAGAATAATAAAAAAGATTAATGATAATGCGTACAAGGTTGAACTTTCAAGTCATTAGAATGTTTCGGCTACTTTTAACGTTGCAGATTTGTCACCTTACAGGCAAGATAGTGACGAGGAAGCCGACTCGAGGACGAGTCTTTTTCAAGCAGGGGAGGATGATGTAGGAAGTCATGATCCTAATATTTTCAAGTTTACAAGTTTACAAGTTTATCTCTATTTTAAAAGCTTTATCCTCTAGATTTTGTTGGGAGGTTTTTATGATTTTTTTCCTTTCTTTAGTTGTCATCTTTTAATAATTATTTCCCTTATCCTTTCTTAAAGTTTCGTAGGCGTTCCTTTTTAATCCTAGCTAGACTGTTGTTTGAGGCATTGTGTTTTTCTGATTAAAACTTAATAAGAGATTCTCTTGAAGAATTCCTCCAATTCTCGTTATTTTGTGAACGTGCTGATTCTTTCCTGTCACCGCATCACTACCACAACTACGTCTAGCTTGATTAAAAACAGGTAAAGTTAACAAATGCGATCTCTACGTTTAATTTTTGTAGTTAATGAAAATGTTTTAAAATCTTACTACAAAATAAAAAAAATTAATAACTTTTGGTTTCCTCTTTGTAGATCTTTTAGTTATGCTATTGTTTTACCCAAAGGGACCTTCATTTGAGAACTCATAAAATTATGATAACATTGAAAACCGGTGCATCATGTGTTATTTCATATGATTTCATTTTCATCTACGGCTTGGATTTAGTGTATCAATTAATATATATTTGTTCACTATGTGAACATTTTTTACATGTTTTTGAAACGAAAAATACAACTAAAAGATTTCTGAACATAATACATATTAAACAAACACATTATAACACAAATATATGTTAATAAATATATTAAATTTTAGCATTAGTTGGAAAATAAAATCATGTAACACAATATCTTACGATAATAGTTCTTACATTTATCACAATATATGAAGTTCACAAATGATTACGCCCCATTCTACCCCATAACTCATTTGAAATTAGTTAATTTTACTGTATTAAATATATATGTTTAATTAAAAAATCATGACCATATTAGTTCAATTGCTTTTATATGTTATGTCTCATGTGGGGTCAAGTGAGAAAGGATCATGAAATTATTCATTGTATTTCATATCTAGGTTCAATGATACTAATCAAGTGTTTATAATTGCAAGTTATGAATATAGAATTTATAATAAATTATATTAAAATGTAATATATTTTGTCCTAATTTTTATTTTAAAAAACCTACTAAAGGCTTACATAACTAAAGCAATGTATCATAAGTTTTCTAAACAAAAGATTAATTTTGAACAATATTATTAAGATTTTTTTGTTTGAAGTTTTTCATTGTAAATATTAAGTATAAAACCTTACAAAATAGATTTTGAAATAATATACTTAACTTTTTCAATAAAAGAATGAGCACGAAAAAAAAACACACATGAGAAACGTTGACCAAAGGTTGCATATGGAATTTGAAGCAGGAGAAGAGGAGAGGTGCATGGACACGTGGACCCATGAACCGTACCAAACCACAACTAGATTCTTTGTACAATTTAATTATATGTTATTAGAATATTTTTTAATGGAGTAATCTACAATAATACTAATATATTTAAATAAAAATTTATGTGAAATAAGTGGATATTTAAGTAATATTATTTTTCTCAATATGGGAGAATTGCTAATCTAAGCACTATTAACAAAGTCTATTAAGAAAATAACCTATTTAGAATTTCTTTTCAAAAATACCCTATGTTTTTGCCAACAACATTTAGCCAACCTTCGGCGAAAAAATGTGGGTCCCAGCGTACACGTGTCCCAATCAAAACCTGCCACGTAGCTCATTGAACCAACAAACAAGACTTGTGGACCCCACCGTCGACCATTTTTGTAACGACCCAACTCAACAATTCTGACAAAAACATCATAATGGAAAAATATAATAACTCGCCAAATGGCTCCCAGGAAAAATCTCAATGATTCGAGTACAAAATTAGGTTTGCAGAAACAACCTATTACACAACTAAGATTAATAAAGAAATAAATAAAAAACAGACTAAGTCTGGAAATCTAGGGTATCAGCCTTCTAATCCACGACTCCCAACTCAAAGGATCTCCTTTTCCTTACCCGAGCCTTCCACCTCACGTTTTCCTGAAAAGGTTTTTAGTTTTTGAAAAGCGAGGGTTAGACTGGAAGGTCTAGTGAGTTCCCTCTAACAACAAACATCCACGTCACAACAATATATAACAGATATATAGGCAATTATTTACAAATTTCAGCTTTAAAAGTTAACACACAAATGACACATGTTAATGGCACACACTAAAGTCACACACACTTGTGACAATGTATTTGACTCATAATACCTTTAACTGGGACACACCCCCATCGGCATAAACGGGACACACCCCTCGGTATGAGCGCTGGCGGGTCACACTCAATTGTATGCATACATAACAAAGCGCCAAACATAACAATGTAAAACATGCGGTTTAGCAAACATCTCATGTAAAGAAACATATTTGTCAACAATGATCTGGGTAGAAAGATTCACCTGTTGTCCCTGCTTATTCTTTCTCACATACACTTCCAACCCTTACAGAAAACGTACGATATAAATTCAAAAGTGATAAATCCCTTGATCGCTAGACAACACACCAAAAGACACCTGAAACTCAACTTGAGGAAATCGGCCCATGCCTCAACAGAGTCTGGAATCCCCTGTCGGGACTCCCCCGTCCGGGTTCCCCAGTCCGGATCACTCCTTCCTCCCGGGGTCGTTCCCGGGTCCCACGACTCCCGGGTTCATTCCCGGTCGCCCTTCGCCCGAGGTCGGCCTCCCCGTCTCCCGGGTTTCGGCCTCCCTGCCTCCCGGGTTTCGTCCTCCTCGTCTCCCGGGTCTCGGCCTCCCCCGTCTCCCGGGTTTCGGCCCTAATCCGGACAAATTTCATCCGGTTCGGGTGATTTCTGGGACTGCGTACAGTCCAACCGCTTAATCCTAAGATTACCCCATTTTAATCGATTCAAACTTAATAAACATTGAAGTTAAACGTCTCATCCTTCCCTATCAGTTACTAATGACATTAGACCACATCAAAAGCCACTTCTTATAGGATGAAATCAATTGAACACAAACTATCACTAAAAACCCAACAAATCACTTAAATCAACAATCAAAAGATAAGAGGTAGTGATAGAGATTACCTTGGTAGAAATTGATGCAAACTTCCTTCGCAAATCAACAATCCTCCTTGATTCTTCTAAAAAATCACACCTCAAATCACACACACACAAACACACACTCTCTTCACAATGTTTCCAGCCTCCACCATGAGAAATGATTAGGAGAACAGGAGTTTTGGGTTTTAACCCCATTACACTAATTACAATTCAGTCCTTGGACTTTTAAACTTTCTCAAAAATTCCACCAATCACTCAATTCTTTAAAATTTAATCTTGGTTATTACAATTCTGCACACCTCTTCTTCGCATGACACGTGTACGTCAATGTCAGTGTTTCGACACCGGTGAAATCACTTTTTAATCTAAAAAATTCTAGAGCTGACGTATGTGAGTTCCAATGCTGCCAACGATTTGACAACACAATGGCGATGTGAGTTCCAATGTGACTAGACTCGGTTTATTATTTATTTCTACCCCCTTTTTTTTATTTTACCAAATACCCATTTTTTTACAAATGTTATATAAATTAAGGGTACGGGGACCATATTCTCCTACCACATTCAATAACCACCATAATTCTAAGCAACCAGCCACCACCACCGTCATCAACCACCACCAACCTCCATGACCACTGTCGACTAGCGTCGTCTTTTACAAAATGGATGAGGTAATTGTAAATGTTTAAATTTTTTGTTATTAAAATTTTAATTTTTGTTTGGTTTATCAAATTTTTTTGTTATTAGTGATAACGTCTTTGATTGTATTTTATATAATTTTTTGTTTTATGGCAAGTCTTTTGTGACGTTGAGGGGACAAATCACATTCTTTAAAAATATAAGGGAAAAATTACAGAGATATCCCCGATGGATGGGTATGTTCAGGGAGGCGTGTTTTGGGAATTGGTTATCCAAAGTTTTCATGGATATACTTTGTTGATTCATATAATTCTCCAATGTCAGGTCCCTTCAGATAAAGAAAGAAAAGAATTATTATACCATGTAGGAGGTTATTGTCTGCATTTTAGCTAATACGAATTTTGTATAATTACTGCTCTTCCATTTGGTACTGGTTTGACTACCACCTAATAGACATTTGGCTATTAAGAGTATATTATTTACTAATATACCTGCCCAGAAAGATTTGAAGGTTGGACATTTTTTTAATATATTTGATAGTGAGGAAACATTCAAAGCTTTATCGGATGATGACGCCATTCGTGTTTGTCTTCTGCTAGTACTTGAGAAAGTATTTGTTGGAAGACATAACTCCTTGATGATCCATGATTGTTGTCTATCGTTGCTTGATGATTTATGTTGATCCAAACTCTCTTAGTGATTTGATGATGATCCTTTAAAATACTTAGTGAAAATTACATTTAACATCTGTATGTATTAGTGTTTCACCATCTGTGATAGCACACTGAGTCTGTTCAGTATCGCTGATAGTATCTTTGTAATCTATTAGATGTAATCCCTGAAGAAAAGTTTCACGACAAAGATGTTCACCACTGACTCTAAGACAACGCTACTTAACAAACGACAAGTCTACTCATGATCTGATACGAAAATCAGTGAAACCAAGACAAGACTACACCACGCGAAGAACTCTGAAGAAAAGTTTCAGCGATCACTAAACTTCCTTTGGACTCACTAAAGGAAGAGATATTCAGCGATTGATGATCAAAAAGCTTACGCTCCAAGTTACTTTTGTCTTATCCTTGCACACAAAGTACACATACTTCTGCGCCAAGTCGTACAACAACTCTGAAGACTACACTTTTCACTACTCGGGCAAAAGCATGTCACCAAAAGTCAGAGGCATGGAACCAACCAAAGGGCGACACGTGTAAATTACTTTGTCATGCATCTAATGCATAGGGTATAAATAGAAAGTTTGAGACTCTATCTATATAGTAACCTTCTATCTGTCTATCTCTTAGTGAACCGAAAATAGAAACGCTTGATTTATATATTCCCTCAACCTTTCTTCTCCATTTTTTAGTGGAAACAACTATGTGATTCTCTAGTTTGTTTAGATTAGGTTTTACTTAATCTTGTTCCGCAACAAACTATAAATTGTGATTTGATTCTTCAATAAACAATTAATTAAACTGGAAATTTATGTTTGTATTCAACCCCCTTTCTACAGACTTGTTAAGCACCTTCGGGACCAACAAGTGGTATCAGAGCAGATTGTTTAATCTCATAAACAAGATCTTGCTTAATTCTCTTCCTTTCTATGCTCAAATGGAATTAAACACAAACTAAAATTATTATGATAATGGTTCACTCTCTAAACCTCCTCGATTTAGCAGAGACAACTTTGCTTTATGGAAAAATTGAATGATGTTATTTCTAGAAGGTGTAGATCCTACTATAACTGAATATGTGGCAAATGGTCCATATGAACCATTTATGATTATAGCCTCAGTCCCTACCACTCTTGCTATCCCTGAAATATATGCTCTAAAAGAAATCGGACAATGGAGTGACGAAGATAAGAAGAAAATAGGATTAGATGCAAAGGAAAAAACCATTATTTCTATGGCCTTGCCTGATGAAGCCTTCCATTCCATCTTGCATCTAAAAAATGCTAAAGAAATATGGGACACTATATGTGTTTAATGTGAAGGTACCACTGAAATCCAAGAAACTCGAAATATCAACTTGGTAAGACAATATGAAAGTTTCATCTGTGGTAAGAATGAGTCTCTATCTAATGTTCACCAATGATTTAACTGCTTAATCATTGATCTAAGGACTGTTGGTAGGACCTATTCTAACTCTGAGGTCCTAAGTAAATTATTGGAATGTCTTCCTGAAAGTTGGGACAAATATTCAATGTGTCTCAAGCTGACCAAAGACTTAAATCATATCTCTCTTAGCACTCTATATGGGATCCTGCTCAATTATGAGCAATCAAATCTTTTGAAAAAGAATCTTGTCAAAGATTCTAAAGACTCCAATAGCACCTTTGTTGCTATAGTTTCTTCAGAGATTGTCCCATCTCAACGAACTACTATCACTATCACTGAGTTAGATTCTGACTCAGAGAGTCCATCAGACACTGACCTTTTAGAGTTTGATGAATCTTTAGCACTCTTAAGATGCAAGCATTTATCTTGAATGGTGCAGTTAAGAGATTTGCAAGAAAGAGAAATTTTAGAAGAAATAAGCCTCTCTCCCTATCTGAAAAGCCTAAGTCAACCCCTATTGATAAGGCTACTACTAGTTGCTATAACTGTGAGAAAGTTGGCCATTTTGCCAGCGAATGCAGGTCAAAGAAAGTCTTCAAACCTTCCACATCCAGGAAATCCAGCGATAGCAAATACCTCAAGCTGAAAGAAAAATATCAGAAGCTAAAAGGCTTCAAGCGAAAAGGTAAGGGTCTTATTGCTGAAGAGCATAATTGGGCTGAGTGAGAAGAATCAAGTTCTGATGAAGAAGAAGCTGTTAATCTCTGCCTTATGGCTGAGATTAAAGAAGAAGTGGAAGAACCAGCTGGAACATCCATGAGCTACATCTCCTCTCAGGTATCAATCCCTACCAATCCGTCTCTCTCTAAAGCTGAGAGAAGTCGCGCGGTTGACGTGCCGACGATTGACTTGTACAATGCACTGAATGGAAAAACCTTAACTGGAAACAAAAATATTGATTTAACTGAACAACTAGAAAAATTCCATTTAAGGATCAAAGAACTAACTCTTTTAGAGGAAAGCTTAAAAGATCAAGTCATGGTTAATGAAATCATCAGCATTGAACACGAACAAGCCATCGTTGCTCTTAAAGCTGAAAAGGCTACAGTTGAAGGATGGTGTAAATCCTCAACTAAGGTCACTAAGATTCTAAGTGCTAAAATCCTTGTTCATGACAAAACCGGTCTCGGTTATAGATATGAAAAGGATAAACCTAATAGATATTGCTCCATGCTTAAGTTTGGAATGTTTGTCTCTTCTATCCCTGACACTTCTTCCACTCGGTACTCATCGTCTTCCAATCCTATCCCTGAGGACTTATCAAAAAGCGAGCTGATAAAGAGAAATCCATTTCCCATCATTCTCAGAAGGCTACAAAGGTAGCAAAGCTGAAGATGATCCATTCTAAACCTTCAGCAAATCAATCCTTTGGTTCTGGATCTAAGATCACTGGAAATATTCAGAGATCCACTCCAAAGCTAAAGATTGATATCAAGCCTAAGAAATCAGAACTGAAAGTTCCTCCGAGATCTAATGCTAAGGGCATTCTTGGACTTGGCCCGACTCATCTTAAGTTTTCTAATGCCAATGCTCCTGGTCTTAAGCCTACTTTCAGCTATAGAAAGTGCTATCACTGTGGACTTACTAAAGATTGCCAGTGAATGTCCAAATGCCACAAAAGCTGAAAAGATAGGTAGTGAAGATGAATGCCTCCAAGGCTAAGAAGGTCACCAAAGCTGAGAAATCTGCCAAGATGAAAAATGACACTAAGGTTAAGAAATTAACTGAAGTGAAGGTTACCATTGACGTTGAATCTTCAAATGCCGTGAAGATTACTGAACCTTCCATCTCCACTAACCCCCCTGGACCAATTGAAAAATGGGTACCAATGAAAACTTAATCTTCCTTATGTTTGCAGGAATCGAAGGGTATCTGGTATCTAGATAGTGGATGCTCTCGACACATGACTGGCCAAAAAGACCTGCTCACCGAATACAAGAAAGTGAAAGGTCCCTCAGTGAGCTTCAGTGGAAATGGAAAAGGCTATACCAGAGGGTTTGGTGTACTCAGCAATGGTACAACTACCTTCCGAAGAGTCGCTTATGTAGATGGACTGAATCACAATCTTTTTAGCATCAGTCAACTATGTGATAAAGACTATGAAGTATGCTTTTATAAGAAAGTATGTTCAGTGATTGATAAAAACAAAAAGCTTGCTCTCAGCGGTTATCGTATGGAAAATGTTTATGTAATAAACATGGACTCTACAACCACTGATAATGTCTATTTTTTGTCCAAAGCTTCATCAGATGTCAACTGGCTATGGCATAAGAGGCTCTTTTAACCCAACTTCAAGACACTGAACACTCTCTCCTCAAAAGAACTAGTCTCCGGTCTTCCTCAGTACTCATATGCCAAAGAATCTCTTTGTTTTGCGTGTTAAAAAGGAAAGCAGACTTAAGCTAGTTTTAAGTCTAAACAAGTTTCATCAGTGACAAATCTTCTTCAACTCCCGCACATGGATTTGTTTGGCCCTGTCAATATTCAATCCATTGCTGGAAAGAAATACACTCTTGTCATAGTAGATGAATACTCCCGCTACACCTGGATGATATTTATCCGTTCCAATAGTGATACCCCAGAAGAACTTATATCTTTTGTTAAGAAGATGGAAGTGCTAAACAACTTAACTGTTCGCTCAATAAGAAGTGATCATGGAACTGAATTCAAAAATAGTTCCCCGAACAACTTCTTTGAGAGTAAGGGAATCTCACACAATTTCTCATCAGTGAGAACCCCTCAGCAAAATGGAGTCGTTGAAAGAAGAAATAGAACAATCATTGAAGCTGCCAGATGAATGCTCAACGATTCTCATCTTCTAACTCAGTTTTGGGCAATAGCTGTCAACACGACCTGTTTCACTCAGAATAGGTCAGTGATTGTTAAACGATTCAATAAGACTGCCTATAAACTATTCCATGGAAGAAAGCCATCTATCAACTTTCTTCACATCTTTGGTTGTCAGTGCTTTATCTTAAACAACAAAGATACACTTGCAAAGTTTGATCCAAAGGTTGATGATGGATTTTTTGTCGGATATTCCTCAATCTCCAAAGCCTACAGGGTCTTTAATAAGAGAAGACAAAGTGTAGAAGAAACAATTCATGTCACCTTTGATGAATCAAGATCAGCGAACTCTAAACCTATACCTAATAATGATGAACTAAATGCTTGGACGTTTTCTCATTACAGGGAAATTGAACCTCTCTTCAACTCACATCGTCATGCAAACTCTTCAAATGTTGATGATGATCCAAAAATCATACCTCCTAACACTGAATCCATTTCATGGGTTTAAGTTTTTCCTTTAAACATATTCCCTTTATCAGATCTTCCAACCTCTGAATCATCTAATATCTCTGAAGACCTCTCAGTGAATGTTGTTCTATCTGAAACACAACAATTGATAACTGATGAGCTTCAAGCTGAAGCTTCTTCATCAGTGAACATTCTTATTGCTGATCCAATGTCTGAATTAAGCGATCATGATCCACCTCAGAGATGGACCATAAATCACCTCATAGATCAAATCCTTTGTGATCCAGATGCAGGTATTCAGACATGACGAAGTTCAGGTATTATCTGTCTCTTTGTTAATTTTCTCTCTCATAGATCCAAAGAGAACTGATGATCCCCTCAGAGATCCAAATTGGGCCAGCGCTATGCAAGAAGAGCTGAATGAGTTTGAAAAAACCAAAGTTTGGAATCTCGTTCCCAGATGTTAGTGCACAAATATGTTGGATACAAGATCATGAAGACTGAAGATAGAATGTCAAAGTCAAAAGCTCAAGGCAAAGCCCTTCAAGCAGAGAGTCAAGTCATTTGTAATAAAGTCAAAGTAAAAAGTCAATGTTTAGTTAGTGTGTTGTAAGTGTTTTAGTGGTATATAAGTGTTTCTAAATAGGGATATGACTAAGGTATCAAGTAGTATGCGCGTATTAGATTGTAGAGAGAGAAAGTATTGAGAGAGCTTTTCTGTATCGATTCTTGAGATTGTAATAAAATGGAAATTGATTGAATTAAATCATCTTGATTGATTTACACTGATTGTGGGACACACACCCAACCATCTGACAAATATGTTATATGCACCAAATGGGTGTATAGAAACAAGTTGGATGAAAATTGGACTATAACCCGCAAAAAATCTAGGCTAGTTGCTTAGGGATACAAACAAGAGGAAGGCATAGACTATGATGAAACCTTTGCCCATGTGGCTAGGCTTAGAGTAGTTCGATTATTCTTAGCCTATGTAGTTTACAAAGATTTCAAAGTGTTTCAAATGGATGTCAAGTCAGCGTTAAATGGAATGGTGAATGAATAAGTCTATGTTGAACAACCCCCAGGGTTCTCTGACCCTAAGCATCCACACTATGTATATAAGTTGGATAAGGCTCTCTATAGGTTAAAACAAGATCCTCGTTCTTGGTATGACACTCTCTCTTCTTTCATTCTCTCTGAAAGATTTGAGCGTGGCAAAATTGATAACACCTTATTTTTCAGAAAGATAAAAGGTCATATTATAGTTGTTCAAATATATGTTGATGACATTATATTTGGTTATACTAACCCATCTTTGTGTACTCGATTCGCTGAAAGAATGAATAAAGAATATAAAATGAGTATGATGGGTAAACTAACTTACTTCCTTGGCCTACAGATCAAGCAATCTGAAAAAAGGTACGTTTATTCATCAGGGTAAGTATGTTAAAGACACGCTGAAAAAGTTTGATCTTACTCAAACCTCAGCGATGAAAACTCCTATGGCACCTCCGCTGACATTAAATAAGGATCCCACTGGAAAACTGTTAATGTCACTACCTATAGAGAAATGATAGGCTCCCTGCTGTATCTCACAGCGAGTCGATCTGATATCATGTATTCTACTTGTATTTGTGCACGTAATCAATCAGAACCCTAGGAATCCCATTTAATCGTTGTAAAGCGAATTTTCATATATCTTAAGGGGACTCCTAACCTAGGTCTTTGTTACCCCAAAGACTCAGGGTTCGATCTCACTGGCTATTTAGATAGTGATTTTGCAGGTTGGAAACTAGATAAAAAAAAGCACCAGTGGAGGTTGTCAACTCTTAGGTGGAAAGCTAGTAAGTTGGACTAGCAAAATGCAAAAGTCAGTGTCCACTTCTATAGCTGAAGCTGAATATGTAGCCACTGGAAGTTGTTGTGCTCAGGTCTTATGGATGAGAAATCATCTATTAGACTATGACCTTCAGCTATCCAAAATTCCAATCTACTGCAACAACACTAGTGCCATCGCTATAGCAAACAATCCAGTGCTACACTCAAAGACGAAACATATCGAGATCAGATATCATTTTATCTGAGATCATGTGATGAATGGAGACATCAAACTTCATTTTATCCCCACTGACTATCATCTCACTGATCTTTTTACAAAACCTCTTGATGAGACAAGATTCAACTTTCTCTTAAGTAAGCTTGGAATGCTGAATTTTGAAGATTAATTCTTCAGCATTCACACATTAAGTCAGTTGTAAAATTCTCTATCATCTCTGACTAAAATCTATCTGAAAGTCAGGTATGCTTTCACATATTTCCTCACTGAATCTTATTCAGCGAGATGTTTTGCAAAAATCTCAAAACTTAATCACTGACTTTCTTCAAGTGATTAAAAGCTTTTTGAAAAATAAAACTTATCACTGACATTTCTCATCACTGATCCTTTGAAAGTAAACCATATCCCTGATTTATATAAGAGATACTTTAGAAAAACTGAAACGACACTCTCTCTCTCTCTCTCTCTTGTGACGTCATTAGGAATTGAAAATCCATGGCACGCCTTTTTCTAGCATGTTCGTCCGTTGCACTTCTTGTCCAATAAACTTCGTGGGACGTATCCGTGTCATGATGAGTACATTTTCCAGCTCTTAATTCTTTCTCTATCCTCACTCTCTCATAAAAAAGGCTTGCCATTCATAATTTTACCTTTTACGCTCTGAAAGTTTTGAAAGGCAAAAATTACTCTCGGCAATTAAGCAATATAAAGAACTCAAAGAACTCATTTGAATCTTCAAGAAATTTAGGTTCTTGTTCTTCATTTCTTGTTAGAGCATAAATCTGTTGGATACAAGATCAAGAATACTGAATGTCAAAGTTGAGAAAGTCAAAGCTGCTAAAGTCAAATCTCATTAAAAGTCAAAGTCTTTTGTTAATAAAGTCAAAGTCAATGTATTTGTAATTTGTTTCTTTGTAATTGTCAAGGGTATAAATACCTTTGTTGTCTTTGTAATCTGAAGAGAACACTCATTGTAAACAAATCAGAGAAGAGGTGATTAGAAAATCATTCTAGAGAGAGAGAGTGTTTGTAGAGAGAGAAAGTTTAGAGTTTGTAATATTCGATTGAGATCAATGACATATGATTTACGAATTCTCATCTTGATTACTTGTTAGTGATTAGAACTTGAATATCTAGGAATAATAATTAAAGTAGAGGGTCTAGTTTGTATTTGTTATATAGTTGAGGGTTTTGAGTTGTAAAGTCAACGAATGTTGATTTAGTATAAATACGTTTTGTTCTTTGTACTCTGTAGAGACATATGCACCTTAGACATTCAGAGACAGTGGTAAGAACTCGCACACACACACACACACACACACACAGTGAACTACGTGAGATCTGTGACTAGAAGTTAGATCTGTGATTAAGTGTAATTCATGTGAATGATCTAATAAAGATTGTGTCCTAAATGATTGTGTGAATATATGCTAGTAAATCTGGGTCACAATTGGTATCAGAGCGAGAAATTCATCAATTTGAAAGGTTTTCGAGTTCGTATTCTGAGTTCGAGTTTCTTGAATCAATTTTTGTGCAAAAATGAGTTTTTGATAAAATTGTTGGTTGTTTTGTAATCGAAAAATGTTTTAGAACGTTTGTGTGTAATTGAATTTCATAGAAAAACATTTCTTGATAGTAGATTTGTGGTTTTTGTTAATTTTTGTTCGAACATTTGTCGAGTCACTGTTTGATTTAGATAAGATTGATTGAGTGTGAATTAGAGTATGTAATTGAATTGGATTGTTCTAATAACAAATTTGTTTGATATTGTGAAGTTACAGCGTGTGATTTGAAGAATTGGATCGATTTCTGCATTAAAATCGAATTTTCTGTCTTAGAACTCAAAAACTCGCAAAATCTGAGTATTTCGTTTGAAGAACTCGCAAGATCTCATAAATATTCAGATTTCGCTTAGAAAGTATTCTAAATTCATTAAGTAAAGAATTCGCAGAACTGTGATCTACGAATTGTCAAAGAATTCGCACATATCTTTAAGAAAATTCGCATAAGTACAGATTTTATATAACTCTTTATACGAAAAATGAGGATTCGCAGAGTGTTTCAAAGTTTTTCTTAAGGATAGGATTCGTATCCTTGTATCTTACCAATTCTACTTGGGAATTTTTGTTGTGCAAAAAGTGTTTCGTTGAAAATGTTTTCAAGGGTAGAATTCGCATAAGAGAAGCTTGCGAATTGTAAATATTTCGCAGAAAGCTTTATACGAATTATGAAGAATTCGCATATAAGCTTATGCGAATTGCTTGAATTGTTGTTATCTCTTGCATGCGAATTCCTATCTTGTGCGAATTTTGAGCTTGTTTTGGTAATTTCAAGTGTTATACAAATTCTAGTGGCTTTTGGTATGCGAATTGTTCTTTTTTTGTAGTACATGCGAATTCTGAACTTAAAGTTTTTAGAAATTTCAATTTCTAAAAATTTTCAAGTCTTATTCAAATTGTTGGATTAAAAGATCATTACTAGCTAAATTTTTGTTTGTGTCCAGATAATTCTCTCATCATGTCAAAAGAATTACTTTCCATGGGTTCCCAATCAAAACCTCCGGTCTTGTCTATCGGAGAATATTCTCAATAGAAAAGGAGGATGATTCAGTTTTTGAATCACAAGAATAGAGATTACATGACATCCATATTAAAAGGTCCAGTTGAACCAATTGTTACAGTACCTGAACAAGCAGCCACAGATACTTCTCCAGATTTCCAGTGCGATATGTGCCTAAGCCATATCAATATTTCAGTGAAAGAGAGAAGGAACTCTACAAGATTGATGAAGAGGCCCTCATCTATCTCACCATGGCTATTCCAAATGACATCTACAACCGAGTAGATAATAGAGAATCTGCTAAAGCCATGTGGGACGAGCTGGAAAGACAATTCCAGGGTACTGAAAAGTCTATTCAAGCCAAACTGAACCAAAGCATTAATGCATATGAAGGATTTCCTGCTAAAGAGGGGGAAACACTTCTGGATACGTATACAAGATTCATTGTAATATTGAATGATTTGAGAAGAAATGGAATGAACAAGAATGTGTTTGAAATCAATTACAAGTTCATCAAGAACTTGAATCATGAGTGGAAAAGCTATGCAATTAATATTCAGATGACAAAAGACATGGCTCAAGAGGATGTGAACGACATCTTTACAACTTTATCTCAACATGAGAATGAGGTAAAGCAACTGAATGAAGAAAAAAAGATTGTCAAAGATTCATTGACCTTGTTGTCTGAAAAGAAGAAAGGATCAAGCTCTAAGTCTATTTCTTCATCACTATAGAAGTCAAAGAGGTCCAGAGCTTTCCTTATAGAACTGACTGAATCTAGTTCAGAAGATTCCTCCATAGAGACTGAAGTACATTCAGATGAAGATGTACAAAAGTTTGTTGATCATCCGACCTTCATCACAAAGCAATATCAGAAAAGCTTTGGCAAGAAGAGCTTTTCAAAGTCAAAGTATGATGGGTACAGAAAAGAAAAATCAGAGAAATACAAACCGAGGTTTGGGAAGAAGAAAGGAAAGAAAGATGAGAAAAGAGAAGATAAGAAAGAAGAGAAAGCTGAGCCTAAGTTTGGCAGGTGTTATAATTGTGGTAAGCCTGGCCGCTTCTCCAAAGACTGCTAGCTCAAACCTGTGAAGAATTCTGTTAGATTAAATTAGCCCCCAATTTAATTGAATGTTTTATAAAGAATTGTATTTTGGGCTTTTGGGTAGGTAATGGGCTTTGGCTATTTGTTTTGTAAATGGGCTCTATTAATAGGTGCCCATGGCTCATTTTCTCATTAGGTTATTTGGAGAGAACATTTTCACACACAGATCAGGTGAATCTCATGAGAGTCGTTTAAATTCATAGTGTGGTGTTCTTCCAATATCCCCTCCATTGTTATTCAATCAAAGCATATGAGATGAGTTTTTGATGATTCTTCTTCTTTATTTCTCTCTTATATGTATATTTTATGGAGTTCTTCATTTGTTTGCTGTAAATGGGATCTAACAATTGGTATCAGAGCCAACTGAAGAAACTTTTCTTCAGTTTGGTCATCAATGGCAACAATTGAAGATGGATGATTATTTTGTTGTTTTGGTGCTTTAATTGGTTAAATCACATGATCCTTGACACAAATATCATTTCTGTGATTTATTCACTGTTTTTGTGCTTATTGCAAATCTATTTCTTCATTTAAATGAGATTTGGATGATCTTTGATAGATTATTTGTTTGATTCTACACAAAATATGTTTCTGCACAACACATGTTTGATGAAATGCCTATGTGAAGATAAAATTTCATTTTGGTTAAATCTGATCAGTTTTATTACATGTGTGTGTTCTTGATTCTTTCTCATCCTTGTGTGTGCTTAGTCCATTGCTATTTTTAGCATCTCGATAGTTAGGTTGTTTATCTCAGATCTGACCTTGTTATCATTCGAGATTGGACTCTCTTTGATCCAGATTTTGTTCAAAATTCCGCTGCTCATAATTGATTAAAATGAAAGACTTATTCATTTGGGTCTTGGAAAATGTTGCTTGATCCAAATTCAGAGAAATAAGGACACTGCAAGAGAATCTGGATGGTTCTGTGTAATTTCTTGGCTTTGTCTAAGAGCTTTAACAGATCATAAAGTATATTCAGACTTTGGTAGGTGAGTATTCAAGCATTCAGAGAAATGGAACATGGAATAAACTTCCAGATTTCAAGGTTTGTTTCATCAAAATGGTCAATCGGGCATTTCAGATTTCATGTTTAGCTTATCCAGCGGTGTCCAGAATTTTACCAAAGATGCTCCAGAGGTGTGGTGAACAGTCCTGTTATTCCAGATTTCTGCAGATACATGTTCACAAAATCTGAAAGTTTGCAGCATCAGTTTGTTTATAACGATGCAGATTGGTATCCATGATTATCAAAAAGGCTTGAAAGACCAGATTTCAGAAGCTTGTTGTGTTCAATCTTAGAGCTATGATCAAATAGATTGCAGTTTGTGTTCGAAGATCAAGTGTACAGAAATACAGACTAGCTTAATCCTCTGTAGATGAGCAATTTCAATATCAAAATCCATGAAAACAGCAGCAGGTGCTTTAAAAAAATGTTGATCTAGTGCTTATCTTGCTGTCAATTCGAATTATGGAACAGATATGTTGATGCAATATGATGTACACAGATTAATCGAGTTACTGTCAAAAGAAAAGGGAAAAGGATGTTGTTGTCCAACTTCTTGATTTTGTGAAGATATCAAAGTTGATGTCCAGAAATTTTTTCGGTTGCTGTTGTTTCAGCATGTACAGAACCTGAGTATCAAGCAGAAAGTTTCTGCTGTTTGTGTTCAAACAGCTGTCCATTCGAAGTGTGCAGCACGATTTGTTGTTCTTGGTTCGACAAAGTTGCTGTCAAATTTGCACAGATGTAGCGTTTTGATCATATCTCTCTCATTATCGCTCTAAATTGCATGATTCTAGATGCGTTGGAAACCTAAGACACAGTTGTTCAACTTTGATGTTTTGAGTTTTCCCGAAATAAAGCTGCTTATAGGTCAAAAACAGTGTTGAAGTTGAGTGATAGTTGCTGGACAGAAGGTTATTTGCTGCTGTTTGTTGTTGGTTGTTGTTGTCCATGTCAATTCTTTTGTGCAGCAACATGAAAAGGCATGAACCTCTTATTTTTGAGCCACAATACAGAAGCCGTAATACTATTATTTGAGTGCAGGATTGAAAACAGCAGCGTCGATGGTGTAGTTTATCCAGTAACAGTTCGACAGGGGCTGTTTGGAGGTCGTTTCTGGACTGTTTGGATTGTGTTTAGAGATGCTAGAGTTGTTGTACCCCTGCATTGGAGTCGTGTGCAGATTCAAGGACAACTTAGCTTTGGTTTGCCTCACGATGTTATCCATAAGTTAAAGTACAGAGCCTCTATGTACTCACAAAAACTGTTGTACTTTAAAAACAATCGAGCATCGTGGTTAAGCTCATCAGGTGTTCCCATATATGGTGATAATTCATGTCTTTCTGAAATAAACAGAGATTTGAAAAGTGCATCTTGCTCTTATGCATAGTTTGTGCTCGAAGCTTCAATTCAGAAATTGATCAAAGGTTGTCCAAAGTTATTGCACAGAATATTCAGAGTTCTGCAGTGTTTTTCAAATCTTGTTCAAAAGCTCTCTATTCGAAAATCTGCAGAATTCAAGAACAGCATCAGAGTTATGATTGGAACGTGCAGAGGTTGCACTAGAGATTTATGCAAAGCGTCTGTGTGCGTTCATAAAAGTCTAGAGCTTAGATCTGGTTCCTCAACAGAAGTTGTCCAGACTTGTGACCATGTTCCTGATTTATGATCTTAGAGTTCACAGAGTTCAAATCTGCCTTATCAGAGCTCACTTCATGTACAGAAGAGATGATTACAGGCTATGTAGAAGGTGACCAGAGGTCGTTAAATCTGTTATCGAACAAGGCTATTCAGAGTCGTGGAATTTGCAGAGGTGGTTCAAAGACTGTGCAGAGGTGTGCAGAGGAAGAATGACCAAAGATGTTCTGTCTAGAGGCTATGGACACACAACCAGAGACTTTGGAAATTAACAAGATGAACCAGATGCCAAGTTTGAGAGAAGCTTTCAGAGGATAGATTATTCAGAGTTTGAAGAGTTCAGCTATGTGTAGAACCCTAAAGACAGCAGAACATGCAGATTGTTATAAAATTCTTGAAGAAAGTTGTTGTCCATTCGAAACAACAACAAAAAGTTGTTGATGTTCAATCTCTGAAGTCTGTTGCTTGCAACGGTGCTGTCAAAAGTGAAGAACCACACCCAGAACCTCTGTGATAAATGCAGAAGTAACAATCCAGAAACAGTATACTGTCAAGAAGTTAATCGCAGAGGCTGTTCACATCAGAGGACAGAGGCATGTGCAGAGCCTATGTGAAGATGTCTAGACTGTTGTTCACATCAGAGGCAGATCGCAGAGCCTCTGAAGATCTGTTCAGAGCCTCTGTGAAAAATATCAGAACCTCTGCAGGCCATCCAGAAGCCGATCCAGAAGCTGTGCACGAGCAGATATCCAGAGTTTGCTACTGTTATGCAACTAATAAAGATCCAGAGCTTGACTTATAGAGCCTAACTTCAGAGATTGATGCAGAGTGTATCCAAAACTTGAACTGAGGTTGTCCAAATGTATGCGTAGTTTGAAGTGATACATAGAGGCTAATGCACAGAGCCTCTGTGACTGTTCAGAAGTAGAAGTGCACATCAGAAGTTGCACAGAGCCTCTGTAAGGATGTCTAGAGCGTGCATTGTTGATATTCAGAGATGCTCTTAAAAGGCACAGAAGGGCTCTTAAGTTGTCCACAGAGCCTCTGTGGACCAAAACCTCTGAAGAACAGCAACCAGAAGGGGAGGACCAGAGGTAGACCCAAGAACACATATCAGAGGTCGATGGTCCAGAGATCGCAATGAGCCAAGAGCACAAAGCCCAAATTTTTCGAATTTTCTGACAGCATTGCGTTGTTTCAGAAACACGCGCACAACGTTTTACTCGAAGTTCCGATTCCGAGTCTAGTTGCGTTCAATCGATAAAACATAGACGTATGACTTTGATGTTTTAACTTTTTCCAAATTCCGTGAGATGATGTGCCAGAATCAGTGTCAAAGTCTGCGTTAGGGTGTTGGACCGAAAGCATGGCATTGCACTCATGCTCTTTCCGCTTTCAAGAACGGTGTTCTCTCGTCGGTTCTTCATGGTTTCAGGATACACATGTGACAAATTGTTTGTCACTCCCTCCTATGTTATTCAAGTTTAAGGCTCGGTGCTGAATGCTTACTCAACAGGATCTTAAGAGTCAAATTTTCTGTTTTGACGACCGTTATGCGCAACTGTGGGAAAACTTGCACAACTCACTCATTTTTCATCCAAAATGGATGAATCAAAGCTCGTTGGAAATCTATGAGGCTGAAGTTCAATGTGCATGATTTATGTTTTCTCTGAATCAGGCTCCTTGATGGTCAAAAACAGTAGTAAAGTTGCGACATGAAAGCTGGACAAAATGGGGTAATTCGTCTAAGTCTTTCAAGAATATGAGCCTACATTTGAGGGGGAGCTTATGATGCTTTGAAGACTCGAATAACGGCACACCAAAGCTTCTAAAGAAAGCAAGGGGGAGACTATATGATGATGCTTTCTTTATAAAACATTAGGGGGAGATTGTTAGATTAAATTAGCCCCCAATTTAATTGAATGTTTTATAAAAAATTGTATTTTGGGCTTTTGGGTAGGTAATGGGCTTTGTGTCAGGATCGAATTCTCAACAAGAATTAATTCTCAGAAACAATATCAAAGAAGTTTGCGGAATAACACTTTGATATTCAATGAAACAGTAAATCAACACAGTAAATATGAATAACAAACTGTAAGCTTTTATTTGATGCTTTGCAGTTACAAGATTACTCACTCAACCTCAATATTGATGAACAGGCTCACCAATACGAATTCTACTTCTCTAGAATTAGGATCTATGCCTTGAGGTTGATTTTTTCTAGAAGAATGAAAACTGAAAGTTAAAAGTTATATCACTATTCTAAACAATACAATATATATATACTGAATAGAAAGATAATTACAATGAATAAAATATCTTCAGTATATCTTCCATCATTATCTTCAAGCTTCCATGTATATCTCTAAGCTTCCATGTATATTTTCAGATTATCCAGCTGTTATCCTTTCATGCAGATCTCCATCTTATAAGCAGTATTAATCATAAGCAGCATTAATACTCTGAGCAGTATTAACTCTAGCAGTACTAACCATGCTCAGCAGCATTAATCTCTTCAAGCAGTACTAACTTTGAACTAGCAGTACTAATCTTGTTGAGCAACATTAACCATCAACTAGCAGCATTAATAACTAGAAGTATTAACTAGAAGTATTAACTGTTTTCTTCTAGCAGCATTAACTTCCTTCTAGCAGCATTAACTACTAAGCAGTACTAACCACTAGCAGTACTAACTAGCTAAGCAGTACTAACTTTGTTCAAGCAGTACTAACTTTGACTAGCAGTATTAATTAACACTAGCAGTAGTAACACTCAGCAGTACTAACCTTTATGTCTTCTAGCAGCATTAATATTGAACCAGCAGCATTAATCATACTTAATGAATTCTTCAGTTCCCAACAATCTCCCCCTAACTTGACTTTTAGGAAGAGAAGTCAAGTTCTTCAAATCTTCTTTAAGATGCTTTCAACACCTCAATTCATACTCCTAGATTAGGATTCAAACCCAAACTTTGATTAATGATTCTGCTAACCACAATCTTTGCCATTTCTGAATCTTTTGAACATGTAAGCTTTGCATTCAACATTGCTTGTAATTTGGCCTTGCTGTGATCATAGATTTTATCAACTAAGTAGTACTCATGATAAGCTCTGTCCACAGTGATGACATAGACTCCACACCGTTCAAATATCATCCAGTTTTCTATTCTTTGGAATTTATTCTTTAGATGCAAATCTCTGATCACATGTTGAACTTTGCTAGGGTCAAACATCATGCATAAGTACTCCATAGCTAATCTGATTAAGCTCATTCCTTCTCCTTTCATTTCCTTTTCATATATCTCCAACCCAACTTTAAACATCTCTTCTAAATCTGATCTTGAACAACTTCTTATGAGTCTACCCCAAGTAGAGTACACTTCATATAGATCTCCCATTCTCTTAAGCCTGAGGTATTTCTTCCTTTGATCTTCCAAAATATCCCAAAAGATAACTTCTGGAGCTTTCATAGAGATGGGATCAACTGAAACTGGTTCATCAACTGTTGTAGTCATATAGAAATCAAGATTATATTGCTTATTGGATTGTTCTGGGTTTTTTACAGATTCAGTTGTAGAAGTAACTGAAGGTTCTGCTGTTTCTGGTGTTTCTTCAACTCTTGGCCTTTTGTTCTGCTTCTTGGAGGCAATTGACTTCATCCTCTTCCCAGATGTAGCTTCTATACCAACACCTTCATGTTCTTCCTTCATCTCTTCAGTTTTATCTTTTGAAGGTGTGGTGTCCTCAGGGAATGGCTTTTGAATATTCAGGTCATGCCTTTCCTTCATTCTTCTCTCAGCCTCTTCCCTTTGGACTGAATCACCTTGAAGCTTAAGCATCTCTTTCTGATACAACTCCTTAACTTGAGTGTATGCCATGTTGATGAATATCTCCCCCTTAACACCAATTGCACCTTTCAGGAAATTTATCATCTTTCTTCTTTCCTGATTGGCCAAAAATGTTTTGGAGGGTTGTCTCTTTTGCTTTTTGAATGGCATTCTTTGCTTAACAACTTTCACAGAGCTTTTCTTGGCTTGAGCTGCTTCTTTGATGCTTTTCTGATATTCTGCATTCAACTTTCTAGCCATGATCTTTGCAAGCTCTCTATCCTTCTCTGATTGAAGTTGTTCTTCTTTTTCCATTTCAGCCTGAAGTAGCTTTGCCATTTCTTCATCCAACTCAATCTGACTCTTTTTCTTGGCAGGCAGTTCAGCTTCAACCATTTTCTCCTTTCCTTTTCCTTTTGTCTCCTTTGCCTTTTCTGTTGCCTTTTGTTGAACTTTTCCTTCATTGATGACTACTCCCTTGGCCTTTTGAGTAGCCTCAGGAGTGTCATTCTTTGCTTTGACTAGTGTTTCTACAATCTCCATTTCTTCAACAGAAAGCCCTGTTACTGCTGCTTCTGTTACTGTTGCTTCAGCAGTATTAACAGTTTCTGCTGCTTCAGTAAATTCTGATTCTTTTTCTGCCTCTTTCTCCCCCTCAACCTCAAATGCCCTCTCAGCTGGATTTGCTTTCTCTTTTTCAGCCTCTTTCTCCCCCTTGTTGGAAGCATCTTTATTAGTTGACCTCTTCTTTAAAACAAACTGTTTTCTTCTCTTCTTCTGTACAAGCTTTGTCACCATCTTCTTTAATTTGGCGATCTGAACTTGTTGTGACAGGATTACCAGTTTTAGCTCTTCTATATCTTTGCCCTGTTTGAGTACATCCATGTTGATGTTGCCCATTGCCTCCATCAATTCATCATAGTTATATCTGTCCTCACCTTCTCCAGGAGTGTTACCCCCTATTGAAGGATCATTGGATCTTTTAGTAGTGGAAGTCTTCTGCCTAGCAGAAGCACTATCCACCCCTGTGGTTTCTTGGCACCAGGGACCTTCAAATGATTGCTCATTCAAAGTTGCCATGGGGGAGGTCTTATTGATGCTACCACTTTCCTCCTCTGTGCTAGCAGGAGTAGTGTCAGCCTCATCACCCATATGCTCTACCTCCTCCTCAGAGAGAACCTCCTTTGGGTTGGGAGACACCTTTGTGGTTTCCCTTTGGATATTCTCTAGGGGAGAATTCTCCCTTAGAGGGCTTAAAGGCTGAGTGGGTGATGGTACAAGAAGGGAAGGAGCCTTCTTTACCTGTTTTCTTTGATAAGTTTGGGTAATTTGAGAAGTGGGCTTTTTTAGTAGGGACTGTGGGATAGATATATAGAGTGGGAAGGTTGGGATTGGCTAGCAGTGGGAATGTCTAATGAGGGCCTTGACCCTGCTGCCATACCTTTTTCAGTGTGGGACACCACCATCATTGTAGAGAACAATGGGGTGTCAACTCCTTCAGAGTCCCTAGCAGATCTTCTCATGTTTGAGAAAACCTTGCCTTTAGGGGGTTTAGGTACATATACCTCATCAAAGTGAAGTATGTCCGTCAATTCATTATTAAGTACTTCTTGTACAAACTTTGGATACAGATAAAAGCTTTTTGATTGATATCCAGGTTTGACATAAAATCAATGAAGATCATTTTTAGGTATAGAAAACTTACATTAGCAGTAGTAGCACTTATCAGCAGCATTAACACAGACTGGCAGTAGTAACACATACCAGCAGTATTAACATAGTCTGACAGTATTCACTGAACTAGAAGTACTAACTATCTTTCAGTATTAGCAACCTTCTGCTGGATCAAAAGTAACATGTCCTCCATCAAATCTTTTAAAGAATTTGAAGGCAATCCATGTTCCTTGTTATGTGCCAAGAGCAACCATTATCTTTAATTCCAAATGCTCTTCCTCTTGAGCTTTTGATTGCCCTGCACACTTGATAAATCAGTTAGTCTTTGATGGAACCCAAGCCAAAGTGGTCTTGGGTTGACCTTTCTCATTAATATAATCTGTCAGTTTGGTCTGAATGAGTTGTTTAGGAATCTCATGACTGGAGTACTTTGTCAAGATTATAGGCTTGGCTGCATTACTACTAGAAGCAGCACTAGCTTTGTTAGCAGTACTAACTTGGTTAGCAGTACTAATCAAGTTAGCAACACTATTTTTGTTAGCAGTACTATCTGGGATAGCAGTACTAACAGGTTTCTTTGCAATTGGAACCCAAACTTGAACAAAGTTGTTTGCTTTCTTTGTCTTTAAATTACTCCTTGGCTTATTTGGATTATTTTTCTTTGGTTTAGCAAACTTGTTCTGAGCATGTGATCTTATAGGTGCTCTGTTCTCAGCCATATGATTCCTTCTCTGATTCCTATAACCAAAAGAGTTTTGTGGTTTTCTTTGAAAAGTGACTCTTTGGTTGATAGGGTTGAAATAACAGTGTTTGGCAAGATGATTCAATTTGCCACAGATAAAACAAGGTTTTGGTCTATTGATTTTACTCAAATCAACTCCTTGTTTTTGTGCCCACTGATTATTCCAGTTTCTCTGATTTCCCCTTGGTTTATCATGTTTTTGGGGCTCAGATTTATTGCAAGAACACTGTTTACAAGGGACAGGATTCACAACTGTGGTTTGCTTATAATGGACCTTCTCAGACTTTCCCTCAGTCTTTTCTATGTCCTTAGATTTGATCCAAGCCTTTCCACATCCCTCATTGGTGATAATGTTATTTTCTAGAGGAATCTCACCACTCACAGTGTTCTCCTTACTCTTTTCACTAGAGTTCTCTACTTCAGAGTCTGTTTCAACCACCACTTTGTCTAAAGGATCTACCTTAGTGGCTCCAACAGGCAATTCCTTCCTATCCTTGGTCTCTAGTAAGTTTGATATAGGAGAAATGTAGTTGTTGTTGTATGGTGGTGGTGTGGTGTTATAGCCTATTCCTCTTCTAAGTTTGTCATGGATTTGAGTTTGGAGCAAAGAGTCCATTGCTTTAGAAGCATTGGAAAATTTCTCAATATCCAGCTTGGCTTTCTCAAACTCACTCTTTATCTTCTCATTCTCCTCTTTAGACTTTTTCAGCTGAAGTTCTAGGTCATTCTTCTCCCACTTCCAGTAATTTGTATCATAAGAATGTTGAAGTTCATTGGCTTGGAAAACTTTGATCTGTTCCTCAAACCTCTCAACAATTCTTATATAGTCTTTTATATCTCTCTCTAATCTTTTAAGGTCATCACTCATTGTCTGGTTGTGATCCCTGTACCTTTTAACAGTTTCCATACAAGTTTTAGAGCAAAGATTAGACATTACCTCTGTGGGGATTTCTGTGCTTGAAGAGTCTGAAACTTTAGCCATTGATGATTTCTGATTTCAAGGAAGAATGATGATTGCAGGTTTCTGAGAATACTAGCTCTGATACCACTTGTCAGGATCGAATTCTCAACAAGAATTAATTCTCAGAAACAATATCAAAGAAGTTTGAGGAATAACACTTTGATATTCAATGAAACAGTAAATCAACACAGTAAATATGAATAACAAACTGTAAGCTTTTATTTGATGCTTTGCAGTTACAAGATTACTCACTCAACCTCAATATTGATGAACAGGCTCACCAATACGAATTCTACTTCTCTAGAATTAGGATCTATGCCTTGAGGTTGATTTTTTCTAGAAGAATGAAAACTGAAAGTTAAAAGTTATATCACTATTCTAAACAATACAATATATATATACTGAATACAAAGATAATTACAATGAATAAAATATCTTCAGTATATCTTCCATCATTATCTTCAAGCTTCCATGTATATCTCTAAGCTTCCATGTATATTTTCAGATTATCCAGCTGTTATCCTTTCATGCAGATCTCCATCTTATAAGCAGTATTAATCATAAGCAACATTAATACTCTGAGCAGTATTAACTCTAGCAGTACTAACCATGCTCAGCAGCATTAATCTCTTCAAGCAGTACTAACTTTGAACTAGCAGTACTAATCTTGTTGAGCAACATTAACCATCAACTAGCAGCATTAATAACTAGAAGTATTAACTAGAAGTATTAACTGTTTTCTTCTAGCAGCATTAACTTCCTTCTAGCAGCATTAACTACTAAGCAGTACTAACCACTAGCAGTACTAACTAGCTAAGCAGTACTAACTTTGTTCAAGCAGTACTAACTTTGACTAGCAGTATTAATTAACACTAGCAGTAGTAACACTCAGCAGTACTAACCTTTATGTCTTCTAGCAGCATTAATATTGAACCAGCAGCATTAATCATACTTAATGAATTCTTCAGTTCCCAACAATCTCCCCCTAACTTGACTTTTAGGAAGAGAAGTCAAGTTCTTCAAATCTTCTTTAAGATGCTTTCAACACCTCAATTCATACTCCTAGATTAGGATTCAAACCCAAACTTTGATTAATGATTCTGCTAACCACAATCTTTGCCATTTCTGAATCTTTTGAACATGTAAGCTTTGCATTCAACATTGCTTGTAATTTGGCCTTGCTGTGATCATAGATTTTATCAACTAAGTAGTACTCATGATAAGCTCTGTCCACAGTGATGACATAGACTCCACACCGTTCAAATATCATCCAGTTTTCTATTCTTTGGAATTTATTCTTTAGATGCAAATCTCTGATCACATGTTGAACTTTGCTAGGGTCAATCATCATGCATAAGTACTCCATAGCTAATCTGATTAAGCTCATTCCTTCTCCTTTCATTTCCTTTTCATATATCTCCAACCCAACTTTAAACATCTCTTCTAAATCTGATCTTGAACAACTTCTTATGAGTCTACCCCAAGTAGAGTACACTTCATATAGATCTCCCATTCTCTTAAGCCTGAGGTATTTCTTCCTTTGATCTTCCAAAATATCCCAAAAGATAACTTCTGGAGCTTTCATAGAGATGGGATCAACTGAAACTGGTTCATCAACTGTTGTAGTCATATAGAAATCAAGATTATATTGCTTATTGGATTGTTCTGGGTTTTTTACAGATTCAGTTGTAGAAGTAACTGAAGGTTCTGCTGTTTCTGGTGTTTCTTCAACTCTTGGCCTTTTGTTCTGCTTCTTGGAGGCAATTGACTTCATCCTCTTGCCAGATGTAGCTTCTATACCAACACCTTCATGTTCTTCCTTCATCTCTTCAGTTTTATCTTTTGAAGGTGTGGTGTCCTCAGGGAATGGCTTTTGAATATTCAGGTCATGCCTTTCCTTCATTCTTCTCTCAGCCTCTTCCCTTTGGACTGAATCACCTTGAAGCTTAAGCATCTCTTTCTGATACAACTCCTTAACTTGAGTGTATGCCATGTTGATGAATATCTCCCCCTTAACACCAATTGCACCTTTCAGGAAATTTATCATCTTTCTTCTTTCCTGATTGGCCAAAAATGTTTTGGAGGGTTGTCTCTTTTGCTTTTTGAATGGCATTCTTTGCTTAACAACTTTCACAGAGCTTTTCTTGGCTTGAGCTGCTTCTTTGATGCTTTTCTGATATTCTGCATTCAACTTTCTAGCCATGATCTTTGCAAGCTCTCTATCCTTCTCTGATTGAAGTTGTTCTTCTTTTTCCATTTCAGCCTGAAGTAGCTTTGCCATTTCTTCATCCAACTCAATCTGACTCTTTTTCTTGGCAGGCAGTTCAGCTTCAACCATTTTCTCCTTTCCTTTTCCTTTTGTCTCCTTTGCCTTTTCTATTGCCTTTTGTTGAACTTTTCCTTCATTGATGACTACTCCCTTGGCCTTTTGAGTAGCCTCAGGAGTGTCATTCTTTGCTTTGACTAGTGTTTCTACAATCTCCATTTCTTCAACAGAAAGCCCTGTTACTGCTGCTTCTGTTACTGTTGCTTCAGCAGTATTAACAGTTTTTGCTGCTTCAGTAAATTCTGATTCTTTTTCTGCCTCTTTCTCCCCCTCAACCTCAAATGCCCTCTCAGCTGGATTTGCTTTCTCTTTTTCAGCCTCTTTCTCCCCCTTGTTGGAAGCATCTTTATTAGTTGACCTCTTCTTTAAAACAAACTGTTTTCTTCTCTTCTTCTGTACAAGCTTTGTCACCATCTTCTTTAATTTGGCGATCTGAACTTGTTGTGACAGGATTACCAGTTTTAGCTCTTCTATATCTTTGCCCTGTTTGAGTACATCCATGTTGATGTTGCCCATTGCCTCCATCAATTCATCATAGTTATATCTGTCCTCACCTTCTCCAGGAGTGTTACCCCCTATTGAAGGATCATTGGATCTTTTAGTAGTGGAAGTCTTCTGCCTAGAAGAAGCACTATCCACCCCTGTGGTTTCTTGGCACCAGGGACCTTCAAATGATTGCTCATTCAAAGTTTCCATGGGGGAGGTCTTATTGATGTTACCACTTTCCTCCTCTGTGCTAGCAGGAGTAGTGTCAGCCTCATCACCCATATGCTCTACCTCCTCCTCAGAGAGCACCTCCTTTGGGTTGGGAGACACCCTTGTGGTTTCCCTTTGGATATTCTCTAGGGGAGAATTCTCCCTTAGAGGGCTTAAAGGCTGAGTGGGTGATGGTACAAGAAGGGAAGGAGCCTTCTTTACCTGTTTTCTTTGATAAGTTTGGGTAATTTGAGAAGTGGGCTTATTTAGTAGGGACTGTGGGATAGATATAGAGTGGGAAGGTTGGGATTGGCTAGCAGTGGGAATGTCTAGTGAGGGCCTTGACCCTGCTGCCATACCTTTTTCAGTGTGGGACACCACCATCATTGTAGAGAACAATGGGGTGTCAACTCCTTCAGAGTCCCTAGCAGATCTTCTCATGTTTGAGAAAACCTTGCCTTTAGGGGGTTTAGGTACATATACCTCATCAAAGTGAAGTATGTCCGTCAATTCATTATTAAGTACTTCTTGTACAAACTTTGGATACAGATAAAAGCTTTTTGATTGATATCCAGGTTTGACATAAAATCAATGAAGATCATTTTTAGGTATAGAAAACTTACATTAGCAGTAGTAGCACTTATCAGCAACATTAACACAGACTGGCAGTAGTAACACATACCAGCAGTATTAACATAGTCTGACAGTATTCACTGAACTAGAAGTACTAACTATCTTTCAGTATTAGCAACCTTCTGCTGGATCAAAAGTAACATGTCCTCCATCAAATCTTTTAAAGAATTTGAAGGCAATCCATGTTCCTTGTTATGTGCCAAGAGCAACCATTATCTTTAATTCCAAATGCTCTTCCTCTTGAGCTTTTGATTGCCCTGCACACTTGATAAATCAGTTAGTCTTTGATGGAACCCAAGCCAAAGTGGTCTTGGGTTGACCTTTCTCATTAATATAATCTGTCAGTTTGGTCTGAATGAGTTGTTTAGGAATCTCATGACTGGAGTACTTTGTCAAGATTATAGGCTTGGCTGCATTACTACTAGAAGCAGCACTAGCTTTGTTAGCAGTACTAACTTGGTTAGCAGTACTAATCAAGTTAGCAACACTATTTTTGTTAGCAGTACTATCTGGGATAGCAGTACTAACAGGTTTCTTTGCAATTGGAACCCAAACTTGAACAAAGTTGTTTGCTTTCTTTGTCTTTAAATTACTCCTTGGCTTATTTGGATTATTTTTCTTTGGTTTAGCAAACTTGTTCTGAGCATGTGATCTTATAGGTGCTCTGTTCTCAGCCATATGATTCCTTCTCTGATTCCTATAACCAAAAGAGTTTTGTGGTTTTCTTTGAAAAGTGACTCTTTGGTTGATAGGGTTGAAATAACAGTGTTTGGCAAGATGATTCAATTTGCCACAGATAAAACAAGGTTTTGGTCTATTGATTTTACTCAAATCAACTCCTTGTTTTTGTGCCCACTGATTATTCCAGTTTCTCTGATTTCCCCTTGGTTTATCATGTTTTTGGGGCTCAGATTTATTGCAAGAACACTGTTTACAAGGGACAGGATTCACAACTGTGGTTTGCTTATAATGGACCTTCTCAGACTTTCCCTCAGTCTTTTCTATGTCCTTAGATTTGATCCAAGCCTTTCCACATCCCTCATTGGTGATAATGTTATTTTCTAGAGGAATCTCACCACTCACAGTGTTCTCCTTACTCTTTTCACTAGAGTTCTCTACTTCAGAGTCTGTTTCAACCACCACTTTGTCTAAAGGATCTACCTTAGTGGCTCCAACAGGCAATTCCTTCCTATCCTTGGTCTCTAGTAAGTTTGATATAGGAGGAATGTAGTTGTTGTTGTATGGTGGTGGTGTGGTGTTATAGCCTATTCCTCTTCTAAGTTTGTCATGGATTTGAGTTTGGAGCAAAGAGTCCATTGCTTTAGAAGCATTGGAAAATTTCTCAATATCCAGCTTGGCTTTCTCAAACTCACTCTTTATCTTCTCATTCTCCTCTTTAGACTTTTTCAGCTGAAGTTCTAGGTCATTCTTCTCCCACTTCCAGTAATTTGTATCATAAGAATGTTGAAGTTCATTGGCTTGGAAAACTTTGATCTGTTCCTCAAACCTCTCAACAATTCTTATATAGTCTTTTATATCTCTCTCTAATCTTTTAAGGTCATCACTCATTGTCTGGTTGTGATCCCTGTACCTTTTAACAGTTTCCATACAAGTTTTAGAGCAAAGATTAGACATTACCTCTGTGGGGATTTCTGTGCTTGAAGAGTCTGAAACTTTAGCCATTGATGATTTCTGATTTCAAGGAAGAATGATGATTGCAGGTTTCTGAGAATACTAGCTCTGATACCACTTGTCAGGATCGAATTCTCAACAAGAATTAATTCTCAGAAACAATATCAAAGAAGTTTGCGGAATAACACTTTGATATTCAATGAAACAGTAAATCAACACAGTAAATATGAATAACAAACTGTAAGCTTTTATTTGATGCTTTGCAGTTACAAGATTACTCACTCAACCTCAATATTGATGAACAGGCTCACCAATACGAATTCTACTTCTCTAGAATTAGGATCTATGCCTTGAGGTTGATTTTTTCTAGAAGAATGAAAACTGAAAGTTAAAAGTTATATCACTATTCTAAACAATACAATATATATATACTGAATACAAAGATAATTACAATGAATAAAATATCTTCAGTATATCTTCCATCATTATCTTCAAGCTTCCATGTATATCTCTAAGCTTCCATGTATATTTTCAGATTATCCAGCTGTTATCCTTTCATGCAGATCTCCATCTTATAAGCAGTATTAATCATAAGCAGCATTAATACTCTGAGCAGTATTAACTCTAGCAGTACTAACCATGCTCAGCAGCATTAATCTCTTCAAGCAGTACTAACTTTGAACTAGCAGTACTAATCTTGTTTAGCAACATTAACCATCAACTAGCAGCATTAATAACTAGAAGTATTAACTAGAAGTATTAACTGTTTTCTTCTAGCAGCATTAACTTCCTTCTAGCAGCATTAACTACTAAGCAGTACTAACCACTAGCAGTACTAACTAGCTAAGCAGTACTAACTTTGTTCAAGCAGTACTAACTTTGACTAGCAGTATTAATTAACACTAGCAGTAGTAACACTCAGCAGTACTAACCTTTATGTCTTCTAGCAGCATTAATATTGAACCAACAGCATTAATCATACTTAATGAATTCTTCAGTTCCCAACACTTTGGCTATTTGTTTGGTAAATGGGCCCTATTAATAGGTGCCCATGGCTCATTTTCTCATTAGGTTATTTGGAGAGAACATTTTCACACATAGATCAAGTGAATCTCATGAGAGTCGTTTAAATTCATAGTGTGGTGTTCTTCCAATATCCCCTCCATTGTTATTCAATCAAAGCATATGAGATGAGTTTTTGATGATTCTTCTTCTTTATTTCTCTCTTATATGTATATTTTATGGAGTTCTTCATTTGTTTACTGTAAATGGGATCTAACAAATTCAGAGTACTATGCCAAGAAATCTCTATTGGCAAAGAAGGCAGAAGAAGGAAAATAACTTATGGCTGAAGAGGAGAATTGGTTTTACCAAAGTTCTGATGAAGAATCAACACATTTCACACAGGTGTGTATGATGGCTAAAGTTGAAGATGGAGCTAAAACCTCTTCTGACCAATCTGACTGTGAATCTGAGGTAAGTACTCTTTATAATTGTGAACTTGTTGAATCTCTTATGGATCAGATTCAAAACATGGAAAAAGTGTTTGAGAACTTAAAAGGCAAACTTAACAACAAAAGACAATCAATGATTAGTTTTCGTGATGAAAACGCATTATTGAAGGTTGTTGTTGAGGATAAAGAATCTGAGAAAGATGCCTTGAAGAAAGAGAAAGAAGTTTTAAAATATAAAATCACTGAGCTTGAAAGGAATCTTGTTAATTTAAATTCTAAAAAAGGTGAATTTAAATTTAAGTTTGAATCTTGTTTTTAGGAACGGAATGAGGCTTATTGCAAGATTAAGCAACTTGAGGATTTGAACCTAAAGAGAGGACAAACTGAGCAAACATTGAATTTATTAACGAACAAACTCCAAGATGTCCGTTTTTATCATGCCAAAACGGGTTTAGGTTTTGAAGAAAATGATGTTTTAAAAAGAGCCCCAGAAAACTTGTATAATTTTGAGAAATTGGGGTCAAAACCTAAGAAAATCCCGGATATTCATGATACGTTTGTTAAATCTGAAACTCTTAAGTCTAGCATTTCTTCTAAGGGTAAAGAAGTGATTGATGATGATACATCAAGTTGTACTGATTCAATTTCAAGTTTTAAATTTGTTGGTTTTTCATATAATGAATTGAACAAAAGCTATAAAACCAGAAAACCTGAAACTCAATGTCAGTATGATGAATATGAATCATACACTGATGCTGAGAATCAGACTCCAATATCTGAATCAGTCATTTCTGAAACTCTAAAAGAGGTTAAGACTAATGAGTGCATAAATTTCATGAATAATAGCATTAAAACTTATTTTTGAAAGCAAATGAATGAGGAGATTTTTGAAAACATGATGAATGCTTCAGATCCTGTTCCTATTATTGAGAAGTTAGAATCAAACTCTAAGATGAATCAAACATCTACTTTTGAGAAACAAATAAAAGATCTTCAAAAGATCATTGAAGAGTTGGAAGATGAGAATTGTGATCTCAAATTCAAACTTGACAAATCTTTTGAGGAAAACAAAGAACTCTCTAAAGAGTTAAATACTTTGAAAGTTGATTTGTTTAAGCAAAATCTTGATGAGAAAAAGATGTTTGAAACTCATAAATGGAATGTTCATTCAAACCCAGAGTTTGAGACTATTACTTCTAAAACCTCTGTTCTTTATACTGAAACTCCTAAATATCCTCCAAGTATTTTTGAGAAAGGAGAGTCTTCTGGAACTTTAAAGAAAAAATCATATTTTAAGAAGAAAACTGACAAGGTTTCATTTGTTGTTTTAGATATAAGAAAGCAAAAAGACAAAGGAGAATGGGTAAAGAAGAAGTCTGAAAATAAAGTTGTTGAGAATAAAAGTAGTGTTAATGATAGTGCTAGTTTGAAATGTAACAGTTCTAATGATCCAAAATGTCAAAGATGTATGAATGTTTGTACTCAAATTGATAAATCAAAACTTTTGACATTTGCTCGTAAGAACTTTATTTGCAAACGTTGTCATGACAATGCTTTCATTATTCACACCATTCCTCCTAAATCTAAAGTTGCTAAAAACGCATCTCGTGCAAAACCTGTTTCTAAATCCTCAGCACAACATGCTAAAATCTTTCATGCTAAGAATGTTTATCATTCTAGAAAACAGATATTTAATGAGCTTAATGTCAAAATGGTTTGGAAATGGATATCGAAGCCTCATTATGAATGGCGAATCAAGGCTAAGGTAGATGATTTGAATAAATTGTATAAGGCTAACCAAGAAGGACCCATTTGGATATGGGTACCTAAGAAGAAGTAACTTGTTCTTTTTCCAGGCCTCACATCTGTGGTATAGAGATTCGGGATGCTCGCGGCACATGACTAGATTTAAGCATCTGTTACATAATTATGTTGAGGAACTTGCAGGGATAGTTAGTTTTGCAAATTCAGAACTAAATGGAATCATTAGAGGACACGGGTCATTGACAAACGGCACCATAACAATCAAGAAAGTATGCTTCATAGATGGTCTTGATCATAATCTTTTCAGCACAAGTCAATTATGCGACAGTAAATTTCAAGTTCGGTTTACTGTAGATAGTAGTTTCATTGAAGATAAGGACGGTTGTGAGATTTTCAAAGCAGAGCGACATGGAAATTTATATGTAGTACATTTTCCAACACTTTCTACAACTAGATCTGTTTGTCTAACTGCCAAAGCTTCAAAAGCTAAAAGTTGGATTTGGCATCGGCGCCTGTATCATCAAAATTTCAAGCGATAGATCACTTGGCGAGACATGGAATAGTCAAAGGTCTTCCAGAAATGAGGTTTGAGAAGAATTCATTTTGCCCCACTTGTGAGATGGGAAAAATGAAACACAGTTCACATAAATCCAAGACAGAATTCTCTTCTTCATCACCTCTCGAGCTTATTTACATGGACCTCTGCGGCCCAATGAGAACTCAGTCTATCAATGGGAAGAAGTATATTCTAGTGATGATAGATGAGTACTCCAGATACACATGGCTGGAATTTCTACGAAACAAATCAGACGTGCTAGAGTTAATCATTGCCTTTATTAAAAAGATCCAGGTTCGACTTCAATTACCGGTAAAGACATTGAGAAGTGACAATGACATATAATTCAAAAATGACACTCTTTAGAGTTATCTCGTATCAGTTGGGATTTCACATAATTTTTCTGCTGCTTATACTCCTCAACAGAACGGCGTTGTCGAAAAGAAAAATCGAACCCTGGTTGAGGCAGCGAGAACGATGCTGGCATACTCTGGTCTTCCATTGTATTTGTGGGCTGAAGCCGTAGCTACTTCATGTCTTTCACAAAACCGTACTATTGTGATCAAAAGACGTAAGAAAACAGCATATGAGCTTATAAATAAGAGAAATCCGAATATTAAATTTCTTCGTGTTTTTGGTTGTAGGTGTTTATTCTCAATGATCGTGATAATCTTGGCAAATTCGACAAGCAGGCGTACGAAGGCTACTTTATCGGACACTCTTTGACGTCAAAAGCCTACCGAGTTTACAACAGACGGACTAAGATTATCATGGAGAGTATGAACGTGTGTTTTGATGAATCATCTACATTGACTTCTAAACATAGCAGTTCAGAACTCAAGCTGAAACAGAAGGCTTCTATTCCAGACAAAATAGAACCCAAATCGTCACAGACTAAGTCTTCTGACTCACTTAATGTCTCATCTGAGTTATATTTACTATTTCTTGATGCTTTTATGGATATATGTCCATATTTCGATAAATCAAACATATCCGCATCAACTTCAAAGGTTCCGGTTACAACTAAAGATATTTTAGGACCTTCTGAAATTGTCACAACAACCTTATCAGGTACATCTACACCTATTATTTCTGACAATACTAATTCAAATTCTGCATCTGCAGATACAGTTTCTGGAAAAGAAGTCCCGAGTACTTCTTCTGCTGTTCCAGAACAACATCAGTCAGAAACAAATGTACAAGATGTCCCGAGTACATCTGATGTTGAGCTTGCTATATATGAGGAGTATGATGAAGACAACACGCAAATTTCTATTCAACCACTTCCAAGCACTACAAGATGGAGAATAGATCATCCCCAACATAACATAATAGGTGACGTACACAGTGTAGTGAAAACGCGGGCAACATCTACAATTTTTTGTCTTTACTCGAGTTTCCTTAGTTCCCTTGAGCCTAAGAAAGTATCAGAAGCCTTGCGCGATTCGGATTGGATTTTAGCCATGCAAGACGAGCTTCTACAATTCGAGCGGTACAAGGTCTGGCGCCTTATCCTACTACCTGAAGGAAAATCGGTAATTAGAACAAAGTCGGTATTCAGAAATAAGAGAGATGAATCTGGAGTTGTAGTTAGAAATAAAGGTCGCCTCATTGCAAAAGGGTATTGCCAACAGGAGGGAATTGATTATGATGAGGCATTTGATCCTGTAGCAAGGATTGAAGCTATTCGGATATTTTTGTCTTACGCAACCCACAAGAATTTTAGTGTCTATCAAATGGACGTAAAATGTGCATTCTTGAATGGGATTTTGCATGAAGAAGTTTATTTTTCTCAACCCGAAGGCTTCATTGATCCGAAACACCCAAATCATGTCTACGTTCTAGACAAAGCATTATATGGACTCAAACAGGCACCGAGAGCTTGGTACGAAACGTTAACTCAATTTCTACTTGCTTCAGGGTTTAAGAAATGTACTATTGATACTACTCTCTTTCTGAAGAAACAAGGTGAAGATATGATCCTAATTCAGATTTATGTGGATGACATTCTACAAATCCTAAATTTTGTAAAAACTTTTCAAAAATGTAATCTCGATTTGAATTGTCGATGATGGGTGCAATGACATTCTTTCTTAGTCTTCAAGTTAAACAGTTACCCAAAGGCATTTTCATCAATCAGTCAAAATATATTAGAGATATCCTGAAAAAGTTTAACATGTCTGACAGTTCAGTGATAAAAACACCAATGGCAACGGGTACACTTTTAGATGTTGATTTTTCTGGTAAATCAGTAGATCAAAAAGTGTATCGTAGCATGATTGGTTCATTATTGTACTTAACAGCAGGTAGACCGGATATTATGTTTGCCACGTGTTTCTGTGCTAGGTATCAAGCTAAACCGAAGGAATCACACCTAGTCGCTGTGAAACGAATTCTTAGGTAACTCAAAGGCACTCCCGAGATAGGCCTTTGGTATCCTAAGTGTTCGATTTTTGATCTAACTGCATATACAGTTGCTGATCACGCAGGTTGCAAGCTGGATCGCAAGAGCACATCAGGTTCATGTCAGTTTTTAGGTGACAAGTTGGTTAGTTGGACGTCAAAGAAGCAGAATTGTGTTTCTACATCTACCGCCTAGGCTGAATATGTAGCTGCTACAAGCTGTTGTTCACAAGTCCTTTGGATGCGGACACAATTAAACGATTTTGGCTATTCATACCAACGAGTTCCTATTTACTACGATTCAAAGAGTGCGATAGCAATCACGGCAAATCCAGTGCAGCACTCAAAGACTAAACACATTGATGTACGATACCACTTCATCAAAGATCATGTGGAAAAAGGTGACATAGAGATGCATTTCGTGCAAACAGACTACCAGTTGGCTAATCTTTTCACCAAACCGTTGGATGAAAAGAGGTTTACCTTTCTAGTCAGCAAACTAGGTATGTTAAATGCCACTATGTGATTCGAGGGGGAGTATATCTTACTTTGTGCTTAAATTGTTTATGTCATGGACATTATGAATAGTGTCTATTATTCATCATTTACTGACGAAGGCGGAATCATTTTTACAATGGTTACCAAAATCTTTTTTCTTGCAGGTTATTTTTCAAGTGACATTGGTTTCTGATTACATCAGATCAGGACCCGTTCTTTGTTGGTAAATCTGTAAATTACTATTCTCACTAGAGAATATGTAATAATGGTTTCTAAATAATTTAGTTCAGAACCAGATCTCAAATGTTTTTCTTCTGAAGATTACTTAAAAGATAATATATTTTCAGGAAGTTTTTTAATTTGAGGGGGAGTTAGTGTATTACACTGCTATATCTATTAGGGGAGGAGATAATAGCTAGTTGTACTTTCATTGTTATATTTTTCTAATAAATTGAATTTTTACAGATATTGAGGAAGAGGATATCTGATGTTTTGTCGACGATACTTAAACAATGTTATTCATTCGAGATGGAGTTGTGATACTATATACTACAGGTATATCTTCTATATCTCAAATTCTATCACTTGTTGAAAGATGAACAACTTTCACTTGTGAAAAATTATTTTTTAAATGTTCAAACCACTTCCATTCTTAAAATGTTTTCATGAATCGAGAAGTGCGTTTTTAAAGATCTTTACTTGGATACTTTCATGCTTATCTGACCGTGTGTTTCCAATGAGAAATACTTGTGTAATTGTCATGTCTATATACTGTCAAGTATTTTTATACACATCGGTTCAGTACATTTTTATTGAACTTGTTATTACCATGTATCAAATGATAAATCTTTCAATGGTAATACTTCCGTTTGTTATTCATTGTTGTTTGAATCAGACGTCATTTCAATTTTACATGTGCTTTTATTGCAAATATGTTTATATCTTGTTCATATAAACATCTTTCGTCTTTGATTTCCCAAAATATTATTCTTCATGAATTTTGATCCGATCTTAATCATTGTCAGATTCTGAAAACATTTATATTCATTTCATGATTATTTATTCATACTAAGTTTTGAGAAATCTTAAACGCTTAAAATGCTCAAATTTCATTCTTATCTGTTATGAGCACACATATACTGACATATGATTTCTTGCGCTTTAATGTCAAGAAAATCATTAAGCAACGCATGCTTTTAGGACAATACATGGGATTCAATGTGTGAACTTAACAGAATTTCCATTGATTCAGGATAACCAGTGTTTCCTACCTCGGAAGTAATACTTCGAGTGATTGAGGGTAGAGGGGTCAAAAGAATTGAGTGTTGGTGTGTCATGAGGTAAAATGAAAATGAGAGATTGGTTAGATGTGAGTTTAAATGTTTAAAAGAAAGAGGGTATGAGAACAGAGTAAAAGAATATCAAACTCTGCACCAAATCTTTCTGAGTCGGACAACCACATCTACTGATTGGTTCACATTCTTTAGTGACAATCATTGAAACAGGCAGTGAGCCCATGCCAACTCTTGCAAACACCCCACCAGCTACTCATTCTTTTCTCAAAAAGACAACGTTTCACATTTTCTGGGGATGCAACACATACTCTATTGGTTCTTCACTCGGAAGATACTGATATTGAAAAAGAAGGAAAGTTGCCCCACCTTCGACCTTTTATCATGCACATTTGAGTGTATGTATAATCATTGTTGTCTTAATGGTTTGTATAATTTTGAGCCTTTAACAACAATCATTGTGCTAATTCTTTCATAACACAAGCACGAGCACACAGAATATGTTTTTTTCTGTCAGAACATTCATAGATTAACCTTGGGTTTTTTCAATGATTGAATGGAAGTCCTGGGGAGTGAACATCGTCTCAAGATCCTTAAATTGTACATTCGTTGTACATAGTAAATTTGTGTTACTGACATGCATTCCTAACTGTTTCATGTTGTTGATTCAGGGTTACAACTCTTAATTTGTCTAAATTTGAAAAGATTCAGATAAATACATTCATGGATTGATGGCTCATTCAGATCAGACAAAAGATTATTTCCTATAACTATTTAGGGGAGATTGATCATTTATCGTCAAAGGGAAAGATTGTTCATATTTGACCAAAAGGGGGACATTGTTAATCATGGAGACTGTGCGTATCAGATGTTTTGGGGGAGATCATTTAAAGATTGAGCTGACATTGAAAGAGTTTTGATGATTCTGATTCTTATAATTCATCAAAAAGGGGGAGATATATAAAGGTTTCAAAGTCACTTTACAGAATTTGAGAAAAGTTTGTCATAGTGCAAGTCAGACTAAAGTTTATATTATCAAGAAGTCAAAGGAGATGTAATGAAAGGGGAGATATTCAGATCAGACAGATGGTTGATTGAGAAAGTGAAAGATAGTTCAAGTTCAAAAGTTTAAAGTTTTAGAATTCAAGACAGAAAGATAAATTTTGAAGAGAAAGTAAAGTCATGAAAAGCAGAAAAAGGGGAGATAATTTGATCAAAGTGACAAAGTTTGTTAAAGATGTCAAAGCTAAAAAAGATTCAAAGCTGAAGATATTTGTGAAGATAAAAGGACCTGAAGATTATCGTCAATTTTTTTTTAATCTTGAATCCAAAGGGGGAGATTGTTAGAATAAGAATTGTATTCAAGATTAAAGTAGAGGGTCTAGTTTGTATTTGTTAATTAGTTGAGGGTTTTGAGTTGTAAAGTCAACGAATGTTGATTTAGCATAAATATGTTTTGTTCTTTGTAATCTGTAGAGACATACGCACATTAGGCATTCAGAGACAGTGGTAAGAACTCGCACTCACACACACACACACAGTGAACTACGTGAGAAGTTATATCTGTGATTAAGTGTAATTCATGTGAATGATCTAATAAAGATTGTGTTCTAAATGATTGTGTGAATATATGCTAGTAAATCTAGGTCACATTCTTGGATGGTATTTAACGTCATGTAAGATACGTCAAGGGTTTGATTGATTAGTGCCTCCAGTCTGTCGGACACTTGGTCAACAAAGATTTGAAACTCCTCCTTTGTGATGTATGTTCCTAGGGTAACCTCTGGATCACCACATGAACCAGATTTGGCCAAGGAGTATTTGGCACCTTCAGATCCTGTAGGTATGTTGAGCTCTGGAGGATTTCCTTCTAATCCTCGATGTTCCACGAAGGAATCATCTATAGAAGTTATGTCGACAGAATTCTTAAGAGAGGGTTAAGAGACTCTCTCAAGGGCTTTGTGGATGTTCTAGATCCACAAAAGTATCGTGTTCTCTCACTGCCAACTCTGATGCAGTTTGGTGGTCACTCGTGTGTGTAACAGGCGCAACAAATGCCTCTGTGTGGTGGTGTCGTGTCCTGGGGCAATAGGACACTTATATCTGTACCTTCATCCTTTTGAGAGGATGGGGTGGTTTTGGGTTCCCCAAATAATTGTGGCACAGAGGATAAAGGGATATCCTGTATCTGATTGGTAGGGGTTAGGTTCGGACCGTGCCGTCCTTCTTCAATACCCTGCTGCACTAGAACTGCAGAGGTAGAGATGTGGGTTGCACTGGGAGTTTGGTTGGGTTTTGTGCCTGTGGCATCTTTTCTCCTGCTCTCCTCCTTCGATTTTTTCTTTTCTTCTACTCTTTCACCCTCAGAGCTAGAGAGCCCTGTAATGTCTTCCATTTCTACATCCACTCTCTCTCCTATGTCCACAAAGTATAGCTTTTTCATTTCTTTGGCTATCTCTCTGGCCACTTGAATAGGACTAGAGGGCTTTTCCTCAGAGCTCTCTATTACTTGGGCTTTTCTTCTCCTCCTCTGCAGAAGTTCTTCAGTGACCTCTACAGGTTCTTCCCTCGTCATCTGCTCAGTTGGTTCAAAAGTTGCCATATTTACTAGCCTTCTTATTTTAGACTTCTGAGGGGGCTCTACGGTTGTAGCTTCTGCAGTTTGGAATACTACCCCTCAGAGGTTGTCTTAGCCTTTCTCTTCCTAGGCTTGGCGACCTCTGCAGTGAGTTTTGGAGCCTCTTCAACTTCAACTCTCATTTTGGTTTTCATTTTTTTTTCTCCTTTTTGGTTTCTCACCCCCATCCCACTCTCGGGCTCTAATCTCTTTATTCTTTCTTGTGCCTCTTCGGCCACATCCTCTTTAACACCCTCTTCTGACTGAGTCCTAAGGTACACAACTATCTCTCCCACTTGGAAACCTACTCGTGGGGGGGTTGAAGGACTCGGTGCAGGAGTCATGTGCCGACGAATGTAAGTCGTAACCCCTTCTTCACTACCCCTTGCTCTAGGATATCCAGTCTTCAGAACTATAGTCTTATACGACATCATATCGTATATCTTGATGGTGTTCCCTTCTGCTGGTAGCTTCCATGCGCCTAGCAGAGCGTCCCCAGAAGAACATCGAAGAACCTGTTGATCACCAGATTCTTGTGCTATGTCCCTCTTGCCTGATCTTGCTGCTTAGCGATCACGACGTTTCTGATCTCCCTGAAAATTAGCCATGTGTAGTCCAGATGTAAGTCATAGTACATACCATACATAATGGTGAGTATGGTATGAATAGCCTGGTCGGGGCTCCTTACTTTGAAAGTTAGGCAACGGTTGAGGACTGAGAAGAGAACGTTCCACAGAGGTGGAAAGTTTTGGCGTCTGAAATCCGTTCCCTTGGTGATTGGTGCTGCATATCCAGTGAATATGAGCAACTCCAGAAGTTCCGAGTTTGTGGGTTCATCTAAGAATTTAACCAAGTTCAGTTGGGTCTTGATTCGAAGTTTGAAAACTTCCGAGTCCTTTCTTCGATTTATGCCAAGGTCCAGAATTTTAGCTGTTGAAGGATGGGTAGAATATCCCATAACACAGTATCCGTATTTGTCAAGTTTTTCATGCCTAGCACTCAACCAGAATTGTTGAATGCAGGTTTCAGGGATGTCAGTTCATTTTAGGGTTTGTGCTTTTGCCAAAACATGGATTCTCAGAATTTGGATAAGAGGTGCATCTTCTTCTGGAAAACCTTTGGGGTTCAAGACCAAGTAATGGTTGTTTGGCTTTAGGTTGAGTTGTTTAGAGTGATAGTCATGGTGGGTGAAAGATAGCATCCTGCTAGTGAGGGGTTGTTCTTGTTCCACAGACATGGAATTCTCCTTTTGAGCAGCTGAATGCGTGGACTTGTTCGAAGCAAATGATCCCTTAGAGTTCTTGGAGGAAGCAGAGTGAGAAGCCATTGCAAGAGAAGGAAGAAGAAGAGAGAATTTCTTGCTTGATGTTCTTGAGATAAAAGATTTTTGGTAAAAAATGAGTAAAGGAAGGAGAAGTAGGTTTTATACTGAGAGAGGGTGAACAGTTTAGGCGGTAATAAATGAAAATTTGAAGTCCGTAATCAGTACAAATGTATAATGAGCCATTTCTGAAAAACGACGGTACAACTACGGACCAATGAAATTTTGCCAGGTCAGAGTGGGCGTTGCACGATCGAGTACGTGCGCCTCCACCTATTCTCATGCGCGTGGCATTTGTTATACACAAATGACTGTGACTTTCAGAAATAACCCGCACTGAATGACCATATGGTAAAAAATTTCAAGTGATGAATATGGCAGAAGCTCTGTGGGTTGAGAGCTTCTGTGGTCATGAGCAAGGTTCTGGATACAGTTGACCAAAACCATTTCGATAGAGCAAAGAGATGATCGAGTACAATCCAAATAACAGTTCAAAAGCCAAAATATCCCCTTCATAAGGTGCAGATGCTCTGTGATGGATCACAGAGGGTCTGTAGAGGACCTCAGAGGCTCTGAGACCTGAAATTTCTAAATAAGGTAAGATTTGAAAGTATCGATCACTCAAAGTTTTGAAAGGATTTGAAGGGCAGAGAAAGACATGTTTGGAATATAATGTCGAGCTCCCGCTTGAATCGTCAAAGTCTCCTATTTTAGATCCCCCTTGATCTGTGCTTTGATATTTGGAAATAAGCATTGGACAAAACACAGAGCAAGAGAGCTTTGAGAAAGAAAAAGCATTTACAGGAGAGGAACTGTACAAACTGAAGTAAAAGACAGGAAAAGTAAAAACAGAAAATATTTACAACAGAGGCTTTGTGCCAGGGTACAGGGGCTCTGTGATTTAACTCATGTTAAGAATACCAATCTTGCCAACAAGAAAAGTGAATCTTTTCTCATCCAAAGCCTTCGTGAAAAGGTCAGCAAGCTGGTAATATGTGGGAACAAAGTACATCTCTATAGTCCCATGCTGCACATGATGCTTCAGAAAGTGGTACCTGCTATCGATGTGTTTGGTTTTGGAGTGCTGAACTGGGTTGGCAGAGATCGCGATGGCACTTTTGGAATCACAAGTGATGGGGATTTTCTCAATGTGAAATCCATAGTCTCTGAGTTTGGTTCTCATCCACAGAACTTGTGAACAAGAACTAGCGGCAACAACGTATTTTGTTTCTGCCGTAGAAGTTGAGACACAGTTCTGCTTCTTAGAAGTCCAACTGACTAGTTTTCCCACAACGAATTGACAACTCCCAGAGGTGCTTTTTCTGTGTAGCTTGTATCCTCCGTAATCTGAATCTGTATAAGCCACAAGATCAAAGCCAGACTTCTCTGGATACCAGAGACCAAGATTCTTGGTCCCTCTGAAGTATCTAAAGATCCTCTTGACAGCATGAAGATGAGATTCTTTGGGGTTAGCTTTAAATCTTACACATAGGCATGTGGCAAACATTATATCAGGTTTACTTGCAGTTAAGTACAACAGAGACCCTATCATTCCTCTGTACAGTTTACACTCCACAGATTTGCCCTCTAGGTCTGCATAGAGCTTAGATCTAGTGGCCATAGGGGTTTTCATTGGTGAAGAGTTAGAGAGTTTGTATTTTTCAAGTATGTTAGATATATATTTTGATTGATTTAAGAAAATGCCCTCTTTGGTTTGTTTGACATGCAATCCTAAGAAGAATGTGAGTTCTCCCATCATGCTCATCTCAAACTCGCTCTTCATCAATGACTCAAACCTTTTACAATATGACTCATTAGTAGATCCAAAGATAATGTCGTCAACATAAATCTGCAAAAGTAGAATCTCACCTTTTCTTTTAAAAAATAAGGTAGTATCAGTTGTACCTCTTTCGAAACCATTTGCAAGAAGGGAGTTTGAAAGTCTGTCGTACCAGGCTCTTGGGGCTTGCTTTAGACCGTAAAGAGCCTTGTGCAAGAAATATACATGATTAGGGTACTTAGAGCTTTCAAAACCTATTGGCTGCTAGACATAAAATCTTCTTGAATTTGCCCATTTAAGAAGGCTGACTTTACATCCATCTGGAACACCTTAAAACCTCTGTGGGCTGCAAATGAAAGAAATATTCTTATTGCCTCGAGCCTTGCCACAGGGGCAAAGGTATCTTCATAGGCAATTCCTTCTTCTTGGCAATATCCCTTGGCCACCAGTCTTGCTTTGTTTCTGACCACCACACCATCCTTGTATTTCTTGTTCCTGAAGACCCATTTAGTCCCTATTGCAGTTTTGCCTTTCGGCAGAGGCATTAGGTCCATACTTCGTTTCTTTCAAACTACAGAAGCTCCTCTTGCATTGCTTCAACCCAGATTAGGTCTTTAAGAGCTTCAGAGATCTTTTTAGGCTCGATAATACTTACGAAATTTGTATAGTAACAAAAGTTTGCAGTGTTGGATTGAGTCCTCAGTTTGTCAGAGGGGTGACCTATGATTTGGCTTTGTGGGTGACTTCTGGTCCATTTTGTCATGCGAGGTAGGTGATCATTGGAACCTTCTAAGAGTATTTCTAGAGCATGTTCATCATGATGTTGATCACCCTCTGTCGGAGAGAGAGAGATGATCATTTGTACTTGCCACAGGGCTTGACTCATCATTTTGAGTTGATATGATGAGCTCTGTGGTGCCTTGTTCAGAATTCTCTTATTGTTCTAATGTTGACCCTTCAGAGATGTCTTGAAGATGATCTTGATCTTGATTGAGCTTTGAGCCTTGTTCAGTGTTGTCCTCTAAGTGTTCTCCCTCGACGTTTACACCTACAAAAGTAGTAGAAGAGGGTGAAGTATTGCTTGGACGAGTCAAAGATGTACCTGTTTGGTCTGCAGAGGCCTCAACTCTAGAGGCTCTGTGGTCATTCTCAGAGGGTCCATCATCATTGAACATCTCTTGAAACAGATAATGAAGATCATTTGCTCTATATGAATCACCATATTCTTTATCCTGTAGTTTGAGTCCTGAGCTGATTTGCTCAGAAGTCATCTGAAAAGAGTCATCAAAGGAAACATTGATACTTTCAAGTATATCTTTTGATTTCAGTAAATAGAATTTGTATGCCTTGGAGTTTGATGAATAACCAACAAATTTTGCTTCATCAACTTTAGGGCTGAATTTCCCTATTTGCTCTCGGTCGTTCAACACGAAACATCTGCAACCAAAGACGTGAAAGCACTTGATGTTTGGTTTCCTCTGGTTGAGCAAGTGGTAAGGGGTCTTTGCATGCCTCTTCACTATCAATGATCAATTTTGAGTGAAGCATGCAGTTGAAATGGTCTCTGCTCAAAAGGAAATTGGGTGTCCGGAGGCAGTGAGCATAGTTCTGGCAGCTTCCACTAGTGTTTTGTTCTTGCGTTCAACAACACCATTTTGTTGTGGATTCCTTGTAGCTGAGAAGTTCTGTGAGATGCCCTTTGTCATAAGATAGACTTCAATGGTTAAGTTCTTGAACTCTGTGCCATTGTCACTTTGAATTCTTCATTTGTGAGCAAAATAGAACCGACAAAAGTTTTAGAAGCTCTTTGTGATCCAGATTGGGTTACAGTCATACAAGAAGAGCTCAACCAATTTGAAGCGCTTAAAGTCTAGCGATTGGTGCCCTGACCTAAAGGAAAGACAATCATTGTCACCAAGTGGGTTTTCAAAAATAAAAAGGACGAGGATGGTGTTGTCATTCGAAATAAAGCAAGACTTGTAGCCAAGGGATACAGACAAGAGGAAGACATTGATTATGATGAAACGTATGCACCAGTTGCATGTATTGAGGCAATTAGGATGTTCCTAGCCTATGTTCCATATAAGAATTTTACGGTCTATCAGATGGATGTCAAGGCATCTTTTCTAAATGGATTGTTAAAAGAAGAGGTGTACGTTTCTGAACATGAAGGATTCGTAAGTGATGAAAAACCAGATCATTCTATATTCTAGACAAAGCACTTTACGGACTCAATCAAGCCCCTCGAGCCTGGTATGATGTGTTATCTAAATTCCTTGTCAAGTCTGGAATTTGTAAAGGTAAAATCGACACCACCTTATTCATAAAAAGAGAAAAAGCTGTTTTCATTTTAATTCAAACATATGCGGACGGTATAATATTTGGTTCTACTAATCCGAAGTACTGTAAGAATTTTTCTGCACTGATGGTGTCACTTTTTCAAATGAGTATGATGGGAGAGATGAACTTCTTTTTCGGATTACAAGTAAGACAATTTTCTACGGGGATTTTTATATATCAATCAAAGAATATTACTGACATTTTAAAGAAATTTAATGTCAAATTGTACTCCAATTTCAACCCCGATGGCACTAGGTACTAAAATCGGAGCCAATACTTCGGGAAAAGCTGTTGATCTTAGGACTTATAGAGGCATGATAGGTTCATTAATGTACTTAACGACTAGTCGGACTGATATTATGTTTTCTACATGCTTATATGTTAGATATCAAGCTTCGCCCAAAGAATCCCATATTTCGACAGTTAAGCGGATATTTAGATATCTGAAGGGAACCGCAAATCTTGGTTTGTGATATCCTAAAGATACAAGTTTTGAGCTAACAGCGTATTCAGATGCAGATCATGCAGGTTGTATGCTAGACACGAAGAGCACATCGGGTCACATTCAATTTCTTGGAGACAAGCTCGTAAGTTGGGCATCAAAGAAACAATTATGTGTTTCCACATCAACTGCTGAAGCAGAATATGTAGCTGCTGCTAGCTGTTGTTCTGTATTGTGGATGCGGATACAACTTCAAGACTATGAATTCGAGTTCAACAAGATTCCTATATATTGTGATTCGAAGAGCGCTATAGCCATATCAGCTAATACTGTTCAGCACACAAAGACCAAACATATTGACGTGCGATATCATTTTATCAAATATAATGTTGAAAAATGTACAATTGCACTTTACTTTGTAAACACAGATTATCAACTTGTTGATTTGTTTACCAAGACATTGGACGAAAAGAGATTAAATTTTCTTATTTCTAAACTTGGCATGTTGAACCTCAAAACAACATCTGTAGTTACCTCGTACAGTTTATTTTTGGTATTTTTCTTCATTTCTTTATTTTTAATCTGAACGATAGCTGCACTGAAAGGTTCAGCTCATGGTTTCAGGGAGAGTGTGACACAAAGTTTAGATGATCTACATTATAACGGTAGTTATAGAAATTACATATGTTTTATACTGACAATTTTTTTTATGATGCATATTTTCAGGGGGAGTAAGGACATTGATTTCTGATTAAGTCAGATCAGAACTCGTTCTTAACAAGTTTTATTGCTTTCTTTTTTTTTAATTTTCAAATAAGTGTTTTTCTTTCAATAAGACTTTGTTGCTTTGACGAATTTTTGACTATTTGAAGAATTTGAGGAGGAGCTTACATGATCATATCAATCATGACTTTGGAGCTGACTTTATGAGATTAATGTTGAGTGTAAGGATTATTCTACTCTTAATCTCATTGTGTTTGAAAGAAGGACAACTTTCAAACATGGATAACATATTTCTAAACATTCAAACCACTTCTCGATTCTTAAACAGATTTCTTGAATTCAAAAGTGTGATGTTAAATGTTTTTCAGTCTATAAACTTTAATGTTTAACAAACCGTGTGTTTCCAAAGATAAATACTTGTGTATTATCTTTTCTATATACTGTCAAGTATTCATACACACCTATTTAGTATTTTTTGTTGACTTTATTATTACCATGTCTCAAAATGAAACAATGTTTCGGTGGTAATAAACTCCGTTTTGATATTCAAAGTTTGTTGAGCGTTAATTCATTCAAAGCGTTTCTTTCAAGAATGTCTATATTTGATTCGTATAGACAACATCCAATTTTTCATGACCTAAGGTTTTAATGATACATCATTCATATTTGATTTTTTCATATATTGTCAGATTCTCAAAACATATCTATTGATTTCACTTCATTCATTCAATTTCTTTGTTTTGAGAGAATCTTTCATGTTTCAAATGCTCAAATTTTCATGATTATCTTATTGAGCATACTTACCTCTGACATATGTATTGTGTTATAACTGTTAAAGTTAAACTATTGAGCAACATCACTTTTAGGACAACATACATTGGTATTATGTGAGACTTTAAAAGAACTTCTATGGATTAACGATAACAAGTGTTTCCTACCCCAAGAAGTTATTCTTGAGTGATCGAGACGTGAGGGGTAAATATCTGAGTGTGGAGTGTGATGAGGAAAAATGTAAAAGAGAGTTTGGTTAGAACTGAGCTTAAATGTTAAAAAGAAATAGGGTGTGAGAACAAAGTTAAAAGAATATCATAACTCTACACCAAAACTTTTTCTGAGTCGGGCAGACACATTACTGTTGTTTCAAAATTCTTTCGTGGATTTCATTGAAACAGCCACTAGCCCATGCCAACTCTTGCTTTAAACCCCACCAGCTACTCATCTTTTTTCTTAACAATAAGATATTTCAACTTTGATTAGGGACGCAACACATAATCTATCTTAACAATAAGATGTGGATATTGAAACAGAAGGAAGTCTGCCCCACCTTCACACTTTAATCATGCACAATTGAGTCTGTGTATTACTATTGTTGTCTCAATGGTTTACACATTTTGAGCCTAATACGTTTTCTTGTCTTAACATTCATAGAATTTTTTTGTGATTTTTTGATGATTGAATGGAAGCCCTGGAGGAGTGAACATCAAAAAGCTCCTTTATAATGTCCATCCGTTGCATAAAGTGGCTATGTGCAACTTACAGGCATTTTTAACTAATTTATTTGTTGATTCAGGTTTTCACTCTTATTTGTCTAAATTGGAAAACATTTGGATGAATATATTATGAATAGACGGATGGTTCAGATGTTCAGTTCAGAAGATTAGTGGTCAGAAAATGATTCATGACATTTCTAGAAGAAGTGTTCATGATTTCTATGATCTACATCATCAAAAAGAGGGAGAAATTAATTTCAAGAAATATTTTCTGAAAAACGGGTTGTAACAATTTTGGGCAGAAGATTAAGAAATGAATAAGGAGTTATGTGAGAATTAATTTCAAGAAATGATGTATAAAGATCATATTATGAAAATTCCATGGATAAAGTGATCAAGAGATGACAGTCTTTAAGGGTATATTTCAGAAATACGGGGAGGATGTTAGGAATGCCAGAGAATGTTCAAAAAGATCTGAAAGTTTGTTAAAATTTGCTAAAATTTTATTTGAAGATTATTTGCTAAAACAAAGTGAGTTGAATATATAGTTAATTTATTTTCTGAAGTCTGAATGAGATTGGGGGAGATTGTTAAAATTTTTGAAGAAGATAGTCACAGACATTGGGGGAGATTACTGAAAAATCTGAAGACGGTTCAAAGAAAGGTGAGATGAAATGCTTGTCTTTGTGAAGATGTTAAAAGTGGGGGATTGCATTTGTCAAGATTAAAGAAACGGAAGATTGTTCGTTATTGCAAAATTTCTTTTCAAAGAAATATCTCAACATGTTTCACAAAGGGGGAAGTAATTTGCTTATTGTTTTGAAGATGTTATTGAATCCAAAAAGGGAGATTGTTAGTGCACAAATATGTTGGATCCAAGATCATGGAAATTCAAAGTCAATGCCTAAGTCAAAGCCTCTTTGCAAAGTCAAAGTTTCTTAAATAAGAAAGTCAAAGTCATTGTCAAATAGTTTAGTTTGTGTTTTTGTCTTTCTCTTTTTAAAGCTTGTGGTGTAAATTGTTTTTGTTTTTCTTTTTAAGAAGTAGCACATTGATAAATGTAGCATCTTGAGAGAATTCACATGTTTAGAGATAGAAATATTTGAGAGAATATTTGTAAACTGTGAATTGAATCATATGGTATTTTGGTTTGAAATCCTTTGTTGTTCATCTTAATTTGCACACATTATTAGGACACACAAAACTTTATTTCTTCAAAAGTTTAAGTCTTTATCTATCTCCCCCTTTGGTAAAAATATGTATCTGTAGCTTTGTAACTCTTTCAGTCCTTGAAAATTTCTCCCCCCTTTTTTAACTTTGTATATTTTCTGAATTGGAATTGAAATCTTCAAAATTATCTCCCCCTTTTTGATGAATTGTGAGGCATCAGAATCATCAAAACTTCGTCAATATCAACACTATCTTTGATATATATATATATATATATATATATATATATATATATCAAGATAAGCAAACTCTTCATGATGTGTAAAGAAGAATCTCCTCCAAGGAATATGGAAACAATCTTGCCCGAAGAAAATAGTATCTCCATCTGATATGAGTAACCATCAATTCATGTATGTATTTGTTAGATCTGATATTATAGTAATCATTGTATTTATTTCCTTTATCTTTCAGTGCTTTTAGTTCTTTTCTGTCTTGTAAGTGCCTTGGGGTATTTAAGTCCCCTTGGCTTATTTGGTTGCAAGAACTTTTCACATTTTGAATACAAGTTACTGTTTCATTCGAAAGAACACTTTCTCTCTCTAGATTCTCTCTCTACAGATCTTGTGATCTTGGCTTATCAATTGGTATCAGATCCTTCAAAATCTTGAGAGGATTGAGATTAGTGTAATTTTGTTACTGATTTGTGTGGATAATTCGAAAATTTGATCGATTTTTGTTGTTTTTTCAAGAAAAATCTTGTTTTCTGGATTTTCACCAATTTCAGTCTTTTTAGTGATCGAATTGCTATGAATTTGATGTTATTAGATGCATTTTAGATAGTCGATCGAGTTTGTTTCTTGTTGATTTGCATAAAAATGTTAGAACCGCAAAGTGTTCTTTGCGTGTCTTACTAGACCCGTAAAGTATACTGTGCGTTTCTAACAAGAAACGTAAAGTGAGCTTTACGTGACCCTTTAGACCCGCATAGTGAACTATGCGTTTCACCCATAACCCGCATTTCTCTAGTTTGTTTTCTTTCCTTTGTCTAGTTTACGTCTCACTAAGAACACGCAAAGTCTATCTTGCGTCTACTTAGTGACACGCAAACTCTTTGAGTGTTTCGTTGTTTCAAAGTATGCTTTGCATTCCATTAAGGACACGCATTCATTCCTATGTGTTCCCTTCAGGACACGCATTCCTTCCTATGTGTTCCCTTCAGGACACGCATTCCTTCCTATGCGTTCCCTTCAGGACACGCATTTCTTCCTTTGCGTTCCCTTAAGGACCCGCAAACCATACTTGAATTTTTTTTTTCGTGTTTTCTGTTGGATGATTAACTTTGTTATGTTTTTGTGTTTCAGGTTATCATGTCTTCTCGAACAAATACTGATCCAATGATTCAAGACGAGAATGTCGTTCTTGAGGATCCGGCTGATCAGGCATCTCATGATACACCTATGCCATATGTTCCGTCTGTTGGAGTTGATCTTTCTATTTCTAGGCAAACTCCAAATAATGTGTTTCCTAACATCATGTACATGCCTTATAAGCGTAACAACTACTTTGTTGACTTTGATCGCATCAAGATTCATCCTGTCATACTCTCCATTCTTCGTGGACATCCGCTCTCTCAAGCTCTTTGTTCAGTTGCTGATGTTCCGGAAGTCTATGTTCAGCAAGTTTGGCACACCATCACTAAGAACGAACTGGCACGTCCTCATCGATTTGATCTCAAAATTGATCAATTTGATTCATATCTTTCTTACAAGCGTTTACGGTTGATTCTTGAGCTTCCTGAGCCTACTTCTAGACCTGGAAGGACAACGTATGATAACTTTCCATCCGAAGAGGAAGTTTTTGAGGGCATCAAACGACTAGGCTATGTTGGTCCACTGCAAAAGGTTGTAGACTTTGACAAGTCTAATCTTCCTCCTGTCTGGTATTCTTTATTTTCTGTCATCAACAGATGCTTAACTTCTAAACATACCGGCACGGATAGTTCTAGTCTTCACTATCTTTGACTGTTCCATGCAGTAGTCTATGACCTGCATGTCGACTATACGATTATTTTCTGGACCGAGCTCTCTGAAGTAGTGAAAGACAAGTTAACCAACAAGCGAGGAAAGTTCATTCCTTTTATCAGGTTTCTCAAGCTGATTATTAGAAGCATGTTTCGAAGCAATCCGGCCATTCCACGTAGATTATCTTGGCCGCAAGTTCAGGATTCCGAGATGCTTTATCTTCAGAAACAGAAGAAGTCATTCACTTTTTCTATGACCATTCCTTATGGTCTTATTGCCAATTATGCTGACATGACCAATGACAGTGTCATCGATTATTGTTTAGAAAATGAATTTGTAGAGGCTGAACAGGAAGAACCTTCTCATGGCACTCCAACTGGTACTTCTCATGAAGAGCAAGTTGAAGCAACTACTCAGGAAATAGTTACTGCCGTTGCAACTACACTAGAGATAGATGTTGATCTTTCTGCAGCACCAGAAGATGTTGCTACTCATCACGTGGAATCTGTCATTGCTGCTATCGAAGCTGAAGCCACTACTGTTACTGCTGATATTGGAGAAGATGCCAATCCTGATGAAACTGGAGTTGCTAATGATGATGCAACAAATGCTGATCTTTCTGATGATGGTGAAAATACAACAAGTGATTCAGACAATGATGATGATAATGCCGATCAACCCAACATGAAAGTGTCTGGACGGAAAATAAGAACACCGGAAATGGTTGTTGTCTCAGAAGATGTTTCAGAAGATGAATTGGTATCTATTGATCCCTCTGCTGCTCGTCTAAATGTTGATGAACTGGATATCTCATTTGCTCAAACCACCACTCAAACACAGAGTCAAGCTCCTGCTTCTTTTACTATTGATGTTACTGCTACCACTGTTTATGCTGTTGAGCTTTTTGTGGTTCCTGCACATGTTTCTTCGGAGAAATTTACAACTCTGAATGAGGTAATTCGTCAGTTCTCAGAAAGGGTGGATGCTCAAAAAGAAGAAGATATTAACAAGCTGAAGTCGTTTTTCGAAGGGAAAATGCCAGAGATAGATTCTTCGGTTCTTCCTCATGAGATTTCTTTCCGCCGTCCTTCAGGGGTGATTCTTCGGGAACCTTCTTCCGCGGTGTCTTCATCTACATCACCGATTGTATCTCTTCCTTTTCCGTCAATATTTCACTCAATATTCACTCAGAACCTTCTTCTTTATGTGCGTCTTTTATCTATGTCTCCGCTACAACATCAAGATCATGATTTGATCTCTCTGCTGAGGAACTTCCAGCCAACGCCGCCTCCAGTTTCTTCCTCTTCCGATTCTGATCGCATTAATGCTTTATCTCATGAATTTCAGGAATTCAGATCAGAAGTTAGATCTAGTTTATCTGATCTTCGTTCTTTTATGTCACAATCATGCAGGACTGAGGCTGGCCCGTCTCTTAAACGCCGACATGACCAAGATGATCCCGATCATCAAGGCCATGAGGGGGAGATGGCAAAGATACAAAGAACAGAAGGGTCTTCTGAAGCATGAGAAGTTGTTCAAAAAGAAGTGGCTGGAGATAGAGAAAAGACTGCTGATACAGTTCAAGATTGCTGTATTCAAGATTTAGTGAATGTCATGGTTGACAATGCTGATGTAACTGCTTTGCATAATGAATTTAACTTGTCTGAAGCAAATATTAATAATATGTAAATAGTAGTTTATGTGGATCCAGATGTCTCAGGTAGAGCTTATGAAGTTAAAGAGTCGGAAGCAGCAAATGACATGAGATCTTTCTTCGCGAACTTCATAGAAATAACTTCAGATGATGATGAAGAAGTTAGATTTGAGAAAGTTGCTCAAGTTAAAGAAGAAGATTGCAACAATATCATCATCTTATCTGATACAGAGGATGATACTGTTTTCATGGATGCATCAGATACAAAAGAGGCTGAATTGCTATATGCTGATCTTCCAAGTCAAGGTGAGATTCCAGAAAATGATCAACCTTCATCTACTCCAGTAATTAGTTTTGCTCCGACAACCAATATTCCGTCAAGTGCATTTGAAGTTGGTTAGTCATCTAAAGCTCAAACAGATATTCCTTCCTCCGAACCGGTAATTCTTCCATCTCTTCTAGAAGAAGGAGAAGCTTTAACTAGGCAGCAAAAGCAGAGAAATCTACAACAGAGATATATGGCTTCTAGACTCAGAAAAACTTTTCTTGAAGATATCCAAAGCAACATCTTTGTTTCTAGAAGAAGGACAATCAATATATATGCCATACTTGGAGTAGAGAAAGAATCAGAAGCTTATCAGCATGAATACTTAGCGTTTATCAAGTGCCAGCGCAAAAGGAATAACACCGTTGCTTCTCCTCATCTAATTGTTCGAGTTCTCAGTGTCACAATTAATAAGTTTGTGAACATCTGGTATCCAGACCTTGTAGTGGAAAGAAGAGACTGCAATCGGTACAAATTTTCAGAGGTTGATTTCATTGATCTTTCAATTGATGATGTTGAATTCTTATATGATCACTTCAGGAATCTTTATCACCGGACTTAGGATGTTTCTCAAACTCTTTTCGTTATTAAACGATTCATTCGACGACAGATCCGATTTTATCGTGTTTTTAACTTCCAGATGGTCGTCGAAAGTTTTCAGCCTATGGTTAATCTTGAAAGGCCCAACCGAAGTTTGCAGAATCTAGAGTCTTATCCGTTATTCACCATTATCGAAGATCCATACGGAGTAGTATATAAGAACAACTCAAGTGAAAAATGCTTTCTACGAATTGATGAGATTGGATATTACTCTGATAGAACTTTAAAGGTGATCAAACTTCAGTTGGAGCATCGTCTACAAGAGGCTACAAGAAAGTTTTTGGAAACAAGAAGAGAGTCATACCTTTTTGAAAATGATGTAATTCGTCTGATCCGTAGAACTTTGGTCTCTATTCAAGATAGACTGAATCTCCGTTCAACTTTGCGACGATTGGAAGTGTTAGTTGGGCTGAACAGACTTCGTCAACGAGAAGAACGTCAATGATCCTTCAAAGTCGCCTAGATGGTCAATGCTGTTTTTGAAGATTGTTTTTTGAAGACCTCGGCGCCAATGATTACTAAGGGGGAGATTGTTAGATCTGATTTTATAGTAATCATTGTATTTATTTCCTTTATCTTTCAGTGCTTTTAGTTCTTTTCTGTCATGTAAGTGCCTTGGGGTATTTAAGTCCCCTTGGCTTATTTGGTTGCAAGAACTTTTCACATTTTGAATACAAGTTACTATTTCATTCGAAAGAACACTTTCTCTCTCTAGATTCTCTCTCTACAGATCTTGTGATCTTGGCTTATCAGTATTCATCCGAATCTTTTCAAATTTAGACAAAATAGAAGGTTGTAACCCTGAATCAACATATGAAACATTTAGTATGCCTGTAAGTTGCATGGAGCCACTTTGTACAACAAATGTACTTTAGAAAGGAGCTTTTGTGATATTCACTCTTCCAGGGCTTCCATTCAATCATCGAAAAACCACGTAGGAATTTTCTATGAACATTATGACAAGAAAACTTATTCTTTATGTGACGTACAAGTGTACAATGATTGAAGCTACTTAATCTTGAACAGGCTCAAAATGTGTAAACTGTTGAGACAACAACAAGTTTTCACGGACTCAATGTGCATGTAAGAGGTGCGAAGGTGGGGCAACTTTCCTTCTTTTCAATATCTACATCCTCCAAATGAAGACGAGATAACAGATATGTTGCGTCCCCAAAAAATGAAACTTTTCTTTGTTAAGAAAGAAACGAAGGGTTGGTGGGGTTATTGCAAGAGTTGGCATGGGCTCACTGCCTATGTCAATGATGGTTACAAAATAATGTAAACCAATCAGTAGATCTGGCTTCCCGGCTTAGAAAAAGTTGGTGTAGAGTTTTCATATTCTTTTAACTTTGATCTCACATCGTTTTTCTTTATAACATTTAAGCTCACTTCTAACCAAACTCTCTTTTCCATTTTACCTCATCACACCGAGAAAAACTCATCCCATTGTGTTATCTCCGTCACTCTTTGATTTATGACCCCTCACCCCTTAATCACTCTAGGATAATTTTCGAGGTAGGAAACACAGGTTAACATGAATCCATGGAAGTTCCGTTAGGCTCTCACAAGAATCCCATGAAATTTTGTCCTAAAAAGAATGGCGTTCTTCCACAATTTAACTTGAACAATTAGGCACATGATATCATTGTCGTATAATTGTATGCTCATCAAGAATATGAATGAGATTTGAGCATTTGAACTTTGAAGATCTCTCAAAACAAGGATAATGAATGAATGAAATGAAATCAAAAGAATTGTTTTGAGAATCTAACAGTGTATTAATCAGATCAAATATCAAGAATATAAGCATGAAATGGTTGGGGTATAAAAAATCTTGATATTTGTATATATGAACAAATATAAACAATTTTAGAAATGAATGTACAAATATTGAAATGATGATTGATGCTCAACAACTTTGAAATCAAACGAGGGTATTACCATCGAAAAATTGTTGCTTTTTGAGACATGGTAATAACAAAGTCAATAGAAGATATTGAACCAGTGTGTGTGAATACTTGACAGTATATAGAAAAGATAATACACAAGTATTAATCTTTGGAAACACACGGTCAGTTAAACATTAACGCTCGAATATGAAAAAACATTTAAATTCTCACTTCTAAATTCATGAAATCTTTTTATCAATAAGAAGTGGTTTGAACATTTAAGAAAACATATTTCATATCTGAAAGTTGTTCTTCTTCCAAATATGTAGAGCTTAAGAATTAGAAATTCTTACGTACAACATATAATTCTTAACTCCACCTAAAAATAATATTTCCTTCAAAAAAAAATTCTCCCCCTCAAGGCAAGCAATATCTGCAAAAACAAAATGAGTATAAACATGTAATCTCCCCCTTGACAAAAATAAGATATTCTCCCCCTTGATATCTGCAAAAAGTAAAAAATATCATCATTATAAATTCTTTATCTTCCCTTAAAAACAATATTAATCAATTTATCTTTTAATCTGCCTCGTCAATTATGTTAAATCAGATAAGCTCCCCCTGAAAAATCAGAAAATATATCAGTAGAAAATATAAACAATATAAGCTCCCCCTTAAAATTTGCATAATCCTTAAGCATTAAAACGAGTTCTAAATTAGTAGGATTGACGTAAATTCAGAAGTCATCGTAAAGTCTTTAAAGACCGAATCCTGATATATTTTGTTCAAAAGCCAATTCTCTTAACATTGAAGAACGGGTCTTGAATTGAATTATTCAAGATCCATACTTGTTAACATTGAATAACGGATCTTGAACTTTGTTATCCAAGAGTCATACTTGTTAACATTGAAGAATGGGTCTTGAACTTTATTACTCCCCCTAGACTTTAGGTTCCTGCAACACAGATGGAGCTTTTGGTACCCACTAGTATTTGGGTCCAAGTTTGTTAGTTGCAGTTCATTTAGGATTAATATAATATGAACGATACCAATAATTAACATAGTCTTTATGAACAAAATCACTTGTACCACAGTAAGAACAATATATTTTCTTTTGAGCTAACCTGATTAATTAATTTATTGAATAAACCAGATAGGGTTTCACAAAAGACTTACCTTTTGGAGCATTGTTCTTCTTGGCATTTGGTGTATGCACAAATGATTTCTCAACCTTCTTCTCATCAGAATATATATCTTTTCTTCTTCGAACCATCTTTTCTTTAGCATTTTTCTTTTTAAATTTACCTGAACCATCAACATTTTTATCATAAAAAAGGTTAGTAGAACGAATCCGATCTTTGGAATTGACTGCCTTTTAGAAGAAACATGAGTATGATATGAACTTGAAGCTGTCTTGAATGAGCATTCTGAATCAACTAAATAATCATTAGGTGATTAAACAATTGAGTCTGGCTTCTTTTGTTCAGTCAAATTCACCTTGAAAATGATTTCTTCAATTTTTGTTATCTTTGCAGACAAACTGTTTCTTTCTTTGGAGAATAGGTCAATCTTTTTATGCAGTTCAGACTTCGCATTCTTTTCCTTCATTATAGTTGTTGATAGTTCAGACAACTTCTTTGTAAGCTTCTTTATCTCCGTTTCAAAAACATTCCTTTCTTCTTCAAAATCCTACTCCACAGCCTTTCTCTTATCTGATATTTCTTTAAACACACCGACATTCTTTTTCTCAACTATCTTATTTTCTTTCTCAAACTTATCCGTTTCCATAATGATCACTTTCTCAAAATATGTCACTTGTTAAGAAAGTTTTGCACACTTGAGCTCAATGACTTTCTTTTCTTCAAATGATTTCCTAGAAAAATCAGAGAATTTTTGAGCAAAATATTTTCTTTCCTTTTCAATCCATGTCTGTACCTTTTCAAACTCTGATTTATCTCTAACAATTTTCTTTTCCAACTCTAAAATATTCTTTTTCAGCGCAGTGTTTTCACTGTCTAATATCTTTGAACTTTCTTTAAGCTTCTTCAGATCATCTTTAAGATTTGAGTTCTCCTTCTCTTGAGTAGCTTCTGTTGATGCTTTACAGTTTAGATCATTTTATCTTTCAGTATTGTCTTTTGTATTTTGCTTGTATTTGTGGTTGACCTATAAATAGGGTATTCCTTGTTTTCTTTGTAAGTACTATAGCAACTTTGAGAGAATCTACAGAGAGAAAACTTTTGTACGCATACACCAATACACTTTTGATTTCCCTCCATTGATTCTCATTGTTCTTAAATAGAATTGTGATTGTGATTTGATAGGACAATTTCATTTGGCATCAGAGCAAACAAGAAGGAGCAGATTTAGATCGAATTTGAAGATTTCTTGAAATATTTTTTGTCGACTGAAAAAGTTACTGTTTGATCTTGATTTTTCTTGTTTTTGCACAATTAAATCAAGAATTTGATTTGATTGTGTGCGTATTATCACTAGGATCAAACTTCATTTAGATCACTTAGGCTAATTTCAGTTTTAGATTGATCAATTTGATCAAAATGTTGTTTTCTTGAAACTTGATAAGTCAAACACTGTATTGCACATTAATCACTGTAATTTTCGATTGTTTTTGTAAATTCAGTGTTGTAATTGTGTTTTGTATTGCTTCGTGGAGAAATTGTGCAAATTTCAGATTCAGAAATCAAGACTTACGATCGGGTCAAGAACACGCAGAGAAACCCAAGAACACGCAAGATCTGCGAAACGCGCAAGATTTATCGGAAGAATGCGCAAGCTGGAGGATTTTCTTTTTTGGTCGAAAAAGTGCAAAGTGTTATTTGCGAATTCTTGAAATGCGCAAATCAAAGTTTTCGTGTTTGCTCTTTGCTCTGCGAGTTTGTGGGAGTTTCCATCTGCAAGTTCAGCTTGCGAGTTCAATAAAACACACATGTAGGCTTCTACGAGTTCTCCAATAGCGCACGATTCAGTCTGCGAGTTTATCAGTGAACAACGATCTGCGAGTTTTGACGTCTGTGAGTTTCAAAGCCTTCTGTAGTGGTCTGCGAATTTCTGTACTTAGTCAATTTTTGCCAGTCATTTCAATTTGATCAGTTTTGCTTTTTACACACTGGGTGGAATCTGTACTTCTTGAACGATCAGTTCAAATCACATTCTTGCTACAATCATGTCTAGAGACCTTCTCAGTATGGGTTCAAAATCTAAGCCTCCAGTTCTTCAAGCAGATGAATATTCTCAGTGGAGAAAGAGGATGATCAACTTTCTCAACAATCAAGATAAAACCTTGATGACTTCTATTTTGGAAGGACCTTATTTTCCTCATGTCACCTCAGCAAGGATTCCTGAAACTTAAACCACACCAGAAATTCCTGAAAGAAAAGTTGCCAAAAATCCAATTCAGTATAATGAAAATGATATGACATTGGTTGAAAGAGATGCTAATGCACTAACCTTTCTGATCATGGCAATTCCAAACGACATATTCAACCGAGTTGACAATCGTGATTCAGCGAAGGATATCTGGGATGAATTGGAAAAAATAGTTTCTTGGATCGGCCAAGTCTCAAAAGACAAAGAAATCAAAGCATTATTGCTTATGAAGGTTTCAAGGCCAAGGATGGTGAATCTTTGAAGGATGCTTATGATAGATACAATATTATTCTGAATGAACTGAGGAAGAATGGAGTTCACAAATCAGATTCAGAGATAAACTTCAAGTTCATCAAGAATCTTCAGCCTGAATGGGAATTCTATACAATCCAGATGTAGATTAACAAAGACATGGATGAAGAAAAGCTGCATGATTTGTTTTATGCCTTAAACCAGCATGAGGATGTGGTTAAGAAGCAACCTGCAGAGACAAAGGAACTGAATCAGTTAAAAGAAAAGCACAAGAAAGTGGAAGACTCTCTAGCTTTACTGATTCAGAATCCCGGAATGATTCTCAAAGCAACTTCTGGTTCAAGCAAACCAGTCAAGGCTAAGGCTATGGTATCAAATATTATTGATTCTTCTAACAGTTTTGATGAAGAGGTTGAGGAAGCTGAACCTGAAGTAGTAGATGAGATTACTGCATTTGCTGAGAAACTGGCTTTGTTAACCACAAACTTTCACAAGAAGTTTACAAAGAAGAAATTCTACAACAAACCCAAGCATGACTGTTACAAGTCAGGAAAATTCAAAGGTAAGTTGTTGATAGAGAAGGAAAGGAAGGAAGAGAAGACAGAGGAAAATAAGGAAGAAAAAGAGAAAGATAAGTCAGACAAGTGCTTCACTTGTGGAAAGTCAGGTCATTTTGCAAAAAACTGTCGGGAGAAAAAAGTAAAGAATTATGATTACTACAAGAAGAAAGCTTAACTTGCCAAGGTTGTTGAAAAAGGGAAAGCTCTGAAAGCAGAAGATGAAATCTGGTTATACTACTCCGATGATGAAGAAAGTGATGTAAAAGCAAACTTGACTGAGGTCCACTACAACCTCATGGCTCACTTACAAGAAGATTCTGATACTGAGGTAACTTCAATGTCTGATGAATCTGACTCTTCTGAAAATGAAGAGTTGATGAACCTGATATCTCAATTAACTCAAATGAATACTGAATTTTTGAAACTAAAAGATAAACTTGAAGAACAAAAATTCATCATACAGGGACATCAAGATCAAGTGTTGTTATACAAGACATTATCAGAAGATGAAGAGGAAGAGAAAGATATTTTAAAAATGGACAAAGTAAAGCTTCAAAATGAAATATCTGATTTGCAAAAAGAAATTGTGACTCTTAAAGATCAGAAACTGGACTTAACTCTTCAGTATGAACTCGTTATGAAAGACAAAATTGAGGCATATACCAGAATACAAGAGTTAGAAGATTTAAATCTCAAAAGAGGTCAGACTGAATAGACTCTAAATTTTTTAACAAGTAGTCAAAAGGAGAACAAATTTTATAAGGCCAAGCCTGGTCTAGGTCTTTCAGATGTGGATGTTCTGAAGAAGGCACCAGAAAAACTTTACAATTTAAACAACAATGATTTGGAGCCTATTGTTTTAGTCCCACATATCCTTGAGACGTTTTTTAAAACTGAGACTACTTCAGATACATCAGCTAAAATAGAAACATAAACTACTATTGGAGATAACTCTGAAAATTAGATGAAGTATGAATCTCAAAGTCTCAAAAATGTTTAATTCAAATACGACGAATTAAATTCTTCTTATGAAAATGAAAAGAAAACATTTGTCGAATTTGAAAATTCTTTTCCAAAAGAAAAAGAGACTCATACCACATCAATCTTTTCTAATTCGTCTGAAATAATAGTTACATGTCCTATTATAGTGGATAGAATTGAAACGTCTCCAATTTTAAATAAATCTGTTTCAGAAATAACTTCCAAGAGTTTTGATCTTGAATATTAAGCAGCTTTAAAAAAAATTTCTGTTCTTGAAAAACAAATTTCAGATTTACAAAATCAAAAAACTGATCTTGAAAAGAAAACATTCCAAGAAAAGAAAGATCTTGAATTCAGATGTATGAAACTATCAAAACAAGTCTCTGAATTTGAAAAGATTTTGATAACAGAAAGAGACACATTTGACCATCAACGTCAAATCTTTGAAAGTGAAATATCTAAGCATGTCAAAGATCTATCTTTTCTATCGTCAGATATTATGAAAGAAAAATTAATTAATTCTTACTTGAAAAGGAAAGTTGATATATCCAATGCTAACGTTTCTAAGCTGGTAAATGACAAGATTCAATCTGAAGAACCTATTTCATCTGAAGGAGAATGTTTAAATTCTGATTTGAGTAACATGACTTCTGATTGTGTCTCAGATTGCTTATTGAAGAAAAGTGTGTGCAAAGACAAGCAGAAGGTGGAAGAGAATTTGAATACTTCACATGACAGTACATGTAATAGAGTAGTCTCAGCTTGTAATAAATGTCAACAAAGTGCTAATAAATCAAAATTTCTTTCAAAGATTGATTTGTTGACACAAGCTTCTACTAGATTGCAATGTTCATTCTGTTATGAAAGTTCATTCTCTCTTAGACCTAAATCTTCAATGAAAAGAAGAAAAGTCCAGATGAAAAACATCAAACCTTCTACTTCTTCTTCTGATAAACCAAAAGCTGAAGTTTATGCTGTAAAGACTAAAAATCACAAGGTTCAGTTAAAGAAAGTTGTTGAATTACAATATGTGCAAAGATGGATTCCTAAAGACATACTTAATGCACAAATTGTAAAAAGCAAAATTTCAAAAGGTAAGCATGCTACTAACAAGAAAGGACCCATTCTTATATGGGTACCTAAATTGAAGTAACTGTTATTGTCGGCTTGTCATGTGTGGATCATAGACTCAGGAGGTTCAAGGCACATGACAGCTTACAAACACATGTTGCACGACTATGTAGAACATTATGCAGGAACAGTTAACTTCGGGAATAAGATGAATGGTTATGTCAGAGGATACGGTGTTCTCAAGAATAGGATGATCTCCATATCTAAAGTTCTGTATGTAGAGGGGTTAGAGTACAACTTGTTCTCCATCAGTCAATTCACCGAGAAGAAGTGTAAAGTTGAATTTGATGAAGATTTATGTTATATCAAGGATAAGTCAGGCACAGAGTTAATCAAAGGAGAAAGAATGGGATTACTGTATGGTGTTCACTTTCCAACCCTACAAGCTTCAAAACCTGTATGCCTTATTTCAAAAGCTTTAGTAGATGAAAGTTGGTTTTGCCATCGTCGGTTTTCTCATCAACATTTCAGAGACTTAAACAAGTTGAGGACTCAAAATCTTGTCACTAGGCTTCCAGAGCTAAAAATAGAACAAGACTCTCTTTGTTCTGCATGTCAGAAGGGCAAGATGAAAAGAAGTTCTCACAAGTTGAAAATGATATCTAACTGTTCAAGGTCCTTGGAGCTTATTCACATGGATTTGTGCGGTCCAATGAGAACTCAGTCAATCAACGGCAAAAAGTATATGCTAGTCATGGTTGATGAATACTCTAGATATATGTGGCTAGAGTTCTTAAGACAAAAGTCGGATGCTCCAGATCTCATCATCAAGTTTATAAAGAAAATACAAGTTCATCTTCAAAGTCCAGTGCACCAACTCAGAAGTGATAATGGCACTGAATTCAAGAACTCAACTCTTCAATCATATTTGGATTCAGTTGGCATTTCACACAACTTTTCAGCTGCAATGACACCACAACAAAACAGTGTTGTGGAAAGGAAGAACAGAACTTTGGTAGAAGCTGCATGAATGATGCTCGCATATTCCAATCTACCGCATTTTCTTTGGGCTGAAGCAGTAACAACCACATGTTTCACTCAAAACAGGACAATTATTAATAAGCGATTAAATAAAATTGCTTATGAAATTATTAATTGTCATAAACCAACTGTTAAATTCTTTCGTGTGTTTGGATGCAGGTGCTATGTGAATAATAGAGAAAATCTAGCCAAATTCCAAGAGAAAGCTGATGAGGGAATTTTTATTGGATACTCACTAACCTCCAAAGCATACAGAGTTCACAACACAAGAACGAGATCAGTGATTGAAAGCATAAATGTGTCCTTTGATGAAACAAAGACAAGAACTTCTGAACAAAGCAATTCAGAACTTGGATCTAGTGATAAAGCTTCCACATCAACCAGTGTGGAACCTGCTTCAAAACAGACTGAGCTTTCTAAATCATTAACTGAATCTGATTTGGATTTACTGTCTTATGATGCTTTTTATGATTTTCAAAAAGAACAAAATCAAAATGATATACCTACTACTGATACATCTACTACCACTGCAGATATATCAGGACCCTCTGAAGATAATGGTGAAGCTTCTACAAGTCAAGTTCAAGAAGTGTTAGACAACACAACTTCAACTACCAATGAAGATGTTCAATCTACATCAGTCACACCTGGAGAGAATATGTTGGAAACTCCCACTGAAGAAGCTATTCCATTGCAAAGCACATCAAGTCCAATCTTATCTAATTCAGAAGAACAAGAAGTACAAATCACTTATACTTCTGAAGAACCAGAAACACAAGATGAGTTTGATTCTTCAAACAGTCAAACAGAAGTTGATGTTTTACCAAGCTCACAGAAATGGACAAGAAACCATCCTCCTGAAAACATCATTGGTGACCCGTCTGCTAGAGTGTCTACCAGATCTGCTTTTCCACCGGCAACAACCAATTTCTGCATGTTTTCAAGTTTCGTGAGTAATATTGAACCAAAGAAGCCATCTGAAGCTTTAAAAGATCCAGATTGGATAAATGCAATGCAAGATGATCTAAATGAGTTCAAAAGGAACAAGGTGTGGAGATTGATACCGAGACCCAAAGACAAATCCATTGTTGGCACAAAATGGGTCTTCCGAAACAAAAAGGACGAGGCTGGAATTATTGTGAGGAACAAAGCACAACTAGTGGCAAAAGGTTACAATCAACAAGGAGGAATTGATTATGACAAAACCTATGCACCCGTTGCTCGGATTGAAGCCATAAAGATCTTTCTTGCTTATGCGGCTCACAAGAATATCAAAGTCTATCAAATGGACGTGAAGTCTGCTTTTCTCAACGGCATTCTTCATGAAGAAGTATATGTGAGTCAACCTAAAGGCTTCGTAGATCCGAAGTTCCCAGATCATGTCTATGTTCTTGACAAGGCACTGTATGGATTAAAACAAGCGCCAAGAGCATGGTATGAAACTCTATCAGTCTATCTAACCGAGTCTGGTCTTTGGAAAGGTACAATCGACACTACTTTATTTCTTAAAAAGAAAGGTAAAGATCTCATACTTGTGCAAATTTATGTTGACGATATTATTTTTGGCTCTACTTCACAAGAATTATGCATAGAATTTGAAAATATTATGAAAAAGCGTTTTCAAATGTCAATGATGGGTGAATTATTATTTTTCTTAGGCCTGCAAGTCAAACAAACCCCAGAAGGGATTTTTATAAAGTAGGCAAAATATATTAGAGACATGTTGAAGAAATTTGACATGAACTCTACTTCACCTATGAAGACTCCCATGCAATCTGGAAGTTTGTTGGATGCTGATATCTCCGAAAAATCAGTAGACCAACATACCTACAGAAGCATGATTGGATCTCTTCTTTATTTGACAGCAAGTAAGCCAGATATAATGTTTGCAACATGCTTTTGTGCAATATATCAGGCTAATCCTAAAGAGTCACACCTTTCTGCTGTGAAAAGAATCTTGAGGTATCTCAAAGGCACACCAAATTTGGGCCTTTGGTATCCAAAAGATTCTAAGTTTGAACTAATAGCATATACAGATGCAGATCATGCAGGAAACAAATTAGACAGAAAAAGCACATCAGGAGCATGTCACTACTTACGAGACAAGCTGGTCAGTTGGTCGTCCAAGAAACAGAATTGTGTATCCACATCTACAGCTGAAGCGGAATATGTTATGCCTGCAAGCTGCTGCTCACAGGTTCTGTGGATGAGAACCCAGCTGAGAGTTTATGGATATACATTTCATAAGGTACCAATCTACTTTGATTCCAAGAGTTCAATAGCAATCACATCAAATCTTGTGCAGCACTCAAAGACGACGCATGTAGATATCAAGTATCACTTTATTAAAGACCATGTTGAAAAAGGTGATGTAGAAATGCATTTTGTTTCAACTGACTTTGAGATTGATGATTTGTTTACTAAACCTCTTGACGAAAAGAGATTTACTTTTCTAGTCAGCAAACTTGGCTTGTTGAACCTTAATGAATAGTTACGTCATTCTTTCAAATTTTGAGGGGGAGCATTTCTTTAAATTTGGCATGCTTATGTAATTCATTGACTTAATTTCAAAAAGTTGAATACTATTAACAAACCTGGACTCATGTTCAATGAGTACCAAAGATTTATCTGTTTTACAGGTTTGCATATTGGACTATGACTTCTGATCAAATCAGATCAGGACTCGTACTTCAAGATTTGAGCTTAAATGCAAAAATCAAGGGGGAGAAAATTAAGACAAGTGCATACTTCGAGGGGGGGCTTAATGAAAAAGTTTGTAAGAGTGTATGTGTGTTTGTGAAATCAGAAAAGTTTTTATGAGAAAAATAATGTTTTTGTGCTAAAAAGTGATTTTTGGAAAGTTACTATTTTGGGAAAGTCAAAGTTTCAATTTTTAGAAATATTTCATTTCTTGAAACTTTTCTCAAAATATTCTAAGTATGGAAACGCGCAGAGTACTGTGTTGACTACAAACCGCGCAAATGAAGCTTGCGAGTTCTTGAAACACGCAAGACATGATCTGCGAGTTTCATAAACAAGCAAATCATTGTCTGCGAGTTTCAGAAACGCGCAACTTAAAGCTTGAGAGTTATTGAAACACGCAAGACATGATCTGTGAGTTTCATAAACACGTAAATCATTGTCTGCGAGTTTCAGAAACACGCACAATGAGGCTTGCGAGTTTGGGCGAGTTTCATGGTTTTATTCCTTAGGCTTGCGTGTTTCAGAATTTTTCACTTAAATTGACTCTGAAGTGAAAAACCGGCACATATTTGTCAATCTTTGAGACAAATACCACTTTCCTTGATCTGAGAGAAGAAAAATTCAAAACGTGCCTTGTTTGCGAGTTTGTCCGGTTTGCGAGTTCTAGGACTTTGTGAGTTTATTACTTGCGCGTTTCTTCGAGTATATATACCTTCGACATTCTCACTTCTCTCAGTATCAGCCATTGTGAGTTCCAACACTTAGCGTTTTTCTCTCGACTAACTTTTGTGACTTTTGGATTTCAGTCTCATATTCTCGAAGAATCAAGTGTAGGTGTTAATTTCTTTGTTCCATTATTGTCTATTTTGATTGTTTCCTTTGTTTTTCAGGATCGATTTAAAGATTTAGGGTTTTGTTTTTCATTTTATCGATTCATATTATTTTTTGTCTGTTCATATTCTGGACGAACACTTGAGTTCATCTTTTGAACTTGTTCTTTCAATACTAGTGATTATATTGCGTATAATACTTGTATTACATATGGGTTTGGTCTCGTTTTGTTTTTGCAGGTTACGTTGACTTTTGGAACTTTGAACATGAACTCATATACAAGACTTTGTGACTTGAAGTTTTAATTTTTTTTTGAACTCGATGATATGAACAGATCTGCTGAACATAATCTTGAACAAGAACTGAACTTATTAATCTTTGATTTGAATTTTAAAATATTTGAATTTCGAATTTATGAACAGGACTGTTGATCTTCATCTTAAATAATATGATTTGGACTAAATTCAAATTCAAAGTGATATGGAACAGTTAATCTGAACATTTCATGAATATTAAAATAGTTAATCCAGATTATTGAAATCCAAATTTGCATTTTCGAAATTTGAAATTCAAAATTATTAGTGAACAGTAATTTGTATAATTCAAAATTCAAATATGAGTTCTTTGAGAGTTTTGATGTTCACAATGGCAGATTCATGAGAGTTTTTCTTCTACACAAAGTTCATGAGAGTTTAAGGTTTAAAGAGTTTTGGAAATTTTGCAAACTCTTTGTTCTTGAGTGTTTCATACTTAGTAAAAAAAATTCCAAATTCCCAGTTTTCAAGTATTTCGCAATACAACATTATTTTGTTAGAACAAATTCAAAGTGTCAAGTGTTATGTTCAACTTTTTGTCTTTTTATTCATTTCTTTCAAAGTTACATTTTATTTTCTTGTAACTTTCTGTGCGTATCTGTTCTGATCTTTAAAGTACAATTGTTTCTATACTGGATATCAAAATGGTTTTCTGAAAAATATTTTTGAGTTTATTGACTAACATATTGGATTTTATCCAATACTTGTTATATTTTTCAGGTAATCAATGGTGGAGGAAAATATCAATGATCAAAGTGTTCAGATGGATGAACATGATCCAAGTATCTCACGGGAGATGCCTATGCCTTCTTCCTGATCCCATGTTCAATCTGAAATTGGTGCAGATCCAGATCTTCAGTTGATTAATCCACAAGATTATCTTCCATTGTCACCCAACAATCATCATGTGGTCTTTGACAACCTCATGGTCAAGCCACTAGTTAAGGAGATTCTGAAGAACCACCCAATCTGCACTGCCTTAACTGCTACTGCTACTGTGCCACTATTTATTTACAACAAGCTTGGAAAACCATTGAGCATGTTGTGGAAGGCCAAAGGAAGTATTTCACAATCCAAATTGACAACTTCACATCCGAGCTGACCTATCAGAGATTAAGACTGATTCTTGATCTTCCACTATCAGATTCAAGAGAAGGAAGGAATACTTTTGATCCTTATCCAAGAGATCAATAAGTGTTTATAATGCCTACACGTTTGATTTCCAGCTTTGCATTGAAACAAACCAAAACAGAGTGAAACTGCTAGAACCAAACTTCAACCATCCAAAGATCAGAGTTCTAGAGCCTTTTCAGCTTTCAAGATATCCAGAATTGGGTGTAATGTATGTGAACACCAAGACTCATAAGAAACAGTTCATGAGAGCTTCCGAATTGGCAAAGTATTCAGATGGTACACTGAAGTATGTTCGAAAATTGCTTGAAGACAAGGTGTTCCTATCAGAGCAAGAAAGATTCAGAAAGAATGAAGCTATTAGATCAGTTTAGTCTATGAACATGGAAACTATGCTTGAAGAGATCAATAAGAAGATAGAGTTTAGAGGACATATCAGAAGGTTTGAAGCGCACCTTGGAATAAGAATAATTTGCTTCAGAAGATGGGACCAGAAAAAAATTGTCAAATGATCTAAAAGGGGGAGATTGTTGATGCTTTATAGATTAGATCATTTTATCTTTCATTGTTTTCTTTGTAAGTACTGTAGCAACTTTGAGAAAATCTAGAGAGAGAAAACTTTTGTACGCATACACCTTTGAAATCAATACACTTGTGATTTCCATCCATTGATTCTCATTGTTCTTAAATAGAATTGTGATTTTGATTTGATAGGACAATTTCAACTTCTTCTTTCAACACATTTATCTCTACTTCAAGACTGAAGACTTTTTCTTTTAATCTATCTCTTTCAGCTTTAAGATCTAGAATTTCAGATTTGCTTTTCAGATCTTTCATCTTGGATTCAAGAGCAGAGATTTTATTTTCCAACTCAGCTTTTTCATATTTATATTTTGTATTTTCCCTTGAACACTCATTAGCCAATCTGGTGTAAATTGATAATTGTCTAGCAGGATACTGCATATTGGCTCTAGCTTCAGTAATGTTCATTTGTCCAAAATCAGAACTATACATTTGAGACATATTGAGATATGTAAAAGAATAAGAGCTTGAAATGATCATTAATCAAAGAAATCAGAAACTTTGACTAAAAAGTCAAATTTGAAAAACTCAGAAAAAATCTCAAAAATTTTGTAAGTATAGAATCCTCATAATATTTTGCGAATTCTTGACATAGTCGCAAAATGAAGATTAGAATTTCCGTAGGCTAGCTTTCCACAGAAAATAATGTGCGAACTTCGACTTTCCGCAGGCATAGATTTGCGGATTCCTGCTTTCCTTAGCCTTTGATTTGCGAAAACTGGCTTTCTGTAAGCAACTATCTACAGATTCTGACTTTCTGCAAATAGAGTTTTGTGGATTATTGTTACTGCATAAATATGTTGGATGCAAGATCATGGAAGATTGAATATTAAAGTCAAGCGAAGTCAAAGATCAAAAGTCAACTCTCAAGTAAAGTCAAAGTCAAGTGTAATAAAGTCAAAGTCAAAGGTCTATGTAATTTGTTTTGTAATGTGCTTGTAAGCGTGTATGTTAGTTTTTGCTTTAATAGATAGTTGGTTAGTAGGTGTGGTGAGAGAACACTTGTAACGTTTTAGAATGAAGATTGTATTCGCGGAGTTAGAGAGAGAAAGTGATTCAAATCAGTTTGTAATTGAATCTTGTGATTAATCAAAACAGGTAGATTGTTTAATCTTGTTTGTGATTGATTTTAGTAATAAGAACTTGATCAAATCTGGGATTAATAGTTGGTATCAGAGCAAATCTAATCAAGAAATCAAGAAAATCTGGGATTAATAGTTGGTATCAGAGCAGATTCGATTTTGAGATTTTATGTGTAATTTTGAGTTGTATTTGATTCAACATGTTTGAAATGCATATTAGATTGAGTCTGTATAGGTTAATTTGAGTTTAGCACTGTAATTTTCATGAATTGTTGAATTTTTCGAGTTTTGAGTTCACGAGTGTCAATCGCACTGTATTTGATCCAATGTGTATGTTTGGGTGAATTTCTTTGAAATTCATTGTTAGATTTTGTTTCTAGAAGGATAGAAGTTCGAATTGTCAAAGTTTAGAATCGAAATTCAAAGTATTGATAGGTTTTTGAGTGGATCAGAGACATTTTTCATTCGATATCCCAAGAACTTACAAACATGCTCAAGAACTCGCAAAAAGCCTAAAGAACTCGCAGAAATCTTGAAGATTTCGCAGGATTTATATTAAAATTTTCATATTTGTTGTTTCTGAAAATCACAAGGGTAGACTAGTGTGTTGAGAATCCTTAAGAATTCGCAATATTTTTTTTAATTGTTCAGAATTCGTAGATCAGTGTGAAAATTTTCTTAAGGAAAGGACTCGCAGATATTAGAATTCGCATAAAACTGTTCAACGAATTCCTTGGGTTTCGCAGAAGAGTAGTCTACTAATTCTTCTTATGAAAAGTGTTTAAAATTTTCTAAGTGTTGGATTTGTATGTCTCTATCATGCGAATTATGTTTTAAACCTGCTTGCGAATTACGAGTAGCTTGCGAATTCTGAGAAGATTACGAATTCTTATTTTACGAATTCTGAAGTTGGTATATTTTTGTATACGAATTATGTTTCATTCACTTGTGTGTGAATTCCGTGAGTTGCGAATTCCTTGTACTTCAGTGTAAGCTGCGAATTCTATACTTGAAGAATTTTGGAAATTTCATTTTTGATTTTATGTCTAAGTTTTTCTGTTTTACTTGCTTTCTATTGGACTAACGATTGTTTGTCAATTTCTTATTGTAAAATTTTCACAACAGAATGACATCAAGGGAAGGTCTTGCTATTGGAACCGATGTAAAGCCACCAGTACTCTTCAACGGAGAGTACGAGCAATGGAAAGACCGGTTTCTGGACTTCATAGACCGCAACGAACTGGGAGATTATATCAGAATTTCTTTGATGGAAGGAACCATGAAACCTCCAACAAAAACACTCAATGTTGCAGGAGAAATTGGAGAAGATGAACAGAGAGAGTATCCTCTACCTTTGGAGGAGTACTCAGATGAGCAAAGAAGAAGACATAAGGCTGATAGACTAGCAAGATCTTTCATTCTCCAAGGCATACCTAATGAGATATATGTCAAGATTGATAGCTAAAATGCTACGGGCAAGCAAATGTGGGATCAATTGGAGAAAATGATGCTAGGGTCAAAGATTGGGAATCAGCTTAAAGTCTCCAACTGCCTTAACAATTATGAAGAGTTTAAGGCCAAAGAGGGATAATCTCTTGAGGCAACTTATGACAGATTTGTGACTTTACTGAACGAGCTTAGCAAGGACAAAGTAAATAAGCAACAGATTGAGTTTAATGTCAAGTTCTTCAGCATACTTCAACCAGAATGGAAAAGATTCACTACACATATGAAGTCGATGAATGATCTGAATGAAATTCCACTTCATGAGGTCTATGAAACTCTCAGGCAGAATGAAGAAGAGGTTGATGATATTAAAGAGGAAAAGAAGAAGACTGAGAAGACAGTTGTTGATCCAATTGTTCTTGTAGTGAAGAAGAAGTCTGTGAACATGAAGAAAAAGAAGAAAGTCATAGTTTCTGAATCCGAGGAAGCAGAGAGTGAAGATAATTCTGACTCTGATGACTGTGAGAACTTAAAGCAGGCTATACTGATGCTGACTAAAGCCTTCCAGAAAAAGTTCTACAAAAAGCCTAGCTCAAACAGTCAGAGATATTCTTCTGGATCACGAAACTATGAATACAAGGAGAGGATTGAAGGAAAGAGAATAGAAGAAAAGAGGTATGATGAGAAACAATATAGAGTTGAAGAGAAGAAACAGCCAGAACCGACAAAATGCTATAACTGTGGCAAACTCGGACAATTTACTAAGGACTGCCGAAAGTCCAAAGTCCGAAACTCTGAGTATTACAAGAATGTCAGGATCGAATTCTCAACAAGAATTAATTCTCAGAAACAATATCAAAGAAGTTTGCGGAATAACACTTTGATATTCAATGAAACAGTAAATCAACACAGAAAATATGAATAACAAACTGTAAGCTTTTATTAAATGCTTTGAAGTTACAAGATTACTCACTCAACCTCAATATTGATGAACAGGCTCACCAATACGAATTCTACTTCTCTAGAATTAGGATCTATGCCTTGAGGTTGTTTTTCTCTAAAAGAATGAAAAAGAAAAGTTATCTAACTATTCTAAACAATTCAATATATATACTGAATACAAAGATAATTACAATAAATAAAATATCTTCAGTATATCTTCTAAGTATATCTCTAAGATTCCATGTATATCCTTTCATACGAATCTTCATCATATAAGCAGTATTAATCTTCAGCAGTATTAACTTCCTTCTAGCAGCATTAACTACTAAGCAGTACTAACCACTATGTCTTCTAGCAGTATTAACTCTGAACCAGCAGCATTAATCATACTTAATGAATTCTTCAGTTCCCAACAAAGAACAAGATGCTTTTAGCCAAGCAACAGGAGGCTGGCATGGCAATAATGGTGGAGGACGAGTTCTGGCTCGACCATTCAAATGAGGAACAAGAGAAAGAAGAGAAAACTCATCTATGCTTTATGGGCCAGACAGAGATGGAAGCTGAAGTTGAGTCTGATGAAGAAGACAATGAAGAGGTATGTAATATGTCTAAATCTAATTTTATGAATGCTATGCAAGCTATGATGATTAAACTCTAGGAAGTAACGTCTAAACATGAACGCGAAAAAGGTATTATAAAAGAAAACAATGAATTAATACAAAAACTTAGCAAGGATCTTGTTGAGAAGAACGTATTAATTGAAGTTTTACATAAAAATATTGATACTAGCGGGAAAGAGAACACGATACTTCACAATGAATTAGCTGAAACTACTTCAAAGTATAAATTGTGCCAATTTGAATCAAAAGAGATTGCTAAAAGTGTTCATCAATTTCAAAATATAATAAATCTTTAACTGACAAGGTGAATATTTTGCAAGAAAAACTTTACAGTTTAGGTCAAACTGAACACACTATTCATCTGAACAAACCTAAAGAGAATAGTGAGTGTTGGGGACAAGGTTGCGAGAACCCACAGTACCTCAAAAAGGGTATTTCAAAAGTGCCTGCACTTTATGACTTTGGATTTTTTTAAATTGGCACCACAATACCCTGAACTCAAAGTTAAGTGGAACAAACTGTCTGACGAGGATGAAGCTAAAGAAAAAGATAAACGGAAGAACCCAACTAAAATGAAACTTCCACTTCTTTTGAGAAGTTGAATTATAGTTATAGTTCTGATAAATCAAAATTCCTTTCTAATGACTATTTTGAAATTTATTCTTCAAAAGAGTTGGAGGCTAAGCCTATCGAAGGTAAGCTTTACATACCTCCTCTCGTGTTGGAAAGTAAAATTTCTGAACTCGAGAATACTCTAGCCGAAGAAAGAATTTTGATAGACTTAGAACAAACTATGTTTTTCACTATGTTTAAAAATTCTGATTTTTCTAAATCTTCAAAAGCTTCAAAATCTGATGATATGTCTGATTTACTTGATGGAGAGTTTGATTTTTTAAACACTGAAGGTGAGTTAGATGATTGTGTTGGTGAATTTGACTTTAATGCTAAACTTCCTGATAATTCTTCTTTCATAATAAACTCTTTTGGATTACCTAGTGTATGAAAAAGATGAAACTTCAACGAATGTGGATAAAACAGTTTCTGTGAATTCTAAGAATGTCAAAGGTAAAAAGCAGAAATCTAAGCATTCACAGAAATAGAACATCACTGGTTAGCCAAAGAAAAGGCAATCTTTCAAAACTCACAGTACTAATTCTAAAGTTTCAACTGTTTCAGATGTGAAAAAGAAACGGAATGGAGTGAAATCAGAATGGCGACCGAAACAGAAGATTGACGAGAATGCTAAATCATGTTCAAATTTGAATTGTAATAAAGGATTGACTAGTAAAACAGATGTAGTTGAGAATATTGCTTTTTCAAAACCAAAACATGTATCTTCGTACAAGAGATATTCAATAAAGCAATTGTTCCAATTATCTCTGTTTGATAGAAAGTCTTCTAATTATAAAAGAAACGATTCTGCTTCTCGTAAATATTCTGATGTTTGGTTTAGCACATATCATGTATATTCCTATCATTATGTTGCATAAAATGTTTTTCAAAACGTCAAAGGGTCCATATATAAATGGATGCCAAAATCTTGTGCTAACAATGTAGGACCTAGATTTGAATGGGTACCTAAATGTATTGTTCCTTGATTTCTCATGTGTAGACCCGTCATATGTGGTACTTGGATTCTGGTTGCTCCAAGCATATGACCGGGAAGAAAGATATTTTATCTAATTATACAGAGAAATATTGTGGGATAGTTAGATTCGGCAACGACCAGTTTTCACCAATTCTGGGTTATGGTGATGTGCTTCATGAAAATGTGACGATTATGAAGTTAAGCTATGTGGAAGGATTAGGACACAATCTGTTTAGTATTGTCCAATTCTGCGACAAAGGTTTAGAGGTAAATTTCAAGGCTAAGAGTTGCTCGGTGTGTATTGAAGACGACAAAGAACTCTTGGTTGGTACGAGAAAGTCTATCCTTTACACCATTAATTTGTCAAAAGTCCAGACTAACAATCAGGTTTGTCTACTATCAAAAGTCTCACTGCGACAAAGCTGGTTATGGCACCAAACGCTTTCTCACCTGAATTTTCGCTACATAAACAAATTGGTCAAAGGCAAATTGGTGAAAGGACTTCCTGAACTGATATATGAAAAGGAACATCTGTGTGCTGCTTGTGAAAAGGGTAAAATGAAGAAGGCCGCACATAAGCCGAAACCTGAACCGAGTATAAGCTCTTCACTGGAATTGCTTCACATGGATCTCTGTGGTCCGATGAGAACGCAAAGCATGGGAGGGAAGAAATATGTGTTAGTAATAGTGGATGATTTTTCGTGTTACACATGGGTAAAGTTTCTAAGGACAAAAGATGAGACACCCGATGTACTAGTAAATTTTTTGAAGGCTACCTAAGTGAACTTGCAGAAGACAGTTAAACTTCTTAGGACGGATAACGACATAGAATTTAAAAACAAGACTGTAGAAAAGTATCTCGAATCGGTTGGGATAACTCATCAATATTCTGATGCTAGGACACAAGAACAGAATGGAGTTATAGAAAGACGCAACCGAACATTAGTCAAGGCCGATCGCGCTATGCTCAGCCATTCGGATCTACCTCTGTTTATGTGGACAAAAGTTGTCTCAACTGCTTGTTATACACAAAATCTCTCTATTATTCACAGACGGTTTGGCAAAACTCCTTATGCATTAATTAATAATCGTACACCTAACGTTAAGCATTTTCATATTTTTGGTTGCATGTGTTTCGTGCTAAACGATCGAGAGAGCTTGAATAAATTTGATTTGAAGGCTGATGAGGGAATCTTCATTGGTTACTCTAAGACATCTGTTGCATAGAGAATTTATCTGAAGAAGTCAAAGACAATAATCGAGAGCGTTAACGTAACATTTGACGACGATGTGGCTTCTGAACAACGCAGTTCTGGACCCATACTTACTGGGGTCCTAGATTCTAGGCAGATCAGTCCAGAACCTATGCCTAAATCTACTAAATCAGATGATGTGTCATCATCGACATCACACTTATCTGATTTAGATTTATTATTTGAACTGTTTTTATGATGAATTTTTTGGAACTAAAGTGTCTAAATCTGTTATGGTTGATAGCTCAGAAGATTCACAAAGACATCAACGAACCACTTCAGACATATCTACTGAATCAAATTCCCCGATTCCGCAAGAGATTCCAGTTCAATCATCTAATCCAACGGTTGAAGCATAAATGTTAACGACGTGACAAAAGTTGCTGAATCAGTTGGTTGTACCATCATGACAAATCAACAGTTAGAAAATGTTGTTCCAACTGAAACTTCTGCACAAGACATTTCAACTTTACCCCCATAAATTCCTGAACAAACTGATGAAGCTAACATTGGATATCTTGATGATAACCATGATCAATCTACATCGAATCCACTTCCTCACGAACATAAATGGATCAAAGAGCACCCGATAAGCCAAATAATTGGAGATCCAACCTTAACGGTGTAAACTAGGTCTGTCACTTAGAATATGTGTATGCATGATTCATTCTTGAGTTAGTTAGAGCCCACTCACGTATCAGAAGCTCTAGCTGACTCTGATTGGGTAACAACGATGCAAGAGGAGCTGAACCAGTTTGAAGCTTTAAAAGTCTGGAGACTACTACCAAAACCTAAAGGTAAATCTATCATTGGTACGAAATGGGTATTCAAAAACAAGAAAGACAAAGATGGTATCATCATTTGAAACAAATCACGACTAGTTGCAAAAGTCTACCGACAAGAGGAAGGCATTGATTATGACGAGACTTACGCTCCAGTGGCACGCATTGAAGCAATCAGAATGTTTCTTGCGTATGCTGCTTATAAAAACTTCACTGTCTACCAGATGGACGTGAAGACTGCCTTTGTAAATGGCATTCTTAAGGAGGAAGTCTACGTATCACAACCAGAAGGCTTTGTGAATCCAGATAAACCAGATCATGTCTACATCTTGGATAAAGCACTTTATGGTCTTAAACAAGCGCCTCGAGCCTTGTACGAGGTATTATCAAAGTTTTTGGTCAAGTCGGGCTTCACAAAAGATAAAAGCGATACTACTTTATTCATTAAAAAGGAAAAAGCTGATATTATTTTAATTCAAATATATGTGGATGATATAATATTTGGCTCAACAAATCCTAAATATTGTAACAATTTTTCAAACCTCATGGTGTCAAGATTAGAGATGAGTATGAATGGAGAGATGAATTTATTTCTCGGATTACAAATCAAGCAATTTTCAACGGGGATTTTTATAAATCAAGCTAAGTACATTTTTGGTATTCTTCGAAAATTCAAAATGGAAACTTGTAAAGCAATTAGAACCCCGATGGCACCGGGAACTAAGATTGGCATGGATCCTTCGGGAAAACCAATTGATGTTAGAACCTATAGAGGAATGATTGTTTCTTTAATGTATTTAACTTCAAGTAAGCCAGATATTATGTTTTCTACATGTTTATGTGCAAGATATCAGGCTAATCCTAAAGAATCCCATATGTCTGCAGTTAAGTGTATATTTAGATATCTGAAGGGGACTGCAGATCTTGGTCTGTGGTATCCTAAAGATACTCGTTATGAATTGACGGCTTACTCAAATGCAGACCATGCAGGCTATATGTTAGACAGGAAGAGCACATCGGGTCATATACAGTTCCTTGGAGATAAACTCGTCAGTTGGTCCTCTAAGAAACAATTACATGTTTCCACATCAGCGACTGAAGCGGGGTATGCTGCTGCTGCAAGCTGCTGCTCTCAAGTCTTGTGGATGAGAACACAACTGCGAGATTATGGCTTCAACTTCGACAAAATCCTAATTTACTGTGACTCTAAGAGCGCCATTGCCATATCAGCAAATCCTGTACAACATACAAAGACAAAACACATAGACGTTCAATATCATTTTATCAAAGATAATGTTGAAAAAGGTACAATAGAACTTTATTTTGTAAACACTGATTATCAGTTTGGTGATTTGTTCACCAAGCCTCTCGACGAAAAGAGATTTAATTTTCTTGTCTCGAAACTTGGTATGTTAAATCTCAAAACATAATTTGTAATTACCTATTAAAGTTTTCATTATTGTGTTTTTCTTCATTTCTTTATTTTTTAATCTGAAAGATATCTGCATTTTAAGGTATGTTCATGATCTCAGGGGGAGTAAGAGAAGATGAAAAGTCGATCTACAATCATTTGAGGGGGAGTTCATATTTCTGTATATGTTTGTCATTGATAAATTTTCTGATGCATAAATGCAGGGGGGTATGAATGAGGAGTAGGGAATATGATTTCTAATTACTTCAGATCAGAACTCGTACATTATAAGTTTTACTTCTTTATGTCATTTACATTTCAATAAAGTTTTTGTGAATAAAGCTTTGTGCTTTGACGACTTTGTGAGTTATGCAGAACTGAGATGAAGCTTAAATGATCATATCTTTTATGACTTAGAGCTGACTTGATGAGATTTAAAACTGAATGAAAAGGTTTATTTCTAATCTTAATCTCATATGTATCTGAAAGAAGGACAACTTTCAGGTATGAAAACATTTTTTTAAATGTTCAAACCACTTCTTTTTCTTATAATGATTTCATGAATTTTAGAAGTCTGATTTTAAATGTTTTCATTTTATTTGTGCTTAAAGGCCTATAAACCGTGTGTTTCCAAAGATTAATACTTGTGTATTATCTTTTCCATATACTTTCAAGTATTCATACACACTAGTTTAATATTTTTTATTGAATATGTTCTTACCATGTCTCAAAATTGAAACAATTTTTCGATGGTAAGACACCCCGTTTGAAATTCAAAGCACATTGAGCGTTGATTTCATTTCAAAATGTTTTTTCAAGACTTGTCTATATCTTGTTTTGTATAGACAACATCCCATTTCTGATGACCTAAGCCTTAATCGATAAATCATTCTATTTGATCTTTATCATAAAATGTCAGATTTTCAAACAAGTCTTTTGTATTCATTTCATTCTTTCAATATCCTTGTTTGAAGTATCTTCAATGTTTAAAATGTTCAAATCTTAATGATTATCTTATTGAGTATACAAACATCTGACTTGTATATCTTTTGTGCTTTGACTGCAAAGTTAAACTATTTGAGCAACATGTTCTTCTGGGAAAACATGGGTTCTTTGTGTGAGCTTAAATGAAACATCTATGGATTCACGTTAACTAGTGTTTCCTACCCAAGAAGTTAATCCTTGAGTGATCGATTGTGTGAGGAGTCAAAATACTGAGTCTGGGTTGTGTGACGAGGTAATATGGAAAAGAGAGTTTGATTAGATGTGAGTTCAATGATTAAAAGAAAGAGGGTGAGAGATCAGGGTAAAAGAATATCAAACTCTGTACTAACTTTTTCTGAGTCGGGCAACCACATTACTAATGTTTCACATTTCTTCGTGAACATTATTGAAATAGGCACTTAGCCTATGCCAAATCTTGATAAAAATCCCACCAACCACTCATTTTCTTCTCAACAAGAAAATGTTTCATATTTTAAGGGGACGCAACACATAATCTATTTGATTTTCATTTGGAAAATCTGGATATTGAAAAAGAAGGAAGTCTTCCCCACCTTCGCACTTCGATCATGCACAATTGAGTCTGTGTTTACCTATTGTTGTGTAAGTGGTTTACACAATTTTGAGCCTTATAAAAAGCAATCATCTATGCTTCATTCTTTCTAACACGTGCACGAACACACAAGGAATTCGTTTTCTTGTCATAACGTGCATAGAAATATCTTTGTGGTGTTTCGATGATTGAATGGAAGCCCCGGGGGAGTGAACATCACAAAAGCTCCTTTCCAATGTGTATTCGTTACACACAGTGACTTCATGTTACTGACAGGCACTTCTAACTGATTCATTTATTGATTCAAGTGTTACATTCTTATTTTGTCTGAATTTGCAAAGATTTGGATGAATATATTCTATGGATCGGCAGATAATCACAGGCTCTTGTAAATATCATTGGTCAGAAAAGATTTCAGTGACATTTCTTCTGAAAGTTTTGATGATCAATATGCTCTAATCATCAAAAAGGGGGAGATGTATTCAAGAAATGATAGGAGAAGAGATCAGGAGTTGTTGGTTGAAAAGAAAAGCAAATATCAGTTATGGGGAGAAGTTACAAGAAATGAGAGAGTCGATAAAGAAATGCTGGAACTTATTGGAGAAATCTAATCAAGACAGTTGTTTTTGAAGAATAATTGTTGTCAAAGATTGAAAGCAGAAAGAGCAAATTCAAAGATTTCCAAAGACAAGCTAAATTTTACAGAAATTTTCTTTGAAGATAGTTTGCTGGAACAAACCGTGCTGAAATTGAAGATAATTTATTTCTGAAGTCTGAAAGAGGTTGAGATAACCTAGGGAAGATTGTTGAAGAGCATATCTACTATCTTTGAGGGAGATTGTTACTATTTGTCAAGGACAGACTTGAAAGAGTACAAAAAGTTTTTAAGGAAGTATTGTCAAAGAAAGGGGAGATCTTCAAAGCATAAAAAAGGAAGCTTGTTTTTCTAAATATTTTTCAGATGATCTTGAATCCAAAGGGGGAGATTTTTAGTGCATAAATATGTTGGATGCAAGATCATAGAAGATTGAAGATCAAAGTCAAGACAAGTCAAAGCTCAAAAGTCAACTCTCAAGTAAAGTCAAAGTCAATTGTAATAAAGTGAAAGTCAAAGGTCTTTGTAATTTGTTTTGTAATGTGCTTGTAAGCGTGTATGTTAGTTTTTGCTCTAATAGATAGTTGGTTAGTAGTTGTGGTCAGAGAACACTTGTAACATTTTAGAACGAAGATTGTATTCGGCAGAGTTAGAGAGAGAAAGTGATTTGAATCAGTTTGTAATTTGTTACCCAAAAATACTAGCATATGATTAACAACAGATTAAGAACACATTCTTTTATAGATCAAATCGCAATCACATCGAAGTCATATATCTAACAGATAATCACAGATCACACGTTTGTGTTCTCAGTGTGTGCAAACTCTTACCAACTCTCTGAATTCGTATCTAATGCACTTATCTACAGATTACAAAAGAAAAAACCCTATTTATACTAAGTCAACTTATGTTGACTTTACAACCAAACACTCAAACTATTACACAATTACAAAATAAACCCTCGCTTTTAATCTTGAATACAATATCAATCTAACAATCTCCCCCTTTGGATTCAAGATTAAAAAAAATTGACAATAATCTTAAGGTCTTCTTATCTTCAGGAAAATCGTTAGCTATGAATCTTTTTCAGCTTTGACTCTTGAAAACTTTGACATCTTCAAATATTTTACAACTCTTTAAAGTAGTCTCCCCCTTTGGATTTAGCTTTTAAGAACTTTGAATAATCAATCTTTTCTTCAAACATTTACTTTCTTTTACTTTCACTTTGACAAACTTTCACTTTGAAGATTTTGAAATCTGACTTTGACTATCTTGATCATCTTGAACTCATATCCCTTTCTGTTCAAAACTTTTCTTTTGAACTTGAACTTTGAATTATCTCCCCGTTTTTAATGATTTGTAAGAATCAAAATCATTAAAACTATTCAAGTTCAGCTTGGTCTTTGAATGATCTTCGCACACTGTCTGATAAACACAGTCATCATGAGCGTTCATCTTCCCCTTATGATGGAGATTTGAACAATCTCCCCTTTTGATAAAATGATCAATGTTCCCCAGATAGAAAAATTAGCAATCTCCCCAAGACATGTTATGAGAGAATCTGATCTGAATGAGCCGTCAATTTATGAATGAATTCATCTAAATCTTTTCAAATTCAGACAAATTATGAGTTGTAACCCTGAATCAACACATGAAACAGTTAGAAATGCTTGTCAGTAGCACGAAGCCACTGTGTACAATGAATGTACAATATAAGGAGCTAGTTATATGTTGACTCCCCAGGACTTCCATTCAATAATCAAAAAACACAAAGGTATTTTCTATGAATGTTCTGACAGAAAAACAAATTTTATGTGTGCTCGTGCTTGTATATGAAAGAATTAAGCACAATGATTGTGTTTCATAAGGCTCAAAGTATGTAACTCATTGAGACAACAATGATTATACATAGACTCAACGTGCATAATGAAGGGTCGAAGGTGGGGCAACTTTCCTTCTTTTTCAATATCAGTATCTTCCAAGTGAAGAACCAATAGCGTATGTGTTGCATCCCCAGAAAATGTAAAACATTCTTTTTTTGAGAGAAGAATGAGTAGTTGGTAGGGTTTTATGCAAGAGATGGCATGGGCTAGGTGCCTTTTTCAATGTCATTCACGAAGAAATGTGAAACAACAGTAATGTGGTTGCCCGACTAAGAAAGATTTGGTGCAGAGTCTGATTTTCTTTTACTCTGTTCTCTCACCCTTTTTCTTTTAATCATTTAATCATTTTAACAATGAAAGCACATAAAATAATGAAATGACGTTTGATTCAAACAACAGTGAATACAAACGGGAGTATTACTATAGAAAGATTTAACTTTTTATACATGGTAATAACAAAGTCAAGAAAAATACTAAACCGTTGTGTATGAATACTTGACAAAGTATAAAGACATGACAATCACACAAGTATTTGTCATTAGAAACACACGGTCAGATAATCATGTAAGTATCCAAGTAAAAATCATTTAAAATCACACATCGCAATTCATAAAAAACTTTTAAGAATAGGAAGTGGTTTGAACATTTAAGAATCCATTTTGCACAAGTGAAAGTTGTTCTTCTTTCAGCAAGTGATAGAGTATAAGGTAAAGAAAAATATACATGTAAGGCAAAATCCTGTACTCCCCTTGGAATAAATATATTCTTTTAAGTATCGATACCTGTAAAAAAATCAATTTATCAGAAAAAAATATGACAATGATAGTATAAAACATTTATATCTCCTCCCCCTAAAAGATATGGCAATTAACTTCTCTAACTCCCCCTCAAATCAAAAACTTCTAGAATATATTTTATCTGATTAGCATCCTTCTGAAGAAAAACATTTGAGTACGGGTTTTGAACATAAGTATTCAAAAACCATGATTACTTATTCTCCGGTGAGAATAGTAATGATCAGTGTTACCAATAAAGCACGGATTCTGATATGATGTAATCAGAAGCCAATGTCACAAGAATGATAACCTGCAAGATAAAAGATTTTGGTAGTCATTTAAAAATGATTCCGCATTTGTCAGTAAATATGAATAATAAAAATAGACACTGTTCATAATTTCCAAGACATAAACCATTAAAGCACAAAGAAAGATATACTCCCCCTTGAATCATGTAGTGGCATTTAACATACCTAGTTTGCTGACTAGAAAGGTTAATCTTTTTTCATCTAACGGCTTGGTGAACAGGTCAGCTAACTGGTAGTCAGTTTGCACGAAATGCATCTCTATATCGCCCTTCTCCACATGATCCTTGATGAAATGATATCTCACATCGATATGTTTTGTCTTTGAGTGTTGCACTGAATTAGCTGTTATAGATATCGTGCTCTTTGAATCGCAATACATAGGAACTCGTTGGTAGGAATATCCAAAATCTTTGAATTGTGTCTGCATCCAAAGGACTTGTGAAGAGCAGCTCGCGGCAGCTACATATTCTGCCTCGGCGGTAGAAGTGGATCCACAATTCTGTTTCTTTGACGTTCAGCTTACCAACTTGTCACCTAAAAATTGACATGATCCAGAGGTGCTCTTACGATCTAGCTTACACCCTACATGATCAGCATATGTGTATGCAGTTAAATCAAAACTCGAACCCTTAGGATACCAAAGCCCTAACTCAGGAGTGCCTTTGAGGTACCTAAGTATTCGTTTCACAGCAACTAGGTGTGATTCCTTCGGGTTAGCTTGATACCTTGTACAGAAACATGTGGGAAACATAATATCCGGTCTACTCGCTGTTAAGTACAGAAATGAACCAATCATGCTACTGTACATCTTTTGATCTACTGATTTTCCAGATAAATTAGCATCTAATAGTGTACCCGTTGCCATTGGTGTTTTCATCACTGAACTTTCAGTCATGTTAAACTTTTTCAGGATATCTCTGATATATTTTGATTGATTAATGAAAATTCCATCTGGTAATTGTTTCACTTGAAGACCAAGAAAGAAAGTCAGTTCGCCCATCATCGACATTTCAAATCGAGATTCCATGATTTTCGAAAAGTTTTAACAAAATTTAGGATTTGTAGAACCGAAAACAATGTCATCCACATAGAACTGAATTAGGATCATATCCTCACCTTCTTTCTTCAGAAAGTGTGTAGTATCGATAGTACCTTTCTTGAATCTAGAAACAAGTAGAAATTGGGTTAACGTTTCGTACCATGCTCTCGGTGCCTCTTTGAGTCCATATAAAGCCTTGTCTAGTACGTAGACGTAGTCCAGGAGTTTTGGATCAATGAAGCCTTCGGGTTGAGCAACATAGACTTCTTCATGCAGATTCCCATTCAAGAAAGAGCATTTTACGTCCATCTGATAGACTGTAAAATTCTTGTGGGCTGCGTATGAAAGAAATATTCGAATATCTTTAATCCTTGCAACAGGAGCAAATGTTTCATCATAATCAATCCCCTCCTGTTGACAATACCCTTTTGCAACCAGACAAGCTTTATTTCGAACCACAACTCCTGCTTCATCTCTCTTATTTCTGAAGACCCACTTTGTTCCAATAACATATTTTCCTTCCGGTAGTGGTATAAGTCGCCATACCTTGTTCCGCTCAAATTGTAGAAGCTCATCTTGCATGGGTAATATCCAATCAGGATCATGCAAGGCTTCTGATGCTTTCTTCGGCTCAAGGGAAGTAAGGAAACTGGAGTAAAGACAAAAATTAACAGATGTCGACCGCGTTTTCAGACCACTGTGGATATCACTGATTATGTTGTGTAGGGGATGATCTTGTGTCAATCTAGTAGTACTTGGAATTGGGTAAACAGAGAGCTGCGTGTTTTCGTCATCATATTCATCGTATACAGCAGGTAAGTTTAAATCAACCTCAAATGTACTTGGGACATCTTGTACAATTGTTTCTGACTGATGTAGTTCTAGAACAACAGAAGAAGTACTCGGGACTTCTTTTCCAGACATTGTATCTACAGAAGCATAATTCAAATTAGTATCATCAGAAAGAACATGTGTAGTTGTACCTGAAGAGGTTGTTGTAGTGACATTCTCAAAAGGTCCTGAAATATCTTCAGTTACTATTGGAACCTCTGAACTTGATGCAGATATATTAGATTTGTCGAAATCTGCACCAATATCCATAAAAACATCAAAGAAAAGTAAATCTAACTCAGATGTTATATTTGATGAGTTAGAAGACTTAGTCTGTGACGTTTCGGGTTCTTTTCTTTCATGAATAGAAGCCTTCGTTTTCAGCTTGAGTTCTGAACTGCTGTGTTCAGAAGTCAACGTTGATGTTTGATCAAAAGACACATTCACACTCTCCATGATCGTCTTGGTTCTTCGATTATAGATCCGATAGGCTTTTGAGGTCAAGAAATATCCGATAAAGTAGCCTTCGTCTGCCTTCTTGTAGCCTTCTGCACAAATTTCCCAAGATTATCACGATCATTGAGGATGTAACACCTGCAAGCAAAAGTGCGAAGAAACTTAATATTTTGCGTGAAACAAGCACTAGCTACGACCTCAACCCATAGATACAATGGCAGACCAGAATAACCTAACATCGTACTTGCTACTTCAACCAGAGTTCGATTTTTTCTTTCAACAACGCCGTTTTGTTGAGGAGTATAGGCAGCAGAAAATTTGTGAGAGATCCGACTGAAATGAGATAACTCTGAAGAGTTTTATTCTTGAATTTTGTGCCATTGTCACTTCTCAAAATTTTTACCGGCAATTGAAGTCGAACCTGGATTTTCTTGATAAAAGCAATGATGACCTCTGGTGCATCTGATTTATTTCTAAGAAATTCTAGCCATGTCTATCTGGACTACTCATCTATCATAACCAATATATTTTTCTTCCCATTGATAGGCTGAGACCTTATCGGGCCGCAAAGGTCCATATAGATAAGTTCAAGTGGTGTTGAGCAGGAGAATTATGTCTTTGCTTTATGAGAACTTCGTTTCATCTTTCCCATTTCACAAGAGGGGCAAAGAGAATTCTTCTCAAATCGTAGTTCAGGTAGACCTTTGACTATGCCATGTCTCGCCAATTTATTTATCGCATCAAAGTTCTGGTGAGACAGGCGCTGATGCCAAATCCAACTTTCAGCTCTTGAAGCTTTAGCAATTAGACAGACAGGTCTAGATGCAGAAAGTGTTGGAAAATACACTGTATAAAGATTTGCATTCCGCTCTGCTTTGAAAATCGCACAACCATCTTTATCTTCTATTAGTCCAATTAAGATCATGATTGGTTTGATTAGATGAAGAACAAGGATTCAAGGGTAGAAATCAGTATTTTATTGAAAGCAATAAAACTACACTAAATAGAGACCAAGAACAATGAAGCGGCTACATTGTATTAGATGGAAGAATTACAAAATGAAAGTTAACCTAAAATCTAATACATGATTCCTATTTATATCCCCTTATCCCTTGTACACATTAAAGCCCATAACCCAATACAAGGCCCAAATACAATTAAGTAGATTACTTTATAAAAGTTCTAAAATAGAATGTTAGGGCATTATATTGTATCCAAGATTTAATAGGAAAAGTCAAGCTTGTAGAGTCAACATTGTCTAAGTCAAAGTTGGGTTTGTTAAAGTCAATCTTAGAGTTTGTATAGGTTTAGTCTTTGTGTTAAGCTTGTGGTATAAATAGGGGTGTGCCTTGTAAGATTTGTAAGAAGTACGTCACTGTAATATTCTGATTTGTGAGATATATGACAGATTGACTTTCTCCCTCTACTCTCTCTCTAGACTTTGATATTGTTAGATCTTGATTGTTAGAGATTATGCTTGATAATTAGGGATTAACAATTGGTATCAGAGTCGTACCAAACATTTTCAGAAAGATTATCACAAAAAAGATGAATCAATTTCTGGAATTTTTCGATCAAAAAGTTGGATTTTCTTGAAAATATCAAGAACACTGGAATTTGATCTTTTTCACAAATTCTCATTGAATTGTTATATTTTGATTGTGAATCTTTGTGCTTTGATCACAAATTCATTGATTGAACAGGATAAATTGATATGTTGGATCACATTCTGGAAAGATTGAAGTGATTTGAATCGATCTGTGGATTCATGAAGAACACGCAAGGCTCTGGATTGAAACTGATTCTTTGACCTGTGAAGTTCCACAAAACACGCAGAACATTGGACCAAAATTCTTAAGCATCTGTGAGTTTTATTAGCAAATGATCTGCAAGTTTTCATTATGTTAGTTTGACTTGTGCCAACATCATTAGTTTGCACCAGTATCATCCAGTTTACTCTAGTATCATCCACTCTGCGCTAGCTTCATCAATCTTGCGCCATCTTCATCAAATCTATTATGTGCAGGTTGCAGGTTCATGAAAATACGCGAACTCAACTTGTGATCTTGTGATTAGAGTTTTGCGCTTCCAGGTTAGTTTGATTAACGCGATTAATAGTCTAAGTTCTTAGACCCCGGTCGAAGGTGGGACACCGGTCAAAACTTGGACATCGGTCGGCACACCCACATCGGTCCTCTACACACCGGTCAGCACAGGACACAGGTCCTCTCCACACCGGGCTACTCAGAACACCGGTTGAACATTTGCGCAAATGTGATTTGCACGTTTGATGTGCACGTTCTAAGGTCCACATTATGTGATTTGCGCGATTACAATTCATTCACATAATCTGTTTTGCACCATCTTGTTCACCACATTTGCGCCATATTGTTAAACTGTTTTGCACCATCTTGTTCACCAATTTTGTGCCATCCAAGTAATCTGATTTGCGCCATCTAGGTTATTTGATTTGCCTTGTTCCATGTCAAGATCGAATTCTCAACAAGAATTAATTCTCAGAAACAATATCAAAGAAGTTTGCGGAATAACACTTTGATATTTAATCAAAACAGTAAATCAACACAGTAGATATGAAGAACAAACTATAAACTTGTATTGAATGCTTTGAAGTTACAAGATTACACACTCAACCTCAATATTGATGAACAGGCTCACCAATACGAATTCTACTTCTCTAGAATTAGGATCTATGCCTTGAGGTTGATTTTCTCTCTAATAGAATGAAGAAAAACAAAAGTTAACTCATTATTCTAAACTATACAATATATATACTGAATACAAAGATAATTACAATAAATAAAATATCTTCAGTATATCTTCCATGTATATCTCTAAGCTTCCATGTATATCCTTTCATGCGAATCTTCATCATATAAGCAGTATTAATCTTCAGCAGCATTAAATTCCTTTTAGCAGCATTAACTACTAAGCAGCACTAACCACTAGCAGTACTAACTAGCTAAGCAGTACTAACTTTGTTCAAGCAGCACTAACTTTGACTAGCAGTATTAATAGTACTAGCAGTAGTAACACTCAGCAGTACTAACCTTTAAGTCTTCTAGCAGTAGTAACTTTGAACCAGCAGCATTAACCATACTTGATGAATTCTTCAGTTCCCAACAATCTCCCCCTAACTTGACTTTTAGGAAGAGAAGTCAAGTTCTTCAAATTTTCTTCAAGATGCTCCCAAAACTCTATCATGGCCTAAATTCCAGTGTTTGCATCCAATCCCAAACTCTGATTGATGGTTCTTTGAATCAAGTATTTAGCCATTTCTGAATCTGGAACACATCTTAACTTTTTCTTCAGCGTGGCATGAAGCTTCAATCTGCTATGATTATACACTCTATCCACTAGGAAGTATTCAGTGTGATTTAAATCCAAAGTCACTGTATATACTCCACTAATTTCATATAGAGTCCAACTGTTTACTGATTTGAAGACATCCTTGATCAAATGCTCTACTTCTTCAGGTTTGAACATCATACACAGATACTCCATTACCAGTTTTGTAATTGAAATCCCTGGAGCCTTTACAATATCTGCATACAACTCCATTCCTATCTCAAACATCTCTTTAATATCTGATCTAGAGCATGTTCTGACAATTTTTGCCCATGTGTTGAACACATCATACTTTTCATCCTTTCTTTTCAGCCTTATGAATTCCTTTCCATCCACTGTCAATGTATCCCAGTGAATGACCTCAGGAGGCTTAACTCCTACAGGTTCTGCTGAAATTGGTTCAGGCACTTTGTCCATCACTACCATATACAAATTTACATCATTAGTGTTTGATGACTCTTTCTGTTTAGATGACTCAGGTGCCCCTTCTTCTTCAGCAACCTTCTCAGCCTCTTCTTCAGATACTCTAGGCTTCTTGATTGGCTTTCTTCTTGCCATCATCTTTGTTCTCTTTAAAGTCCTTAGACTTTCTCCCAGAGTGGACTCTTTCTTAGGAGGTGTTTCTTGCTCATCTGGAAATGGCTTTTGACAATCAAAGTCATTACTTTCTTTTATCCTCTTCTCCATCTCCACCCTAGCAGTTTCATTTCCCTGAAGCTTCAACATCTCCGAATCATACAGCTCTTTGATCTTCTCAAAAGACATTTTGGAGAACATCTCCTTTTTGACTCCTACAGCACCTTTGAGAAATATAATCATCTTGTTTCTCTCTTGGGTACCTAGGAATGTCTTTGAGGGTTTTCTTTTCTTTGCAACTGTTTTCACCACTGATTTCTTCATACTTGCAGCTTTCTTCTGTGCAATTTCAGTTGCCATACTCAGTTGATAAGCTTCATTCAGTTCAGCAGCTAGAGCTTTTGCCATTTCTCTGTCCTTTTCCATCTGAACTCTTTCTTCCTTTTCAATGTCATCTTGCATCTTTCTAGCTAGGGCTTCATCTGATTCAACCAACCTTTGCTTTTTGATTGGTTGATCAGATTCCACCATCTTTGCTTTTCCTTTGTCTTTGCTCATTGCCTTCTTACTGTTATCTTTCTTGATCACTTCACCTTGTTCTTTGATGATTACTCCTTTGGTCTTTGAAGTGACCTTGGGAGTATCATTCTTGGCTTTAAGTAAGGTTTCTGCAATCTCAAGATCTGTTAAAACTTCTTTCACAGTTTCTGCTGCTTTATTAATGTCTGCAGTAGTAACTGTTTCTGCTTGCTGCTCCCCCTCAACATCAATTTTCTCTCCATCAAGCTCCCCCTTTCTTGTGGCTTCTTCCATGTTGATCTCCCCCTTTTTGGGAGCATCATTTTCAGTGGTCCTTCTCCTTAGTTGGAATTGCTTTCTCTTCTTCCTCTGTACCAGACTTAGCACCATCTTCTTCAGCTTAGCAATCTGTACTTGTTGGGACAGAATGACCAGCTTCGTCTCCTCTATTTCTTTTCCTTGTTTCATAACATCTAGGTTGATGTTTCCCATGGTTTCCATCAATTCCTGGTAACTATATCTGTCCTCACCTTCTCTAGAAGTGTTACCCTCCTTTGAAGGATCATTGGATCTTTTAGTAGTGGAAGTCTTCTGCCTAGCAGAAGCACTATCCACCCCTGTGGTTTCTTGGCACCAGGGACCTTCAAATGATTGCTCATTCAAAGTTGCCATGGGGGAGGTCTTATTGATGTTACCACTTTCCTCCTCTGTGCTAGCAGGAGTAGTGGCAACCTCATCACCCATATGCTCTACCTCCTCCTCAGAGAGCACCTCCTTTGGGTTGGGAGACACCCTTGTGGATTCCCTTTGAATATTCTCTACTGGAGAATGCTCCAATAGAGGGCTTAAAGGCTTGGGGGATGATGGTACAAGAAGGGAAGGAGCCTTCTTTACCTGTTTCCTCTTGTAAGTTTGGGTGATAGGAGAGGTTGGTTTTTCAAGAAGGGACTGGGGAATAGATTTTGAGAGGGAAGGTTGGGATTGGCTAGCAGTGGGTTGGTCTAATGGGGGCCTTGACCCTGCTGCCATACCTTCATTGGTTTGGGACACCACCATCATTGTAGAGAACAATGGGGTGTCAACTCCTTCAGAGTCCCCAGCAGATCTTCTCATATTTGAGAAAACCTTGCTTTTGGGGGGTTTAGGTACATATACCCCAACAGGTTGAGGTATATTCGTCAATTCATGAGTAATAACTTCTTGAACAAACCTGGGATACATAAAGAAGCTCTTTTTGTTTCCCATGTTTGAGACAAGATCACTGAAAATCATTTTAGAAAAATTATACTTTCTGGCAGTGGCCAAGCACACCAAAGCATAAGTAATAGTGCTGTTGAACTCACTCCATCCAGTAGTCTTTTTGGAGATACAATGCATAAGAGTATGGACAAAGAAACGCCATTGGGGTGAAAATTTGGCTTTAGAGAATTTGAAAACACCCAATGGGCCTCCATACCCCATTCTTGTAAGATTGGAAAACAGTTCATCGTTTGGGATAGAAGTTATACCAGAGGCATCGTCTAGACGTAGACTGATGCGAATAACCTCTTCAGTAACTGTTAGTGATTGATCACAGATTCTTGTCTTCATCATTTGCACACCATTCTCAACAACAATGGTGGCATTAGCCCAGAACTGCCTTTGATGCTCGATATAGATTGTAGGGGATACAATAAGAGCATGAGCAATATGGCTTGACTTGAGGAAATCCACAATCTGATGAAATCCTGCAACTTGCTTTGGCTTTTGTAGCATCGCAATCTCATTGTGCTCGTCGATGAATGTCATGGATGCCATTGATATTAGTGAAAAGCTTGCCTGAAAACTTCGAACTTGAGAGAGAAAAGGTTTAGAGCGCAAGAGAACAGGATGCAAAGAGTCGTTATGAACTTTTAGGCGGGCAAAGAGTATTTATAGTATTCGGAACATAAGCAGTATTAACCTAGAGCAGTATTAACTACTAGCAGTATTAACTAACTAGCAGTATTAACTACTAGCAGTATTAACTGAAAGCAGTATTAACTACTAGCAGTATTAACTAACTAGCAGTATTAACTACTAGCAGTATTAACTGAAAGCAGTATTAACTACTAGCAGAATTAACTGAAAGCAGTATTAACCACTAGCAGTATTAACTGAAAGCAGTATTAACCACTAGCAGTATTAACTGAAAGCAGTATTAACCACTAGCAGTATTAACTGAAAGCAGTATTAACCACTAGCAGTATTAACTGACTTACTCCTTTAAACTTGCTAAACACTGAGTACTGCTATGCATATCCTGAAAAAGAAGATTAGTAACTCCAAGAATAAATAATATACAGGCATAAAACCACTTTTTGAGAAGGGGATTATTCAGAGTTGATCATTCCCACACTTGTTACCAAGAAAGTGAATCTACCCACATCAAAAGCTTTAGTGAATAGATCAGCAAACTGATTATCAGTGTGAACTTTGACAACTTGAATAAGTTTCTTTTCATTACAGTCTCTTATAAAGTGATACCTGATCTCAATGTGCTTTGTCTTTGAGTGCTTGACTGGATTATTCACAATGCTAATAGCACTGCTGTTGTCAATAAAAATTGGAGTGTGTAGAAAGGTTACCCCATAATCCCATATTTGATTCTGAATCCATAAGACTTGAGAACAGCAACTTGCAGCTGCTATGTACTCTGCCTCTGTTGTAGATGTGGATACTGTGGTTTGTTTCTTGCACTGCCATGAGACTAGTCTAGCACCCAAAAACTGACATCCTCCAGAAGTAGATTTTCTGTCCAAGTTTGCCCCACCTAGATCACTGTCTGAGTATGCTATTAGGTCAAATGGTGAGTCATGAGGATACCAAAGTCCCAATCTGGGTTGCCCTTTGAGATATTTGAATATCCTCTTAACAGCTTGAAAGTGAGATTGCTTTGGCCTAACTTGGAATCTTGCACATACACAGACTGGAAACATTATATCTGGCCTTGATGCTGTGAGATACATGAGAGAGCCAATCATGGATCTGTAATGATGCACATCTATATCCTCCCCCTCAAGATCTGCTGTTATTTGCTTGAGTGTTTCCATAGGTGTGCTGGCAGGTTTTGACTCTGAGAAACCAAACTTGGTTAGAATGTCCTGCACATACTTGGATTGACAGATGAAGATTCCATCTGACTTCTGTTGAACTTGGAGTCCAAGGAAGAAAGTAAGTTCCCCCATGGAACTCATTTTGAACCTTTGATGCATTAAATCCTCAAACTCCTTGCACATGTTGTTTCTTGTAGATCCAAAGATAATGTCATCAACATAGATTTGGACCAGCAAGATATCCTTCTTCTTTCTCTTGATAAATAGAGTCTTATCAATGACTCCTCTTTCAAAGTCATTTTCCAAGAGATAGGATGACAGAGTGTTATACCATGCTCTTGGAGCTTGATGTAGTCCATAAAGTGCTTTCTTTAATTTGTATACCCTGTCTGGATAGCTTGGGTTTTCAAACCCTGGTGATTGACAGACATATACTTCTTCTTCAATTGAGCCATAGAGAAAAGCACTTTTTACATCCATTTGATTGACTTTGAAATTCATGTAAGAAGCATAGGCTAGGAATAGTCTGATTGCTTCTATCCTAGCCACAGGTGCAAAAACTTCTTCATAATCTATACCCTCTTCTTGAGTATATCCTTGAGCCACCAGCCTTGCTTTGTTTCTTATGACAATACCTTTTTCATCTCTCTTGTTTCTGAAAATCCATTTTGTGCCAATTGCTCTGTGACCTTTAGGAAGGTCTACTAGATCCCATACATCTTGTAGCTTGAACTGTAATAGTTCTTCTTGCATTGCTTCTATCCAGCTAGATTCTTTCATAGCATCATATGCCTTTTTAGGCTCAAGCTGAGATAGAAAACAAGAAAGAACTGTATGTTGTTGATCTTGCATTTCTTGAAGCCTGCTTTGATATCTCCTATTACCAGCTGTGGAGGATGATTCTTTTGAACTCTGGTGTTATGACTAGGTTCTTCATTCAGTCCAGCCTCTAGATTAGAGTCATGCAACTCAACTGAAGTGTTTTCAGAGGCCACTTCATTATTTTCTTGAGTCTCCTCATCTCTAGTTTCTTCTTCACTCTGACTTGGTCCAGTAAATGATTCCTTTTCACAGTCTTCAACAGAATTTACTGTGGGTATGGGAAAAATCACAGATTTAGATATACTTTCTTGAACTTGTGTGATCCCTGATCCTCCACATCCTGAACCTGCATTCTCATTACTGAAACCAAAAGAGTTAGTTAGTGAATCAATATCAAATAGCCACTGAGGTCCAGACCCAACAGGATTTGGTGTGTTCTCATTGCATTTGACATTGTCACTTTCTTCAATTATTCTAGAAGATGAGTTAAAAACTCTGTAGGCCTTACTCTGAGATGAATATCCAACAAGAAATCCATCATACGCTTTGCTATCAAACTTACCTAAGTGAGATTTGGTATTTAGAATTGTACAAGAACACCCAAAAGGTTTGAAGAAACCAATGAAAGGTTTTCTTTTATTTAAAAGCTCATATGGGGTCTTGTTCTTTTGCTTGACCACTAGAACTCTGTTTTGGACATAACAAGCAGTATTAACTGCTTCAGCCCAGAAGGTAATTGGCAATTTTGAATCAGCCAACAGAGATCTAGCAGCCTCTATTAGTGTTCTATTTCTCCTTTCAGCAACACCATTCTGTTGAGGAGTCCTAGGAGCACTATATTGCCTCTCAATACCTTTTTCTTCACAAAAGGTGTTTAGATCATGATTTTTAAACTCAGTTCCATTATCTGATCTAATGACTTTTACTCTTTGATTAGTTTGGTTTTCAATTCTTAGAATAAAGGATTTGATAAGTCCACTTGTCTCATCCTTAGTCCTTAGAAAATATACCCAAGTAAATCTGGAGTAATCATCAATAATAACCAAGCAGTAAGATTTCTTGCCTATACTCATAACATTTGTAGGACCAAACAGATCCATATGCAATAACTGGAGACAAGAAGAAACAGAATTTAACTCTTTGGTCTTATGAGAAGTTTTGTGTTGTTTGCCTTTAAGACAAGCAACACAATGATCATCACATGAAAAGACTTTTGAAGGTAAACCTCTTACAAGGTTGTTTATAACAAGATTGTTCATAGTCTTGAAATTCATGTGACACATCCTTCTGTGCCATAGAGATGATTCATCTACAAAAGCTTTTGAAACAAGACAATTTAGAGATGAATCACTATCAACATTGTCCATATCTAGACAGTAAACATTGTCCTTCCTTGGAGTTCTAAGTAGTATCATGCTTTCATCAACTACCTTGAACCCTGGAGCAAGGATCATACACTCATTAGTAGTAAATAATATACTATGTTGTTTGTCACAAACCTGTGATACACTTAACAGGTTGTACTTTAATTGATCAACATAGTAGACATCCTCAAATGTCATCTTACCTTTGGTGACATTACCTTTTCCACTTATCTTACCACCAGTAAGATTATCTCCAAATGCAACATGTCCTCCATTGATATGCTTGAAATCCTGAAGGCATGACATGTTGCCTGTCATGTGCCTAGAGCAACCACTATCAACATGCCAAATGCTCTTTCCCTTGAGCTGTTGGTTGCCCTGCACATTAGATAAATCAATTAGTATGAATTAGGAACCCAAGCCAAAGTGGTCTTGGGTACCCCTTTCTCATCAAAATACTTGCATTCTTTCTTGACAAGATTTTTGAACTTTAACTCCTCATTCTTGGAGTACTTTGTTACAATAATAGGCTTGGAAATATTTTTGCTAGAATCAGTACTGGTTTTAGAAGTACTAACTGCCTTGGCAGCACTTGCATGCTTAGCAGTACTAACCTTGTTAGCAGTAGTAACTGTGTTAGCAGCAGTAACTGTATTGGCAGTATTAACCTTTGAAGAGGTATTAACAGTATTAGCAGCATTAATATTTTCAGCAGTACTAACACTATTAGCAGCAGTAACTGTGTTAGCAGTACTAATATTGTTAGCAGTACTAACACTGTTAGTACTTCTAGGTACCCACATTTTGACACTTTCTTTTAAAATCTTTTTCTTTAGAGTGCCTTTACTTTCCACAGATTTCTTTATCACATGTTTCTTTCCAGCCTTCCTATAACCAACAGGTTTTTGCACAAATCTTTGAAAGTTCATCTGTTGATTAATAGGGTTAAAGTAACAATACTTAGCCAAATGATTCAACTTGCCACATATAAAACAAGGTTTTGGTCTATTGATTTTATTCAGATCAACTCCTTGTTTCTGAGCCCATTGATTATTCCAGTTTCTTTGATTTCCTCTTTTTAAACCAGAATTTAGGCTCTTGGCTTTATTGCAATCACACTGTTTACAAGATCCAGGATTCACAACTGTGGTTTGTTTTTAATGGACCTTGTTATCCTTTCCTTTAGTCTTCTCTATCTCCTTGGACTTGACCCAGATTTTCCCACATCCCTCATTGGTGATAATATTGTTTTCTAATGGTATCTTTTTACTCACAGTATTATCCCTGTTCTCACTGGCTTCTTTCTCAGTCAAATCCTTAACTACTACCTCATCCAAAGGATCTATCTTAAAAGCTTCTTCAGACAAGTCCTTTTTCTCCTTAGTTTCTAACAAGTCTGATGTAGGAGAAATATAGTTGTTATTGTAAGGAGGGGGTGTATTGTTGTATCCAATACCAGGCTTCATCTTATCATGTATCTGAGCCTTTAGAAGAGAATCCATTGCTTTGGAAGCATAAGAAAACTTTTCTATGTCAAGCTTAACTTTTGACAGTTCCTCTTTTAGCCTATCATTCTCTTCTAATGACTTAGACAGTTTGGTTTCTAACTCATTCTTTTCCCACTTCCAATAGTTTGTGTCATAAGAGTGTTGAAGTTCATTAGCTTGAAAGCCTTTGATTTGCTCTTCAAATCTCTCTACTATCAACACATAATCTCTTCTGTCCTTTTCTAATCTTTTGAGGTCATCACACATACTTTGATTGTGATCCCTGTATCTTGTAATAGTGTCAATGCAAGATTTAGTGCAAAGATTAGAACTTACCTCAGTGGGGAGATCAGACACCTTTGCCATAAGAGCTTGGTTCTGAATGGCTTCCTCAGCTTGATCACTCCAGTCAAATCCCATTCCTTGTTGAGAAACAAGGGCTTGAGCAGGATTCTTGTTCAGATTGTATCCTCCATTCTGAGCTTGTTGATGGTTGTTGTTTGGAACAGCACTCCTGCATTCTCTAGCAAAGTGTCCTTTCTTGTGACACTTATAACATTCCACCTTGGTTTTGTCAAAACCAGCTCCATCTTCTCTTCTTTGAGAGAAGTTATTTATTCCAGTTCTTTTAATGAACTTTTTCACCCTCATGGATAACATGGCCATCTGCCATTTAATATCCATCTCCTCCAGATCATCAGGGTGAATTTGATCCAGATCATCATTAATCAAAGAATTGCTGCAATGACTGGACAAAAAGGCTTCAAAGATAGTTTCAGTGCCTTTTTCTGAACTTACTCCACTGGCAGTACTAACTGCTTCAGGGTTGGCAGTAGTATCAGTGGATGCTGAAAGAAGTGCAGCATTGTGAATATAACCAGAGGGCTTCTTCTTGGTTTCTACCTCAGTTTCAAAAACTCTTAAATCATTGTATAGATCATCAAGTTCTTTCTCTTCCAGATTGTCACTCTGTCTATATGAGACAGTGTACATAGTCCATTCATCCCCAAGAGATCTGAGGAACTTTCTGTTGATATCATCTTGTTCCATCTTCACCCCTACAGTAGCCAGTTCACCTATGAGTTTGTTGAACCTATCAAAAGTTTGAGTCATAGACTCATTCTTTGTGGAAGTGAAGTTCTCATACTGCTGCTTTAGAACATCTCTTTGATTTCTTTTGATGCTCTTAGTTCCAGCAAATCTTTTTTCTAGAGCAATCCAGAGAATCTGAGCATCAGTGCAGTTGCAAAATTGATGCTGGTATTCATTGGGAATGGCCAAGAGAAGAGTGCTCAAGGCCTTCATCTCTGTTTGTCTGATCTTCCTCTCACCATCTGTCTTTGGTGGAGGTCTTTTCCCATCTGGTCCTATCCTTCCAGCTTCAGAAGGACCATTCTCAATGATATCCCACATTGAGTAGTCAGTGAGAAGAATATATTGTCTGATTCTTATCTTCCACATGTCAAACTCACTTGGTTTGAGCATTGGAACCTTAGAAACCAAAGTACTGCTTGATTCTGTAAGATTTTCCATGATGAATAACTGTTTCTGAGAGAGTTTGGCTCTGATACCACTTGTCAGGATCGAATTCTCAACAAGAATTAATTCTCAGAAACAATATCAAAGAAGTTTGCGGAATAACACTTTGATATTTAATCAAAACAGTAAATCAACACAGTAGATATGAAGAACAAACTATAAACTTGTATTGAATGCTTTGAAGTTACAAGATTACACACTCAACCTCAATATTGATGAACAGGCTCACCAATACGAATTCTACTTCTCTAGAATTAGGATCTATGCCTTGAGGTTGATTTTCTCTCTAATAGAATGAAGAAAAACAAAAGTTAACTCATTATTCTAAACTATACAATATATATACTAAATACAAAGATAATTACAATAAATAAAATATCTTCAGTATATCTTCCATGTATATCTCTAAGCTTCCATGTATATCCTTTCATGCGAATCTTCATCATATAAGCAGTATTAATCTTCAGCAGCATTAAATTCCTTCTTGCAGCATTAACTACTAAGCAGCACTAACCACTAGCAGTACTAACTAGCTAAGCAGTACTAACTTTGTTCAAGCAGCACTAACTTTGACTAGCAGTATTAATAGTACTAGCAGTAGTAACACTCAGCAGTACTAACCTTTAAGTCTTCTAGCAGTAGTAACTTTGAACCAGCAGCATTAACCATACTTGATGAATTCTTCAGTTCCCAACATTCCAGACTCATTCCATCTGCACATTTCATGATCGTTTGATTTGCGCCATTCAAGTAGATTCGTTTTGCGCCATCCAATATGCGGATTATGTAGCTTGCGAGTTCATGATCATTCATTCTGAGATTTTTTTTATCATTCAGTCTTCGAGTTCTGAAAACACTCAAGCCACTTTCTGTGGATTTCAGGTTTCTGAGTGTTTTAGAGTTGAATTTTTCTGAGATTATTTTTGGTGATCTAAGTTTGACTTTCAGTCAAATTTTTCTGAATTGTTTGGGAACGATCATTCATATCAAGCTAATTTCTCATTCAAGGTGACTAGAGGATTTTATACATTTTAGAGAGAAAGAGGATTCTTTTTGTAACAGGATGAACACACCAAAGTTGTTGTACAAAGGAGATTACGAAAAGTGGAAAGTTAATTTTTTAAACTCTGTAGATAAACATGAGTTGGGTTACTATATCAGATTATCATTGACTGAAGGAGAGATGAAGCCTCAAATTCCGATAAAAGATTGTACTGAGGCACAGGAGAAAAGACAGAGGGCTGATAATATAGGTCGAAATTTTATGACAAATAGTATTTCTCGTGACATTTTTCGTGAAATTTCTCGTGAAATTTCTGGTCAAATAAATACCTACAAAATAACAGGAAAAGAGTTGTGTGATTGTATGGAATGGTTGATGTTAGGGCCAAAGGTTTTATTAAAAGGAAGAGAATTGGAAGGTGAGAACTCTGTGAGCTAAAAGGAAAGATCTCTGATTTGGAAGCTAACATTCAGCAAGCAGTCTCAGTTGAAAGCTATGAGGAAAAGATCTCTGATCTGGAAGATGCAAATGCTGATCTTCAAAAGAGAATATCTTAATTGGAGCAACAGCTTGCCAAAGAAAGATCTGATTTTGAGAAAAAGAAGAAAGAATTTGTACAGAAATTCTCTGAATTTTCCAGGAAGTGTGTTGAAGAAAAGAAGTAAGTTGATCTTAAGTGTATCAAGCTTTCTCAGCAAGTTTCTGATTTTGAGAAAGTAATCATTCTTGAAAGAGAGAAGTTTGCAAAAGAAAAGAAGGCCATTGAACAAAAGAATGTTGGATTCTTCAAAGAATTATCCGGCCAGAGAAACGATGTTGAGAAGGGATTTGAAGAAGAAAGAAGCATGTTTGAGACTGAGATTAAAAAGTTGACTGTTAAGTTATCTGAACTATCTGAGAATGCATTGAAAGAGAAGAAAACGAAGTCTGAATGCGAGACGAAGATTGACCTTCACGTCAAAGAAAGAGACAGCTTTGCTTCAAAGATTAAAGAGCTTGAAAAGACAACATCAAGTTCAAACCAAAAAACTGTTTCTTCACAAAGGTCAGTTAAATCTTCTGATCAGATTCATAGTACTAACCTTTTCTATGATAGAAATATAGATGGTTTAGGTACACATCAAAGAAGAAGGAGATACAAAGAAGAAGAATTAGTCTGGTGAAAGAAACCAGTTGAAGATGAGAAGAAAGATGGGAAGAAAGATGAGCTGAAAGGTAACAAGTCATGTGTACATGCATCTAATGCCAAGAAAAACAATGCGTGTAAAGGTAAATCTGATCATATCTACTCGAGAGATCAATTAATGAAGTTGTCAGGTAAGAAATACAATTGTTCTTATTGTCGTACACATGATCCTATACACAAGACCAGTGATCATTTCTGGTATGGTTCTTATTCAATTACTCCCATTCGAACTGCAACTAACATTCATGGACCCAAATACCAGTGGGTACCAAAGCCTAAAATTGATTCTGTGTTGCAGGCACCTACTGTCAAGGGGGAGTAGGAAAACCAAGGCTTCTAAGTAAATCAACTTAGAACCCGTACTTCAACGGAAGTTGAATTCTAAACACAACAGTTTAGGACTCGTACTTCAGTGATCAAAAGACCTTACTCCTGTCCTGATAAGAGATTGTACTCAAATACTCGAATGAGGAAATCAACCATCAAGGGGGAGTATATTCTTGTCTGAAATACTTTGCATCCGATAAGATATGATGATCTACAATTCACAAGGGAGTTGTATATGATCTCTATCATTTGCTTTTTCATTGATAATATATTTGGACGATATGACGGTCTTCAATTCAAAATGGAGTTGTATTTGATCTCTATCTTGTGCTTTTTCTGACATATTTTAGATGCATAATTTATAGGGGGAGTAAAGGCGGTGGCTTCTGATCACACAACAGATCAGAACCCGTTCTTCAATGTTCAAACATGGATATTTTGAAAATATCCAGGGGGATCTTAATAGACCTAAATCATTCTATCATGATTTGAGGGGGAGCTTAAAAGGTAAATATCTTCTAATTCTAGATCTCTGATTGTTTGAAAGAAGAACAACTTCAAGCATGAAAAACGTTTTCTGAAATGTTCAAACCACTTCTGGTTCTCAAAAGATTTTATGAATTTAGAAGTGTGATTTTAAATGTTTTTCAATTTTGAGCTTTAATGTTTAATTGACTGTGTGTCTCCAAAGATCAATACTTGCGTATTATCTTGTCTTTATACTGTAAAGTATTCATACACACCGGTTCAGTATTTCATTTGAATTTGTTATTACCATGTGTCATAACGAACCAATTTTTCGATGGTAATACTCCCGTTTTCTTTCAAATGTTGTTGAGCATCAATCATCATTTTTAAATTTGTGCTTTCATTGCTAAATTGTTTATATTCGTTCATATAAACAAACCATCCAATTCTTTGATACCCTAACCATTTTATTTGATCTGATTGTACATTGTCAGATTCTCAAAACAATTCTTTTGATTTCATTTCATTCATTCAATATCTTTGTTTTGAGAAATCTTCAAAATTCAATTGCTCAAATCTCATGAGCATACATTTTGACAATGTTATCATACATTTTTGTGCTTAATTGTTAAAGTAAACTGTTGAACAACCATTCTTTCTAGGACTTACATGGGATTCATGTGTGATCTTAAACAGAACTTCCATGGATTCACGTAAACCTGTGTTTCCTACCGGGGAAGTAATTCTAGAGTGATTGAGGGGTGAGGGTCAAAATCAAAGAGTGGGGGAGATAACTCATCCGGTTGAGTTTTTCTCATTGTGTGGAGCGGTAAAATGGAAATGAGAGTTTGGTTAGAAGTGAGTTAAATGTTAAAAGAAAGAGTGTGTGAGAACAGAGTTAAAAGTATATAAAAACTCTGCACCAACCACATTCTGAGCCGGGCAGCCACATCTACTGATTGCTTCACATTCTTTGGTGACCATCATTGAAAAAGGCAGTGAGCCCATGCCAACTCTTGCTATAACCCCACCAACCACTCATTTCTTTGCCGAAAACGAAATGTTTCATTTTGTTTGGGGACGCAACACATACGCTATTTGATCTTCACTCGAAAGATTTAGATATTGAAAAAGAAGGAAAGTTGCCCCACCTCCGCACCTCTTTCATGCACATTGAATCCGTGTAATATTTGTTGCTGTCTCAACAGTTTACACAATTTGAGCCTGATAAAGCTAAGTAGCTTCAATCATTTCTAAACTTGCACGAGCACACAAGGAATAAGTTTTCTTGTCATAACATTCATAGAAAATTTCTTTGTGGTTTTTTGATGATTGAATGGAAGCCCTGGAGGAGTGAACATTACCAAAGCTCCATCCGTTGTACAAAGTGGCTCCGTGCTACTTACAAGCATATTAACTGTTTCATTTGTTGATTCAGGGTTACCAAGTTTAATATAATTGAATTTGAAAAGATTCAGGTATATACATTTTTCATGAATGGACGACTACTCAGATCAAAGGGCGAAGAATGTCCAATTATCATGAAGGGGAGATTGTTAGTCATTCAAAAGGGGGAAATCAAAGAAAGTGCTAAAATTGAAGAAGTTTTGATGATCATGATGCTCACAATCATCAAAAAGGGGGAGAAATTTACAAAGTTCAATTTCAAAGCCGAGATGTCAAAATTGGGGAGAAATTTCTGAAAGATCAATTTCAAAGTCATCAAGAAGATGTCAAAATTGGGAAAGAAATTCTGAAAGTTCTGTCAAAGAATTTAAAAGATTCTGAAGATAGATGATTCGAGAAAGTTTGTTTTTCTGAAGACAGTCAAGAGATCAGAGTGATGAAGATACAGTTTTGAAAGATTCCTCGAAGTCTCAAGAGTTTCAAAGATTTCAAAGAAGTTTAAAGGGTTTTCAAAGGTTTGTTCAAGACATGTTGACTTTCAAAGATGCAAAGTGAAAAAGACTTTTCAAGATTCATCAAAGGCTGAAAGACTGAAGATTGATAAAGCTTCAAAGTTCAAAGTTGTCAGAAACAAAAGCTGAAGAATCAGGTTCTGAAGACTAATGTCAATTTTTTTATTAAATCTTGAATACAAATGGGGAGATTGTTAGGGCATTATATTGTATCCAAGATTTAATAGGAAAAGTCAAGTTTGTAAAGTCAACATTGTCTAAGTCAAAGTTGGTTTTGTTAAAGTCAATCTTAGAGTTTGTATAGGTTTAGTCTTTGTGTTAAGTTTGTGGTAGAAATAGGGGTGTACCTTGTATGATTTGTAAGCAGTACGTCATTGTAATATTCTGATTTGTGAGATATATGACTTATTGACTTTCTCTCTCTCTCTCTAGACTTTGATATTGTTAGATCTTGATTATTAGAGATTATGCTTGATAATTAGGGATTAACATAGAACATAAAATATGTTCTAACATTCTCCCCTATGTTTTGTAAAGTAATCATTCTCTGATCAACTCCAGCTTCAGCTCTTCTCCCCCCTTGATTTCTTTATAAAACTTAGTGCTGCATAAACTTCAAAGCATCCTTAAGCTCCCCATAGAATGTAGCTCTTATCCTTGAAGTATCAACTGAAATATCAGATCTGATGTAGACAATAACCTCTACTGAGTGCACATAAAGACAGCTTTTTCCTCTTGTATATCCAACACATTCCTTAACGCCCACAAGAATGATATGTATGGATTATGAGTGACACCAAAGTGCATCTTCAGTATATAACATATGATCTGTCTGTGAACCATGAGTTGAATTTAGAATTCAACTTAAGAACTTGATCTGATAAGCATACGGGCGGTAGCATCCGGTAGCAACACTACAATGCAAGGGTAGAAGGGAAACAATGTTCAACAACTGATCAAAGGTACTCATTTTCTGACTGGTTTCCAGAATACTGAGTCATCAAACCCGGAACTCCTTTCTTCACAAATCAGCTGGATGATTATCGGCTCTCAGGATTCTGAAGGACAACCAAAGTGCAGAACAGTGATTGCAGTCGCTCACACTACTGAGTAATCAAGTCTGAAGAATGATAAAGTGCTCTCAACGATCTAACAACTGAAGAAGCTTTCCAGACTGATGATTGCAGATGCTCAGGTAGCTAACTCAATCCAAGCAGATACCAAATCACCTAATCTAGAATCTGAAAAACTTTGCAGATCATGAGCACTCTGAAATATAGATCAGTTGCTAAGAATATGTGACCAACCAACTATCACATATGCATTCCACGTAAAAAGCTCAGGAACAGGGCAAACTTGTATCATATAGGTTCAAAACAGTCAGAATTCTCAGAAAATCACCAAAATTCGCAGATCACTATTCACCATGAAGCACAATTCGCAAGATGCATTCAGCTTAAGCGCAATTCGCAGAGGTTTGCATTGCGAAACCTCAACTTTCGCAGGATATATGTCTACGAATCCCTTAGAATTCACAAGACACACATCCGCGAATCCTACAACTTTTCTAGTTCGCATACCTGTGAATCCTTACCTTAGAACATTTTTTCACAATTTTGGAAGCCACTTTTCGCGAAATAACCTGCGAAACTTTTGACATTTCGTACAGAGTGGCCTGCGAATTCCTTTAGAATTCGCACACAATATGAGCACAGTGACCTGCGAATCCTTCACTTTCGCAATATAACCACTTGCGAATTCCTCCCTTCTGAAAGTTTGTTGTGTCCAATGTTTGCGAATCCTTCTCATTCTGTGAGTTCTTCTTCAATCTTGCGAATCCTGTAGATCTGGAACAATTTTTCTAACATTCATCAACCAATTCTTCAACACTTCGATTTCTGAGTTGATACTTTATCCACAGGTTCGAGACACATCATTGAAGCACATTTGTAGTTGAAAACTTTGTCTAAAACTAACTCTAAACACCAAAACTATTCAACCACAGTAACATGTGTTTTCGAACATAAAGAACTCTGAAATCGACATATCTGATTTCTGAGATGAAATTGATATAAGAAACTGATTCTATAAAGATTTACAATAGCTACTGAATCAATTAAACAAGAAATATCAGTCAATTTCACAAATAATCACAGCAATCGATTTTCACAAGACTGTTCCATTCAAACGCAATCAGATCTCAGATCCTGCAGAAAGATGTTTTCTGTTAAGCTCTGATACCAATTGTTAGTCCAATTGAGATCATGATTGGTTTGGTTAGATGAATAACAAGGATTCAAGGGTAGAAATCAGTATTTTATTGAAAGTAATAAAACTACACTAACATAGACCAAGAACAATGAAGCGGCTACATTGTATTAGATGGAAGAATTACAAAATGAAAGTTAACCTAAAATATAATACATGATTCCTATTTATATTCCCTTGTCCCTTGTACACTATAAAGCCCAGAACCCAATACAAGGCCCAAATACAATTAAGTAGGTTACTTTATAAAACTTCTAAAATAGAACATAAAATATGTTTTCACATCTTCAATATTACTATCGCAGAATTGACTTGTGCTGAAAAGAATATGATCAAGTCCTTCTACAAATAGTACTCTTTTGATCATCACAGTGCCATTCGTTAAAGATCTGTATCCTCTGATGAATCCGGTAAGCTTAGAGTTTCCAAAATTTACAGTTCTGGCAGGTTCCTCAACATAGTTTTGTAGAAGATGCTTAAATCCTGTCATATGGCGCGAGCATCCTGAATCTATGTACCACAGATGTGAGGCCTGCAAAATAAAATTACTTCTTCTTAGGTACTCATATCAAAATGGGTCCTTTTTGGTTAGCCTTTTGCAATTTATCTAAATCATTAACCTTAGCCTTGATACGCCATTCATAGCGAGGCTTAGGTATCCATTTCCATACCATTTTAACATTAAGCACATGAAACTTTTGAGTTTTAGAGTGAAAATCATTCTTAGCACGAAAGACTTTGGCATGTTGTGTTGAAGATTTTGAAACATGTTTAGCACAAGATGTTTTTCTAGCAACTTTAGTTTTAGGAGGAATGGTGTGAGCTGTAAATGGATTGTCATGACAGTGTTTGCAAATAAAATTCTTACAAACAAATGTCAAGAGTTTTGATTTATCCATAGAAGTACAATCAGTCATACATCTTTGACATTTGCGAACGTTCGAATTTGTACATGACAAACTACCACTATCACTGACAGTACATTTATTATCAACAACTTCATTTTCACAAACTATTTTCTCCACCCATTCTCCTTTAACTGTTTGTTTTTTCACATCTGAAACAGGAAACGAAATCTTGTCAGTTTTCTTCTTAGAAGATGATTTTAGCTTTGAAGTATTAGAAGCTTCTCCTTTTTCAAAAATTCTAGGAGGATATTCAGGAGTAGTTGTGTAAACAACAGAGGTTTTAGAAGTGACAGTCTCAAACTCCGGATTAGAATGAACATTCCAGTTCTAAGACTCAAACATATTTTTCTCGTTTAAGTTTTGTTTAAACAAATCATCTTTCAACGCATTTAACTCTTTAGAGAGTTCTTTGTTTTCTTCAGAAAACTTGTCAAGTTTGAATTTGAGATCATTGTTCTCATTTCCAACTCTTCAATAATCTTTTGAAGATCTACGATTTGTTTCTCAAAATTAGATGTTTGATTCAGCTCAGAGTTTGATTCCAACTTCTCTATAATAGGTACAGGGTCTGAAGCATTCATCAAATCTGTAAAGATCTCCTCATTCATATTCTTTGAAAAATCAGTTTTAATGCTTTGATTCATGATATTTTCACACTCATCAGTCTTAGTCTCTTTTGGTAATTCAGAAATGACTTATTCAGATATTGGAATTTGATTCTCAACATCAGTTTCTGAGTCAGACTCATCATACTGACATTGAGTTTCATGAATATATGTTTTAACGTTGGCTGATTCTGTTGGTGAACAAGTAGAAAACAATGATTGAAATTCAACAAATTCATATTTTCTAGTTTTATAACTCTTGTTCAAATCATTGTATGAAAAAACAACAGATTTAAAACTTGAAACGGAATCAGCACAAATTGATGTATCATCATTAATCACCTCTTTTCCTTTTAAAGAATTGTTAGACTTCAGAGTTTCACTTTTAACAAAAGTAATAAAATTATCACGAATATCCAGATTTTTCTTAGGAGTTGAGCCCAGTTTATCAAAGTTATACAAATTTTATGGCGCTCTTTTCAAAACATCGTTTTCCTCAAAACCTAAACCCGTTTTAGCATTGGAGAAACAGACATCTTGGAGTTTATTTGTTATAAGATTCAATGTCTGCTCAGTTTGTCCTCTTTTCAGATTTAAATCCTCCAGTTGCTTAATTTTGCAATAAGCCTCGTTGCGTTCCTGAAAACAAGCTTCAAATTTGATCTTAAAATCACCTTTTTCAGCATTTAAATTAACAAGATCTCTTTCAACCTAAGTTATCTTTGATTTTAAAACTTCTTTGTCCTTTTTTAAAACATCTTTTTCAAATTCTTTCTCCTCAACGACAACTTTCAATAATGCATTTTCATCACGAAAATTCATCATTGTTTGTCTTTCAGTACTAAGTTTGACTTTCAAACTCTTTTTCCATAAAATTGATCTGAGCCAGTAAAGATTGAACAAGTTTAGAGTTTGATTGAGTACTCACCTCGGAATCACACTCAGATTGGTTAGAAGATGATTCAGCTTCTTCATTGACTTTGGCCATGATGCACACCAGAGTGAAGTGTGTTATTTCGTCATCAGAACTCTGGAAGAACCAGTTTTCCACCTCGGCCATCAGTTCTTTTCCATCTTCTACCTTCTTGACGATTAGTGATTTCTTAGCGTAGTACTCTGAGTTCTTTGTATGGTTGAACTTGCATTCCTTAGAGAAATGGCCAGGTTTCCCACAATTATAGCACCAGCCATAGTTTGGCTCAGTTTCTTATTTCTTTCCTTTTCTCTTCTCTTCTCTTTTCTCTACTTTCTTCTCATCTATTTTCTCATCTTTCTTTCCAAACTTCTTCTCGAACATTGGCTTGTACTTATCTTTCAATGATCTGATAATGAACCGTCAATTTATGAATGTATTTATCCGAATCTTTTCAAATTCAGATAAATTATGAGTTGTAATCCTAAATCAACAAATGAAACAGTTAGGAATGCATGTCAGTAACACAAAGTTATTGTGTACAACGAATATACAATTTAAGGAGCTGGTTTAATGTTGACTCCCCAGGACTTCCATTCAATCATTGAAAAACACAAGGTATTGTCTATGAATGTTCTGACATAAATATAGATTTTCTGTGTGCTCGTGCTTGTGTTATGAAAGAATTAAGCACAATGATTGCTTTTCATAAGGTTCAAAGTATGTAAACCATTGAGACAACAACAATTTTACACAGACTCAATGTGCATGATCAAAGGTAGGGCAACTTTCCTTCTTTTTCAATATCAGTATCTTCCGAGTGAAGAACCAATAGATTATATGTTGCTTCCCCAGAAAATGTGAAACATTCTCTTTTTGAGAAAAGAATGAGTTGCTGGTGGAGTTGTATGCAAGTGATGGCATGGGCTAGGTACCTTTTTCAATGATGGTCACCAAAGAATGTGAACCAATCAGTAATGTGGCTGCCCGGCTCAGAAAGAAATTTGGTGCAGAGTTTGATATTCTTTTACTCTGATCTCACACCCTCTTTCTTTTGAACATTTTAAGCTCACTTCTAACCAATCTCTCTTTTCCATTTTACCTCATCACACACCAACACTCTAATATTTTGACCCCTCTCCCCTCAATCACTCTTAGGATTACTTCTGGGGTAGGAAACACTGGTTTACGTGAATCCATGGAAGTTCTGTTAAGCTCTCACATGGAATCCCATGTATTTTTCCTAAAAGAATATGATGTTCAATGATTATGTTGACATTTAAGCACAAGAAATCACTTGTCTGTATATGTATGCTCATAAAAAATCATAATGAAATTTGAGCATGTTAAGCATTTAAGATTTCTCAAAACTTTGTATGAATGAATAATCATGAAAGAATAGAAATGTTTTGAGAATCTGACAATGATTAAGATCAGATCAAAATTTATGAAGAATAATATTTTGGAAAATCAAAGACGAATGTTGTTTATATTACAATATATAAACATATTATCAATGAAAGCACATATAATAAGAAATGACGTTTGATTCAAACAACAATGAATAGAAAACGGGAGTATTACCATAGAAAGATTAAACTTTTGATACATGGTAATAACAAATTCAAATGAGGTACTGAATCGGTGTGTGTGAATACTTGACAGTATATTGACAAGATAATACACAAGTATTGATCTTTGGAAACACACGGTCAGTAAACTTTAACACTTAACAACGAAAAACCTTTAAAATCACACTTATGGATTCATAAAATCTTTTGAGAATAGAGAAGTGGTTTGAACATTTAAAACGTTTTTCATGCTTGAAAGTTGTTCTTCTTTCAAACAATCAGAGATTAAGATCTGAAGATACTTACATTTAAGCTCTCCCTCAAATCATGATAGAATGATTTATATTCTGATAAGCTCCCCCTGGATATTTGCAAAATATCCTTGTCTTTAAACGTTAAAGACTGAGTCCTAAACTAATGTGTTTAGAAGTCATAGTCCTTTAACATTTAAGACCGGGTCCTGATTTGTTGTAATCAGAAACCATAATTCTTGACATTGAAGTACGGGTCTTGAACTGTTTTATTCAAGAGCCAAAATCTTGACATTTAAGTTTGGGTTTTGAATTGGTTTATTCAAAAGCTTTAGTTCTTGCTCCCCCTAAACCTTGGGTGCCTGCAACACAAATTTAGCTTTTGGTACCCACTGGTATTTGGGTCCTGATGTCTTAGTTGCAGTTCTTGTAGGGGTAACATAATAAGAACCATACCAGTAATTGAAAAAATTATTACGTACAAAGTCATTTGATCCACAGTAAGAACAACAAATTTTTCTTTTGAGAAACCCTGATCAAATGATTAATAGAGTAAAACATATCAGGTTTACCAAAAGATTTACCTTTATGAGCTATGTTCTTTTTGGCATTGGATGTGGATGCAGATGCTTTGTCATTCTGCTTCTCATCTGAGGAATCTTTAACTTTCCAGACCATCTGTCCTTTCTTAGAATGCTTTCCAAGAGATTTGACATAGAAGCTCGCTGGACTATCAACAGATTTGTCATAAAATAGATTAGATGATCGAATCTGATTTTATTTGACAATGTTCGGTTTGACACTTTTCTTTTTGAAAATATTTTTCTCATGAATGGAACTTGAAGCTATTTTGAAAGAACAGACTGATTCTGTTGAATTATCAACAGGTGACTGATCAATCACATCAGCTGAAACTTTATCTGACGATTCAACATTTGCAGCTTCCAATTACTTTATCTTTTTAGACAAAATATTTCTTTCATCAGAAAGTGTGTCAAACTTCTGTTTCAAATCAGTTCTAGCCATCTGTTATTTAAGAATTTCTGAGGATAGAACAGATATTTTGGATGTGAGCTTAGATATTTCAGATTCAAAGATTTCACGTTCTTGCTCAAAATCTTTTTCTAAGTTCTTGTTTTGTTCAGAAATATCTTTCAAAATCCCAACATTTCTCTTTTCAACATTTTTCTTTTCAAGCTCAAAAGACTTCTTCTTTTATTGAAAAGATTTTCTCTCCTTTTCAAGTAAGTTTTGTAAAACAGAGATTTTTTTGGAAAATTCAACAGTTTTGTCTTCAAGAAATTTTCTCTCTTTGGCAAAAGTGTCTCTTTCTGTAATTAAAATTTTTTCAAACTCAGACACTTGCTTGGAGAGTTTAAGACATCTAAGCTCCAGACCCTTTTTCTCTTGGACAACTTTCTTAGAAAAATCAGACAACTTATGAGTAGAAGTATTCTCCAGATTTGCTTTGTCTTTATCTGATTTGAGGCTTTTCATCAGTTCATCATTCTTTATCTCCAATGCAGATATTTTGTTATCAAAATTCTTAAACTTCTGTTGAAGCTCAACTGATTCAGCTTGCAGTTCTAATGACTTTTGTTCAATTGACTTCAATTGACTTTGAAGATTTGTTATCTTTGACTCTTTGAGTTGGATTACTTTCTCAATAGTCTTAATCATATCATCTTTTCTTTTAATATCTTTCTCTTTCTCTTTAATTTCTTTCTCTTTCTCTTTAATTTCTTTCTCTCTTGCCTTTATGATACCTGCAAAATCAGATTGAGAATTATTAGTACATTTAGCACATACAGGAGTTTTATCAGAGTTTAACAATTTAGACTTAAACTCCTGAATCTGATTTAGAAGTGTTGCATTCTGAATTTTCAGTTTGTCTCGTTCAGCCTCAATTGCTGGTATCTCAGGCATGTACATGACAACAACATCTCTGGCTGACAGTACAATATTCCTTCTCTCATCTGTAGTAGACATATTGAATTATAGATGAGCTTGAAATGAATGATCGTTCCCAAACAATTCAGAAAATTTGACTGAAAGTCAAACTCAGATCACCACTTAAAAATTAATCTCGGAAAAATATAGAAGTCCAGAACTCGCAAATCACAAGAAACTCGCAGATTACAAAACTCGCAAAGCACTATTCACTAGGCTTCTCACTAACAGTTTTGTGCGCGTTTGAGGAACTTGTACGACACTACAAGCGCGTTTCAAGAAACTCGCAAGTAACGTCGTGCACGAAGTTACTTCTCGCAAGGCATGTTGTGCGCATTTCTGACTTGAAAAAAATTTGTATACTTGATCTTCTCGCAGATGAATGGAAACTCGCAAGTCAAATACCCCTTGCGCGTTCCATACTTAGAAAATATTGACAAACAAAGAACTCGCTAAGTAGAATCTCGCATGTCAAGAAAACTCGCAGATTACTGTTCATGTCAATTCTCGCAAGATGCTTATGCGCATTTTGTCACTTCTCGCAAACACCATATGTGCGAACTATACCCAAACTCACAAGATTCATAAAAACTAACATTGTACGCGTTCTTGATTTCTTGCGTGTTCTTGATTTGCGCAAAGTGTAGATCTAGCATGTTTTTGCCTCAGAGTTTCAGAAATCGATCCAAAATCCTTAATACCTGAAATTAGAACTTAAAAAATTGACAGGAATGATCGATTTATCAACTATAACAGATTTCTAATGCAAAATTTTGACTAAAAACAACTAAATCACTGAGAATCGATCAAGTAACAGTGTTCGAACATTTTTAACCAAAAACTCACAAAATTCAAAATTGAATACAATTCAGTGCTAATTTCTTGAAACAATCTACACAAGAAACATTCTAAAATGAAAATCGAACACCATTATCTCATTTTCTTGCACTAAAAACGATTTATCATGAAAAATTTGATTGAACAGTAACTTTCAAAACATTTTGCGTGTTCTTGAAAAATGTTAAAAATTTGATTCAATCAAGTGATGAAATGTTTCTGAATATGAATTTGGTCTCGCTCTGATAACAATTGAAAATGTAAACTTCCCAATATTTCAAGCACAATTTACACAAGATTTGACAATCAAAGTTCCAGAGATAGAGTAGAGAGAGAAACACTCAAGGCGTATTAATGATGATATGAAAGTTACAATACTTCTAGTTACATTGTTTACAAGAGAAAGGCATTTATATACTCATGTTACTTCTCTTAAGAAACTAAACACTCACAACATAGAAACTCTCAAGTCACTAATGTTGACTCTGTTGACTTTACAGACTTAGACTTTTCACATTAAATCTTGGATACAATTTATACACTAACACTACACCACATTTTTTCGTCAAATGTGTAGCGAGTGTTCAAGAATTAGATGAGTTAAAGACTACAAAGGCACAATTGTCCGCCATCACAAACCAGTTAATGGGAACTTCAATTTAGACACCACTCCAAGGTGATAGGGTTATATTTGATCAGTATTCACCTCACTTTGAGCAACCTGAGCAATTGCAGTTCTTGAAAAATCGGAACAACCGACCAAGGAACGATCCATTTCCCACCACGTACAATGAAGGGTGGAAAGGGCATCCGAATTTTTCTTGGAGCCAACAACAAAATGCTCCAAAAGAGACTATCGAACAACAACAACAAAAATTCAGTAACCATTCCAATTTTTCTTTTTCATCCCAATCTAACAATGTATGTACGAAAAAAAATTCAATGAGGGACAAACATTGGAGAAGAAGTCAGGGTTAGAAGACATGATGATGAAGTTCGTGTCAAAAATGGATAACACTGTTGAAGGGATTACATCATCCGTAAGAACCATAGCTACCATAGTGGGCACTGTGAAAGCGACAACTGATCATGTCAGGATCTGAATTCTAAACAAGAATAAACACTCAGAAACAATATTAAAGGAGTTTGCGGAATAACACTTTAATATTCAAAGATCAATGAAACAGTGAATCAGAAATCACAAATTGTAAATTTTATTGAATGATATAAAGCTACAAGATTTCAAACAAAACCTCAATATTGATGAACAGGCTCACCAATACGAATTCTACTTCTCTAGAACTAGGGTTCTAAACCTTGAGGTTAATTCTCTCTATAACAACAAAAACTCAGAATCAAAAATTAATTCTAAACTATTCTGACTAAGTCTATACATATACTAAAGATAAAAGATAATTACAAAATATAAAAGATCTTAAGTATAATCTTCCATAGTTATCTCCAAGACTTTCCATGATTATCTTCAGTCAATACATCTGTCATCCTTGCCATACGAAGCCTTCATCTCATAAGCAGCACTAACTTCATGAGTAGTATTAATATCATTCAGCAATATTAACTTTGATCTAGCAGTACTAACTCCAGCAGTACTAACTCCATTGTACTGGCAGTAGTAACCATACTTAAGCAATTCTTTCAGCTCCCAACAATCTCCCCCTAACTTGACTTTTAGGAAGAGAAGTCAAGTTCTTCAGATGCTCCCAAAACTTCATTGTTCATATCCCTGTATCAGCATTCAACCCCAAACTTTGATTAATTGTTCTTTAGATCAAATACCTTGCCATAGCTGAATTTGGTGCACAACCAAGCTTTCTCTTTAACATAGCATGCAACTTCAATCTGCTGTGGTTGTAAACTCTATCCACTAGGAAGTATTCTATGTGATTTGTATCCATAGTCAGTGCATATACTCCACTAGTTTCATAAAGAGTCCAGTTGCTAACTTTTTGAAACACATTTCTGATAATATCCTTCACTTCTTCTGGATTGAACAACATACATAGATACTCCATCACAAGTTTTGTGATTGGTATCCCTGGAGCTTTTAGTTGATCAAAATACAATTTCATTTCTACTTCAAACATCTCCTCTAGATCAGATCTGGAACATGTTCTTACTATCTTTGCCCAAGTAGGATACACTTCAAATTTATCATCCTTCCTCTTCAGCCTGATGTACTCCTTTCCATCAGCCTTCATAGTATCCCAATGAATGATCTCTGGAGGCTTAACACCAATAGGTTCAGCTGTTATAGGCTCAGGCACTATGTCTATCACTACCATGTACAGCTTCACATCAGCAGTACTTGATGGTTCTTCCTGTTCAACAGACTTAGATGCTCCTTCTTCTTCAGCTTCTTTCTGTTCTTTCTCAACTTCTTCCACTCTAGGTTTCTTGGATGGTGTTCTTCTTGCCATCATTTTAGTTCTTTTCAACTTCCTCAAACTGTCACCTAGAATAGCTTCCTTCCTTGGTGATTCTTGCTCATCAGGGAAAGGTTTTTGAATTTGAAGATCATGTCTTTCTTTCATCTTCTTTTCTGCTTCAACTCTTGCTCTGTCATTTCCTTGTAACTTGGTGATCTCAGCTTCATACAAACCTTTGATTTGTTCAAAAGACATCTTTGTGAACATTTCCTTTTTAACTCCGACAGCACCTTTGATCGTAGGAATCTTCCACTAATTGTGCCTCTTCGGTCGCCTCCTGAAGTTTAGAGGCCTTGGACACCCGTACCTTGATGTAGGCTTTGATCTTATCTTTCTCGGTCTGGACCAAATGTCCCACCCAACCTAGCTTGTCCATGAACAATTTTTTGTACTCTTTCACAGTCAAATTCCCTTTCTTCAAACCTCAAAACTCGTCGATGATCCGATCTATAGATCTCTCATTGAAATACTCTTTGAGCACTTTCCTCTTGAAAGTTTCCTAATGCAACTTGTCTAGCACGGACGCCTCTAGAGACATAGAGTAGATGTTCCACCATGTGAGGGTCGCCCCTCGCAACATTTGAGAGCCGAAAGATGCTTTCTGGCCCTCTCCACATCCACTTGTTCGGAACACTTTCTCCATTTCACGAATCCAATTCATACACACTGTCAGGATCGAATTCTCAACAAGAATTAATTCTCAGAAACAATATCAAAGAAGTTTGCGGAATAACACTTTGATATTTAATCAAACAGAAAATAAAGACAGAATATAATCAACAAACTGTAAACTTGTATTGAATGCTCTGATACCACTTGTGAGGATCGAATTCTCAACAAGAATTAATTCTCAGAAACAATATCAAAGAAGTTTGCGGAATAACACTTTGATATTCAATGAAAAAGTAAATCAATACAGAAAATATGAATAACAAACTGTAAGCTTGTATTGAATGCTTTGAAGTTACAAGATTACTCACTCAACCTCAATATTGATGAACAGGCTCACCAATACGAATTCTACTTCTCTAGAATTAGGATATATGTCTTGAGGTTGATTTTCTCTCTAAAAAGAATGAAAAACAAAAGTTATCTAACTATTCTAAACAATACTATATATATATACTGAAGATAAAAGCTAATTACAATTAATAAAATATCTTCAGAATATCTTCCATCATTATCTCCAAGCTTTCCATAATCTTCAGTTTATCCAGCTGTCATCCTTTCCATACAGATCTCCATCTTATAAGCAGTATTAATCATAAGCAGCATTAATACTTTGAGCAGTATTAACTCTAGCAGTACTAACCATGCTCAACAGCATTAATCTCTTCAAGCAGTACTAACTTTGAACTAGCAGTACTAATCTTGTTGAGCAACATTAACCATCAACTAGCAGCATTAATAACAGAAGTACTAACTAGAAGTATTAACAACTAGAAGTATTAACTGTTTTCTTCTAGCAGCATTAACTAGAAGCATTAATATCAGAAGTACTAACTAGAAGTATTAACAACTAGAAGTATTAACTGTTTTCTTCTAGCAGCATTAACTAGAAGTAGTAACCATGTTGAACTAGAAGTAGTAACCATCCTTGGCATATTTCAGACCCAACAATCTCCCCTAACTTAACTTTTCAAAACTGAGAAGTTAAGTTCTTCAACATAAGATCTTTATGATAATTTCAAAACTTTCTGCAATTACTAGTTCTTCTTGATTCAGTTTCTGCTGTTATCTTCTTTTCTGTTTCTGCTGTAGTTAATGCTTTATTTCAGCTTCTTTACTTATCTCCCCCTCAAAATAAGATTTCATATCAATACAAACTTTAATTTTCTTCTTTTTCGGTACCAGCTTCTTGAAATGATCTATCTGCTAGTGATAAGAAGTGATTACCTTTTCATCTCTTTTATCTTCATAATTTGATTGTGAACTTTCAGACTAATTGTACCAAGTGTATCCATCAATTCTTTGTAGTTAAACTGTCCTCACCTCCTTTAGGTGTGTTTACCACCCTTGACGGATCCTTGGATCTTTTAGTAGAGATCTTCTGCCTAGCAAAAGCACCTTCTACTCCCTTGGTTTCTTGGCACCTGGGACCTTTAGATAATTACTCATCTAAAGTTGCCATGGGGAAGGTCTTAGATATGTTCACACTGTCCTGTCATGCACTTTGTGCAAAGTCAGTAGTGTGAGCCTTACAACCCATATGCTCTTGCATCTCCTTATTGAGCACCTTCTTGGGGTTGGGAGACACCCCTATGGTTTCCCTTTGGATATTCTCTGATGAAAAATGCTCCATCAGAGGGCTTGTAGGTTTTGAGGTTTAAGATACAAGAAGGGAAGGAACCTTCAGTATCTTTTCCTTATATAATATAGTAATGGGGAATGTTGGTTTGACAAAAGGAATCTGAAGATTTATGCTTGGTAGTGGAAGGTGTGGATAGGTCATCAGTGGGTTGGTCTAATGAGGGCTTTGACCCTGATGCCTTACCTTCTTGATTGTGGGACATCACCATCATTGTAGAGAACAATTGTGTGTCAACTCCTTCCGAGTCCTTAGCAGATCTCTTCATGATTGAAAAGACCTTGCCCTTAGGGGTTTTAGGTACATATATCTCATTAAAATGAGGTTAATCCGTCAATTCCTTATTAAGTACTTCTTGTACAAACCTTGGATACAGATAAAAGCTTTTTAATTGATATCCAGGTTTGACATTAAATCATTGAAGATCATTTTTAGGTATAGAAACCTTACATTAGCAGTAGTAACACTTATCAGCAGCATTAACACAGACTGGCAGTATTAACACATACCAGCAGCATTAACACAGTCTGACAGTATTCATTGAGCTAGAAGTACTAACTACCTTTCAGTATTAGCAACCTGAAACACTTACAGACACAAGGTTAGTAGTACCATATACCATAAAATTTTCAAAAGTTACTTTATCTTTTGAAACTATACCTTTTTCACTTTTCTTACCTTCTGCTGGATCAAAAGTAACATGTCCTCCATCAAATCTTTTAAAGAATTTGAAGGCAATCCATGTTCCTTGTTATGTGCCAAGAGCAATCATTATCTTCATTCCAAATGCTCTTCCTCTTGAGCTTTTGATTGCCCTGCACACTTGATAAATCAGTTAGTCTTTGAGGGAACCCAAGCCAAAGTGGTCTTGGGTTGTCCTTTCTCATTTATATAATCTGTCAGTTTGGTCTGGATGAGTTGTTTTGGAATCTCATGGCTGGAATACTTTGTCAAGATTATAGGCTTTGCAACATTAATACTAGTAGAAGCACTATCCTTGTTAGCAGTAGTATTGGTTGCAGCAGCACTATTTCTGTTAGCAGTACTATCTGGGATAGCAGTACTAACAGGTTTCTTTGCAATTGGAACCCAAACTTGAGCAAAGTTGTTTTCTTTCTTTGTCTTTAAGTTACTCCTTTGTTTATTTGAAGTATTTTTCTTAGTTTTAGCAAACTTGTTTTGAACATGAGACTTTTTAGGTGCTCTAATCTCAGTCATTTGATTCCTTCCTTGCTTCCTATAACCAAAGGAGTTTTGAGTTTGTCTTTGAAAATTAACTCTTTGGTTGATAGGATTGAAATAACAGTATTTGGCAACATGATTAAGCTTTCCACAGATAAAACAAGGTTTTGGTCTATTGATTTTACTCAGATCAACCCCTTGTTTTTGTGCCCACTGATTATTCCAATTTCTCTGATTTCCCCTCCTTTTATCATGTTTTTGGGGCTCAGATTTATTGCAAGTACACTGTTTGCAAGGGACAGGATTCACAACTGTTGTCTGTTTGTAGTGGACCTTACCAGACTTTCCCTCTGTCTTTTCTATGTCCTTAGATTTGACCCAAGTCTTTCCACATCCCTCATTGGTGATAATGTGATTTTCTAGGGGAATCTCACCACTCACAGTGTTCTCCTTACTCTTATTATTAGAGTACTCTCCTTCAGAGTCAGTTTCAACCACCACTTTGTCTAATAGATCTACCTTAGTGGCTTCATCAGACAATTCCTTCCTATTCTTGGTCTCTAGCAAGTCTGATATAGGAGGGATGTAATTGTTGTTGTATGGTGGTGGTGTGGTGTTATAACCTATTCCTCTTCTAAGTTTGTCATGGATTTGAGTTTGGAGCAAAGAGTCCATTGCTTTAGAAGCATTGGAAAATTTCTCAATATCCAGCTTTGCTTTCTCAAACTCACTCTTTATCTTCTCATTCTCCTCTTCTTTCTGTTTAAGCTTAGACTCATACTGATCTTTCTCCCACTTCCAGTAGTTTGAGTCATAAGAGTGTTGAAGCTCATTGGCTTGGAAACTCTTGATCTGTTCCTCAAAACTCTCAACAATTCTTACATAGTCTTTTATATCTCTCTCTAATCTTTTAAGGTCATCACTCATTGTCTGGTTGTGATCCCTGTACCTTTTAACAGTTTCCATACAAGTTTTAGAGAAAAGATTAGACATTACCTCTGTGGGGATTTCTGTGCTTGAAGAATCTGAAACTTTAGCCATTGATGATTTCTGATTTCAAGGAAGAATGATGATTGCAGGTTTCTGAGAATACTAGCTCTGATACCACTTGTCAGGATCGAATTCTCAACAAGAATTAATTCTCAGAAACAATATCAAAGAAGTTTGCGGAATAACACTTTGATATTTAATCAAACAGAAAATAAAGACAGAATATAATCAACAAACTGTAAACTTGTATTGAATGCTTTGAAGTTACAAGATTACACACTCAACCTCAATATTGATGAACAGGCTCACCAATACGAATTCTACTTCTCTAGAATTAGGATATATGTCTTGAGGTTGATTTTCTCTCTAAAAAGAATGAAAAACAAAAGTTATCTAACTATTCTAAACAATACTATATATATATACTGAAGATAAAAGCTAATTACAATTAATAAAATATCTTCAGAATATCTTCCATCATTATCTCCAAGCTTTCCATAATCTTCAGTTTATCCAGCTGTCATCCTTTCCATACAGATCTCCATCTTATAAGCAGTATTAATCATAAGCAGCATTAATACTTTGAGCAGTATTAACTCTAGCAGTACTAACCATGCTCAGCAGCATTAATCTCTTCAAGCAGTACTAACTTTGAACTAGCAGTACTAATCTTGTTGAGCAACATTAACCATCAACTAGCAGCATTAATAACAGAAGTACTAACTAGAAGTATTAACAACTAGAAGTATTAACTGTTTTCTTCTAGCAGCATTAACTAGAAGCATTAATATCAGAAGTACTAACTAGAAGTATTAACAACTAGAAGTATTAACTGTTTTCTTCTAGCAGCATTAACTAGAAGTAGTAACCATGTTGAACTAGAAGTAGTAACCATCCTTGGCATATTTCAGACCCAACACACACTATTGGATCGTCATTTCCCTTGAACTCGGGTGGTCTGCAGCTTAAGAAGGTCTTCAAAGAGCATATCTTTGTCGGTTGCCTTGCTTCCCATGTTGCCACCCGTGGGTGGTAATTTCGTTCTCGATACCACCGAATCCCACCGCAATCACATTTTCCGTAACCATCTCATGTCTGCGGTTGTTAGTGTCTCTGTCCTCAAGCAACTTCAGGAACATCTCTTGTTGTTGGGCTTTAGCCGCGTTCATGGCTTGCATAATTCGGTCCATCATTCTCGACTCTGGAGTTACCTCTTCCATTATTGGCTCAGATGTGGCTATGTTGCGTCGGGGTATATGCTTAGGCTCTCCGCCCATTACGTTATGCTGGGGTGGGGGCAATTCAACTGCTATCACTCTTGGTTGGTTGGCCATGGACGTCATTGCAACATGACCATCCGGCCTATTACGAGTGTTTACCATTTAATCTAAGCATGCTTACGTAACGCCACCTTCAAAATAGCAGTAGCTAATTGAAATTATAAACACGTCATACATAAGAATCCTTACTACAACCGTCACAACTCTCAAGTTATGTAATTTTGTCGATTCTAAGACCATCCTACCTTAAGAGTTCTACCCAATCTCACAATTCATAACTTATCCGAACTAAGCTTAAGTCTAGGCATATTACTTCCTTACCTAGTTCACTTTAACTACTTATCAGATACCAACTTGTAACACCCTAAAAATTGGGGTTAATTTAAACCTAAAATAAGTGCGAGATAAACAGGTATAACATAACATAATCACCCAAAAGAGGAATAATTGTATGGCGTTTACAATACAGAACTCAAGTGAAAGAGGAACCCAACAACCTACAAATCTAGACCAACTACATATAGATTAAGAACGGGTGTTGCCTTTTCACTTCCAAAAATGTATTATCACTATACCAAATGTACGCCTTTATAACCTTCAAAAATGCCACTATCCCTCGATGATTCTCCGCTCAAGCCCGGGGAGCCCCACCGCTAGAATGACCTATTATACGTGTCGTTTTAAGAAAAAAGTGTTAGGCTAAAGCCTAGTGAGATCAAACATTTGTATTGGGAAATCAATAAATTCTAAACGAGATAAATGAGAAAAGTCAGTGGAATAATGTAGATAAATCTTCACTTTAATACAAATACCTCTTGGGTTCACGGGGGAGGCCCACTTACTAACATAAGGGACGGAACATAAAAGTAAGGCACTTGACATGTTAGCAAAACTAAACACATAATAAAGTACACACATCGGATGTCAGGCTCAGTGGCTTTAAACATACACCCACAGAATATCAACTTCTACCCCTCTAGGCCTATACATTAAGTTATCCACATCCAATGCCATGAACTAGCACGTAGGGCTTATACCACATATGATGCCTAGTAGGACTTATACCACATCCCATGCCTAACGGTGCCTCGATGTGGAAACTAGAGTTCCAACATCGGACGAAATGGGACAATTAATTATGGGGTCATGACTCCCAAATGCAACCAAATAATCAAACCAATGCTAACAAAACCAACCAATATCTCCAAAACAGTTTAGATGTCATCAATGTACTACTTAAGGTTTTCATGTAGATTTCCATAAAATCCCCAAAGAGGTTCCAATATCACTCTTTGAAATGTTTCCCATATTCTAAATCAAACCCTACAAGTCCTCATTTAATAAGTATACCAATATTCCCAAAATCCCAGTTTCGTTTTCAAATGTTTAAACTTGAGATTACAAGAAATCCCGTCATACATATATACAAATACATAATTACTTCCAAGGGTAGGTTATAATACTTTGAAACCAAGTTTTCCCACATAAACCCCCAAATCTCCAAATTTAGGTTTTGGTGCAAACTAATCCAAAACCAATAGAAATTAAAGTGGAAACGTTTGGTACCTTAAAATTTATGTTTTAACATGTATAAAGTTTGGAAAAGATAATGAACTCACCTTGTAGGGTTGTAGCTTAAAACCCTAGAATTCCAAGTAACTAGAGATCTGAGAGGATGTCCTTGAGAAGACTTGGACTACCACAATACTTGCTCAAAGGGACCTAAATGTCATAAATGGTTAAGGGTTTGGAGTAGGTGGAAGACATTAATGGTAGGAGGGTGAAGAGAAGGACTTACCAGGTCTTTCTTGGAAGGAAAATTGCAGCTCAAAGTGCTCAAAATGAGAATATGGGAGTAAGTGAGGAGTTGGGGGCCGATTTATCTATTTATCAGCGAATAGTCCGCGAGTGCGAGTGCTTGCGCGGTGAGCCACGCAGAGCACTAGAGCTAAGACGAATTGATCGATATATTTCTCGAAACAAACGAAAAGGAAACGAAAGATGAAACATAAATCATGGGGGCAGAGTCCCGCACGGATGATCGTGCGGTGATCCGAGCCAAACATTGTTGGAAACCTTTCTTTCTTCCTTTCAACTACCTTGCCTAACATCAGATGAGACAGGACTCTAGGTTAAACCACGAATTAAATCCCAGAATTTGGGGTGTTACATCAAGGTTGTCCAGAGTTATGGTCAGATTTCGAAAAGTGCAGCTCATATAGATTTTGATAGATTGGTTGCTGGGTGTGTTCAAATTATGCAACAAAAGGTTATGATTTTGTTCAAAGTTGTTGATGTTCCAAGTGTGTGCTAAATGAAACAAATTTGATGAAGTGTGCAGCTAATTAATAGATTTAAGAGTCTGTTCTTTGTACTTGAAATATTCAGCAGAAAGTGTTTGTTTGATTGATAGCCCAATCGAAGTCTGAATCAAAGAAGTGAATATTTTCAGAGATATTCCTAAGTTGTCCAGAGTTGTGGACATTCGATATGTGCAGATTTGTAAAGTTAACAACATCTAAAATTGAAAGTTATTTGGAGTTTGTTCAAGGAAAATCAGAGTTATGACAGCAGAGTGTATATGCAGAGCCTGAATACATAAATTGATCAGAGTTAGACTTGTGAAACCAGAGTTATGACAGTTTGCTCGAAAGACTCAATATGCACAGATTCAAAATAGTGTTGTAAAAATTGAATCAAGAGTTATTCATTCAACATATTCGAAGTTTTGGTATCTCTGTGATAAATCCAGAAGTTGTCCAGAATTCTATGATAACAGATTTCATAGTGCAGAGCTGTTGTTACAACAGAATATGCATATTTGTTTTAGATTTGATGCAAAGCTAAGCAGCTCTTAATTAGAGAGTTTGTTTTTGCTCTTAATGATCATCACAGAGGCTGTTATACACATAGAGGCTAAAGTGCAAAATTTTCTGCAGAGCCTCTGTAGGCCATCTAGCAACCTTCAGAGAATGTGAAGTGCAGGAGACCTCTGTGAACGAGCAGAAAGCTACTGTCCAGAGACTTTGTTCTTGATTAATGGAAATCCAAAGCTCTCTGAAGATATATGGAACAATCAAACTCCACTCATACATTCAATGCAGCAAAAGCAAATCACAGAGGCTATCCAGAAGATGTGCATTTACAGAGGATGCATATATGATGCAGTTTGATGGAGTTTAAAGAGAATTGACTAAGGTAGATCACAGAGCCACTGTGAGGCTGAGCAGAGACTCTGTGCGTATTAAGACAAGTGCCTGAATCCCGAATTTTTTAGATTTTATGATAACATTGCATTGTTTCAAAAACACGCGCACAACTTTTTACTCCGACATCGAAATGACATGAGTTCAGTAGCGTTGGATTTCTAAAACACAGACTTATGACTTTGATGTTTTGAGTTTTCTCAAATTCTATGTGCTAATATACTAATATCAGTGTCAAAGTCTGTGTTAGGGTGTTGGACAAAAATCATTGCATTTCACTCGTGCTCTTTCCGCTTTCAAGAACGGTGTTCTCTCGTCTGTTTTTCATGGTTTCAAGCTACATATGTGACACATTGATTGTCACTCCCTCCTCTGTTATTCAAGTTTAAGGCTCAGTGTTGAACGCTTACTCAACGGTATCTTAAAAGCCAAATTTTCTGTTTTGACGACCATTCTGCGTAGCTAAGGGAAAACTTGCATAACTCACTCATTTTTCATCTAAAATGGATGAATAAAAGCTCGTTGGAAAGCTAAGAGGTTGGAATTCAATGTGCATGCCTTATGTTTTCTATCAATCAGGATTTTTGATAGTCAAAAACAGCGGTGAAGTTGAGACATGAAAGTTGGACAAAATGGGGTAATTTGTCTAAGTCTTTCAAGAAGATGGGACTACATTTGAGGGGAGCTTGGGATGCTTTGAAGACTTGAAGAATGGCACACCAAAGCTTCTAAAGAAAGAAAGCGGGAGACTATATGATGATGTTTTCTTTATCAAACATTAGGGGGAGATTGTTAGCTTAAATTAGCACCCAATTTAATTGAATGTTTTATAAAGAATTGTATTTTGGGCTTTTGGGTATTTTATGGGCTTTGGATATTTGATTTGTAAATGAGCCCTGTAAATAGGTGCCTATGGGTTCATTTCTCTTTTGTGATTTTGGAGAGATTACACAATTTGCACACACAGACTAGGTGAGCCTTATGAGAGTCGACTAAATGTTTAGTGTGGTGTTCGCTACATTTTCCCCTCCATTGTTATTCAATAAAGGCATATGAGTTGCGTTGATGATTATTCTTCTTTATTTCTCTCTTATATGTTCTTTTATATGGAGTTCTTCTTTTGTTTGCCTAAAATGGGACTAACAAGGTCCAATGAAACCTTTTAAAGCCCGATAGATCCATTAAGACCCAATGAAACCCTTTAATGCCCAAAATAACATATTAAAGTCCAATAGAATTAATTAAAGCCCAATAGATCCATTAAGACCCAATGAAAGCCTTTAAAGTCTAATGAAACCCTTTAAAACCCAATAGAACCCTTTAAACCCCAATCGATCCATTAAGGCCCAATGAAACCCTTTAAAGCCCAATAGAACCTTTTAAAGCCCGGTAGATTCATTAAGGCCCAATGAAACTCTTTAAAGCCCAATAGGTACCCTTAAAGCCCGATAGATCCATTAACGCCCAATGAAACCCTTTAAAACCCAATAGAACCCTTTAAAGCTTGATATATTCAATAAGGACCAATGAAACCCTTTTAAAGCCCAATAGAACCCCTTAAAGCCCGATAGATCCATTAGGGCCCAATGAAACCCTTTAAAGCCCAATAGACATGTATACATGACATATACAAATTAACATATACACGTATACAAACATACATACACAAATAGACATGTATACATGACATGTACAAATTAGCATATATGTATATATAGTATCATGTATTGTATACATATAAGAAAATATATTTATATATATATATATGTACACATACAAACTTTCATACATATATACACATATACAAACAAACATAAACATATAGACATGTACACATGACATACAAACATATATCTACTTATATACATACGTGTACATATACTATCATCCACATATACATACACATATATGCATACACACATATAAACCAAATAAGACAAATATCATTCCTAAAACATCATACGCGTACTAGAATTGAAAAAACAAAAAAAAATATTAAATTCCGTCGGTGATTTGGGACGAATTACCGACGACATCTAATACTTTTTTTAAAAAAATGTTTTAATTATTTACCAACGGAATACCGATGAAATTTATAATAAAAATAAATAAAAACTAAAATATTAAATCGTCCGTCGGTAATCCTTCAGTGATTTGTGACGGATTACCGACCGTTTTTTAATATTTAAAAAAATTAAATTATTTAAGTACGGAATACCGACAGAATTTGTAATAAAAATTAATATTAAAGGGTCCGTCAGTAATCCGTTGGTGATTTATGACGGATTACTGATGGTTTTTTAATATTTCTTTAAAAATGATTTAATTATTTACCGACGGAATATATAATAAAAATAAATCAAAAGAAAAATATTAAAGTGTCCGTCACTAATCCGTCGGAAACCATTATTTTTACCGACGATTTATCGACGGATGGGTATTTTTACCAACGGTTTACCGACGACAAAGATGTTCGTCGCTAAAATCCAGAATCCATCGGTATCCAGTCGCTATTCACCGACGGTTTGTGTCCATCGGTAATTTCCATCAGAATTAACGAATTTTCTAGTAGTGATTTACCGGGTCATTTACCTTACCGGATGAACATTGCAAGAACCAAAAATCTTACCTGGTAAGAGTGATGATAAGGATGGAGAATCTTATCCAGTAAGTGAGGGTGACGACTCTTATTCGACGCTTATCAGGTAAATTGTTGCATATGATACCGTTTTGATGGACTACAATCTTACCCGATAAAGTAAGAGTGTGAAATCTTACCAGTAAGCGCTTACAATCAACTTTAATTCGAGTTTTTATGTTACTGTTGGAGCTTATTTAATCAAATCACAGATGATTAGAACCTAAGTAAAAATTTGGGATCTCTACATTAGTCAAATTATTCCACACCAGTTATATGTTGAACTTTCTGATTCAAATTGATTATATTAATATGGTGTGTATGCATTTTATTGACCAATTTTGGGTTCATATTGAAAACTAAGTGATGGAAGTTTTGATTAGAACAAGATGAAGTGGAGTTTCAGTTTTGTAGCGTTGTTGCTTCTTTGCGATTAAAAAGATGCTTCATCTTTTTGCATGTGGCTTGAAAGAAAGCATCTTTAATCTCTTTTATAGCACACTGCATTGGTTTTTACAACTGAAATAGCTTACATTCCAACTATTATAACCTATAAGAGGTTGGTGATTCTCTACTATTACTTAAGTGTCCTCAAGGAAGAATCAATAGCGGTATGGGATTGTTGAACAAGACGATCATTAGTTATGGTGAAGATGTTGTGGTTCACGTTTGGAACACAGAAATAGGGTATAAAAGGGATAAAATGTATGCAGACATTTCAATTTTATAAAGGAGGTACCCAAGAAAGCTAGAGCAACTCATTAAGTAAGCAATAAGACAATATCTATGTTTTTGCTTTAGTTTCGGTACCTCACAAATCCCTCAGTATAAATGTTTTTAGTTTATATCCAGATAATGAATGTTTTCCCATAGCTGAATTTTGAATTCACACGTCTCTTATGACGATATTTGATACATTTGTTGAAATTTGGAAAGAAAAGTCATCCCGAAAGTGCTCGGTTCTCACTGGATGGATAATTCCTTGTTTTTTGCTCTGTTGACGGGTTTATTAAGGTTCATATGGCTAAATTTATGTATACTCTAATTAACAATATTGATGATATTGAATATTTGCATTACTATCAATATCAAGTTTGGGATCACATAAGTGGGAAGCTTAAGAAGATTCTTAAGTACCAAGCATGCAGAAGTGAGTTCGAGTTCGGGTTTATGTTTTAGTAAGTTATTAATTAATTCATCATAAGGAACTGATCTCTGTATTATTTTCACCTGATGGTTCTTTTTGTTGGTGAATATGTTATCAATGCAACTTTATGTACGCCTTTGAGATGCAGTCCGAAAGTAGTATGGGATAATGTATTTCTACATACACACGAATCTTTTATGATGCATGATGATGATGTTCTGTGCATCGATTTTAGTAGATATTCAGAGATGTTTGCTTCTGGATCACAGGATGGAAAGACTAATGTAAGCATACCCATTTGTTTTCCTTTTCCACACGACTTATTCATAAGAAAATCTTCATATAACATGGAAATCACTAAAAAAAACATTAGGAAGCCATGTGATGAAAAGTTCATCACCTTTTTTTTTACTATTTTTCTCTTGCTTCGTTCACGATATGGTAATCTTTATTCCTGCCACCTGTTTGCTCACATTCTTGCACAAGCCAGGGTGTTCACGGAAACAACTTCCCTACTTTTTGGGGTAGAGGTGAGGTATGCCCACCTCTAACCTCCCCTAGACGCTACTTCGAGTGGGATTTACTGGGTCCGTTTGTTTTGTTTTACTTTTCGTAATGAATAGCATGCGGTAACAACACTCGTTGATATCAGTTTGCTGTTAATAATGTTTCTAGGTTTGTCGTATATGGAATGGCCAATGCTTGTGGCGTCTTGAAAATGCTCATTCTCAGGGTGTCACTAGTGTTGCATTCTCCCCGGATGGAAGTCAATTGTTGAGTACATCATTTGATGGAACTGCAAGGTATATTGAGAACTTATAATCTCCATATATACTTGCTGAGAGAATAAAAATGCACAACTGAGAAAGGGGTATCTAGGAGAATGACCTTGTGACATATTATCTTTTAATTGCTTGATTTTCTGATTAGATTTTGAGGCGTTCTTCTATTGGACAAAGGCGTTAAATCTGTTAGAAGGACCCAAACTCTAGTTAGTCCCTTGGTTAATCGTATCTGAAACTTGTTAAAAGAGGACCCTAAACTCCAGTTCTCTAGCAATCAGACCACTTTTTCATGCCTATTTCAGCTTCTTTTGGTTGAAAAGAAGTGTTATGAAAGGCATTAAGTGAAACCAATCAGTCAACTAAACATCTAGTCTTGTTGGGAATTCAGAATTTGCACAAGCATGGTTAATGCTTCTGAACATGGTTAGTACTGCTTATGAGATGAAGACTTCGTATGGCAATGAAGACAGCTGTATTGATTGAAGATATTCATGGAAAGCTTGGAGATAAATATGGAAGATTATGCTGAAGATCTTTTATATTTTGTAATTATCTTTTATCTTTAGTATATATATAGACTTATTGAAAATAGTTTAGTATATCAAGTTAGACAATGTTCTGAGTTTTTGTTTTCATATAGAGAATTAACCTCAAGGTTTAGAACCCTAGTTCTAGAGAAGTAGAATTCGTATTGGTGAGTCTGTTCATCAATATTGAGGTTTTGTTTGAAATCTTGTAACTTTAATATTTCAATAAAGTTTACAAGTTGTGATTCATATTCACTGTTTCATTGATATTTTGAATATTAAAGTGTTATTCCGCAAACTCCTTTAATATTGTTTCTGAGTTCTTTATTCTTGTTAAGAATTAGATCCTGACAAGTGGTATCAGAGCCAAGTATTCTCAGAAACCTTCAATCACCATTCTTTCTCAGAAACCTTCAATCATCATTCTTTCTCAGAAACCTTCAATCATCATGGACGGTTCAAGTGATAGTGTTATGATCTCAAAGGTTCCAATGCTCAGATCTAAAAAATTTGACATGTGGAAGATTAGGATCAGGCAATACATCCTTCTCATAGATTACTCTATGTGGGACATCATTGAGAATGGCCCATCTAATGAAGGAAATATTGGACCAGATGGAAAAATAATCCCACCAAAGACAGATGGAGAGAGGAAGATAAGGCAGACATAGATGAAAGCCTTGAGCACACTACTGTTGGCTATTCCTAATGAGTATCAACAACAATTCTGCAACTGCACTGATGCACAGATGCTTTGGAATGCTCTAGAGAAGAGATTTTCTAGTACCAAAAGTACCAAGAGAAATCAGAAGGCTATATTGAAGCAGCTGTATGAAAACTTCATGTCTACTAAGAATGAGTCCATGACTCAAACTTTTGACAGGTTTAACAAGCTGATTGGTGAACTAGCTACTGTTGGAGTGCAGATTGAACAAGATGATGTAAACAGAAAGTTCTTAAGGTCCCTTGGAGATGAATGGACCATGTATACTGTCTCTTTCAGACAGGATGACAAGCTGGAGGACAAAGAACTAGATGATCTTTATTATGACTTAAGGGTGTTTGAGGCTGAAGTTGAAGCCAAGAAAAGACCATCTGGATACACTCATAATGCTGCTCTCTTATCATCTTCTTCTTCTACTGTTTCTACTGCTAATATAGAATCAGTTAGTACTGCTTATGTATCTAAGCAGGATGTATCTAATGACTCTGTATTAGAAGCTTTTCTTGATAGTCATGTTAATTCTGGTTTAATTAATGATGATCTTGAACAAATTAATGCAGATGACCTTGAAGAGATGAATATAAAGTGGCAGATGGCTATGCTAACTATGAGGGTCAAAAGATTCATAAAGAGGACTGGCAGGAACAACTTTTCTCAGAGGAGAGAAGATGGTGCTGGGTTTGACAAGTCAAAGGTGGAGTGCTACAAGTGTCACAAAATGGGACACTTTGCAAGAGAATGCAGAGGAGGAATTCCTCAACAACATGGCAGTAACCATCAGCAAGCACATTCCTCAAGCTTCCAAAACAACAGAAACTCCACTCAAGCTCTTGTTTCTCAAGAAGGAATGGGATTTGATTGGAGTGATCAAGCAGAATAAGCTGTTCAGAATCAAGCCCTGATGGCAGAAGTCTCAGAATCTTCCAGCACAAATATTCCAACTGAGGTAAACACTAAACTGTGCACCAAAGATTGTCTTCAGACTGTACAAAAGTACAGGGATCATAACCAAAGCATGTGTGACGACCTTAAAAGGTTAGAAAGAGATACAAGAGAGTATAAGGTGATTGTTGAGAAGTTTGAAGATCAAAGCAAGGATTACAAGGCCAATGAACTTCAGCACATGTATGACACAAATTACTGGAAGTGGGAGAAAAATCAATTAGAGAGTCAAATAGAAAAGTCTAAAGAGTAGTGTGAGAAGATAAAGAGTGAGTATGAGAAAGCTAAGCTTGACATTGAGAAGTTCTCTTATGCTTCCAAAGCAATGGAATCTTTGCTTAAAGCTCAAGTTCATGATAAGATCAAGAGTGGTATAGGATACAATGCAACACCTCCACCTTATAACAATAATTACATCCCTCCCTCCTCAGATCTCATAGAGAACCAAAATAAGGAGGACTTACCTATAGTAGCAACAGAAGTAGATCCTATAGATAATGTGGTGGTTAAAGAAGAGAATGAGGAAGAGAAGTCTGAGAGTAAGAATGTAAAAGAGATTCCTGTAGAAAATCATATTCTTACCAATGAAGGGGGGGGGGTAAACCATTCATCAAGAGTGAAAAGGTGTAGAGCTCAAAGAAAGAAAAGGGTAAGGTACAGGGAGTCCACTATATGCAGACCACAGTTGTGAATCCCTGTACATGTAAACAGTCTCAGCCCTAAAAACATGATAAAACAAGGGGTAATCAAAGAAACTAGAATAATCAGTGGGCACAAAAACAAGGGGTTGATCTGAGTAAAATCAATAGACCAAAGTCTTGTTTTATTTGTGGAAAGCTTAACCATATTGCCAAATAATGTTATTTCAATCCTATGAAACAGAGGATAAATTCTCAAAGACATATACAAAATAAGATCTCTTGGTGAAGAATGGATAATGTATACCGTATCCTTAAGGCATAATGATAATCTGGAGGATAAGGAACTTGATGATCTCTACAATGATCTCAGGGTGTTTGAAGCAGAGGTTGAATAAAAGAAGAAGCCATCTGGATATTTTTACAATGCTTCTCTCCTATCATCTACTACTGATTCTTCTGCTAATACAGAATCAGATAGTACTACTTATGGCTCAAAACAGGATGGAACCAATGATTCTGTTTTGGAAGCTTTTCTTGCTAGCCATGCTAAATCTTCTCTTATTAATGATGATCTGGAGTAGATCAATGTTGATGATCTTGAAGAGATGGACATCAAGTGGCAAATGGCCATGCTCACCATGAGAATCAAAAGATTCATTAAAAGAACAGGAAGAAACAACTTTGCCAAGAGAAGAGAAGATGGTGCTGGATTTGACAAGACCAAGGTGGAATGATACTTGTGTCATAAACTGGGGCACTTTGCAAGAGAATGTAGAAGAGGAATTTCTCCACAGCATGGAAGCAACAATCAACAAATAAAGTCCATAAACTACAACAACAACAAGAACTCATCTCAAGCACTTGTCTCGCAAGATGGAATGGGATTTGATTGGAGTGATTAAGCTGACGAGGCAATCCACAATCAAGAATTGATGACTGAGGCTTCAGAGTCTTCAAGCACAGAAATCCCCACAGAGGTAAAATCTAAACTTTGCTCTAAAGCCTGTCTTGAAACTGTTAGAAAGTACAGGGATCACAATCAGAGCATGTGTGATGATCTTAAAAGGTTGGAGAAACATAGAAGAGAGTCTAGTTTGATCATTGAGAATTTAGAAGAACAGATCAAGGCATATCAGGCCAATGAACTTCAACATTCATATGACCACAACTATTGGAAGTGGGAGAAGAAGGAGTTAGAGATTAAGCTAGAGAAGGCTAGAGAGGAATGTGAGAAAGTTAAAAGTGAATTTGAGAAGGCCAAATTAGACATTGAAAAATTTTCCAATGCTTCTAAAGCTATGGACACTTTACTCAAAACTCAAGTTCATGACAAACTGAAGAGAGGTATAGGATACAACAACACCTCTCCACCTTACAATAACAACTATATTCCACCCACCTCAGACCTCTTAGAAAGACAAGATATGAAGGACTTACCTACAGGAGCCACAGAAGTAGATCCACTGGACAAAGTAGTAGTTGTCACTAGTGTTGCATTCTCCCCGGATGGAAGTCAATTGTTGAGTACATCATTTGATGGAACTGCAAGGTATATTGAGAACTTATAATCTCCATATATACTTGCTGAGAGAATAAAAATGCACAACTGAGAAAGGGGTATCTAGGAGAATGACCTTGTGACATATTATCTTTTAATTGCTTGATTTTCTGATTAGATTTTGAGGCGTTCTTCTATTGGACAAAGGCGTTAAATCTGTTAGAAGGACCCAAACTCTAGTTAGTCCCTTGGTTAATCGTATCTGAAACTTGTTAAAAGAGGACCCTAAACTCCAGTTCTCTAGCAATCAGACCACTTTTTCATGCCTATTTCAGCTTCTTTTGGTTGAAAAGAAGTGTTATGAAAGGCATTAAGTGAAACCAATCAGTCAACTAAACATCTAGTCTTGTTGGGAATTCAGAATTTGCACAAGCATGGTTAATGCTTCTGAACATGGTTAGTACTGCTTATGAGATGAAGACTTCGTATGGCAATGAAGACAGCTGTATTGATTGAAGATATTCATGGAAAGCTTGGAGATAAATATGGAAGATTATGCTGAAGATCTTTTATATTTTGTAATTATCTTTTATCTTTAGTATATATATAGACTTATTGAAAATAGTTTAGTATATCAAGTTAGACAATGTTCTGAGTTTTTGTTTTCATATAGAGAATTAACCTCAAGGTTTAGAACCCTAGTTCAAGAGAAGTAGAATTCGTATTGGTGAGTCTGTTCATCAATATTGAGGTTTTGTTTGAAATCTTGTAACTTTAATATTTCAATAAAGTTTACAAGTTGTGATTCATATTCACTGTTTCATTGATATTTTGAATATTAAAGTGTTATTCCGCAAACTCCTTTAATATTGTTTCTGAGTTCTTTATTCTTGTTAAGAATTAGATCCTGACAAGTGGTATCAGAGCCAAGTATTCTCAGAAACCTTCAATCACCATTCTTTCTCAGAAACCTTCAATCATCATTCTTTCTCAGAAACCTTCAATCATCATGGACGGTTCAAGTGATAGTGTTATGATCTCAAAGGTTCCAATGCTCAGATCTAAAAAATTTGACATGTGGAAGATTAGGATCAGGCAATACATCCTTCTCATAGATTACTCTATGTGGGACATCATTGAGAATGGCCCATCTAATGAAGGAAATATTGGACCAGATGGAAAAATAATCCCACCAAAGACAGATGGAGAGAGGAAGATAAGGCAGACATAGATGAAAGCCTTGAGCACACTACTGTTGGCTATTCCTAATGAGTATCAACAACAATTCTGCAACTGCACTGATGCACAGATGCTTTGGAATGCTCTAGAGAAGAGATTTTCTAGTACCAAAAGTACCAAGAGAAATCAGAAGGCTATATTGAAGCAGCTGTATGAAAACTTCATGTCTACTAAGAATGAGTCCATGACTCAAACTTTTGACAGGTTTAACAAGCTGATTGGTGAACTAGCTACTGTTGGAGTGCAGATTGAACAAGATGATGTAAACAGAAAGTTCTTAAGGTCCCTTGGAGATGAATGGACCATGTATACTGTCTCTTTCAGACAGGATGACAAGCTGGAGGACAAAGAACTAGATGATCTTTATTATGACTTAAGGGTGTTTGAGGCTGAAGTAGTAGTTGAGGTAGAATCTGAAGAAGAGAACACTGAGGATAAGAATAAGGAAGATTAGAAAGAAGTTCCCCTAGAAAATCATATTCTTACGAACGAGAGGGGGGGTAAACCATTTGTCAAGAGTGAGAAAGTGGAGATGTCTAAGATAGTGACAGAGAATGTTAAGACTGAGAAAGCTGAGATCTCTGGGAAAGAGAAGGAAAAGGTACAGGGAGTTCACTATGTGCAAACTACTATTGTAAATCCCTGTACTTGTCAACAAATCAAGCCCCATCAACATGATAAAATAAGGGGAAATCAGAGAAACAAAAATAACCAGTGGGCTCAAAAACAAGGAATTGATCTGAGCAAAATCAATAGACCAAAGCCTTGTTTTATTTGTGGCAAGTTGAATCATTTAGCCAAACACTGTTATTTCAATCCTGTTAACCAAAGAATTACTTTTCAAAGACAAATACGAAAATATGTTGGTTATAGTCGGCAATCAAGACAATCAAGGAACCACATGGCTGATAATGTGAGAACAACACCAATGAAATCTCATATTCAGAGTAAGATTGCTAAAGCAAAAGAAAATACTCCAAGCAATTCAAGGAGTAACTAAAAGAATAAGAAAGCAAACAACTTTGTCAAAATTTGGGTTCCAAAAGGTCCTAAACCTGTTAGTACTGCTACCTCAAATAGTACTGCTAACAAAAATAGTGCTGGTGATAGCAATACTAATGCTAACCAAGTTAGTACTGCTAACAATGTTAGTACTGCTAACCAAGTTAGTACTGCTAACAAAGTTAGTACTGCTAAAAATGATAGTACTGCTACCAGTGTTAATACTGTCAAACCTATAATTATGACAAAGTATTCCAGTCATGAGATTCCAAATTCGGATCATCTCATCGAGCCTAAGCTTAATGAGTATGAGTATGTTGATGAGAAAGGGCAACCCAAGACCATTTTGGCTTGGGTTCCCTCAAGACACTAACTGTTTTATCTTCTGTGCAAGGCAATCAACAACTCAAGAGGAAGAGCATTTGGCATGTAGATAGTGGTTGCTCTAGGAACATGACAGGTAACATGGACTGCCTTCAAAATTTCAAAAGGTTTGATGGAGGACGTGTTGCTTTTGGTGACAATCCAATAGGAGGTAAGATAAGTGGTAAAGGTATGGTTTCAAAAGGTAAGATGACTTTTGAAGATGTTTACTTTGTTGAGCAATTGAGATACAACCTGTTAAGTGTATCACAGGTTTGTGACAAGAAATATAGTGTATTATTTAGTGATTCTAAATGCATTATCCTTACTCCAGGATTCAAGGTAGTTGATGAAAATATGATACTACTTAGAACTCCTAGAAAGGATAATGTTTATTGTTTGGACTTAGAGAGTGTTTCATCTGATTCATCACTAAACTGTTTGTTTTCAAAAGCTTCTTTAGATGAATCATCTCTTTGGCACAGAAGGATGTGTCACATGAATTTTAAAACTATGAACAAACTTGTGAAAAATAGCCTTGTGAGAGGTTTACCTCAGAAAGTGTTTTCATGTGATGATCATTGTGTTGCATGTCTTAAAGGCAAGCAGCACAAAACTTCTCATAAGACCAAAGAAATAAACACAATCTCTTCACCCCTTCAGTTATTGCATATGGATCTTTTTGGTCCTACAAATGTGATGAGTATTGGTAAGAAATACTATTGCTTAGTCATTGTTGATGACTTCTCTAGATTTACTTGGGTATATTTTCTGAGGACTAAGGATAAGACAAGTGGACTGATCAAATCCTTTGTTCTTAGGATTGAAAACCAAACAAATCTAAGAGTTAAAGTCATTAGATCTGAAAATGGAACTGAGTTTAAAAACAGTGACTTGAACAGCTTTTGTGAGACTAAAGGGATTAAGAGACAATTCAGTGCTCCTAGGACTCCTCAACAGAATGGTGTTGCTGAGAGGAGAAATAGGACATTGATTGAGGCTGCTAGATCTCTGTTGGCAGATTCAAAGCTACCCATTACTTTTTGGGCAGAAGCAGTTAATACTGCTTGTTACGTCCAAAACAAAGTTCTAGTAGTCAAATCCCAAGGAAAGACACCTTATGAACTTTTCAAAAAGAAGAAACCTTTTATTTGATTTTTGAAAGCTTTTGGGTGTCCTTGCACAATTCTCAACACCAAATCTGATTTAGGCAAGTTTGAAAGCAAAGTTGAGGATGGATTTCTTGTTGGATACTCCTCACAGAGCAAGGCATACAGAGTATTCAACAGTTCTTCCAGGATTATAGAGGAAAGTGACAATGTCAAATGCAATGAGAACACACCAAACCAAATTGGTACAGGCCCTGATTAGCTGTTTGACATTGATTCACTAACTAATTCTTTGGGTTTTAGTAATGTGCAAATTGCAGGAACAAGTTCAGAAAAGGTACAAGCACAGAGACAAGAGTTTGTGCTGTTCCCTATACCTACAGTTGATCCTGTAGAATTCTGTCAAAAAGAAAAGAAAGATGATTCCGAATCAGAGGATTATGAACCAGCACAGGATGAAGATGATACAGGTGAAAAAGAGGATTCTCATCCTTCAGGTTCAGGAAATACAGGTCCTGAAATACCCACATTGTCAGAGGATGATACTGATGAAGAAAATTCTTCAGTTTTTGGTGGAAACACTCCTGAAAAGAATGACTCCAATCTTGCTGCAAATATTAATGAGGAGGTTGTCAATCATACAAGAACTCAGAAGAATCATCCTCCTCAGTTGGTGATTGGTGATATCAATTCTCCCATAATCACAAGGCATCAAAGTAAGTTAAGAGGATTGAAAGACTTACAGTCAGGTTTGTTGTCTTGTTATCTATCCCAGATTGAACCCAAGAAGGCTTATGATGCAATGAAATAATCAAGCTGGATAGAAGGAATGCAAGAGGAGCTGCTGCAGTTTGTGCTGCAAAATGTGTGGGATCTGATTGACCTTCCACAAGGACACAAGGCAATTAGAACTAAATGGATTTTCAGGAATAAGAAATATGAGAGAGGGATAGTGATAAAGAATAAGGACAGACTTGTGGTACAAGGGTACACACAAGAATAGGGTATAGACTATGAAGAAGTGTTTGCACCAATAGCCAGAATTGAGGCATAGGCTGTTTCTAGCCTATGCCTCTTTCATGAAGTTCAGAGTATTTCAAATGGATGTTAAGAGTGCATTCCTATATGGGAAAATTGAGGAAGAAGTGTATGTTTGTCAGCCTCTAGGGTTTCATAATCCTAACTTTCCTGACAAAGTATACAAGTTAAAGAAAGCACTCTATGGGCTACATCAAGCACCAAGAGCATGGTATAACACTCTGTCTACCTATCTCTTGGAAAATGACTTTGAAATAGGAGTCATTGACAAGACTCTTTTCATTCAAAGGAAGAAGAAGGACATCCTACTTGTACAAATTTATGTGGATGATATCATCTTTGGATCCACAAAAGATCATATGTGCAAGGAGTTTCAGGAGTTGATGCACAAAAGATTCAAGATGAGCTCTATGGGTGAACTCATTTTCTTCCTTGGGCTACAGGTTAAACAGAAGAAAGATGGCATTTTCATAAGCAATCCAAGTATGTGCAGAATATACTTACAAAGTTTGGATTTTCAAAAGCAAAGCCTGTAAGCACACCTATGGAAACACGCAAACAGATCACTGCAGATCTTGAGGGGGAGGATGTGGATGTTCATTATTATAGATCCATGATAGGCTCTCTCATGTATCTAACAGCTTCAAGACCAGACATTATGTTTGTTGTATGTGTGTGTGCCACATTTCAAGTGAGGCCTAAGCAATCTCACTTTCAAGCAGTAAAAGGATCTTCAGATATCTCAAAGGACAACCTAGGTTGGGTCTTTGGTATCCTCATGACTCACCATTAGATCTACTTACCTATTATGATAGTGATTTGGGTGGTGCAAACTTGGATAGAAAGTCTACATCAGGTGGTTGTCAGTTTTTGGGTGCAAGGCTAGTTTCATGGAAGTGTAAAAAGCAAACCACAGTGTCCACCTCTACAACAGAAACAGAGTATATAGTTGCTGCAAGCTGTTGCTCTCAAGTGCTATGGATTCAGAATCAGATGTTGGACTATGGTATTACTTTTCTTCACACTCCCATCTTCATTGATAACAACAGTGCTATAAGCATTGTTCATAATCCAGTGAAGCACTCAAAAACCTAGCATATAGAAATCAGGTACCATTTTATTAGAGATTGCAATGAAAAGAAAATTCAGGTTTTGAAAGTACACACCAGTAACCAATTTGCTGATCTATTCACAAAAGCTTTTGATGTGGGTAGATTCATATTCTTGATCACAAGTGTGGGAATGATAAACACTGAATAAGCCTCTTTTGATTTTCTTCATGTACCATTTCTGTATAGATTCTTCAATGTTTACTTTCTCATATTTCATTGTGCATGGTGCTGCTAATCATTTGTGTCTAAGTGTTTCAGATTGCTTTGCTGATTAGATTTTTGGTACTTCTGGTTAAGTTAATACTGCTCTCACTTTTTCTCCTACTGACAATTCAAATATGGTTATGTATGGTTACTACTGCTAGGTGGTTTATACTGCCAGTGCAACGTTACTACTGTTTGCCTTATTTCTACTGCCTGGAAGTGTTAATACTGCTAGTATGTGTTAATACTGCTGATATGTGTTACTACTGCTGATATGTGTTAATACCGCGTGTTTGTGTTAATGCTGTTAGGGTACTTAGTACTGCTTTTAACTGAATCCCTTACCCTATAAATACCCTCTCTGACCGCCAAAACCCAAACGGCTCTTTGAATTTCCATTGAGTTTTCATCCTCTCACTCTCTCGAATTCTGGATTACGAGACTGTAACCCTAGTTTCGTTTCGAACCCTAGACTCGATCAGAAAGATGGCAGAACTCAATTTCTTTGATGACCACAATGAGCTTGCAATGTTACAAAAACCCAAACAAGCTGAGGGTTTTCATGAAATTGTGGATTTCTTAAACTCATCACATATTGCATATGCGCTAACGGTAAACCCTACCATCTATGTGGAACATATGCGACAGTTCTGGGCAAATGCATCCATTCAGACTGTTGATGGCAATCAATTAATACAATCCAGGGTCTGTGATCAACCTATCACATTCACAGAAGGTTGCATTCGCACTCATCTTCATCTAGATGATGCCTCGACTATTTCTACTTTATCAAAGGAAGATCTATTTCAAGAACTTGGTAGAATGGGGTATGAAGGTCCTACTGAGGTTTACAAGTTTTTCAAAAGCAAATTTTCACCTCAGTGGAGATTCTTTGTTCATACTATACAACACTGCATTTCTCGCAAGACAACTGGATGGAGTGAGTTTAGCAGTACAATAGCCTATGCTCTTGTATGCCTAGCTACCTCCAGAAAGTTCAATTTTTCACAAATGATTTTAAATGATTTGCTGTCAAACTTGGATACCAAAACCAAAACCAAAAGAATTTATATGTATCCAAGGTTTGTACAATAGGTACTAAACATGATATTGACGGATTTATCCTTTTTTGAAGAGGTATATGTACCTAAACTTTCCTAAGGGAAGGTATTTTCCAACATGAGAAGGCCTAGTAAGGAATTTCTGGAAAAGACACATCATTGTTCTCTACAATGATGGTTGTGTCCCACCCACATGGTGAGGCATCAGGGTCACAACCCTTATCTGACCAACCCACTGATGACCTACCCACACTATTCACTTCAAAATTTCTTCCTCAGATCCTTGTTGATAAGCCAATTCCCCCAATCACTCAAACATACACAAATAAAAAGGTACAGAAGGTTCCTTCCCTTCATGTACCTACAGCCCAACAACCTACAAGCCCTCTGATGGAGCATTCTTCATCAGAGAATATCCAAAGGGAAACCACAGGGATGTCTCCCAACCCCGAGAAGGTGCTCTCTCAGGAGAAGGATGAGCATGTGGGCAGCAAGGCTCACACTACTGATTCTGCACAAGGTGTGGGTCAGGACAGTGTGAACAATGCTAAGACCTTCCCCACGGCAACTTTGGATGAGAAATCATCTAAGGGACCCAGGTGCCAAGAAACCAAGGGGATAGTAGGTGCTTCTGCTAGGCAGAAGGCCTCTACTAAAAGATCCCATGATCCTTCACGGGTGGTAAACACACCTAAAGGAGGCGAGGACAGATATAACTATGACGAATTGATGGATACCGTTGGCAATGTGAACTTGGATGTACTCAATCAGGTTATGGAAAAAAAGGCATTGAAAAAGGTGATCATTTCTCAACAGGGGCAGATAGACAAACTTAAAAAAATGGTGCTTAATTTGGTGCACACTAAGAAGAGAAAACAATTTGTATTGAAGAAAAGGGAAAGTGCTCATGATGCTTCCAAAAGGGGGAGAATGAAGAAGATGAAGTTGAGAAGGAGAGTTCAATTGGTATGGAATTTCAATTTGAGGGGGAGATTGGTGGTGAAGCTGAAAAGAAGGTTGAGGAGAATAAGAAGGATCAAGGTGTGAAAGCAGCAGAAACAATTGTGAAAGAAGCAGTAAGCCAGCCAGCAGTAGAAACTGAAGAAGCAGTAGTAACTACTGAACCAGAAGTAGAAACTGCTAAAGCAGTAGAAACAAAGAAAGCAGCAGCAGAAACAGGAATGTGTATGGAAGAAATTGAGATTGCAGAGACGTTGGTTAAGGAAAAGAATGATACTCCTAAGGCTACTCAAAAGGCTAAGGGAGTGGTGATTAAAGAAGGAGGCACAGAGAAGAAAAGGAAAGAAATCAATGTGACAGAGGCCAAGAAGAAAGGGAAAGAAAAGATGGTTGAGCCTGTGAAACCATTAAAGAAGCAGAAGCAAATAGAATTGGATGCAGAATTGGCTAAGAAAATGCAAGAAGAACAAGAAGCTCTTTCTTTGAAAGTAGCAAAGGAATTGAATGCATAGTTTGAGAAAGAATTTGAAAAGGAGGATGAGATCCAAAAAGCCAAAGACATAAAGCTTGCAAGAGATTTGGCAACAAGGCTTAATGAAGAATACCAGAAGAGTTTGAAGACTGCTGCAAAGAGGGTTACAATGAAAGCAACAAGACAAAGACAACCTTCAAAGACCTTTCTAGCTACACAGGAAAGAAGGAAGATGATAAACTTCTTGAAAGGATCTGTTGGAGTTCCTGAAGGGATGTTTACTAAAATGTCTTTTGGCAGGATAGAAGAACTGTACAAAAAGGAGATGGCCAAGCTGCAAGGAGATTTCAATCAGAGAGTTGAATTTGAAAGAATGATGAAAGAAATACATGATCTAAACATTCAACAGCCTTTTCCTGACAGTGAAGAAGGTACTCCTACTAAAGAAAAGGTAGAAGTTAAGAAGGAAGAGACTCTAGCTCAGAAGATTGGAGCTGTCAAGAGAATGAAGTCAATTGCTACAAAGACAAAGGCAAAAAGGCCAAGAACTGATGAAGGTGAGAAAGAGCAGGGCAGTGAAATAATGGAAGCTGAATCACCAAGAACTACAGATGCACCTCCTGTGCCTGCTACTCCAGTTAGTTCAATGCTTCCAAAGATTATCTTTTGGGATGTATGTGTGGAGAAAGACAATCACTTTCTCAGGATCAAAAGAGCAAATAAAAGATTTGGGATCTATACAAGTTTTCATCAGTTCATGCAAAAGTGCTCAAGAAGTGACTTGGAAGAAATGTATTCTGTTGGGATGAACCTGTATGAAGACAGGATTCAGCAAGGAGCTCAGGATGATACAAGGCTGATTATGGAATGGTTGTGTCTTATGTTTGAACCTGACAAAATACAACTTGAAAAGCAGAATGTGTTGAGATGGCGTTTGCTAAAGCAATATGGAGCTTATGCTTTGTTTATGTCAGAGGCAAAGATAGAGTATTATCTGGTGGAAAAGCAGTATAAGCATGATGTGATCAGATTGAAAGGAATGCTGCAATTAAAGCTAAGTGGTGAAAGAGGATCAGAAATGGAGAAGTATTTAATCCAGTTACTCAAAGAGCAGAATCAACAAGAGAAACATAAATCACAAGAGCAGCAGAAACAAGCAGAGTATGTTGAAACTCAAGAGCAAAGTCAAGAGCAATCAAGTCAATAACCTCCAGAATAGCAAAGACAATCTGATGAGCAGTGTTTTTGAAAGCATCATGAAGACCTTATTCTGAAGAACTTAACTTCTTGATTTCAAAAGTTAAGTTAGGGGGAGATTGTTGGGTCTGAAATATACTAAGTCTGGATAGTGCTGCTGAGTCTTAAAGATTACTACTGCTGAAGAAATTAGAATTTCTACTTGAAGAGATTACTACTGCTAGTAGTATTAGTACTGCTTGGAGAGTTAGTACTACTAGTTTGAAGTTACTACTGCTATCATATTAGTACTGCTGATGATAAGAAGATTTTGATAGAAAAATTAATGCTGCTGAGGTTGATAAGGATGGTTTGTTACTTGAAGCGAAAGACAAGGAACTAAAGATAAGTATGGAATGGATGTAGAAGATAAATATTTCTTTACTAATTATCTTGTAATATGATTTGTATATATAGTCTAGAAGTCTTAGATGTTTGAAGATATATACATCTTTTGTGTTTCAGAGAGAATTAGCCTCAAGATTATTAGTGATCCTTTCATTAGAGAAGTTTTGAACGTCTGTTGAGCCTGTTCAACAGATTGAGGCTTTATTTGTAATCATCAAGTTAATTCAATAAAACTTGTGATTTGAAGTAATACACTGTTTCATTGATATCTTGTTAAAGTGTTATTCCGCAACTTCTTTAACAAAGTTTCTGAGTATTTATTTAAATTCTTGTTTTGAATTTCGATCCTGACAATGAGGATGATATACTTTATTCAAACCTTAATATACGTGAAGGGAGATCTAATATTAACAAGTTACACCATATGAGACGGTTGACCTTGATGAACATTACAACGAACTCCATCCCAAAGGCCCGACACACTTAAAGACTCCCTCCCAGGCATTACTTCAAGCGACGAAGATCCTAGTGCCTCCCTCTCAGGTAACACCTCTAGACTTCACCCTCTAGTGCATACTTGTAAGTTTCTGGTCGTAAAACATGGATACCGAGGTTCAACCCTGCAATACCTAATTGACCACAAAAAACAGACTGACTTACATGCCTATGGATCTAATGCAACATAGTCTAACATTACATGACTTCACAAGAATGACCAACGCACTCGAGCATGTAATAAACATCAATATGCAACACGGTGCATTAGCGTGTAAACCATAACCGGCTATACATTGAGCCATCAAAACCGAACAAGTGTCCTCAAGACTCTTTTAAGTCAATACCGAGCCAAAATGCTCAAAACTCTTTTTGACCAATGAATAACAATCCCCAAATAAATAGCGCCCTCGACTCACATCATGCATACACATTCCAAAATACATGTGCATACTCCAATACAGTTTAAATTGGGACAAATTACTTTCCAAATGATATTATATCATTTACTTGTTCAAAACGTCCCATAACACAAAATTAAGCATTTCTCTAAAACAAACACTAAAAATGTCTTTTAACCAAATAATCACATTTATGCAATAAATCATCAAAACACGTCCATTTACGACTCATTTATCAAGATGCCCAAAAATCACAAATATGGGTATTTTACAAGGTTCATAAAACCAAACTTCTCAAATAATCAAAACCTATCAAATGACTCTACAAATGATAATTTCACGTTAAACACATAAGCACTTTAAAAATAAACATTTTGGCATGTACAAGTTTTCACAAATCAACTTGAACTCACCTCGCTAGGTTAAGTTAAATCTAAGATCCAAATCCAACCATTAGCCTCCAATAGTGTAGATTCTTCCACTTTCAAGTCATCACCAACAATAAGCAAGGGTTTCCAAATAACCCATTTCTCCAAATCTAAAAGAAATGAACCACCAATAAGTGAAATCTTTAGATCTACAAGGATCCTTACACCAATGTTTGGATTATACAATAGATTTACCTCAATCGAAACTTAAAGCCTTCAAATCCACCATTCTCAAGAAATCCTCCATCCCTAACATAGCCAAGCCTCAAGCCACCAAAACCTTGATCTTCCTACGGTAGATTCATACCAAAGTGTTTCAAAATCAATTCTTCAGTTCCCCAAAATCACACCAATGAAAGGATAGAAGTCGCGGGCTATGTTAGAAAAACTCTGAAAATGGGGATTAAATCGTCAGACTGATTCTGACGGCCTTGGTCGCGACCTCAAATCGCGGGCCAAATTGTGTGTACTCCTGAGTTGCAGACTACAGTGAGTTACGCTGGCCTAGCCGCAACTTGAGGACGCAGGCCAAGTTGCGCGCATCGCTTGACATGTCTTCCCGCACCTCGTGCTTCGACCGTTCCTCTTGGTCGACTGCTAACTGTTTCCTTGGCTGATCATTGACCGTTCCTTAGAGAAATACGGGTGTTACAATCCTCCCAATCTTAAAAGAGATTTCGTCCTCGAAATCTGGCACCGGACAAAGACACACACGTCGAGTTAGCTGGACCAATTGGTTATTCATCACAAAAAGGGATGTCCCCATGATACCTTGCCTTGCATACGAAAAAGATTACTTCCCATTTCGGGTTATCACTATATTTCTCATCACGAGTTGCCATAAACCCGATCTCAAAGGTTGATACATCTTATCATTTTCCTATTATTAAAATATCGGTTGTCCCTCAACATTAGGTTGCCCATAATCCCTCAAGAGTAACTTACGATCTTAAATAATCACTTTCACCAAGGGTATCCCAAGAGAACTTCGCCCTTGAATACCTCTACTCGTCTCTCATCGAACCATGCTACACCCTTTTTCTTGCCTTCAAGTCTATATCAACCCTTGCAGAAATGATCCAACCACCGCTGACTAATCTTTTTTAGATTCCAAGTACTCGTAACCACTTTGGCTTGACTCGAACGGTAAGGAATCCGTATAAAATGATTGAGTCGACCACTCGTTGTTGTTATCAAACGATATTTCTAAATTCAGCAAATCAAGGCCTCCTCAATGATTGATTTCCACTTAAGGCCTACCTCGACACTCTTACCAAAATTTTCCAATAATCCATACCATAAAAGATTTACCGTCCCTTTCTTGACGACATTTTCCTAACAATTAGGTTGGTCTAATCCAATCCACAATATATCTGTTTCCTCCAAACTGACAGAAGCACAGCCTCTGCAGAAAGAGGACCGCACCAACCCCACGGTTACACAACCCCATAGTGCATTTGAGCATCAATGGACAAACCAACGAAAAACTTGCCGATTACAGGAGTATCAATGATCGATCCCTAAGTATCATCATCTAGTTCCCTTAATGTTACCACTTAACTTGCAAACACACCAGATTCAACGGATGTGCACTGAGACACACTAAGGGTTATTATCCTCAAAATCGAGTTTCAACACATCTCCTCAAAATGACTATACTTGAAAAGTGAGTGCACCACCATATAGTCCATTCCAGACTTGCATTGACGAGTTAAAGTTGACACCTATTATAACACTAAAATTTAAATGTTATATATACAACAAACGAATTACCATATTCTCTTCATTCCTGAAGACTTACCCGGATGGCACACATCCATCCCATACATGATGTCGAAATTTAACCCATTAATTCATCTCTAACCGCCAGTAATTAACCACCTAAAGCTTTAACCCGCATTTTTACCGAACAAAATGATCACCACTTAAATAACGGAAGGAGGCATAAATCTAATACATCAAATATTCCTGCGTGCTCCGATTCACAAAACTGTATTCCCATAATTCAAAACTAACCACCAGCAGTCAATCAAAGCTTCAATTCCCAAGGACTCCTCTAATCCCTAATTACAACTCGCTCTACAGGGTTTGTCAAGATCGAAATTCTAAACAAGAATTTAATTAACACTTAGAAACTTTGTTAAAGAAGTTTGCGGAATAACACTTTAACAGTAAATCAATGAAACAGTATATGGATCAAATCACAAGTTATATTGAATTAACTTAATGATTACAACCACAGCCTCAATCTGTTGAACAAGCTCAACAGACGTTCAATACTTCTCTAAAGAAAGGATTTCTAAGAATCTTGAGGCTAATTCTCTCTAAAACAAAAACGTATCAATAATGTATCTCTGTCAAATATTTTCTATGCTAAGACTTCTAGACTATATATATACAAAACATATTACAAGATAAATATGAAAACATAATTGATCTTCAGCATCCAGTCCATAATTATCTTCAATCTCCTAGTCTTTCGCATTAAGCAATCAATCTATCTTTATCTTCATAAGCAGCATTAATCTTTCTAGCAGTATTAACTTCTTCAGCAGTACTAACCATGCTTGCAGTAGTAATTCTTCAAGAAGTACTAACTACTAGCAGTATTAACTATCAAGCAGTATTAACTACTAGCAGTAGTAATCCTGTAGGTAGTAGTAATACTTAAGTAGCAGTACTAAAGTCCTCAGCAGTATTAATTCTTTAATACATAGCAGCACTAACTGGACTTAGCACATTTTAACCCAACAATCTCCCCTAACTTAACTTTTCAAAACAAGAATTAAGTTCTTCAGAAAGTGGTCTTCATGATGCTTTCAAAAACAATTGCTCAGTTCCCCAGATTAGGATCCAATCCTACACTTTGATTGATGGTTCTTCTTATCACTATTCTTGCCATTTCTGAACCTTTAGGGCAGACCAACTTTGCTTTCAGCATCCTCTCCACCTTTACTTTGTTGTGGTCATACACCTTATCAACCAAGTAGTATTCATGGAAACTTTTGTCAATTGTTATAACATAAACTCCACATCTTTCAAAAAGCATCCAGTTGTCAATACTTTTGAAACCATTTTCATGATGCACACCTTTGATAATATATTCAATCTTAACAGGATCAAACATCATGCATAAATACTCCATGGCCATCTTTATTATGCTCATTCCAGCTCTTTTCAGCAAGTCACCATAAAGATTCAGACCAACCTTATACAACTCCTCCAAATTTGTTCTGGAACAGCTTTTGATGATCTTTCCCCAGGTTGAATAAACTTCATACTGATCACCCATTCTCTTGATTCTGATGTATTCTTTTCTTTTGTCCACCAAATGATCCCAATGAATGATTTCAGGAGCATTCACTAAGAGAGGATCAGCTTTCACTTGTTCTTCATCTGTAACTGTCATGTATAAATCAAACAGCTCAGGCTGTCTTGATTGTTCTTGACTCTTCTCTTGATTTTCAACCTCCTCAGCTTGTTTCTTCTGCTCTACAGAAGGTGCAACAGTAGGTTCTGATGGTTCTGCATTCATTTTTTCACTTTCCTTTTCTTTCTCCACTTCTTCAGTCCTTGGCCTTTTTGCCTATTTCTTTGAAGCAATAGACTTCATTCTTTTGACAACTTTAATCTTATGGGCTAGTGTTTCTTCTTTCTTGACTTCTGCCCTTTCTTTTGTAGGAGTGCCTTCTTCTCTATCAGGAAAGGGTTGTTGAATATTCAGATCATGTCTTTCTTTTATTTTCCTTTCAAACTCAACCCTCTGACTGAAGTCTCCTTGAAGCTTGGCCATCTCCTTCTTGTATAATTCCTCAATTCTGCTGAAGGACATATTGGTAAACATTCCTTTAGGAACTCCAATGGATCCTTTCAGGAAGTTGATCATCTTTCTTATTTCTTGATTGGCTAGGAATGTTTTTGAGGGTTGTCTTTTCTTTGAAGCTTTCATGGTAACCCTCTTCACAGCAGTTTTCAAGATTTTCTGATACTCTTCATTTAGCCTTTTTGCCAGATCCAATGCAATCTTTCTGTCTTTAGCAGTTTGAATCTCATTCTCCTTTTCAAGCTCTTCTTGCAGCTTCTTTGCCAACTCAGCATCCAAGTCAATTTGCTTCTGCTTTTTCACTGATTTCTCAGGCTCAACCATTTTCTCTTTCCCTTTCTTCTTTGCATCTGACACACTGGCCTTTGTCTTTTTCTTCTCTGATTCACCTTCTTTGATCACCACTCCCTTAGCCTTTTGAGTGGCTTTAGGAGTGTCATGCTTTGCCTTAACTAGAGTTTCAACAATCTCTATCTCTTCCATTGACATTCCAGTTTCTGCTGTTGGTTCATTTGTTTCTACTGTTGACTAAGTTTCTGTTGCTTTATCAGTTTCTGCTTCTTTTTCTGTTTCCTTCTCCCCCTTCTTTTCAGATTCACCATTAAACTTCCCCTCAACTTGAAATTCCATTGCCTCTGAACTCTCCCCCTTTTTGAAGCATCATGTGCACTTCCTCTTCTCTTCAAGACATAGTGCTTTTTCTTATTTTTATGCACCAAACTGAGTACCATCTTCTTTAGTTTGGCTATCTGCTCTTGTTGAGAAATAATCACCTATTTCAACTCCTTTATCTCCTTACCTTGATTGATGACATCCAGATACATATTTTCAATGGTTTCCATCAATTCATCATAGTTATATCTGTCCTCACCTCCTTTAGGTGTGTTGACCACCCTTGAAGGATCCTTGGATCTTTCAGTAGAAGCCTTCAGCCTAGCAGAAGCACCTTCTACCCCCTTGGTTTCTTGGCACCTGGGAACCTTAGATGATTTCTCATCTAAAGTTGCCATAGGGAAGGTCTTAGATATGTTTACACTGTCCTGATCCACACTTTGTGCAGAGTCAATAGTGTGAGCCTTGCTGCCCACATGCTCTTCCTTCTCCTTAGAGAGCACCTTCTTGGGGTTGGGAAACACCCCTGTGGTTTCCCTTTGGATATTCTCTAATGGAGAATGCTCCATTAGAGGGCTTGCAGGCTGTTGGGGTGAAGATACAGGAAGGGAAGGAACCTTCTGTACCTTTTTCCTTACATATGTTTTGGTGATGGGGGAAATTGGCTTCACAATAGGGATCTGAGGAGGATCATTAGAAATGAATGGTGTGGGTAGGTCATCAGTGGGTTGGTCAGATGTGGGCTTTGACCCGGATGCCTCACCATGGGCAAGAGACACACCCATCATTGTAGAGAACAATGGAGTGTCTTGTCCAGAAAAGTCCTTACTAGGCCTTTTCATGTTAGAGAACACCTTCCCTTTGGGAGGTTTAGGTACATATACCTCTTGAAAAGAGGGTAAATTCGTCAATTCTTTGTTTAGTACTTCTTGTACAAACCTTGGATACATATAAATTCTTTTTGTTTTGGTTTTGGTATCCAAGTTTGACATTAGATCATTCAAAATCATTTGTGAAAAATTAAACTTTCTGGAGGTTGCTAAGCAGACAAGGGCATAAGCTATGGTACTGCTGAACTCACTCCATCCAGTTGTTTTGCGAGAAATACAATGCTGAAGGGTATGAACAAAGAATCTCCACTGAGGGGAAAATTTGCTCTTGAAGAACTTGTAAACCTCAGTGGGACCTTCATACCCCATGCGTCAAATTTCGAGAAATAGGTCTTCCTTTGGGAGAGAAGATATACCTGATGCATCATCTAGACGTAGATGATTGCGAATACAACTTTCTGTAATTGTGATGGATTTATCACAGACCCTGGATTGGATGGCCTGATTGCCATTGACAATCTGAACGGAGGCATTGGTCCAGAATTGACGCAGATGTTCCACATAGATTGTGGGATTGACTGTGAGTGCATTGGCAATGTGGGATGCTTTCAGGAAATCCACGATTTCTTCAAAACCCTCAGCTTGTTTGGGTTTCTGTAGCATTGCAAGTTCATTGTGATCGTCCACAAATTCCAGTCCTGCCATCGTTCTTGGGTTCGAAACAACCCTAGGGTTTATGCACTGGGAAGCAAGAATTCGAGAAAGAGAGAAATGAACACTCGTAGGAAATTCAAAGAGCCGTTTGGATTTTGGCGGTCAGAGAGGGTACTTATAGGTGGAGGGTTTCAGTTAAAAGTAGTACTAAGTACTCTTGCAGGATTAACAAGCCCGCAGTACTAACCCATATCAGCAGTAGTAACACATACCAGCAACATTAACATAGACTAGCAGTATTAACACTGTCTGGCAGTAGAAATATAGTAAGCAGTAGTAACATTGCATTGGCAGTATAAACCACCAAGCAGTATTAACCACACTTAACCATATTTGAACTGTCAGTAGGATTAATAATGAGAACAATATTAACTTAACTAGAGGTACTAAGTTTCTAATCAGCAAGGTAATCTGAAACACTTAAACACACATAGTTAGCAGCACCATGCACAATACATTATGAGAAAGTAAGCATGAAAGAGGCTATACAGAAATGGTACATAAAGAGAATCAAAAGAGGCTTATTCAGTGTTTATCATGCCTACACTTGTGACCAAGAATGTGAATCTGCCCACATCAAAAGCTTTGGTGAATAGATCAGCAAATTGGTTACTTGTGTGTACTTTCAAAACCAGAATTAGCTTCTTTTCATTGCAATCTGTAATAAAATGGTACCTGATTTCTATATGCTTGGTTTTAGAGTGCTTGACTGGATTCTTAACAATGCTTATAGCACTGTTGTTATCAATGAAGATTGGAGTGTGAAGAAAAGTAACACCATAGTCCAACTTCTGATTCTGAATCCATAGCACTTGAGAGCAGCAACTTGCAGCAGCTATATACTCTGCTTCTGTTGTAGAGGTGGACACTGTGGTTTGCTTTTTACACTGCCATGAAACTAGTCTTGAACCCAAAAACTGACATCCTCATGATGTAGACTTTCTATCCAAGTTTGCACCACCCAAATCACTATCTGAATATGAAATTAGATCAAATGGTGAGTCATGAGGATACCAAAGACCCAACCTAGGTTGTCCTTTGAGATATATGAAGATCCTCTTGACTGCTTGAAAATGAGATTGCTTAGGTCTTACTTGAAATCTGGCACACACACATACAACAAACATAATATCTGGCCTTGAAGTTGTTAGATACATGAGGGAGCCTATCATAGATCTATAATGATGAACATACACATCCTCCCCCTCAAGATCTGTAGTGATCTGTTTGTGTGTTTCCATGGGTGTGCTTGTAGGCTTTGAATTTGAAAATCCAAACTTTGTAAGTATATCCTGCACATACTTGGATTGACTGATGAAGATGCCATTTTTCTTTTGTTTAACCTGTAGCCCAAGGAAGAAGGTGAGTTCACCCATAGAGCTCATCTTGAATCTTTTGTGCATCAACTCCTCAAATTCCTTGCACATATAATCTTTTGTGGATCCAAAGATGATATCATCCACATATATTTGAACAAGTAGGATGTCCTTCTTCTTCCTCTTTCAAAACCATTTTCCAAGAGATAGGTAGACAAAGTGTCATACCATGCTCTTGGTGCTTGATGTAGCCCATAGAGTGCCTTCTTTAGTTTGTATACTTTGTCAGGAAAGGTAGGATTCTCAAACCCTGGAGGCTGACAAACATACACTTCATCATCAATTTTCCCATATAGGAATGCACTCTTGACATCCATCTGAAATACTCTGAACTGCATGAAAGAAGCATAGGCAAGAAACAGCCTAATTGCCTCAATTGTGGCTACTGGTGCAAACACTTCTTCATAATCTATCCCCTCTTCTTGTGTATACCCTTGTGCCACAAGCCTGGCCTTATTCTTTATCACAATTCCTCTCTCATCTTTCTTATTTCTGAAAACCCATTTAGTACCAATTGCCCTTTGTCCTTGTGGAAGATCAACCAGATCCCACACATTTTGTAACTCAAACTGCAACAGCTCCTCTTGCATTGCTTCTATCCAGCTTGGTTCTTTCATTGCATGATAGGCCTTCTTTGGTTCAATCTGAGATAGAAAACAAGATAACAACCCTGACTGCAGGTCTTTCAATCCTCCTAACTTACTTTGATGCCTTGTGATCCTAGGAGTATTGATATCACCAATCACCAACTGAGGAGGATGATTTTTTAGAGTTCTTGTTTGATGTGAAACCTTCTCATTGATATTTGCATCCAGATTATCCAGATTAGAGTCATTCTTCTCAGGAGTGCTTCCACCAAATACTGAAGAATTTTCTTCATCAGTATCATCTTATGACAGTATGGGCATCTCAGGACCTGTGTTTCCTGAAGGATGAGCATCCTCTTTATCACTCTTATTCTCTTCATCAAATTTATCCTCTTCATTTTGTTCTGGGACAGACTCCTCTTTTTCTGAATCATCCATCTTTTCTGGTTGACAAATTCAACAGGATCAACTGTAGGTATAGGAAACAGCACAAACTCTGGTTTTTGTGCTTGTTTCTCTTCTGAACTTGTTCCTGCAATTTGTACATCACTGAAACCCAAAGAGTTAGTTAGTGAATCAATATCAAATAGCCAATCAGGACCTGCACCAGTTGGATTTGGTGTGTTCTCATTGCATTTGACATTGTCACTTTCCTCTATAATCCTTGAAGAACTATTGAATACTCTAAATGCCTTACTCTGAGAGGAGTATCCAACAAGGAATCCATTCTCAGCTTTGCTTTCAAACTTGCCTAAATGAGATTTGGTATTGAGGATTGTGCAAGGACACCCAAAAGGTTTGAAAAATCCAATAAAAGGTTTCTTCTTTTTGAAAAGTTCATAAGGTGTCTTACCTTCAAATTTGACTACTAGAACTCTGTTTTGGACATAACAAGAGTATTAACTGCTTCTGTCCAAAAAGTAATAGGTAATTTTGAATCTGCCAACAGAGATCTAGCAGCCTCAATCAATGTCCTATTTCTCCTCTCAACAACACCATTCTGTTGAGGAGTTCTAGGAGCACTGAATTGTCTCTCAATACCTTTAGTCTCACAAAAGTTGTGTAAGACACTGTTTTTAAATTCAGTTCCATTATCATATCTGATGACTTTAACTCTTAGATCTGTTTGGTTTTCAATCCTAAGAACAAAGGATTTGATCAGTCCACTTGTCTCATCCTTAGTCCTCAGAAAATACACCCAAGTGAATCTAGAGAAGTCATTAACAATGACTAAGCAATAGGATTTCTTACCAATACTCATCACATTTGTAGGAACAAAAAGATCCATATGTAATAACTGAAGAGGTGATGAGATTGTGTTTATTTCTTTGGCCTTATGAGAAGTTTTGTGCTGCTTGCCTTTAAGACATGCAACACAATGATCATCACATGAAAACACTTTTTTAGGCAAACCTCTTGCAAGGTTGTTTTTCACAAGATTGTTCATAGTTTTAAAATTCATGTTACACATCCTTCTGTGCCAAGGAGATGATTCATCTAAAGAAGCTTTTGAAAACAGACAGTTTAGTGATGAATCAGATAGAACTCTCTCTAGGAGTTCTTTCTAGGAGTTCTAAGTAGTATCATATTTTCATCAACTACCTTGAATCCTAGAGCAAGGATAATACATTCAGTATCATTAAATAATATACTATGTTTCTTGTCACATACCTGTGATACACTTAACAGGTTGTATCTTAATTGCTCAACATAGTAGACATCCTCAAAAGTCATCTTACCATTTGATACAGTACCTTTACCACTTATCTTACCTCCTGCTGGATTGTCACCAAAAGCAACACGTCCTCCATCAAACCTTTTGAAATTTTGAAGGCATTACATGTTACCTGTCATGTGCCTAGAGCAACCACTGTCTACATGCCAAATGCTCTTCCCCTTGAGCTGTTGGTTACCCTGCACATAAGATAGAATAGTTAGTTTCTTAAGGGAACCCAAGCCAAAGTGGTCTTGGGTTGCCCTTTCTCATCAATATACTCATATTCATTAAGCTTAGTCTTGATGAGATGATTAGAGTCAGGAATCTCATGGTTGGAATACTTTGTCTTAATTATAGGCTTGGCAGTATTAACACTGGTAGCAATACTATCCTTGTTAGCAGTGTTAACTTGGTCAGCAGCACAAACTTTGTTAGTAGTACTAACCTCATTAGCAGTACTAATTTGGTCAGCAGTACTAACTCTAGTAGTAGTAATAACTTTATTAACAGTACTAACTTGGTCAGCAGTAGTATTGCTATCAGCAGCACTATTTCTGTTAGCAGTACTATTTGAGGTAGCAGTACTAACAGGTTTAGTTTCTTTTGGAACCCAAATTAAGACAAAGTTGTTTGCTTTCCTATTCTTTGAGTTACTCCTTGATTTGGTTGGAGTATTTTCTTTTGCTTTAGCAAACTCATTCTGAATATGAGATTTTGTAGTACCAGTCTTCACTGGTGTTGTTCTCACATTCTCAGCCATGTGGTTCCTTGATCTTCTTGATTACTTCCTATAACCAACAGAATATTGATGTTGTCTTTGAAAAGTAAATCTTTGGTTAATAGGATTGAAATAGCAGTGTTTGGCTAAATGATTTAACTTGCCACAAATAAAACAAGGCTTTGGTCTATTGACTTTTCTAAGATCAATTCCTTGTTTTTGAGCCCACTGGTTATTTCTGTTTCTCTGATTTCCCTTTATTTTATCATGTTGATGGGGCTTGTTCTGTTGACAAGTACAGGGTTGTACAACATTAGTTTGCATATAGTGATCTCCCTGTACCTTCTCCTTCCCTTTCCTGGAGGTCTCAGCTTTCTCACTCTTACCAGTCTTTTCCCCAGTCTTAGGCTTCTCCACTTTCTCACTCTTAACAAATGGTTTACCTCCCCTTTCATTTGTAAGAATGTAGTTTTCTAAGGGAACTTCTTTCTGGTCTACCTTGTTCTCTTCTTCAAATTCTGCCTCAACCACTATAGTGTCTAAAGGATCTACTTCCGTGGCTCCTTCAGGTAAGTCATTCTTATCTTCCCTTTCTAAGAGGTCTGAAGTGGGTGGAATATAGTTGTTATTGTAAGGTGGAGGGGTGGTATTATATCCTATACCTCTCTTCAGTTTGTCATGAACTTGAGATTTGAGAAAAGTGTCCATTGCTTTAGAGGCATTGGAAAACTTCTCAATGTCTAACTTGGCTTTCTCAAATTCACTTCTGACTTTCTCACATTCTTCCCTAGCCTTCTTTAGCTTAATATCTAACTCGTTTTTCTCCCACTTCCAATAGTTTTGATCATATGAATGTTGAAGTTCATTGGCCTGATATGCCTTAATTTGTTCTTCAAAATTCACAATGATCAAGTTAGACTCTCTCCTATGTTTCTCCAGTCTTTTAAGATCATCACTCATGCTCTGATTGTGATCCCTGTATTTCTTAAGAGTTTCAAGACAGGCTTTAGTACAAAGTTTAGATTTTACCTCTGTGGGAATTGCAGTGCTTGAAGACTCTGAAACCTTTGCCATCAGTGCTTGATTCTGAATTGCCTCTTCTGCTTGATCACTCCAATCAAATCCCATTCCATCTTGTGAGACAAGAGCTTGAGATGGGTTCCAGTTGTTGGTGGACTTTGATTGTTGATTGTTTCTCCCATGTTGTTGAGGGATTCCTCCTCAACATTCACTTGCAAAGTGTCCCAGTTTATGACACTTGTAGCATTCCACCTTTTGATTTGTCAAATCCAACACCATCTTCTCTTCTCATGACAAAGTTGTTTCTTCCAGTTCTTTTAATGAATCTTTTGACTCTCATTGTGAGCATTGCCATTTGCCACTTGATATCCATCTCTTCAAGATCATCAACATTGATCTGTTCCAGATCATCATTAATAAGAGAAGATTTTGCATGACTAGCAAGGAAAGCTTCCAAAACAGAATCATTGGATCCATCCTGTTTTCAGCCATGAGCAGTATTAACTGATTCAGTAATAGCAGAAGAGTCAGCAGCATATGATAAAAGAGAAGCATTGTAAGAGTATCCATATGGCTTCTTCTTAGATTCAACTTCTGCTTCAAACACCCTGAGATCATTGTAGAGATCATCAAGTTCCTTATCCTCCAGATTATCATTCTGTCTGAATGATACAGTGTACATTACCCATTATTCACCAAGAGATCTTAGAAACTTTCTGTTGACATCATCCTGGTCCATCTTAACACCAACAGTAGCCAATTCTCTAATCAGCTTGTTGAACCTATAAAAGGTTTGAGTCATAGACTCATTCTTTGTAGACATGAAGTTTTCATACTGTTCATTGAGAATAGCTTTTTGATTTCTCTTTGTGCTTTTGGTACCTGAAAACCTCTTCTCTAGCGCATTCCACAAGATTCTGGCATCAGCACAGTTGCAAAACTGGTGTTGGTATTCATTAGGAATTGCCAAGAGCAGAGTGCTCAAGGATTTCATCTCAGTCTGCCTCATCTTTCTTTCTCCATCAGTCTTTGGTGGAGGTCTCTTTCCATCTGCTCCCATCTCTCCTTCATTGGAGGGACCATTCTCAATGATGTCCCACATTGAGTAGTCTGTAAGAAGTATATACTGCTTGATCCTAATTTTCCACATGTCAAACTCATTAGGTTTGAGCATGGGAACCTTTGAAACGAGAACACTATCGTGTGATCCGTCCATGATGATTATTGCTTTCTGAGTTCTTTTACTCTGATACCACTTGTCAAGATCGAAATTCTAAACAAGAATTTAATTAACACTTAGAAACTTGGTTAAAGAAGTTTGCGGAATAACACTTTTACAGTAAATCAATGAAACAGTATATGGATCAAATCACAAGTTATATTGAATTAACTTAATGATTACAACCACAGCCTCAATTTGTTGAACAGGCTCAACAGACGTTCAATACTTCTCTAAAGAAAGGATTTCTAAGAATCTTGAGCCTATTCTCTCTAAAACAAAAACGTATAAATATTGTATCTCTGTCAAATATTTTCTATGCTAAGACTTCTAGACTATATATATATACAAAAGAGATTACAAGATAAATATGAAAACATAATTGATCTTCAGCATCCAGTCCATAATTATCTTCAATCTCCTAGTCTTTCGCATTAAGCAATCAATCCATCTGTATCTTCATAAGCAGCATTAATCTTTCTAGCAGTATTAACTTCTTCAGCAGTACTAACCATGCTTGCAGTAGTAATTCTTCAAGCAGTACTAACTACTAGCAGTATTAACTATCAAGCAGTATTAACTACTAGCAGTAATAATCCTGTAAGCAGTAGTAATACTTAAGTAGCAGTATTAAACTCCTCAGCAGTATTAATTCTTTAATACATAGCAACACTAACTGGACTTAGCACATTTTAACCCAACAGGGTTTAACCCTATGCCTCTATTGAGTTCAAGGTTTTTCAACTAATATGCCAATTTGAAGTTTTATAAGACTTCTAAATGCAAAAGCTTTATAACAATTAATCGTACGAATAAAAATCCACTATTTTTACTCGGTAAGTGTACAAAATGGTCACAAACGCCACACATATAAAACCATTGTGGAAAATATTTTGACTGCTAATCAAGCTAATACTGATACCAACAAAAGGTATTTCAACAAACTTTTCAAAGGAACCGCTATGGTCCCAACACGCGTCAATTGTTCCACGTATAAAAATAATTTATGTACTAAAACAATACATGACAAGGCGCTCACACAAAACTCCAAAAGGGAAATTCACATAATCAATTTCCAAAAGTTTCTCAGTTAACCATATAACGACATGGGATAAAATCCCCAACAAGACTCACATGAAATAAATTTATCCTTTAACCCATAAACCAACGCACGCAAAAAACTTAGTCTAAACATTTCAAGGTTCACCCATGCGTCACAAACATCGTAAAATAATACTACATAAAACTTAACAAAACTCAGACGGAATCTAATTCCCAAGAAAACTCAAACACTAAAATAGTTGACGGCAACTATTCGTCCAAGGCCTTAACATATGTGGAGGAGATCCAATGTTATGGTCATAAGTCATAGTTACCTGTCCAAGGCTCTACACAATGTCACTATACAAACATCACAATATCCGAAAATAGCGTTAGACAACAATGAGAACAAAGAAAGTCTCAACAAAGTTTGCAACCTTATGCAATCAAGTAGTTTTATGCATATTTAAAATCATGGTTTAAAACCTTGTGTGTACTAAACATCTTTCCAAATTTTGTAATGTAATTCCACAAGATGATTTGGAAACAAGAGAAAATAATTAATGCGATTCATTTTAGAAATAAATTTCGTCTATGAATTTGATCAACACTCAATGCCTCGAAACCACGCTCCTCAATTTCCTAGTCACGCTATCGTCATCTATATGCTCAAATATCTTAAGGCAATACTCGAGGATTTCATGAGTTCACCTCCCAATTACTCCGCGAATAATGTCGATCTCATAAGTCTATGGTTCTAATCCAACCGATAATTTCAACCTGAAACGGTCCACTCAAAGCACTCACCATGCTTACTGTGACCCTCAAGTGACATATGCCAAGATCATCAACCTCTCCTAACGGATACCCACTTAGAAACCTCTTCACTACCCCAACGGTCATCACATCAAAGTATTCCAAGCATACACATGTAACTTGTAGGTTCACCAAAACACTGGCCAGGTGTAATTATGAACGTACTGTATATGATCATCCTTGCTACTCTTAACGTAATTCTCGTCCCTAGTGTTTCCATCAACCTCAAAACATCCAATCTTAAAGTGCCTATTGGTGAATTTTTCTCTCTCGATCACTTAAAAGAACACTAGTTTGAGTCTAGGCATCCAAAATCAACACCTAAATCTCTCAAACTTAATCTCTGATACCAACTTGTAACACCCTCAAATTTAGTAAGAGCAACTAATTAAAAATTTTAAACATAGCATCAAAATAAGGGACCAAACTTCCTCTTATGATCCAAAACTCTATATGCCTCAAATACAAACTCTATAATTAACTTTGACAGATATTAAAATCCAATAATATACAGACTAAATTGAAGTCGGGTGTTACTCAACCCAAATACAAGCTACTCTCCTTAACCTCGTACGGAAGAATTCATCAAGTTACTCACTCCTTGGGCGCACCAGGGGCACTCCTCTCTTCACTGTGATACTAGAACTATTTCCAACCGGAACCTATTGCACATGCCGACAAATAAAAAGGTTAGGCTAATGCCTATTGAGTTCAAGAGTTTTACATGAGTAAATATATCTTTAAAAGAATGAACCTCCCTTGAAATCATGACCTTTCAATTGATGTATTTTAAAAGGTGGAAAAAACTCTTTTCCAATATCATGCACTTTCAAAGATAGACACATCATTACAAACATTCTTTATAAATTGATGCAACTAAAACTTACTCGAAACGTTAATATGAATTAACTCCCATTTAAGAAACGTGGATAAAACTTTGCACCCCAAAACACCCAAGCGTGGGTGGGACAAAATACACAACCCATAAATACTCACACGACCATAAACGAAAGGAAACCAAATATCCAAACATGGGGATGACATACTTCATTCAAACCTTAATATACGTGGAGGGAGATCCAATATTAAGGTCCTCATTTATTGTCGGCCACAAAAGACCAAAGATAATAAAGTAAGATGTCAACATATAAGATATATCCGTTGAGAGTGGAGGAATACAAAATTATGCCACTCTTGCAACGTTAATCGCATGACACCTTACGACATACCAGCCCAAGTGTCCCTACGACTTCTTAACAAGTTACACCATAAGACACGGTTGACCTTGATGAATATTACAACAAACTCCATCCCGAAGGCCCAACACACTTAAACACTACCTCCTAGGCATTACTTCAAGCAGCGGAGATCCTAGTGCGTACCTCTCAGGTAGCACCTCCAGACTCAACCCTCCAGTGCCTACTTGTAAGTTTTCGGTCGTAAAATATGGATATCGGGGTTCAATCCCGCAATACCCAATTGACCATCCAAAACAGACTGACTTACGTGCCTATGGATCCAATGAAACACAGTCTAATATTATATGACTTCACAAGAATGACCAACGCACTCGAGCATGTAATAAACATCAATATGAAACACGGTGCATTAGCGTGTAAACCATAACCGGCTTTAAATTGAGCCATCAAAACTGGACAAGTGTCCTCAAGACTCTTTTAAGTCAATACCGATCCAAAAACCTCAAAACCCTTTTTGACCAACGATTAACAATCCCCAAATAATTAGCGCCCTCGACTCACGTCATGCATACACACTCCAAAATACATGTGCAGACTCCAATACAGTTTAAATTGGGAGAAATTACTTTCCGAATGATATTATACAATTTACTTCTTCAAAACGTCCCATAACACAAAATTAAGCATTTCTCCAAAACAAACACTAAAAATGTCTTTTAACCAAATAATCTCATTTATGCAATTAATCACCAAAACACGCCCATTTACGACTCATTTATCAAGATGCCTAAAAATCCCAAATATGGGTATTTTACAAGGTTCATAAAGCCAAACTTATCAAATAATCAAAACCCATCAAATGACTCTACGAATGACAAATTCAAGTTAAACATATAAGCACTTTAAAAATAAACATTTTGGCATGTACAACGTTTTCACAAATCAACTTGAACTCACCTCGCTAGGTTAAGTTAAACCAAGGTTCCAAATCCAACCATTAGCCTCCAATAGTGTAGATCCTTCCACTTTCAAGTCATCGCTAACAATAAGCTAGGGTTTCCAAATAACCCATTTCTCCAAATCTAAAAGAAATGAACCACCAACAAGTGAAATCTTTTGATCTACAGGGATCGTTACACCAAAGTTTGGATTACACAAGAGATTTACCTCAATCGAAACTTAAAGCCTTCAAATCCACCATTCTCAAGAAATTCTATCCCTAACATAGCCAAGCCTCAAGCGACCAAAACCTTGATCTTCCGACGGTAGATTCATACCAAAGTGTTTAAAAATCAATTCTTCAGTTCCCCAGAATCGCACCAAAGAGAGGACAGAAATTAGATGGAAGCAAGAATGAGAAAAACCCTAAAAATGGGGATTAAATCGTCAGACTAATTCCCGTGGCCTTGGACACGACCTCAATTCGCGGGCCAAGCCGCGCATTCTCTTGGGTTGCAGACTACAGCGAGTTACGCTGGCCTAGCCGCGGCTTGAGGTCGTTGGCCAAGTCGCGCGCGTCGCTTGTCATGTCTTCTCGCACCTCGTGTTTAGACCGTTCCTCGACCGTTCCACGAGGCCGACTGCTAACTGTTTCCTTGGTTGATCATTGATCGTTCCTTAGAGAAATACGGGTGTTACAATGATAAAGGTTTTTCTGTAAAATTTCTTGAAGAAAAATGTTCCATCCTTTCTACTTAGAACATTGAAATTCTTTCTGCATTTCATAAAAATAATGTCTATGTAATACACATGACTTCATCTCACTCACATACTTTTCAAATGTATGTTTCTTCTCTAAAACATTTTCTGAGCAAAACTGGTTATGGCACAAACGTCTATCTTACATAAACTTCAAAACTCTAAACTTGTTATCACAAATAGTTCTAGTAAAAGGATTTCCCTCTTTATTTTTCTTAAAAGATAAACTGTGTGGTCCTTATGAAAAAGGAAAACATACAAAGTCAAGTTTCAAGTCTAAGTGTTGTTTTTCCATCACTTCTCGTCATCTTCTTCGCATGGATTCTTGTGGACCAATGAACATTCTAAGTCTAGGTGCCAAGAAATACATTCTTGTCAATGTGGAAAAAATTTCAAGATATACATAGGTTATCTTCTTGTTTGCAAAAAGTGATGCTACTGAAGAAATCATTCAGTTCATCAAAAGAATTAAAGTTTTAAACAATACCTTTGTTAGAGAAAGAAGTGATAATGGCACTGAGTTCAAAAATTCAATCTTAGATAACTTTTGCTGAAACAAAGGTATTTCTTACAACTTTTTTGCAGCTTGAACTCCCCAACAAAACAGAGTTGTTGAAAGAAGAAATAGAACTCTTTGTGAAGTTAGAAGATCAATGATCAGTGATGCATGCTTACCCACTTACTTTTTGGTCGAATCTGTAAACACTGCCTGCTTCACTCAAAATCGTTCTACTGTTGTAAGGATACATCAGAAGACTACTTATGAACTCTTCCTTGGAATAAACCAAATATTGGTTTCTTTCATACCTTTGGATGCGTATGCTATATGTTCAATGATAGAGAATACCTTGGAAAATTCAACCCTAAATCCGATGAAGGAATATCCGTCAAGCCTACATAGTTTACAATAGAAGAATACAATGCATTGATAGATCAATACATGTCTACTTCGGTGAAAGCAACATTTCTCGACCCACCTCGACCGATACCTTCATTGAAGAAGAGCAAAATGATTGGATCTCTTCTAGTCTAATCATGTCTTTTCAACAATCCTTCTCAAACCCTCTTCAGGTATCATCCCCTAATCCTTCAACTCCTTTTGAACCTATCATTCAAAGATCTGAAGAATAAGAACCCCACAAAACTATGCTTACCACCAACTCCCTATCCGATGTCTACACTAATCCATTTTGCACTAGCTCTCTTGATTCCTCTCTTCTTCATATTATTCTTCCTGCCACCAAATGGACAAAAAGTCATCCCATTGACCAAATCATAGGAGATTGCCATAATGGAGTTAAAATCCGAAGATCAGCAAATATGTGTCTATATGTCAACTCCTCTCCATTTTAGAACCTAAAAGAATTGAAGAAGCCCTTGAAGATCAAAGTTAGGTAAGTGGCATGGAAGAAGAACTTGTTCAATTCGAGCGCAATAATGTTTGGAAACCGGTTTCTCCTCCTACCCACAAAACTATCATAGGTACAAAATGGATCATCAGAAAAAAATGGATGAACATGATTTCGTTATCAGAAACAAAGCCAGACTTGTAGTGTAAGGATACTGTCAAGAGGAAAGAATTCACTATGACGAAACCTTTGCTCCTGTTGTCGTACTTGAAGCCATTAGAATCTTCCTAGCTTATGCACCTTACAAGAACTTCAAAGTCTTCCAAATGGACGTCAATAGTGCATTTCTGAATGGAAAGTGTTAAGTCAGATTTTATAGTAATCATTGTATTTATAGGCTTGGTCTAATACTGTGTTTAGAGTTCTTTTATTTTCTGGTTTTATCCAAGGGTATTTAAGTCCCTTGTAGCTTTGTTCCTTGTAAGACATTCACGCATATTCTCAATACATTCAAGTTTTGCGCTTTCAACTCTCTCTCTCTACTTTCTCTCTCTAGGATTTAGAACGATCTTGCATTATCAATTGGTATCGGAGCCTAATCTGAATCTGAGAGGATTGAGAGAAACATGTTTCGATTCTGAATTTGTGTTTGAATCAGGAAATTTGATCGATTTTCTTGATTTTTTTTTCAAGAAAATCTCATTTTTTGATTTTTCATCAAATTCGGACTGTTTTGTGAACGAATTTTCTTGTAGATTGATTTGTTGGATTCGGTTTTACTAGTAGAACAATTTTGATTCACATCTTTTTACAAGAAAATCAGTTTTTGATCTTCAATTTTGAGATTTTACGAAATTCTGGAAAAGTTCGTTGAACGCACTGTTGGTTTCACGAATCATCGATTTTGTGGTTTTTGATCGATTTGTTTGCTTGAAAGTGATTAGAAAACTGTTTTCGATCAATTCTGTGTGAGCATATTTCATTAAATTCGGTTATGTAATCGAATTTAGAAGATTTTCGAGTTTTTTTCATTGTTTTGCGCCAGATCCACGTTTTGCGCGAGTTCATCTGAACTTTGCGCGAGTTCATCGAGTTTTGCACCAAATTCAATCTTTGTTCCAAGTTTATCAAGGGTTGCCAAAGTTTTCGCCAAGTTCAGTTCTGTCTTCTCGCGAAAAGTTCAGTTATTTGCTAGCAGTTCATCGCGCAAAGTGAAAGTTTGCGCCACTTTAGCTTCGCGCAAAACATATTTGCGCCAGCTTCATATCACGCAAAGTCAAGTTTGCGTTACATACTTCTCGCGCAAAGCTTAAGTTTGTGCCACATACATATCACGCAAAGATCAGTTTGCGCCATCATTGTCTAACGTAAAACTTTATTTGCGCATATTCGTCTCGTGCAAAGTTTTCCACAAGTCAGAATATCACGCAAAGTTATCTTTGCGCCACCATTGTTTTGCGCAAAGTAAAGTTTGCGCCAGCTTCTTCTCAAGCAAAAGTCAAGTTTGCGCCAACTTCTGTTCGTGCAAAACCTAGTTTGCGCCAGTCATTGTTAGCGCAAATCTCCAGTTTGCGCTAGTCTCTTCTTTCAGACTTGGATTTTTTCTGATGTTTCTGTCTATATGGATTCTGCAAAGTTTGTGTTTCAAGCTCAGTTCTACAAGAATGATATCATGATGTCTTTGGGCACAGAAACTCATCCTCCGGTTCTGATTAATGAGAATGAGTTTACTCAATGGCAAGATCGGTTTCTTAATTTCATCGAGCGTCAAAAGAACGGATATGACATGATGAAGATTCTAACTGAAGGACCTTTTGAAAAACCCACTCTAGCTTCTAGGTTATCAAAGCCTACCGTCGAGTAAACACCCGATAAGTCTTTGCAATATAAAGCCGATCGTGATATAAAGGCTAATCTGATGCTATCCTTGCCAAATTCTATCTACAACCGGATTGATTGTTATAAAAACAATCCTATGCTAATGTGGGCATAGCTAGAGAAGATTATGCTTGGATCTACAGTTGTAACACAACTTCGGCATACGCGTTTTATGAACAATTTTGAAGAGTTCAAAGCCAAAGACGGTGAGTCTCTGAAAAGTGTTTTTGACAGGTTCTGTGCTGTAATAAATGATCTACGAAAGATTAAAGTGACCAAGACTGAGCTAGAGAACAATCTGAAGTTCCTCAATTCTCTTCAACTGGAATGGAATAAATCTTGCCACCGATTGAGGAATGATGTCCGGATCTCTACCATGAAAATCCAAGAGCTTTATGAGGTTCTGATGACAGATGAGAGCATAGTCAAGGAGAAGAAAGCCAAACTTGAAAAGAAAAATAAGAAGACAGTGAATCCGGTTGCACTTCTCATGAGCAAACTGGCTGAACAAGCATTGACTAAGAATGCTTATGAAGGTGCAACTGATGACGATGGCGAAGCTCTTCAGAAAGCAATGATTCTTCTCTCTCAACACTACAACAAAAAGTTCCAACCTCGTTCAGGTTCCAACAACCTTCGCTTCACTTCAGGGTCTAAGAAGAATGAGCCTGCCAGAGTGCCCGAGACTACGGAAGCTACTGCGTGCTGCAACTGTGGAAAGCCGGGTCACATTCCCAAGGAGTGTCGAGTGAAGGTAGTTCGGTATTCTGCATATTATCGGAAGAAACTGGAACTAGCAGAAAAGAGAGAGAGTGGAACTGCTCTAATGGTCGAAGAAGAATTCTGGCTAGATCACTTCGACAACGAAGCTGATAATGTGGAGACTGCTCATATGTGCTTCATCGGAGATGATCAGAGTGATGATAATGATGATGATTCTTCCACTGATGAAGATGAGGTACCTTCTGAATTCAATTTCAAATTTATATCCTCACAGATGAATATCATTATAACTGCTTTACATGATCTTCGCTCAAAGTTATTATCTGAAAAACAATTAAATTCAGAAAAGTCAAATTTGATTGATAAATTACAAATTTCTTTGAAAGATGAAAAATCTATTTTGGCTCATACAAAAGAAATCTTTCAAAAGAAAATTAGATGATTTAGAAAAATCAAATATGACTTATCTTGATTCTTTGGCAGAAATGACCAATCAAAAAGAAAGTTTTTCGGATAAAATAAATGAGTTGGAAGAAAAATTATATCGAAGGAATCAAACTGAACAAACTTTTTATTTGAACAAACCACGGAGTTATGAGTCTATCAAAGAAAAATGGGGACTTGGTTTTGAAAATCCACATTGTTTAGACAATGCTATAGAAAAATCTCCGACTTTATATAAATTCGATTATTTAAATCTTGCTAAATATGCTCCTCAATTTAAAATTGATTGGTTGAATGAAAATCAAGTTTTAGATATCGAAAATGAGAAAAGAATGAACAACAAGAAAAATGAAATTTCTTTTGTTTACACGCGCGAAAATGCCAAATATTTTCCCGATAAATCAAAGAAGAACAGAAACTACTTAAATGACATTTCTCCTATTAAATCTTCATTATCTGATGATTATTTTGATATGTGTGCTACTAACACTAATAAAGAAAATATATCTCCAATTTCTTATGATTCTAAGAGATATATTCCTCCATTAGTGTTAGAAAGCAAAATCATTGATCTTGAAGATAAAATGGAAGAACAAAATATTCAAAGAAAAATTGAATCAGATGTTATTCTTTCTTTCATGACGACAAGTCTTGAAGAAAAATTAATTTTTCAAAAACAAGATTTACTTGCAAATTATGTTTCTTCTTCTGATTTTAAAGAAAACAAAACGAAAGTTCTAAAAACTGAAAACTTTTCTCAAAAATTTTCTGACTCTGAGGCAAGTTCAGGATTATTGTCTGATCAGTTGGGTTTCTTAGGTAAAATTGTTTTTTCAGACTCCATTCTTAAATCAAAAATTCTTGATGAATCTTTTACGCTAAATGATGATTATTATAATCCAAAGCGTAAAAGAAGAAGGTCAAAGAAGTCAAAGAAGGAAGCTAAAATCATTTCTGACAATTCTAATTCTTGTGATTCAAATATTTCATATAGGACTTTGAGCACTCCTACAAGGCAGATATGGAGGGTCAAGCGGACATCTGATGAATCTACGACTGATGAGGATAGATATGTACACAAAACCTATAAAAGTGATTCATTTGTTGTTTGTAATAAAATTTCAAAATACTCAATAAAGCAAATGATTCGAATTTCAAAAGATGTCTCATATTCTTCTTCTGATTCTAGTTCAGATGATTATGCTTTGTCTTCTACTAATGAATATGTTCATTTCTTTGATAATATTTCTCATGCTTTATTTGTCAAATCTAACAAATATTCTCCCTTTAGAACTGCAACTAACAAATATGGACCCAAATTCAAGTGGGTACCAAAATAAAAGATTAATTATGAGTTGTAGGCATCTAATGTCAAGGGGGAGTAAGAGAAAGATGGCTTCTGAGTAAATCAGCTCAGAACCCGTACTTCAATGGACTTCGACTTCTAAACATATCAGTTTAGGACTCGTTCTTCAATACATTTAAGCTTTTGGACAAATGAGAAACTGTGAGTGCATCTACTTTATTCCGCTGCATTTATCTCTGACTGTGATGTTGTTCCAGTTATCTCAATTTTTTTTCAAGAATTTGAGCAAGTTAGACCAGATCCAAAATTTTTATATGAGACACCAATTCATTATACATTATGTGGAAGAAGGTTTTATTGAATTTTATTTTGTTCCGACTAAATATCAATTTGCCGAATTTTTTATAATAGTCTTAAATGAAAAATGTTTTTTTAAAACTCGGCATATTGAATTTAAAAGTTTAAATCTTTACAAATTTTATTCTATAAAGTAAAAGTTTTACAGTTTTTCTTTCTTTCAAATAAAATGTGTGTCTAGGATAAATTTTCAAGTTACTTTGTTTATATCGAAGTTTTATATATATAAAATAATACAATGCTTAAAGTTTTATATATATAAAATAATACAATGCTTAAAGTTTTATATATATAAAATAATACAATGTTTACAAAATTCGAAAGGTCAGCAACATGTTTGAAACTTTTGATACTGCTTTAAAGTTATGTGATTTAGAATATTTATAGTTTACAATGCTTAGAAATCCTAAAAAGTCAGAATTATGGATTGTAATGAAAATATGGGCTAAGTACTTAGATGTAAAACTGAGTGATTGAGATGAAAAATTATATATATAAAATACAAAAATCTCTAAGTTTAAAAGTTTGTACCTGTGACCTTTCTGGTTTGGGAAAGTAAGTTCCGTGGGATGCTTGTCATCTGGTCCCCTAAGATCAATTGGTCTGGGAGTGATCGAACCCAAATCCTTCTATAGAATCAGATCGAAAGTCATGTTCTACTGGTATGAATGGGTTTAGGATGTGTCGATGTAGCCTTTCTGATATAGAAGAGTAAGTTCCAAGGGGTGCTTGGCACCTAGTCCCCTAAGGCCAACTGGTCTGGGAGCGGCTGACCCAAATTCTGCAATAGGATCAGATAGAAAGTTACGTTTACGGCATGTTCTTTACTTACCAAACTTCTTGATTAAATGATGTCAATGTACACAAGCTTAAAAGATGCCAAAGAGCACACTCATGTGAAGATGCCAATGTGCACAATGCTAAAAGATGTCAATGAGCACACATCTCATGATACTTGGTGATATGTTTGAGTTGCGATAAACCTAGAAATTTGTGAAAATCTTAATTTTTGATGGATTAGTGTGAGTACATGCAAAGTTTTCTATTATATTTTTAGAATTGCATTTTCTTGAACTAATCGAAGTTCGCATGCTAGCACACTGAATAGATTGATGAAAGTTTTTGAAACTGGACATGTTTTAACTTGATATGCAATGAAACTTGTATCTGTATCCAACAACATACACTTGATTTCCACTGAGTAGAATTTAATTTTTTTACTGTTTAAAATTTTATATATTTAGTTGTTTCAAACTACATATTCAATATATTTTTCTTTCTACGTTGATGTTTCGATTAGTGTGTTTTCATATCTGTGTTAATGGGTCTGTGCATTATTCGAGGGGGAATGAATAAGGAAAATATTCTGAAAAATCATATCTCATTTCGAGGGGGAGTATCTGATTTTCTATATGAATGCTAACTTGAATTATCATATTTAGTGCATTTGTGTAGGGGGAGTCAAAGAGCTTAACAGGTTAAACTTTTCAGATTTCAAGTCAGCTTTGCGCCAACAATTGATAGCGCAAAACTCAGATTTGCGCCAACAGTTGCTAGCGCAAAACAATATTTGCGCCACCAACATGTAGCGTAAACCTTCCCTTTTTCTCCTTTATTCTGAATTTTGCAGATCTGAAGTTGTCTCGTCTCCAACATTTGCATGACCAAGTTGATCCAGATCATCAAGGTCATGAGGGGGAGAACTTAAGGAGAAGTTAAAGAGACAAAGAGTTAAAAGTTTATCTGCTCAAGATTCAAGAAGTTAAAGCGACAAAGAGTTGTCTGCTCAAGATTCTATTTTCTCAGCTATACTAGTTCTTTTGTTGTTCCAGCTACGACCACCACAGTTCATTCAAGTACATTTGAAAGAGGTGCGTCGTCTAGAGCACAAGCTGATGAACCGATTGTTCTTTCAAGTTTATTACAAACAGGTCCAGTCTTGTCAAGGCAGCAAAGACAATATAAATTGAAAGATGCTGAGAAGAAAAAAAAAACTAGTCAAGAAGCTTCACTAAGTCGATTAGATGGTCTGTGTTGATTTAAAAGATGAATATTGAAGACCACAACGCCAATGATTACTAAGGGGAGATTGTTAAGTCAGATTTTATAGTAATCATTGTATTTATAGGCTTGGTCTAATACTGTGTTTAGAGTGCTTTTATTTTCTGGTTTTAGCCAAGGGTATTTAAGTCCCTTGTAGCTTTGTTCCTTCTAAGACATTCACGCATATTCTCAATACATTCAAGTTTTGTGCTTTCAACTCTCTCTCTCTACTTTCTCTCTCTAGGATTTAGAACGATCTTGCATTATCAAAAAGCTTTTAGAAGAAGTATACGTAAACCAACCTCCTAGTTTTATTGATCAATACATCCAAACTACGTATATAAACTTGACAAAGCTCTCAATGGTCTTATCACAAGCACCTCGAGCCTGGTATGACCCTCTCTCAACTTTATTGCTTAATAATGAATTTAATCGTGGTAAGATTGACAATATTATCTTTCTCAAAAAGATTGATGGTAATGTTATTATTGCACAAATATATGTAGATGATTTAATAATTGGTGCAATTGATGTTTCTTTGTGCGGAAACTTTGCTAAACTTATGGAAAGTAAATATGAAATGAGCATGATAGGTGAACTAACCTTCTTTCTTAGATTTCAAGTCAAACAGTCAAATGAAGGCATTTTTCTTAATCAAAGTAAATATTTCAAGGATTTGTTAAAGAAATTTAAATTTGACAATTGCTCAGCCATGAAAACTCCAATGGCTCCACCATTCAGGTTACACTCATATATCAATGGAAATCCGGTAGATATAACCAATTATAGAGGAATGATTGGATCTCTCTTATAATTAACTACAAGTCTCCCATATATTATGTTCTCTACATGTCTATGTGCAAGATACCAATCCAATCCGAAAGAATCCCATTTCAAAGTTGTAAAGATAATCTTCAAATATTTGAAAAGAACTCCTAATATCCCAAAGACTCAGGCTTTGATCTAATTGATTACTCAGATTCTGACTATGCAGGGTGTCATATAGACAGGAAAAGTACCACATGAAATTGCCAGCTTCGAGGCAACAAACTTGTAAGTTGGTCTAGCAAGAAGCAAAACTCAGTATCCACCTCTACTTATGAAGTTGAATATGTTGTTGTTGGAAGTTGTACTGCCCAGATTTTATGGACGAAATATTAGCTTACTAATTATAACATAATCTATTCTAATGTACCCATTCTGTGTGACAACAGTGTCATTTTCATTGCCAACAATTCTATGTTACATTCCAGAACTAAGCATATTGACATAAGATCTCATTTTATCAGAGACCACATATCCAAAGGAAATGTCGAAATCCATTTCATTCCCACAAACAATCAATTAGCTGATCTATTTACTAAACCACTGGCAAAGTCAAGGTTTAAGTATCTTATTAGTGAATTACGAATGTTAAATGTTGAAAATTAAAAAGATTTATAGTGTCAGGTATCAAATCCCGATGCTCTTTAATCTTATACTTTTCAAACTTTAATTTCCAAAATTATCTCCATGAATGAATAAAATAATGTATTTATTTCAAATATCTATCTCTCTGAGACTCTGACATCCTCTTTATCCGATCGTTTCAAGGTATGTTCTCTCTTTTTTCCTTCAAAACAAATAACCATTCTCATCAACAAAATTTCGGACTCATTTTCGTAATCTGAATCCTCTCAACCGACTCATTTATGTCAAATCCCCTCATTCAAGAAGAACCTGGATCTCCAATCTTTGTCTTTAAAATTTTCCTTCCATATGTAAATTCAATAACAAATCTTATCTACAGTACTTGTCTCAACCATAACGGATATCTTAAGAACCAAGTCTATCAAATGACTAAGATTCTTTTCCTTTCGCTTCTCGGATTATATCAAGTCTATTATATACTATTTTCATCTGACACCGCAAAATCTTATCCGTTGACGAAACACATAGTCATGATGTAATCTACTCAAAATAGGTAATCATGTGTCAGATTTCGAGAGTCGATGTTGTATTCAAAACCTGCCATGTCATAACAATTGCCACCATCACTCGAATCTCATTAATGCCACACATCATAAGCAAACCAACATTATTCTTTTTAATCTCCCAAATTTGTTTTTCCTCTCTACAATCAAATTCATTTTCCTTTGGTTGTCATCTTCATCCAAACCTTCTACATTATTCAACAGTGGTAGAAAGCTTCAAAGCTTTTCCATCTGAAAATGCCAACTTTATAGTCTCCGGAGGTCAGATAAAATGCACAAACTACATTGCGTGCATGTCCAAAGTACATGGAACTCCATCTCATCGTACACTTCTCGATTTCTGGAACAAAAGTTCTATATCTTATGCTCTCACTCCCCGTCCTCAAATGAGCTCGGGGATGCTTAGAACTTCTAGGTTTCTTGCTAATGCAATACTTCGACAAAATAGATAATAGCTAGCATTCTTAAACATCAAGTCTTCAAGTTCACTTGTCAATACCTCACCATCGCTCTCCATATCCCTTCTTCAAAGAACAGAGTCTTTAAAGATCTTGCTACCAATGAATATCATGAAGATGTCACGATTATTGACTATAGAAGAAGTTTACCAAATGCATCGAAAGTTGGTACAATACAAAGAAAACACATAAGTGACATTTGGTACTTCTTCTTCACTCAACTCACTTACTATCTGACTAGAAAAACCACAAGTTTCGATCAATCTCCAAGCTACATCGATAAACTTGCCCATAGCAACATCAACATGCTTTCTATGGATTCAATTCGTTGTCCATAAGCCAATAAGACAAGGTAGATATACATCGGGGGTGAAGGATGTGATATCTTTTCTCTGTAAGACCATATTATCAAAATGAGTAAACTATTTAACCACTCCAAGAATGAAGTTGTTAGTTTTCCATTCCGTTCTACAACAACTCAGAAAGGAAGTGGGTGTTACATAAGTGCAGAAAATTTGACATGACTCATGAGTCAGGATGTTTTTGTTTCATTATCCATGATTTTTTTGGGAAGGATGTCCTAGGCTATGCCTAGACTAATCCCTTTGCAAATTATGACTCTAAGACATCAACCCTGATTAAACTTGCCATAATTGTTGTGCACTCCTAGATTTGAACCTTAAGTAGATGAGATATTCCACCACATCCCCCAGGGCATTAACTAGTATGCCACAACCCTTGTGGTTCATTATCCATGTTTATGTATAAAGTGATTGCTACATATACTCCTCAGTTGAACTCGGTCTGAGAAACTATGGAGACAATAGAGGAAAATACAAACAACATGATAACATTACTTGAATAACATCTCAACACCTTTTTTCTTGGACAATAACTAACTAATGGTGTTAGACTTTAGCTTAGAAAGTTCGTTCTTGAGTCATCTTCAAACATAGTACAAAAATTTCTCCACAAGGTTGATAATTTAAGTTCCTATGTGGCTGGACCTTGGAAAATTTCTTATAAGGAGTACTATTTTCTTGTTGGCAACTTATTCTCTTTTTGAAGAAACAAGCTAGGAATGAAATTCTACGATTCACTTCACTGTATACAATATGATTGAATACATTGGATTGGACTTTACAAGTAACTTATTATACAAATAATATTTACAAATTTTGCTACAATATCACAGAAGAATCCAAATGGTGTGCACAAAGAAAACCTTCTTCAATTTTCTATTCACACTATTATTAACAAGAGATAACTTGGATTAAGCCATTAAATAGAAAAATATATCTAGAAAACAAGGTCAACAATCTCGTCAACCCAAAAGGCATGACTAAAAACTCGTAATACTCATAACCAGTCCTAAATGTCGTCTTCGAAACGTCCTCCTCTCGAACCTTCACTTGATGATACCCCGATCCAAGATAAATCTTGGAAAAACATCCGGCCCCCTGCAGTTGATCAAAGAGATCATCTATTCGGGGTAGCGGATATTTGTTCTTTATGGTCACCTTGTTCAACTCTTGGTAATCGATGCACATACGCATCGATTGATCCTTCTTCTTCACAAAAAGCATCGGAGCTCCCCACGGCGACGAGCTCGACCTCACGAAACCCTTCTCTAGCAACTCCTGAAGCTGAGTCATCATTTCCCGCATTTCTGTTGGCACGAGACGATACGGTGCACGAGCTATTGGTGCCTCTTCCGAAATTAGATCAATCTGAAATTCTACTTGTCGGCCAGGTGGAAAGCCTGGCAAGTCGTTGGGAAATACGTTTGGAAATTCGTTGGCAATCTTTACGTCTTCTATTTTCTTCTTCTCTTCCTTCGCATCTACCATGAAGGCTAGATACAAAGGGTACTTCTTCGTCAGATATTTCCTTGCTTTGATGGATTAGATGATGGCCACTTCGATTTTTCGCTTTTCTCCATACACAAATATGAAGTCGCCATCCCAGACGGGGATCCATATGAGTTTCTTGGAACATATGATTTTCGCTCGATGTTTTGCTAACCAGTCCATCCCGACCACCACATCGAAACTCCCAATGATCATGGGGAGCAAGTCCACCATAAAAGGTTCACCACTGATTTCTAGGCAACAATCCCTTAAGATATCCCTAAGAACTACTCGCTCCCCATTCCCTACCTCTATGAATAAGGCATCATGAAGAGTACTAGTAGGCACACTCAAAGATTTGCAAAACACGTTCGATACAAAGGAGAAATTTGCACCAAAATCAAACAACACTCTAGAAGGTGTGGAGTTGAGTAAGAACGTACCCCACACCACGTCGACAGTTTCCTTTGCCTCCTCCTTCGTCATCTGGAAGGCCCTCCCTTGGGCCCTAGGGATGGCTTCCTTCTTTGGCTGGAACCCCGAGCTTCCTCCTCTCGCAAGACCCCTCAGCTTGGGGCATTCTCTTCTGACATGACCCATATCCTTACATTCATAGCAAATTGTTCCCCGGATGGGACACTCGGAACTGATGTGACCCGGTTTACCACACTTGAAACATGAGATCGGGTTGGGGTTTGAGTTGGTCTTCCAAAACCTAAAATTCTTGCTTTTGCATTTAGGGCACCACTTTGCCTCACGACGGTTGTCAAAGCTTTTACTTGCTGGTTGAAACCTCAACTTCTTGTACGAACTTGGCGGGCTCTCCCACCTTCTCTTTTCCACAGTCCTCGTCTTCTCTTCTTTGTCCCGAGCATACAGTCTCTCCATAACTTTGGCCTCCTCGATGGTTTCGCGGAGGTTAGAGGCTTTGGAGTTGCGGACCATCGAAAACATGTTCGCGGGTAAGCCCTTCAAATAGGCTTTTACCTTCTCTTTCTCGGTCGGGACCACATGTCCCACCAAGTTTAGTTTTTCTATGAATAGTCGGGTATACTATTTTACCAACAAATCTCCCTTCTTGATCGATCGAAACTCCTCTTCTATCAGGTCCATCTCTTATTCCTTGCAATATTCTTCTAATAACTATCTCTTGAACTCGATCCAAGCCATCTCGACTAAAACAAATTCTTCCACAGTTGCGGTGAAAACATTCCACCATGTCAAAGACAAACCCCAGAGCATCTGAGAACCATACTTCTATTCATGGCTCTCATGACAGTCACAGGCTCGAAAGGCCTGCTTAATTTCCCTAATCCAGTTCATACACTTTACGGGCTCGTTGGTCCCAGCAAATTCTGGCGGTTTGCAACAGAGGAAGGACTTGTACGGGCATCCCTTTGCCGATTGTCTTGTCTCCAAGGTCACCAAACCCTCAGTGCGGTTCTCGTCTCTAGTACGCTGATAACCCGCTATGACCACATTTTCTTCAATTGTCTCATGACGGCGGTGATTCACCTCTCGGTTCTCTATTAGCTTCATGAACAACTTTTGTTGTTTATCCATGGTTTCATTCATGGATCTCATCATATCCATCATTTGTGTCTGAGGTTTTACCTCTGTCATAAGTGGATCAGCAGTGGCAATGTTGGTCCTTGGTATTTATTCCACACTTCCGATAAGCATAAACAGGATTGGAAGTACAACCGTCACAGTTTCATTCGGCCTATCGGCCGTGGATTCGGTCACAGCTTGACCCTCTATCGATGGTTGAAGATGACTTCGAGTATTTACCATTTTCGTCTGTCACCAAATCAAGAGAGGTAAGAGATGGGCTACACAAGATTACACACAAGAAACGTACTAATACAGTTCATCGATCATTATAATCCTAGTAATTCAAGCATGCTCACATAGAAATACATTCATAATAACAGTAGCTAAGTGTGATTATGAACATATTTTACATAAGAATTATCGCTACCATTTCTTACAATTCTCAACGGTGTAGTTTCCGTTGACTCTAAGACTGTCCCATCTTAGATGTTCTACCCGATTCTCACAATTCATTGCCTAATAGTCTCATCTTAAGTCAAGGTATCGAGATTACGTACCTAGTTCGCTTAAACTAGAGCTCTGATACCAAATTGTAATGCTCTAAAAATTGGGCCAAATAAAAATTCGAAATTGGCAACATAACGTCTAAAATACGGAGTTCCAAGATACCCTGAAATTAGAAACCTCAAAATATGAATAATTCCCAAGTCCTGGACAACCAAAGGACCCACGTTAAACTGGGTTACTTGCACCATAAAGTTTTCAAAAGAATGGGACATAAAGATTACAACAACCTACTTAATATAGAATTAATTTAAACTAGATTAAAATGGGTGTTGCTATTCCACTATAATCTCTCTTCACAAAATTCCCCAAAAGACCAGCACTTCTCGAATTCCTACGTCCCCGGTTGAAAATCCCGACATCCTAGATTCCACCGCTAGTGGGATCTGTGAGAAAAATCAACAACCATAACAAGTGTTAGGACGAAGCCTAGTGAGATCTCATAAATTATACAATTCACAAACAAGAATATCATAATACAAGACTTGTGTTACCGAACTCCTTTGCCTCACAATGTTATTCCCAATTGCAACGATGATCTCAGACCTGAACATAAACATACAAGAGATAACTCTTGAAATACGACGGAGACCATTTCCATCGGGTTGACATGTACACGGGAGTGGAGTCACCCGTTGAGTTACACCTCAAGGTGTAACCGGACATTATTGTCTATCCAATCTAAGCGAGTTACACCTCAAGGACTTACGTCCCCTATTGCTTACTCGTTTACGCCCAAAATGGCCAACTATAACGAGCTCATCAAATAAACTACCTACCTCCTCATGCACAAGGAAGTAGAAGTCAAACATTCTTTCAAGTATTATCATACCCGTTAGATACCCACAACCATGTACCATACACACTTTCACACTTGAGAATTTTAATCCATATACGAAATTCCTTATTAATGAAGTAGCTAACCTTTAACAATAACAAGACTCATCTATACATTTCAAGTGGTACATTTATCATCCTTTCATTATATCATTATAACGAACATTTGTATTTCATCTACCACATCTTCTATCAAACTCCAGATATCTAGGTTAATTTACAAAACAACGTTTCACACAAAAATTAGGCATACAAGCTTATAGATTTCGATTCTAAGAGTATTTAACAGACACAAGTTAAAAATAATGGTTTATAGAGGAAACTCACTATTAGGGTTTGTATGGAGAAACCCTAGAATGGTGAACTTAAAGAAGACTTGGATCTCTAGAGTTTTTAACCTTGGTAGGGCTTTCATTACTAGCAATCAATAGCCACCAAGAGTGATAATAAGTGTTAGGTTTTTTCTTCTAAAGCATTTAATGAAGAGAAGGAGGAAGGAAGGTGAAAATCGCCTTACCTAATGGAGCAAATCTGCAGATCGATTGTAGGCGACTTTGATCACCAGCGACTATGCCCCGGGCAAGATCGCCAGGCATAGTCGCACCTAACCCCTTGCCCATTGTTCAATCGAGATGCAGTACCTTCCAGCGGTGACAATGATGGTTGCGATTATGCCACGGGAAAAGTCGCCGGGCATAGTCTCCGGATATCCCCCTAGCCCTCTAAACTTGTTTTTACGACACGACATTCAAAAACATGAGGGGTTTCCATCAACAACGAGCTTTCGTGCATGCACACATACAAACATAGTCTCGTAAGGCTTCTAACATAAGTATATGTATATATATAAACATATATATACATTCACACATATGTAAGTATTCGCATTCACATACTTGACATTAATCCTAATATAGTTGAGAAAAATGAGGTCACGACATGCGAGTTTACATTTAAGAAAGAAAAGAGACGGTGGAGGGATTTACTAGGAATTTTGGTGTGTTACATTGTCGTTGTGACAAACTTCTGATAACGAAAAGAAATATGAAGATTGATAATTAGAAGTTACCATACTCTTGATACAATAAAATAAATTTAACTAATTAAGGAGAGAAAATATATGAAAGAAATAGACATAGAGAGTTTTTAGTATTCCTTGAATTTATTACATATACATACTGTTGGAACTTAATGTAGATTTGAGAAACCTTGTCCCACATAGGATCCAAAATAAAGTTTACACCACTTAATAAATCCAATCCATTGAGCATTAAATTGTAACACCCTAAAAATCCAGGTAATTTTAAAAATTGAAAATTCGGCAATATGACGTTTGTATTTGGAGCAAACCACCCAAGAAGGGTAAAAGTGTATGCGTTTTCAAAACCTGCATAAGATGCACGGGAAATCTACAACAAACTAATCTAAACCATTTCTATCTAGATTACATAGGTTGTCAACCCAATTCCAAAAAATGAATAAATTGTTTTAAACTCCAAGACTCCAAATATCTACTATCCAAAAATGCCCTCAAGAGTCCACACTCTTCACTCAACCCCTTGACGACCCGTCGCTAAGGGAACCTGTTATACACATCATTTGAGAAAAAGTGTTAGGCTTAAAGCCTAGTGAGAACATACAGTTTATATGATAAATCAGAATCAAATTTAAATACAATGTAAATAAAATATTTTCGCCAATCGCCTTTGTAAATGATTTAATAAACACATAATGACCTTGCAGTCTGAAATACATCTTGCGATGACGGGAAGACCCGAATTTCCAAGGATTGTGGCGGAACACAAATTAAGCCACTTTCCAAGTTATTGAGATCACCATACTAGGATCAAGGTCACGAACACGCCGGTTCGTACTAAGATATGGGGGAGGGCACCAAATGATCCCTAGTCATTCCCATTCGCTAGGATTTAGATTTACGTCCCACGGCTAGTATCCGGTCCCACATAATCGTACCAAGTTGCCACCCTAGGGACCAATGTCTCAACTAGCTACAAACGAGAGTTAGCCCCAAATAATAAGTCGACTCTATACCTTTAGATCCACTAGTAATAGTCTAGACTTGTCACAATTTCATTTGTAACCAACTATAATCAAACATACAGTTCTCAATATCATTCATTTCCCAAATTACATTTTATGGTTAACTGCTGATAAGAAATACCAAGCCCAACATAGATCATAAGACCATCACCTTATTTCCAAATATGTTTCCTTACCAAGTAAACCTTTCATGTATAAAAACTATTTTTATGTAACATGGATTTCCTCAAGATTAAACCATTTATTTCCTTTTCACAAGATAACACTTTCAACCAAAATACCCATAATATGCTTAAAACATAAACTTGGCTAAAATAACATTGGTTGAACATTTATTCATCAAAATGTGAAAACACCCATATTGTAGTTTCTAAACATGGATTGTCTCATTATTTTGCAAAATGGTAAGAAACTCTAAACATCTCCAAAATACTAAGTTAGGTCAAAATCTCATCAACAAGGAATATGTAAACAAGGAGATACTTAGAAGTCAAAATGCATTTTGATATGTATAAAGTTTAATAAAAGGGAGTATGAACTCACAATGAGGGTTTAATTAAAACCCTAGCAAAACTCTAGATGAATAGGAGATGACACTAGCTCTTGAGGGGAAGAAATCTTCACTATGAGAGTTTACAACCACCTAGACAAACACCATAAATGATCTTAGATGAGGTTGTTGAAAAGATTTATGAAGAGAGATAATTTATGGAGCTTCTTTACCCAAAATCTGCAAAGAAAACGAGTTCTCAATCAACCAAAATAAGAGCCAAATGACCTAAAAATCGGAGTTGAGAAATAAATACCCGTTGGGTATCGACGACTATGACCATGCGACAATGACCATCTGGTCAATATCGCACCAGCCACCGTACCTTCTATTGGTTAGGTGCGACTATGACACGGCAACACTGACCGTGTCACATTCACTGGTCAATGTCGCCCAACACCCCCTCATGCTCAAAACTTGACGATTTTGTACAGAAGGCACCCGGTTCACCCTGAGGGTCGAGTTAGGACTTTTCTAGGTGGTAGAAGCTGGATAAAAATAACAACAGAATATTAACGATCTTACCGAAAATCCGGGTGTTACAATCCTCCCCTTCATGGAAAAGATTTCGTCCCCGAAATCCCAACTATTCGAACAGGTGAGGATATATTCGCTTCATATCATCCTCGTCTTTCCACGTCACATTGGCACCGCGATAATGCTTCCATTGCACTTTGACCATAATGACTTCCTTGTGGCGAAGTTTCTTTGACTTTTTCTCTAGAATTGCGTCGGGTTCTTCAACACAACGGTTACCCTCGTCCACTCTAATCTTGGAAAGAGGGATAACGCTTTCCTCCTCCGCCAAAAACTTCCGAAGGTAACATATAAGGAATATGTTATGGATCCCGTTCATTTCTGGAGGAAGTTCCAATTGGTAAGCTTGCAAGCCCACACGCTTAAGCACTTTAAATGGTCCAAGGAAACGGGGACTCAACTTCCTGCATTTTCCGAACCGGATAATGCCCTTCCATGGCGACACCTTCAACATCATACGGTCGCCCACTTGGAAATCCATCGGTCCTCTCTTCTTATCGACATAGCTCTTTTGCCGATCTTGAGCCGCTTTCAATCTTTCTTGAATGCCTTTAACTTTATCGGTCGTCTCTTACACGATTTCAGGTCCGACAAATTGCTTCTCTCCCATTTCAAGCCAACACACGGGAGTTCTGCACTTCTGCCCGTATAAGGCCTCAAACGGAACCATTCTAATACTCGAGTGGTAGCTATTATTGTAAGAAAACTCCACCAAAGGTAGGTGAGAGTCCTAACTACCACCAAAGTCGATAACGCAAGACCTTAGAATGTCTTCAAGTGTTTGGATCATTCTCTCCCTTTGACCATCGGTTTGAGGATGGTAAGAGGTACTCAGCTTCATGCGTGTACCAAGCTCCTTCTGCAAGCCATCCCAAAAATTTGAAGTGAACCGACTGTCACGATCCGATACTATAGACAAGGGCACTCCATGCCTCGAAACCACCTCATCAATGTAAAGCTTTGCTAACTTGTCCATCGGTAGTGTCTCACGCATGGCCAAGAAATGAGCGCTCTTGGTCAACCGATCAACTATCACCCCAATGTTATCGTGACCTCGAAGAGTCTTGGGCAACTTAGTCACGAAGTCCATTGTAATGTGTTCCCATTTCCATGCGGGGATCTCTAAGGATTGGAGTTTCCCGTATGGTCATTGATGGTCGACCTTTACTTACAAACACGTCACACAACGATCTACGTAACGTGCCATATCAAGTTTCATCACCGGCCACCAATAATTTTGCTTCAAATCTTGGTACATTTTTGTACTCCCCGGATGAATGGAATACTTGGACTTATGGGCATCTTCAAAAAGAAGCTCCCGACTGCCCCCAATCATGGGTACCCATATTCGACCGTTAAACAATTTTACCCCACGACTATCATCCGTTAAGAGTAAATGTTGTTTTGTCATGACCTACTCCTTGAGATTTTCCTCCAATAAGGCTTCCACTTGAGACGTCTTAATCTTCTCAATGAAACTCGACACGAGCTCGATTCTTGAAAGAGTAGCTGGAATGCTCCCGCTATAGTCCTTCCGACTCAAAGCATCGGCCACTACATTGTCCTTACCGGGATGGTAAAGCAACTCACAATCGTAGTCTTTGAGTAATTCGAGCCACCGCCTTTGCCTCATGTTTAACTCCTTTTGATCAAAAACATATTTCAAACTTTTATGATCCGTGTAGAGAGTACATTTTGTGCCATAGAGGTAGTGTCTCTAAAGTTTCAAAGCGAACACCACCGTCGCCAACTCCAGGTCATGGGTAGGATAGTTCTTTTCGTGAATCTTGAGTTGTCTCGATGTGTAGGCGATCACTTTTCCTCTTTGAATCAACACACAACCCAAACCCATCTTCGAAGTGTCGCTATAGACCACGAAGTCTTGTGATCCTTTGGGTAACGATAAAATCGGGGCTTCACACAATTTCTTCTGTAAGGTCCGTAATGCCTTCTCTTGCGTTTCTGTCCAAACGAACTTCACATTCTTCCTAGTCAAATCCGTCAAGGAATAAGCGATCTTGGAGAAGTCTTGGATGAATCTCCGATAATAGACCGCCAAACCCAAGAAGCTTCGGGTTTCGGACGAACTCTTGGGAGGTTCCCAATTCATCATAGCTTCGATCTTGGAGGGGTCCACCTTCACTCCGTGTCGAGTGACAACATGACCCAAGAATTGAACCTCCTCAAGCCAAAAGTCGCATTTGGAAAATTTGGCATATAACCTCTCTTTTCTCAATACATCTAGAACTTCGCGTAGGTGTTACTCGTGTTCTGACTCGCTCTTGGAATACACGAGTATGTCATCAATGAATACAATGACCGACTTGTCGAGGAATGGTCGGCACACTCTATTCATCAAATACATAAATAATGTTGGTGCGTTAGTTAAACCAAATGGCATCACAAGAAATTCATAATGGCCGTAACGTGTTCTAAAATCTGTCTTCGGAACGTCTTCCTCTCTCACCTTCACTTGGTGATATCCCGATCGCAAATCAATCTTTGAGAAATAACCCGCTCCTTGGAGTTGATCGAATAAGTCGTCGATCCTTGGGAGTGGATACTTATTCTTCACCGTGGCCTTATTCAGTTCACGATAATCGATGCACATTCTCATTGTGTCGTCCTTCTTCTTGACAAACAAGACTGGAACTCCCCAAGGAGACAAGCTCGGTCTTATAAATTCCTTCTCTAGAGTTCTTGGAGTTGAGCCATCATTTCTTGCATCTCCAGCTTGGCGTCGACTACGTATGCAAGGAAGGACGGACATCCCTTCACTAAGAACCTTCGCGCCTTAGCCCTGGTGATAACTGCTACATCGCCCTTCCTTCTTTCGCCATAAACTACTACCATATCACCATCCGATATAGGGAGTCAGATTAGTTTCTTGGAGCATAGGATTTCGGCATGATTGTCCGCCAACCAATCCATACTGACCACTGTCAGGATCGAATTCTCAACAAGAATTAATTCTCAGAAACAATATCAAAGAAGTTTGCGGAATAACACTTTGATATTTAATCAAACAGAAAATCAAAACAGAATATAATTAACAAACTGTAAACTTGTATTGAATGCTTTGAAATTACAATATTACTCACTCAACCTCAATATTGATGAACAGGCTCACCAATACGAATTCTACTTCTCTAGAATTAGGATCTATGCCTTGAGGTTGATTTTCTCTCTAAAAGAATGAAGAAAACCAAAGTTAACTCATTATTCTAAACTATACAATATATATACTGAATACAAAGATAATTACAATAAATAAAATATCTTCAGTATATCTTCCATGTATATCTCTAAGCTTCCATAATCTTCAGATTATCCAGCTGTCATTCTTTCCATCCGAATCTCTTTAGCAGCACTAACCATGATCAGCAGCATTAACTTCTTCTAGCAGCATTAACTACTAAGCAGCACTAACTACTAGCAGTACTAACTAGCTAAGCAGTACTAACTTTGTTCAAGCAGCACTAACTATGACTAGCAGTATTAATAGTACTAGCAGTAGTAACACTCAGCAGTATTAACCTTTAAGTCTTCTAGCAGTAGTAACTTTGAACCAGCAGCATTAACCATACTTAATGAATTCTTCAGTTCCTAACAATCTCCCCCTAACTTGACTTTTAGGAAGAGAAGTCAAGTTCTTCAGAATTAATCTTCAAGATGCTCCCAAAACTCTATCATGGACTAAATTCCAGTGTTTGCATCCAATCCCAAACTCTGATTGATGGTTCTTTGAATCAAGTATTTAGCCATTTCTGAATCTGGAACACACCTTAAATTTTTCTTCAGCATGGCATGTAGCTTTAATCTACTATGATTATACACTCTATCCACTAGGAAGTATTCAGTGTGATTTAAATCCAAAGTCACTGTATATACTCCACTAATTTCATATAGAGTCCAACTGTTGACCGACTTGAATACATCCTTGATCATATGCTTTACTTCTTCAGGTTTGAACATCATACACAGATACTCCATTACCAGTTTTGTAATTGAAATTCCTGGAGCCTTTAGAATATCTGTATACAACTTCATTCCTATCTCAAACATTTCTTCAAGATCTGATCTAGAGCATGTTCTGACAATTTTTGCCCATGTGTTGAACACTTCATATTTTTCATCCTTTCTTTTCAGTCTTATGTATTCCTTTCCATCCACTGTCAATGTATCCCAGAAAATGACCTCAGGAGGCTTAACTCCTACAGGTTCTGCTGAAATTGGTTCAGGCACTTTGTCCATCACTACCATATACAAATTTACATCATCAGTGTTAGCTGGCTCTGTCTGTTTAGATGACTCAGGTGCCCCTTCTTCTTCAGCAACCTTCTTAGCCTCTTCTTCAGATACTTTAGGCTTCTTGATTGGCTTTCTCCTTACCATCATTTTTGTTCTCTTTAAAGTTCTTAGACTTTCTCCCAGAGTGGACTCTTTCTTAGGAGGTGTTTCTTGCTCATCTGGAAATGGCTTTTGACAATCAAAATCATTACTTTCTTTTATCCTCTTCTCCATCTCCACCCTAGCAGTTTCATTTCCCTGAAGCTTTAACATCTCTGAATCATAGAGCTCTTTGATCTTCTCAAAAGACATTTTAGAGAACATCTCCTTTTTGACTCCTACAGCACCTTTAAGAAATATAATCATCTTGTTTCTCTCTTGGGTACCTAGGAATGTCTTTGAGGGTTTTCTCTTCTTTGCAGCTGTTTTCACTACTGATTTCTTCATACTTGCAGCTTTCTTCTGTGCAATTTCAGTTGCCATACTCTGTTGATAAGCTTCATTCAGTTCAGCAGCTAGAGCTTTTGCCATTTCCCTGTCCTTTTCCATCTGAACTCTTTCTTCTTTTTCAAAATCCCCCTGCATCTTTTTAGCTAGGGCTTCATCTGATTCAACCAACCTTTGCTTTTTGATTGGTTGATCAGATTCTACCATCTTTGCTTTTCCTTTATCTTTGCTCATTGCCTTTTTACTGTTATCTTTCTTGATCACTTCACCTTGTTCTTTTATGATTACACCTTTGGTCTTTGAAGTGACCTTGGGAGTATCATTCTTGGCTTTTAGTAAGGTTTCTGCAATCTCAAGATCTGTTAAAACTTCTTTCACAGTTTCTGCTGCTTTATTAATGTCAGCAGTAGTAACTGTTTCTGCTGCTTCTTTTGATTCTTTTGGCACTGAGTCTGTTTGTGTTTCTGCTTCCTGCTCCCCCTCAACATCAAGTTTTTCTCTATCAATCTCTCCCTTTCTTGTGACTTCTTCCATGTTGATCTCCCCCTTTTTGGGAGCATCATTTTCAGACTTCCTTCTCCTTAGTTGGAATTGCTTTCTCTTCTTCCTTTGTACCAGACTAACCACCATCCTCTTCAGCTTAGCAATCTGTACTTGTTGTGACAGAATGACTAGCTTCATTTCTTCAATTTCTTTGCCTTGTTTGAGAACATCTTGATTGATGTTCCCCATTGTTTCCATCAATTCATAGTACGTATATCTGTCCTCACCCTCTCCAGAAGTGTTACCCTCCTTTGAAGGATCATTGGATCTTTTATTAGTGGAAGTCTTCTGCCTTGCAGAAGCACTATCCACCCCTGTGGTTTCTTGGCACCAGGGACCTTCAAATGATTGCTCATTCAAAGTTGCCATGGGGGAGGTCTTATTGATGTTACCACTTTCCTCCTCTGTACTAGCAGGAGTAGTGGCAGCCTCATCACCCATATGCTCTACCTCCTCCTCAGAGAGCACCTCCTTTGGGTTGGGAGACACCCTTGTGGTTTCCCTTTGGATATTCTCTAGGGGAGAATTCTCCCTTAGAGGGCTTATAGGCTTAGTGGGTAATGGTACAAGAAGGGAAGGAGCCTTCTTTACCTGTTTCCTCTTGTAAGTTTGGGTGATTGGAGAGGTTGGTTTTTCAAGAAGGGACTGGGGAATTGATTTTGAGAGGGAAGGTTGGGCTTGGCTAGCAGTGGGTTGGTCTAATGGGGGCCTTGACCCTGCTGCCATACCTTCATTGGTTTGGGACACCACCATCATTGTAGAGAACAATGGGGTGTCAACTCCTTCAGAGTCCCCAGCAGATCTTCTCATATTTGAGAAAACCTTGCCTTTGGGGGGTTTAGGTACATATATCCCAACAGGTTGAGGTATATCCGTCAATTCATGAGTAATAACTTCTTAAACAAACCTGGGATACATAAAGAAGCTCTTTTTGTTTCCCATGTTTGAGACAAGATCACTGAAAATCATTTTAGAAAAATTATACTTTGTGGCAGTGGCCAAGCACACCAAAGCATAAGCAATAGTGCTGCTGAACTCACTCCATCCAGTAGTCTTTTTGGAGATACAATGCATAAGAGTATGGACAAAGAAACGCCATTGGGGTGAAAATTTTGCTTTAGAGAATTTGAAAACTCCCAATGGGCCTCCATACCCCATTCTTGTAAGATTTGAAAATAGTTCATCGTTTGGGATAGAGGTTATACCAGAGGCATCGTCTAGACGTAGACTGATGCGAATAACCTCTTCAGTAACCGTTAGTGATTGATCACAGATTCTTGTCTTGATCATCTGCACACCATTCTCAACAACAATAGTTGCATTAGCCCAGAACTGCCTTTGATGCTCAATATAGATTGTAGGGGATACACTAAGAGCATGAGCAATGTTGCTTGACTTGAGGAAATCCACAATCTGATGAAATCCTGCAGCTTGCTTTGGCTTTTGTAGCATTGCAATCTCGTTGTGCTCGTCGATAAAAGTCATGGATGCCATTGATCTTAGTGAAAAGCTTGCCTGAAAACTTCGAACTTGAGAGAGAGAAGGTTTTGAGCGCAAGAGAACAGTATGCAAAGAGACGTTATGAACTTTTAGGCGGGAAAAGAGTATTTATAGTGTTCGGAACATAAGCAGTATTAACCTAGAGCAGTATTAATTGAAAGCAGTATTAACTACTAGCAGTATTAACTGAAAGCAGTATTAACTACTAGCAGTATTAACTGAAAGCAGTATTAACTACTAGCAGTATTAACTGAAAGCAGTATTAACCACTAGCAGTATTAACTGAAAGCAGTATTAACTACTAGCAGTATTAACTGAAAGCAGTATTAACCACTAGCAGTATTAATTGAAAGCAGTATTAACCACTAGCAGTATTAACTGAAAGCAGTATTAACCACTAAAAGCAGTATTGACCACTAAAAGCAGTATTAACCACTAAAAGCAGTATTAACCACTAAAAGCAGTATTAACCACTAAAAGCAGTATTAACCACTAAAAGCAGTATTAACTAACTTACTCCTTTTAAACTTGCTAAACACTGAGTACTGCTATGCATATCCTGAAACAGATTAGTAACTCCAAGAATAATATACAGATATAAAACCACTTTTTGAGAAGGGGATTATTCAGAGTTGATCATTCCCACACTTGTTACCAAGAAAGTGAATCTACCCACATCAAAAGCTTTAGTGAATAAATCAGCAAACTGATTATCAGTGTGAACTTTGACAACTTGAATAAGTTTCATTTCATTACAATCTCTTATAAAGTGATACCTGATCTCAATGTGCTTTGTTTTTGAGTGCTTGACTGGATTATTCACAATGCTAATAGCACTGCTGTTGTCAATAAAGATTGGAGTGTGTAGAAAGGTTACCCCATAATCCAACATTTGATTCTGAATCCATAAGACTTGAGAACAGCAACTTGCAGCTGCTATGTACTCTGCCTCTGTTGTAGATGTGGATACTGTGGTTTGTTTCTTGCACTGCCATGAGACTAGTCTAGCACCCAAAAACTGACATCCTCCAGAAGTAGATTTTCTGTCCAAGTTTGCCCCACCTAGATCACTGTCTGAGTATGCTATTAGGTCAAAAGGTGAGTTATGAGGATACCAAAGTCCCAATCTGGGTTGCCCTTTGAGATATCTGAATATCCTCTTAACAGCTTGAAAGTGAGATTGCTTTGGCCTAACTTGAAATCTTGCACATACACAGACTGGAAACATTATATCTGGCCTTGATGCTGTGAGATACATGAGAGAGCCAATCATGGATCTATAATGATGCACATCCATATCCTCCCCCTCAAGATCTGCTGTGATCTGCTTGTGTGTTTCCATAGGTGTGCTGGCAGGTTTTGATTCTGAGAAACCAAACTTGGTTAGAATATCATGCACATACTTGGATTGACAGATGAAAATGCCATCTGACTTCTGTTGAACTTGGAGTCCAAGGAAGAAAGTAAGTTCCCCCATGGAACTCATTTTGAAACTTTGATGCATTAAATCCTCAAACTCCTTGCACATGTTGTTTCTTGTAGATCCAAAGATAATGTCATCAACATAAATTTGGACCAGCAAGATATCCTTCTTCTTTCTCTTGATAAATAGAGTCTTATCAATGACTCCTCTTTCAAAGTCATTTTCCAAGAGATAGGATGACAGAGTGTCATACCATGCTCTTGGAGCTTGATGTAGTCCATAAAGTGCTTTCTTTAATTTGTATACCCTGTCTGGATAGTTTGGGTTTTCAAACCCTGGTGGTTGACAGACATATACTTCTTCTTCAATTGATCCATAGAGAAAAGCACTTTTTACATCCATTTGATAGACTTTGAAGTTCATGTAAGAAGCATAGGCTAGGAATAGTCTGATTGCTTCTATTCTAGCCACAGGTGCAAACACTTCTTCATAATCTATACCCTCTTCTTGAGTATATCCCTGAGCCACCAGCCTTGCTTTGTTCCTTATGACAATACCTCTTTCATCTCTCTTGTTTCTGAAAATCCACTTTGTGCCAATTGCTCTGTGACCTTTAGGAAGGTCTACCAGATCCCATACATCTTGTAGCTTGAATTGTAACAGTTCCTCTTGCATTGCTTCTATCCAGCTAGATTCTTTCATAGCATCATGTGCCTTTTTAGGCTCAAGCTGTGATAGAAAACAAGAAAGCACTGTATGCTATTGATCTTGCATTTCCTGAAGCCTGCTTTGATGTCTAGTCATCATAGGAGAAGAGATATCTCCTATTACCAGCTGTGGAGGATGATTCTTTTGAACTCTGGTGTTATGACTAGGTTCTTCATTCAGTCCAGCCTCAAGATTAGATTCATGCAACTCAACTGAAATGTTTTCAGATGCCACTTCATTATTTTCTTGAGTCTCCTCATCTCTAGTGTCTTCTTCACTCTGACTTGGTCCAGTAAATGATTCCTTTTCACAGTCTTCAACAGAATTTACTGTGGGTATGGGAAAAATCACAGATTTAGATATACTTTCTTGAACTTGTGTGATCCCTGATCCTCCACTTCCTGTTCTTGTATACTCATTACTGAAACCAAAAGAGTTAGTTAGTGAATCAATGTCAAATAGCCACTGAGGTCCAGACCCAACTGGATTTGGTGTGTTCTCATTGCATTTGACATTGTCACTTTCTTCAATTATTCTAGAAGAAGAGTTAAAAACTCTGTAGGCCTTACTCTGAGATGAATATCCAACAAGAAATCCATCATCTGCTTTGCTATCAAACTTACCTAAGTGAGATTTAGTATTTAGAATTGTACAAGGACACCCAAAAGGTTTGAAGAAACCAATGAAAGGTTTTCTTTTATTTAAAAGCTCATATGGGGTCTTGTTCTTTTGCTTGACCACTAGAACTCTGTTTTGGACATAACAAGCAGTATTAACTGCTTCAGCCCAGAAGGTAATTGGCAATTTTGAATCAGCCAATAGAGATCTAGAAGCCTCTATTAGTGTTCTATTTCTCCTTTCAGCAACACCATTCTGTTGAGGAGTCCTAGGAGCACTATATTGCCTCTCAATACCTTTTTCTTCACAAAAGGTGTTTAGATCATGATTTTTAAACTCAGTTCCATTATCTGATCTAATGACTTTTACTCTTTGATTAGTTTGGTTTTCAATTCTTAGAATAAAGGATTTGATAAGACCACTTGTTTCATCCTTAGTCCTTAGAAAATATACCCAAGTAAATCTGGAGTAATCATCAACAATAACCAAGCAGTAAGATTTCTTGCCTATACTCATAACATTTGTAGGACCAAACAGATCCAAATGCAGTAACTGGAGACAAGAAGAAACAGAATTTAACTCTTTGGTCTTATGAGAAGTTTTGTGTTGTTTGCCTTTAAGACAAGCAACACAATGATCATCACATGAAAAGACTTTTGAAGGTAAACCTCTTACAAGGTTATTTTTAACAAGATTGTTCATAGTCTTGAAATTCATGTGACACATCCTTCTGTGCCAGAGAGAGGATTCATCTACAGAAGCTTTTGAAACAAGACAATTCAGAGATGAATCACTATCAACATTGTCCATATCAAGACAGTAAACATTGTCCTTTCTTGGAGTTCTAAGTAGTATCATGCTTTCATCAACTACCTTGAACCCTGGAGCAAGAATCATACACTTAGTATTAGTAAATAATATACTATGTTGTTTGTCACAAACCTGTGATACACTTAACAGGTTGTACTTTAATTGATCAACATAGTAGACATCCTCAAATGTTATCTTACCTTTGGTGACATTACCTTTTCCACTTATCTTACCACCAGTAAGATTGTCTCCAAATGCAACATGTCCTCCATTGATATGCTTGAAATCCTGAAGGCATGACATGTTGCCTGTCATGTGCCTAGAGCAACCACTATCAACATGCCAAATGCTCTTTCCCTTGAGCTGTTGGTTGCCCTGCACATTAGATAAATCAATTAGTATGAATTAGGAACCCAAGCCAAAGTGGTCTTGGGTACCCCTTTATCATCAAAATACTTGCATTCTTTCTTGACAAGATTTTTGAACTTTAACTCTTCATTCTTGGAGTACTTTGTTACAATAATAGGCTTGGAAATATTTTTGCTAGAATTAGTACTGGTTTTAGAAGTACTAACTGCCTCGGCAGCACTTGCATGCTTAGCAGTACTAACCTTGTTAGCAGTAGTAACTGTGTTAGCAGCAGTAACTGTGTTGGCAGTATTAACTTTTGAAGAGGTATTAACAGTATTAGCAGCATTAATATTTTCAGCAGTACTAACACTGTTAGCAGTAGTAACTGTGTTAGCAGTACTAATATTGTTAGCAGTACTAACACTGTTAGTACTTCTAGGTACCCATATTTTGACACTTTCTTTTAAAATCTTTTTCTTTAAAGTGCCTTTACTTTCAACAGATTTCTTTATCACATGTTTCTTTCCAGCCTTCCTATAACCAACAGGTTTTTGCACAAATCTTTTAAAGTTCATCTGTTGGTTAATTGGGTTGAAGTAACAATACTTAGCCAAATGATTTAACTTGCCACATATAAAACAAGGTTTTGGTCTATTGATTTTATTCAGATCAACTCCTTGTTTCTGAGCCCATTGATTTTTTCAGTTTCTTTGATTTCCTCTTTTTAAATCAGAATTTAGACTCTTGGCTTTATTGCAATCACACTGTTTACAAGATCCAGGATTCACAATTGTGGTTTGTTTGTAATGGACCTTGTTATCATTTCCTTTAGTCTTCTCTATCTCTTTGGACTTGACCCAGATTTTCCCACATCCCTCATTGGTGATAATATTGTTTTCCAATGGTATCTTTTTACTCACATTATTATCCCTGTTCTCACTGGCTCCTTTCTCAGTCAAATCCTTAACTACTACCTCATCCAAAGGATCTATCTTAAAAGCTTCTTCAGACAAGTCCTTTTTCTCCTTAGTTTCTAACAAGTCTGATGTAGGAGAAATATAGTTGTTATTGTAAGGAGGGGGTGTATTGTTGTATCCAATACCAGGCTTCATCTTATCATGTATCTGAGCCTTTAGAAGAGAGTCCATTGCTTTTGAAGCATAGGAAAACTTGTCTATGTCAAGCTTAACTTTTGACAGTTCCTCTTTCAGTCTATCATTCTCTTCTAAGGACTTAGACAGTTTGGTTTCTAACTCATTCTTTTCCCACTTCCAATAGTTTGTGTCATAAGAGTGTTGAAGTTCATTAGCTTGAAAGCCTTTGATTTGCTCTTCAAATCTCTCTACTATTAACACATAATCTCTTCTGTCTTTTTCTAATCTTTTGAGGTCATCACACATACTTTGATTGTGATCCCTGTATCTTGTAACAGTGTCAATGCAAGATTTAGTGCAAAGATTAGAACTTACCTCAGTAGGGAGATCAGACACTTCTGCCATAAGAGCTTGGTTCTGAATGGCTTCCTCAGCTTGATCACTCCAGTCAAATCCCATTCCTTGTTGAGAAACAAGGGCTTGAGCAGGATTCTTGTTCTGATTGTATCCTCCATTCTGAGCTTGTTGGTGGTTATTGTTTGGAACAGCACTCCTGCATTCCCTAGCAAAGTGTCCTTTCTTGTGACACTTATAACATTCCACCTTGGTTTTGTCAAAACCAGCTCCATCTTCTCTTCTTTGAGAGAAGTTATTTCTTCCAGTTCTTTTAATGAACTTTTTCACCCTCATGGATAACATGGCCATCTGCCATTTAATATCCATCTCCTCCAGATCATCAGGGTGAATTTGATCAAGATCATCATTAATCAGAGAATTGCTGCTATGACTGGACAAAAAGGCTTCAAAGATAGTTTCAGTGCCTTTTTCTGAACTTACTCCACTGGCAGTACTAACTGGTTCAGGGTTGGCAGTAGTATCAGTGGATGCTGAAAGAAGTGCAGCATTGTGAATATAACCAGAGGGCTTCTTCTTGGTTTCTACCTCAGTTTCAAAAACTCTTAGATCATTGTATAGATCATCAAGTTCTTTCTCTTCCAGATTGTCACTCTGTCTATATGAGACAGTGTACATAGTTCATTCATCCCCAAGAGATCTGAGGAACTTTCTGTTGATATCATCTTGTTCCATCTTCACCCCTACAGTAGACAGTTCACCTATGAGTTTATTGAACCTGTCAAAAGTTTGAGTCATAGACTCATTCTTTGTGGAAGTGAAGTTCTCATACTGCTGCTTTAGAACATCTCTCTGATTTCTTTTGATGCTCTTAGTTCCAGCAAATCTTTTCTCTAGAGCATTCCATAGAATCTGAGCATCAGTGCAGTTGCAAAATTGATGCTGATATTCATTGGGAATGGCCAAGAGCAGAGTGCTCAAGGCCTTCATCTCTGTCTGTCTGATCTTCCTCTCACCATCTGTCTTTGGTGGAGGTCTTTTCCCATCTGGTCCTATCCTTCCAGCTTCAGAAGGACCATTCTCAATGATATCCCATATTGAGTAGTCAGTGAGAAGAATATATTGTTTGATTCTGATCTTCCACATGTCAAATTCACTTGGTTTGAGCATTGGAACCTTAGAAACCAAAGTACTGCTTGATTCTGTAAGATTTTCCATAATGAATAACTGTTTCTGAGAGAGTTACGCTCTGATACCACTTGTCAGGATCGAATTCTCAACAAGAATTAATTCTCAGAAACAATATCAAAGAAGTTTGCGAAATAACACTTTGATATTTAATCAAACAGAAAATCAAAACAGAATATAATTAACAAACTGTAAACTTGTATTGAATGCTTTGAAATTACAAGATTACTCACTCAACCTCAATATTGATGAACAGGCTCACCAATACGAATTCTACTTCTCTAGAATTAGGATCTATGCCTTGAGGTTGATTTTCTCTCTAAAAGAATGAAGAAAACCAAAGTTAACTCATTATTCTAAACTATACAATATATATACTGAATACAAAGATAATTACAATAAATAAAATATCTTCAGTATATCTTCCATGTATATCTCTAAGCTTCCATAATCTTCAGATTATCCAGCTGTCATTCTTTCCATCCGAATCTCTTTAGCAGCACTAACCATGATCAGCAGCATTAACTTCTTCTAGCAGCATTAACTACTAAGCAACACTAACTACTAGCAGTACTAACTAGCTAAGCAGTACTAACTTTGTTCAAGCAGCACTAACTATGACTAGCAGTATTAATAGTACTAGCAGTAGTAACACTCAGCAGTATTAACCTTTAAGTCTTCTAGCAGTAGTAACTTTAAACCAGCAGCATTAACCATACTTAATGAATTCTTCAGTTCCCAACAACCACCACATCAAAGTCACCGATAACCATGGGCATCAAATTAATTGAGAATTTCTTCCCTTCGATGTCAAATGAGCAATCCTTCAAGACATCATGGAACACTACTTGACTAACATTTGCTATTTCTACCACTAAAGCATCAACTAAGATACTAGTGGGCAAGACAAGCTTTGGACAAGAAGAGTCTGATACGAAAGAGAAACTAGCACCGGAATCAAATAACACACGAGCCGGTACGGAGTTTTGAAGAAACGTACCCGATACCACGTCGGTGGATGCCTTGGCCTCATCGGCCGTCATCTGGAAAGCTCGACCAGGAACTCTGGGAGGGTTCTCTTTCTTCTCTGGGGCGCTCCCCGTCTTCCACTTCGGACAGTCCTTTCGAAAATGTCCCAGCATCTTGCACTCAAAACAGACAATACCCTTGATCGGACAATCTTTTGTAGGATGATCGGTCTTACCACACTTGGCACAAGAGGTGAAATTGGGATTACAATTGCAGTGGTGCTTGCTTCAGCACCTATGGTACCACCGTGCCCCTTTACGGTTGTTGAAATTCCGATTCCCAACGAATGGGTGATTCCTTTTAGGAGGTCCTGAATTGCCTTCCCACTTTCTCTTGTCTGCTACTACCACTGCTTTCTCTGGCTTGCCTCTTGCATAGACCTCTTCCATAAATTGAGCTTCCTCTTTCGTCTCCCGAATGTTAGAAGCTTTAGAGTTGCGGATCATCGACATCATGTCCGCCGGTAGGCCTTTGAGGTAAGCCTTAACCTTGATGTCTTTCTGTTGAGGCCACATGCCCCACCAACCCCAGCTTCTCCATGAATTGACGGGTGTACTCCCTCACCGTCAAGTTTCCTTTTTCAAGGGATCGGAACTCAGCTTTAAAATGGTCCATGGCTCTCTCACTGCAGTACTCTACCAATATTTTCACCTTGAATTCGCCCCAAGTTAATTGAGCCAAAACGGTACGAGAGAGGGTGGACTGGATGACATTCCACCATGTGAGCGCCGTATCTCGGAGCAGTTGAGTACTGAACCTTACCCTTTGGTCATCTCCTCACTCAGATGAAGCGAAGGCTTGTTCAACTGCTTGGATCCACTTTATGCATGCAACCGGGTCTTCAGAACCAGAGAACTCAGGTGGTCCACAACCTAGAAAGGATTTATAGGAACAAACTTTTCCACTCTTCTGAGTACCAGCAACCATGTGTTCTTCAGTCCTGATTCCGTTCCCAGTGCCACCAGAACCAACTAACACATTCTCTTCAACAGCCCCATGTCTCTTAAGGCTGGCATCTCGATCCTCCAGCATTTTCAGAAACGCCTCTTGCTGCTTCTCCATGGCCGATGTCATCATTTGCATGACGTTGGCCATCATGTCAGCTTGTGGGTTTGCCTCTCTGATAACTGGATTTGTGGATGCCAATTCCACTCTAGGCACCTGCTCCACCTCTCCCATAAATATCGACGGCATACCCGGAGGAATGACAGTCGCCGCCCTGACCATCGGATTTCGTTCGGGGGAGCTATCATCACGCAAATCTTCGTCGACCAACGGCCGACTGCGCGTGTTCACCATTTGGAGTAATGGCTGCCACACAAGCACGAGAAAGAGTAAGAAGAAGATAAACAGAAATAAGCATGAAAGGAACATACTACTACATTCACCAATAATCATAATAACCGTAAAACAAGCACACTCACGTAAAACATCCTCATAATAAGGTTAGCTAAGTGAAATTATGAACATATGAAACGTAAGAGTTCCCGTTACCGTCACTTCAACTCTTTACTAACATATTTTCGTAGACTATGAGACCAACCCATCTTAGAGGTTCTACCTAAACTCGCAATCATTACTTAATAATATCAGTCTAAGTCTAGACATCTTACATTCATGCCTAGTTCACTTAAACTAGAGCTCTGATACCAACTTGTAACACCCTAAAAATCCGGGTAATTTTAAAAATTGAAAATTCGGCAATATGACATTTGTATTTATAGCAAACCACCCAAGAAGGGTAAAAGTGTATGCGTTCACAAAACCTGCATAAGATGCATGGGAAATCTACAACAAACTAATCTAAATCATTTTTATCTATATTACATAGGTTGTCAACCCAATTCCAAAAATGAATAAATTGTTTTAAACTCCAAGACTCCAAATATCTACTATCCAAAATTGCCCTCAGGAGTCCACGCTCTTCACTCAACCCCTTGACGACCCACCACTAAGGGAACCTGTTATACACATCATTTGAGAAAAAGTGTTAGGCTTAATGCCTAGTGAGAACATATAGTTTATATGATAAATCAGTAAGAAATTTAAATACGACGTGAATAAATTTTATTTGCCAATCGCCTTTGTAAATGATTTAATAAACACATAATGACCTTGCGGTCTGAAATACATCTTGCGATGACAGGAAGACCCGATTTTCCAAGGATTGTGGCAGAACACAAAGTAAACCACTTTCCAAGTTATTGAGTTCACCATACTAGGATCAAGGCCACGAACACGCCGGCTCGTACTAAGATGTGGGGGAGGGCACCCAATGATCCCTAGTCATGCTCATTTGTGACCAACTATAATCAAACATATAGTTCTCAATATCATTCATTTCCCAAACTACATTTTATGGTTAACTGCTGATAAAAATACCAAGCCCAACATAAATCATCAGATCATCACCTTATTTCCAAATATGTTTCCTTACCAAGTAAACCTTTCAAGTATAAAAACTATTTTTATGTAACATGGATTTCCTCAAGATTAAACCATTTATTTCATTTTCGCAAAATAACACTTTCAACCAAAATACCCATAATATAAACTTGGCTAAAATACCATAGGTTGAACATTTATTCATCAAAATGTGAAAACACCCATATTGTAGTTTCTAAACATGGATTGTCTCATTATTTTGCAAAATGGTAAGAAACTCTAAACATCTCCAAAATACTAGGTTAAATCAAAATCTCATCAACAAGGAATATGTAAACAAGGAGATACTTAGAAGTCAAAATGCATTTTGAAATGTATAAAGTTTGATAAAAGGGAGTACGAACTCACAATGAGGGTTTAATCAAAACCCTAGCAAAACTCTAGATGAAGAGGAGATGACACTAGCTCTTGAGGGGAAGAAATCTTCACAATGAGAGTTTATAACAACCTAGACAAACACCATAAATGATCTTAGATGAGGTTGCTGAAAAGATTTAAGAAGAGAGATGATTTATGGAGCTTCCTTACCTAAAATCTACAAAGAAAATGAGTTCTCAATCAACCAAAATAAGAGCCAAATGACCTAAAAATCGGAGCTGAGAAATAAATACACGCTGGGTATCGGCAACTATGACCATGCAACTATGACATGGTCATTGTACCATGCAACAATGACATGGTCATTGTCGCATGGTCAATGTCTCACCAGCCACCCTACCTTATGTTGGTTTGGTGCGACTATGACACAACGACAGTGACCGTGTCACAGTCGCTGGTCAATGTCGCCCAGCACCCCCTCAGGCCCCAAAACTTGACGATTTCGTGCAGAAGGCACCCGGTTCACCCTGAGGTTCGAGTAAGGACTTTTCTAGGTGGTAGAAGTTGGATAAGAATAAAAAAAGAAGATTAACGCTCTTACCAAAAATCTGGGTGTTACATAAATGAATCATTTAATTGCTTGGGCTTGGATTGTGGTGTGATTGGTGGGCTATCCTTGACATTAATAAATATATATTAAATGACAAAGATTGGGCCTTGGGCCTCGGGGCTCTCGGGTCTCGTAGATGCATACGTGGTGCTCTGTGGACAGAGCCCGGTGCGGCCATACCCGCGACTCTAGTCGCGCGGAACACTGGAATATTTTGACGTCCAGAGGTTGGCGCGGGTTCACTCTCGCGAGAAGTCGTGAAGAACGCCTGGCAGTTTATTCAGTTATTGACAGCAACATATAAATGTTGTTGGTTTTCCACATTCAATAATACGAAAATTCATCATTTTTTCTGGGTTTCTCTCTACAAAATTTATCACCAAACATGAGATAATTCGATGGATTCAAGTTATAAACTTGAATAGATTGTTGTATCCTCTAGACAACGCCAATACACCGGGCGAATTTTGTCTTAGCACACTTCGTACATCGCGGGCCTCAATCGATTTCACAGATACGAAGAATCTTCGATTTCAACTAAGATTTATCATTATGTTGTTGTTTTGTATTTTCTCATTCAATTTGTAAAAGAATTCCTATTTATTGTATTTAATTTCAGTATATATAAAAATTTTGGAGATTGTGATTGATCATACCTAACACATACTCATATATGATTAGCCATGTGTCCCTTAAATCGTTAATTGACGTCACTAAGTTAGATGCTAGCCTTCAACAACATTTTAGTGGAGTGCTATATCAATTAATCACTATAATAAAATTAGGTTTCTAAAAAGTTCCATGATATATTGATATGTAAGACTTAAATTTATACGACTTTACAATAAACACCATATCTAAAAATGTTATAATAAATTTATAGAACGTTTATGTGTTTTAACAAAATTTAAGGACATATTAGAAATAAAATGTCTTATTAGCTATATATACGTTTAAGAAGTGTTTCACAAACACATTTTTTTTGCAAGGAGTGTTTATAGAACACTTTTTCAAACAGTGTCATATAAAATAACTAATATGACACTCTATTTTAAAAATGTCCCAAAAACTTGCTAAAATGTTTTAAAAGATCATATAAACTTATTGTAACTCTGTTAGATAGAATGTTTTATTATTTAGTTCTATCAATTTATCGTGACAATTTTAGATATAACATTTTATTATTTAGTTTTATAAACTTATTATGACACTTTTAGATAAAATACTTTATTATTTAATCCTCTAAACTTAATTACTATAAATCCAAATATCCAATTTTGTTATAGTGAATTCAAGCTTGTTTTAAAATTTATTACTAAAAAAGTGACATCACATGTATTATGTTTTGTATGCGTTTAAATATTTAAGCATGAAGTATGCGAGAGCATAAACTTTTGATACAATATGTATGAAATATTTTCGGTATTTTGGAATCTTGTCTTGGGGCGCCGATATTATCGGGATATGGCTTTAGATGATGAAACAACTCTATAGCTTATAGGATATTTATCAGTATATGTGGTGAGAATTAAGCACCTCAATATCTAGTAGTACAATGGCCATTAGATTTGGTAAAAACAACATTTATACCAGGTAGTATGATCGCCATTAGTGGTAAAAACAACCTCTAGCATCTTATAAGCTTTGATTTCTCTAGTACTTTTGTGGAATTATTTAATATAACTCAAGTTTTAAAATATATTTGGTTTGTTTTGTTGCTACAACAAGTCTTACTGAGTTCTACATTATTATATTTTCTGCACATTTACAATTTTAGCAAGATACTTTCATATTATATACATTCATGTTTTTAATTCCACTAATAATGGGCTAAACATCCTATTTTAGGTGTGAGTGAAGGTTCAAAGAATAAGTCTTTGGAGTTGTTTGATTTTTAAAAAAAACTCTTAATGGCTCTTAAGTCTGAATCATTCAAACCTTTTTATATTTTAACTGTTTGTTTTTTTCGAGTCTTCAGAACCTCCTAACTCTTAAATACGTCAGAAATAAGAAGTTGTGACCTAACTTATTCAACCCTCTTATCGCCACCTCAGATCATATGCTCTTCTTTATCTGAAGACCTCCGCGACGTTATAGAAACATACAGTCTTCTTGGTTCAGATTTCAGACTTCAGCACCACCACTTATTAATCAGAAGTAAAAAAGACTTCAGACTTCAGACCTCTTAAAAAAACGATACCTTTGTGTTTGCGGATAATTGTTTTTGCCATAGTAATTACTCCACTATTCACTTTTGTGTTTAATATTTATCTAGTACTCTTTGACAAATTAACACATGTTATGTTACTTAAAGTCAAGATAACACAAAAATATTTTAAATAAGAGTGTTATAGACGGCTATAAAATGCTGCAACAACCTTCATAGGTTGCAAACTATATGGAAATAAAGGTAAAATATGTACCATACTTGGATTTATGCTCATTTTGAGTACTATGGTAAGAGTCCAATATGCACTCTAAAAGAAAAAAAAGCCATTTGATCCAATAGTGGTTATTGAGAACTAGTGTTGCAGTAACCTCATGTTATGCTATAACAATATTCTGCTTCAGTCTAAGCTAAAACTCTAACCATACTATTGTTACATCTCAATAGTTTGTTAACTCAACGCAAAAACATTTTTTCGAATTCACCATCTGAAATTTTATTTTAAGATTGACTTGTTGACTCTTGCTTTCAAAATCCATGTGAATCGATAACTTGGTATTCTTACCATTATTAATTACGTACTTGATTTAGACGGTATTGGTTGGATATGTATACTTGTTATAAGTGTTGATTTTTTTATAACGATTATGTAGTAACCAAACTCTCTCTTCCTTATTAGAAAAGTTGAGGCCATTATGTGAAATTGAAGAGTTTAGGGACTTTAAGGTATAAAAACCCCTTATTTTTAGAGAGTGGCGGCTGCTATCACGATTAGAGAGAAAAGGAAGCTAAGAAGGATTTTTTGGGCAAGGATTCCTAATGCTTGGAAGAATCACCCATCAAGGTAAGTTATTAGAATCTTAACCTTAATCGATTTAGAGTGTAATTTATGTATTTGAAATGGAGGAAGCCTCATCTCTCTCTCTCTCTCTCTCTCTCTCTCTCTCGTATTCATCTCATAAGATTTAATATGGGGGTGTATGGGATATTTGGAGTTAAATCCTTTTGGATCGAGTAATCTGGGAGCCAGGAAGGCAAGCTCCAACATGTCAGGGGGTGAGTGTCTATCTAACCCGGTCGTCCCGGTAACCATGGGGGGTCGGTTGAACGATTTCGTAGCCGATAATTACGTGGAAAGTAGTCGAGGACCCAATTAAATTCTATTTTCCCATTTGTAGGAGTTCGGGTTATCTGAAGTAAGCTTTTTGTGTTAGTGCCGACACTTTGTTAATCAGTTGAGTTCCTGACAAACCCTTTTATTTGCATAAGGCATTATTTACGTGTGAAACTGTGAAAATCGTTTTATATGGGGAATTATGGTTTTTATTCCGCAAATGCATGCATAAAATTCTTACACGCAATGCAGTATTCAATGGATTTTGAACAATCATATTATGGATTTCTTATTTCTGAATGTGCGTGATAATTTCATACTGGTTATGCTTATGTGGAGTCGGGATGCACAATGAGAATAGTTTATCGTGGGATTCTCATGATCTCTCGGAAGTAAATTTTAAACCCAATGTGCGTGAAATCCGTTTTCTGCACATGTGGGAACGGGGAGTCTGCTTGGGCCCCGGAGGCGAGAGGGGAGTCTTCTTGGGCCCCGATCGTGGTTGACATCGGTTGTGGATCGCTGGAAATTTATCACTGTGCAATACCCAAGTTTGTTGTTACGTCGTTTTGATGATATTAATATTGTGTAACCATGGTTTTATGTATTATCTATAACTGTTTTTGTGTGGGAATTCACTGGACCTCATGCTCTAACCCTCACTTTTCAAATCCATAAACCCTTTTCAGGAAAGAACGTTAGTGGTGCTTCCTCCAAGGGAAAAGAGAAGGCGTGAAAGCATAGGAGTGGACGTCTCGAGTAGAAAGCACATTAGTTCGTTACATATAGAAGCTTGTTTTGTCGAGATTCTCGGCTGTGGAAGTGTGTTTCCGTTGTTAAACTATGCTTACTCTGTTGTAATTGAATTGTATTGGGACCCATTTTGGGATTTTATTTATCGTATCTTGTTTGGAGTTTTGGCTGTTACAGATTACACATATATTCTTTTGGTATATGATCTCACACTTGATTTTACATATAATGTTATGGGACTTGTTATTCATACCTTTTGAGTTGGCATTAAAACACCATTAACTTACTAGACGTAAAATGATTATATACATGTATATCAAAAAAATGTCACGACTAGTAGCTCGAAGGCAAATGAAAATGTCTAGGGGAACTTTGGACCCTAGTGTTTACTTTATGGTGTATAAGACAATGTCAATGTGTCGGTTTAGCATCTTAATTAGATGTATGGACATTTGTTGTTTAAATTTACAATATAAGTTGTTATTTTGAATTAAATATGATGGTCCGAAGTAATAAAATGGGGTGCCATAATAACTTGGCTAATTCAATTTTCATTGAGACTCGATGATGATTACTCAATTACTAGAGGTAACATTTTGAACATTGCATTGTGCGTCCTAAGAATATTCATAACAAAATAAATGACTTTTACTCATAAAAATTATCCAGAGAGATTTTCGACGAATCATCCATAAAATACCAATGGTTTGGTAGAGTCCAATGTTTTTCAATAAAATAAATAAATCAGGGCCCAAGGTAATATTGGAATACAGGAGCCATAAAACTCAACAGAAAATAATTGTAGTACTTCAAGAATCCATATGAAACGAAGTACGATGGGTGTTTCAAAATTTTATCAAAACGAGCAACAATCTTTGATGTTGTATCTGAATCTAAGCAAAGAACTTAACTCGTTGCTTCCACGATATCCACACAAATGCACTGAATCCGGATGACGTCCAACGCCAAGAGAGGAGATCCTCTTCCTTCCCGAATGCTAGATACGTTCTCCAACTCTTTTGAGGAAAGGAAGAGCAACTTGTGGAATATATATATATATATATATATATATATAGAGAGAGAGAGAGAGAGAGAGAAAGAGATTGATCTACTGAACAATTTTACAATCCTTTTTACTAAGCATCCTCCATTGTCTCACAATGGTTTCTCTTTAGGTACAAGTGTTATGATGATACTTATTTCATAGGTACTACTGCAGGAAGAGTGACACAAGCTTTTAGAAGATCTCATATCTTCTAAATACTTGCTTATCCCTTACATAAATATTTTGACAAGTCCCTACTTGTTAATAATGTCCCACACTTGTCAAACAAGATAGCCATAATCAGATTAATTAAGATAGAATCAGATTTAATAAGATATGATAATTAAACACTTTAATTATTTATTCTCCTTACTCATATATACATTTTATGCATGTGGGTCATTAGAACTTTATCACGTTGGCATTAATTATAAATCTTGTTTATAATCATAAAAGCAGAGTGACATCTAGCAATAAATCATCGTTATCCAAATGATAAACTTTGGTGATTCATCTAATCAGCAAATTGTGTGATCATTATCAGTATACACATTTATGTCCCTCTGTTTTCGATATCCAAATTGAACACAAGGCATTGATGTGTCATCTTCGTTATGTTTGATCTTTAGTTTCTCGATTCCAGAATATACTGATAAGACAAATATCAGTATCTTATAGTGCCTATCTGAGCATGCATGCACTTCCTCAATACTATTCAATCGGTAGGCTAGAGACATCACTCTTGTCATCCAGGAGGAACAAATCTTATCTTGATCCATGCTAGTACTACTAAGTATTATTCGATATACCCAACAACCATTATTTTACTCGGTTACGAAATGATTAGAATTAGTTATCAAAGTACACCACTCACACAAAGCAAAAACCACGATATCAAGTCAAAATACTATATGTAACACCCCTAAAAATAAGAGTAAACTTAAACCTGAATAATGACATAGAAATGACATCTATATAAAAGTAATCACCCAAAGAGGGGAAATTGTAAAGCGTTTACAACCAAAATAATGAAAATGATAAATAACAACCTATTAATCTAAACTATGCCTAGCTTAGATTAAAGACGAGTGTCACTATCATCTTCCAAAAGAATCTGTAGATTATACACCATTTTGCCTAAAAGTCGATAATCCCAAAAGTGCCTCTAATGGCAACCAACTCTCCAATCAAAAATTCGGAGCCCGCCGCTAAGAGAACCTGATATACATTTGATTTTAAGAAAAAATGTTAGGCTTGACACCTAGTGAGAGCAAACATTTATAATAAGTGAAGGTATAAGCAAAATCGGTAAGAGTTCATGAGTTCAAATAAAATCTTATTTTCACATAATCATATAAGAACCATATGGTCCAAAAATTCATCTTACGATGACGAAAGAGAACCGATTTCCATGGATTGTGACGAAACACAAAAGTAAGTCACATTCCAAGTTATATAGCTCACACTAGGATCAATGGCCAACGATTTCTCTGGCACGTAATAGTTGTGTGGATAAAGGCCCCAGGTGATCCTAGTTATACACATTCACTAGGATTACATTTACGGTCAATGGCTAATATCCGACTCCACATGACCGTACCACATTGACCTCGATGGCCCAATGTCTCAATCTAGGTACAACCGGAAAACTATCCCAAATAAGCAAAACTGATTCCTATGCTCGTCACATTCACACCATGACTAACTATAATCGCACATGTAGTTCTTGTAGATCAAATGTTCTCATAAAGTTGTTTCTTTCATATAATATCATCATTTAGGACCAAGTCCACAAAATGTCCAAATAAAACCATTTTCTCATTCCAAACATAACATTTTCTCAAAATCAAGTTTTCAAAAGTTTTTACAAGGTTTAGAATAACCTTGGGTTCACTAGTAAAGTAAAACACTCTTCTCTCTTCCCAAATAATCATTTTTCCAAGTAAACATTCAACATGCAAAAATCATGTGTTTTTGCCCAAAGTGAAATATCCAAGTATTTTGGAATAAATATACATTTTAACATCATTTCATAACTCATATACAAGATCTTATCATTTATCATCAAAAAGAGTACAAACCCTAAAATCTTCTAAAATGCTCAAAGTAGGTTAAAATTTATCAAAGCAAGGAAATATTTATAAGAGACGTCTACGAGACTAAAACCACAAGGTTTTGACATGTATAAAGTTTTGGAAAGAGTTAGGATGAACTCACTTGCTAGGTTTTAGAGAAAACCTAGAAATTTGATGAAACCCTAGAATGTGGTAGATGAACACTTGGTGCTTGGTCAACTTTTGAATCTTTTTCACACTTAATGCTTGCAACCCTAGAAGATGAGAAATAAGTTCTCTTGGAAGCTTTCCAACTGAAATTAATGAGGAAAGAAGAAAAGGTTGAGAAAATTCGCCTTAAATCTAGAGATAACACACAAAGAACAAATCTAAGAATGTGTCTTTCTGCCTAGAAATCAGATTTGGAGCTTTTAAACTCGGGTTGGCCGTGGGCGACCTTGCCTGGCGACTGTTCCAGTGGCACAATCGCAAGGCACTATCGCCCCGATTATACTGCGACCATCCCATCCCGGCCGACCTTGACATGCTACTATGCTCATGTCATAATCACTAGCATGATTACAGGAATGGTACCAAGACATAACTTCTATGAGCGATAGTGCCAAGAGACTGTGCCCAAGGGAACTATGAATTATTTATGTCAATGGATTAGTTTGATCCAAAACTATCGCAAGGCACCATCTCCGAGATGGTACCGAGGCCAAAACCTCTCATTTTTCCAATTTCAGAGTTTCTCATCTATAACAGATGTCTAAAAAAAAGTAGCTTAAATGCCACAAGAATTAACAATTAAAAAGAAAAGATAATCAAGGATTCAATTACATAGAATTTTCGGTGTGTAACACTATGTGTACAACGACCACATGAGAAACATCTATGACACTCATATGACATTCATTGAAACGTTCTCATAGCAAGTCACGTCTAGTACACAAGATCATATCTTATACTTATACTGTATATAAATATGAAATATCTGCATATACTAGTCATACTATATTAATTCAACCTAAACCCGAATTAATACTTGACTAGGGACATTTTATAATACGGTATTCTAAGGTTATTATTATGTTTATATATAACACATAATAATACATAAACATAATAATTAGGCGATACCTTTCATGAATTAATATATATCATGACATAATGTCTAAACAGAATCATCTAATGATTGACATTTAGGCATATACACTAACAAGTAGGTGTGAGCATCGGAAGCAGGTACCCGTCTTTGGAACCGGAACCGCTTCGGAACTGTCGGTTTTGGTTCGGGTTCCTAAAATATGGAACCGATTAGAACCGGTTCCGGTTCTTTTTTTTTGGAACCGTTAACCGTTGTACCTTCCGGGACTGGTTCCAGGACCGGGTACTCAGTCCCGTTGGATATCCATAACCGGAACCGACGGGTACCCGCTATTTTTTTAATAAAATTTATTTTATTTATTTATAAATATTTATTAAATTACATTTTAGGGGAAACACCATTTATAGTACTTATTAGCATCAACTAATTTTAATGACGTGAAGTGTTTTGGAAGCACCGTTTGTATTGGAAGCACCATTTGTAATATTTTTTTTGTTTTGTAAGCATCGTTTGTAGTATTTATTAGTTTTTAGTTCTTATCGTATGAGTTTTCACGTTTGTGGTATTTATCTCTTTACGTTAGGACTTTGTAATATATTAATATTTACATTTTTATAATTTGAATGATAATTAAAAAAAATTATACAGCGAGTACCCGGTACCGGAACCACCGGTTCTGGGACCGGTTCCCAAATATAAAGAACCGGTGTAACTGGTTCCGGTTCCTTCATTCCAGAAACCGCCGATTCCGGTTCCAAGATATGTTTCAGGAATTTTGGGCGGGTACCCGCCTTTGCTCACCCCTACTAACAGGTAGTATGCCACTGATTTGAGTTTCCCACCAACTTTTGTGATTGTTTTGTGACGAATCACCCCTTTAGCAACGTATTTCCATGCAAAAATTTCGTAGGTAAAAGTCTTCGATTTAGTAGTGATTCACTTCTCAGACAAGAAAAGAAACAAAGAGAAACTTTATATCCTCCCAGTTCAACACTCATTTTATGCTAGAATGCAGAAGTACTCTAATTAGGTACCTCAACCTTATTCCCACTTTAAAAGTTAGGACATGATGGGAAGAAAAATAACCTTTGGTGTATTTACAGCAAAAGGTCTCGACATGTTAAGAGCAAGTGCTACAAGCTACATAGTTATAGATCAAATCATAACATCAACAAATATAACAAAACTATTTGCTTATATTCAAAAGGATTGTGCTAATCATCTCTCAATCATTATGAATCTTCAACTCACCCTAGAACAATGAATCAGTTACTCCGTGTTCTCCACAAATCTTCAGTTACAAATAACTTAGTTCTTCTCAAGTGTTCATGATTAAACTTCAATCATGCAATTTTGTTGGTACAATTGTTGCTTCTTAATTAATTCTCGTGAGTTCATTTACTTATAAATGTGGTTGCAAAGCTACTATAAAACCTTGTATTCTTCACATAGAAAGTCAACCATTGCATTATATGATCTTGTGCACCTTGAATTTGTGTTTCTTGTGGCCCTATAATAAAGAATTTAATGAAGAAGTCACATGTTCTTGGTAAAGCACAAGTTGGCTTGTAATTATTTCATCACAAGTCTAAAAAAAGTAGTGCTAATGTTATGCTTTTCTCCTATTCAAATCCTACTCTCAATTCAATGGTGAATTCCACTTGTATTGCACCTAGTATTGTTTTTTATATACACCTTACAACTTTAAATTAATATTTGGTAATTTAATGAACTCTTTAGGTAACGTTTGGTATATAGACATGATTAGACAGGACTTGACTGGACTGGATAAGAGGGCAAGATTGGACGGGACATGACTGGACTGGACAGGACAAGTGTATATCTAATGTTTGGTATGACTAGGACTAGATAGGACAGGACTACATAAGTTTCCGCTAAAACTTGTTTGATGATTTTATATATCATATAATACTTATAAATGATACAAATAAAGTATATATTTAAATAATTTAATTTATAAGCATTTTTAGTGTTTTACACAATTTTCATATAAACAAATAATAGTACGGAATTTTAATGAATTTGAAATAACTGACGGTGGATTGAAAAAATCCAATTCATACAAAGGAATACTATGTTTGATTCAAGTTGGAAGATCTTTATGAATTGGTGGAAAGACGGTTGCAACGACATTTAGAGGTAAAGGCGATGGGTCGCAGGTGAACGACGGTAGCAGTAAAGGACGTGAAGATGGTGGATAGTGGTGGTGGAGGAGGTAGTTCTGCCCGATGTGGTAGAGATATAGGTGGTGGTGGGCGGCCATGGGGGTGGTGATCGATATAGGTAGTCTATGATGGTAGTGGCGATGGATGGTGGTAGCGGAGGTGGTAGAAAATGTTGTTGTAGTGAAGGAAAAGATGGAGGTGGTCGACAGTGGTTGGCAGTGGCTACCGATGACCGCCAGTGGTGGTGGTGGAGATGGGGGGTAGTGATTGGTGGATATAACGCCCGGAATTTTCAAAATAAGTTATCTTACGTCTTTAACCTTCTAATAGTCTTTCGTTAATCTTTTTGGATTTGGTTATGTTATACCTTCAAGCCTTGAATCGAGTCGTGCGAGAAATAGGAGTTTTAAGAAAATTTTAGGCTCGATACCATTTCAGTGAGAATGCCTCGCGATAGTGACAATGTCACTATCCCTTGGCATGATTGTCGAAAGACCGCGAACTCGTGGTATAACTTCAGCGAGAATACCTCGCGATAGTGACAGTGTCACTATCTCTTGGCAAGCTCGCCGTCGAGGTCTGATAGCTTTAAAAAAGGAGATTTCTTCTTTATTTCATTCTCAACACCTACCAAACTCATTAAATTCTCTATCAAGACTCCTCTCCTAATTAACTCCGAATCTAGGGTTTCTCAAGCCTCAACCACACACATTTATTGCAAGAATATTGTATCCTTACCAAGTAGGAAGCTATAGATCAACCATCTATCGTCTCCATTTTCATCTAGCTCAAGAAGGAGATTTAGGGTTTTGGGATTTTCATCAAAACCTTACTTTGTGAGTTCATCCTTCTTAATAAATGATATATGCTACAAAGAAAACTCTTTCCTTCCATTACTTTAGTTTTAGCTTGATTTCTATATCTTTGTATCTTTCAAACTACTAGGTCAAAATCTAGGGTTTTGACATTTATTGGATTATTTTGTGACATATCGTCTTAAGATATTCAAAGTGTTTTGGAGCCCAAATGGGTGATATGATTTTATTTGATTTATGATTGAGAAGGGAAGTTAAGTATTATAATTAGTGTGTATTACTGATTCATGTGAATATGGAAGAATATGGTAATATGTCTTATATGATGGAAAACATAACTTATGTGAAGTTGTTGATATTATGGTTATTTGATTTACCTTGAAATGACATGGTGCTATATGAAATTCATGTGTTTGGAAGTTATAGCAAAATACAAATTGTTATGTTGGTGAATCATGTTAGTTTGGAAATGGTGAGGTCCCAAGGTAAAGATCCATAGATAGGGTTGAACTTGGTGACTCTTTGGGGTAAAGGCTCGGATAGAGTTGAACCCATATTTACATTGAACTAAAGATTCATGAATAGAGTTGATGTTCTAACGGCTAAAGATTCATGGATAGAGTTGACGCCGGTAAATAACCATTCCAAGTAAGTGCTCCACATGGATCTTGGCCTACTCTCATGTTCTGTCACAACCTATGGTGGTACGGGTCTCCCCTATCTCTCAAAAGGTTCAAATGTTGGAGGATTCATTATTATTGTTACCTTATTTATTGTTAAATGTTCAGCAATGTATTATACTTCTTTGCACATATATTTTCGATATTCTCACTAGGCTCCAAGCCTAACACTTGTTTGCTTTGGTGTACATATCAGGTTCTGTTAGTGGAGGGGTGGCTAAACTTGAGCGGAGAGTTGGGTCAACATTTTGGGGACATAGCATTTGACTAGACATTGAGCGTGCATTCCCAGAAGTTCTACCCCATCCTCACCAATCATAGCTTAATAACTCCAGCTTGATTCTAGACATCTTACATTCATGCCTAGTTCACTTAAACTAATGCTCTGATACCAACTTGTAACACCCTAAAATTTAGTGATTTCTAAGAATCGAAGGAATTGCATGAATTGAGAATTATGATGATGGTAACGAGAATCCTTGTGTATGGTGTGTTCATAATTGCACGTAGCTAATTCCATTATGGATATATTGTTACGTAAGTGTGCTTGATTTACTAATGTCATAATGATTGATGAATGTATTAGTATGTTTTCTTTTGTGTTTCGATCGAATCTCTTATCCTCTCCCGTGCTTGTGTGGCAGCCTTTGTTCTATCATGGTGACTCGAAGTCAACCGTTAGTCGAAGGGGACATTCATGAAGATAACACATCAAATCCAAATCCAGTGGAAGAGCATGTGGTTATCGGTGCTCAGAGGGGTGGAAAGACTTGCTCCTACAAGACCTTCCTTTGTAGCAAACTGCCCAAGTTCTTGGGATCCGATTACCCAGTCGCGTGTATGAACTCGATCGAAGCAATCGAGCAGGCTTTCGATTCCAGCGAGTGCGAGGAAGAACAGAAAGTAAGATTCGCCTCACAAATGCTCAGAGGCACGACACATCAATGGTGGAATGTCACTAGGTCCACCCTCGATTCTGTCATTATGGCCCAGTTGTCTTGGGATGCATTCAAGAAGAAGATCATAGAGGAGTATTGCAATGAGAGGGTAATGGATCGGATTGTTGATGAGTTCCGAGCCCTCAAGAAGGGTAACCTATCAGTGAGGGATTACTCAAGGAAATTCGTTGAGAAACTTGATCTGCTGGGGCATGTGGCCCCAACCTAAAATGATAAGGTGAAGGCGTATCTAAAAGAGTTGTCGGCGGACATGATGTCCATGGTTCACAACGCCAAGCCCTCTACTCTGTGTGAGGTCATTGAAGTGGCCAAGGTCATGGAGGATGTTTATTTCAGAGTCGTGGGAAGAGGGTCGGGGTGACCGAGAAGAGAAGATGGGAAGGCAACGCTTTGCCCTCCAAGAAACCGAGAGCCTTCAACAACAGTATCAATAGGGGGACCAAGCCTAGGCGAGAAGCTAGGTGGTGCCCTTAAGTGAAAAGGCAAACATTTCGTCCCGTCAACTCTAGCGGAATAAATTGCTTCAAATGTGGCAAGGCGGGGCACACTCGTGAAAATTTCCCGAGTCGTGGGGTCATATGCTACCAATGCAAGGAACCGGGCCACATCCGGAGTGAGTGGCCGAAGTTGAAGGTGGGAGGACCGCAAGGTAAAAAGAAGAACCCTCGAAGGGTGTTGTGTAGAGCTTTCCAGATGACCGCCGATGAGGCGAAGGCTTTTTTGACTCCAGTGCCAGTTTTTTTACGTTTCTTGTCAACTCAGTACCCGCTCTCATATTGTTTGACTCCAGTGCAAGTTTTTCCTTTGTATCAAATTCGTTTTGCCAAAACCTTTTGATGGCCACTAGCACGTTAGATGATGCCTTAGTTGTTGAGATAGCTAACAATTGTCAAGTAGTGGTCCGTGAGTTGTTACACGGTTACACCTTAGAGATCGGAGAGAATAATTTCTCAACCGATCTCATGCCAATGACCATTGGGGGATTCGATGTAGTGATCGTGATGGATTGGTTGGCCGAGAACCAAGCGGAAATCCTGTGTGCTAAGAAACTGATTCGAATTCCGACTACTGATGGGGTTGAAGTAGTTGTCTATGGTGAGAGAAGGAAGGGAGATGTACCCCTCATCACCATGGCAAAGGCATGTAGGTGTCTAGTAAAGGGGTGTTCCTCTTTCCTAGCCTATGTGTTGGACGCCAAACTTGAGAAGAAGAAACTCGAGGATGTGGATGTGGTGCGGGAATTTCCCGACGTTTTTTCGGATCACTTACCCGGTTTTTCGCCGGAAAGACAAGTTAAATTTCGGATTGATCTGGTCCCGGGAGCGGCTCCAATCGCTAGAGCTCCCAATCGATTGGCTCCTTCCAAAATGCAAGAGATATTGTCCCAACTCCAAGATCTCCTTGAGAAGGGTTTTGTAAGGCCAAGTTCCTCATCGTAGGGAGCCCCAGTCTTATTCGTCAAGAAGAAGGACAATACGATGAGGATGTGCATCGACTACCGAGAGTTGAACAAGGCAACCGTGAAGAACGAGTACCCACTCCCGAGGATCGACGACTTGTTTGATCAACTTCAAGGAGCGGGTTGCTTTTCAAAAATTGACCTCCGATCCGGGTATCACCAAGTGAGGGTGAGGAACGAAGACGTTCCGAAGACGTAGTTTAGGACTCGGTACGGGCACTATGAATTTTTGGTCATGCCTTTCGGATTGACCAACGCGCCGATAGTATTGATGGACTCGATGAACCGCATATGCCGACCATTCCTCGACAAGTCAGTGATCGTATTTATTGATGATATTCTTGTCTATTCCAAGGATGAGGTCGAGCATGATCGAAATCTTCGTGAAGTCCTAGAGGTCTTCAGGAAAGAGCAACTTTATGCCAAGTTCTCAAAATGTGACTTTTGGTTGGAAGAAGTCCAATTCTTGGGGCACGTTGTTACCTGAGGCGGAGTGAAAGTAGACCCTTCCAAGATCAAGGCCATGATGAATTGGGACCCTCAAAAGAGTCTGTCTGAGATTCAGATCTTTTTGGGTCTAGCGGGTTATTACCGACGATTCATCCAAGATTTCTCTAAGATCTCCTCTCCCTTGACATCTCTTACTCGGAAGACCGTTAAGTTTGTTTGGACCGAGGTGCAAGAAAAAGCTTTCCGGACTCTCCAAAAGAAGCTTTGTGAGGCACCGATCTTATCCTTACCGATGGAACTGAGGATTTCGTAGTCTTTAGCGATGCCTCAAAGATGGGGTTAGGTCGTGTATTGATGCAATGTGGTAAGGTGATTGCCTATGCGTCAAGACAACTCAAGGTGCACGAAAAGAACTATCTTACTCATGATTTAGAGTTAGCGGCGGTAGTATTTGCGCTAAATCTTTGGCGGAATTATCTTTATGGTACTAAGTGCACCCTTTATACCGATCATAAGAGTATGAAGCAGATCCTCGACCAGAAGGAGTTGAATATAAGGCAAAGGAGGTGGTTAGAACTCTTAAAAGACTATGACTGTGAATTACTCTATCACCCCCGTAAGGAAAACGTGGTGGCGGATGCTTTAAGTCGCAAGGAGTATTGTGGCAGCTAACGATCTTCTCTCTCTCGAATTGATTTAGTGTCCAGTTTGATCGAGAAGATCAAGGCATCTCAATCTGAAGCACTTCGTGAAGAAAATCTCAAAAGTGAGGTGATGGTAAAACAACATCTACTCTTGACTGAAGACGGTCGCGAGGTGAAGCTCTTCGAAGGACGAGTATGGGTACCCATGATCGGGGGTAACCGTGACCTACTTCATGAAGATGCCCATAAGTCCAAGTATTCCATTCACCTGGGGATTACAAAGATGTAAAGGGATTTGAAACTCAATTATTGATGGCCTATCATGAAGTTGGACGTGGCAAATTACGTGGAACGATGTGTGACTTGCCTTCAAGTCAAGGCCGAACACCAACGACCCTATGGAAGTCTCTAATCCTTGGAAATACCGGAATGGAAGTGGGAACAAATCACCATGGACTTCGTGACCAAACTACCCAAGAATCTTAGAGAGCATGATACCATATTGGTGGTGGTGGATCACCTGACAATGAGTGGTCATTTTCTGGCTATGAGGGAAACTCTTATGATGGACAAATTGGCCAAACTTTACAACAACGAAGACATGGTGTACCTTCGTCCATCATGTTGGATCATGATAGCCGATTCACTTCCAATTTTTTGGGATGGTCTTCAGAAAGAGTTGGGGACTTGAGTAAAGTTGAGCACGACCTATCATCCTCAAACCGACGGTCAAAGTGAGCGAACCGTTCAAACGCTCGAGGACATGCTAAGGTCGTACGTCATCGACTTTGGCGGGAATTGGGACTCACACCTACCTCTAGTGGAGTTCGCCTACAACAAAAGTTACCATGCTAGTATTGGTATGGCCCTATTCGAGCCTTTGTATGTCCGGAAGTATCGAACTCCGGTTTGTTGGCTATAGGCGGGTCAGAAACAATTTTACGGACCCGAGTTAGTGCAAGAAACTGTAGACAAGGTCAAGGGTATCCAGGAACGCTTAAAGGCGGCCCAAGACCGACAAAAGAGTTATGTGGATAAGAAGAAATGGTCGGTGGAATTCCAAATGGGCGATCGAGTTATGCTCAAAGTATCGCCTTGGAAGGGAATCATCCGATTTGGTAATAGGGGAAAGTTGAGTCCTCAATTCATTGGGCCATTCACCATAATCAAGCAGGTTGGACTCCAAGCATACCAATTGGAGCTTCCACCCAAGATGAACGAAATCCATAACAAGTTCCATGTGTGTTATCTTCAAAAATGCTTCGCGGAAGAGGAAAGCGGCATTCCTCTATCGGAGATCAGAGTGGACGAGGGTAACCGATGTATTGAGGAACCCTATGCCATTCTGGAAAAGAAGTCAAAGAAACTCCATCACAAGGAAGTCACCATGGTCAAAGTTCAGTGGAAACATCATCGGGGGGCCAACGTGACTTGGGAGGCGGAGAAGGACATGAAGAGGAGATACTCTCATTTTTTCGCATAAGTTTGATTTCGGGGACGAAATCATTTCCAAGTTGGGGAGGATTGTAACGTCCGGAATTTTCAAAGTAAGTTATCTTACATCTTTAACCTTCTAATCGTCTTTCGTTAATCTTTTTGGATTTGGTTATGTTATACTTCAAGGCTTGAATCGAGCCGTACGAGAAATCGGAGTTTTAAGCAAATGTTGGGCTCAGTACCATTTCAACGAGAATGCCTCACGATAGTGAAACTGTCACTATCACTTGGCATAATCGTCGAAAGACCGCGAACTCGCGGTACAACTTCAGCGAGAATGCTTCGCGATAGTGACACTTCGCTTGGCAAGCTCGCCGTCGGAGTCTGATAGCTTTAAAAAATGATATTTCTTCCTTATTTCATTCTCAACACCCACCAAACTCATTAAATTCTCTCTCAAGACTCCTCTCCTCATTAACTCTAAATCTAGGGTTTCTCAAGCCTCAACCACACTCATTTATTGAAAGAATCTTCTATCCTTGTCAAGTAGGAAGCCATAGATAAACCATCCATCGTCTCCATTTTCGTCTAGCTCAAGAAGGAGATTTAGGGTTTTGGGATTTTCATCAAAACCCTATTTTGTGAGTTCATCATTCTTAATAAATGACATATGCTACCATGAAAACTTTTTCCTTACATTACTTTAGTTTTAGCTTGATTTCTATATCTTCATATCTTTCAAACTACTAGGTCAAAATCTAGGGTTTTGACATTTATTGGATTATTTTGTGACATATCGTCTTAAGATATTCAAAGTGTTTATAAACATGGTTTATGCAAGTATTGTGAATAGTTGGAGCCCAAATGGGTGATATGATTTTATTTGATTTATGATTGAGAAGGGAAGTTGAGTATTATAATTAGTATGTATTATTGATTCATGTGAATATGGAATAATATGGTAATATGTCTTATATGCTGGAAAACATAACTTATGTGAAGTGGTTGATATTATGGTTATTTGATTTACCTTGAAATGACATGGTGCTATATGAAATTCATATGTTTGGAAGTTATAGCAAAATACAAATTGTTATGATGGTGAATCATGTTAGTTTGGAAATGGTGAGGTCCCAAGGTAAAGATCCATGGATTGAGGTAAAGGCTCGGATAGATTGAACCCATATTTACATTGAACTAAAGATTCATGAATAAAGTTGATGTTCTAATGGCTAAAGATTCATGGATAAAGTGGACACTGGTAAATAACCATTCCAACTAAGTACTCCACATGGGTCGTGGCCTACTCTCGTGTTCCATCACAACCTATGGTGGAACGGGTCTCCCCCGTCTCGCAAAAGGTTCAAATGTTGGAGGAGTAATTATTATTTTGTTACCCTATTTATTGTTAAATGTTTGCCAATGTATTATACTTCTTTCCACATATATTTTGGATATTCTCTATTAGTGTATAATTGTATCCAAGATTTAATGAAAAAATTCAAAGTCTGTAAAGTCAACAGAGTCAACTTTAGTTGTTTGAGAGTTTCTATAGGTTGAGTGTTTAGTGATGTGAGAGAAGTAGTTTGCATATAAATAGTGCTTAGTGGTGTAAGTGTAAGTAACTAGAAGCTTGTAACTCATATCATTGTACGCACACTTGTGATTAATCAGACATATAACTTTCTCTCTCTACACTCTCTCTCTCTATAATCTTAAATTGAATTGTTGTTAATTGCTTGAATTGGACAATATAAATTGGTATCAGAGCTGAACCCATTCAAATTCAGAGAAGGATTACACTTGAAAAAGTTCGATTTCTTGGAAAATCAAGAACACACAGAAAGTTTTTTTTTTTAAATTCACTGTTGCATCGAATTCTGATTGTAAAATCATTTTTGTTGCAAGAAAATGAAAATATAGTGTTCAATTTGTATCTATGAATCTTTCTTGTTTAGATTTCAATGTCAAAATCACAATAAATCGCATTCAATTTCGATTTTTTATGAGTTTCTGTTTTGAAATGTTCGACACTGTTCTAAATCGATTCTTTGTGATTTGTTGTTTTTAAACAGAAATTGATATTAGAAAACTGTTCTTTATGTTAAATCGATCATCTCTGTACATTTTCAAGGTCTAATTTCAAGTATCAAAGATTTTGATTCGATTTTTGAACGACAGAGTAAAGAACGCGCAAGATCCAGACTTCGCGCAAATGAAGAACACGTACCAACCCAAGAACGCGCTCGATGATCTTTGAGTTTTTGATGTTAGTTCGCGCATAAGGTTCTTGCGAGAAGTGGACAAAACGCGCATAAACCTTCTTGCGAGTTTATAGTTCGCGCACAAGGCATCTAGCGAGAAGTCCAGTAAAAAGTGACTTGCGAGTTTACTTTTGTGCAACTTTCCATTTAGCGAGTTCTAAAGTTATCAAAATTTGCTAAGTATGGAACGCGCAAGGATTGTTTGAAGTGCGAGTTTATATTCTTTTGCGAGAAGTTCACTTGATTAAATTTTTCTAAGTCTACTTCGCGCACGACGCACTTTGCTAGAATCTACTTCATGCACACCACGTCTAGCGAGTTTCTCAATTCGCGCACCAAGTGTCATGAGAGTTTGTCTTTCGCGTACATAACGTTTAGCGAGAAGTAGTGTGAATAGTGCTTTACGAGTTTAGAGATTTGTGAGTTTCTTGTGTCTGTGAGTTTCTGAGAATTATTTTCAAGTGGTGATCTGATTTTAACTTTCAGTCAAATTTTCCGAATTGTTTGGGAACGATCATTCATTCAAGACTAATCATTCTATTCAAGATGTCTACAGTTTTGTCAGGAAGAGACTGTGCAATCATGTACATGCTTGAGATACCGGCAATTGAAGCTAAACGAGACAAACTAAAGAATCAGAATTCAGTTTTACTTAAACAAATTCAGGAGTTTAAATCTAAATTGTCAAATTCTAATAAAACTTCTGAGTGTGCAAAATGTACTAATACTGTTAAATCTGATTTTGCAGGTATCATCAGTGCAAAAGAGAAAGAGATAAAAGAGAAAGAGAAAATTATTGTTTTAAAAGAGAATACTATTCAGACTTGTGAAAATGAAATCAAGCTGAAAGAGAAAAAGATAGTGAATCTTCAAAGCCAACTGAAGACAACTGAACAAAAATCATCAGAATTGCAATCTGAATCAGTTAAGCTTCAACAAAAGTTTAAGGCTTTTGAAGACAAGATATCTGCTTTGGAGTCAAAGAATGCTGATCTACTAAAAAGCCTCCAAGCATATAAAGACAAGTCAAGGATAGAGAATGCTTCTACCCAACAGATGTCTGATCTTTCAAAGAAAGCTATACAAGAGAAAAAGGATCTTGAAGATAAAATTTTAATTACAGAAAGAGACACGTTTGTCAAAGAAAGAAAAGTTCTTGAAGATAAAACTGTTGAACTTCCCAAACAGATCTTTGCATTACAAGACTTAATTGAGAAAGAAAGAAAATCTTTTCAAGAAAAGAAAAATCTTTTGATCTTGAAAAGAAAAAATGTTGAGAAGAGAAATGTTGGGATTTTCAAAGATATTTCTAAACAAAACAAGAACTTGGAAAAAGATTTTGAGCTAGAGCGTCAAATATTCGAATCAGAAATTTCTAAACTCATATCCAAAATATATGTTCTATCCTCAGACATTCAGAAAGAACAGATGGCTAGAACTGATTTGAAGCAATAGTTTGACACTATTTCTAATGAAAGAAATATTTTGTCTAAAAAGATAAATGACTTGGAAGCTGCAAATGTCAATTTATCAGAAAAGATTTCAGCTGATGTGATTAATCAATCACCTGTTGATAATTCAACAGAATCAGTCTGTTCTTTCAAAACAGCTTCAAGTTCCATTCATGATAAAAATATTTTCAAAAACAAAAGTGTCAAACCAAACATTGTCAAATCAAATCAGATCCGACCATCTAATCTATTTTATGACAAATCTGTTGATGGTTCAGCGAGCTTTTATGTAAAATCTCTTGGAAAGAAATCTAAGAAAGAGCAGATGGTCTGGAGGGTTAAAGATTCTTCGGATGAGAAGAAGAAGGACAAAGCATCTTCCTCCACATCCAAAGCCAAAAAGAACAGTGCACACAAAGGTAAATCTTTTTGTAATTCTGATATGTTATACTCTACTAATCATTTGATCAGGATTGCTCAAAAGAAGATTTGTTGTTCTTACTGTGGAGCACATGACTTTGTAAATAATAATTTTGTTAATTACTGGTATGGTTCTTATTATGTTACCCCCACAAGAACTGCAACTAACATATCTGGACCCAAATACCAGTGGGTACCAAAAGCTAAATCTGTATTGTAGGCACCCAAAGTTTAAGGGGGAGAAAGAACAACGACTTCTGATTATGTACAGATCAGGACTCGTTCTTCAAAGTTTAAAGAACAAAGGCTTCTGAATACTACAATTCAGAACCCGGACTTCAAAGTCAAAGAACATAGGCTCTTGAATAACACAGTTCAAGACCTGTACTTCAATGTTAAAGGACAATGACTTCTAAGTAATACAACTTAGGACTCGTTGTATAATGTTAAAGATAAGGATAATTTGCAAATATCCAGGGGGAGCTTATCAGAATTAAATCATTCTATCATGATTTGAGGGGGAGCTTAAAGGTAAATATCTTCTGATCTATATCTCTGATTGTTTGAAAGAAGAACAACTTTCGAACATGAAAAACGTTTTCTCAAATGTTCAAACCACTTCTAATTCTTAAAAGATTTCATGAATTTGGAAGTGTGACTTTAAATGTTTTTCATTATGGAGCTTTAATGTTCAACTGACCGTGTGTTTCCAAAGATTAATACTTGTGTATTATCTTGTCTATATACTGTCAAGTATTCATACACACCGGTTCAGTACTTCATATTGACTTTGTTATTACCATGTATCAAAAGTTTAATCTTTCTATGGTAATACTCCCGGTTGTATTCAATGTTGTTTGAATCAAACATCATTTCTATACTGAAATGTGCTTTAATTGATACAATGTTTATATACTGTTCATATAAACAACATTCGTCTTTGATTTCCTGAAATATTATTCTTCATGAATTTTGATCTGATTTTAATCATTGTCAGATTTTCAAAACATTTCTATTCTTTCATGTTCATTCATTCATACAAAGTTTTGAGAAATCTTAAATGATTAAAATACTCAAATTTCATTCTTATCTTTATGAGTATACATTCACTGACAAATAATTTCTTATGCTTAAATGGCAAGAAAATCATTGAGATATGCATGTTTTTAGGACAAATACATGGGATTCAGTGTGAGTGCTTAAACGAACTTCCATGGATTCACGATAACCAGTGTTTCCTACCCCGGAAGTAATCCTTCGAGTGATTGAGGGGATAGGGGTCAAAAGATTGAGAGTGGTGTGTGAAGAGGTAAAATGGAAAGCAGAGATTGGTTAGAAATGAGTTTTAATGTTTAAAAGAAAGAGGGTGAGAGATCAGAGTAAAAGAATATCAGACTCTGCACCAAACTTCTTTCTGAGCCGGGCAACTGCATAAACTGTTGTTTCACAATTTTTCGTGAATGACATTGAAAAAGGCACCTAGCCCATGCCATCTCTTGCAAACACCCCACCAGCTACTCATTCTTTTCTCAAAAAGAGAATGTTTCACATTTTCTGGGGATGCAGCACATACGCTATTGGTTCTTCATTTGGAAGATACTGATATTGAATAAAAAGGAAAGTTGCCCCACCTTCGACCCTTCATCATGCACATTGAGTCTGTGTATATCATTGTTGTCTCAGTGATTTACATACTTTCAGCCTTATGAAACACAATCATTGTGCTAATTCTTTCATACACATGCACGAGCACACAGAAAATGTGTTTTTCTGTCAGAACATTCATAGAAAATACCTTGTGTTTTTCAATGATTGAATGGAAGTCCTGGGGAGTCAACATCAAACCAGCTCCTTAAATTGTACATTTGTTGTACACAGTAACTTTGTGTTACTGACAGGCATTCCTAACTGTTTCATTTGTTGATTCAGGGGTTACAGCTCATAATTTGTCTAAATTTGAAAAGATTCAGATGAATACATTTATGAATTGACGGATTGTTATCAGATCAAGTGGAGGAGAATGTTCAGATCATGAAGATTGTTCTACATTGTTTAAAAGGGGGAGAAGTTTCAAAGACTGAGCTGAAACTGAAATGAGATTTGATGATTTTGATTCTCACAATTCATCAAAAAGGGGGAGAAAATTACAGATTTCAATTTCAAAGTTATGAAGAAAACTCAAAGTGAAAAGACTTGTGGAGAAATTCTGAAAGTTCAAATCATTCAAGTTTGATGAAAATAAATCATTCCGAGATGATTCAAAGACAAGTCAAAGGTGATTCGAGAAAGTTGGTTTTCTAAAGACGATCCAGAGATCAGAGAGATGAAGATATGAGATTAAAGATTCCTCAAAGTTTAAAGATAAATATTTCAAAGATGTTTCAAAGTTTGAAGAATCAGAGCGCTTAAGAAGATTGTCAAATTTTTATTAAATCTTGAATACAAAGGGGGAGATTGTTAGTGTATAATTGTATCCAAGATTTAATGAGAAAATTTAAAGTCTGTAAAGTCAACAGAGTCAACTTTAGTTGTTTGAGAGTTTCTATAGCTTGAGTGTTTAGTGATGTGAGAGAAGTAGTTTGCATATAAATAGTGCTTAGTGGTGTAAGTGTAAGTAACTAGAAGCTTGTAACTCATGTCATTGTACGCACACTTGTGATTAATCAGACATATGATTTTCTCTCTCTACACTCTCTCTCTAGAATCTTGAATTGAATTGTTGTTAATTGCTTGAATTGGACATTATCATTCTGATTAGGCTCCAAGCCTAACACTTGTTTGCTTTGTGTACATATCAGGTTCCGTTAGTGGAGGGGTGGCTAATCCTTGAGCGGAGAGTTGGGTCAACATTTTAGGGACATAGCATTTGACGAGACATAGAGCGTGCATTTTACGTGTCGATACTTTGGGAATTGATGACGACACCCAATAATAATCTAAACTATAATATTTTAGATTAAGTAGGTTGTTGGTCCTCATTCCGTTTCATTTGGGTATTGTAAACACATATACTCTTCCCCATTCTTGGGATGATGACATTTGTGAAACTTTATTTCATATAAAATTATCCAGGTTTAAATTCCCCTCAATTTGTAAACGTTATATTGTAAAAATTTCAAGTTTTTGAAATCACTAAATTTTAGGGTGTTAAAGTGGAGGTGGTCGACAATAGTAATGGTGGTTGCGATGGACGGTGGTTGTAGAGGTGGTGGAGGAGGTTGTTGTAGTGGAGGAAGAGGTGGAAGTAGCCGATGGTGGTAGAAGTAATGGGTGGTGGTGATTGATGGAGGTAGAGGTGGTCGACGATGGTAGTAGTGGTGGCGATGGGCGGTGGTTGTGGAGGTGGTGAAGAAGGTTGTTGTAGTGGAGGTCGCTAACGGGTGGTTGGCGATGGTTGCCTGTGGCCGCCGATGGTGGTGGCAGAGGCGATGGGTGGTGATGACTATTGTTTGGGTCAAAAATCCACGACCACGACGAAAGCATCTTACACACGACTGGTCTTGTATTAAGATAAGGTCCCGTCGACCAAACATATCTATAACACTTGTCGACACTTTTTTGGACGTCGGTCGAGCGTTAATCGCATGACCATCGCAAGACTATCCTCAACCATGATTAATGTATGACACAACGTTCTTCTCTTGTTTATTCAATGCAGGTTTAATTCCCATAAAGACCAACGGCTATAACTGACAAGATTCATTAAAGCCATTATGGAGCTTCGACCGTTACAAAGACACATTTATGAAGATCAAAGACTATAAATAGACACCTACAACTACATCTACAAGGGTTGAGCTCCAATATTACAAGCTACACAAAGAATTCTCACAAGCATTCCCTGTTGTATTACACGACCTCAGTATTATACACACGAACGAAGTGTTTCATACACGTCCTACACTAGTTACTAGTTTCTACACTTGTTTTTCATAGTTATCATGTAAAACACTATAATACATAAGGATATCGCCCCTGTTTGGCAATCATAGTACAAGACGGCCTTTATTAGTCGTCCGCAGTTTTTACCCTCGACGGGGTTTTTCGCGTCACTAAATCTCTTGTCTCTTTACTTTTTCTAGTGTCACACGTCTTGTCGCTTGGCTACTTTCTTTAGTTAGATACAGCTCCACATCGACCTTAAATCTTCCGTTGGACGATTTTTGGCATTAACAGTTTGGCACCCACCGTGGGGCCACATCTAAAGAAAATCCTCGACAACCATGCGTCGTACTAACAATTTTCTCGAGTTTCTTTCTTCTACAGGGTAATGGCAGTCCTCAAGGAACCCAAGAGCAAATCATAGCCCAGATGAACATGGAGTTGATAGCTGCACGTGCTTTCATCGATACCTTGTCAGATCAGAATAGACAAGCTGTTGTGGAGATCGCATCCCTAAGAAATCAGAATGCCAACAATGCATTAGACCTCAAAGTGGTCCTGGGTCATTCAGCATGTCTTGGTCGGGACCTCCACTCACCAATTATCCAAGACCTCCTTTCCCTGGCATCCCCAGTCAACCCATAACAATGCCACCATCACCTCCACCATTCTTCCACTTGAATTCCTCGATTCCCGCGATGCCGATACCAACCTTCCATTATAATGGAGATGCTTTCGATTCGTCGCAACGGAATGGTTTCCAAAACTCTGGGCATGTCACGATGGCAACTAATGGGAATAATCAGGACGATCCAGTCACCCAAAGATTGAAAATGTTGGAGGAACAGAATGAACGAGTGTTGTCGCTACTTGCCAAGCTACCAGGAGTAGCAGTACCTATCGATGTCGAGCCTCGCACAGGGTTTCAAGCGTCGCCCTTCGTTGATGAGATAGCTATGGTCTACGTCCCTAAGAAATACAACATCCCGACATTCACACCATAATACTCTTGTATCACGGATCCAACTGAACATGTCGCCCACTACAAACACCTGATATGGACAGTGTCGATCCCATACCAGTACCAAGAAGTGTCTATGTGTAAAATTTTTGGGGCGACCCTCACAGGTGCAACCCTCTAATGGTTAATTGGTCTTAAAATCAAGTCCATCAACTCATTCGCTGAGTTGGTAAACCAATTTTCTCAACAATTCACGAGTAGTCACAAGATGGAGAAACAAACTAGCGACTTGTTCTTCGTCGTTCAGAAGGTTGGATAATCAATCCGTAGTTATTTCAATTGCTTCAATGCCGAGAAGATTAGTGTTCATAATTGTGACGTCAAGACTACGTTCGAAGCTTATAAACGTGGTCTGGATGAAGGTTTAGGTCTTTATACTGATCTGACAAAATACCCCCATAGAACTTCGAAGACGTACGAGCAAGGACTTTGGCCTATATGAGGGTCGAAGACGACGCTGCCTTTCGACGTAAACACTCTAGCGAAAAAAAATCGTTAAGTGTGAAGAAACCAGAATTCAAGACCAAACCCTCAGTCAAAGCCGAACCATCACGGCAAATATCGAACATCAAGTTCGATAAGGAGAAGACCTCACCCACGACCAAGTTTCCTCAATACCCTAAGATCTCCTATTATGGATTCAAATGGACTTTTCAGGATTTGGTCGAGGCCTTAAGGAGCGTGCAAGAGACCATCCGTTGGCCGAAGAAAAGCGACAAAAGTGATGACAAGAAAGATAAGACCTAGTGGTGCGACTTTCACAGTGACCATGGCCATACGACGGACGATTGCATTGCTCTTAAAAAGGAACTCGCTTGACACGTTCCAAAAGGCAATCTTAAAGAAATATTCAACCTCCATCTCCTGTTCATGAGAAAGCGTGAATTGTGTTACAGGAGGATACGACGTTGTGGTTTGATTTATTCTGCAGCAAAAAGACGTGCCAGTCGGGGGACAAGTGATCAGCCAATCCCTCGATTCTCACAACCAAAAGAGGAATTGGAGCTAGAGTCGATGAAGATAACGTTCGACCAAGATGACCTGGGCAACTTGCATCAAAAACATCACGATGGTTTAACTGTTCAGCTCAAGATCGGCAACAGTTTTACCCGGAGGGTATTGGTCGATGGGGGAAGCTTAGCGAACATAATCTTTCTCGACACCATCAAAGCTATGGGACTCGATAAGTCGGAGATCGTTCGACGTTCGACGACCCTGGTTGGTTTCAATGGAGACGCGACAGGCACTAATGGAGAGATCACTCTGCCAGTCTACGCCAAAGGAATCAACAAGCAGACCAAATTCAGCGTTATCGTTTGTTCATCAGCATATAACATCATTCTTGGTCGACCTTGGATTCACGATATGAAGGCAGTCCCTTTGACGTTCCACCAGAAGATGAAATTTCCCACGCCATGGTGATTCCAGGAGATCAAGAGTAAACCAAAAATTGCTCGCGATTGCTACAAGATAACAATGAAACCGCGAAAGCAATCCATCTAGCAATTACAACACTGGGATGCTCCCGACACTGTCGATGAGTATCGTTTGGAGGAAGTCATCCTGGACCAAAGCAAGACGGACTGATCAAGTCATCTTTGTAGGTTCATCCGTCGATCCTTCCGTTAAAAAAGAACTCATTTCTTTTTTGCAGGAGAATGCTGACTGTTTCGCTTGGACGCACGAAGACATAGTCGGCATTGATCCTGACGTCATTTCACAAAAGTTAAACGTGAACCCTTCGTTTAAACCAGTCAAGTAAAAATGACTAAAATTCGCTCCAGGTCGAAACAAGGTGATCAATGACGAAGTCGACAACCTCTTCAAGACCGACAAGATTAGGGAAGTAAAAAACCCCGACTGGCTAGCAAACGTCGTGGTCGTACAAAATAAAAACGACAAATGGAGGGTGTACATAGACCTTACAGACTTAAAAAAGGCGTGTCCGAAGGATCCATTTCCTTTACCACATATTGACGCTCTAGTCGACGCGACTACTGGACACGAACTATTGACATTCATGGATGCTTACTCAGGCTACAATCAGATACTTATGCACATCGACGATCAAGAGAAGACAACCTTTATGACAAACTGGGGTATTTATTGTTATAAGGTTATGCCTTTTGGTTTGAAAAATGCAGGTTCCACATACCAGCGATTGGTTAACAAAATGTTCAAAGATCGACTCGACTATACCATGGAAGTGTACATTGACTACATGCTCGTCAAGTAACGACAGGCTATCGACCACGTCGAACACCTACGCCAATCATTCGACATTCTCAGAAAATATCACAGGAAGTTGAATCCTACAAAATGCTCTTTTGGAGTAAGCGTTGGAATTTTTTTGGGATATATGGTGACTCGACGAGGGATCGAAGCTAATCCTGATCAGATTAAAGCCATAATCGAGATCAAATCGCCAAGAAACTTCAAAGAAGTCCAACGTCTGACCGATCGTGTGGCAGCCTTGAACAGGTTTATCTCCCGATCGTCGGACAAATGCCACTTAATTTATAATGTCTTGTGAAAGAACAAAGGCTTCCAGTGAATGGATGACCACGAACAAGCATTATAGAAATTAAAAGAATACACTGCGTCGCCTCCACTATTATCAAAACCAAAGGACAATGAGGTCTTGCAACTTTACCTAGCCGTAAACGACAAAGACCAATTACCAATCTACTACGTAAGTAATTATCTGCTTGATGATGAGACCAGGTATTCTTCCATGGAAAAACTATTATTGTCACTAGTTACAGCTGCGAAAAAGCTGCGACATTACTTCGAGTCGCATCCTATAACTGTTGTTACTAACTTTCCACTAAGTTTTTTTTTAGGAAACCAGAATTGACAGGTCGTCTGGCAAAGTGGAGTATATATCTCAGCAGTTACGACATTGATTTAAAACCCATAACTGCAATCAAATTGCAGGTCCTAGCAGACTTCGTCACTGACTTTAGTCCTGAACTAGAGAATGAAGCGCAAAACGAGGCTTATTCTGTGGTGAATCACGATGACAAACCCTAGATTCTACATGTCGATGGATCGTTCTACGCTAGAGGCACAGGACTGGGCGTCATCTTACAGTCGCCACAGGGGGGCAAGATGGTATACTCCGTACGATGTGAATTCAAAGCAACGAACAATGAAGCAGAGTTTGAAGCCTTGATTGTAGGAATGAATATGGCACACGACTTAGGGGAAAAGGGGTTGCACGTCAAGAGAGATTATCTCCTCGTCGTAAACCAAATGAATGGCGAGTTTGCAGGAAAGGACTAAAAAATGACATCATATCTCAAGAAAGGCAAGGCAAGCTCAAAAAATTTCAAACCATTTTCGATTGAACAAATCCCGAGAGATCAAAATACTCAAGTTGATGCCTTAGACTATCTTGGATCAACACTTAGCAAATCTTCGTTCAACACAATACCCATGATATATCTCACGACGTCGTCCATTGATCACGACGACATTGTCCAGATCGACGGTGAAGAAGAAGATTGGTCGAGTGATATAAAGAACTACTTAATACACGACCAACTTCCTGAAGACAGAACGAAAGCTCGGAAAATCAGATTCAAGGCGTATAGATACGTCTTGATACAAGGAAGGCTCTATCGACGATCATCCACCAGGCTCAACCTACGATGTGTCACTGGCAAAATACAAGTCCAAAACATCTTGCAAGAAATGCACGACGGTGAATGTGACAATCACTCAAATGGTAGTAGTTTAGCCAATCGAATATCAAGACAAGGCTACTATTGGCCGACACTACGACAGGAAGCCATCAGCTACACACAAAGTTGTAATGCATGCCAACAACATTCAGCTACAACGCATAAACCCTCTGAACCTTTACACTCGACATTAGTTCCATGGACCTTCTTGAGATGAGGAATGGACATCGTCGGTAAGTTACCACCTGCTCCAAGGCAAAAGGTATTTTTACTTGTTCTTACAGATTATTTCTCTAAATGGATAGAAGCAGCCGTCTTTTCCCAACTTCGGGACAAAGAGGTTATATCTTTTATCCAGAGGAACATTATATGCAGGTATGGGATACCCTCATAAGTGAAAGAACTCAAGAATTATCTGACTATCGTAACATAAAACTCACAACCTCGATGTAGCGATATCCTCGGTCGAATGGACTTGCAGAATCGAGCAATAAGACCATTGTAAACTCGATCAAGAAAAGATTGAAAAAAACAAAAGGAAGATGGGTCGAAGAACTTCCTTTAGTCGTTTAGGCAAATCGTACGACTCCACGTACGTCAACAGGACAAATTCCCTTTTCCTTGGTTTATGGTTGCGAGGTGGTTTTACCCATCGAGATCCAACTACCCACGTCAAGACATGATTCAGTCGACCATAACCTAGTCAAACTAAGTTATGATCATGACGCCCTTGAAGAGATAAGAGAGTCATATTTGATTCGAATGGCATCTCAAAAACAATCAATCGAACGTCATTTCAACAAAAACGTAAAAACCAAGATCTTCCAAGAAGGCGACTATGTCTTACGTTGAGTGTTTCAAAACACTCAAGAGCCAAATGCAGGTAAACTTTCCATCAAATGGGAAGGTCCTTATCGTATATCTAGAGTCGTAGGAAAAGGTGCCTGTAGGCTCCAAACCCTCGACGATCACGAAATCCTGCGTAGTTGGAATACAATACATCTCAAGAGGTATTTTTTCTAAGTCCATCATACTTTTTCCTTACGATTATTCGTCACGACCAATACTGACTTAAGCATCGGAGGATCGTTGGTCAGCCAACGACCAACCTCTGACATTGTTTCGCAGGATCGCAGGACATAAGACCGTAAGTCTTTATACAACTTGGTCTTATAAAACTCAATCCTAAGTTTTTGACTAAGAAAAATTTTGCTATGAATAAAGGTCTTGGTCACAAGAATCTTTAAACTACTTGGATTTCCTTAGTAGCAAGAATCCTTGGGTGAAATTGTTTGAAATGCCTCAGTCGCAAGTATCCTTAGATTATTTGTATTGTGTTAAATCGCAAATGTCTTTGGATTGAATGATTGTTTGTTCGCACGATTCTCAGGTTTGAAAATTTCTAAGGTACTTTATTGATTTACGTTTTTATCATATGATGTCATGTATATTAATCGCATAGTATGTAAAGATGTTCGATAAATAAGACATAGCATAAAGAAAAACCGTTTCTATTAATAACCAAAAGTGAATGGTTACACGTAGATGGCTTGACCACCAACGGTTGACCATACAAAAAATAAAAACAATTAAAGACAAAAGACTAAGGAAGGAGGAGTATCTTCTGTTGGCTGCAACGTGGAGGCATCACCCTCTTGAACTTCATCGACCTTGGCCTCATCCTCTACCTCGACTACCTCGACATGTCTTTCATCTTCGAATTCCAGGTCCTTCTCGATCCCGATTTCCTCCAGATAGAGCTAGAGGTCTTATTCGACGTTGGCAAGGGAATTCTTCCCAACAAGATGGCGCCTCATGATCGCCGCCTTCGTTGTCCATCGAGTAAAAGCCTCGATAGACCTTAACTCTTCCTCTAGCTCCTCGATCTTGGCCTTATACTCGGCCTCCCTTTCCTTGATGTCCTTGATCTCTTTTTCATTCGTGACCAAGGACACCTGGGCCCTCTACAGCTCCTCCCGAGTCCGCTTCAGGATCTCGCAACACATGTGAAGACGTATCTGCAGATCGGACGTTTGACAACCGGAGACCTCCAATACTTTGTGGGCTTCTTCAAGCCTCACCGTCAGAGACTCCACCTAGGACGTGGCTTCCTTTCCATGGCCAGAGCAGCCTGCTCCCTCTCAAGTGTTGCCTAATCCTCTCCATCTCGCCATAGATACTGAGAGAGGCCTGGAACGTCTGCAGCACACGACACACGACATTAATACAAAGGTTAAAACGGCAGAAAAAACAAAGTAAATAAAAAAGTAAGTTTCGAAACTTACCATAAAGGAGAGACCGGCGACATTGGTTCCCACGTCATCGACCGACATCCCCTTGAAACGCTCCTTCAAGTTCGGGAGCTGATATTTCCCCAGATTAGGAAATATCTTCGCCCGATCAATGACATCATCCGCCATAAAGTCCAACGACAACGTAAAGTTAAACGGTTGGACTTCTATGGGTTCCTTCCCCTTGTCGGATGACTGGGGAATGGAGCCAGAGGCCTTAGTCGCCTGCCCCTTATCCTGCTCCGATGATGGTTGCTTACCTGACACCACCGGTGAATTCACCACTGTAGGTGCTACATTTATGGGGACCGCCGGTATGGAATCACCCATCTTTGTCTTCAGAGGAGTAGCGACGCTCAACACGTCACCACCCCTCGACGACGGTTCTCTCGAAACCATCATCCTCGTCCTCTTGGGCCGGCTTGACATAACAGTCAAGAGCCCCTTTCTTTTTGCCCGACCCTTTTGGGCCAACTCCAGTTGGGCCTTCCTCCTGTCAGCCGCAGTGGGTATCTTCGCAGGTGAACCTCCTAAAAAATACACAAAAACGTCATAAGATGCGACAAAATCAAAGGAAGTCAAAGGAAAAGGTAAATGAAGTAGAGGAAATGGTACATTACCTGCCATCTCTTCATCATCTTCTTCTTTCTCCTCTTCTTCCTCTCCCTCTTCTTCCCTCTTTTCTTCTTCGACCTCCTTGGCCTCGACCTCTGAAGGCTCGACAAAAGTCACTCCCTCGTCGTCGTCTGCTAGTTGTCGAGAAGTAAACGATCGCTCGTCCTTGCTATATCCCAGGAGGCGAGTGATCTTATACACTGAATCACTATTCGGTCGTACCTCGTCGAACTTGATAGCTGAAATCAAAGACGAATTAAAAAAATCAGATATAAATCAATAACAGAAAACGTACGTCAAAGTTTAAAAAAGACCCTTACTCGACGTATTCCAGAATGTCTCAGGTACATCACTGTCTAGACCCAATGACGTTGTATGCAAGAATACATACCTTTTTTTCCACTTGCGGTCGTTAACCGCAGTGTTAAGTACCACTGTGCGATCACCTCGATACTTAGAAAATAGGCTATAGTGGTGGAAACCGTCCACCTTCACTTGATATGCTATGAGGAGGTCGTTCACGTCGAATGGCGACCCCCAGTCCCCTATTAGTCGCTCGATAACCTAGACGACTCTCCAGAACTGGGGCATGAGTTGCCCCAGCACGAGGTTAAACGTGTGCATGAACAACCTCGATAGTGGCGAGTAGGGCCACTTAAAGCCTATCTTAAAGGGATACTCGTAGATCACGAAGTACCCCTACGGACACATATCCGAACGTATTGACCGGGGGAATTAATGGTCACCGAAGAAGGGATATGCGCTAAGCGCCTAAAATCGTCAAGATCATCTTGATCTTGTATCGTACTCCCTGGCTCGCTCGACATGGCTAACCCTGATAGATTTATCTTTAGCTCAGAAAGTCCAAGAATATCCCAATCTATTCTAGGTTTTCTAGTAAGGGTCTTGAATCGTATATAGAAAACTAATAGAGATTGTACCTTATATAATCGCTCTAAAACTAAATCGGACTAAGATCTCCCAGGTTTTGGCAAGGATTCGTAAAGAAGAACTAAGGAAACTCTCTCTAAAAATATGATGAAAGCGTAAAAGGAAACTATCCCCAGATAATCCCTATTTATATACAAAAATCGTATCAAGCACAAACGCACGATGATCGACACGTGTCGATCGAATCTTCGTGAGCATCGCTAGATCTTCAACACTTGTCACGCCTAACTGTCATGCGTGTTCCCCACGCCTCAGTAACATCACACTTGTCAGATAAACCATCATGAGTCTAGTTAGAAATGAACCGATTCGGTTTCACCGCGACCATGATCCTTTCCCCGTATGACACGTGGCGACCGCCAAAATTGACGATAAACTTCAAATTTAAAATTCAAAATTGCCGCTTGATTTTAAATTTTGGGGGAAACTATTTGGGTCAAAAATCCACGACCACGACGAATGCATCTTACACACGACTGGTCTTGTATTAAGATAACGTCCTGTCGACCAATAATATCTATAACACTTGTCGACACTTTTTTCGACGTCGGTCGAGCGTTAGTCGCACGACCACCGCAAGACTATCCTCGACCACGATTACATTAACGTACGACACAACATTCTTCTCTTGTTTATTCAATGCAGGTTTAATGCCTATAAAGACCAACGGCTATAACTGACCAGAGTCATTAAAGCCATTATGGAGCTTCGACCATTACAAAGACACATTTATGAAGATCAAAGACTATAAATAAATACCTAAAACTACATCTACACGGGCTGAGCTCCGATATTATAAGATACACAAAGAATTCTCACAAGCATTCCCTGTTGTATTACATGGCCACAATATTATACACACGAACGAAGTGTTTCATACACGTCCTACACTTGTTACTAGTTTCTACACTTATTTTCATAGTTATCGGGTAAAATACCGTAATACATAAGGACATCGCCCCTGTTTGGCGATCATAGTACACGGCGACCTCTATTAGTCGTCCGCGGTTTATACCCTCGACTGGGTTTTTCGCGTCACCAAATCTCTTGTCTATTTATTTTATCTAGTGTCACACGTCTTGTCGCTTGGCTACTTTATTTAGTTGGATAAAGCTCCACATCGACCTTAAATCTTCCGTTGGACGATTTTTGACATTAACAACTATTAAAACATATATCATGTTAGGTTTATACATCAAATCAGGGTAGATCAGTAATCTTTTAGTTTATGTCTCACTCTTATCCCATGTTGTTCCACCTATTTTGGTTGAACAAAAAAAAGCTCCTTTTGTCCCATCATGTTCCACTCTTTATCTCTGCCTCATGTCGTGCCAACGTGGAACAACGAGTTTTTGTTCTGTCCCATATCACGCCAAACATAGGACAATGAGTTTTGTCCCACCCTGTCCCATATACCAAACACATCCATAAGATGATCGCAACATTAACCAATTGGAAGAGTCATCGATTTCGTAAAACATAAGGTAGTTATATTTTAGAAAGTCCTCGACTACATATATTAATCTATCGTGCCTTAATTAGTTTAATATCATAAATTAAAAAAATATAGAATAATAAAAGTAACTAATTAAGACAATTTAATGAAATACGATTTTAGAGTTGTTTGTTTTTTTCTCTCAAGATTTAAACCTAGTTAGAGTTTATCTCCAACCTTTTTTGATGCATCTAGAAGTTTTAATGTTGTGTTTCCGAACTAAAGTAAAGAATTGTAACGAGTTGTAGACATGATAAGTGGTTTCTTATGGGGCAATGTTAATGGCACCCTTGTTAATGTCAAAATCTGGTCAATTCATGTATTGGGAATATAAAAAACAGGTTTTGATGTTGATGTGTGTGAGGAGAAAATCATTTATAAGGGTGTCATTAGCAAAGTATAGGGTGCCATTAGCCTACCCCTTCTTAACCTAACCGATTCCAGTTTCCAAAAGTACAATATGGTTTTGTACTTCATCTTCATCCTTGTTTTCAAGATCAGTGATATCCATATTTTTTTTAAATTTTCGAAGTTTCCCTCCGAACATGTAGCATATTCAGTTGGATATTCCAACAAGCTATTGACATCCATTTTATTATGTAAAATGAATTTATCATTTTATATTAATATAATAAACATCAATCTTCTAAACAGTTCGCCACACGGTTTTGTACGATATTTGATTTTTCTTACCTTTTTATTGTCTTACTTATTAGAGTTACTATCTATAATCTAATACTAGAAGCGTACTCGCGCAATGCAACGAGATACATCACGATTTTAATATTTCATTTTATTATCCCAGAATCCAATGCTAATTAAATCAAGATGACCACAATTACTAATTGAAATGATTTCTATTAATCTGGAAAATCGATTACAGCGAAGCTCTCTTTTCTCTCTCAACAGTCAATACGTGTTTCATACTTCTTAATACAAATCTAGACATATCCCTATTTAAAGAAATCCTTATATACTAAGGACAGAAACTCTCACACCACTAAACGCGTACATGAGAAAAATGCGCACACAACATGACAAAAACAAAATTACAATTGACTTTGACTTTGACTTTGACTTTGACTTTTATTACAAAGAGACTTTAACTTGGCTTGAGAGTTGACTTTGGCTTTTACTTGCTTGACTTTCTGTCTTCAGTCTTTATGATCTTGTATCCAACAGATATATGCTCTGACAATCTCCACCTTTGGATTCAAGATCATCTCTAAAAAGATTTTGCAATTCAATCTCCCCCTTTGATGTAGGTTACAAAATAATCTCCCCTTTGATTGATCTTTAGCAACATAAGCACAAACTCTTTAAGCTCAATAACAATCTCCCTTTCTTGGATAAATTTGTCTTCAAAAACTTTCGTAATCTCCCCAAAATCTGTCTTCAAGAACAGTAACATTCTCCCCCAAGGTTGTAAAAACCTCTTTCAGACATCGGAAAGAAATTATCTTCAAATTTAGCTCAGTTTGCTACAGCAAATTGTATTCAAATAAAATTTCAGTAAAATTCAATAACCATTCTGAAATCTTTGAACTTTTTCTTTCAGCTCTGAACAATATTCAACAATCTTTCTTCAAATTAACTTTCTTGACATAAATTTCTCCTTTAAGTTCCAACTTTTCTTTATCAACTCCAAAACTGTTTCAAACTCTTATTCAGTCAACATTTCTTGGCAAATAACATCTCGCCCCTTTTGATGATAGTAGCATAGAAATCATCAAAACTTTCACAAGAAATGTCATGAACCTGATCTGATCTTTTGTAACTGAGCCTCTGATTCTCCATCAATTCATAAAGAATGTATTTATCCGAATCTTTTCAAATTCAGACAAATTATGAGAGTAACACCTGAATTAACAAATGAATCAGTTAGAAATGTCTGTCAATAACACGAAGTCACTGAGTGTAACAATTACACATTGGAAAGGAGCTTTTTGATGTTCACTCCCCCAGGTCTTCCATTCAATCATCGAATAACACAAGTTTATTCTATGAACGTTTAGACAGAAAAATGAATTTTCTGTGTGTATGTGCTTGTGTTTGAAAGAATTAAGCACATGATGATTGCTTTTGATAGGCTCAAAATTGTGTAAACCATTGAGACAACAACAGTTAAACACATACTCTATTGTGCATGATCGAAGTGCGAAGGTAGGGTATACTTCCTTCTTTTTCAATATTCAGATTTTCCAAATGAAAATCAGATAGATTATGTGTTGCGTCCCTTTGAAATATGAAACATCTTCTTTTTGAGAAAAAGATGAGTAATTGGTGGGTTTTTTTTATCAATAGTTGGCATGGGCTAGTTGCCTGTTTCAATGATGTTCACGAAAGAAATGTGAAACACCAGCAATGTGGTTGTCCGACTCAGAAAAATTTGGTGCAGAGTTTGATATTCTGTTATTCTGTTCTCATGCCCTCTTTCTTTTAAACATTTAAGCTCGCTTCTAACCAAACTCTCATTTTCATTTTACCTCATCACACCCACACTCATATATAGACTCCTCACACTCTTCGATCACTCAAGGATTAACTTCTGGGGTAGGAAACACTGGTTAACGTGAATCCATAGAAGTTTCATTGAAGTCCTAACACAATGAACCCATGTTGTTTTCCTAAAAGAATAGTGTTTCTCAAAATGGTTTAACTTTGCAGTTAAATCACAAATATATACAAGTCAGATGTTTGTATGCTCATAGATGTAATCAAGAAGATTTGAGCATTTTAAACAGTGAAGATTTTTCAAAACAAGTATACTAAATGAATGAAATGAATACAAGAAACTTGTTTAAAAATATGACATTGTATGAAAAGATCAAATAGAATGATTTAGCAATTAAGGCTTAGGTCAAGAATAAAGGAAATTTGTCAATAAGAATCAAGATATAGACATTCTTGAAAGAAACGTTTTGAAATGAAATCACGCTCAAACTTTGAATATCAAGCGGGGTGTATCACCATCGAAAATTTTGTTCAATTTGAGACATGGTGATAACATTTCCAACAAAAAGTTAAACCGGTGTCTGTGAATACTTGACAGTATATGGAAAAGATAAAACACAAGTATTTATCTTTGGAAACACATGGTTTGTTAATCATTAAAGCACATATTACATGAAAACATTTAAAATCACACTTCTATATTCATGAAATCGTTTTAAGAATCAGAAGTGGTTGAACATTTAAGAAAATGTTTTCATATCTGAAAGTTGTCCATCATTCAGACACGTATGAGTTTAAGTTTAGAAATAAACCTTTTGCTCAGTCTTAAATCTCATCAAGTCAGCTCTAAGTCTTATATGATATGATCATGTATGCTCTCTCTCAATTCTGCAAAAATCACAAGTCTGTCAAAGTACAAAGCTTTATTCACAAAATTTATTGAAAAATAAAGACATAAAGCAATAAAACATTTAAAGTACGAGTTATGATCAAATGTAATCAGAAGTCATATTCCATACTCCTTGACTCTTACTCCCCCTAAAATTATGCATTAGAAAATTTATCAGTGATAAACATATGCAAAATTTATGAACTCCCCCTCAAATGTATGTAGATCATCTTATCATCATCTCACACTCCCTCTGAGATCATGAACAAACTTAAGTGCATATATCTTTCACATTAAAAAAATAAAGAAATGAAGAAAAGTAACAAAGTTAAACTTTAATAGGTAATCACAAATTAAGTCTTGAGATTTAGCATACCAAGTTTTGAAACAAGAAAATTAAATCTCTTTTCATCGAGAGGCTTGGTAAATAAATCAGCAAGTTGGTAATCTGTGTTTACAAAATAAAGTTCGATTGTACCTTTTTCGACATTATCTTTAATAAAGTGATATCTCATGTCGATGTGTTTGGTGTTGGTATGTTGAACAGGATTCGTAGATATTGCAATTGCGCTCTTCGAATCGCAGTAGATCAGGATCTTGTTGTATTTGAAGCCATAGTCTCGACTTTTTCAGAATTAATATGAGCTTGGAGTACAGTTTTCCATTTTGATCTTGTCATCCACATAAATCAGAATTAAAATGATATCGGGTTTTTCCATTTTGATAAAAAGAGTAGTATCAATTTTACCTTTAGAGAAGCCCAACTTGACTAAAAATTTGGATAACACTTCATACCAGGCTCGATGGGCTTGCTTCAGACCGTAAAGAGCTTTGTCCAGAATATACACGTGATTCGGTTTCTCTGGATTGACAAAGCCTTCAGGCTGAGAGACGTATACTTCCTCCTTTAATATGTCGTTGAGAAAGGCAGTCTTCACATCCATCTGATAGACAGTGAAGTTCTTGTGTGCGACATATGCTAGAAACATGCGGATTGCTTCTATACGCGCAACTGGAGCATAAGTCTGGTCATAGTCAATACCTTCCTCTTGCTTATATCCTTTAGCCACTAGTCTTTCTTTGTTTCTGATAACGATACCATCTTCGTCTTTCTTATTTTTGAACACCCATTTTGTACCAATAATGGTTTTACCTTCAGGCTTAGGCACTAGTCTCATACTTTGAGTGCTTCAAACTGATTCAGCTCTTCTTGCATCGCAATTACCCAGTCTGAGTCGACTAGAGCTTCAAATACGCGTGTTGGATCTACCTTGCTGAGGAATGAGTCATGCAAACATTGATTAAGTGTAGCAGACCTAGTTTGCACCGGTTTAGATGGATCTCCTATGATCTGATGTATCGGATGCTCTTTGGTCCACCTATGTTCATGAGGGAGTGAATTTGATGTAGATTGATCATGACGTTCATCTAAGAATCCACTATCTTCTTCTTGTTCAGGGAGGGGTTCAGTTGAAGGATTATGTGCAGAAGCATCAGTTGGTACAACATTATCTGGCTGTTGATTAGGCGTTACAGTACAACCAACTGAGTCAACAACTTCTGTCTCGGTAGTTTCATGTACAACTTCAATTGAAGGAGTAGGTGTAGGTGTTTGAATTAGAATCTCTTGCTGAATCGGGATATTGAATTCAGTAGATATATCTGAAGTGGTTGGATGATTTCTTCGTGAATCTTCTGATTTGTCAACCACAACAGGTTTAGTCACTTTAGTTCCAAGAAATTCATCATAAAACAATTCAAACAATAAATCTAAATCAGATAAGTGGGAAGTAGATGATGACGCTTTATCCGATTAATTGTCCCTAATTGTAGGTTCTGGACTGATCTGCCCAGAAGCTAATACACCAGTAATAACGGGTTCTGAACTGTCTTCAACAGAAGTCATCTCCTCATCAAATGTAACATTTACGCTCTCAACTACGATCTTGGACTTCTTTAGGTAGACTCTGTAGGCTGCAGACGTTTGAGAGTAGCCGATAAAGATGCCTTCGTCTACCTTCAGACTGAACTTGTTTAAGTTCTCCTTGTCATTCAGTACAAATCACCTGCATCCAAAAATATGGAAATGTTTAATGCTAGGTGTACGATTATTGATTAAAGCATATGGCGTTTTACTAAACCGGCGGTGGATTATAGAACGATTCTGTGTGTAGCAGGCAGTCGACACAGCTTCAGCCCATAGAAACAGAGGTAGATCCGATTGACTCAGCATAGTTTGAGCGGCCTCGACTAGCGTTCTGTTACGTCTCTCTACGACTCCGTTCTGTTCAGGCGTTCAGGCAGCAGCAAACTGATGTGTTATCCCGACCGATTCGAGATAATCTTCTACAGTTCTGTTCTTAAATTTTGTGCCATTATCTGTATGAAGAAGTTTGACTATCTTTTGCAGATTCACTTGAGTAGTCTTTAGAAAAGTGATGATGATTTCAGGAGTCTCGTCTTTTGATCTCAGAAATTTGACACAAGTGTACCGCGAGTATTCGTCCACAATCACTAGAACGTATTTCTTCTCGTTTATGCTTTGAGTACGCATTGGACCGCAGAGATCCATATGCAGTAACTCTAAGGATGAACTTGTACTCGGCTCAGGCTTTGGCTTATGAGCGTCTCTCTTCATCCTGCCCTTCTCACATGCTGCACAGAGATGTTCTTTAATGTATTTGAGCTCTAGAAGTCTTTTAACTATATTTCCCCTGACCAGTTTGTTGATGTAACAAAAATTCAGGTGAGAAAGCCTTCGATTCCATAAACATCTTTGTTGTAGCGAGGCTTTTGACAGTAGACACACCTCATTGTCAGTCTTGACTTTTGACAAATTAATCGTGTAGAGGTTTGACTTTCTCGTGTCAACCAAGAGTTCTTTACCGTCTTTAGTACGCACAGAACATCTCTTGGACTTGAAATTAACCTCTAGGTCTTTTTCACAGAACTGTCCAATGCTGAATAGGTTATGTCCTAAACCTTCAACATAACTCACCTTCTTGATCGTCACGTTGTTTTGAATAACATCACCATAGCCCAGAATAGTGAAAACTAATCATTTTCGAATCGAACTGTTCCGTAATATTTCTCTGTATAATTAGATAATAAATCTTTCTGCCCGGTCATATGCTTGGAGCAACCAGAATCCAAGTACCACATATGACGGGTCTACACAAGAGAAATCACAAAACAACTGGTTTAGGTACCCATTTATAGATGGGTCCTACAGTGTTAGCACAAGATTTTGGCATCCATTTATATATGGACCCTTTGATCTTGTGAAAAACATTTGAAGCATGATAATGATAAGAATAGACATGATATGTTCCAAACCAAACATCAAAATATTGTCGAGAAGCAAAATCATTTATATGATATGTAGAAGACTTTCTAGCAGACGGAGATAATTGAAATAATTGTTTTATTGAATATTTCTTGTAAGAAGTTACAAGTTTTTGTTTATTAAAAGCAACATTCTCAACTACATTAGTATTACTATTCGTCACTCTATTACAATCAGAATCAGAAAATGATTTCGCAGTCTCGTCAATTTTCTTCTTTAGTAGCCATTCTGATTTAAGTCCAAATTTTTTCTTTCTCACATCTGAAACATTTGAAACTTTAGAGTTAGAACTGTGAGATTTGAAAGATTGCATGTTCTTTGGCTTACCAGTGGCTGTCCGTTTCTGTGAATGCCTAGATTTCTTCTTCTTACCTTTAGCATTCTTGGGATTCACAGAAACTGGTACATCAAATTTCGTTGATGTTTCACCCTTTTCATACACACTGGGTAGACCAAAAGAATTAATAACAAACTGTGAATGATCAGGAAGTTTTGCATTGAAATCAAATTGATCAACACAATCATCTAAACAACCTTTAGAGTTAAGAAAATCAAACTCTTCATCAAGTAGACCATTAAAATCATCAGGTTTTGAAGCTTTGGAAGTTTTAGAAAAATCATAATTTAGAATCATAGTTGAAAACAGTAATTGTTCTAGATCAGTCAAAATCCTTTCTTCTGTCAGAGTATTCTCGAGTTCAGAAATTTTACATTCTAACACGAGAGGAGGTACATAAATTTACCTTCAATAGGATTAGCCTCCAACTCTTTTGTAGAATAGGTTTCGAAATAGTCATTAGAAAGAAATTTTGATATATGAGAACTATACCTAGAATTCAACCTCATATCGAAATGGAAGTTGCATTTTAGTTTTGTTCTTTCTTTTCTCTTTTTCCTTAGCATCATCCTCCTTAGAAAGTTTAGTCCACTTAACTTTGAGTTCAGGATATTGTGGTGCCAGTTTTAAAAATCCAAAATCATATAGCGTAGGCACTTTAGAAATACCCTTTTTGAGGAAGTGTGGGTTCTCATAACCAAGACCCCAACACTCACTACTCTCTTTCAGTTTGTTTAAGTGAATAGTTTGCTCAGTTTGACCTAACGTGTAGAGTTTTTCTTCCAAAACATTCACTTTATCAGATAAAGATTTGTTTTCTCTTGTTAGAGAAGAACACTTTTTAGCAACCTCTTTTACTTCAAACTCACACATTATGTATTTTGAAGTAGTTTCAGATAATTCATTGTGAATTATAATCTTCTCCTTCGCGCTGGTATCAAAGTTTTTATGTAAACCATCAATTAATATGTTCTTCTCAGCAATGTCATTGCTAAGTTTCAGTATTGATTGGTTTTTCTCTTTAATGATACCTTTCTCACGCTTAAGTTTAGACTCTAATTCCTGGAGTTGAACCATCAGAGCTTGCATTTGAATGAGAAAGTTTGATTCAGACATATCACATACCTCTTCATTGTCTTCACAATCTGAATCTGGTTTTGCTTCAATATCTTCTTTACCCATGAAGCACAAGTGAGATTTCTCTTCTTTCTTTTCTTCTTCATAATAGTGAGCGAGCCAGAATTCGTCTTCAGTCATAAAAGCCTTGCCAGCCTCCTGCTACTTGGCCAAGAGCATCTTATTCTTGTAGTACTCGGAGTTTCAGACCTTAGGCTTTCGGCAATCTTTAGCAAAGTGTCCGATCTTTCCGCAGTTATAACACTTAGTTGGCTATGGCTCTTTCTTCTCCTCATTTATATACCTTTTCTCTTCAAGTCTTTTCTCTTCCATCCTTTTTCCTTCAATTCTCTCTTTGTGTTCATAGTTCCTTGAACCCGAAGAATACCTCTAACTGTTAGATCCAGGCTTCTTGTAAAACTTCTTTTGGAAATCTTTAGTCAGTAATATCATTGCCTACTTCAGATTCTGACAGTCATCAGAATCAGAAACATCTTCACTATCCACCTCCTCGTATTCAGAAACTATTACTTTCTTCTTCTTCTTTAAACTCACTGATTTCTTCTTCACCACCAGAGCAATAGGATCAACAACCACTTTCTCATCCTTCTTCTTTTCATCTTTGATCTCCTCCACCTCTTCTTCGTTTTGTCTCAAAGTCTCGTACACCTCGTGAAGTGGAATCTCATTCATATCCTTCATCTGTTTCATCTGCCTAATGAACCTATTCCATTCAGGTTGCAGGATGTTGAGGAATTTGACATTGAGTTCAATTTGTGACTTCCTGACTTTATTCTTGCTAAGCTCGTTTAACAGAGTCACAAATCTGTCGTATGTAGCCTCTCGAGATTCACCTTCCTTGGCCTTGGACTCTTCATAGTTGTTTAAGCAATTTGAGACTTTGAGTTGGTTGCTAATCTTGGATCCTAGCATCATCTTTTCTAGTTGATCCCACATCTCTTTGCCCGTGGCATTATAACTGTCAATCTTCACATAAATTTCGTTTGGAATCCCTTGTAGGATGAACGATCTATCCAGTCTATCAGCTTTGACCCTTTTTCTTTGGTCATCGGTGTATTCATCTAAAGGCAGTGGGTATTCCTTGTTTACAATCTCTTCACCATTCTCTCCTTCAGTAGATAATATCTTTGTGGGAGTTTTCATAACACCTTCCTTTAGAGATAGCCGGATATAGTCACCCAAATCATTACGGTCTATGAAGTCCAAGAAGCGGTCCTTCCATTGTTCATACTTGCCTTTGAATAATACCGGTGGCTTTACGTCAGTTCCGATGGCTAATGCTTCTCTGGAAGTCATCTTTAGAAATTGCACTGAAAAACTGATCTTCAAAAACATAGAAACGAATTAAACCTTCAAAAATCAACAAATGGTCAATGTTAGAAAAACACAAAAAAAATACTAAGTATGGAACTCGCATATCAAAGAAATTAAATTTCGCGCAAAAACAGTAGCATGCTCATTTTGCACTTCGCGCACAAAGATTTGTGCGTGTTTGCACTTCGTGCACAACACGTGATGCGAGTTCTTAGTTCTCGCACAAAGAGATATGCGAGTTCTGAGGTTCACGCAACAAATTTCATGCGAATTCTAAGATTCTCGCAGGTAACTATGTGCGAGTTTAGAGTTCTCGCAAGACACAGGTTGCGAGTTCTTAATACTTCTCGCACAAATTTCTTGTGAGTTAGAGACTTAGAAAAAATTTTGATTTCCCACTTCGCGCTAAATGCAAACTCGCAGATCTCACTTCTCGCAGACACAAAAACGCGCACACCAAGAAGACAATATAACAAAAACGTGCACACAGAGTTGTGCGTGTTTTCACTTCTCGCAAGCTTAGTCTTGCGAGTTCTTCACCTTTTACACGAATTTTAGCTTGTGCGTGTTCTTCCTTAACGAGTTCTATGAATCTAGCGTGTTCTTGACTTCTTCGTCCAAACTCTCGAATTTTCAACTGAAATCGACCCAAATCTTTATCATTCGATCTGATATTTTGCAGAAACCTTCTAAATCAACTTTCGAACAGATTATAACTGAGAAATTTCAATCTAAAACAACAAATATTACAAATTGATCCAATTAACAGTGTGTATGAACTATTTCGAATAAGACTCCAGAAAAATCAAAATTCACTCGATTCTGATGTGAAATGTGCTAATCGATACACACAAAACTTATTCTAAACAACAATTTGAGTACAAAGAAGTCAATTATAATACCAAAACACCACTGAATCGTAAAAATTAATCTGAACATGACGACTTGCGAGTTCTTGAGAAACGACCAACAAAACTTGAATTCGATCTTTGTTTTCTGAATTTTGATCTGCTCTGATACCAATTATTATCCCAGAATTCAATGCTAATTCAATCAAGATGACCACAATTACTAATTGAAATGATTTCTATTAATCTGGAAAATCGATTACAATGAAGCTCTCTTTTCTCTCTCTACAGTCAATACGCGTTTAATACTTCTTAATACAAATCTAGACATATCCCTATTTAAAGAAATCCTTATATATTAAGGACATAAACTCTTACACCACTAAACGCGTACATGAGAGAAACGCGCGCACAATATGACAAAAACAAAATTATAATTGACTTTGACTTGGCTTGAGAGTTGGCTTTGGCTTTGACTTGCTTGACTTTCTGTCTTTAGTCTTTATGATCTTGTATCCAACAGATATATGCTCTAACACATTTTATTTTTTGTCGATTTACAGTACGATTTTGGATGGTTTTGAGAAAGTGATAATGTTTTTTTATAAATTTGTTTAATTTAGACTTAATAATATAAGGTTTTTTATATAAAAAAAATTAAGTATTTTGTTAGAATTCAATTATTATCTTATATATTTTAATGACATCTACAAAAAATAACCAATTACATATTTAATAATATAATTAAAATAAATTTATAGTAATATAATATATTAATTAATAGTGATACATGGAAAGATCTGCATAAAAGGAAGGTCCTGCATATACCAAATTGGTGGGTGGTAGATACCTCCAGTAGTAATATGTATATTGTGCTATGATACTTGTAAGTTGAGAGATTTTTAAAATCTTGCATAAAATGATTGTACCTTGTGCCTAATAATTTGTATTTATGAGTTTTTTATTCGTGCTTTATAATATAGTATATGTATAATAAATTGTTTTATGTAATTGACTCATTGAATAATGATTGAAAATATTGGTATACGGATTTATTACCATAAGTCATGCCTTGAAAAATGTTATGGCCTCGCCATAGCACCCACAATGGTGAGTTTTTAAAAGTGCACATGCCTACGTGGAGAACTATGGACCGGTACAAGTTTTTGGACATCATTGGGAGGGACCTCTTCCCATCCACATGGAAGAGAAAGGTCCATACTTAAGGTTAAGGACCGGTTTGTATCTCCTTTTGTAGGTCCATTATAGATGAAATGGTATTAATTATTAATTTTTTAGTTTTTGAAAATTGAAATGGTGAAATAATTAGTTTGATTGTGTAATAAATTTGTAAACTTTAACCCACAATCATTCTATATTAACGATATTTTAATTTTTAATTCTTTTAATTATAAAAAAATAAATTTTAATTTTGATGATTTTTATTATGTAGCTTTATATTTACATAATAAATAGTTTTTAAGCATTATAAATTGTATTTATTGTCTTTTAATTATAATAAATAATTTTAATTATTATAATTTTTTTATTATAGTTTTTTTTTATTATATAGATTATGGAGTGGTCCATGATTGGGAGTGAAATGTTTATAAAATGTGTAGAAAAGAGAAAACTGATGTGACAGAGAGAGAAGATGATATGGCAAATACATGAACTTTTGAGGAGGTCCATGATTGTGGATGCTCTAAAAGCATCTCCATTGCCATGGCTTATAAGAACCTCATTTTTGTACTTTTTGGTGCCACCTCATTTCCACCTCATCAAATTAAAAATTCACATAAAAGTCTACAATGGTAGTTCTTATAAGAACCTATTTTTGTGGGTCCCATATATATATATATAAGTTAAATATATATAATATTAATAATTATTATAAAGTCAAGAAAAAAATAAAAAATAAAGATAATGTCACATCTTACACATTTCATGGTAAGAACTAAGATTCTTATTTAAGAACCTAGATGTATTTGGGTTCTTATAAAAACTTTCCACAATGCTAGTTATTACTAGCCACTACAATTTTTGCTTATAAGAACCTTGTATTGGAGATGCTCTAAGACTTGAGTTTTGATCTCGTCGTTATGTCACGTCTCACACCATTTACTAAGATGTATAATTATGTTTTATATAATCAAAATCAACCTCCTTTAATTATGAATATATTTTTTAAATTAATAAATACTAATTTATCTGTTAAGTAATATATCTTTATAAAATAATAAAGTTTTATGGCTTCAATAGTATGAATCAAAAAAATATTTTACTGTACAACTTGATAAAAGTTCTTTTGTTACATTTGTGATATTTCCACTATCAATTGAGGGGTGTTTGGGATTGCTTATTTAAAATAATTTATGTTTATTTTGAAAAGTGTTTATCAATTTATGCGGTGTCAAACCGGAGTTTTTAAAAAAGTGTTTGGATTAGATTATTGTAGTACCAAAACGTAATAAGCAAATAAGTTGTTATTCAAAAGTGTTTGGGATTGCTTATACATATAAAATAGCCCAAAAAGTCATAAGCAATTTTCAAATAATTTAATAAGTTAAAACCAAATGACTTATCAAAACCAATTTTTCAGCGGTTTGGCCACCGCTATAAGTTTTTTTCATTTTTCTCCATCCAAACACTCAAAAGTGCTTATCTCCGGTGCGAAATCGCAATAAGCTAAAAAACACCTCAAATAAGCAATCCCAAACACCCTCTGAGTTGATCTATAAGTCAATAAATATTAATTTATCGATTAACTATAACAATTTACATTTCTCTTAAGTCTATAGTAGGCATGCCATGTATTTTCAAAAAAATAAAAAAATTATCTTCAATTGAATGTTCATTGAATATAGGGCTGCATAAAATCCAATAAATCTACCAAGCCATTAATATAACGAAACCAAACCAACCCAAATTTTAACTATTTTCTAAAATATACGTATAAAAATATTATTGTTGAAAATGGATCGGGCTCAACTGAATGCGACTAGACCGATAACCTAACCAACTCCCTGTCCAGTGTTCCTAGTTCAATGACATTTTTTAAAATGTGTTTGACATTTAAGGTTACGTAATGCTATTTATTTCATGTCTCCCGTTATCCTGTCTATCAAAAATATTCGTTTGGTTCTATGAATGTTAATTGGATGAAGATTATGTAGTTCTTTAGTTTTCTTTTTAAACCACCAGTTGTTTAACCATATTTTTTCACATAAATGGAATCTTTTTGTTTAAACAAGTAGACCTAAATTTACATGATTGTAGTATTTTGGGTGGTTAAATATCAGTGTTCTAAAACCTTCACTATGTCAGCCGTTGTTGCATCCCGTCGCTCAAGTATGAAGAGTTAGGTTAGATTATACAAATTTTCTAAAATTATGTTCAACCCGGCATATCCGACAGGAAATATAATAGATTCATGAGTTGGGTTCAATTATATATATTATATTATATTATATTATATTATATGAGTTGGTTTAATACGAGAACGGTATCTATTTAAGAAAACAAGAAAAAGGTCGGTACATACAAAATCACATGTGATTCACCAACAAAATCACATGTGATCCCGCGACTTTGCACGCGACTTGAAGCCGCTAGAAAAGTGGCCTGTGTCCCATTTTTCCGGGTTAATGCCGAATCACATGTGATTTTGTATATGATTGTTGTTTTTCTTGTTTTTTTAAATAGTTAGAATTCTAGTTTGAACCTTGCTCTATATTATAAATATATATATATATATATATATATATATATATATATTTGTTTAATAGATGGTGATTTCTTAGGACAAAGTAGTTGGGTTGAGTCTAGGGCTAGGTTGTTCATGGGTTAAGTTGGTCAGAATGAATACATTTGAATAATCCTACATAATATTTGCGGTTTGCAAAATCTCAACCCAATCCAACCCAACCCAAACCGTTCGTGTTGGATTGGGTTGGTCGGGTTGATATTTTGATATATCATTTTACAATCTAGTTAAACGCTTATGTTTAATAAATGAAGTAAAATCAAATGAGAACATACAAAAAAGGCTAACAAACTCAAAACAAAGTTGAAAGTTCTTGCAAATAAGAAATTAAATTACAGTTGAAATTGTAATATAATTTTGAATATAGCTAAATACGCGTTTAATTGGTCTAATGTCTAATGTCCATATATTAATCAAGGTGTAACACAATAATAACTCAATTCCAACCCAATAGATGCGCTTTGACCTAATTTTGTATCAACTATGTGTCGGGTTGCCTCAAATTTAGTTTTTTTAGGTTTCTTCGGGTTGTGTTGGCCGGATTGGTTGGATTTTTGTGCATCTTTAGTTAGGTCAGTAAAAACAGTTTATCTTGTAAAGACATATAAAGTTTAATCAATCAAATATTGTACACGAAATTAACTTAAATTCTACACAATGCGTTAATTCTTTGTTAGATTGAGACTCGTATGACATTTCACTTGAAACTTGAGGCATCATGGAAACATGCAATTAATTCCCGTGAAAGGTAGTATTTTCTCGTAGCGAGTTCTTTTATACGAATCGGAAAACCACATCTTGTAAACGTTGTTAGTGAAACTTCTATTACATTTATACCGATGCCCATTTTAGCATACACAAGCATAGAACACTACAATAAATCAAATTTATAGGATGCCAAAAAAGACTAAGTGTCTAAATAAACTATTTTATAAGACTTAGGTCAAACACTTATACGTCTGGTATAATGGTGTTACATGCGTTTGAGCACCTTAACAAGTTTTTTAGGACAAATATGAAATAAGTTTCCTGTTAATTTTTTATATGAAATTATTATAAAAATATTGTTCATAAGACTAATATCATACTATATTTCAAAAAGTGTTCTATAAAAACTTGTTAAGATATCCAAAAACGTCATATAAACTTATTATAACACTTTTATATATGACACTCTTATACGTTGTCTATTAAGACAATTAAACATTTTTAACGTTCTGTAAACCCAATTTTGCTATAGTAGAAGCGAAACTCAAGACATCAATGAGTTACTAAAAGAATCCCAACCCATTTTGTAACTAAACTTTCTCAAAGTCAATTCTTTTTCAGTTAGGTCAAATTTCCTACCTTCATTTCGAACTTCGTATTACACAACTAGACCCTACAAACAAAAGATTCTTAAGTTGTCATATTCTTGTTGTTATGATACATTTTCTTTTGAAAATGATTGTTAATTTTGTTAAAATAGTCCTATTTGATAACATTTATAATTAGAAAAGGGATTCATATGTTAATTCTAAATTATGATAATATCTAAAATAAGAAGAGCATAGAAAAAAAAGTAATGGTCTACCTTGCTTTGGGATGAAAAGGACCCAATCAAGGTAGAGACAATGTTCCATCTGTTTGGTTTAAACTTGTTTAAGAAAATAGGTTTGATGTACAATGAATCTTGAAAGTTGTACAAATATTCAACTACAACTTGCTTTGCTTTCAATACATTCCATTTTTTTTACCTAATAAAGCATATCTTGTTATTCCCCATGGTGTTTTATATGAATTTTCTCTTAAAAAGTATGGTTATTAAAAGTTTAAATTGTTATCTATGTTTTTTATTTTATATATAATGGTTATGTATTTAAAGCTCGACGTTAATTAAGAGTTAGTGTATGAGTCTGTGTGCATTAGGATGATAATAGAATGGATACGTGGAGAAGGTAGGGATGAAAACAGGATGGTAATGCGTGCACTCCCTATCCCCGCTCTCTATTTATGCCCCGATCTTGCTTCGTTTAATCTTTGCCGACTTTAGAGGAAATAAATCTTTATCAGGTACGAGGGGCCTGTTGAAAACCCATTTTCGGTATAAAAATCTAGACCCGTCCCTGCCTCATGAGTGGGGGTTCCCATCAGGGTCGTTCTTGATATTTTGGAGGCCCTCTGCGAAAAACTATACACTTAATTTTTTTTAATTATATTAATTATTAAATTATTTTTACTACATTTCGAAATTTGTCTTATAATAAATAGACCAATAACTCATCTTTGAATTTGAACAAATTATTTATCTTTTCTACTTTTTTGACATTAAGGTTTAATTTTTAATATTATTATGTTAGTGTGGATTCAGACTTTATTATTGATTTGTTAACGTTTAACGTTAGTGTTTTTAACTTTCATAATCCTTCGGCCTGTGAGTGAGATAGGAGGTATGAAATAACATTGTATGTAAGTGAGGAGGCCAAGAGGGGATACAAATAACATCTTTATATAAAATTGATCAACCATTACTGTAATTACAAAATCCTTATCAACAAGATCCTTTTATTAATCTTCTTAAAAAACAATATATTAAAAATTAAGAATGTATCAAAAATAATATAGAAAAAAATCAACAAATACTAAAAAAAATATAAATTCAATAAATATTCAAAGAAAAGTATAAGGTAAATCGTTAAAAGAACACTAACCAACCAAAGTTATTCAGGGCATCTTTAACATATTCTATATTTTTTCTAAAAAAAGAGAATACAAATTTAAAGTCTCTAAAAAGAATTACATCAAACTCCAACAAAACTACTTTAAATTTGAAGTCTCTAAAAATATTATAAAAACCTGTAACGCATTCAACTTCATCGGTAAGTAATATATTTTTCTCCCAAAAATTAAGTTTTAAAGATTTTTACCTTCTCTTTTAGCATATACTATAACATAGTTATTGCAAATTGTCTAAATCCTTATACCTAGACCTCAAATAAAAACAAGTGGAGACATTACTTGTTAGGTGATGACGAATGAAGATTGAAAACAAAATTAAAGAATAAAATATAAATTAAGAGTTTTATTTTTAAATTTATAGGATAATTATATAAAGAAGTTATTAGATTGAGTTATATATTTAACTCGTCCTTAGAAAATAAAAATTCAAAAATAAATAAATTATTAAAAAAATTATATATTTAATCCTCCCAAAATTTTTTTTGATAAAACAAAATTAATTCAAAGAACGGAGGCCCTGTGCGATAGCAACACTTCGCACACCTCAAACAACGGCACTGGTTCCCATGAGCAGCCGTTTCTGTTGGTCAAATTTTCATCTTTAGTGAAAGGTCGTTTCCCTATATTTGTTTGAGCAAAAAATCTAATACAAAATAAAATTTAATATGTTTTTAACAATAATAAATAAAATGAATAATATAGTGAATATTAGCAGTAAATCTTAATAATGCAATTTGGCTATTACACACTATCAATATAAAACATTTATGGATTTTGTGACAAATGCGAGTGAAAAAAGCATTACCTTTTTCATAGTTCGAATTATTAAGAAAAACTACAACTTATATGGGAAAATCACTAAATAAATAAAAAACTGAAAAATCAAGAAAAAACGGATAATAAAGTATATCAATATAGATGTCAAATAACGAGAAAAATATGATCGATATTTTGGTGTAATTTAATTATTTCGTTTGAATTTTGATCATATTTTGTTTTTTTTTCGATTTAAAAAATAGTGGGTAGAAAAATTTTTAATTTAAAAATAAACTTGTTACGGCTTCTTTAATCGCATTCATTGGATCAATTAATTTAACAGTTGATAGAGTGTTTTTTGGTTTTTTATTTATTTAGGGTTTTCTCCTTAGCCCTCTACTCCATCTCTCTCTCTCTCTCTATGTGTGTGTGTGTATATATATATATATATATTCATGAGAACTTGTACCTTAAGATATTGTTTCAAATGATTTTTTTCTCATTCAAAGCTAGCATTTAATGTGTTGATGAACATATATTTGTTTCACAATGTGTTATTTCATATATATTCAGTTCACAATGCGAAACTTTATTACGTATAACTTTTGCTTCACAAACAAGAAAAAAATGTTCACATTGTGAAACAAATATATGTTTATCAATATTCTAAATGCTAGTCTTAGATAAAAAAATCAAATGAAATACCACATAATGCAGTAGTTCTCAAGGTTATCACAATTACATGGGTTCTCATATATATATATATTAGTCCCAATAAGGGTTCTACAAGGGTTTGAGTTTTGCTGAAGTGGGGTTGAATACAAACACACACAAAATTACTTTTTAAATTTGTTTATTGATTATGAGGAAATTAAAAACAGAATTTACAGATTGTTGCGGAAATAGATAAAGAAAATCTAATCTAAACAATATTTGAGAATCACTAAATTCTTTTCACAAGAAAGAGGGAAAGATAGAAAGAAGGTGATATAAAGATTTCATCAAAGATGTAGAGGAGTGGGATTTGGATAGAAGGGTCTTCTTTCCTATTTATACCCTATGTAGTATAGCAAGTCAGAAGGCACATTCCACTTTATCCAAGCTATGCTTTTAGCCGTATGGTGAACAGTGGAGTAGGAGAGGTTTGTACATATATAGACAAAGGTAGTTTTGCTTTTGTACTATTGTACTATTTATGCAAGCGGATAAGACAAACAAATCTTGTGTAACACGATTCTTGATCAGCTATTGCCGATGAATGACTCCAATTATTACTAATGAGCAACATCAGTTTTTGCTGATGAATGACTCTAATTATTACTAATGAGCAACATCAGCTTTCACAGAATCATGGTCAGATTTGTCACACTTAATAGACCAGTCTTGGTGTCATTGAATCCTGATTCAAATCATGAGTAGACTTGTCTTTGTCATCAGCTTGGTCTTCGAGAGTTTCTTTCAGTGTGAAACTTGTCTTTAGGGATTACATATGTAAACTGTTTGCTGAATAAAGCACTCAACGATCACTGAACAGACTCTGTTAATAATTGTTGATGATAAGAGACTGTCTAAAACAGTTAATGTAATTTTCACTAAGTAAAATTGTAACATCCTAAATTTAGGCTAAATTTAAAATTCGAAAATTCAGCAATATGACGTCTATAAATAGAGGAAACCTGTTCACCCTAATTAGGGGTAAATCAAAACCTGAATATTACGGTAGTGACATATCAAAACTAAAGTATATCATCCCGAACGGGGAAACGAATTATGGTGATTACAAACCCAATAAGAATGAAGAATAAAATTGACAACCTAATAATCTAAAATTTGCCAATTAGATTAGTCGGGTGTCGTTATCCCTCCAAAATGTATATCTTCAAAATCAAGTATGTTGGTCACTATATCTCCAAAGAGACAACTCACGACCCCAGTGTCGTCCACTCAGTCCCGATGAGCCCCACCGCTAAGATGACCTGTCAGACATGACAACCAAATAACAAGCGTTAGACTAAAGCCTAGTGAGAACAAGTCAATTGAAATAGAAGTACTAAACCCATTTTAAGTCGTACGGTGGATATAGCCATGAGCTAAATCAAAAAATCAAATAAACCATTAGTGATCATAATATGTTACAAATAATACCAATCACATAGTGAGCTCAACTCCTCTAAGTCTATTGCTCGAAAACATCAAGTCAACCACTCTAGGTCAATTCTTAAGAGTTCCAAAACGGGAACTCGTGCACAATGGAATTACACCTTATTGCCCATGGGACGCTGCTCGACCATATAGGTCCACACCTTACTTACCATGGTGACCCGATGCCTATTTTGTGCCAAAGTGGTGAACCTAATGTCGAAAACAGGACATTGGGAACAGTGTGCCTATGGATCCATTGCACTAAAACCAAGACTAATACAAACTAAAACAACAACATGGTTTTAAGTCGATCAATCTCATACCCTTAACTGTACATAAGAAGTTTATCAATATGATGGGAGGAAATCCATATAATAAAGTCCATCAAGTGTAAGTACAAGGTTTGTCTCCAATAATCAAGTCACAATTCATATTTTTAAGTTAAAACCCCAACCTTCTCAAACCCTAGTTTTATTTGGACCTATTCAAGGTCCCATAAATGGAGGTAGTGATGTTAGAACATGTAAGTACATTTAACATCCTTAAATCATTGACCAAAAACCCTTCTAACACTTTCATCCACAACCAAAACCCCAAAATCTCTTAAAAATAACTTTTAGGTCAAGAGTTTGCCAAAATCCAAAAATCCATGATTTGCAAGTATGTAGAAGTTCAACTATTAGAAGATTACTATGTAGGAAGTGTAAGACATGTATGTACTCATCTTGTTGAGAATTATGAACAAACCCTAGATAAGAGTTTGAGAAAAGAATATAATAGGAGACTTGAACTTCAAGCACTAACTCTTAACCACAATCACCAACCTAAATCAAACCCATAAATGCATATAAGATGACTATTTGGTAGCATTAAATGGAAAGGAAGTGAAACCCTACTTTAGGACCATTCCAAAATCGCCTTCAAAGAGTTCCAAGATTAGAAATGGGAGAAAAGGGGAGAAATCCCGACTTTAGGTCAGCTGAGCTTCCCCGCGGCCTTGGCCGTGGCTATGACGTTGCGCCGCAGGCCGCACGTGCTCTCAACCGGGAGACTACAGCAGGCCGCCGTGGTTTTCAAGCTGCGCGGGAGCCTGCGCAAGTCGCTGCCACTTCCCCAATTCTTCATGATTTTACACTCTAAGCTCTCAAATCTTAAATGCTAAAGCTTGGCAACTTACACTACTTGCGAGCAATACCAATAGTTGACTTTACTTGAGAATATACTTATATGTATACTATATACGTAATTTCTCCAAGGCGTAAGCAAATTTTACGGGGGTTAAAAACCCAACCTTGAAATTGATTTCGTCCTCGAAATCTTACCTTACACAAATAAGTTGGGGTTATCTCCGCTTTATGTCCGCTTCGGCTTCCCACGTTATATTGGCACCCCGATGTTGTTTCCATTGTATCTTGACCATGGTGACTTCTTTATGACGCCGTTTCTTTGACTTTCTATCTAGTATGGCGTCGGGTTCTTCCACACAACGGTTATTCACGTCCACACTTATCTCAGAGAGGGGAATCACACCCTCCTCTTTCGCCAAACACTTACGAAGATAACAAACGTGGAAGGTATTGTGAATCCCATTCATTTCGGGTGGTAACTCCAATTGGTATGCTTGGAGTCCCACGCGTTTTAGTTCGGTGAACGGTTCAAGGAAACAGGAACTCAACTTCCCACGCTTCCCGAATCTTATTATCCTTTCCATGGAGACACTTTCAACATTACACGATCTCCTTCCTGGAATTCCATTGGTCGCCTCTTTTTGTCGGCATAACTTTTCTGTCGGTCTTGTGTTTCCTTCAAACGCTCGCGTATGCCCTTAACCTTGTCATCCGTCTCTTGGACTATCTGTGGGCCGACAAACTGTTTTTCTCCCGCTTGGAGCCAACATACGGGAGTCCGATGCTTACATCCATACAATGCTTCAAATGGTGCCCGTCCAATACTCGAGTGATAGTTATTGTTGTACGCAAACTCTACTAAAGGTAGGTGCGAGTCCCAACTACCCTGAAGCCGATCATACAAGATCTTAACATGTCCTCAAGCGTCTATATTGTCCTCTCACTTTGGCTATCAGTTTGGGGATGATAGGTCGTACTCAACTTCACACGTGTGCCCAACTCTTTTTGCAAACCATCCCAAAAATGTGACGTGAACCGGCTATCGCGATCCGAGACAATAGATTGCGGCACACCATGGCGAGATATCACTTCATCATTTTACAATTTGGCTAACTTGTCTATGGGTAGAGTTTCCCGCATGGCCAGGAAATGGGCGCTTTTGGTCAAGCGATCCACTACCACCCGGATGGTGTCATGACCCCTTAAGGTCTTTGGTAAAAAGTCCATAGTGATATGCTCCTACTTCCATTCCAGAATCTCCGAGGACTGTAAACTCCCATAAGGTTGTTGGTGCTCGTCCTTTACTTGCAAACAAGTCACACATCGTTCTACGTAACATGCCACATCAAGTTTCATAACCGACCACCAATAGTGCAACTTCAAATCTCGATACATATTTTTGCTTCCCGGATGGATAGAATATTTTGACTTGTGGGCATCCTAGAGAAGGAGTTCCCGATTGTCCCCGATCTTGGGCACCCAAACACGCTCGTTGAATAGTTTTACTCCCCGACTTTCTTTCGTCAAAAGTAGATGTTGCTTTGACATAACTTCTTCCTTGAGGTTCTCTTATAGCAAGGTTTCGGATTATGACAATTTGATTCGATCAATGAGTGTTGACACCAACTCGATTCGTAAAAAGGTGGCTCGAGAATTTCCCCCATAGTATTTCCGACTTAAAGCATCAGCGACGACGTTTGCCTTACCCGGATGGTAAAGCACTTCGCTGTCGTAATTCTTTATTAACTTCAACCACCTCCTTTGTCTTATATTTAGTTCATTTTGATCGAATATGTATTTCCAATTCTTGTGATCCGTGTAGAGAGTGCACTTCTTAACGTAGAGGTAATATCGCCACAACTTCAAAGCAAACGCCACCGCAGCCAATTCCAAGTCGTGAGTAGGGTAGTTGATTTCATGTACCCTGAGTTGCCTTGACGCGTAAGCAATCACCTTGCCCCTTTGCATTAGAACACAACCCAAACCTATCTTCGACGCATCACTATATACTACAAAATCTTCCGACCCTTCGGGTAAGGATAGGATTGGAGCTTCGCAAAGTTTCCTTTGTAGAGTCCGAAATGCCTTCTTTTGACTCTCGGTCCACACGAACTTCAAGTTCTTTTGGGTTAGGGCCTTCAGTGATGAAGCTATCTTGAAAAAATCTTGAATCAATCTCCGGTAGTATCTCGCTAATCCTAGAAAACTTCGGATTTTCGACGGACTCTTGGGAGGTTCCCAATTCATCATCGCTTCGATCTTTGCGGGGTCCACTTTCACCCCTTACTTGGTGACTACATGACCCAAAAACTGCACCTCTCGAAGCCAAAAGTCGCATTTTAAAAACTTCGCATAAAACTTCTCCCGCCTTAGCACTTCTAACACTTCCCGGAGATGTTGCTCGTGATCCGCCTCGTCTTTGGAGTACACTAGAATGTCGTCGATGAACACTATTACCGAATTATTCAAGGAATGGTCAGCACACTCGGTTCATCAAGTCCATAAATATCGTCGGTGTGTTGGTTAGGCCGAACGACATTACTAGGAACTCGTAATGGCCGTAAGGCGTCCTAAACACCATCTTTGAAATGTCGCCCTTCTTCATCTTCACTTGATGATATCCCGAACGGAGGTCGATCCTTGAGAAGCAACCCGCGCCTTGAAGTTGGTCAAACAAATCGTCGATCCTTGGAAGTGGATACTTGTTCTTCACCGTCACCTTGTTTAGTTCTCTATAGTCGATACACATCTGCATTAAGCTGTCTTTCTTCTTAACGAGCAAGACCGGAGCTCCCCAAGGCGACGAGCTCGGTCTTATGAAGCCCTTCTGAAGAAGGTCTTGGAGTTGAGTCATCATCTTTTTCATCTCGGAGGCAGCTAACCGATAAGGAGCTCGAGCAATCGGAGCCGCCCTCGGAACAAGGTCAATCCGGAATTCCACTTGGTGATCGGGTGGAAAACCGTGCAAGTCATCCGGGAAAACATCGAAGAACTCCCACACGACCCTTACATCTTCAATCTTTCTCTTCTCGAGTTTGGTATCTATTGCGTATGCCAAGATGGATGAGCATCCTTTCGCCAAACATTTTGCGCTTTGATCATCGAGATACCTACCACTTCGCCTTTCCTTCTTTCACCATAGATGATTACCATCTCGCCATCCGCAATAGGTAGTCAGATCAACTTCTTGGAACACACGATCTCTACTTGGTTCTCGGCTAACCATTCCATTCGAACCACCGCATCGAATCCGCCGATTTGCATAGACATCAAATTGATTGGAAATTTCCTTCCTTCAATCTCAAGAGTGCAACCCCTCCAAACATCACGAATTACTACTTGGCCACCATCAACTAATTCTACCAATATAGCATCTTCTAAACTACTCATAGGCACAACAAGCTTTTGCCAAAACACATCGGATATGAAACATAAGTTAGCTCCCGAGTCAAACAATACACGCGTAGGTATGGAGTTTAGGAGAAATGTACCCGATACCACATCGGTGGATGCCTTGGCCTCCTCCGTTGTCATCTGAAATTCCTTTCCGGGTGCTTTTAAAGGATCCACTTTCTTCCCACCATTCCCTACAGTCTTCAACTTTGGGCGTTCCGCCCTAACGTGCCCCGGTTCCTTGCATTCGAAGCACATTTTCCCTTGATAGCATAGTCCCTAAATGCATGCCCGGGCTTCCCGCACTTATAGCAAGTCCCGGTAACAAAGTTGCATGGGCCGAAATGCTTGCTTCATCATTTGGAACATCACCTCTCCTCACACCTAGGATTTTCTCCACATTGATTTTTGTTAAAGAACCTTGGTTTCTTTGAGGGCACTAAGCTTCCCTCCCATCTTCTCTTCTCGACTTGGCGGTTACCTTCCTATTTGCCGCAGTTGTAGGCGTCTTCAAATAATTAGGCCTCTTCGATCGTTGTGTGTCCCTGTGATTAATGATTCAATCAAGAAAAATGATTTAAACAACAATATAAAGCAAATCTGATACGATTAATCGAATTATTCAAACGGTTACAAGATTTCTTGATCAATCTCTTTCTCTCTGTTTTTCTCTCTATCGCCTATGATCTCTCTCTCTCTCTCTCTGTTTTTCTCTTCGTACGGCGCACCACACACACATAACTCCTAATCTGCTTAACCTAATTAACACAAACAAGCTAATTAATACTTAGGCCGTATTAGCCTAATGGGCTTGGGCCCAACTACTAAAACATATTGACTTATTTAAAAGATAAAGACTAATAATGTAAATACAGAAAATAAACTTTGACTATTATTACAAAGGACCCTAGACTATTTGTTGAGACGACTTTTCCAGCTTTGACTTCAGATTTCCATCTTTAGATAATGATGATCTTGAATCCAATAAAACTGTGCTTTAACAATCTCCCCCTTTGGATCAAGATCATTACTAAAATAAATTTAGCAATTCAATCTTCTCTTGAAAGCTCAGAAGATGCAATCTTCACCTTTGTCTTCAGAATGTAGCAATTCTCTCCAAACAAAGAGAATATCTCTTGGAAAGAAATTATCTTCAGTTTCAACTCAGAATGCTTCAGCAAATCATCTTCAAAGAAAATTTCTTCAATTCAGCATATCTTCAGAAATTCTTTCAAAAACTTGTGTTCTCTTCATTTCTTGGTTGACGCTTCTCCCCCTTTTTGATGAAAAGAGCAAAGAGTTCATCAAAACTTTTCTTCAAGAAATGTCTTCCACCACTGATTTTGCAAATAGATCCACTGATTATCCGTCAATTCATAAAGTTGTTTATCCAGATCTTTGCAAATCTAGACAAATTAGAAAAATGAAATGTAACACCTGAATCAACAAATGAATCAGTTAAAATTTCCTGTCAGTAACACGAAGTCACTGTGTGTAACGAATACACAATATAAAGGAGCTTTTCTGATGTTCACTCCCCCAGGGCTTTCATTCAATCATCGAAACACCACAAAGGCAATTTCTATGAACGTTATGACAAAGAAACAAATTCTTTGTGTGTTCGTACAAGTGATAGAATAAATTAAGCATAAGATGATTGCTTATAAGGCTCAAAAAGTGTAAACCACTGAGACAACAAGTATTTAAACACAGACTCGATGTGCATTAATGAAGTGTGAAGGTGGGGCAAACTTCCTTCTTTTCAATATCCAGATTTTCCAAATGAAAATCAGATAGCATATGTGTTGCGTCCCCTTTGAAAATGAAACATTTTCTTGTTAAGAAGAAAATGAGTGGTTGGTGGGGTAATGTCAAGAGTTGGCATGGGCTAGTTGCCTGTTTCAATAATGTTCACCAAAGAAATGTGAAGCATTAGAAATGTGGCTGCCCGACTAAGAAACTAGTTGGTGCAGAGTTTGATATTCTTTTACTCAGATCTCTCACCCTCTTTATTTTAATCTTTAAGCTCACAACTAACCAAACTCACTTTTACATTTTCTCTCATCACACATCCCACACTCATTTCTTTTGACTCCTCACATTCAATTACTAAGGATTAACTTCTTGGGTAGGAGACACTGGTTAACGTGAATCCATAGAAGTTCAGTTAAGTCCTAGCACACTAATCCCATGTTATCCTATAAAGCATATGATGCTCAGATGGTTTAACTTTATCAGTTATAGTGAATAGATGAAGCAGAAAACATTTAAAATCACATTTCCAATTCAAGAAATCTGTTTGAGAATCGGGAAATGGTTTGAACATTTAAGAACATGTTTTCTTATGATTGAAAGTTGTCCTTCTTTCAACCATAAATGATATGAAGATAAGGAATTATACCTTTTGAATGCAGTCTTACATCTCACGAAGTCAAACTTAAAGTCATAAAGATATGATCTTGTAAGCATCTCTCAACCTGCAAAAATCTAAAGGTCTAGTCAAAGTAAATTTATTCACTGAAATTGAAATGACATAAAGTAGTAAAACAATTTATGTACGAGTTCTGATCAGAGACAATCAGAAGTCATAGCCATACTCCATTGACTTGGACGCTCCCCCTAAAATCATGCATCACTAATAAGTCATCAGTAAACACAATGCATTTAAATATGCTCCCCCTCAAAGTAACATTGACCATCTATAAGGTACTTCTCACACTCCCCTTGAAATCATGAACAAACTATTAAGGAGCAGATATCTTGCGGAAATAATGATAAAGAAATGATGAAAAGATACAATAAGAAACTTTAATAGGTAACCACCGATTACGTCTTAAGATTTAGCATACCAATCTTAGAGACAAGAAAATTGAATCTCTTTTCATCTAAAGGTTTGGTGAATAAATCTGCAAGCTGAAAATCAGTTTTTATAAAGTAAATTTCAATTGTTCCCTTTTCCACATTATCTTTTATAAAGTGATACCTAACATCTATGTGTTTAGTCTTAGTATGCTGAACAGGATTAGCCGTAATCGCAATAGCGCTCTTCGAGTCACAATAGATCGGGATTCTATTGAAATAAAACCCATAGTCTCGCAGTTGTGTTCTCATCCACAAGACCTGAGAACAACAGCTAGCAGCAGATACATATTCTGCTTCAGCCGTTAATGTGGAGACACATAATTGCTTCTTCGATGCCCAACTGACGAGTTTATCTCCGAGGAATTTTATATGACCCGAGGTGCTCTTCCTGTCTAACATGCAACCAACATGATCTGCATCTGAATAAGCTGTTAGTTCAAAGCTTGTATCCTTAGGATACCACAAACCAAGATCTGCAGTCCCCTTCAGATACCTGAAAATCCGCTTTACAGCAGACAAATGGGATTCTTTGGGATTGGCCTGATATCTAGCCCATAAGCATGTAGAAATCATTATATCCGGCCTACTGGAAGTAAGATACATTAAAGAACCTATCATCCCTCTATAAGTCCTAACATCAACAACCTTTCCCAAAAGATCGGTGTCAATCTTAGTACCAGGTGCCATTGGGGTATCAATCGGTTTACAATTTTCCATTTTGAACTTCCGAAGAATATCAAGAATGTATTTAGATTGATTGATAAAAATCCCTGTTAAAAATTTTTTGACTTGCAATCCGAGAAAGAAATTCATCTCTCCCATCATGCTCATCTGAAAACGTGACACCATGAGGTTTGCAAAATTCTTACAGTACTTAGGATTTGTAGAACCAAAAATAATATCATCCACATATATTTGAATAAGAATGATATCGCCTTTATCCTTTTTAATGAAAAGAGTGGTATCGACTGTACCTTTTGTCAAACCTGACTTGACCAAGAATTGAGATAAGATAACATACCAGACGCGAGGAGCTTGTTTCAGTCCATAAAGAGCTTTATCCAAGATGTAAACATGATTAGGCTTATCTGGATTTACAAACCCTTCTGGCTGCGAGACGTAGACTTCCTCCTTGAGTACTCCATTCAGAAAAGCTGTCTTCACGTCCATTTGATAAACGGTGAAGTTCTTGTGGGCTGTGTAGGCTAAGAACATCCGAATTGTCTCTATACGCTCCACTGGAGCATAAGTCTCGTCATAGTCTATCCGTTCCTCTTGTCTATATCCCTTGGCAACAAGTCGTGCTTTGTTTCGGATAACGGTACCATCTTCATCTTTCTTGTTTTTGAACACCCATTTCTTACCAATGATGGTTTTACCTTGAGGTTTGGGTACGAGTCTCCAAACTTTAAGTGCTTCAAACTGATTCAGCTCTTCCTGCATCGCAGTTACCCAACCTGAATCGGCAAGGGCCTCAGATACGCGAGTAGGCTCGATCTTGCTCAGAAAGAATTCATGCATACATAGATTTGATGTTGCAGACCTAGTTTGCACCGGTTTTGAAGGATCTCCAATGATTTGATGTATCAGATGCTCTTTGGTCCACTTATGTTCATGAGGGAGTGGATTAGATGTAGATTGATCATTGTCAGCATCTAGGAATCCACTGTTATCTCCTTTAGTTGGTTCAGACTGAATGGGGGTTTCAGTTGAAGTAGTAGTTGTAGAAGTTGTAGTAGGTACAACTTGATCTGTCTGTTTATCAGTCCTTACAGTACTTCCTACTGAGTCAGCTATTTCTGTCTCGTCAGTGTTGGTCACAACTTCAACAATAGGAGTAGGCATTTGAACTGGACCTTCTTGCCGAATCGGGGAATTGGATTCAGTAGAGATATCGAAAGTGGTTGGATGAGTAGTCATCGAGTCTGCCATCCTGTCAACCACAACAGATTTAGGCACATTAGATCCAAGAAATTCATCATAAAACAGGTCAAATAATAAATCCAAATCAGATAATTTAGAAGTAGACGATGAAGCGCCATCTGATTTGTTCTCTTAAGGTGCAGGTCCTGGACTGGTTGGCCCATAAGCTAGTACTCCGGTAATTACGGGTTCTGAACTGACATGCTCAAAAGCCATTTCCTCATCGAATGTAACATTGACGCTTTCGATCACAATCTTCGACTTCTTCAAGTAAACCCGATATGCAGTAGATGTAGAGGAATAACCAACGAAGATGCCCTCATCCGCCTTAGCACTGAACTTGTTCAGATTCTCTCTGTCATTTAGAACATAACACTTACAACCAAAAACATGAAAGTATTTAATGGTTGGTGTTCGGTTGTTCATCAACGCATATAGAGTCTTCTAAAATCTGCGGTGTATCATGGAGCGATTCTGAGTGTGACACGCAGTCGATACAACTTTAGCCCACAAAAATAGAGGTAATTCATATTGGCTGAGCATAGTTCGAGCGGCCTCGACAAGTGTATGATTTCGCCTTTCGACGACTCCATTCTGTTGAGGCGTGCGAGCAGCAGAGTATTCATGTGATATCCCGACCGATTCGAGATATTCTTCAACTATTTTGTTCTTGAACTCTGTGCCGTTATCAGTTCTTAGAATCTTGACTTGTTTCTGTAGATTAACTTGGGTCATCTTCAGAAATGTAATGAGAACTTCGGGAGTCTCATCTTTAGACCGTAGAAACTTGACCCAAGTGTATCGCGTATAGTCGTCCACGATAACTAGCACGTACTTCTTTCCGCCTAAGCTTTACGTTCGTATAGGACCGCATAAATCCATATGCAACAACTCTAATGGAGAGTCGGTACTCGGTTCAGGCTTTGGTTTATGTGGAGATCTCTTCATCTTTCCCTTTTCACATGCTGTACATAGGTGTTCTTTTTCATACTTCAGCTCAGGAAGTCCTTTCACTAGCTTTCCTCTGACCAGCTTGTTGATGTACCGAAAGTTGAGGTGAGAAAGTCGTCGATGCCATAACCAGCTTTGTTGCATCGAGGCCTTTGATAATAGACATACCTGATTATCAGCCTGGACCTTTGACAAGTTGATAGTGTTGAGGTTTGACTTGCGAGTGCCGACCAATAGTTCTTTCCCGTCTTCAGTGCATACCGAACATGTCTTGGCCTTAAAATTTACCTCAAGTCTTTGTCGCAGAACTGTCCAATACTGAACAGATTGTGTCTTAAGCCTTCAACGTATCTCACCTTCTTAATCGTGAGATTTTCGTGTACAACATCACCATATCCCAGAATTGGTGAAAACTGATCATTTCCAAACCGAACTGTGCCACAATATTTGTCTGTATAATTAGACAACATACTCTTCTGATCGGTCATATGCTTGGAATATCCGCTATCCAAGTACCACATATGACGGGTCTGCACAAAATAAATCAGGAAAGAAGAGGTTTAGGTACCCATTTATAAATGGGACCTACAGTGTCAGTACATGATTTAGGCACCCATTTAAATTTGGGCCCGCTTTTTATTTGAAAACCATAAGCATGATGAGAAGAATGATAACGATACGATGAAACATTATATGAACCAAACCAAACATCAGAATATTTACGAGAAGCATAATCCAATCCACCAAAATTTGAAAACTTTTTATTGGAAGGAGCTAACTGGAATAATTGCTTTATGGAATATTTTCTTGCGAGAATCAACAAGATTAGATTTAAAAGTATCAACATTCACAATCAATTCATCTTTACTAGAAGTCTTTTTATTCAAGTTAAAACTAGAACTAGATTTAGCTTTCTCGTCTATCTTCTGTTTCGGTATCCATGCTGACTTAACTCCAAGCCTTTGCTTTCTCACATCTGAAACATTTGAAACTCTAGAGTTAGAATGGGGAGAATCAGAAGAATGCTTCTTCTTTGGCTTACTTGTGGTGATCGGTTTCTGTGAATGCTGAGATTTTCTTTTCTTACCTTTCGCATTCTTAGATTTCATAGAAACTGATTTGTCAACTTTCGTTGATGTTTCACCTTTTTCAAACACACTGGGTAATCCGAAAGAATTAACAACACAAGATGAATGATCAAGAAGTTTGGAAGTAAAGTCAAACCGAGCAACACAATCATTTAGAACACCATCATAGTTTAAGGAATTAAGCTCATTTTCAAGAGAACCCAGATTTAACATCAGATTTTAAAGCCTTGGAAAGTTTAGAAAACTCAGTATTTTTCAACACTGTTGAAAATACAGTTTGTTATAAGTCCATCAAAATTCTTTCTTCTGTAAGAGTATTTTCGAGTTCAGAAATTTTACTTTCCAAAACTAGAGGAGGGACGTAAAGCTTTCCTTCTATGGGCTTAGCCTCCATTTCTTTTACAGAATAAATGTCAAAATAGTCATTTGAAATAAATTTTGATTTATCAGAACTATAACTATTATTCAACCTCTCATAACGAAACGGAAGTTGGACTTTAGTTGTGTTCTTTCTTTTAGCATATTCCTTGGCTTTATCTTCTTCAGACAGTTTAGTCCAGAAAACTTGAAGTTCGGGTTTTCAGGTGCCAGTTTCATAAATCCAAAATCATAAAGAGCAGACACTTCAGATATACCCTTTTTGAGACATTGTGGGTTCTCGTAACCGAGTCCCCAATTCTCTTTATCCTCTTTGGGTTTGATTAAATGAATGGTTTGTTCAGACTGACCCCTAGTATATAATTTCTCTTCCAAAGCATTCACCTTTTCAATTAAATATTTCTTTTCTTTTGAAGTCAAAGAGTACATTTTAGAAAGCTCTTTAGACTTAAACTCACATTCTCTATACTTTGAAACAGTTTCAGATAACTCTTTATGAATTATAGTCTTCTCTTTAGCACTGGTGTCTATATTTTTGTGCAATGTTTCAATTAATACATTTTTCTCAGCAATATCATTACTAAGTTTATGTATAGATTGATTTTTCTCATTAATGACACCTTTCTCACGCTTCAGTTTAGACTCTAATTCTTGAAGTTTAGACATCATGGCATGCATTTGGTTCAGAAAATCAGATTCAGATAAGTCACATACCTCTTCATTATCTCCATCATCAGAATCAACTTCAGCTTCTGACTGCTGCTTACCCATCAAGCACAAGTGTGCTGTCTCATCCTTCTCTCCTTCGTCAGATTCTTGGTCCGAATGGTCGAGCCAGTATTCATCCTCGGCCATTAATGCTTTTCCAGCCTCTTGTTGCTTGGCTAGAAGCATCTTATTCTTTTAATAGTCGGAGTTTCGGACTTTTGGTTTTCGACAGTCCTTGGCAAAGTGACCGAGTTTCCCACAGTTGTAGCACTTTGTCGGTTATTCCTGCTTGGGCTCTTCGACTCTATCCTTCTTCTTCTCTTTTGGTCTCTTTTCTTCAACTTTCTCCTTGTTTTTGTAGTTGTTTGGACCAGACGAGTACCTCTGACTGTTGGAGTTAGGCTTTTTATAAAACTTCTTTTGGAAAGCCTTGGTTAACATTAACATGGCTTCCTTCAGTTATTCACAATCGTCAGAGTCAGACTTTGCCTCACTATCAGCCTTTTCTGATTCAGATGCTATCATCTTCTTCTTCTTAGACTTCTTCTTGACCACAAGTGCAACTAGAACATCAACTGCTTTGTTAGCCTTCTTCATCTCAGCCTTGATTTCATCGACCTCTTCCTCATTCTGTCTGAGGATTTCATAAACTTCATGAAGTGGAATGTCGTTAAGATCTTTCAACTGCCTCATCTGTCTGGTGAATCTCTTCCACTCAGGCTGAAGGTTGCTGAGAAATTTCACATTCAGCTCAACTTGAGATTTGCTGATCTTGTTCTTGCTTAGCTCGTTCAGCAATGTGACAAATCTGTCATAGGTGGCTTCTAGTGATTCTCCATCTTTGGCCTTGAATTCTTCATAGTTGTTCAAGCAGTTGGAGACTTTGAGTTGGTTGCCAACTTTAGATGCAATCATCATCTTCTCTAATTGATCCCACATTTGCTTGCCGGTAGCATTGTAGCTATCAATCTTGACATATATTTCATTCAGTATGCCTTGGAGAATAAATGATCTTGCCATCTTGCCACCCTTGTGTCTCTTCTTCTGTTCATCCACGTATTCATCAGTCGGTAATTTATACGCTTTCTCTTCTTCTTCACCATTTTCTCCAGCTATAGTGAGAACCTTGGTTGGAGGTGTCATGATTCCTTCCTTCAGAGATTTTCTGATGTAATCTCCCAAATCATTTCGATCAATGAAATCCAAGAATCTGTCCTTCCATTGCTCGTACTCCCCCTTGAAGAGTACTGGTGGCTTCACATCTGTTCCGATAGCAAGAGCTTCCCGAGATGACATCCTTACTGATATGATTAGTAATCAAACTTATCTGGTATTGAGACAATCAACTAGATGAGGTCGTTAGTGTCAGGATCTAATTCTTAACAAGAATAATAACACTCAGAAACAATATTAAAGAAGTTGCAGAAAAACACTTTAATATTCAACTATCAATGGAACAGTAAAACTGAAATCACAACTTGTAAACTTTATTGAATGATTAAAGTTACAAGCTTTCATACAAAACCTCAATCTTGATGAACAAGCTCACCAAGACGAATTCTACTTCTCTAGAATTAGGATTACAGACCTAGAGGTTAATTCTCTCTTAGAACAAAAACTTAGAATGATTGTATTCTCATAAACTATTCTAACTAAGTCTATACATATACTGAAAATAAAAGATAACTACAAAATATAAAAGATCTTCAGTATATTCTTCCATAATTATTGTAACAACCTGAACATTTATTTACATAATAAAATAACAATTATTACTAAATACTGTCCCAAGCTTACAATGTCTTTACTATCAAATATTACACAACTGAGTTTCTCAAAAGAATAGCTATGGCAGGAAGTCTTCTATCTCCTGCTTAAAGCTCACACCTTATCTTTTCCTTTATCTGCTATCTTGCGATAACCTGAAACAGAATTAAAGTTTCGAAACAGCGAGGGTTAGACCAAAAGGTCTTGTGAGTCCCCTCCTAACACTACTACACAGTTCAAATATTAATTAAAACATTTAAGCACAACTGCATATATCAATACATGCCTGCTGTTTAAATCATTTTAACACATTTATGCTTTACATACATAAATCAATCTACTGGCCATTTATGATCACTTTCTACACTCGCAAGCGTACTTTCAACTACTAACCAACATTTCCGTCAAAGACGGTATGTCTGTCTCGCACTGCCTTATTTTAGGGACACACCCTAATGGCATAAACGGGACACACTCCCCGGTACGAGCAGGCGGGTCACACTTCCCGACTTAGGTCAAACTTCTGACTCAAATGTACGCATACATTTGGTCCTGCCAGTATATAAAACAAGTTTATATACCTTGAGCATAAACATGCCCAACTAATTAAATCAATCATTTGAAATAATTCTGCTAACTTTCAATATTATAAATGCGTAGTATATAAAAACTCACATTTATAAAATAACTGCTCAAATCATAAAAGATTTAGTTTAAAATACTCACCTTTAATTCTTCTGAGTTAAACTCTGACTTCTATCAATTAACACCACCTACGATGGTATTAAAACAAAGGTAAGCTAACTTGCAACTAACTCTCTTTCTTTCAAAAGACTCATCAATTGAAATCTACTGTTTTTAACCCGGTCAGAACCAAACTGATTAAAAACCTCTTAGACCAATTATAAAACTATCGGTCGAATCACACCACAGGTCGAACAAACCTTCGGTCGAGCAGACCTCCGGTCGAACAGACCTTCCGGTCAAGCAGACCTCCGATCGAACATATGTCCGGTCGAACACTCCTACCGGTCGAACACATGTCCGGTCTAACCACAATTCGGTCTTAAGCACTTCGGTCTTAAGCATACGACCGATGCATCATCTTCCGGTGTTACTCAAGAACAGAAGTCGGTTTACCCAGTTCTAAACCCATAACTATTTTGATCGATTAAATCGATCAAATACACGGTTAAAAGCTTGATTAACACGTCTATTTACCGACTATAACATGCAGATAGAAGCATGAAGCTAAAAACATACCTCTATTTGACAAACCGGACGATTTCCTTCAAGAACTCCTCTTCTTTCTCTCTTTCACTCTTTCTCTCTTTCAAAATCTGTAAGTCGGCTAACAACAATCAGAATGAGATATAAATCTCATAATCTGATATTTATTTGATAAAAACCAACTTTTCAATAAACCCCCTGAACTTTAGTTAACTTTACACTTTTTCCCCCAACTTCCAAAATTAACAAAATTTTGAAACTGGGTATTACAATTATCTTCAATCTTTGATCTGCACGGATTTCCACAATTATGACATACACATTATTAAGTTGTAGCAGCATTAACCACTCTGAGCAGTACTAATCTCCAGCAGCACTAACTCTGCTTAGCAGTAGTAACTTCTTCAAGCAGTATTAACCTTGATTAGCAGTAGTAATCTGTCTTAGCAGTAGTAACCATGATATACTAGCAGTAGTAATCATACTTATGCAAATCTTCATACTTAAGCAAATCTTCAGTTCCCAACAATCTCCCCCTAACTTGACTTTTAGAAAGAGAAGTCAAGTTCTTCAGATAAGGTCTTCAAGATGCTTTCAAAACCTAGGTTTACACCCCTAGATTAGGATCCAAACCCAAGATTTGATTGATGATTCTGCTTACCACAATCTTTGCCATTTCTGAATCCTTTGAACATGTAAGCTTGGCATTCAACATTGCTTGCAGTTTACCCTTGCTGTGATCATAGATCTTATCAACCAAGTAGTACTCATGATAAGCTCTGTCTACAGTGATGACATAGACTCCACACCTTTCAAATATCATCCAGTTTTCTATTCTTTGGAATTTATTCTCTAGATGCAAATCTCTGATCACATGTTGAACTTTGCTAGGATCAAACATCATACACAAGTACTCCATGGCTAATCTGATTAAGCTCCTTTCTTCTCCTGTCAGCTCCTTTTCATATAGACTCATTCCAACCTTAAACATCTCTTCTAGATCTGATCTTGAACAACTTCTGATGATTCTTCCCCAAGTAGAATACACTTCATATATGTCTCCCATTCTCTTAATCCTGAAGTATTTCTTTCTTTGATCTTCCAGGATATCCCAAAAGATTATTTCAGATGCTTTCATGGAAATGGGATCAGCTTGTACTGGTTTATCATCTGTTACAGTCATGTAAAGCTCAAAATGCACATTAGATTGACTTGGTTGTTGTGCACTTTGACTTGATTGCTCTGTATTTCCTGCAACAGATGGTTCTGTCTCCTTTTCTACTTCATCAACCCTTGGCTTTTTGGACTGTTTCTGGGAGGCTAGAGTTTTCACTCTCTTTGCAGATTTAACTTCCACAGCAATAGACACTTCCTTCTTTTCTTCATCCTTTTCCTTTGAATGAGTGGTTTCCTCAGGGAAGGGTTGTTGGATATTGAGATCATGTCACTCTTTCATCCTCCTTTTAGCTTCTTCCCTTTGAGTAGAATCCCCTTGAATCTTAGCCATCTCCTTTGATTACAACTCCTCTATCCTACCATAGGCCATGTTAGTAAACATTCCTTCAGGAACTCCAAGAGCTCCTTTCAGGAAGTTTATCATCTTTCTTCTTTCTTGATTGGCCAAATTTGTCTTAGAGGGTTGTCTTTTCAGAGTCTTTACAGGCATTCTGTGCTTGGATGCTTTCACTGATCTTTTCTTGGCCTCAGCTGCAATTTTCAGACTCTTTTGATACTCCTCATTCAGCTTAGTAGACAGATCTAGAGCAATCTTCCTATCTTTTTCCTGTTAAGTCTCTTCTTCTTGTTGTAGCTCAGCCTGCAACTTCTTTGCCAATTCCTCATCTAGTTCAATCTGTTTTAGCTTCTTTGGTTGCTTTGCAGATTCATCCACCTTGGCCTTTCCTTTCCTCTTCAATTCTGCCTCACTGATTTCTTTTCTTTTCTGCTCAAGGCCTCCTTCTTTAATGACCACTCCTTTGGCCTTTTGACTAGCCTTGGGAGTGTCTGTTTTGGCCTTTAGAAGGGTTTCTGCTATTTATATCTCTTCAACAGATAGCCCTGTTACTGCTGCTTGTGCTTTTTCTGTTACTGCTGCTTGTGCTTTTTCTGTTACTGCTGCTTTACTAGTTTCTGCTTCTTTGTTTTCTGTTTCCCTATTCTGCTCCCCCTCAAATTGAGCTTCCATACCACTAGTACTGAGTTTCTGCCCATGATCTTGTTTCTCCCCATCATCTTGTTTCTCCCCCTTTTTGAAAGCATCTCCCCTCTTCTTCAGGACATACTGTTTTCTTTTTCTTTTCTGCACCAACTTTTTCACTAGCTTCTTCAATTTGGTAATCTGCACTTGTTGAGACAGAACTACCAATTTCATATCCTCTATATCTGCTCCCTGTTTGATGACATCTAGATTAATGTTGCCCATTGTATCCATCAATTCTTGGTAGTTATATCTGTCCTCACCTCTTTTGGGTGTGTTTACCACCCTTGAAGGATCCTTGGATCTTTTAGTAGTAGAGGTCTTCTGCCTAGCAGAAGCACCTGCTACCCCCTTGGGTTCTTGGCACCTGGGACCTTTGAATGATTGCTCATTCAAAGTTTCCATGGGGAAGGTCTTATTGATGTTACCACTGACCTCCTTTGTGCTAGCAGGAGTAGTGGCAGCCTTCTCACCCATATGCTCATGCATCTCCTCAGTGAGCACCTCCTTGGGGTTGGGAGACACCCCTGTGGTTTCCCTATAGATATTCTCTAATGGAGAATTCTCCATTAGAGGGCTTAAAGGCTTTGTGGGTGAAGGTACAAGAAGAGAGGGAGGCTTCTTTACCTTTTTCCTTATGTAAGTATGGGTGATGGGTGAAGTTGGTTTTTGAAGAAGGGACTGAGGGATTGATATAGTGATTGAAGGTTGGGATTGGCTCTCAGTAGGATGGTCTAGTGAGGGCCCTGACCCTGATGCCATACTTTCTTGATTGTGGGACACCACCATCATTGTAGAGAACAATGGGGTGTCAACTCCTCCGAGTCCATGGTAGATCTCTTCATATTTGAAAAGACCTTGCCCATGGGGATTTTAGGTACATATATCTCATCAAATTGAGGCATATCCGTCAATTCAGTGGTGATAACTGCCTGGACAAATCTTGGATACATATAGAAACTCTTTTTATTCTCCAAGTTTGACACAAGGTCATTGAAAATCATTTTTGAGAAATTATACTTTCTGGTAGTGGACAAGCAGACCAAAGCATAAGCAATGGTACTACTGAACTCACTCCATCCAGTAGTTTTTCGAGAAATACAGTGCATAAGAGTATGCACAAAGAAACGCCATTGGGGTGAAAATTTAGCTTTTGAAAATTTGAAGACACCCAGAGGGCCTCCATACCCCATTCTTGAGAGATTGGCAAATAAATCCTCATTAGAGATAGAGGTGATACCTGCAGCATCGTCTAGTCGTAGACATATGCGAATAACCTCTTCAGTGACTATCAAGGGTTTGTCACACACCCTTGTCTTGATCAACTGCACACCGTTTTCAGTAACAGCGGTGGCATTGGCCCAAAATTGCTTCTGTTGCTCGATGTAGATTGGTGGTGATACTGTAAGAGCATGAGCGATATGACTGGACTTGAGAAAATCAACGATTTGATGGAATCCAGCAGCCTGCTTAGGTTTTTGAAGCATTGCTATCTCATTGTGTTCATGAATAAATGCCATGGATGCCATCGAGCTTGAGGATTCTTGACTGAAACACACTAGTTGCTTGAGAGAAAAAGGTTAGAGTGAAGATGAACAGTATTCAAAAAGTCGTTATGAGCTTTTAGGCGGGCAAAAAGGGTATTTATATGATTCGGGAAAGAAGCAGTATTAACCATCTAGCAGTATTAACTAACTAGCAGTATTAACCACTAGCAGTATTAACTAACTAGCAGTATTAACTAACTAGCAGTATCAACTAACTAGCAGTATTAACTGAGAGCAGTATTAACCACTAGCAGTATTAACTAACTAGCAGTATTAACTGAGAGCAGTATTAACCACTAGCAGTATGAATTAACAAGCAGTATTAACTGAGACCTGAAGTAGTAACTTTGCACTGGCAGCATTAAGACTGCACTGGCAGCATTAACTATACTTACACTATTGAAGCTTGTGTTAGTCTGAGCAAGGCAATACACTTCCTGAGAAAGATTATTAGTAGCCCCAAAAATAAACAAATAACAAGTATACAATCACTTTTTAAACATGAGCTCATTCAGAGTTGATCATGCCCACACTTGTGACCAAGAAAGTGAATCTACCCACATCAAAATCTTTAGTGAATAGATTAGCGAATTGGTTATCAGTATGTATTTAGCAACTTGAATAAGCTTCTTTTCATTGCAGTCTCTAATAAAGTGATACCTGATTTCAATGTGCTTTGTTTTGGAGTGCTTGACTGGATTGTTAACAATGCTAATAGCACTGCTATTGTCAATGAATATTGGAGTGTCCAGAAAGGTTACCCCATAGTCCAGCATTTGATTCTGAATCCATAGAACCTGAGAGCAGCAACTTGCAACAACAGTGTACTCAACTTCTGTTGTGGATAAGGACACTGTGGTTTGTTTCTTACACTTCCAAGATACTATTCTTGCACCCAATAGCTGACATCCCCCTGAAGTAGACTTTCTATCCATATTAGCACCACCCAAGTCACTGTCTGAATATGCAATCAAGTCAAAAGTAGATTCATAAGGATACCAAAGACCTAATCTAGGTTGCCCTCTTAAGTATCTGAAAATCCTCTTAACAACTTGAAGATGTGACTGCTTTGGCTTGACTTGGAATCTGGCACACACACACACTGGAAACATGATATTTGGTCTTGAGTCTGTGAGATACATGAGGGATCCAATCATTGTTCTATAAAGATGGACATCAACATCCTCCCCCTCAAGATCAACTGTGATCTGTTTGTGTGTTTCCATTGGTGTGCTTGCTGGCTTTGAGTCTGATAAACCATACTTATTTATGATGTCTTTCACATACTTTGATTGGCTAATGAAAATCCCATCTTTCAGCTGTTTCACTTGAAGCCCAAGGAAGAAAGTAAGTTCACCCATTGAACTCATTTTGAAGCTCTTGTGCATCAACTCTTCAAAGTCTCTACACATCTGATCTTTTGTGGATCCAAAGATGATGTCATACACATAGATCTGAACAAGTAGAATGTCCTTCTTACTTCTTCTAATGAAAAGGGTTTTGTCAATAATTCCTCTTTCAAACCCATTTTCCAAGAGATAGGTAGACATAGTATCATACCATGCTCTTGGGGCTTGATGTAGACCATAGAGAGCTTTCTTCAGTTTGTATACTCTGTCAGGATATGATGGATTCTCAAATCTAGGGGGCTGACAGACATATACTTTTTCATCAATTGTTCCATACAGAAAGGCACTCTTTACATCCATCTGGTATACTTTGAACTTCATAAATGAGGCATAGGCTAGAAACAGCCTAATTGCCTCTACCCTTGCAACTGGAGCAAATACTTCCTCATAGTCTATGCCTTCTTCCTGAGTGTACCCTTATGCCACAAGCCTTGCTTTGTTCCTGATTACTATTCCTCTCTCATCCTTTTTATATCTTAAAATCCACTTGGTGCCAATTGCTCTATGACCTTTATGAAGGTCCACCAAGTCCCAAACATCTTGCAATTTGAACTGTAGCAACTCTTCTTGCATGGCTTCTATCCAACTTGAATCTTTCATTGCTTCATAAGCCTTCTTAGGCTCAATCTGGGATAGAAAGCAAGAGAGTACTGTATGCTGTTGATCCTGCAAATCTTGAAGTCTGCATTGATTCCTAGTCATCATAGGAGAAGTGATGTCTCCTATTACCAGCTCAGGAGGATGATTCTTCTGAGTTCTTGTCTGAAGACTAGGTTCTTCATTAATTCCCACATCTAAATTGGAATCATTTAAGTCAGCTGAGGGAATCACATCAGCTGCTTCTGGCTCTTCATGCTCTGAAATCTCCTCATGTCTTCTTTCTTCTTCACTCTGAATTGGTTCAGCAACAACCTCCTTTTCACAGATTGCAACATGGTACATTGTAGGTAATGGAAAGATCACAGACTGAGGAATAATATGTTGTACTTGTTCTTCCTCTGATCCTCTACTTCCTGATCCTGCATGATCATCACTACTGAAACCCAAAGAGTTAGTTAGTGAATCAATGTCAAATAACCACTGAGGACCTGAACCAATAGGATTTGGTGTGTTCTCATTACATTTGACATTGTCACTTTCCTCAATTATTCTAGAAGAAGAATTATATACTCTGTAGGCCTTACTCTGAGACGAGTAACCAACAAGAAAACCGTCATCTGCTTTGCTATCAAACTTTCCTAAGTGAGTTTTGGTATTGAGAATGGTACAAGGACACCCAAAAGGTTTGAAAAATCCAATAAATGGTTTTCTTTTATTTAAAAGCTCATATGGTGTCTTGTTTTTAGGCTTGACTACTAGAACTCTGTTTTGGACATAGCAAGCAGTATTAATTGCTTCAGCCAAGAAAGTAATTGGAAGTTTTGAATCAGCTAACAGAGATCTAGCAGCTTCAATCAGTGTCCTATTCCTTCTCTCAGCAACACCATTTTGTTGTGGAGTCCTAGGAGCACTGTATTGCCTCTCAATTCCTTTTTCCTCACAAATGGTGTTTAGGTCAAGATTTTTAAATCCAGTACCATTGTCTGACCTAATGACTTTTACCTTTTGATTTGTTTGGTTTTCAATTATTAGAATAAAGGATTTGATCAGTCCACTTGTCTCATCCTTAGTCCTTAGAAAATATACCCAAGTAAATCAAGAGTAATCATCAACAATCATTAAGCAGTATGATTTCTTACCTATACTCATGACATTTGTAGGACCAAACAGATCCATATGCAACAACTGAAGAGAAGAAGAAATTGTGTTCAACTCTTTGGACTTATGAGAAGTTTTGTGTTGTTTGCCTTTGAGACAAACAACACAATGATCTTCACATGAAAAGACTTTTGAAGGCAAACCTCTTACAAGGTTATTTTTAACAAGTTTATTCATTGTTTTAAAGTTCATGTGACACATCCTTCTGTGCCAAAGTGATGATTAATCCAAAGAGGCTTTTGAAACAAGACAGTTTAGGGATGAATCAGTTGAAACATTGTCCATATCCAAACAATAGACATTATCCTTTCTGGGAGTTCTTAGTAGTATCATCTTTTCATCAACTACCTTGAATCCAGGAGCAAGGATAATGCATTTTGAATTAGTGAATAATATACTATGCTTTTTGTCACAAACCTGTGATACACTTAACAGGTTGTACCTTAACTGCTCAACATAGAAAACATCCTCAAAGGTCATCTTACCTTTTGTTACATCACCCTTACCACTAATCTTACCTCCATCTGGAGTATTACCAAAGGCAACATGCCCTCCATCAATTTTCTTGAAATTCTTGAGGCAATCCATGTTCCCTGTCATGTGCCTAGAGCAACCACTATCAACATGCCAAATGCTCTTTCCCTTGAGCTGCTGGTTGCCCTGCACATTAGATAAATCAATTAGTATTGACTGGGAACCCAAGCCAAAGTGGTCTTGGGCCTCCCTTTCTCATCAAAGTACTTACACTCCTTTTTGATGAGATTTTTAAATTTAGAATCCTCTTGACTGGAGTATTTTGTCAAGATGATTGGTCTAGAAGCACAAACACTAGAAGCAGTACTAATTTTAGAAGTACTAACAGAGTTACAAACACTAACAGGTTTAGCAGTACTAACCTTGTTAGAAGCACTAACAGAGTTAGTAGTATTAATATTTGAAGAAGTACTAACAATGTTAGTTTTAGAGGTAATAAAACTCTCAGCAGTACTAACATTGGTAGCAGTAGTATTGCTTCTGGCAGCACTATCTTTGTCAACAACACTATTTGTGGTAGTAGTATTAACAGTTTTAGTGCTTTTAGGTACCCACATCTTGACATTCTCTCTTACAGTCTTTTTCTTCACGTGGCTTTTAGATTTAACAGTTTTCTTAACCACATGGTTCCTTTCATTCTTCCTATAACCAAAGGGTTTTTGCACAGATCTTTGAAAATTTATCCTTTGGTTCATAGGATTTAAATAACAGTGCTTAGCAAGATGATTCAATTTGCCACATATGAAACAAGGTTTTGGTCTGATGATTTTACTCAGATCAACTCCTTGTTTCTGAGCCCACTGATTATTCCAATTTCTTTGATTTCCCTTCCTTTTAATCTGTTTTAGGGGCTCAGATTTATTACATGCACACTGTTTGCAAGGAACAGGATTCACAACTGTAGTCTGCTTGTAATGAACCTTTTTGGACTTTCCCTCAGTCTTTTCTACACCATCAGATTTGACCCAATCCCTTCCACCATCCTCATTGGTAAGAATGTTATTTTCTAAGGGAATCTCAACATTCACATTATTATCCTTACCCTTTCCAGCTTCTTTCTCAGTCTTGTCCTTAACAACTACTTCATCTAAAGGATCTATTTTAGTGGCTCCCACATGCAAGTCCTTTCTATCCTTGGTCTCTAGCAAGCCTGATTTAGTAGGGATGTAGTTGTTGTTGTATGGTTGTGGTGTGGTATTGTACCCAATTATTGGTTTAAGCTTATCATGGATTTGGACCTTTAGAATTGAATCCATGGCTTTAGAGGCATATGAAAACTTTTCCACATCTAGCTTAACCTTGTCTAGTTCACCTCTCAACTTTTCATTCTCCTCCTTGGACTTTGTCAGTTGGATTTCTAGATCATTCTTCTCCCACTTCCAGTAATTTGTATCATATGTGTGTTGAAGTTCATTGTCTTGGAAACCTTTGATTTTTTCCTCAAACCTCTCAACAATTCTCACATAGTCTTTTCTATCCTTTTCTAACCTCTTAAGGTCATCACTCATATTCTGGTTGTGATCCCTGTACCTTTTAACAGTGTCTATGCAAGTTTGAGAACAAAGATTAGAAAGTACCTCAGTTGGGAGATCAAATACCTCTGCCATGAGAGCTTGATTTTGAATGGCCTCTTCTTCTTGATCACTCCAGTCAAACCCCATTCCTTGTTGAGAAACAAGAGATTGAGCAGAGATTTTGTTCTGGTTGAAGTTTCCAGTCTGTGCTTGTTGGTGGTGGTTGTGAGACACTCCACTTCTTCATTCCCTGGCAAAGTGTCCCTTCATATGACACTTGTATCATTCCACCTTTGACTTATCAAAGCCTGCTCCATCTTCTCTTCTTTGGGAGAAGTTGTTCCTCCCAGTCCTCTTGATGAATTTCTTCACCATCATAGAAAGCATGGCCATCTGCCATTTGATATCCATCTCTTCAAGATCATCAGGATGAAGCTGCTCCAAGTCATCATTGATTAAAGAAGAGTTACCATGGCTGGAAAGAAAGGCTTCAAAAACAGATTCATTGCCTTTTTCTTGATTTACTCCACATACAGCATTAACTGATTCAGGGTTAGCAGTAGAATCAATTGATGCTGATAGGAGTGCAGCATTATGAACATATCCAGTAGGCTTCTTCTTTGCTTCCACCTCAGATTCAAACACTCTTAGATCATTGTACAGATCATCCAGTTCCTTTTCTTCTAATTCATCATTCTGTCTGAATGAAACAGTGTACATGGTCCATTCATCTCCAAAAGATCTGAGGAACTTTCGATTGACATCATCTTGTTTCATCTGTACTCTAACAGTAGCCAACTCACCAATTAACTTATTGAATCTGTCAAAAGTTTGAGTCGTAGACTCATTCTTTGAAGATGTACAATTCTCATATTGCTGCTTGAGAATATCCCTTTGATTCCTCTTAGTGTTCTTGGTGCCAGCAAATCTCTTCTCTAAAGCATTCCATAGAATCTGAGCATCTGTGCATTGTTGAAATTGATGCTGATACTCATTAGGAATGGCCAAAAGCAGGGTGCTTAAGGCTTTCATCTCCAACTGTCTGACTTTCTTCTCACCATCAGTTTTTGGACGTGGTCTTCTGCCATCTTGTCCAATTTTACCTTCAGCAGAGGGACCATTGTCAATAATGTCCCACATAGAATAGTCTGTAAGGAGGATGTACTGCTTGATCCGAATTTTCCACATGTCAAACTCATTAGGTTTGAGCATGGGAACCTTTGAGACAAAAGTACTGTTTGATTCACCTGTGTTGTCCATGATGAATGAAGGTTTCTGAGAGTACATAGCTCTGATACCACTTGTCAGGATCTAATTCTTAACAAGAATAATAACACTTAGAAACAATATTAAAGAAGTTGCGGAAAAACACTTTAATATTCAACTATCAATGGAACAGTAAAACTGAAATCACAACTTGTAAACTTTATTGAATGATTCAAGTTACAAGCTTTGACACAAAACCTCAATCTTGATGAACAGGCTCACCAAGACGAATTCTACTTCTCTAGAATTAGGATTATAGACCTTGAGGTTAATTCTCTCATAGAACAAAAACTTAGAATGATTGTATTCTCATAAACTATTCTAACTAAGTCTATACATATACTGAAAATAAAAGATAACTACAAAATATAAAAGATCTTCAGTATATTCTTCCATAATTATCTTCAATCTTTGATCTGCACGGATTTCCACAATTATCACATAAGCAGTATTAAGTTGTAGCAACATTAACCGCTCTGAGCAGTACTAATCTCCAGCAACACTAACTCTGCTTAGCAGTAGTAACTTCTTCAAGCAGTATTAACCTTGATTAGCAGTAGTAATCTGTCTCAGCATTAGTAACCATGATATACTAGCAGTAGTAATCATACTTAAGCAAATCTTCAGTTCCCAACAGTTAGAATCAAGAGTTGAATAAAACTACACTCAAAACTTTTCAGAAAAATAAATTTCCAAAAATAATTTAATTGCAGTACTAGCACAGTATAATTCACAGATAAAATAATCAGAGAAGCTGGCGCAGAAAATGAGCTAAGACAGTGGCGCAAAAGAACAGTTCGCGCGAGAGATATGTCGCGCAAAGAGGAGCTTTGTGCGAGTAACAATTGTCGCAAAGTAAGGTTTACGTGTGATGTAGGTCACGCAAAGAAGAGGTTTGCGTGAACCGCAGGTGGCACAAAGTGTCAGTTTGCGTGAGAAGCAGGTGGCGCAAGATGATGTTTGCGTGACACGTGGGTGGCGCAAAGGAGGGTTTGCGTGACCAGGCAATGGCGCAAAGTCCAGATTTTCGCGAGTAACAATCTGACCGATATATTGCTACGACCGAAGTCCGTGACCGGTACCTTGCTACGACCGGTATTGGTCTTCGACCGGTATAAGTCTTCGACTGGAATTGGTCTTCGACCGGTTGAGTGTCGACCAACAAAGTAACGACCGGTAATATGCCGACCGGTATAGACAGAGAGTTATCCGGGTGACCGGTATTGAAAATTGACCGGGATTTACACGACCGATATGTCGACCAATATTATGAAGTCGACCGATGTGAACTATGTGTTTGCCGGGCGACCGGTATATCAACTGGTATTATGCGGTCGATCGGTATTATGCGGTCGACCGGTATGTTCTTGATGCTTTCGACGCAGAACACAAAATTCAACCCAGAAACCAATCAATAGTTCGAATTACACTATAAAGCTTTGCCAATACGATCGTTTAAACAACTAGAACTGATTGCAATCAATTAATTTCAATAGAAACCACTCTAAGTGAGATTTGATTGAAGAACCAATGTCGACTCGTGAACGAACCAACAAAAGCAAAAATCATCAAATAATCAATCTAAATCGATGCAATACTCAAAACAATCAATACCCAGTCAAGATAATATGCTAATTGATCACAATCCAAACAATAACAACTTGAATGAACAATCACACAATAATAAAAATTGAATCTTTGACAGATAAACAGAACCGAAAAAAAAAATTTCAATTCAATCTGTTCTGCTCTGATACCAATTGTGTGTCCTTCTGATTAATGATTCAATCAAGCAAAACGGTTTAAACAACAATATAAAGCAAACCTGATATGGTTAATCGAATGATTCAAACGGTTACAAGATTTCTTGATCAATCTCTTTCTTTCTATTTTTCTCTCTATTGCCTATGCTCTCTCTCTCTCTGTTTTTCTCTTCGTACGACGCACCACACACATATAACTCCTAATCTGCTTAACCTAATTAACACAAACAAGCTAATTAATACTTAGGCCGTATTAGCCTAATGGTCTTTGTCCCAACTACTAAAACATTGACTTATTTAAAAGATAAAGACTAGCAATGTAAATACAGAAAATAAACTTTGACAATTATTACAAAGGACCCTAGACTATTTGTTGAGACGACTTTTCATCTTTGACTTCAAATTTCCATCTTCAGATAGTGATGATCTTGAATCCAATAAAACTGTGCTTTAACAATCGCCTCTCGAAGGGTGGAGGCCTTGACACTCAGACCATTGACATCATGTCCGATGGAAGGCCCTTGATATAATACTTGATCATTTATTTTTCAATCGAGACCAGATGTCCCACCAATTCCATCTTGTCCATGAACAAATGGTTGTACTTCTTCACAGATAAATTACCCTTCTTCAACTTTCGGAACTCTTCTTCGATCCCGTCCATCGATCTTTCATTGCAATATTTCTCTAGTAGTTTCTGTCGGTCCAACAATACTTATCAAGTTTATAGAATAAAAACACAATAAGATTACCAACCTGTTTGATATATAAAATAACGATTACAGGATTGATCTATGAAGCTTGGATTTGTGTTCTCTATGTTTTCTCTCTTTTACACTTTTATGTGTGTGTTTGTATGTGTGATTCTTGATCTGATCTTGAGAGAGAGAGAGAGATACACTTAACTAATCTAAGTGTGTCTAACACACTATCTACCACTTGCAATAATATCTAGGATAATATCTAGATATTAACTAACAAACTATATTATAACTAAATCTAATATATGTAACTAGAAACTAACTAAGTCTAATATCTAATAGAATTAGATATTTAAACTAAGTTAACTAGAACAATAAACAAACAATTACATTGACATTTATTACAAATAGACATAGACTTTTATATCGAGAGTCGACGTTCCGGCTTTAGCTTCAGATTGTGATCTTCAGTTTCGATGATCTTGAATCCAATGAGACTGTGGTCTAACAATATCCCCCTTTGGATCAAGATCATTTAGTAAAAAGATTTATCCATTCAGTCTTCTTGTTCAGCTTAGAAGATGCAATATCTTTCTCTGAAATCAACATGTCTTCAATCTACTTTCTTTAGAAGAATTCAGTCTTTGACGTGATTCTTGAAACATGTGATCTTTGCCATATCTTGTGTAGTCATTCTCCCCCTTTTTGATGTTAAGTGTAACCACTTCATCAAAATTTGTGGTAAGAAATGTCAATCTTCGGATTAGAGCCCCTGATTCGTCAATTCATAAGAGATTCATCTAGATCTTTGCAAATCCAGACAAATGTGTCGTGTAACACCTGAAATCAACTAATGAATCAGTTAGAATGCCTGTCAGTAACACTAAGTTACTGTGTGTAACGAATACACATGGGAAAGGAGCTGTTTGATGTTGACTCCCCCAGGGATTCCATTTAATCATCGAAACACCACAAAGGTAATTTCTATAAACGTTATGACAAAGAAACTAATTCCTTGTGTGTTCGTGCTTGTGTTTGAAAGAATTAAGCACTGATGATTGCTTATTTGGCTCAAAATTTGTGTAAACCACTGAGACAACAGTAAGTTAAACACAGACTTAATGTGCATGATTGAAGTGCGAAGGTAGGGCAGACTTCCTTCTTTTCAATATCCAGATTTTCCAAATGAAAATCAGATAGCAAATGTGTTGCATCCCCTTAGAAAATGAAACATTTTCTTTTTGAGAAGAAAATGAGTAGATGGTGAGGTTTGATCAAGAGTTGGCATGGGTTAGTTGCCTGTTTCAATAATGATCACCAAAGAATTGTGAATCACTAGAATGGTGGCTACCCGGCTCAGAAAAAGTTTGTGCAGATTTGTGATATTCTTTTTACTCTGTTCTCACACGCTCTTTCTTTTAAACTTTTTGCTTTCTCTAATCACACTCATTTCTTTTCTATTTGCACACTCAATCACTAAGGATTAACTTCTTGGGTAGAAATCACTGGTTAAGGTGATTCCATAGAAGTTGTGTTAATTCCTAGCACAATGATTATTTGTTTTCCTAGATGCACGTGATGCTCAGGTTGGTTTAACTATTTCAGTTAAAGTACAATATAGATCATGAAAACATTTAAAATACACTCCCAAAATATAAAATGTGTTGAAAAATCGGGAAGTGTTTTGAACATTAAAAACAATGTTTTCTTATGATTGAAAGTTGTCCTTCTTTCAACCATATGTGAGATGAAGATAAAGGATAATACCTTAACGAGCGATCTTACATCTCATGAAGCAAAGCTTAAAGTCATAAACATATGAACTTGTAAGCATCTCTCAAAAATTCTGCAAAAGTCTATTGTCAAGTCAAAGTAATAATTATTCACTTATATTGAAAAGACAAAAAGCAGTAAAACTTTTAAAGTACGAGTTCTGATCAGAAATAATCATAAGTCATCACCTTTTTATACTCCCCCTGAAATTATGCATTAGTACATTATCAGATGTAAAAGATATGCATACAATTTCAGACAAATATGTATGTACTCCCCCTTGATGGTTGATTTCCTCTTGGAGTATCAGAGTACAATCTCTTTTTCAGCACGGAGTAAGGTCTTTTGATCTTTGAAGTGCGAGTCCTAAACTGTTGTGTTTAGAAGTTATTACTTCGTTGAAGTACGGGTTCTAAGATGATGTACTTAGAAGCCATTATTCTTCCTACTCCCCCTTGACATTAGGTTCCTGCAACACAGGTTTAGTTTTCTTTGGTACCCACTGGTATTTTGGTCCATATGTGTTAGTTGCAGTTCGTATGGGGGTTACTGAGTAAGAACCATACCAGTAATGGTAACTTGTCTTATGTACAGGATCATGTGTACGACAATAAGAACAATAGAATTTCTTACCTGACAAACTGATTAATTTATCTCTTGAGTAAACAAAATCAGGTTTACCTTTCAGCGCATTGTTCTTCTTGGCAATCGGCGTATGTACACATGAGTTTTTACATTTCAGCTCTTCTTTAACTGGTTTCCTGTTCCAGACCAGTTCAACTTCTTCCTGGAAGCTTCTTCTCCTTCTTTGTGTACCTGAACAATCTATATTCCTGTCATAGAAAAGATTAGTAGAATGAATCTGATTAGAAGATTTAACTGACCTTTTGAAAAGAGCAGTTTTCTGATGTGAGCTTGCGAATGGTTTGTTAGAACCAACTGAATTATTTCTAGGTGAGTGGATTTTTGACTCTGGAGTCGTTCGCTCAGTCACCACCACCGTCTTTGAAATAATATCTTGAAGCTCTTTTACCTTTGAAGAAAAACTGTCTCGTTCTTTGATAAGGAGATCAATCTTCTTCTCAAATGCAGACTTCTTTTTCTTCTCTGTCAGAACACTTTTAGATAATTCAGATAGCTTCTCTGTAAGCTTCTTTATCTTTGCTTCAAGGATGCTTCTTTCTTCTTCGAATCCCTTCTTAGCACCCTTCTGATCATTTGCCTTCCTCTCCTTGGCAAACTGATCTCTTTCCAATATGATGACTTTCTCAAAGTCTTCAACTTTTTGAGAAAGCATTAAACTTTGAAGCTCAAACACCTTATTCTCTTCCACACCCTTCTTTGACAGATCTAAGAACTTCTTTTCAAACTCAGATATTTTCTTTTGTAGCTCAGCATTTGCATTCTCCAAATCTTTGGACTTCTTCTCAATGCTCTCAACAGACTCTTGCTTCTGTATTTGAGCTTCTAAATTAGAAATCTTTCTTTTAAGTTCAAAATTCTCAGCTTCCAATACCTTTACCTTTTCTGTTGGAGACAACTGTGATAAAGCTTCAAGCTTATCCCATATCAGTTTTGCTGAAGCCCATTTGCAATCATATATTTTAATAGTTATCTCTTCTGAAATTCCTTTCAAGAGAAGAACTTTGTCAAATTTATCAGCTTCATGTCTCATTTGTTGATCATCTGTGTATTCATTAAGGTATATTGGAACCTCTTTTCCTGCCAAATTTCCATAAGCTCTTTGATATGGATTGACCTTTGTTGGAATTTTCATCATTCCTTCATGCAAAGATAATCTGATATAAGTATTCAATTTATGTTTGTCAATAAAGTCTAAGAAATGATGTTTCCACTGCTCATATTGTCCTCTTTCTAGAACAGTAGGTTTCATATCAGATGCAGTTGATAAAAATTCTTTCGAAATAGACATCTGATCTAGTTTATACTGTTCCTGAAGATCTGAAAGTTTCTGAGACAGACTTTTCTGTCTAGGAGGCTCATCAAAGTAATCATCATCCATGATTCCTGTATGTAAAGAACTTGACAGATATGATTGTAAATCCAAATAAAATCAAATTCAAAATTCAGAAAATTTGATCACAATCAGAATTTTGTCCCCCTAGGCAGACTTAGCACGGGGGTCCCGCTAAGTTGCGGGGGTAGGAAGGATACCCTTGCGGGGGTATGGGGGCAGCGCCCCTAGAGAAAAAAATTATGACAATTAAAGACCCTATTACAGTTTCGAAAAATTCTCAGAAAAATATTCTAAGTCTGGAAATTGAAGTGCAAAGTTGAGGTTTGCGGGTGCTTTGGGAGCCGAGAAGTTGGAGCCGCAAAGTCTGCTTTGCGTTTGTAGTAGGACGCGCAAAGTGGGACTTTGCGTGTTATTCTTCCTCTGGTTTGCGGGTTATTCGACCTGTACTTCAAAAATTCATCTAAAATCTGTTTGAAACGATTTAGCACAACCAAACAATACCCTTATGTCTAGAATTACTTCTAGAACAGAATGTAAGCACTCGATCTTTCTAAAACACTCTTTTTCGAAATAAAATCGATGACACAGTACGTTTTTGTTCTTCGACTTTCAGACCATTTAATCGCCAAATTGGAACTCGATATAAGCTTTAATACTGAAATTAGACACATACAACTCGATCTAGCATGTATTTCGATCACACTCTGATCGATTCTAACACCTAAAATACTCTTACACTCGAAATCAATTTTTCTTGAAGAACACAGAGACGTTTCTCTGAAAAACTTGTTTTGATCTTAATCAGGCTCTGATACCAATTGTCAGTCCAACAATACTTATCAAGTTTATAGAATAACAACACAATAAGATTACCAACCTGTTTGATATATAAAATAACGATTACAGGATTGATCTATGAAGCTTGGATTTGTGTTCTCTATGTTTTCTCTCTTTTACACTTTTATGTGTGTGTTTGTATGTGTGATTCTTGATCTGATCTTGAGAGAGAGAGAGAGATACACTTAACTAATCTAAGTGTGTCTAACACACTATCTACCACTTGCAATAATATCTAGGATAATATCTAGATATTAACTAACAAACTATATTATAACGAAATCTAATATATGTAACTAGAAACTAACTAAGTCTAATATCTAATAGAATTAGATATTTAAACTAAGTTAACTAGAACAATAAACAAACAATTACATTGACATTTATTACAAATAGACATAGACTTTTATATCGAGAGTCGACGTTCCGGCTTTAGCTTCAAATTGCGATCTTCAGTTTGGATGATCTTGAATCCAATGAGACTGTGGTCTAACAGTTTCTCTTTTAAGGTCACCCAAGTCAATTTGTCCAAGACAGTTGCCTCAACAGAAGCAGAAAATACATTCCACTAAGTGAGGGTCACACCCCTCAACATCTCAGACCCGAACATTTCCTTTTGGTGATCGCCGCATTCTTTGGTTCAGAAGGCTTGCTCAATTTTTGGATCCAATTCATGCACAAGATTGTATCATCTCCGCCTTTGTATTCGGGAGGTCGACAACTCAAAAAGGCCTTGAAGAAACAAGTCTTCGTCTCTGATCTTGTATCCAAGGTCACGGGACCTTCAGTAGGAATTTCATTTCCGGTACCCCCGGATCCCGCCACCATAACATTATCTACAACCGTTTCATGCCTATGGTTGTTGGTGTCTCTGTCTTCTAGGAGCTTTAGGAACAATTCTTGTTGTTGTTCCATGGCCTTATTCATGGCTGTCAGGATCAAATTCTCAACAAGAATTAATTCTCAGAAACAATATCAAAGAAGTTTGCGGAATAACACTTTGATATTTAATCAAACAGAAAATCAAAACAGAATATAATCAACAAACTGTAAACTTGTATTGAATGCCTTGAAGTTACAAGATTACTCACTCAACCTCAATATTGATGAACAGGCTCACCAATACGAATTCTACTTCTCTAGAATTAGGATCTATGCCTTGAGGTTGATTTTCTCTCTAAAAGAATGTAAACTAAAAAATTAAAAATTATTCTAAACTATACAATATATATACTGAATACAAAGATAATTACAATAAATAAAATATCTTCAGTATATCTCCCATGTATATCTCTAAGCTTCCATAATCTACAGATTATCCAGCTGTCATTCTTTCCATCCGAATCTCTTTAGCAGCACTAACCATGATCAACAACATTAACTTCTTCTAGCAGCATTAACTACTAAGCAGTACTAACTACTAGCAGTACTAACTAGCTAAGCAGTACTAACTTTGTTTAAGCAGCACTAACTTTAACTAGCAGTATTAATAGTACTAGCAGTAGTAACACTCAGCAGTATTAACCTTTAAGTCTTCTAGCAGTAGTAACTTTGAACCAGCAGCATTAACCATACTTGATGAATTCTTCAGTTCCCAACAATCTCCCCCTAACTTGACTTTTAAGAAGAGAAGTCAAGTTCTTCAGAATTAATCTTCAAGATGCTCCCAAAACTCTATCCACTAGGAAGTATTCAGTGTGATTTAAATCCAAAGTCACTGTATATACTCCACTACTTTCATATAGAGTCCAACTGTTGACCGACTTGAATACATCCTTGATCATATGCTTTACTTCTTCAGGTTTGAACATCATACACAGATACTCCATTACCAGTTTTGTAATTGAAATTCCTGGAGCCTTTAGAATATCTGCATACAACTTCATTCCTATCTCAAACATCTCTTCAAGATCTGATCTAGAGCATGTTCTGACAATTTTTGCCCATGTGTTGAACACTTCATATTTTTCATCCTTTCTTTTCAGCCTTATGTATTCCTTTCCATCCACTGTCAATGTATCGCAGAGAATGACCTCAGGAGGCTTAACTCCTACAGGTTCTGCTGAAATTGGTTCAGGTACTTTGTCCATCACTACCATATACAAATTTACATCATCAGTGTTAGATAGCTCTGTCTGTTTAGATGACTCAGGTGCCCCTTCTTCTTCAGCAACCTTATCAGCCTCTTCTTCAGATACTCTAGGCTTTTTGATTGGCTTTCTCCTTGCCATCATTTTTGTTCTCTTTAAAGTCCTTAGACTTTCTCCCAGGGTGGACTCTTTCTTAGGAGGTGTTTCTTGCTCATCTGGAAATGGCTTTTAACAATCAAAGTCATTACTTTCTTTTATTCTCTTCTCCATCTCCACCCTAGCAGTTTCACTTCCCTGGAGCTTTAACATTTATGAATCATAGAGCTCTTTGATCTTCTCAAAAGACATTTTGGAGAACATCTCCTTTTTGACTCCTACAGCACCTTTGAGAAATATGATCATCTTGTTTCTCTCTTGGGTACCTAGGAATGTCTTTGAGGGTCTTCTCTTCTTTGCAACTGTTTTCACCACAGATTTCTTCATACTTGCAGCTTTCTTCTGTGCAATTTCAGTTGCCATACTCTGTTGATAAGCTTCATTCAGTTCAGCAGCTAGAGCTTTTGCCATTTCCCTGTCCTTTTCCATCTGAACTCTTTCTTCTTTTTCAATATCCTCCTGCATCTTTTTAGCTAGGGCTTCATCTGATTCAACCAACCTCTGCTTTTTGATTGGTTGATCAGATTCTACCATCTTTGCTTTCCCTTTGTCTTTTCTCATTGCCTTCTTACTGTTATCTTTCTTGATCACTTCACCTTGTTCTTATATGATTACACCTTTGGTCTTTGAAGTGACCTTGGGAGTATCATTCTTGGCTTTTAGTAAGGTTTCTGCAATCTCAAGATCTGTTAACACTTCTTTCACAGTTTCTGCTGCTTTATTAATGTCAGCAGTAGTAACTGTTTCTTCTTGCTGCTCCCCCTGAACATCAACTTTCTCTCCATCAAGCTCCCCCTTTCTTGTGGCTTCTTCCATGTTGATCTCCCCCTTTTTGGGAGCATCATCCTCAGTTGGCCTTCTCCTTAATTGGAATTGCTTTCTCTTCTTCCTTTGTACCAGACTAACCACCATCCTCTTCAGCTTAGCAATCTGTTCTTGTTGTGACAGAATTACTAGCTTCATTTCTTCAATTTCTTTGCCTTGTTTGAGAACATCTTGATTGATGTTCCCCATTGTTTCCATCAATTCATCGTACGTATATCTGTCCTCACCCTCTCCAGAAGTGTTACCCTTCTTTGAAGGATCATTGGATCTTTTATTTGTGGAAGTCTTCTGCCTTGCAGAGGCACTATCCACCCCTGTGGTTTCTTGGCACCAGGGACCTTCAAATGATTGCTCATTCAAAGTTGCCATGGGGGAGGTCTTATTGATGTTGCCACTTTCCTCCTCTGTACTAGCAGGAGTAGTGGCAGCTTCATCACCCATATGCTCTACCTCCTCCTCAGAGAGCACCTCCTTTGGGTTGGGAGACACCCTTGTGTTGTCCCTTTGGATATTCTCTAGGGGAGAATTCTCCCTTAGAGGGCTTATAGGCTTAGTGGGTAATGGTACAAGAAGGGAAGGAGCCTTCTTTACCTGTTTTCTCTTGTAAGTGTGTGTGATTGGAGAGGTTGATTTTTCAAGAAGGGACTGGGGAATTGATTTTGAGAGGGAAGGTTGGGCTTGGCTAGCAGTGGGTTGGTCTAATGGGGGCCTTGACCCTGCTGCCATACCTTCATTGGTTTGGGACACCACCATCATTGTAGAGAATAATGGGGTGTCAACTCCTTCAGAGTCCCCAGCAGATCTTCTCATATTTGAGAAAACCTTGCCTTTGGGGGGTTTAGGTACATATACCCCAAAAGGTTGAGGTATATCCGTCAATTCATGAGTAATGACTTCTTGAACAAACCTGGGATACATAAAAAAGCTCTTTTTGTTTCCCATGTTTGAGACAAGATCACTGAAAATCATTTTAGAAAAATTGTACTTTCTAGGAGTGGCCAAGCACACCAAAGCATAAGCAATAGTGCTGCTGAACTCACTCCATCCAGTAGTCTTTTTGGAGATACAATGCATAAGAGTATGGACAAAGAAACGCCATTGGGGTGAGAATTTTGCTTTAGAAAATTTGAACACTCCCAATGGGCCTCCATACCCCATTCTTGTAAGGTTTGAAAACAGTTCATCATTTGGGATAGAGGTTATACCAGAGGCATCGTCTAGACGTAGACTGATGCGAATAACCTCTTCAGTAACCGTGAGTGATTGATCACAGATTCTTGTCTTGATCATCTGCACACCATTCTCAACAACAATGGTTGCATTAGCCCAGAACTGCCTTTGATGCTCAATATAGATTGTAGGGGAGACAATCAGAGCATGAGCAATGTGGCTAGTCTTGAGGAAATCCACAATCTGATGAAATCCTGAAGCTTGCTTTGGCTTTTGTAGCATCGCAATCTCGTTGTGCTCGTCGATGAAAGTCATGGATGCCATTGATCTTAGTGAAAAGCTTGTCTGAAAACTTCGAACTTGAGAGAGAAAAGGTTTTGAGCGCAAGAGAACAGTATGCAAAGAGTCGTTATGAACTTTTAGGCGGGCAAAGAGTATTTATAGTATTCGGAACATAAGCAGTATTAACCTAGAGCAGCATTAACTGCTAGCAGTATTAACTAACTAGCAGTATTAACTACGAGCAGTAGTAACTAACTAGCAGTATTAACTGAAAGCAGTATTAACCACTTAGCAGTATTAACTGAAAGCAGTATTAACTGAAAGCAGTATTAACCACTAGCAGTATTAACTGAAAGCAGTATTAACCACTAGCAGTATTAACTGAAAGCAGTATTAACCACTAGCAGTATTAACTGAAAGCAGTATTAACCACTTAGCAGTATTAACTGAAATACTCCTTTTAAACTTGCTGAACACTGAGTACTGCTATGCATATCCTGAAAAAGAAGATTAGTAACTCCAAGAATAATATACAGGTATAAAGCCACTTTTTGAGAAGGGGATTATTCAGAGTTTATCATTCCCACACTTGTTACCAAGAAAGTGAATCTACCCACATCAAAAGCTTTAGTGAATAGATCAGCAAACTGATTATCAGTGTGAACTTTCACAACTTGAATAAGTTTCTTTTCATTACAATCTCTTATAAAGTGATACCTGATCTCAATGTGCTTTGTTTTTGAGTGCTTGACTGGATTATTCACAATGCTAATAGCACTGCTGTTGTCAATAAAGATTGGAGTGTGTAGAAAGGTTACCCCATAATCCAACATTTGATTCTGAATCCATAAGACTTGAGAACAGCAACTTGCAGCTGCTATGTACTCTGCCTCTGTTGTAGATGTGGATACTGTGGTTTGTTTCTTGCACTGCCATGAGACTAGTCTATCACCCAAAAACTGACATCCTCCAGAAGTAGATTTTCTGTCCAAGTTTGCCCCACCTATATCACTGTCTGAGTATGCTATTAGGTCAAAAGGTGAGTTATGAGGATACCAAAGTCCCAATCTGGGTTGCCCTTTAAGATATCTGAATATCCTCTTAACAGCTTGAAAGTGAGATTGCTTTGGCCTAACTTGAAATCTTGCACATACACAGACTGGAAACATTATATCTAGCCTTGATGCTGTGAGATACATGAGAGAGCCAATCATGGATCTATAATGATGCACATCCATATCCTCCCCCTCAAGATCTGCTGTGATCTGCTTGTGTGTTTCCATAGGTGTGCTGGCAGGTTTTGATTCTGAGAAACCAAACTTGGTTAGAATATCCTGCACATACTTGGATTGACAGATGAAAATGCCATCTGACTTCTGTTGAACTTGGAGTCCAAGGAAGAAAGTAAGTTCCCCCATGGAACTCATTTTGAACCTTTGATGCATTAAATCCTCAAACTCCTTGCACATGTTGTTTCTTGTAGATCCAAAGATAATGTCATCAACATAGATTTGGACCAGCAAAATATCCTTCTTCTTTCTTTTGATAAATAGAGTCTTATCAATGACTCCTCTTTCAAAGTCATTTTCCAAGAGATAGGATGACAGTGTGTCATACCATGCTCTTGGGGCTTGATGTAGTCCATAAAGTGCTTTCTTTAATTTGTATACCCTGTCTGGATAGCTTGGGTTTTCAAACCCTGGTGGTTGACAGACATATACTTCTTCTTCAATTGATCCATAGAGAAAAGCACTTTTTACATCCATTTGATAGACTTTGAAGTTCATGTAAGAAGCATAGGCTAGGAATAATCTAATTGCTTCTATCCTAGCCACATGTGCAAAAACTTCTTCATAATCTATACCCTCTTCTTGAGTATATATCCCTGAGCCACCAGCCTTGCTTTGTTCCTTATGACAATACCTCTTTCATCTCTCTTGTTTCTGAAAATCCACTTTGTGCCAATTGCTCTGTGACCTTTAGGAAGGTCTACCAGATCCCATACATCTTGTAGCTTGAGCTGTAACAGTTCCTCTTGCATTGCTTCTATCCAGCTAGATTCTTTCATAGCATCATGTGCCTTTTTAGGCTCAAGCTGTGATAGAAAACAAGAAAGCACTGTATGCTGTTGATCTTGCATTTCCTGAAGCCTGCTTTGATGTCTAGTCATGATAGGAGAAGAGATATCTCCTATTACCAGTTGTGGAGGATGATTCTTTTGAACTCTGGTGTTATGACTAGGTTCTTCATTCAGTCCAGCCTCAAGATTAGATTCATGCAGCTCAACTGAAGTGTTTTCAGATGCCACTTCATTATTTTCTTGAGTCTCCTCATCTCTAGTTTCTTCTTCACTCTTGCTTGGTCCAGTAAATGATTCCTTTTCACAGTCTTCAACAGAAGTTACTTTTCCACTTATCTTACCACCAGTAAGATTGTCTCCAAATGCAACATGTCCTCCATTGATATGCTTGAAATCCTGAAGGCATGACATGTTGCCTGTCATGTGCCTAGAGCAACCACTATCAACATGCCAAATGCTCTTTCCCTTGAGCTGTTGGTTGCCCTGCACATTAGATAAATCAGTTAGTATGAATTAGGAACCCAAGCCAAAGTGGTCTTGGGTACCCCTTTCTCATCAAAATATTTGCATTCTTTCTTGACAAGATTTTTGAACTTTAACTCCTCGTTCTTGGAGTACTTTGTTACAATAATAGGCTTGGAACTATGTTTCCTAGAATCAGTACTAGTTTTAGAAGTACTAACTACCTTGGCAGCACTTGCATGCTTAGCAGCACTAACCTTCTTAGAAGTAGTAACTGTGTTAGCAGCAGTAACTGTGTTGTCAGTATTAACCTTTGAAGAGGTATTAACAGTATTAGCAGCATTAATATTTTCAGCAGTACTAACACTGTTAGCAGTAGTAACTGTGTTAGCAGTACTAATATTGTTAGCAGTACTAACACTGTTAGTACTTCTAGGTACCCACATTTTGATACTTTCTTTTAAAATCTTTTTCTTTAAAGTGCCTTTACTGTCAACAGATTTCTTTATCACATGTTTCTTTCCAGCCTTCCTATAACCAACAGGTTTTTGCACAAATCTTTTAAAGTTCATCTGTTGGTTAATTGGGTTGAAGTAACAATACTTAGCCAAATGATTCAACTTGCCACATATAAAACAAGGTTTTGGTCTATTGATTTTATTCAGATCAACTCCTTGTTTCTGAGCCCATTGATTATTCTAGTTTCTTTGATTTCCTCTTTTTAAACCAGAATTTAGGCTCTTGGCTTTATTGCAATCACACTGTTTACAAGATCCAGGATTCACAACTGTGGTTTGTTTGTAATGGACCTTGTTATCATTTCCTTTAGTCTTCTCTATCTCCTTGAACTTGACCCAGATTTTCCCACATCCCTCATTGGTGATAATATTGTTTTCTAATGGTATCTTTTTACTCACATTATTATCCCTGTTCTCACTGGCTCCTTTTTCAGTCAAATCCTTAACTACTACCTCATCCAAAGGATCTATCTTAAAAACTTCTTCAGACAAGTCCTTTTTCTCCTTAGTTTCTAACAAGTCTGATGTAGGAGAAATATAGTTCTTATTGTAAGGAGGGGGTGTATTGTTGTATCCAATACCAGGCTTCATCTTATCATGTATCTGAGCCTTTAGAAGAGAGTCCATTGCTTTTGAAGCATAGGAAAACTTGTCTATGTCAAGCTTAACTTTTGACAGTTCCTCTTTCAGTCTATCATTCTCTTCTAAGGACTTAGACAATTTGGATTCTAACTCATTCTTTTCCCACTTCCAATAGTTTGTGTCATAAGAGTGTTGAAGTTCATTAGCTTGAAAGCCTTTGATTTGCTCTTCAAATCTCTCTACTATTAACACATAATCTCTTCTGTCTTTTTCTAATCTTTTGAGGTCATCACACATACTTTGATTGTGATCCCTGTATCTTGTAACAGTGTCAATGCAAGATTTAGTGCAAAGATTTGAACTTACCTCAGTAGGGAGATCAGACACTTCTGCCATAAGAGCTTGGTTCTGAATGGCTTCCTCAGCTTGATCACTCCAGTCAAATCCCATTCCTTGTTGAGAAACAAGGGCTTGAGCAGGATTCTTGTTCTGATTGTATCCTCCATTCTGAGCTTGTTGGTGGTTATTGTTTGGAACAGCACTCCTGCATTCTCTAGCAAAGTGTCCTTTCTTGTGACACTTATAACATTCCACCTTGGTTTTGTCAAAACCAGCTCCATCTTCTCTTCTTTGAGAGAAGTTATTTCTTCCAGTTCTTTTAATGAACTTTTTCACCCTCATGGATAACATGGCCATCTGCCATTTAATATCCATCTCCTCCAGATCATCAGGGTGAATTTGATCAAGATCATCATTAATCAGAGAATTGCTGCTATGACTGGACAAAAAGGCTTCAAATATAGTTTCAGTGCCTTTTTCTGAACTTACTCCACTGGCAGTACTAACTGCTTCAGGGTTGGCAGTAGTATCAGTGGATGCTGAAAGAAGTGCAGCATTGTGAATATAACCAGAGGGCTTCTTCTTGGTTTCTACCTCAGTTTCAAAAACTCTTAGATCATTGTATAGATCATCAAGTTCTTTCTCTTCCAGATTGTCACTCTGTCTATATGAGACAATGTACATAGTCCATTCATCCCCAAGAGATCTGAGAAACTTTCTGTTGATATCATCTTGTTCCATCTTCACCCCTACAGTAGCCAGTTCACCTATGAGTTTATTGAACCTATCAAAAGTTTGAGTCATAGACTCATTCTTTGTGGAAGTGAAGTTCTCATACTGCTGCTTTAGAACATCTCTTTGATTTCTTTTGATGCTCTTAGTTCCGGCAAATCTTTTCTCTAGAGCATTCCAGAGAATCTGAGCATCAGTGCAGTTGCAAAATTGATGCTGATATTCATTGGGAATGGCCAAGAGCAGAGTGCTCAAGGCCTTCATCTCTGTCTGTCTGATCTTCCTCTCACCATCTGTCTTTGGTGGAGGTCTTTTCCCATCTGGTTCTATCCTTCCAGCTTCAGAAGGACCATTCTCAATGATATCCCACATTGAGTAGTCAGTGAGAAGAATATATTGTCTGATTCTGATCTTCCACATGTCAAACTCACTTGGTTTGAGCATTGGAACCTTAGAAACCAAAGTACTGCTTGATTCTGTAAAATTTTCCATGATGAATAACTGTTTCTGATAGAGTTAGGCTCTGATACCACTTGTCAGGATCGAATTCTCAACAAGAATTAATTCTCAGAAACAATATCAAAGAAGTTTGCGGAATAACACTTTGATATTTAATCAAACAGAAAATCAAAACAGAATATAATCAACAAACTGTAAACTTGTATTGAATGCCTTGAAGTTACAAGATTACTCACTCAACCTCAATATTGATGAACAGGCTCACCAATACGAATTCTACTTCTCTAGAATTAGGATCTATGCCTTGAGGTTGATTTTCTCTCTAAAAGAATGTAAACTAAAAAATTAAAAATTATTCTAAACTATACAATATATATATACTGAATACAAAGATAATTACAATAAATAAAATATCTTCAGTATATCTTCCATGTATATCTCTAAGCTTCCATAATCTTCAGATTATCCAGCTGTCATTCTTTCCATCCGAATCTCTTTAGCAGCACTAACCATGATCAACAGCATTAACTTCTTCTAGCAGCATTAACTACTAAGCAGTACTAACTACTAGCAGTACTAACTAGCTAAGCAGTACTAACTTTGTTTAAGCAGCACTAACTTTAACTAGCAGTATTAATAGTACTAGCAGTAGTAACACTCAGCAGTATTAACCTTTAAGTCTTCTAGCAGTAGTAACTTTGAACCAGCAGCATTAACCATACTTGATGAATTCTTCAGTTCCCAACAATGGCTAACATCATTCGATCCATCAATCGAGTTTTCGCCGTCACCTCTTCCATGATAGGTTCCGACGTTTCTAGATTGCGTCGGGGAATTCGTTCGGTTCTTCCACCCAATACTTCATTTAGACAGGACGGATCCTCCGCCATTGTCACCCGCGGTTGGTCGGCTGTGGATGCCATCGCATCGTGGCCATCCGGTCTATTCCGGGTATTTACCATCACAGTCTGTCATACAAGTGAGAATTGAGGTGAGAATAAGTTGCGGAAATAAAACACAAAGAAACGTACAACTACATTCATTAATAATCATAACGACAGTAATCTAAGCATGCCTACATACGATATATTCATAATAGCAGTAGCTAGTTGAAATTATGAACATACTACACATAAGGATTCTTGTTACCGCAGTCACAATTCTCAATTAATGTAATTTTCGTCGACTCTAAGACCATCATATCTTAAGAGTTCTACCCAATCTCACCAATTTATAGCTTAATAACCTCAGCTTCAGTCTAGGCATCTTACATTCATACCTAGTTCAGTTAACCTATGTTAAACCCAGAAATTAGTTGATAAAATAACATCACAACGCAACAAAGATAAGATATAAAGAAGAATCGATCAATATAGTCATATATCTCTTGTAGCCATCGAATTCTTAGTGTGTGTGTTCTTGGTGTAAAACCACTACCTTGTACGTGAGATATTCAAATGATTGCCCTAGGGACTAACAAAGAAACTATGCCTTATATAAGTCCACAAGACCAAGGCAAGGCCCAACCAAAATACTACTAAAATACTCCCTAGGAAAATATAAACATTTACATTTAAGACCCCTCATAACAATTTAATCTTGAATACAATTACTGATCTAACAATCTCCCCCTTTGGATTCAAGATTAAATTTTTTTTCGCAATTTCTTTGGGTCTTCACATATCTTGAAAACTGTATCGAATATGACGTTAATAGCTTCAAAGCTTGTAGCTTTACACAGTCTTCACAACTTTGAGGAAACTGATATCTTCCTAATTCTGCTGAAATTTGAATGAAGTGTCCTTCTGACGATCATCTTCAGTCAAACTTTTGATAATTCAGATAGGTTCAAACACTTTGTAATCTTTGAAAAACTTGAATTCTTCAGAAATATTCAACAACCTTTCTTTCTTGAACAAACAAATTTGGATCTGGCTTTGAAATCCTTGAATATCTCCCCCTTTTTGATGAGTGGTGAGAATCAGCATCATCAAAACTTTTCAAAGTGGACTTGGTATTTTCTACACCAAAGCAATAATTAAGCTAAGTCGTCATGTATAGTTCCCTCTATGGAAATAAGAACAATCTCCCCGAGATAGAGATAATAGAATTGGTTGAATCTTTGGAAATTCAAACAATTTAGGAATTGGTTCGATGTGCCTGTCAGTAACACACAGTTATTGAGTAACATGAAGTTACTATGTAAGGAGTTGGTTGTGATGTCAGCTCCCCAGGACTTCCATTCAATCATCGAATAACACATGGTTATCTATGAATGTTCTGACAGAAAACATATTTATGTGTGCTCGTGCATATGTATGAAAGAATTAAGCACAGATGATTGCTTTTTAATTTTGGCTCAAAGTATGTAGACTTGTTGAGACAACAACAAATTATACAAGGACTCAATGTGCATGAGAAAGGGTCGAAGGTAGGGCAACTTTCCTTCTTGTTCAATATCTGAGTTATCCAAGTGATAATCGGATAGAGTATGTGCTGCTTCCCCGTTTAAATATGAAACATCTTCTTGTTTAGAAGAAGATGAGTAGCTGGTGGGGTTATAAGCAAGAGGTGGCATGGGCTAGTTACCTGTTTCAATATTGTTCACCAAGGATTGTGATGCAATAGATTATGTGGCTGCTCGGCTCAGAAAGGTTTTGGTACAGAGTGTATGTTTCTTTTACTCTGATCTCTCACCCTCTTTCTTTTTAAAATCAATTTTGCTCACTTTTAGCAAAACTCTCATTTGTAGTTTATCTCTTCACTCACCAACACTCAATCTTTTGACCCCTCTCCCCTCAAACATGCAAAGGATAACTTCCTGGGTAGAAAACACTGGTTATCGTGAATCCATGGAAGTTCCGTTAAGCTTATATCGAATCTCGTATAGTACTAAGCGAACACGCTGTTCAACAGTCATTTGTACATGAAAGCACAAAGGAGCACAATTACACATGAAGAATAAAGATTTCGAGAGATCAAAGACATAAGGTGTTTGACAAAACAATTCTCCCCCTCAAAACGAAAGTGTTTGACAGTTAAGTTCCCCCTTTTTGAAGAAAATCTTTGAAGTACGGGTTCTAATCGGATATGATTAGAAGCCATAATTCTGAAACATTGAGGAACGGGTCTTGAACTATTTTATCTAAGAGCCATATTTCTTTCTCTAAAGTACGAGTCCTAGACTGCTTTGTCTAGAAGTCAACATTCTTGACATTGAAGATCGAGTCCTAAGTTGTTGTACTTAGAAGTCAACGTTCTTTCTCCCCCTTAAACCTTGGGTGCCTGCAACACAAATTTAGCTTTTGGTACCCACTGGTATTTGGGTCCTGATGTGTTAGTTGCAGTTCTAGTAGGAGAGATAAAGTAAGAACCATACCAGTTATTCACATAATCTCTTCTTACAAAATCATTTATACCACAATTGGAACAATTAATTATCTTCTATGCTAACATGATCAATTGATTGATAGTATACACAAGATCTGGTTTGCCAAAAGTTTTACCTTTGGGTGCACTGTTCCTTTTATCATTTGATGTATGCACAAATGATTTTTGTTCCTTCTTCTCCTCAGAGGAACCTTTTACAATCCAAATCCACTTTTCTTTACATTTCTCATTTATTCTTCTCCATAATCTTTTCTTCTGAGACTTTCTCTTCTTGATGTTACCTAAACCATCAACATGTTTATCATAGAAAATATTAGAAGGACAAATCTGATCTTTAGATTTAGAATTAAGACTATCAACTGAATGAAATAAAGGATTATAAGAAAAATTTGAAAAACGTGAACTTGAAGCTGTTTTGAATGAGCATTCTGAATCTGCTAGATCATCTCTTGGTGATTGAGCAATTGATTCTGGCGTTTTGTGCTCAGTCAACTTCACCTTGAACATGATCTCTTCAAGTTCTTTTATCTTTGAAGACAAACTGTTTCTTTCCTTTGTCATCGGAACAAACTTCTTATGCAACTCAGATTTTGCATTCTTCTCCTTCAAGATGTTTGTTGACAACTCAGATAACTTTCTTGTCAGCTTGGCAATCTTAGTCTCAAATACTTTCCTTTTTTCAGAAAAATCTTTCTCTAAACTATTTTTCTCAATTATCTTCTTCTTTTCTTTCTGAAATTTATTTCTTTCAAGAATGATATCTTTCTCGAAATCTGTCACTTGTTGAGAAAACTTTACACATTTAAGCTCCACTGATTTCTTCTCCTCAAATGCTTTTCTGGAGAATTCATAAAACTTCTTAGAAAATTATTTTCTTTATTTGTTACTCTTCTCTTCATCTTGGGCTTTTGTGTTGTCTCTGTCTTGAGTTGCTTTTTCTTTTATCATATTAATCTCAACATCAAGACTGAAGACTTTGTATTTCAAAGAATCTCTTTCAACAACTATTTGACAATTCATTTTTCTCAACTCTTCACAAGTTTCACTTGAAATGCTTGCTCTTCTTCTTAGTCATCTACCTCTTTTTGCATTGATTCCTTCTTTGACCAACTTGATCTAGAATTAAGACTTTCAGACTTCTTCAACTTTGCTTGAAGATTTAAAATCTCTTTTTCTTTCGACTCAATTATTCCTGCAAAATTAATGTTTGAATTAGTAATGCATTCTGAGCAAACAAAGTCTTTCTTTAAATCTTTATCATTTTTCAATCTATCAAATTGAGCTTGAAGAGATGCGTTTTGGATCTTCAGATCTTTATTCTCATCTTCTAGTGCTGGAATCTCTGGCATGTACGCTATAGCACAATCTCTGTTTGTTAGCACCAAATTTCCTTTCTCATCTGTGTATGGCATCTCTAGAAGAAGGATTAGAAAGCAAACTTATCTGTACAATTTAAATCAACTAATAAGATCTTTGAATCAAGAATTGGATTATAATCTACACTCAAAAATTTCTAGAAAAATAATTTTCTAAAAATGCTGAAGTGCAGAGTTCGCAAGCTACAAGGAGCACAGAGAGATTCGCAAACACAGAGAAAGACTTCAAGATTCGCAAAGGAGAGAAATAGAATTCGCAGACAGCTATTATTCGCAATCAATATAACTGAGAAACCTAGAATTCGGAAACAAAGAACCTGCGAAACCTTGACAATTCGCAAAGCAGTAGTCAGCGAATCCTTCCCTTAGAATATTTTTAGAATGCAAGTCTTCACAAGTAGACTTCGCAGAGTATAGGCTAGCGAGTTCTATACTTAGAAAAAGTTTTCAGATTGCAACTTTTCACAATTCGCACAACAAAGGATTCGTAAGCATGAATTCTCAAACTATTGATTCACGAATCCTAGACTTAGAATATTTTGAACTTTTCACTTCAACTTTCGTAGATTAACTTTCGCAACCTGATTATGTATTGATTTTAAGAACCTACGAGTTTTATACTTGGTTCAGGGATTCGTAAACAAGACTCAAGAATATTGGGGAATTCGTAAGCTAATGGTATGCGAGTTCTTTAGTATTCACAGAAAAGGTATATGTGAAACCTGTACTTAGATAGAAATTCAAATTTTAAGAGACTTGCGAGTTCTATCTTTCGTAGATAATGAACTAGAGAATCCTGATGTTTTCGCAATATAAACACGTGCGAATCTTATACTTAAACAAGTTCAACACCCTGCGAGAATTAGGGGTTTTGCAAGTTCTTCAAAGAACTTGCGAGTTCATCACTTGTACGTCCCTGTACTTCGACTTTTGATCCAAAAACATGGTAAACGATTAAAAAGCAATGTAAAACTCACACAATACATTCACTAATTTATTTCGAGCATACCCTAATCAACATAAATCACAAATAACAGCTCATGTGAACTGAATCTAATGAAACAATGTTAGACTTTGATAAGAACAAAAACCTTCGAATATCATCAAAATGGTAATCTATTGGTGTTTTTCAATAAGATTAGGCAATCTGAAGATGTTCTATAACATAAAACACACCTAATCAAATCACTTTTATACTAAAAAACACAATAAATCATAAAATCGATCTTCACACAGTGAAGTTTTCAAAAAAAACTTTTCAATCCAAAAAGATGATTCTTAGGCTCTGATACCAAATGTTAAACCCATAAATTAGTTGATAAAATAACATTACAACACAACAAAGATAAGATATACAGAAGAATCGATCAATATAGTCATATATCTCTTGTAGCCGTCGAATGCTTAGTGTGTGTGTTCTTGGTGTAAAACCACTACCTTGTACGTGAGATATTCAAATGATTGCCCGAGGGACTAACAAAGAAACTATGCCTTACATAGGTCCACAAGACCAAGGCAAGGCCCAACCAAAATACTACTAAAATACTCCCTAGGAAAATATAAATATTTACATTTAAGACCCCTCATAACAATTTAATCTTGAATACAATTACTGATCCAACAACCTAGAGCTCTGATACCAACTTGTAACATCCTAAATTTAGGGTAAATTTAAAATTCGAAAATTCGGCAATATGACGTCTATAAATAGAGGGAATATGTTCACCCTAATTAGGGGTAAATCAAAACCTGGATATTACGGTTGTGACATATTAAAACTAAAGTGTATCATCCCCAATGGGGAAACCAATTATGGTGATTACAAACTTAATAAGAATGAAGAATCCAATCGTCAACCTACTAATCTAAAATTCACCAATTAGATTAGTCGGGTGTCGCTATCCCTCCAAAATGTATATCTTCAAAATCAAGAATGTTGGTCACTATATCTCCAAAAAAGACCACCCATGACCCCAATGTCGTCCACTCAGTCCCGACGAGCCCCACCGCTAAGATGACCTATCTGACATGACAACCAAAGAACAAGCATTAGGCTAAAGCCTAGTGAGAACAAGTCAATTGAAAAAGAAGTACTAAACCCATTGGAAGTCGTACGGGGGATATAGACATGAGCTAAATCAAACAATCAAATAAACTATTAGTGATCATAATATGGTATAAATAACACCAATCACATAGTGAGCTCAACTCCTCTAAGTCTATTGCTTGAAAACATCAAGTCAACCCCTCTAGGTCTATTCTTGAGAGTTCCAAAATGGTAACTTAGTTCCAAAACGGGAACACAGTTCCAAACTGGGAACTCATGCACAATGGAATTACACCTTACTGCCCATGGGACACTACCCGAACATATAGTTCCACACCTTACTTACCATGGTGACTCAGTGTAACACCCTCAAATTTGGTAAGAGAAACTAATTAAAATTTCAGTATAATATCAACATAAGGAACAAAACTTCCTCATACAATTCAAAACTCAGTATACTTCAAGTTAAAATTCTATAACTAACCTCAACAAATATTTAAACTCCAATAATATATAGGTACTAAATCGAAGTCAGGTGTTACTTAACCCCAAACACAATTTGCCATTCCCAAAACAAATGCAGAAGAATTCAACAAGCTAAACACTCTCCGAGCACGCAACTAGCACTCCACTCTTCACATTGTCACTAGAACTATTCCAAACGAAGCCTGTTGCACATGCCGACAAATAAAAAGGTTAGACCAACGCCTAGTGAGTTCAATAGTTTTCAACATTAATAAATATATCATTAAAAAGGAAGAATGCAATTGAAATCATAATCTTTCAAAATGATATGCTTCAAATATGAAAACGACTCCTTTTCCAATAATATGCATTTTAGGCGGAGGAACACCAATATAAACGTTTTCCAAACCAAACTGTTTTAAGGACTAAGATCCCAATGTAAAACGTTCATTCGTAAATTAATATCAACCCAAAACTCACTCAAATGAGAATAGAAAGTGGACTCCCAATTTATGAAACACGGATAAACTCTATATCCCGAAACACCTAAAACATGGGTCGGGCATAATACTCAACCCAAAAACCATGGTTAAAAACCATATAAACAAAACGTCACCGAAAACATGTATACTAAAACCCAATACCCAAAACAACACCTTTCGATGACGGGGGACACCTGAATTCCATCGAAAGTGGCAGGCACACAAAGTTAAGCCACTTCTTGATGTTCTCGAGCTTCACATACATTCATGGATCGCCGTATACGGCTCCCTATCGAGCAACCACCGCAAGATACCCAAATGACCCTAGTATCTACTCGACCTCTAGATGACCGTCACCACAAAAACCACAAGTCCCCGTATCTAGCTCACTATGGGCACCACTGCAAGACTTAACTCCGTATACGGCTCTATAGAGCACCACCATAAGCTTACATAAAAACATGAATTGGGGACCACTCAATAGACTTCAAACGCTGACACTAAATTCCACGATGAATAACCAGACTGGATTACAAATGGGCATCGAGTTCAAGCACCCACGATCTATACCTCGAACCCTTCACTAAAGGCTACACGTTTAATGATTTCAACCACCCATGATCTATACCTCGAGCTAGCGCTAGCCATAAACAATTTCCAGTCCAAAAACAGGGATAAAGTCCCCAACTAAACCAACTGACTGACTCATATGCCTATGGATCCAATGCATTACAATATAAAACGTTACATGACTAACTAACGCATTTAAAACATGTAACTCTGAAATAAGATACAACTAAGTACACCATACGTCCAAGGCTCCTTATCGAGCTAACAAAACTGAACAAATGTTCCAAGACTCATCTAAGTACCAAAATTTATGTTCCTCCACTTGTCTTAGAAAGCTAAATTTCTGAACTTGAAAATATTTTAGCGGAACAAAGAATTTTGGTTATTCTTGAGAAATTTGTGTTTTCTACTGTTATGAAGAACACTGATTTTAAATCTGAAGCTACAAATGACAATTCTGACTCAGAAAGAGTTTGTGTAAACAATTCTACTGATTCAGATGCGTCATCGTGTAAAGTTTTCATGGGTAATGTTTTTACAAATCCTAAAACTTCAGATAGTGCTAAAATGTCTCTTAAACAAAAGTGTTCTAATGTGTCAAATGATTTTATATTTTCAAATTCTTCCAAGGCACCTCAAGTTTATGATGATGATGTTGATGACTTATTTGCATATGAAAATGATTTTTTTAAATTCTGATGGTTGTGTAGATGAAAGTATTGATATGTTTGATTTCAATGCGAAACTTCCGTATCATTCTTAATTTATTATCAATTATGAGGCTTAATCTAGTGTATTTGAGAAGGGTGAATCATCAACAAAAGTTGATGAATCGGTTCCTATGAGTACCTATTATTCTAAAGGTAAAAAGCAAAAGAAAAGGCTCTCACAGAAACGGTCCAACACGGGTAAGCATAAGAAAACACAACCTCAGTAATCTCATGTTCCTGATATATCTAAATCTTATATTTCAGATTTGAGAAAGAAAAAGTCAGAAGCGAGACTAGAATGGAGACCAAAGCAGAAAGTTGGAGAGAATACAAAATCATTTTCTGATATAAAATGTAATAGGATTGTTATTAGTGATTCTGATGTAATTGGTAATATTGCTTCTCATAAAACAAAACTTGTAACTTCTTACAAGACTTACTCAATAAAGCAATTGCTCCAATTATCTCCATCTACTACTCATTTTTCTACAAATGACCGAAATGATTTTGTGACTCGAAAATATTCTGATTGTTGGTTTGGTACTTATTTTATACATCATTCTCATGTTTTTCAAAAGAAAAGAGGACCCAAATTCAAATGGGTGCCAAAATGGTGTGCTAACATGAAAGGACCCATATATAAATGGGTACCTAAACCTGTTGTTCCTTGATTTCTCTTGTGCACACCCGTCATATGTGGTACTTGGATTCTGGTTTCCACAACCATATGACTGGACAGAAAGATATTTTATCTAATTATATAGAGAAATTCTGCGGCAATGTGCGTTTTGGGAATGAACTGTTTTCACTAATAATTGGATATGGAGATGTCATGCAAGAAAATGTAAATATTAAAAAGGTGATCTACGTTGATGGATTTGGACACAATTTGTTCAGCATTGGTCAATTCTGTGACAAGGACTTATAGGTGAACTTCAAGGCCAAGAGGTGTTGTTTTAGAACTGAAGACGAAAAAGAACTGTTGGTCGGCACGCGAAAGTCAAACCTCTACACTATCAACTTGTCTGATCTTAAGTCGGATAATTCTATGTGTCTACTTACTAAAGCCTCTATGCAACAGAGTTGGTTATCGCATAGAAGGCTATCTCATCTCAACTTTTGCTACATCAACCTTGGTGAAAGGACTTCCAGAGCTGAAATATGAACGAGAACATCTTTGTGACGCATGTGAGAAAGGTAAGATGAAAAGAGCTTCTCATAAGCCTAACCATGAACCGAGCACAAGTACTCCTTTAGAACTGCTGCATATGGATCTCTGTGGTCCAATGCGAAGCAAATCATAAACGGCAAGAAATACGTCTTGGTGGTTGTGGATGATTATTCAAGATAAATACTTGGGTCAAATTTCTAAGATCGAAAGATGAGACTTCCGATGTCATCATCTCATTATTATACACCGTTCAAGTGAACTGAGAAGAGAGTTAAGCTTCTCAGAACTGATAATGGCACATAATTCAAGAATAAAATGGTTGATGATTATCTCGAATCAGTCGGGATAACACGTCAATTTTCTACTGCCAGAACTCCGGAACAAAATGGGGTAGTTGAACGAAGATATCGGACTCTTGTTGAGGTTGCACGAATGATGTTGAGCCAATCCAATCTACCTTTATTTTTGTGGACCGAAGCTGTCTCAACTGCATGTTATACGCAAAATCATTCCATTATTCATCGTCGGTTTGGTAAAACACCATATGCTTTGATAAATAATAGAATACCTTGCATTAAACATTTTCATATTTTTGGATGCAGGTGTTTTGTGCTGAATGACAAGGAGAACTTGAAGAAGTTTAGTCCTAAGGCTGATGAAGGCATTTTCATTGGATATTCTCAAACATCTGCTACATACATAGTTTATTTGATGAAGTCGAAAGTTGTGGTTGAAAGCGTCAACGTCACATTTGATGAAGAAATGGCTTCTGATCAAATCAGTTCAGAATCCGTTATAAGAGGAGTATTAGCGTCTGGACAAATCAGTCCAGAACCTGCGGTTAATGTTTCTAATTCTGATAAAGCGTCAACGTCTACATCTAATTTAACAGAATTAGATTTATTGTTTGAATTTTTCTATGATGAGTTTCTTGGTTCTAAATTGACTAAACCTGTTGTGATTGACATATTTGAAGATTCAAGTAGTCATCATCCAATCACTTTAGATATCTCAACTGAATCCGATTCCCCGATTCCGGAAGAAACTCCAATTCAAACACCTACTCACTCAGTTGAAGTTGCAAATGAAACTGCAGAGACAGAAGTTACACATTCAGTTGGATGTATGGTAATGCGTACTCAACAGACATCAAAATGTCCAATCCACTGAAACTTCTGCACCGATTACTTCAACTGTACCCCATACTGAATAAGAAGAAAAAATTGGATATTTAGATGTTCAACATGATCAATCTACATCTAATCCACTCCCTCATGTATACAAGTGGACCAAAGAGCACCCGGTTCATCAAATTGTTGGAGATCCGTCAAAGCCGGTGCAAACTAGGTCTTCAACAGCAAATGAATGTTTGTTTGATTCAGTCTTGAGCAAAATAGAACCGACAAAATTTTCAGAAGCTCTATGTGTTCCAGATTGGGTTACATCCATGCAAGAAGAACTCAACCAATTTAAAGCGCTTAATGTCTGGTGATTGGTGCCCCGACCTGAAGGAAAGACAATCATTGGTACCAAGTGCATATTCAAGAATAAAAAGGATGAAGATGGTGTTGTTATTCGAAATAAAGCAAGACTTGTAGCCAAGGGATAGAGATAAGAGGAAGGCATTGATTATGATGAGACGTATGCACCAGTTGCACGTATTGAGGCAATAAGGATGGTCCTAGCCTACGTTGTACATAAGAATTTTACGGTCTATTAGATGGGTGTCAAGAAAACCTTTCTGAATGGATTGTTAAAAGAAGAGGTGTACGTTTCTCAACCTGAAGGATTCGTAAATGCGGACAAACCAGATCATGTCTATATTCTAGACAAAGCACTTTAGGACTCAAACAAGCCCTAGAGCCTGGTATGACATGTTATCCAAATTCTTTGTCAAGTCTGGATTTTCAAAAGGTAAAATCGACACCACTTTATTCATAAAAAAAGGGAGAACGCTGATATCAGTTTAATTCAAATATATGTGGACGATATCATATTTGGTTCAACTAATCCAAAGTATTGTAAGAATTTTTCTAACCTAATAATCTCACGTTTTCAAATGAGTTTGATGGGAGAGATGAACTTCTTTCTCGGATTACAAGTTAGACAATTTTCCAGGGGGATTTTTATAAATCAAGCGAAGTATATTGCTGACATTTTAAAGAAATTTAATATGTCAAATTGTACTCCAATTTCAACCCCAATGTCACCATAGCTAATCTCTCGGGAAAAGCTGTTGATGTTAGAACCTCTAGAGGAATGACTGGTTCTTTAATTTACTTGATGGCTAGCTGGCTAGATATTATGTTTTCTATATGCTCATGTAATAGATATCAAGCTTCGCCTAAAGAATCCCATATGTCAGCTGTAAAGCGGATATTTAGATATCTGAAGGGAACTGTAGATCTTGGCTTGTGGTATCCTAAAAATACAGGTTTTGAGCTAACAACGTATTCAGACGCAGATCATGCAGGTTGTATGCTAGACAGGAAAAGCACATCGGGTCACATTCAATTTCTTGGAGACAAGCTCGTAAGTTGCACATCAAAGAAACACCTTTTTGTTTCCACTTCGATTGCTGAAACAGAGTATGTAGCTACTGGTAGTTACTGCTCTTAAGTTTTGTGGATGAGGACACAACTTCGAGACTATGGATTCCAGTTCAACAAAATTCCTATATATTGTGATTCGAAGAGTGCCATTGCCATATCAGCTAATCCTGTTCAACACATAAAGACTAAACATATTGATGTGAGATATCATTTTATCAAAGATAATGTCGAAAAAGGTACAATTGAACTTTACTTTGTAAACACAAATTATCAACATGTAGATTTGTTTACCAAGGCGTTAGACGAAAAAAGATTTAATTTTCTCATTTCTAAACTTGGCATGTTAAATCTCAAGACTTAATCTGTAGTTACCTAGTACACTTTATGTTTGTTAGTTTTCTTTATTTCTTTATTTTTAATCTGAACGATATCTACAATGAAAGGTTCTATTCATGTTTTCAGGGGTGTGAGATATATCTTAGATGATCTATATTCTAGGGGGAGTTATAAATTTTCTTGCGTATATATTTTTTTCATTGACATTTTCTATGAGGCATATGTTAAGGGGGAGTAAGGATATTGACTTCTGATTACATCCGATCATAACTCTTTCTTAAAAGTTTTACTGCTTTCATGTCTTTACTTTTCAATAAAGTTTGTGAATAAGACTTTGTACTTTGACGACTTTTTGACTGAATGCAGAATTTGAGGGGGAGCTTACATGATCATATCAATCATGACTTTCCAGCTGACTTCATGAGATTTAAGCTGAGCGTAAGGATTATCCTAACCTTAATCTCATATATGTTTGAAAGATGGACGACTTTCAAACATGAAAACAATTTGGTTAAACGTTCAAACCACTTTTCGATTCTTAAACATATTTCATGAATTTAGAAGTGTGATTTTAAATGTTTTCACTTATGATGAAAGCTCATAATATGAAAATTCTTTCATTTTTTACAAACCGTGTGTTTCCAAAGATATATACTTGTGTATTATCTTTTCCATATACTGTCAAGTATTCACACACACTGGTTTAGTACTTTTATTGATTAAGTTCTTACCATGTCTCAAAATTGAAACTAATTTTCGATGGTAAGACACCCCATTTGAAATTCCAAGTTTGTCGAGCGTTGTTTCATTCAAAACGTTTCTTTCAAGAATGTCTATAATTGTTCTTATAGACAACATCCAATTTTTCCTGATCTACGCTTTTAATGATAAATCATTCATGTTTGACCTTTTCCATACATTGTCAGATTCTCAAAACATTTCTATTGATTTCACGTCATTCACTCAATTTCTTTGTTTTGAGAGAATCTTTCATGAATAAAAATGCTCAAATCTTCATAATTATCTTACTGAGCATATATATATATATATATATATATATATATATATATATATATATATATATGACCTGTATTTCATATTGTGCTTTAACTGAAAAGTTAAACCAATTGAACAACATTTTTGCTTATAGGACAATATACATGGGAATTGTGTGAGCTTAATTGAACTTCTATGGATTCACGATAACCAGTGTTTCCAACCCAAAAAGTTATCCTTGAGTGATCGAGAGGGGAGGGGTCAATATCTGAGTGTGGGTGTGTGTTGAGATAAAATGAAAAGAGAGATTGGTTAGAAGTGAGTTCAATGTTTAAAAAGAAAGAGGGTGAGAGATCAGAGTAAAAGAATATCAAACTTTGCACCAACTTTTTCTCAGTTGGGCAACCACATTACTGATGTTTCACAATTCTTTTGTGAACTTCATTGAAACAGGCAACTACCCATGCCAACCCTTGATTTAAACCCCAACAACTACTAATTTCTTTCTTAATAAAGAAATGTTTCAATTTTTCTTGGGGACGCAACACATAATCTATCTTGTCTTCATTCGGAAGATGTGGATATTGAAAAAGAAGGAAGTTTGCCCCACCTTCGCACTTCGATCATGCACAATTGAGTCCGCTTATTACCGTTGTTGTCTCAATGGTTTACACATTTTGAGCCTATTATAAATAATTCATGTTTTAATTCTTTCATACACAAGCACATTCACACAGAAAATTTGTTTTTCTGTCGGAACGTTCATAGTTTAACTTTGTGTTATTCGATGATTGCATGGAAGACCTGGGGAGTGAATATCAATAAACCTCCTTGTACAGTACATTCGTTGTACTAAGTGACTTCATGTTACTTACAGGCATCTTAACTGATTTACTTGTTGATTCAGGGTTACATTCTTATTTGTCTGAATTTGAAAAGATTTAGATGAATACTTTATGAATTGACGGATGTTCAGAGGCTCATATGGACAGTTCAGTGGTCAAAATAAAATGAACTTTTCTTGAAGAAGTTTTGATGATTTCCATGCTCTACATCATCAAAAAGAGGGAGATGATCAAGAAATGTTCGATTTTGAGAAAGTTACATGTTTGGGTTGGGAGAGATTTTCAAGAAATGATCTATGGGAGAACAAATTTCAAGAAATGAAAGTTATGTCAAAGGCCAAATTCTGAATATGATGGAGAAGTTATTTCAAGAATTGATGACCAAAGTTCAGATGGTGAAAGTTTAAAAGATTAATTGTCATAGTTATGGGGAGAATGATCAGAATAATATCGAAAGTTCAAAGAATTCAGAAAGTTTGTTGAAGATTTACTGAAATTTTATATGAAGTTTATTTGCTGAAGCATAGTGAACTAAATCTGAAGATAATTTCCTTTCTGAAGTTTGGAAGAGGTTTTATTACCTTGGGGGAGATTGTTATTGTTCTTGATGAGCATATTCACAAACTTTGGAAGAGATTACAGAAGGTCTGAAGACAGTTCAAAGAAAAGAAAGTTTGATTTTCAACATATTTACCCAAATGGAGAGATTGATTTTTAAAGGAAAATTATTTGTCAGAAACATAAAGAGAGAGAATGTTCTTGAAAAGGGGAGAACGTGCTTTAAAGATGAAATTCATTTGAAGAGAAGTACAAGTTTATCCGAAAGGGGGAGATTGTTCTTTGATGCTGAAATTTAATCTGATTCCAAAAAGGGGAGTTTCAATGCATATCTGTTTGGAGATGATCTTGAATCCAAAGGGGAGATTTATAGAGCATAAATATTGTATCCAAGATCATCAAAGGTTAAAAGTCAAAGTCCAAGTCAAAGCCTCTCAAGCAAAGTCAAAGTCAGAGCTCAAAGTCAAATAAAGTCAACTAGCTTTAGTTTAGATTCCTTTATAATAATTCCTTAGTATAAATAGTATTCGCACCCCAAGCTGACACAAAGCACAACATCTGTAAGGAGTTTCAAAAACTTCCATAGATCAAAGCCTTAGTTTGATGTTTCATCCGAATTAAAGTTACCACTTAACTTGTAATGCATTCAAGCATTGATTGACGAATTAGCGAAAGCCTTGCCGATTACAGAATACCAGTGATTGATCCCTAATTACCGACATTTAATCTCCTTAAAGTTACCGCTTAACTTGTAAGCACATTAGGTTCAGCGGAAGTGCACCGAAGCACCCTAACGGGTATTGTCCTCAAAATCGAGTGTCGACACCTATCCTCGGAATAACTATATCGCAAACGTGGGTGTACCGTAAAATATTTCATTCCAGATTGCATTGCCGACTGAAATTCAACACCTAACAGGGCACTAAAACTCCAATCTTACATGCCTAATAAACGACCCACAACAATCTCTTTATTCCCGAAGACTCACCCGGATGGCACACTTCCAACTCATACATTGTAACACCCTCAAATTTGGAAATAGGAACTAAATTAAAATTTCCTAAATACATCAATAAATGTTTCATATACAATCACAATTTCAAGGTTTAACCTCAACACACATAATTCATCCTCTACATAAAGTCTATAACAAGGTCGGGTGCTACTAAAACCAAATAAAAGTCACTATCCCGAAACTGCGGAAGACTTCACCAAATACTTACACAACTAAAGCACATCACTTCATGGTACTGCTAGAACCAAACCTCCCAACTGAACCTGATGCACATGCCGACAAAATAAAAAGGTTAGGTTTAATGCCTAGTGAGATCAAGAGTTTTCAACATATATAAATTAATTGTTTAAAAAAAAGAATGCAATTAAAATCATAATATTTCAAAATGATATGGTTCACTTATGAAAACGACTCGTTGATCAATAATTAAGCATCCTAAACAAAAGAGACACCGAGTTAATAGTTAACCAAACCAAACTGTTTTAAAGACTAAGATCCCAATATAAATCGTTCTTTCGTAAACTTAGATTTAACCCAAAATTTGCTCAATATAAACCGACCCGAAAACATGGGCGAGGATTTAATACTCAACCCATAAAACATGGAGTAAATTCATGTATGCAAAATGTCACCGAAAACAAATATATAACAGAGTCTACCCGAAGACAACACCTTTCGGTGACGGGGGAGACCCGATTCCGTATAATGCGACTTACACAAAGTAAGCCACACATTACGTTAAATTGGTATTAAGTATCGGGATCTACGTCTTTTAATATACACCCATAGATACTTGCACGGAGGACTTACACCATACCGAAGATGCCTAACCGCACCACAATGGGGAAAACTAGCGTTCCACCATTGGACAAATAATAAAAGCATCGAGCTCAACATCTTTCAGCATACACCCATAGATACTTGCACGAGGGACTTATAACCCAATCTGATACATACGTGCCGCACGAAGGACATACAACCCAATCTGATGCCCAACGTGCCGCGATGTGGAAACCAGGTCGTTCCATCATCGGACAAAGTGATAAAGATGCTCATGGATCCATAGCAGACAGGCTAAACATTACATGACTCAAAACGAATGAAATATGCATTCAAAACATGTAATTCCCATATAAGATGCAGTAATTGCAAATCATAAACAGACGCTCTACATTGAGCTATTAAAACCGGACAAGTGTCCCCAAGACCCAACAAAATCCAAACCAAGTCATAAGCTCAACAAATCCAAAGACCCAACGCTGAAAATCATAAAATGAAATCAAATGTACATGATCCGAAATAATGCAACCCATGTTTCAAAACACACAATTAACTCCAACATAATTTAGATTGGGGCAAAACATTTTCCAAGTAGGTTTATACCTTTTTATCCTTTCAAATCATCCCATAACACCCAATAAAGTGCATTTATACTAAAAAATATGCTCCCCAAAATATATGATTTATTTATCAACATGCCCAAAATCCCAAATGTGGTGTCCTATTAATTTATAAAGTTTAACACTTACACATAACCAAGACTTATCAGCAGTTACCAATTTCATGTAAAACACAAAACACTTTTAAAATAAACCTTTTGGCATTTACACCGTTTTCACAAATCAACTTGAACTCACCTTGCTAGATTTAGGCTAAAATCTAGAATTTACCCCACTTTGAGCTTTTTTGAAGAAACTTGAATCTTCAAAGTCGAAACCTCTATAAACCTAGATACACAAATTTCACCCATAAATAATCACATCCAACCAAGTAGAATTGATCCCCAAACACTTAACATCAAAATCTCCATTTTGGTCAAAACCCTAATTTTGACCCCAAACCTTCCAAAGTTTTACAAACCGAAATTGAAGGAATCAAACACTAGAAGATCATCAATGAAGCATTTACATCACCTATTAAGGATTAGAAAAGGAGGGGATAAACTTACCACTTAGGTTTTGGTGAAAACCTTGAAAACCCTAAAATTTAGCTTGAGGTTGAAGATGAAGATGAAGGTGGTGAATCCTTTACCAAAGATTCCAATCATACCACTTGATGGTGTTTTACTTCCATAAAATCCAAGGATTTGAGCCTAAAATGAGTTAGGGTTTGAAGGGGAAAGAAGGAAAACAATTTGGGAGAGAATGAAGGATGTTTGGATATGATAAAATGAGAAAAAGGCTGAAAACTCGCACTTAACAGCACCCTGGGCCTCTGGTGCAACAATGACAAGCGACATTGCCCAGGGCAATGTCGCCAGACAATGTCGCCGGGTCCCCCCAGGCCATTATTCCTTCTCTGTGACTGTGACAGTGCGACTATGACACTGTCATAGTCGTCGGGCATTATAGCGGGACCTTTCAGAGCCCCGAAACTCAACTTTTTCAATGCCAACACTCCCGATACTCCAAGGGACTTTAGATAATGATTTCCCAACAAAAGTCCCGTCGTTAATAGATCCAAAATGTCTAGGTGATCTTTACTTACCGAAAATTATGGGTGTTACAATCCTCCCAACCATAAAAAAGATTTTGTCCTCGAAATCTTGGTTCCCATGAATCGTTGCCTGCAAGCGGTTGCCTCTACTCCACATGCTAGAACTTCCACCATATCCTCATGCTGGTCCTCACGATAAATGTCGTCTTAGGCATAACACACTTATATCCGAATGAACACTTATCTTACTAATATTAGCCTTTAACCATGAGGTTGCGGTTGTCTCCCAACCTTAGGTGACACGTACTACCTCAAGGGCAGTTTGGTGATATCATATTCTCACTGGCCAGTTTACCTCCGACTCTACATACTACCGAACCCAAAACCAACGATTGACACCAAACTCCCAACCTCAAAACATTCCCTTAATAAAATATTTACCTCCACAGGAAACACTTATACCCATCGATACTTAATCATCAACATCTAACCTTCTTTTAAATTTCACCTAAGAGGGGTCCACATTCTCATGACCTAACGGAGATACTTCTGAACATTCCAAGATTCAATGACTTCCAGAAGAGAAGTTGACGCCTAAAACCAAAATGGCGATATCGAAAATGTGGACATCCTACCCAATATTTCATCTCAGATGCATTATCGTATTGAGGTTAACACCTAACAGGGTACTAAGATTCCCAATCTTACATTTCTAACCGACGAACCACAATATTCCCCTTGCTCAAGCAAGCCCATCAAGACGATATGCTAGCAACGTATAACATGATATCTAACGGACCATCGACCCGTCAAATCCAATCCAACAATACCCAGAATCATACAAGACCTTATCCCGCAGGTTTTGCCAAAGTATAAAGATCACAGCTTAGTTAACTGGGAAGGCATGAATCTATTAGCTCCACTATTCATGCGTGAACCGATTCGTAAACCAAAATCGAAAATTTCCAAAGCTGACCACGAGTCGGATCATCCGACGCTTCAATTATCAATGACTCCTTAGTTCCTTAATTACAACTCCTTTCACGACAAGGGTTTAAATCTATGAACCTAATGAGTTCAAGGTTTTCAACTAATATGTCAATTTAAACTTTTATAAAACTTTTAAATACGCAAGCTTTATAACAATTGATCATGCGGTAAGAATCCACTACCGTTCACTCGATAGGTTTTAAAATTGATCACCGATGCTACGCATATAAAATCATTTATAAAATTCTGTTGGGAACTGAAGATGTGAACAAGTATGGTTAATGCTGCTAGTTCAGAATTACTACTGCTAGAAGAGTTCAAAGTTAATACTGCTGAGTATTACTACTGCTAGTAGAATTAATACTGCTAGTCAAAGTTAGTGCTGCTTGAACAAAGTTAGTACTGCTTAGCTAGTTAGTACTGTTAGTGGTTAGTGCTGCTTGGTAGTTAATGCTGCTAAGATCAAGTTAATGCTGCTAGAAGAAATTAATGCTGTTGAGCATAATTACTACTGCTTATGATTTAAAGATTCGGATGGAAATGATGACAGCTGGAAAGAATCAAGATATTCATGGAAGGCTTGAAGATAATGATGGAAGATATACTGAAGATATTTTATTTATTGTAATTATCTTTTTGTTCAGTATATATATAGTTGTGAAAGAATAGTTGTGACATACAGAGATATACAGATTTACAGATTTTTTGATTAATTCTAAGTTCTAAGAGAGAATCAACCTCAAGGCATAGATCCTAATTCTAGAGAAGTAGAATTCGTATTGGTGAGCCTGTTCATCAATATTGAGGTTGTGTGTTTAATCTTGTAACTTCAAGCATTCAATACAAGTTTGCAAAGTGTTTATCATATACTGTTTTGGTTTACTGTTTTATTGAATATCAAAGTGTTATTCCGCAACTTCTTTGATATTAGTTTCTGAGAATTTATTCTTGTTAAGAATTCGATCCTGACAAATTCGAACTTTTGATAGATTCAAACTTTTGATAGATTCAACAAGCTCATTGGTGAACTGGCTACTGTAGGAGTGAAGATGGAGCAAGATGATATCAACAGGAAGTTTCTCAGATCTCTTGGGGATGAATGGACTATGTACACTGTCTCATATAGACAGAATGACAATCAGGAAGAGAAGGAACTTGATGATCTATATAATGATCTAAGAGTTTTTGAAACTGAGGTAGAATCCAAGAAGAAGCCCACTGGTTATATCCACAATGCTGCACTTCATTCAACATCTACTGATACTACTGCTAACCCTGAAGCAGTTAGTACTGCCAGTGGAGTAAATTCAGAAAAAGGCACTGGAACTATCTTTGAAGCCTTTTTGTCCAGTCATAGCAACAACTCATTGATTAATGATGATCTGGATCAACTTCACCCTGATGACCTGGAGGAGATGGACATTAAATGGAAGATGGCCATGTTATCTATGAGAGTGAAGAAGTTTATTAAAAGAACAGGAAGGAACAACTTTTCTCAAAGAAGAGAAGATGGAGCTGGCTTTGACAAGACTAAGGTGGAGTGCTATAAGTGTCACATGAAAGGACACTTTGCTAGAGAGTGCAGGAGTGCTGGTCCAAACAACAACCACCAACAAACTCAGAATGGAGGCCAACAAGCTCATAATGGAGGCTACAATCAAAACAAGAATCCTGCTCAAGCCCTTGTTTCTCAACAAGGAATGGGATTTGACTGGAGTGACCAAGCTGAGGAAGCCATTCAGAATCAAGCTCTTATGGCAGAGGTGTCTGATCTCCCCTCTGAGGTAAATTCTAATCTTTGCACTAAATCTTGCATAGACACTGTCAAAAGATACAGGGATAACAATCAAAGTATGTGTGATGACCTCAAAAGATTGGAAAAGGACAGAAGAGATTATGTGTTGATAGTAGAGAGATTTGAAGAGCAAATCAAAGACTTTCAAGCTAATGAACTTCAACACTCTTATGACACAAACTATTGGAAGTGGGAAAAGAATGAGTTAGCGACCAAACTGTCTAAGTCCTTAGAAGAGAATGATAGGCTGAAAGAGGAACTGTCTAAAGTTAAGCTTGACATAGAAAAGTTTTCATATGCTTCAAAATCAATGGATTCTCTTCTAAAGGCTCAGATTCATGATAAGATGAAGCCTGGTATTGGATACAACAATACACCTCCTCCTTACAACAACAACTATATCTCTCCTACTTCAGACTTGTTAGAAACCAAGGAGAAAAAGGACCTGTCTGAGAAAGCTTTTAAGATAGATCCTTTGGATGAGGTAGTAGTTAAGGATTTGACTGAGAAAGAAGCCAGTGAGAATAGGGATAATGCTGTGAGTAAAGAGATACCATTAGAAAACACAATTATTACCAATGAGGGATGTGAGAAAATATGGGTTAAGTCTAAGGAGATAGAGAAGACCAAAGCAAAGGATTACAAGGTACATTACAAACAAACCACGGTTGTGAATCCTGGATCTTGTAAACAGTGTGCTTGCAATAGAGCTAAGAGCCTAAATTCTGGTATAAAAAGAGGTAATCAAAGAAACTGGAATAATCAATGGACTCAGAAACAAGGAGTTGATCTGAATAAAATCAATAGACCAAAACCTTGTTTCATATGTGCCAAGTTGAATCATTTGGCTATGTATTGCTTTTTTAACCCTATTAATCAACAGATATACTTTCAAAGATTTGTGCAAAAACCTGTTGGTTATAGGAAGGCTGGAAAGAAACATGTGATGAAGAAATCTGTTGAAAGTAAAGGCCCCATGAAGAAAAAGTTTTTAAAAGAGAGTATTAAAATGTGGGTGCCTAGAAGCACTAAAACTGTTAGTACTGCTGACAGGGATAGTGCTGCTGGAAGTATTACTGCTGCTACTAGTGTTAGTACTGCTGAAAATATTAATGCTGCTAATACTGTTAGTACCTCTTCAAAGGTTAATACTGCCAACACAGTTACTGCTCCTAACACAGTTAGTACTTCTAACCAGGTTAGTACTGCTAAGCCTGCAAGTGCTGCTAAGGCAGTTAGTACTTCTAAAATCAGTATTGCTTCTAGTAAAAATGTTTCCAAGCCTATTATTGTGACAAAGTACTCCAAGAATGAGGAGTTAAAATTCAAAAATCTTGTCAAGAAAGAATGCAAGTATTTTGATGAGAAAGGGGTACCCAATACCACTTTGGCTTGGGTTCCTAATTCATACTAATTGATTTATCTAATGTGCAGGGCAACCAACAGCTCAAGGGAAAGAGCATTTGGCATGTTGATAGTGGTTGCTCTAGGCACATGACAGGCAACATGTCATGTCTTCAGGATTTCAAGCATATCAATGGAGGACTTGTTGCATTTGGAGATAATCTTACTGGTGGTAAAATAAGTGGAAAAGGTAATGTCACCAAAGGTAAGATGACATTTGAGGATGTCTACTATGTTGATCAGTTGAAGTACAACCTGTTAAGTGTATCACAGGTTTGTGACAAACAACATAGTATATTATTTACAAATACTTAGTGTATGATCCTTGCTCCAGGGTTCAAGGTAGTTGATGAAAGCATGATACTACTTAGAACTCCAAGAAAGGACAATGTGTATTGTCTAGATATGGACAATGTTGTTAGTGATTCATCCCTGAACTGTCTTGTTTCAAAAGCCTCTGTGGATGAATCCTCTCTTTGGCACAGAAGGATGTGTCACATGAATTTTAAGACTATGAACAAACTTGTTAAAAACAACCTTGTAAGAGGTTTACCTTCAAAAGTCTTTTCATGTGATGATAATTGTGTGGCTTGTCTTAAAGGCAAACAACACAAAACTTCTCATAAGACCAAAGAGTTAAATTCTATTTCTTCTTGTCTTCAGTTATTGCATATGGATCTGTTTGGTCCTACAAATGTTATGAGTATAGGAAAAAAATCTTACTGCTTGGTTATTGTTGATGATTACTCTAGATTTACCTGGGTATATTTTCTAAGGACTAAGGATGAGACAAGTGGACTGATCAATTCCTTTATCCTAAGAATTGAAAACCAAACTAATCAAAAAGTAAAAGTCATTAGATCAGATAATGGGACTGAGTTTAAAAATCTTGATCTAAACACCTTTTGTGAAGAGAAAGCATTGAGAGACAATATAGTGCTCCTAGGACTCCTCAACAGAATGGAGTTGCTGAAAGGAGAAATAGGACACTAATAGAGGCTGCTAGATCTCTGTTGGTTGATTCAAAATTGCCAATTACCTTCTGGGCTGAAGCAGTTAATACTGCTTGTTATGTCCAAAACAGAGTTCTAGTAGTCAAGCTAAAGAACAAGACCCCATATGAGCTTTTAAATAAAAGAAAACCATTTATTGGATTTTTCAAACCTTTTGGGTGTCCTTGTACTATTCTCAATACCAAATCTCACTTAGGTAAGTTTGATAGCAAAGCAGATGATGGTTTTCTTGTTGGTTACTCATCTCAGAGGAAGGCTTACAGAGTCTTTAACTCTTCTTCTAGAATAATTGAAGAAAGTGACAATGTCAAATGCAATGAGAACACACCAAATCCAGTTGGGTCTGGTCCTCAGTGGCTATTTGACATTGACTCACTAACTAACTCTTTTGGTGTAAGTAGTGATGATTATGCAGGATCAGGGAATGGAGGATCAGTAACTACACAAGTTCAAGACAGTTTATCCCAATCTATGATCTTTCCCTTACCCACAGTGGATCATATTGAAGACTGTGAAAAGAAACCATCTACTGAACCAAGTCAGAGTGAAGAAGAAAGTAGAGATGAGGAGACTCAAGCCAATAAGGAATCAGAAGTAGCTGCTGAAAACATCTCAGTTGAGTTGAATGACTCAAATCTAGAGGAGGTACTTAATGAAGAACCCTATCATCACACCAGAATTCAAAAGAATCATCCTCCACAACTGGTAATAGGAGATATATCCTCTCCTATGATGACTAGAAATCAAAGCAGGCTACAAGAATTGCAAGACCAACAACATACAGTGCTTTCTTGCTTTTTATCCCAGCTTGAGTCTAAGAAGGTACATGATGCTATGAAAGAATCTAGTTGGATAGAAGCAATGCAAGAAGAGCTATTGCAATTCAAACTGCAAGATGTTTGGGATCTGGTAGACCTTCCTAAAGGCCAAAGAGCAGTAGGAACAAAATGGGTCTTCAGGAATAAGAGAGATGAAAGAGGTATAGTGATAAGGAATAAAGCAAGGCTGGTGGCTCAAGGGTATACACAAGAAGAGGGAATAGACTATGATGAAGTATTTGCACCTGTGGCCAGGATAGAAGCAATTAGATTATTCCTGGCTTATGCTTCCTATATGAAATTTAAAGTCTATCAAATGGATGTGAAAAGTGCATTTGTTTATGGTTCAATTGAAGAAGAAGTATATGTCTGTCAACCTCCAGGGTTTGAAAACCCAAGCTATCCAGACAGGGTATACAAATTGAAGAAAGCACTTTATGGACTACATCAAGCTCCAAGAGCATGGTATGACACTCTGTCATCCTATCTCTTGGAAAATGGGTTTGAAAGAGGAGTCATTGATAAGACTCTATTCATCAAGAGAAAGAAGAAGGATATCTTGCTGGTCCAAATCTATGTTGATGATATTATCTTTGGATCAACAAGAGACAACATGTGCAAGGAGTTTGAAGAACTAATGCATCAAAGGTTCAAAATGAGTTCCATGGGGGAACTTACTTTCTTCCTTGGACTCCAAGTTCAACAGAAGTCAGATGGAATCTTCATCTGTCAGTCCAAGTATGTGTAGGACATTCTAACCAAGTTTGGTTTCTCAGATTCAAAACCTGCTAGCACACCTATGGAGACACACAAGCAGATAACAGCAGATCTTGAGGGGGAGGATATGAATGTTTATCTTTATAGATCCATGATTGGCTCTCTCATGTATCTTACAGCCTCTAGGCCAGATATAATGTTTCCAGTTTGTGTGTGTGCAAGATTTCAAGTTAGGCCAAAGCAATCTCACTATCAAGCTGTTAAGAGGATATTCAGATATCTCAAAGGGCAACCCAGATTGGGACTTTGGTATCCTCATGACTCATCCTTTGACCTACTTGCATACTCAGACAGTGATCTAGGTGGAGCAAACTTGGACAGAAAATCTACTTCTGGAGGATGTCAGTTTTTGGGTGCAAGACTAGTTTCTTGGCAGTGTAAGAAACAAACCATAGTATCCACATCTACAACAGAGGCAGAGTACATAGCAGCTGCAAGTTGCTGTTCTCAAGTCTTATGGATTCAGAATCAAATGCTGGATTATGGAGTAACCTTTCTACACACTTCAATTTTTATTGATAATAGCAGTGCTATTAGCATTGTAAATAATCTTGTCAAGCACTCAAAGACAAAGCACATTGAGATCAGGTATCACTTCATAAGAGACTGTAATGAAAAGAAACTTATTCAAGTTGTCAAAGTTCACACTGATAACCAGTTTGCTGATCTATTCACTAAAGCTTTTGATGTGGGTAGACTCACTTTCTTGGTAACAAGTGTGGGAATGATCAACTCTGAATAAGCTCCTTCTCAAAAAGTGGTTCTATACCTGTATATTGTCTATTCTTGGTGTTACTAATCTTTCCTTTCAGGATATGTATAGCAGTACTCAGTGTTTCGCGAGATTAAAGGAGTAAGTATAGTTAATACTGCCAGTGCACAGTTAATACTGCTAGTGGTTAATACTGCTAGTAGTTAATACTGCTAGTGGTAAATACTGCTAGTAGTTAATACTGCTAGTAGTTACTACTGCTATCAGTTAATACTGCTAGTAGTTACTACTGCTATCAGTTACTACTGCTATCAGTTAATACTGCTAGTAGTTACTACTGCTATCAGTTAATACTGCTAGTGGTTACTACTGCTATCAGTTAATACTGCTAGTAGTTACTACTGCTATCAGTTAATACTGCTAGTGGTTAATACTGCTTTCAGTTAATACTGCTCTAGGTTACTACTGCTTATGTCCCGAATACTATAAATACTCTTTGCCCGCCTAAAAGTTCATAACGACTCTTTGCATACTATTCACTTGCGCTCTAAACCCTCTTTCTCTCAAGTTCAAAGTTCTCAGGCAAGAAGTTTCAACGATTCATGGCATCAATGGCGTTCATTGACGAGCATAATGAAATCGCGATGCTCCAAAAGCCAAAACAAGCTGAAGGTTTTCATCAGATAGTCGACTTTCTGAAGTCTAGCCACATTGCCCATGCTCTCACTATGTCTCCTACTATCTTCATAGAGCATCAGAGTCAATTCTGGGCACATGCCACCATTGTTACTGAGGATGGTGTGCAAATGATCAAAACGACAGTGTGTGGAAAGCCATTGACAGTTAATGAAGAGGTAATTCGCATCAGTCTACGTCTAGACGATGCCTCTGGTATAAATTCTATCCCTAATGATGAACTGTTTTCTACTCTTACAAGAATGGGGTATGGAGGCCCATTGGGTATTTTTAAGTTCTCAAAAGCTAAATTGTCACCCCAATGGCGTTTTCTTGTTCATACATTGATGCACTGCATTTCTAAAAAGACTACTGGATGGAGTGAGTTCAGCAGTCCCATTGCTTATACTTTGGTCTGTTTGGCCACTACCAGAAGGTACAATTTTTCACAAATGATTTTAAATGATCTTGTCTCAAACATGGGAAACAAAAAGAGCTTTTATATGTATCCCAGGTTTGTCCAAGCAGTAATCAACCATGAATTGACGGATATTCCTCATTCTGATGGAATATATGTACCAAAACCCCCTAAAGGCAAGGTTTTCTCAAATATGAGAAGATCTGCTGGGGACTCGGAAGGAGTTGACACCCCATTGTTCTCTACAATGATGGTGGTGTCCCAAACTGATGAAGGTATGGCAGCAGGGTCAAGGCCCCCATTAGACTAACCCACTGCTAGCCAATCCCAACCTTCCCACTCTATATTAATTCCCCAGTCTCTTCTTGACAAACCAACTTCACCAATCACCCAAACTTATCAAAGAAGACAGGTAAAGAAGGCTCCTTCCCTTCTTATACCTTCACCCACTCAACCTTTAAGCCCTCTAAGGGAGAATTCTCCCTTAGAGAATATCCAAAGGGAAACCAACAGGGTGTCTACCAACCCTCAGGAGGTGCTCTCTAAGGAGATGGAAGAGCATATGGGTGAGAAGGCTGCCACTACTTCTGCTAGCACAGAGAAGGATAGTGGTAACATCTCTAAGACCTTCCCCATGGCAACTTTGAATGAGCAATCATTCAAAGGTCCCCGGTGCCAAGAAACCAAGGGGGTGGACAGTGCTTCTGCTAGGCAGAAGGCTTCCACTACTAAAAGATCCCATGATCCTTCAAAAGGGGGTAACACTCCTGGAGAAAGTGAGGACAAATATGACTACAATGAATTGATGGAAACAATGGGGAACATAAACATGGATGTCATCAAGCAGGGGAAAGACATTGAGGAGCTGAAACTGGTTATTCTATCTCAACAAGTTCAGATCACCAAACTGAAGAACTTGGTGACAAGATTGGTACAGAAAAGGAGAAGAAAGCAGTTTGTGTTAAAGAAGAGGGCAAGAGCTCAAGATGCTTCCAACAAGGGGGAGAATCAAGAGAATGAAACAGAGAAGGAAATCAAATCTGAGATGGGTCTTGATGTTGAGGGGGAGATAGAAGCTGAAACAGACAAAGAAACAGAATTTGCTCAAGCAGCAGAAACTGTTAATGCTGCTGAGGTTAAAGAAGCAGCAGTAACAGGGCTTTCTGTAGAAGAATTGGAGATAGAAGAAACTCTGGTAAAAGCAAAGAATGACACTCCTAAGGCTACTCAAAAGGCCAAAGGAGTGGTCATCAATGAAGGAGGACTTCAAAAGAAGAGAATGAAGGAGGATATAAAAGGAAAAGGAAAGATGGTTGAATCTGAACAACCTTCAAAGAAGAGGAGTCAGATTGAAATGGATGAGGAGATGGCAAAGCAGCTTCAAGAGCAAATGGAAAAGGAGGAACAAATTCAAACAGAAACAGATAGAGAGCTTGCAAGGATAATGGCCAGAAAACTCAATGCAGAATATCAAGAAAGTTTAAAAGCAGAAACTGAAGCCAAGAAAAGCTCTGTGAAAGTGTCTAAGCAGAAAATGCTAGTGATGAAGCAGAAAAGACAACCCTCTAAGACCTTCTTGGCCAATCAGGAAAGAAGAAAGATGATAAATTTTCTGAAAGGTGCAATTGGAGTAAAGGGGGAGATGTTTACCAACATGGCATACAGTCAAGTTGAGGAGCTCTACAGGAAGGAAATGGCAAAGCTCCAAGGGGACTCTTCACAAAGGGAAGAGGTTGAAAGAAGAATGAAGGAGAGACATGATCTAAACATTCAGCAACCATTCCCAGAGGAAGTCACACCTACAAAAGAGAATAAGGAAGACTCAGAGAATGTTGGTATAGAGGCTAAATCTGCAAAAAGGGTGAAGACTATAGCTTCCAAGAAGCAAAGCAAAAGGCCAAGAGTTGAAGAAAGAGAAGAAACTGCAGCAGAACCTTCAGTTACTCCTTTAGCTGAATCTGTGCAGAACCCAAAACAGTCCAATAAGCAATATAATCTTGAGCTTTATATGACTACAACAGCTGATGAACCAGTTCAAGCTGATCCTATTTCTATGAAAGCACCAGAAGTCATCTTTTGGGATATTCTGGAAGATCAAAGAAAGAAATACTTCAGGCTTAAGAGAGTGGGAGATATATATGATGTGTACTCTACTTGGGGTAGACTCATCAGAAGCTGTTCAAGATCAGATTTAGAAGAGATGTTTAAAGTTGGAATGGGTTTATATGAAAAGGAGCTGAAAGGAGAAGGAATGAGCTTAATCAGATTAGCCATGGAGTACTTATGCATGATGTTTGATCCTAGGAAAGTTCAACATGTGATCAAAGATTTGCATCTACAGAATAAATTCCAAAGAATAGAAAACTGGATGATATTTGAAAGGTGTGGAGTCTATGTCATCACTGTGGACAGAGCTTATCATGAGTACTACTTGGTTGATAAAATCTATGATCACAGCAAGGCTAAATTACAAGCTATGTTGAATGCCAAGCTTACATGTTCAAAAGATTCAGAAATGGCAAAGATTGTGGTTAGCAGAATCATTAATCAAAGCTTGGGTTTGGATCCTAATCTAGGGGTGTGAAATGAAGTGTTGAAAGCATCTTGAAGATCAATTCTGAAGAACTTGAATTCTTTTCCTAAAAGTCAAGTTAGGGGGAGATTGTTGGGAACTGAATATGTGAACAAGTATGGTTAATGCTGCTAGTTCAGAATTACTACTGCTAGAAGAGTTCAAAGTTAATACTGCTGAGTATTACTACTGCTAGTAGAATTAATACTGCTAGTCAAAGTTAGTGTTGCTTGAACAAAGTTAGTACTGCTTAGCTAGTTAGTACTGCTAGTGGTTAGTGCTGCTTGGTAGTTAATGCTGCTAAGATCAAGTTAATGTTGCTAGAAGAAATTAATGCTGCTGAGCATAATTACTACTGCTTATGATTTAAAGATTCGGATGGAAAGGATGACAGCTGGAAAGAATCAAGATATTCATGGAAGGCTTGAAGATAATGATGGAAGATATACTGAAGATATTTTATTTATTGTAATTATCTTTTTGTTCAGTATATATATAGTTGTGAAAGAATAGTTCTGACACACAGAGATATACAGATTTACGGATTTTTTGATTAATTCTAAGTTCTAAGAGAGAATCAACCTCAAGGCATAGATCCTAATTCTAGAGAAGTAGAATTCGTATTGGTGAGCCTGTTCATCAATATTGAGGTTGTGTGTTTAATCTTGTAACTTCAAGCATTCAATACAAGTTTGCAAAGTGTTTATCATATACTGTTTGGTTTACTGTTTTATTGAATATCAAAGTGTTATTCCGCAACTTCTTTGATATTAGTTTCTGAGAATTTATTCTTGTTAAGAATTCGATCCTGACAAATTCGTTTGATCAGTACTTACGTTAATTAGGACAATAACAAAAGATGCGCAACAATTTACACTATATATTTGAAAATAATTTCCTGCACCCCATCACGTGCAATAAATGTGTTGACCCAGTTTAATCTAGTTGATTAACAATCGCAGAACACAATATAGATCAAGAGATATAAAGATTAGAATAACATACCAATCCCTTGATTAATCAATGAAACCTTGTATGTTCTTGATACCTTGAATGTAGGGTTACAGAGAGAAACGACTACCTCACTAATATGATAATTATTGTAATATGAGGATTAACCCTAAAAACCTAATAAACAAATCTACTTATACTTAGGCGTATAAGGCCTAATGGGCTTGGGCCCAACTATCAAATAACTATTAACTTATTACAAATTAGACCCTCTAATTAACTTTAACATCATTGCAATTTAAACCTTTAACTTTAACTTTAATCTTGAATACAATTTATGATCCAACAATCTCCCCCTTTGGATTCAAGATTAAATTTTTTTTTGCAATAGTCTTCGGGTCTTCTCTTTTCTTGAAAACTTCAGATATCTTTGGATATGACGTTTGAAAACTTTATCTGATATAACATTGAAAACTTTAAAACTTGTATCTTTACGTAGTCTTCATCTTCAAATGAAGTGTCCTTCTGACGATCATCTTTAGTCAGGCTTTTAATAGATCAAATAAGTTCAGACACTTTGATATCTTTGCAATTCTTCAGCAACCGTCATTTCAAAATTCTTGAAATCTTCTTTGTATTATCCTTCTTTGATTATTCTCCCTTTTTGTATATTCTCCCCCTTTTTGGTGAGTGGTGAGAATCATCATCATCAAAACATATCAAAACAATCTCCCCCATTGAATATGAACATCAGTTTAGCATTGTATTCATGTAACGATCCCTGTGTGAAATAAGAGCAGTCTCTCCAAATGAAAAGAGTGATTATTTCAATCTTTTAAGATTCAAATAATAAAAAATGGTAACCCTGAATCAACAAATGACTCAGTTAGAATGCCTGTCAATGACACAAAGTGACTGAGTAACACAAAGTTACTATATAAGGAGCTGGTTTTGATGTTGGCTCCCCAGGTCTTCCATTCAATCATCGAATAACACATGGTGATCTATGAACGTTCTGACATAAAACAAATTTTGTATGCTTGTGCATGTGTATGAAAGAAATTAAGCATAGATGATTACTTTTCAATATAGGCTCAAAGTATGTAAACTTGTTCACACATCAACAAATTATACGAAGACTCAATGTGAATGAGAAAGGGTTCGAAGGTGGGGCAACTTTCCTTCTTTTTCAATATTAGTATCTTCCAAATGAAGAACCAATAGCGTATGTGCTGCGTCCCCAGAAAATGTGAAACATACTCTTTTTGAGAAAAGAATGAGTAGCTGGTGGGGTTAATGCAAGAGATGGCATGGGCTAGTTGCCTATTTCAATGATGGTCACCAAAGAATGTGAACCAATCAGATTATGTGGTTGCCCAGATCAGAAAGAATTTTGTGCAGAGTTTAATATTCTTTTACTCTGTTCTCTCATCCTCTTTCCTTTAAAGCTCACGTCTAACCAATCTCTCTTTTTCATTTTACCTCTTCACACACCAACACTCAAATCTTTTGACCCATCTCCCCTCAATCACTCAAGGAATACTTCTGGGGTAGGAAACACTGGTTATCGTGAATCCATGGAAGTTCTGTTAAGCTCACACTGAATCCCATGTATTTTCATAAAAGAACGTGCTGTTCAATAGCCTTTTGTACATGTAAGCACAAAGGAATAAACATGAAGAATAAAATTTGGAGAAGTCAAAACATAAGTGTGTTTGACAATACGATTCTCCCCCTCAAACTAAAAGAGGTTGGTATTTAAGCTCAAAAATCATTTAAAATTACACTTCACAATTCATGAAAATCTTTGAAGAATATGAAGTGGTTTGAACATTTAAGAAACCATTTTTCACAAGTGATAGAGTGTAAGGATTAGAAAGATATACCTGTAAATCAGAATCCTTAACTCCCCCTGAAATGAATATTTTCAATGAAGTATCCTTGACAAAACTCAGATATCCTCCCCCTTGATACCTGTAAAAAGTCAATTAAATCAGAAGAATATATTAAGCATATAAGCTCCCCCTTAATATGTGCATAATCCTTAATAATGAAACAGAGTTTTGAATTACTAGGATTAAATTAAATTCAGAAGTCAAACTCTTTGACATTGAAGTCTGAGTCCTAGACTGTATTGTCTTGAGGTCAACGTTTTGACAATGAGGCAAGAGTCCTGATCTGTAGTAATCAGAAATCGTTGTTCTTTCTCCCCCTTAAACCTTGAGTGCTTGCAACACAGATTTAGCTTTTGGTACCCACTAGTATTTGGGTCCTAATGGGTTAGTTGCAGTTCTAATGGGATAGATGAAATAAGAACCATACCAGTTATTAACATAATTTTTTCTTACAAAATCATGTGTACCATAGTAGGAACAGCTAATTTTCTTTTGTGCTAACCTGATAAGTTGATTGATATTGTAAACCAGATCAGGTTTGACAAAAGTTTTACCTTTTGAAGCATAGTTCCATTTTACATTTGATGTATGCACAAATGATTCATCTCTCTTCTTTTCCTCTGGAGATCCTTTAACTCTCTAGATCCAATGTCCTCTGTCTTTTTCTTCATCTTTTTTTCTCCAGATCCTTTTCTTCTGAGACTTGTTCTTCTTTAAGTTACCTGAACCATCAACATTTTGTAATAGAAAAGGTTAGAAGGACGAATCTGATCAGGAGATTTAGAAGTAAGACTATCATCTGAATCACAGAAAGGATTATATAAAACATTTGAAACATGTGAACTTGAAGCCTTTTTGAGTGAACAAGCTGAATCAGTTTGATCATCTCTCGGTGATTGAGCTATTGATTCTGGCGTCTTGTGCTCAGTCAGCTTCACCTTGAATACGATCTCTTTAAGTTCCTTTATCTTTGAAGACAAACTGTTTCTTTCCTTTGTAATCAGATCAAACTTCTTATGCAACTCAGATTTTGCATTCTTCTCCTTCAGAATGGTTGTTAACAACTCAGATAACTTTCCTGTTAGCTTGGCTATCTCAGTCTCTAGATCTTTCTTTTCTTTAGAAAAGTCTTTATCTATATCCTTCAGCTCAACTTTCTTCTTCTCATTCTCAGCCTTTTCTCTCTCAAGAATGATAGAAATCAGAGAATTTCTTAGCAAATTCATTTCTTTCTTTCTCAATCTTCAACATTTCATCTTGAACTTTTGTATTGTCTTTGTCTTGGGTTGCCTTTTCATTCAGCATATCAATCTCAACCTCAAGACTGAAGACTTTATCTTTCAAAGAATTCATTTCAACAAAAATTCGAGAGTTTGTCTCTCTAAGCCCTTCAGATGTCTGAATAGCAATGTTTGCTTGTCAGGATCGAATTCTCAACAAGAATAAAGTCTCAGAAACGATATCAAAAAAGTTGCGGAATAACACTTTGATATTCAATGAAACAATAAACAAACAGTATATGATAAACACTTTGCAAACTTGTATTAAAATCACAAGATTACACACTCAACCTCAATCTTGAAGAACAAGCTTTTTCAAGACGAATTCTACTTCTCTAGAATTAGGAACTATGCCTTGAGGTTGATTCTCTATAGAACAACTGACATTTTCACTTTCTTCAATTATTCTAGAAGAAGAGTTAAAGACTCTGTAAGCCTTACTCTGAGATGAGTAACAAACAAGAAATCCATCATCTGCTTTGCTATCAAACTTACCTAAGTGAGATTTGGTATTGAGAATAGTACAAGGACACCCAAAAGGTTTGAAAAATCCAATAAATGGTTTTCTTTTATTTAAAAGCTCATATGGGGTCTTGTTCTTTGGCTTGACTACTAGAACTCTGTTTTGCACATAACAAGCAGTATTAACTGCTTCAGCCCAGAAAGTAATTGGCAGTTTTGAATCAGCCAACAGAGATCTAGCAGCCTCTATTATTGTCCTATTTCTCCTCTCAGCAATTCCATTCTGATGAGGAGTCCTAGGGGCACTATATTGTCTCTCAATGCCTTTCTCTTCACAAAAGGTGTTTAGATCAAGATTTTTAAATTCAGTCCCATTATCTGATCTAATGACTTTTACTTTTTGAGTAGTTTGGTTTTCAATTCTTAGGATAAAGGATTTGATCAGTCCACTTGTCTCATCCTTAGTCCTTAGAAAATATACCCAAGTAAATCTGGAGTAATCATCAACAATAACCTAGCAGTAAGATTTCTTGCCTATACTCATAACATTTGTAGGACCAAATAGATCCATATGCAGTAATTGGAGACAAGAAGACATAGAATTTAACTCTTTGGTCTTATGAGAAGTTTTGTGCTGTTTGCCTTTAAGACAAGCAACACAATGATCATCACATGAAAAGGCTTTTGATGGTAAACCTTTTACAAGGTTGTTTTTAACAAGTTTGTTCATAGTCTTGAAATTCATGTGACACATCCTTCTGTGCCAGAGAGAGGATTCATCCACAGAAGCTTTTGAAACAAGACAGTTCAGGGATAAATCACTATGTACATTGTCCATATCTAGACAATAAACATTGTCCTTTCTTGGAGTTCTACGTAGTATCATGCTTTCATCAACTACCTTGAACCCTGGAGCAAGGATCATACACTCTGTGTTAGTAAATAATATGCTATGTTGTTTGTCACAAACCTGTGATACACTTAACAGGTTGTACTTCAATTGATCAACATAGTAGACATCCTCAAATGTCATCTTACCTTTTGTGACATTACCTTTGCCACTTATTTTACCACCAGTAAGATTATTTCCAAAAGCAACATGTCCTCCATTGATATGCTTGAAATCCTGAAGGCATGACATGTTGCCTGTCATGTGCCTAGAGCAACCACTATCAACATGCCAAATGCTCTTTCCCTTGAGCTATTGGTTGCCCTGCACATTAGATAAATCAATTAGTATGAATTAGGAACCCAAGCCAAAGCTATTGGGTACCCCTTTCTCATCAAAATACTTGCATTCTTTCTTGACAAGATTTTTAAATTTTGACTCCTCATTTCTGGAGTACTTTGTCACAATGATAGGCTTGGAAACACATTTGCTAGAAGTAGTACTGGTTTTAGAAGTACTAACTGCATTAGCAACACTTGCATGCTTAGCAGTACTAACCTTATTAGAAGTAGTAACTGTTTTAGCAGCAGTAACTGTGTTAGCAGTATTCATCTTTGAAGAGGTACTAACAGTATTAGCAGCATTAAAATTTTCAGTAGTACTAACACTGGTAGCAGTAGTAATGCTTCTAGCAGCACTATCTCTATCAGCAGTATTACCAGTTTTAGTGCTTCTAGGCACCCACATTTTAATACTTTCATTCAAAACCTTTTTCTTCATGGGGCCTTTGTTTAATACCAGTTTTAGTGCTTCTAGGCACCCAACAGGTTTTTGCACAAATCTTTGAAAGTTCATCTGTTGGTTAGTAAGGTTAAAGTAACAATGCTTAGCCAAATGGTTTAACTTTCCACATATGAAACAAGGCTTTGGTCTATTGATTTTACTTAGATCAATGCCTTGTTTTTGTGCCCATTGGTTGTTCCAGTTTCTTTGATTTCCCCTTGGTTTATCATGTTTTTGGGGCTTAAATTTATTGCATGCACACTGTTTACAAGGGATAGGATTCACAACAGTGGTCTGCTTATAGTGAACCTTCTTGTTGCTTCAGAATGGCTTTCTGATTTCTCTTGGTACTTTTGGTACCTGAGAATCTCTTCTCTAGAGCATTCCAGAGCATCTCTGCATCAGTGTAGTTGCAGAACTGATGTTGGTATTCATTGGGGATAGCCAAGAGCAAAGTGCTCAAAGCTTTCATCTCTTTCTGTCTAGTCTTTCTTTCAGCATCAGTTTTTGGTGGAGTTCTCTTTCCATCTTCACCAATCTTTCCTGCTTCAGAAGGGCCATTCTCAATGATGTCCCACATAGAATAGTCAGTGAGGAGTATGTACTGCTTGATTCTGATCTTCCACATATCGAATTCATTGGGTCTGAGCATTGGAACTTTTGAGACTAGAGTACTGTTTGATTCTGCAAAGTTTTCCATGATGAGTGAATAGTTGTTTCTGAGAGAACAGGCTCTGATACCACTTGTCAGGATCGAATTCTCAACAAGAATAAAGTCTCAGAAACAATATCAAAGAAGTTGCGAAATAACACTTTGATATTCAATGAAACAATAAACAAACAGTATATGATAAACACTTTGCAAACTTGTATTAAAATCACAAGATTACACACTCAACCTCAATCTTGAAGAACAAGCTCTTTCAAGATGAATTCTACTTCTCTAGAATTAGGAACTATGCCTTGAGGTTGATTCTCTATAGAACAAAAAACTAGAATTGTTCAAAAACTGTAAATCTGTGTCTAAACTATTCTGTCAAATCTATACATATACTGAAAAAAGATAATTACAAAAAAATAGAATATCTTCAATATATCTTCCATGAATATCTTCAGAATATCCTTGTTTATCTTTAACCACGATCTCTTCATCATTATCTTCACATTATCTTAGAAGCAGCATTAACTGAGTCTTGGCAGCATTAACTACTAAGCAGCACTAACTTCTAGCAGTACTAACTAGCTAAGCAGTACTAACTTTGTTCAAGCAGCACTAACTTTGACTAGCAGTATTAATTCTACTAGAAGCAGTAATACTCAGAAGTATTAATCTGTGAAGTCCTCTAGCAGTAGTAATTCTGAACTAGCAGCATTAACCATACTTGAGCTTTTCTTCAGTTCCCAACATTGCTCTTCTTCTAAGCTCATCTAGCTCTCTTTGCATTTGCTCCTTCTTTGACCATGTACAACTTGAATTAAGACTTTTTACTTTAGCTTGAAGATTTAAAATCTCTTTCTATTTCGACTCAATAATTCCTGCAAAATTAATTTTATAATCATTAATGCATTCTGAGCAAACAAAATCTTTCTTTAAAAATATGCTCCATGGAATAAATCATTAAGATACCCCAAAATATATGATTTATTTATCAACATGCCCAAAATCACAAATGTGGTGTCCTATTAATTTATAAAGTTTAACACATCCAAATAAACAAGACTTATCAGTTGTTAATAATTTCATGTAAAACAAAAAACACTTTTAAAATAAACCTTTTGGCATGTACACCGTTTTGACAAATCAACTTAAACTCACCTTGCTACATTTAGGCTAAAATCTAGATTTTACCCCACTTTGAGCTCCTTTGAAGAAACTTGAATCTTCAAAGTCGAAACCTCCATACACATTGATACAAAAACTTCACCCATAAATAATCACATTCAACCAAGTAGAATCGATCCCCAAACACAAAACATCAAAATCTCCATTTGGTCAAAACCTTAATTTTGACCCTAAACCTTCCAAAATCTTACAAACCGAAATTGAAGGAATCAAACACTAGAAGATCATCAATGTATCATTTACATCACCTATTAAGATTTATAAAAGGAGGGGATAAACTTACCACTTAGCTTTTGGTGAAAACCTAGAAAACCCTAAAATTTAGCTTGAGGTTGAAGATGAAGGTGAATGTGGTGAATCCTTGACCAAACCTTCGAATCTTACCACTTGATGGTGTTTTACTTCCATAAAATCCAAGGATTTGAGCCAAAAATGAGTTAGGGTTTGAGGGGGGAAGAAGGAAAACGATTTGGGAGAGAAAGGAGGAAGTTTAGATATGAGAAAATTAGAAAAAGGCTGAAAACTCGCACTTAATAGCACCCTGGGCCTCTGGTGCAACAATGACCAACGACATTGCCCTGTGCAATGTCGCCGGGTCCCCCTGTCAGGATCGAATTCTCAACAAGAATTAATTCTCAGAAACAATATCAAAGAAGTTTGCGGAATAACACTTTAATATTTAATCAAACAGAAAATCAAAACAGAATATAATCAACAAACTGTAAACTTGTATTGAATGCTTTGAAGTTACAAGATTACTCACTCAACCTCAATATTGATGAACAGGCTCACCAATACGAATTCTACTTCTCTAGAATTAGGATCTATGCCTTGAGGTTGATTTTCTCTCTAAAAGAATGAAAACAAAAGTTAACTCATTATTCTAAACTATACAATATATATACTGAATACAAAGATAAATAAATAAAATATCTTCAGTATATCTTCCATGTATATCTCTAAGCTTCCATAATCTTCAGATTATCCAGCTGTCATTCTTTCCATCCGAATCTCTTTAGCAGCACTAACCATGATCAGCAGCATTAACTTCTTCTAGCAGTATTAACTACTAAGCAGCATTAACTACTAGCAGTACTAACTAGCTAAGCAGTACTAACTTTGTTCAAGCAACACTAACTATGACTAGCAGTATTAATAATACTAGCAGTAGTAACACTCAGCAGTATTAACCTTTAAGTCTTCTAGCAGCAGTAACTTTGAACCAGCAGCATTAACCATACTTAATGAATTCTTCAGTTCCCAACAATCTCCCCCTAACTTGACTTTTAGGAAGAGAAGTCAAGTTCTTCAGAATTAATCTTCAAGATGCTCCCAAAACTCTATTATGGCCTAAATTCCAGTGTTTGCATCCAATCCCAAACTCTGATTGATGGTTCTTTGAATCAAGTATTTAGCCATTTCTGAATCTGGAACACACCTTAACTTTTTCTTCAGCATGGCATGTAGCTTCAATCTGCTATGATTGTACACTCTATCCACTAGGAAGTATTCAGTGTGATTTAAATCCAAAGTCACTGTATATACTCCACTAATTTCATATAGAGTCCAACTGTTTACTGATTTGAAGAAATCCTTGATCAATTGCTCTACTTCTTCAGGTTTGAACATCATACACAGATACTCCATTACCAGTTTTGTAATTGAAATTCCTGGAGCCTTTAGAATATCTGCATACAACTTCATTCCTATCTCAAACATCTCTTCAAGATCTGATCTAGAACATGTTCTGACAATTTTTGCCCATGTGTTAAACACTTCATACTTTTCATCCTTTCTTTTCAGCCTTATGTATTCCTTACCATCCACTGTCAATGTATCCCAGAGAATGACCTCAGGAGGCTTAACTCCTACAGGTTCTGCTGAAATTGGTTCAGGCACTTTGTCCATCACTACCATATACAAATTTACATCATCAGTGTTAGATGGCTCTGTCTGTTTAGATGACTCAGGTGCCCCTTCTTCTTCAGCAACCTTATCAGCCTCTTCTTCAGATACTCTAGGCTTTTTAATTGGCTTTCTCCTTGCCATCATCTTGGTTCTCTTTAAAGTCTTTAGACTTTCTCCCAGAGTGGACTCTTTCTTAGGAGGTGTTTCTTGCTCATCTGGAAATGGCTTTTGACAATCAAAGTCATCACTTTCTTTCATCCTCTTCTCCATCTCCACCCTAGCAGTTTCACTTCCCTGAAGCTTTAACATCTCTGAATCATAGAGCTCTTTGATCTTCTCAAAAGACATTTTGGAGAACATCTCCTTTTTTACTCCTACAGCACCTTTGAGAAATATAATCATCTTGTTTCTCTCTTGGGTACCTAGGAATGTCTTTGAGGGTCTTCTCTTCTTTGCAACTGTTTTCACCACAGATTTCTTCATACTTGCAGCTTTCTTCTGTGCAATTTCAGTTGCCATACTCTGTTGATAAGCTTCATTCAGTTCAGCAGCTAGAGCTTTTGCCATTTCCCTGTCCTTTTCCATCTGAACTCTTTCTTCTTTTTCAATATCCTCCTGCATCTTTTTAGCTAGGGCTTCATCTGATTCAACCAACCTTTGCTTTTTGATTGGTTGATCAGATTCTACCATCTTTGCTTTTCCTTTGTCTTCGCTCATTGCCTTTTTACTGTTATCTTTCTTGATCACTTCACCTTATTCTTTTATGATTACACCTTTGGTCTTTGAAGTGACCTTGGGAGTATCATTCTTGGCTTTTAGTAAGGTTTCTGCAATCTCAAGATCTGTTAACACTTCTTTCACAGTTTCTGCTGCTTTATTAATGTCAGCAGTAGTAACTGTTTCTTCTTGCTGCTCCCCCTGAACATCAACTTTCTCTCCATCAAGCTCCCCCTTTCTTGTGGCTTCTTCCATGTTGATCTCCCCCTTTTTGGGAGCATCATCCTCAGTTGGCCTTCTCCTTAATTGGAATTGCTTTCTCTTCTTCCTTTGTACCAGACTAACCACCATCCTCTTCAGCTTAGCAATCTGTTCTTGTTGTGACAGAATTACTAGCTTCATTTCTTCAATTTCTTTGCCTTGTTTGAGAACATCTTGATTGATGTTCCCCATTGTTTCCATCAATTCATCGTACGTATATCTGTCCTCACCCTCTCCAGAAGTGTTACCCTCCTTTGAAGGATCATTGGATCTTTTATTTGTGGAAGTCTTCTGCCTTGCAGAGGCACTATCCACCCCTGTGGTTTCTTGGCACCAGGGACCTTCAAATGATTGCTCATTCAAAGTTGCCATGGGGGAGGTCTTATTGATGTTACCACTTTCCTCCTCTGTACTAGCAGGAGTAGTGGCAGCCTCATCACCCATATGCTCTACCTCCTCCTCAGAGAGCACCTCCTTTGGGTTGGGAGACACCCGTGTGGTTTCCCTTTGGATATTCTCTAGGGGAGAAGTCTCCCTTAGAGGGCTTATAGGCTTAGTGGGTAATGGTACAAGAAGGGAAGGAGCCTTCTTTACCTTTTTTCTCTTGTAAGTTTGGGTGATGGGAGAGGTTGGTTTTTCAAGAAGGGACTGGGAAATTGATTTTGAGAGGGAAGGTTGGGCTTGGCTAGCAGTGGGTTGGTCTAATGGGGGCCTTGACCCTGCTGCCATACCTTCATTGGTTTGGGACACCACCATCATTGTAGAGAACAATGGGGTGTCAACTCCTTTAGAGTCCCCAGCAGATCTTCTCATATTTGAGAACACCTTGCCTTTGGGGGGTTTAGGTACATATACCCCAACAGGTTGAGGTATATCCGTCAATTCATGAGTAATAATTTCTTGAACAAACCTGGGATACATAAAAAAGCTCTTTTTGTTTCCCATGTTTGAGACAAGATCATTGAAAATCATTTTAGAAAAATTGTACTTTCTGGCAGTGGCCAAGCACACCAAAGCATAGGCAATAGTGCTGCTGAACTCACTCCATCCAGTAGTCTTTTTGGAGATACAATGCATAAGAGTATGGACAAAGAAACGCCATTGGGGTGAAAATTTGGATTTTGAGAATTTGAAAACACCCAATTGGCCTCCATACCCCATTCTTGTAAGGTTTGAAAACAGTTCATCATTTGGGATAGAGGTTATACCAGAGGCATCGTCTAGACGTAGACTGATGCGAATAACCTCTTCAGTAACCGTGAGTGATTGATCACAGATTCTTGTCTTGATCATCTGCACACCATTCTCAACAACAATGGTTGCATTAGCCCAGAACTGCCTTTGATGCTCAATATAGATTGTAGGGGATACAATAAGAGCATGAGCAATGTGGCTTGTCTTGAGGAAATCCACAATCTGATGAAATCCTGAAGCTTGCTTTGGCTTTTGTAGCATCGCAATCTCGTTGTGCTCGTCGATGAAAGTCATGGATGCCATTGATCTTAGTGAAAAGCTTGCCTGAAAACTTCGAACTTGAGAGAGAAAGGGTTTAGAGCGCAAGTGAACAGTATGCAAAGAGTCGTTATGAACTTTTAGGCGGGCAAAGAGTATTTATAATATTCGGAACATAAGCAGTATTAACCTAGAGCAGTATTAACTGAAAGCAGTATTAACTACCTAGCAGTATTAACTATCTAGCAGTATTAACTGAAAGCAGTATTAACTACTAGCAGTATTAACTGAAAGCAGTATTAACTACCTAGCAGTATTAACTGAAAGCAGTATTAACTACCTAGCAGTATTAACTGAAAGCAGTACTAACTAACTAGCAGTATTAACTACTAACTTACTCCTTTAAGCTTGTGAAACACTGAGTACTGCTATGCATATCCTGGAAAAGAAGATTAGTAACACCACGAATAAAATTATACAGGTATAAAACCACTTTTTGAGAAGAAGCTTATTCAGAGTTGATCATTCCCACACTAGTTACCAAGAAAGTGAATCTACCCACATCAAAGGCTTTAGTGAATAGATCAGCAAACTGATTATCAGTGTGGACTTTTACAACTTGAATAAGTTTCTTTTCATTACAGTCTCTTATGAAGTGATACCTGATCTCAATGTGCTTTGTCTTAGAGTGCTTGACAGGATTATTCACAATGCTAATAGCACTGTTGTTGTCAATAAAGATTGGAGTGTGTAGAAAGGTTACCCCATAATCCAACATTTGATTCTGAATCCATAAGACTTGAGAACAGCAACTTGCAGCTGCTATGTACTCTGCCTCTGTTGTAGATGTGGATACTGTGGTTTGTTTCTTGCACTGCCATGAGACTAGTCTATCACCCAAAAACTGACATCCTCCAGAAGTAGATTTTCTGTCCAAGTTTGCTCCACCTAGATCACTGTCTGAGTATGCTACTAGGTCAAGAGGTGAGTTATGAGGATACCAAAGTCCCAATCTGGGTTGCCCTTTGAGATATCTGAATATCCTCTTAACAGCTTGAAAGTGAGATTGCTTAGGCCTAACTTGAAATCTTGCACATACACAGACTGGAAACATTATATCTGGCCTTGATGCTGTGAGATACATGAGAGAGCCAATCATGGATCTATAATGATGCACATCCATATCCTCCCCCTCAAGATCTGCTGTTATTTGCTTGTGTGTTTCCATAGGTGTGCTGGCAGGTTTTGACTCTGAGAAACCAAACTTGGTTAGAATGTCCTGCACATACTTGGATTGACAGATGAAGATGCCATCTGACTTCTGTTGAACTTGGAGTCCAAGGAAGAAAGTAAGTTCCCCTATGGAACTCATTTTAAACCTTTGATGCATTAGATCCTCAAACTCCTTGCACATGTTGTCTCTTGTAGATCCAAAGATAATGTCATCAACATAGATTTGGACCAGCAAGATATCCTTCTTCTTTCTCTTGATAAATAGAGTCTTATCAATGACTCCTCTTTCAAAGTCATTTTCCAAGAGATGGGATGACAGAGTGTCATACCATGCTCTTGGAGCTTGATGTAGCCCATAAAGTGCTTTCTTTAATTTGTATACCCTGTCTGGATAGCTTGGGTTTTCAAACCCTGGTGGTTGACAGACATATACCTCTTCTTCAATTGATCCATAGAGAAAAACACTTTTTACATCCATTTGATAGACTTTGAAGTTCATGTAAGAAGCATAGGCTAGGAATAATCTGATTGCTTCTATCCTAGCCACAGGTGCAAAAACTTCTTCATAATCTATACCCTCTTCTTGAGTATATCCTTGAGCCAGTAGCCTTGCTTTGTTCCTTATGACAATACCTCTTTCATCTCTCTTGTTTCTGAAAATCCACTTTGTGCCAATTGCTCTGTGACCTTTAGGAAGGTCTACTAAATCCCATACATCTTGTAGCTTGAACTGTAACAATTCTTCTTGCATTGCTTCTATCCAGCTAGATTCTTTCATAGCATCATGTGCCTTTTTAGGCTCAAGCTGGGATAGAAAACAAGAAAGGACTGTATGCTGTTGATCTTGCATTTCTTGAAGCCTGCTTTGATGTCTAGTCATCATAGGAGAAGAGATATCTCCTATTACCAGCTGTGGAGGATGATTCTTTTGAACTCTGGTGTTATGACTAGGTTCTTCATTCAGTCCAGCCTCTAGATTAGAGTCATGCAACTCAACTGAAGTGTTTTCAGATGCCACTTCTGATTCTTTATTTTCTTGAGTCTCCTCATCTCTAGTTTCTTCTTCACTCTGATTTGGTCCAGTAAATGATTCCTTTTCACAGTCTTCAACAGAATTCACTGTGGGTATGGGAAATATCACAGATTTAGATATACTTTCTGAGACTTGTGTGATCCCTGATCCTCCACATCCTGTTCCTGTAGAATCATCACTACTGAAACCAAAAGAATTAGTTAGTGAATCAATGTCAAATAGCCACTGAGGTCCAGACCCAACAGGATTTGGTGTGTTCTCATTGCATTTGACATTGTCACTTTCTTCAATTATTCTAGAAGATGAGTTAAAAACTCTGTAGGCCTTACTCTGAGATGAATATCCAACAAGAAATCCATCATCTGCTTTGCTATCAAACTTACCTAAGTGAGATTTGGTATTGAGAATTGTACAAGGACACCCAAAAGGTTTGAATAAACCAATGAAAGGTTTTCTTTTATTTAAAAGCTCATATGGGGTCTTGTTCTTTTGCTTGACCACTAGAACTCTGTTTTGGACATAACAAGCAGTATTAACTGCTTCAGCCCAGAAGGTAATTGGCAATTTTGAATCAGCCAACAGAGATCTAGCAGCCTCTATTAGTGTCCTATTTCTCCTTTCAGCAATACCATTCTGTTGAGGAGTCCTAGGAGCACTATATTGCCTCTCAATACCTTTCTCTTCACAAAAGATGTTTAGATCATGATTTTTAAACTCAGTTCCATTGTCTGATCTAATGACTTTTACTCTTTGATTAGTTTGGTTTTCAATTCTTAAAATAAAGGATTTGATAAGTCCACTTGTCTCATCCTTAGTCCTTAGAAAATATACCCAAGTAAATCTGGAGTAATCATCAACAATAACCAAGCAGTAAGATTTCTTGCCTATACTCATAACTTTTGTAGGACCAAACAGATCCATATGCAATAACTGGAGACAAGTAGAAACAAAATTTAACTCTTTGGTCTTATGAGAAGTTTTGTGTTGTTTGCCTTTAAGACAAGCAACACAATGATCATCACATGAAAAGACTTTTGAAGGTAACCCTCTTACAAGGTTGTTTTTAACAAGTTTGTTCATAGTCTTGAAATTCATGTGACACATCCTTCTGTGCCAAAGAGAGGATTCATCTACAGAAGCTTTTGAAACAAGACAATTTAGAGATGAATCACTATCAACATTGTCCATATCTAGACAGTAAACATTGTCCTTCCTTGGAGTTCTAAGTAGTATCATGCTTTCATCAACTACCTTGAACCCTGGAGCAAGGATCATACACTCAGTATTTGTAAATAATATACTATGTTGTTTGTCACAAACCTGTGATACACTTAACAGATTGTACTTTAATTGATCAACATAGTAGACATCCTCAAATGTCATCTTACCTTTGGTGACATTACCTTTTCCACTTATCTTACCACCAGTAAGATTGTCTCCAAATGCAACATGTCCTCCATTGATATGCTTGAAATCCTGAAGGCATGACATGTTGCCTGTCATGTGCCTAGAGCAACCACTATCAACATGCCAAATGCTTTTTCCCTTGAGTTGTTGGTTGCCCTGCACATTAGATAAATCAATTAGTATGAATTAGGAACCCAAGCCAAAGTGGTCTTGGGTACCCCTTTCTCATCAAAATATTTGCATTCTTTCTTGACAAGATTTTTGAACTTTAACTCCTCATTCTTGGAGTACTTTGTTACAATAATAGGCTTGGAACTATGTTTGCTAGAATCAGTACTAGGTTTAGAAGTACTAACTGCCTTGGCAGCACTTGCATGCTTAGCAGCACTAACCTTGTTAGAAGTAGTAATTGTGTTAGCAGCAGTAACTATGTTGGCAGTATTAACCTTTGAAGAGGTATTAACAGTATTAGCAGCATTAATATTTTCAGCAGTACTAACACTGTTAGCAGTAGTAACTGTGTTAGCAGTACTAATATTGTTAGCAGTACTAACACTGTTAGTACTTCTAGGTACCCACATTTTGATACTTTCTTTTAAAATCTCTTTCTTTAAAGTGCCTTTACTTTCAACAGATTTCTTTATCACATGTTTCTTTCCAGCCTTCCTATAACCAACAGGTTTTTGCACAAGTCTTTTAAAGTTCATCTGTTGGTTAATTGGGTTGAAGTAACAATACTTAGCCAAATGATTCAACTTGCCACATATAAAACAAGGTTTTGGTCTATTGATTTTATTCAGATCAACTCCTTGTTTCTGAGCCCATTGATTATTCCAGTTTCTTTGATTTCCTCTTTTTAAACCAGAATTTAGGCTCTTGGCTTTATTGCAATCACACTGTTTACAAGATCCAGGATTCACAACTGTGGTTTGTTTGTAATGGACCTTGTTATCATTTTCGTTAGTCTTCTCTATCTCCTTGGACTTGACCCAGATTTTCCCAAAGGATCTATCTTAAAGGATTTCTCAGATAAGTCCTTTTTCTCCTTGGTTTCTAACAATTCTGAAGTAGGAGGGATATAATTGTTATTGTAAGGAGGAGGTGTATTGTTGTATCCAATACCAGGCTTCATCTTGTCATGAATCTGAGCCTTTAGAAGAGAATCCATTGCTTTTGAAGCATATGAAAACTTTTCTATGTCAAGTTTAACCTTAGACAGTTCCTCTTTCAGCCTATCACTCTCTTCTAAGGATTTAGACAGTTTGGTCTCTAACTCATTCTTTTCCCACTTCCAATAGTTTGTGTCATAAGAGTGTTGAAGTTCATTAGCTTGAAAGCCTTTGATTTGCTCTTCAAATCTCTCTACTATCAACACATACTCTCTTCTGTCCTTTTCTAATCTTTTGAGGTCATCACACATACTTTGATTGTGATCTCTGTATCTTGTGACAGTGTCAATGCAAGATTTAGTACAAAGATTAGAAATTACCTCAGAGGGAAGATCAGACACTTCTGCCATAAGAGCTTGATTCTGAATGGCTTCCTCAGCTTGATCACTCCAGTCAAATCCCATTCCTTGTTGAGAAACAAGGGCTTGAGCAGGATTCTTGTTTTGATTGTAGCCTCCATTCTGAGTTTGTTGGTGGTTGTTGTTTGGAATAGCACTCCTGCATTCTCTAGCAAAGTGTCCTTTCATGTGACACTTATAACATTCCACCTTGGTCTTGTCAAAACCAGCTCCATCTTCTCTTCTTTGAGAGAAGTTATTTCTCCCAGTTCTTTTAATGAACTTTTTCACCCTCATGGATAACATGGCCATCTGCCATTTAATATCCATCTCCTCCAGATCATCAGGGTGAATTTGATCAAGATCATCATTAATTGCTGCTATGACTGGACAAAAAGGCTTCAAATATAGTTTCAGTGCCTTTTTCTGAACTTACTCCACTGACACTACTTACTGTTTCAGGGTTGGCAGTAGTATCAGTAGATGCTGAAAGAAGTGCAGCATTGTGAATATAACCAGAGGGCTTCTTCTTGGTTTCTACCTCAGTTTCAAAAACTCTTAGATCATTGTATAGATCATCAATTTCTTTCTCTTCCAGATTGTCACTCTGTCTATATGAGACAGTGTACATAGTCCATTCATCTCCAAGAGATCTGAGAAATTTTCTGTTGATATCATCTTGTTCCATCTTCACCCCTACAGTAGCCAGTTCACCTATGAGCTTATTGAACCTATCAAAAGTTTGAGTCATAGACTCATTCTTTGTGGAAGTGAAGTTCTCATACTGCTGCTTTAGAGCATCTCTTTGATTTCTTTTGATGCTCTTAGTTCCAGCAAATCTTTTCTCTAGAGCATTCCAGAGAATCTGAGCATCAGTGCAGTTGCAAAATTGATGCTGATATTCATTGGGAATGGCCAAGAGCAGAGTGCTCAAAGTCTTCATCTCTGTCTGTCTGATCTTCCTCTCACCATCTGTCTTTGGTGGAGGTCTTTTCCCATCTGGTCCTATCCTTCCAGCTTCAGAAGGACCATTCTCAATGATATCCCACATTGAGTAGTCAGTGAGAAGAATATATTGTCTGATTCTGATCTTCCACATGTCAAACTCACTTGGTTTGAGCATTGGAACCTTAGAAACCAAAGTACTGCTTGATTCTGTAAGATTTTCCATGATGAATAACTGTTTCTGTGAGAGTTAGGCTCTGATACCACTTGTCAGGATCGAATTCTCAACAAGAATTAATTCTCAGAAACAATATCAAAGAAGTTTGCGGAATAACACTTTAATATTTAATCAAACAGAAAATCAAAACAGAATATAATCAACAGACTGTAAACTTGTATTGAATGCTTTGTAGTTACAAGATTACTCACTCAACCTCAATATTGATGAACAGGCTCACCAATACGAATTCTACTTCTCTAGAATTAGGATCTATGCCTTGAGGTTGATTTTCTTTCTAAAAGAATTAAAACAAAAGTTAACTCATTATTCTAAACTATACAATATATATACTGAATACAAAGATAAATAAATAAAATATCTTCAGTATATCTTCCATGTATATCTCTAAGCTTCCATAATCTTCAGATTATCCAGCTGTCATTCTTTCCATCCGAATCTCTTTAGCAGCACTAACCATGATCAGCAGCATTAACTTCTTCTAGCAGTATTAACTACTAAGCAGTATTAACTACTAGCAGTACTAACTAGCTAAGCAGTACTAACTTTGTTCAAGCAGCACTAACTATGACTAGCAGTATTAATAATACTAGCAGTAGTAACACTCAGCAGTATTAACCTTTAAGTCTTCTAGCAGTAGTAACTTTGAACCAGCAGCATTAACCATACTTAATGAATTCTTCAGTTCCCAACACCCCCCAGGCCACTGTTCCTTCTCTGCGACTGTGACAGTGCGACTATGACACTGTCATAGTCGCTGGTATTGTAGCGGGACCTTTTCAGAGCCCCAAAACTCAAATTTTTCAATGCCAACACTCCCGATACTCCAAGGGACTTTAGATAATGATTTCCCAACAAAAGTCCCGTCGTTAATAGATCCAAAATGTCTCGGTGACCTTTACTTGTTATCTCAATTACTAGCATACGATTAACACATCAGATTAAGAATACAATCTTTATTGATTAATCACAAGAATTACATAGTGCCATATCCCTATTTGTGATTATGTGATAATAAGCTCTGTGTGCATATGTGTGTGTTTCTCAAGGTGTGCGAACTCTTACCAATCTGCGCATTCGTATCTACCAGATTACAAAAGAGACCAACTATTTATACTAAGTCAACATTAGTTGACTTTTCAACTCAAACCTTTGACATTACAACAAATACATAAACGACCCTCTATTTTAATCTTGAATACAATATATATCCAACAATCTCCCCCTTTGGATTCAATATTGAAAAAAATTTGACAATTATCTTCAGATCTTCTTATCTTCAGAACATGATCTTCAGCAAACAAACTTTACAGCTTTAAAACTTGAAATCTTTGACAATTTTTACAAACTTTGCAACTTCAAAAACTTTCTCACTTTGATCAAACTTCAATCTCTCCCTTTGTCTTTAACAAAATTACATATTCTTCAGAAATACGTTTCTTCAAACTCAAACTTTGATGCAACTTTCAGCTTTATCTCTTTCTTTGAGTCAACCAATCAACTGACTTTAACATCTCCCCCTTTCACTACATATCTCTTGGCACTTCTTTCATTTTGAAATGAATTTTACATTGAAATTTCAAACTATATCCCCTTTCTAATATGAACAACTTTAATCAGACTTGAACTTAATCTGACTTTGAAATTCTGAAATTCTCCCCCTTTTTGATCAATTTTGAGAATCAGAATCATCAAAACTTTTTCAATGTCCGTACAACCTTTGAATATCTCCCCCGAACCATCTGATAAGCCCAGTCTTCATGAGTAACAATTGCCCGTATTGGTAAGATATGAACATTCTCCCCTAATTGATCTGATAATGAAACGTCAATTCATGAATGAATTCATCCGAATCTTTTCAAATTAAGACAAAATATGAGTGATAACCCTGAATCAACATATGAAACAGTTAGGAATGCCTGTCAGTAACACAAAGTTATTGTGTACAACGAATGCACAATGGAAGGAGCTTGAGTAATGTTCACTCCCCAGGACTTCCATCCAATCATCGAAAAACACAAGGTATTTTCTATGAATGTTCTGACAGAAAAACAGATTTTTTGTGTGCTCGTGCTTGTGTTATGAAAGAATTAGCACAATCATTGCTATTAAAGGCTCAAAATTATGCAAACCATTGAGACAACAATGATTATACATAGACTCAACGTGCATGATAAGGGGTCGAAGGTGGGGCAACTTTCCTTCTTTTTCAATATCAGTATCTTCCGAGTGAAGAACCAATAGAGTATGTGTTGTTTCCCCAGAAAATGTGAAACATTCTCTTTTTTAGAAAAGAATGAGTAGCTAGTGGGGTGTTTGCAAGATTTGGCCTAGGCCCACTGCCTTTTTCAATGATGGTCACCAAGGAATGTGAACCAATCAGTAGATGTGGCTGCCCGGCTCAGAAAGAATTTTGGTGCAGAGTGTGATATTCTTTTACTCTGTTCTCACACCCTCTTTGTTTTAATCTTTTATGCTCACTTCTAACCAATCTCTCTTTTCAATTTTACCTCTTCACACACCAACACTCAATTCTTTTGACCCCTCTCCTCTTAATCACTCTTAGGATTACTTCTGAGGTAGGAAACACTGGTTAACGTGAATCCATGGAAGTAATTTAAGCCCACACATTGAATCCCATGAATTTGTCCTAAAAGAATATGTTGTACAATGATTATCTTGATGTGTAAGCACTAGAAATCATTTGTCAGTGTATGTATGCTCATCAAAAATCAGATTGAAATTTGAGCTTTTTAAGCATTTAAGATTTCTCAAAACATTGTATGAATGAATAATCATGAAAGAATAGAAATGTTTTGAGAATCTGACAATGATTAAATCAGATCAAAATTCATGAAAAATAATATTTTGGGAAATCAATGACGTAAGATGTTTATACGAACAAAATATAAACATATTTGCAATGAAAGAACATATAATGAAAAATGACGTCTGATCTCAAACAATATAGAATAGCAAATGGGAGTATTACCATAGAAAGATTTATCATTTGATACATGGTAATAACAAAGGAAAAAAAAATGTACTAAACTGATGTGTGTAAGAATACTTGACAAAGTATATGAAAAGAAAATACACACGTATTATTCTTTAAGAACACACGATCAGATAAGCATCAAAGTATCCAAAGTAAAATCATTTAAAATCGCTCTTCTCAATTCATGAAAATATTTTAAGAATGTGAAGTGGTTTGAACATTTAAGAAACTCATTTTACACAAGTGAAAGTTGTCCTTCTTTCAACAAGTGATAAAGATTAAGATATAGAAAGATATACATGTATTCTCCCCCTAAAATGAATACGATCATTTAAGTACGCTTGACAAAACCTCAAATATTCTTCTCTTCAATATCTGTAAAAATTCAAGTCATCATAAAATATATAACAATCAAAGTCTAATAAAGTTCTTATATCTCCTGCCCAAAAAGATATAGTAGTGTAATTTGCAGTAACTCCCCCTGTTAGAGAAGAAATATGTTGGATACAAGATCATAGAAGAGAGAAGGTGAAAGTTAAACAAGTCAAAGCTGAAAGTCAACTCTCAAGCAAAGTCAAAGTCAAATTCAATAAAAGTCAAAGTCTTAGTTTGTAAGTTTTTGTTTTAAGTGTGTAGTTTGTTTGTGTTTGATATATAGCTTATTAGTTTGTGTTATGAGTTGTATGTAACATGTTCTGAGATTGTATTGTATTCGCAGAGAGAGTTTTAGAGAGAGAAAGAGACTTGTAGAGAGAGAAAGTCATAAACAGATTTGTAAAAATTTGATTTGTGAAATTGAAATTGAAACAAGTAGATTACTAATCTTGTTTCTATTTGATTGTTTGTGATTAGAAACTTGAATCAGGGACTATCACCCCCTCAAATTAAAAAACTTCTTGAAAAGATATTAACTAATCAGCATCCTTCAGAAGAAAAATATTTGAGTACGAGTTCTGAACTGAAATATTCATAAGCCATGATTACATATTCTCTGGTCAGAATAGTAATGTTCAATTTACCAATGAAGATCGGGTCCTGATCTGATGTAATCAGAAGCCAAAGTTACATAAAGTCAACCTGCAAAATAAAAGATTTTGGTAATCATTTTTTAAAATGATTTCGCCTTAGTGAGTAACAAATGAATAGTAAGTATTGTTCACAAAACACACAGTAAAGATAGGACAGAGTAAGAATCACTCCCCCTCGGATCTTGGACTGGCATTCAACATACCTAGTTTGCTGACTAAAAATTTGAAGTGCTTTTCATCTAACGGTTTAGTGAAAAGGTCAGCCAACTGGTAATCGGTGTGCACGAAATGCATCTCTATATCGCCCTTTTTCCACGTGATCCTTGATGAAGTGGTATTGTACGTCAATGTGTTTAGTTTTTGTGTGTTGCACCGGATTAGCAGTTATAGCTATTACGCTCTTGGAATCCTTGATGAAGTGGTATTGTACGTCAATGTGTTTAGATAGGGACTCTTTGGTAGGAATAGCCAAAATCTTTCAATTGTTTCTTCATACAGAGAACATGGGAACAACAGCTAGCAGCAACTACATATTCAGCCTCAGCGGTGGATGTCGAAACACAATTTTGTTTCTTTGAAGTCCAGCTTACCAATTTGTCTCCTAAACACTGACATGATCCAGACGTGCTCTTGCGATCCAGTTTACAACCTACATGGTTAGCATCTGTATATGCAGTTAAATCAAAGAAGGCTTTTGTAGATCCCAGTGCAGTACAATCACAAGTAAATAAGAACAATGATGAACAGATTATAGGCCACAACAACTAGTCATATGATTGATATAACTTCAAAGGGTTAAGGTTTACAGAGAGAATTTCTGATTAGGATATGTAAACCTAATGACTAGTAAACTGAATAATGAATTTCTAAAAAAATCTTTCTAATGAAAATGTCTAACCCTAATTATGAGATAATTAAGCCTTTATATAATTAGGCTTTACAATCATAATGGGCTTATGGGCTTGGGCCCATCTAATTAATAAGACTTTCAAGTAATTACAATATGCACCCTTATAAGTACTTTATTCCACTTTCAACACAAAGGACTTTTAGTCCTAACAATCTCCCCCTAAAGTTGAATAAAGCATTTATCTTCTTGAAATCTTCAAACATTGATCTTCTTTCCCTCTTGAATCTTTGAAGAACTTTGATGTTGCTTGACTTCATGTCTTTCCACGCTCCCCCTTGAATAAAGCTCTTGGTCTTCATAGTATCAACTTTGTAACCAAATTCAATGGACAGTAGCCTCGACTGAATGCACTATCACACAGCTTTTAACTGTAGAAACTCAATCACATCGGATCAGCACACAAGAAAGATAATGTGAGAGTAACGTGACATTCCACGGTGCTTCTTCAGTTTAAAACAAAGAATCTGTCAAGAACGTGACATTCCACGGTGCTTCTTCAGTTTAAAACAAAGAATCTGTCAACTCAATCAACCGCGAGTTGAATAGATTTGTTTTCTTCTCAAGAACTTGTTTCAATCAGCGCATAGGACGAATGATAAACAAACTTGTAGCAGACACCACATGATATGGGAAAGAAGAAATAAAATCTTTGAAATCTTCATCTTTGAATTTTAAAACAACATCTTCATCTCTTTGATCTTTAGACCGTCTTCAGAGAAGCAAACTTTCTTTCTTCAAAACTTTGAAATTGAACTTTTGTAAAAATTCTCCCCCTTTTTGATGATTGTGAGCATCATGATCATCAAAACTTCTTCAATTTTTGCACTTTCTTTGATCTCCCCTTTATGATAATTTGACATTCTCCCACCTGTGATCTGATTATCCGTCAATTCATGAAATGTATATATTTGAATCTTTTCAAATTCTGATATAATAGGATTTGTAAACCTGAATCAACAAATGATACAGTTAGTATGCCTGTAAGTAGCACGGAGCCACTTTGTACAACGGATGTACATTGGAAAGGAGTTTTTGTGATGTTCACTCCCCCAGGGCTTCCATTCAATCATCGAAAAACCACAAAGGAATTTTCTATGAATGTTATGACAAGAAAACTCATTCCTTGTGTGCTCGTGAAAGTGTAGAAATGATTGAATCTACTTAGCTTGATCAGGCTCAAATTGTGTAAACTGTTGAGACAGCAACAGATATTACACGGACTCAATGTTTATGAAAGAGGTGCGAAGGTGGGGCAACTTTCCTTCTTTTTCAATATCTAAATCTTCCAAGTGAAGAATAGATAGCAGATATGCTGCGTCCCCAAAGAAAATGAAACATTTCTTTGTTAAGAAAGAAACGAGTGGTTGGTGGGGTTAATGCAAGAGTTGGCATGGGCTAGGTGCCTTTTTTAATGATGGTCACCAAAGAATGTAAACCAATCAGAATATGTGGTTGCCCAGCTCAGAAAGTGGTTGGTACAGAGTTCTGATATTCTTTTAACTCTGTTCTCACACACTCTTTCTTTTTGTCATTAAAGCTCACTTCTAACCAAACTCTCTTTCCAATTTTTCCGCTCCACACAATGATAAAAACTCAACCCGATGAGTTATCTCCCCCACTCTTTGATTTATGACCCCTCACCCCTCAAATCACTCTAGGATAGCTTCCGGGGTAGGAAACACTGGTTTACGTGAATCCATGGAAGTTCTGTTTAAGCTCTCACACGATTCCCATGTAATTCCTAAAAAAAACGATTGCTCAACAGTTTAACTTGAACAGTTAAGCACAAAATGTATGATAGCATTGTCAAAAAAAAATATGCTCAGGAGATTTGAGCAATTGAACTTTGAAAATCCGACAATGTATCAATCAGATTAACTAAACTGGTTAGGGTATCAAAGAATTGGATATTTTGTTTATATGAACAAATATAAACAATTTAGCAATGAAAGCACAATATTAAAAATAATGATTTATGCTCAACGATATTGAATATCAAACGGGGGTATTACCATCGAAATATCGTTTCGTTATGAGACATGGTAATAACAAATATAAATGAAGTACTAAACCTGTGTGTGTGAATACGTGACAGTATAAAGACAAGATAATACGCAAGTATTGATCTTTAGAAACACACAGTCAGTTAAACATTATATCTCAAAAATGAAAAACATTTAAAATCATACTTCTAAATTCATAAAATCTTTTGAGAATCAGAAGTGGTTTGAACATTTCAGAAACCGTTTTTCATGCTTGAAAGTTGTTCTTCTTTCAAACAATTAGAGATCTAGGATTAGAAGATATTTACCTTTTAAGCTCCCCCTCAAATCATGATATAATGATATAGATCTACTAAGCTCACCCTGGATATTTGCAATGAAATCCAAGTCTGAACGTTGAAGAACGGGTCCTGATCTGTCATGTGATCAGAAGCCAAACTTCGTTTAAGTCCGGGTTCTAAGCTGATTTACTTAGAAGCCATTGTTCTTCTACTCCCCCTTGACAGTAGGTGTCTGCAACACAGAATCAATTTTCGGTTTTGGTACCCACTGGTATTTGGGTCCTCGAATGTTAGTTGCTGTTCTTGTAGGGGATATAGAATAAGAACCATACCAGAAATGATCACTGGTTATGTGAATGTGATCATGTGTATGACAATAAGAACAATAGTATTTCTTACCTGATAACCTGAGTAATTGATCTCTCGAGTAGATATGATCAGGTTTACTTTTAGTCGCTTTGTTCTTCTTGGCATTTACCGCATGTACACATGATTCTTTTTCTTTCAGCTCATCTTCAACTGGTTTCTTCTTCCAGACCAGTTCCTCATCTATGTATCTCTTTCTTCTAGAGTGTGTACCTGAACCATCTATATTGCTATCATAGAAAAGGTTAGTTTTACGAATCCGGTCAAAAGATTTAACTGACCTTTGTGTAGAGACAGATTTCTGATGTGAGCTTGATACAGACTTTTCAAGCACTTTAATCGTTGAAGCGAAGTTGTCTCTTTCTTGAACAAGCAGGTCAATCTTCTTTGTGAACTCTGACTTCGTTTTCTGCTCTTTTAGTGCCTTCTCAGATAGTTCAGACAACTTGGCAGTATGCCTTTTGATCTCCATCTCAAACAAGCTTCGTTCTTCTTCAAATCCCTTTTCAGCATCATTTCTTTGGCCGGATATTTCTTTGAAGACGCTAACATTCTTTTGTTCAATGGCCTGCTTTTCTGTTGCAAACTTCTCTCTTTCAAGAATGATTACTTTCTGAAAATCAGAAACTTGCTGAGAATGTTTTATGCACTTCAGCTCAACTTCTTTCTTCTCATCAGCACATTTTCTCGAGAATTCTGAGAACTTCTTTGCGAAAGATTTCTCTTTAGTCTCAAAATCAGATTTGTGTTTAGCAAGCAGTTGCTCCAAATCAGATAAACGCTTTTGAAGATCTGCATTTGCATCTTTCAGTTCAGAAATCTTTTCCTCAGAACTTTAAACAGAGACTGTTTGCTGAGTTTTAGCTTCCAAAATAGAGATCTTTCCTTTTAGCTCAGAGTTCTCAGCTTCCAATTCTCTTCCTGTTAATAAACCCTTTGTCCCTAACACCAACCATTCAGTACAATCCCACCGCTCTTTTCCTGTCATTTTGTTAGAATTTATTTGACCAATAAGTTCATTAAATATGTCACTAATAAATTCACACGAAATACTATGTTTCATATAATTTCGAGCATTATTATTGGCCCTCTCTCTTTGTTCCTTTTCCACAGGAGAAGCTTCTGGCGGAATTTGGGATTGGTTCTCTCCTTCAGTCAATGATAATCTGATATAGGGGCCCACTTCATTTTCATCTACAAAAGACAAAAAATCAGCTTTCCACTCTTCATATTCTCTTTTGGACGCAGCCTTGGTATGTACACCATTTTGATCGTTTGAAAAGAATGTATTCGCTCCGGCTTTGAAGAGAGATGAAACTTGAAAGTGCAGGGACCAAAAGTGACTAAATGTGAAACTTGAAAGTTTAGGGTTACAAAGATGACAAACTACTGAAACCTTGAAGTATGGGGGCTGAAAGTGACACTAACTAAAACTTAAAACTAGAAGGACTAAAAAATGACACAAACTAAACTTAAACTAGGAGGACTAAAAATGACACAAAATGAAACTACTAACTAGAGGGACTAAAAGTGTAAAAAAAATAAAACTTCTAACGAACTTAACTAAAACTAACGGAAAAAGGTTAAAACTGAAATAAAACTAACCCAACTAACAAACTAACCGGACTAACGGAGACTTAACGGAAAAGGACCAAAAAATAAGAAAAATTAACCGTCACTTAACGGAAACACTATTCATCGTCTTCCTCGTTGAGCCAACCTGCAAAGCTTCGAAACGGTTAGAAAATTTCAATGCAAAACGATCGTTAAAACTCCCTGATCAGTCCTTAACAGATTAAAACTCAACCGGTCAACCCACGATCACAAACGAACCAACCGAAAACTATTCGGAAAACGATCGAAAAATTAAAAAGTCAGTATGGGATAAAATTTTTCGACCAAAAATGATCGTTTATGTTCCCTTAAGCTCCCTCAACTGATTAAATCTCGAAACAGTCGCTCAAACTCTTGAACGAAGCAACCGAAGATTTTTCGGAAACCGAACGAGAATTTAAAAACTTGATATGGGTGAAATATTTTCGATCAAAAATGATCGTTTAAGCTTTGTAATCAACCCTTACCAGTTTAAAACTTGAAAAACTTTGTTTACGATCGCTACCGAAGTAACCGAAATGATTTCGAAAAAACATTCGAAACACTTTAAATCTTGATCGATGTTGGTTCGCTGGACACCGGGAGCCGCAAGGGACCGGGCGACGAGGTACCGGTCGATGAGAATGTCCGGTCGATTGAAGTGAAGAAGACACTGGTCCTTTGCAAGGCACCGGTCGAATGAAGAATATCGGGCGCAAGATTGAGACCCCGGGTGATTGATGGTTCGGTCGATAGACACCGGGTCCGGTCGAACCAGCCAAATAAGATTTGAAATACAAAAGAAACAGCCACCGATATAGTTTGAATTAACCAAATAGCCGCCGCCCACAAATTTGATTATACCATCGATAATTCAAGAAAATAAGTTAATCTCCCAAATTTAGATAGCATCCAATCATAATGAAACTCATATTCATATTAATCTACAATCGGTGGTCATCAATTCATAGCCGCCTATTTCATAAACCACAATCACCATCTATGAATTTGATTCTTATCAACCCACTAACACTAATCAACCAATCAAAATTAAACATATGAATTCAAGTTTGTTTTCATAATCAATTCACATTTAACAACCACCGATTCATCAAGAAAATTTCGAAGACTGCAGCCACCGTCCCACTTTGTTTTATTATCAAAAAAATCGACCAAACTTAAGCAGAGAGAAATAATATACCAGATTTAAAAATTAGGAGGATTTAATACGAACACATCCACAGATTCAAACCACACACAAGCCCAAAACTCAAACTGGAACTAAGAACACATACGAATACTATCAATAAGAAAAAAACATCGATTACCCAAGATATGCGTTTAAAGGGTTTTAGACAAACCTTTTGATCGTATCGAATAAAAATTAATTCGATCCCGCTCTGATACCAATTGTAGATCCCAGTGCAGTGCAATCACAAGTAAATAAGAACAATGATGAACAGATTATAGGCCACAGCAACTAGTCATATGATTGATATAACTTCAATGGGTTAAGGTTTACAGAGAGAATTTCTGATTAGGATATGTAAACCTAATGACTAGTAAACTGAATAATGAATTTCTAAAAAAATCTTTCTAATGAAATTGTCTAACCCTAATTATGAGATAATTAAGCCTTTATATACTTAGGCTTTACAATCATAATGGGCTTATGGGCTTGGGTCCATCTAATTAATAAGAGTTTCAAGTAATTACAATATGCACCCTTATAAATACTTTATTCCACTTTAACACAAAGGACTTTTAGTCCTAACAGCTTTGCGTGTGAAAGCAGAAGCGCAAACTTCACTTTGCGTGTGTAGAGGGAAACTCAAAGTATACTTTGCGGGTGAAAGCGGGAGCGCAAACTTCACTTTGCGTTTGTAGATGGAAACGCAAATCAGACTTTGCGTTTGAAGCTTGATACGAAAACCTGAAAAACAAGATCAAGATTAGTAGAACACGCGCAAACAATGATGAATGAAGCGCAAAGTATTATGAATGAAACGCAAAGAGGAAGAACAAGCGCAAACCGAAGACAAAACTCAAAAACTTCTAAAAAATCAAATTCAACACCGAATTTGATGAAATTTCCTTTTACAAATAAGATCGAAAACACTTTTTCAACTCAAAACAACCAAAAATTTCGATTAAAAACCATAAAAACGAGATTTCGACGATAGAACAGTAACCAAACTCGTTTTTCCAGAAAACTTTTAAAACTCAAAATCGATGATCGAAACTTGAATTTTATGCAAAACTATATGAATCAAACATGATCGATTATAAAAAACGAGACTAATGAACCAAAAATCAACCCAAATCGATCACAAACAGATCCAAATTTTATGAGAAATCAAGAAAACAAGATTTTCTTGAAAAATTCTAGAAAATCGATCAAATTTTCGATTTCAATCACAAATTCAGATACAAATAATGCAATCTCTCAATTATCTCAAGATTCAGTTGGCTCTGATACCAATTAAGAGTCCAAGATCACTGATTCTTTAGAGAGAGAAAGTAGAGAGAGAGACTTGGAGCGCAAAGTGTAAAATCAGATTAATGTGTGCGTGTGTTTCTTACAACAAACCAAGACCAAAGGGACTTAAATTACCTTGGTCAGATACAACACAGTATGACCCTAAACACAGTATTTGACCAAGCCCTATAAATACAATGATTACTATAAAATCAGACCTAACACCTGTTTTTGTAGCTTTTGTTCAAATCATTATATGAAAAACCAACAAATTTAGAGCTAGAATTTGAATTAGCACAACTCGACGTATCATCATCAATCACCTCTTTACCTTTAGTAGAGATGTCAGACTTAGGAGTTTCACCTTTGACAAACGTATCATGAATATCCGGGATTTTCTTTGGTTTTGATCCCAATTTGTCAAAATTATACAAGTTTTCAGAGGCTCGCTTTAAAACAGCATTTTCCTCAAAACCCAAACCCGTCTTAGCATTATAAAAATGGACATCTTGGAGTTTGTTAGTTAGCAAATTCAATGTTTGCTCAGTCTGTCCTCTCTTTAGGTTCAAATCCTCTAGTTGTTTAATTTTGCAATACGCTTCATTCCGCTCCTGAAATCAGGCTTCAAACTTAATTTTAAATTCACCTTTTTCAGAATTTAAATTAACTTAATTTCTTTCCAGCTCAGTAATTTCTTTTTCTTTTTTCAAGGCATCTTTTTTCTGATTCCTTGTCCTCAACAACAACCTTCAATATTGGGTTTTCATCACAAAAACTCATCATTGATTGTCGTTCAGTGCTAAGTTTGCCTTTTAATCTTTCGAATTCTTTTTCCATATTTTGAATCTGAGCCATGAGAGATTCAACAAATTCAGAGTTATAAAGAGTACTTACCTTAGAGTCACAGTCAGATTGTTCAGAAGAAGTGTCTGCCTTATCATTGATCTTGGCCATCATGCAGACCTGAGTAAAATGAGCTGATTCTTCATTGGAACTTTGAAACAACCAGTTTTCTTCCTCTACCATCCACTCTTTTCCTTCTTCTCCCATCTTTGCTAATAAAGACTTCTTGGCATAGTACTTTGACTTTTTCACCCTCTTAAACTTGGAATCCTTAGAAAAATGGCCAGGCTTACCACAGTTGTAACACCTGCCGAATTTTGGCTCAGTCTTCTCTTCTTTCTTCTCTTCTCTTTTCTCTTCTCTCTTCTCTACTCATCTATTTTCTCTTCTCTATTTACTTCTTTCTTTCAATACCTCTGCTTGTACTATTCTGATCGGTCCTTCCTGTACCATTCATACTCTGACTTGAAGAACCTTTTCTTACGAAAGCTCTTTTGGAATTGCTTGGTGATGAGGGCCAGGTTTTCAGCAAACTTCTGTATGTCTTTATCAGAATGTACTTCAGCATCATCAGAGGATTTTTCAGAACTTGACTCACTTAAATTTGTCAGGAAGGTTTTGGATCTCTTGGACTTGTACTTTGAGGAAGAGACGGTCTTTGAACTTGAACCCTTTGTTCTTTCAGCTAATAGAGCTAAAGAGTCCTTGACAATCTTCTTTTCATCATTCATAAGTTTGAGTTCATCCTCATGCTGAGCAAGGGTAGTGAAGATGTCATTTACGTCCTCTTGTGCCATGTCTTTAGTCATCTGAATATTGATGACATAGCTCTTCCATTCGGGATTCAAGTTCTTGATGAACTTGTAATTGATTTATGATATGGATTTGTTCATCCCGTTTTTCCTCAAGTCGTTCAGATCACATTAAACCTTGTATAAGTGTCCACAAGAGCTTCCCCTTCCTTGGCATGAAATCCCTCGTATGCATTTATGCTTTGATTCAACTTGCCCTGAATTGATCGTTCTGTACCTTGAAACTGCCTTTCCAGCTCATCCCACATGTCCTTTGCTGATTCTCGACTATCTACTATGTTGTAGATATCATTTGGAATAGCTATAGTGAGATAGATGAGAGCCTCTTCATCTATTTTGTGCAGTTCCTTCTCCCTCTCACTGTAGTATTGATATAGCTTTGGCACATCTCTGATAGGTATTTCGGGAGAAGTATCTGTAGCAGTTTGACCCGGTACAGTAACAACAGGTTGAATTGTTCCTTCTGTGATGGATTTCATGTAATCACGATTCTTATGATTTAAGAATTGAATCATCCGCCTCTTCCACTGTGAGTACTCTGCAATAAACAGTACAGGAGGTTTGGACTGGGAACCCATGGAAAGAAGTTGTTTAGACATGATGAGATATATCTGCACACAAAGAGAAAATGCTAGTATTGATCTTTTAATTCAACAATTTGAGCAAGACTTAAAAAATGTTCAGAAACTAACATTTCTAAAAACCTTAAGTACAAAATTCGCATGCACTAGTATTGAAGAGAAATTCGCATGAAAATTGTATTAGAATTCGTATAACACTTGAAATTCGTATAAGCAAGTTCACAATTCGCACAAGTATGGAATTCGCACGTAAGAGATAACCAAAATCATGTAATTCGCATGAGCTTATATGCGAATTCTTAAGAGTTCGTATAAAGCTTTTTGCGAGTTCTTGATAATTTGCATGTCTCTCTTATGCGTGTTCTTCCCTTAAATTTTTTTTGAAATATTCTCAAACTTTTCGCACAGACACTTTTCGCACAATGAATTCTTATCAAAAGAAGATGCGAATCCTTTACTTAGAAAAATTTTGAAAAATACAAAAACATTTCGCATCTCGCACGAATTCTGGACTTTTGAAAAATTATGCGAAATCTTGACAATTCGCACCACTCTAACAAGCGAATTCTACAAAATTCGCATCATTCATATGTTCGAATTTTGTGCAATTCACATCAAAACCATGCGAGTTCTTGCCTTTAAAACTTTCAAAAATAACTTTTCGCAAAACACGTTTCTGCGAATTATTGATTTTCTTATGAAGAGATATACGAATTCCAACACTTAGGTGATTTTCAAGAAATTCTATGTGAATACTACAACATTTCATAGACCACATTGGTATGAATTCTCTACTTAATGAATTTAGAAGTCTTTTATGCGAATTCTTTTTATGAAAAAATAATTACTTACCGAAAATTACGGGTGTTACATACATGATGTCGAACAATCAACCCATTAATTCGTATCCAACCATATGCAAGCAACCACACAATGCTTTAACCTGAAGATTTACTAAAACAGAAAGATCACAATGTAAATAACTGGGAGGCTACCTAAATCTAACACCTCAATTATTCATGCGTGAACAAGTTCATGAAATCGAAGTCCAAAATTCAAAACTAAACATAAGATAGGTCCTCCGACACCTCAATACCCGAGCACCCCTTTTAACCTTTGATAGAGCATAAATACTGTATCCAAGATAATTAAAGGTTAAAAGTCAAAGTCCAAGTCAAAGCCTCTTAAGCAAAGTCAAAGCTCAAAGTCAAATAAAGTCAACTAGCTTTAGTTTAGATTCCTTTGTAATAATTCCTTAGTATAAATAGTATTTGATTTGCCTTTGTAAGTGTGTAGAGTAAGCGTTTAAGTAGTGTGGTATCTTTGGGAGAATCTTAGAGAGAGAAATATTGTTTGAGAGCATCCTATATACGAATTGGAATCTTTGAATTGGAATCTAATCATATGACGATTGGGATTGAATTTATTGTTGTTAATTTTAATTAGAACTTTTATTGTGGGACACACAACCTTAATCGTGACCAATAATGCGATAGGGTTTACATCTATAGCTCTAATGAGTTCAAGGTGTTTCAAACTACTATGCCAATTTTAACTTTTATAAAACTTCTAAATGTAAAAGATTACAATTAGTTGTACGAATAAAATCCACTACCGTTTAGTCGGTAGGTGTACAAAGTGGTTACCAATGACACACATATAAAATCATTTTGAAAACTATCTGATTATTATTCAAGCTAATAATGATGATGAACAAGGATATTCAACAAGCTTTTCGAATGGACCACTATGGTCCTAACATGCATAAATTTACGCCATGAATGAGAAATAGTTTTACGTACTAAAACAGTGTACAACAAAATGTTTGCAAAACTCAAAACAAAATTTCCATGATATCAAACTCCCAAGGTTTTCCCCCTTTAGTCACGACACGACACGGAATAAAATTCCACAACAAAACTTGCATGAGATAGTTACTTCACAAAACTAGTAAAGTGATATGTGTATGCGCTTTGGTTAAAATATAATACAATTTACGTCGGTTTCAAGTTTAAACCCCAAATAACAATATGCTCTCAACGTTCAAAAAGATTGGCTAAAACACTATGACGCAAATTCTAAATGAGGTAGGCATGTATATTATATGCAACCAAACTGCTCACATAAAACTCAAGAGAAAAACAACCCAATTGAATGCCATTATAATCTCCACATCAAGTCAATAATATCGCATGGAATAAAATTCTCAATAAAACCCAAATACGAAAATAATGGAGGATAACTTTTCGTCCAAAACCTTAACATATATGGAGGAGATCCAATGTTAAAGTTATAAAACACGGTTACTTGTCCAAGATCCTAAACAACATCAAAATACACACATCGCAAAATCTGAAATAGCGTTGGACAACAATGAGAATGATGAAAATCTTCAACAGAGTTTGCGGTCGATCACAGGGAGGCGATGGACTAACTCGGACTCGTTCTAGACAATGGCCTAGCAAGGGAAATCATCAATATTTTGATTTCTTTATAAAACTAATAAAATAAACAAACAAAAGAAGGAAGCAAAAGTAAACTATCGGGCATTGGGTAATGTCAACTTTAGATTTTGGTAATGGTAGGAATTATGTTGGTCCCTAATAAGCAAAACATGTATTGTAGAAGGTGGGGTTGAATACAATACATAAAAAATTCACTTAATTTTTAATTCTTTATTGATATAAGTATCAAGAATTACGCATAGAAAACTTTTAAGATTGTTGCGGAAAAGAACAGATAAATCTATTCTAACAATCTTTCACTTAGAAACTAGAAAACTAAACACAACTTGAAAAATACAAAGATCAAAGCTATGAAGTTCTTGAGAGAGAGAGAGAGAGAGAGGTTGCCAACTTTTCTCGAGCACCAAGTTCTCTTCAAAAAGGTTAGCTTGAATGGAGACGTTCTTCACCTTTAAATACTACCATGTGCATTAAATGCAAATGACACTTTGGTATTGGATACCAAATATATTCTTGCAAAAGCAATAAGATCTTGATGTGACCTATCATAAAGCAAAGTAGACTTTTGTACCTTGATAAGACAACACGTCAATAAAATATATTTGGTACATGTCCTTTTTCTGATCTTTTGGAGAAAGTCTCCATTATTTCAGAACTTGGGTGAATATTTTATGTGCAATAGAAGTTTCCATTCCTTTTGTCAGAAGATCATTGGGAATGAGGAAGTATATTGAAATCATGAGGATTTGCTATAAGGATGTTACCGAATTAGGGAATGATTCGGCAATGGATTTATTTGCCAAATCTTCGTTAGGAGACTGCCAACATAGAGGAATCGGCAGGGATGTCTTATGCCGAATAGAGGAGAAATCGGTAGAGGGAAGGCCTACCGAAGAAGTTGCATATCTTTCGGCAGATGTAGCTTAGTTCTTGTGAAGTTCATCTTGATCCGCATCAGTAGACTTACTTCATGTTGAATTCGGTTGGTCTTCGATTCACCGATCTTTTAAAACACAACTAAGTTATTACTGTGAATGTAAAATCCCTATCAAATCAAGCAATCTCAAACAATCTCAATCAAGAACTAGAGAGAGAAAGCGTTCAAGTCATATATCTCACAATATGAAATGTTTACAATGACGTGCTTACCAATCTTACAAGGCACAAAGCCTATTTATACTATAAGCTATTACAAAGACTTACAAGACATAAAACTTATACAGACTTTGACCATGTTGACTTTGCATCTTTGACATAAACATTGTTGACTTTACAAGTTTGACTTAACATATTAAATCTTGGATACAATATTATGACCTACCAATCTCCCCCTTTGTATTCAAGATTTAATAAAAAATTTGACACTAGCCTTCAGCTATTGATTTTTCAGCTTTTGTCTCTGACAACTTTGAACTTTGAAGCTTCGGCTATTGATTCTTCAGCTATTGATTCTTCAGTCTTTCAGCCTTTGAAGAGTCTTGAAAAGTCATTTTCACTTTGCATCTTTAAAAGTCAACATGTCTTGAACACGAATCAGAATTCTTGAAATTCTTAAAACTTCAACTTTGAAACATCTTTGAGGAAACTCTGATCTTGTATCTTCATCTCTTGTGATCTATGTACCGTCTTCGGAAAAATAAACTTTCACGAATCTTCAGAACTTTCATCTGGCTTGGACTTTCAGAAATATCTTCCGAATTATCTTTAGAAAGACTCTTTTCATCAAATCAACTTTGAAATTTGAATCTTTCAGAAAGTTCTTCCACTTTTTGATATCTCGACTTTGAAATTGAACTTTGAAAATCTTTCCCCCTTTTTGATGATTGTGAGCATCATGATCATCAAAACTCCTTCAATTTCATCACTTTCTTTGATTTCCCCCTTTGTAATGATTAACAATCTCCCCTTTATGATAATTTGACATTCTCCGCCCTTTGATCTGATTATCCGTCAATTCATGAAATGTATATATTTGAATCTTTTCAAATTCAGACATAATGAAAGTGGTAACCCTGATTCAACAGATGAAACAGTTAGTACGCTTGTAAGTAGCACGGAGCCACTTTGTACAACGAATGTACATTAGAAAGGAGTTTTTGTAATGTTCACTCCCCCAGGGCTTCCATTCAATCATCGAAAAACCACAAAGGAGTTTTCTATGAATGTTATGACAAGAAATCATATTCCTTGTGTGTACGTGAAGGTGTGGAAATGATTGAAGCTACTTAAGATTTTTCAGGCTCAAATTGTGTAAATTGTTGAGACAACAACAAATATTACACAGACTCAATGTGCATGAAAGAGGTGCGAAGGTGGGGCAACTTTCCTTCTTTTTCAACATCTAAATCTTCCGAGTGAAGACCAGATAGCAGATGTGCTGCATCCCCAAAGAAAATGAAACATTTCTTTTTCGAGAAAGAAACGAGTGGTTGGTGGGGTAAATGCAAGAGTTGGCATGGGCTCACTGCCTATTTCAATGATGGTCACCAAAGAATGTGAACCAATCAGTAGATGTGGATGCCCGGCTCAGAAAGAAGTTGGTGCAGAGTTCTGATATTCTTTTAACTCAGTTCTCACACCCTCTTTCTTTTTAACATTTAGCTCACTTCTAACCAAACTCTCATTTCCATTTTACCACTCAGCACAATGAGAAAAACTCAACTGGATGAGTTATCTCCCCCACTTTTTGATTTATGACCCATCACCCCTCAATCACTCAAGGATAACTTCCTGGGTAGGAAACACAGGTTTACGTGAATGCATGGAAGTTCTGTTTAAGCTCACACATGAATCCCATGTAAGTCCTAAAAAGAATAGATGCTCAACAGTTTAACTGAACAGTTAAGCACAAAGTATATGATAACACTGTCAAAATGTATGCTCATGAGATTTGAGCAATTGAACTTTGAAGATTTTTCAAAACAAAGATATTGAATGAATGAAATGAAATCAAAAGAATTGTTTTGGGAATCTGACAATGTATCAATCAGATCAAATAAAATGGTTATGGTATCAAAGAACTGGATATTTTGTTTATATGAACGAATATAAACAATTAACAATGAAACCACAAAGATTGAAAATGATGATTGATGATCAAAAACATTGAATTTCAAACGAGGGTATTACCATCGAAAAATTGTTTCGTTATGAGACATGGTAATAACAAATTCAAATGAAGTACTGAACCTATGTGTGTGAATACTTTACAGTATATTGACAAGATAATATGCAAGTATTGATCTTTGGAAACACACGGTCAGTTAAACATTAAAGCTCAAAATTGAAAAACATTTAAAATCACACTTCTAAATTCATAAAATCTTTTGAGAACCAGAAGTGGTTTGAACATTTCAGAAAACTTTTTTCATGCTTGAAAGTTGTTCTTCTTTCAAACAATCAGAGATCAAGATAAGAAGATATTTACCTTTAAGCTCCCCCTCAAATCATGATATAATGATTTAGGTCTATTAAGCTCCCCCTAGATATTTGCAAAATATCCAAGTCTGAACATTGAATAACGGGTTTTGATCTGTTGTAATCAGAAGCCATCACCTTTACTCCCCCTATAAATTATGCATCTAAAATCTGTCAGTGAAAAAGAACAAGATAGAGATCAGATACAACTCCCTTTTGAATTGTAGACCGTCATATCTTCCTAATATATTATCAATGAAAAAACACATGATAGAGATCAGATACAACTCCCTTGTGAATTGTAGATCGTCATATCTTATCGGATGCAAAGTATTTCAGACAAGTATGTACTCCCCTTGATGGTTGATTTCCTCATTCGAATATTTGAGTACAATCTCTTATCTGGACAAGAGTAAGGTCTTTTGATCACTGAAGTACGAGTCCTAAACTGTTGTGTTTAGAAATCAAACTTCGTTGAAGTACGGGTTCTAAGCCGATTTACTTACAAGCCTTGATTCTCCTACTCCCCTTGACAGTAGGTGCCTGCAACATAGAATCATTCTTTGGATTTGGTACCCACTGTTATTTGGGTCCATGATTGTTAGTTGCAGTTCTTATGGGAGTAATTGAATAAGAACCATACCAGAAATGATCAATGGTCTTGTGAATATGATCATGTGTACGGCAATAAGAACAATTATTTTTCTTACCTGAAAACCTGATTAATTGATCTCTCGTGTAGATATGATCAGGTTTACCTTTACGCGCATTGTTCTTCTTGACTTTGTGTGTATGTACACATGATTTCTTTCCTTTCAGCTCATCTTTCTTCTCATCTTCAACTGGTTTCTTCTTCCAGACCAATTCCTCTTCTTTGTATCTTTTTCTTCTTCGATGTGTACCTGAACTATCTATATTTCTATCATAGAAAAGGTTAGTACTACGAATCTGATTAGAAGATTTAACCGACCTTGTTGAAGAAACAATGTTCTGATTTGAACTTGAGGCTGTCTTTTCAAGCTCTTTAATCTTTGAAGCAAAGCTGTCTCTTTCTTTGGCGAGAAGATCAATCTTCGTCTCAAACTCAGACTTCATTTTCTTCTCTTTCAGTGCATTCTCAGAAAGTTCAGATAACTTGGCAGTCAACTTTCTAATCTCAACCTCAAACATGCTTATTTCTTCTTCAAATGCCTTCTCTGCATCGTTTCTCTGGCCGAATATTTTTTTGAAGAATCCAACATTGTTTTGTTCAATGGCCTTCTTTTCTTTTGAAAACTTCTTTCTTTCAAGAATGATTACTTTCTCAAAGTCAGTTACCTGTTGAGAAAGCTTTTTACATTTCACCTCAACTTCTTTCTTCTCATCAACACATTTTCTTGAAAAATCTGAGAACTTCTTTGCAAATGATTTCTTTTTAGTCTCAAAATCGGATTTATCTTTAGCAAGCTTTTGCTCCAAATCAGATATTCTCTTTCGAAACTCAACATTAGTATCTTCCAGACTCTTAATCTTCTCTTCATAACTTTCAACAAATGTTGCTAGCTGGATTTGCTCAATCTGTTTTTCAAAATGAGAGATTTTTCTTTTCAGCTCAGAATTCACAGATTCCAAAACCTTTACTTTTTCTTCTAAAGACAACTTTGATTTATTTTCAAGCTGATCCCAAATCTGTTTTGCTGTACCATATGTGCAATCTAATTGAATAAAAATCTCATCTGAAATTCTTTGCAAAACAAAAACTTTGGCAAACTTATCAGCTTCATGTCGTTTTCTCTGCTCATCTGTATATTCATTAAGACATATTGGAACCTCTTTTATTTTCAATGGTCTATAAGCTCCTGGATAAGAGTAAAGCTTTGTCGGAATTTTCATCATTCCTTCCTACAAAGATAATCTGATATAAGCACTCAATTAATGTTGATCAATGAAAGCTAAAAATTGATCTTTGCACTGCTCATATTCTCCTTTAACTAAAACAAGAGATTTCACACAAGTTTTAGTACATAAAACTTCTTTAACAAAAGACATCTGATCTCGCTTATATTTTTCTTGAAGTTCTACAATTTGCTGTGCCAAACTTTTCTCTCTAGGCTTTGTACAATAATAATCATCATCATCCATGATTCCTGTAACAAAAAGATTCAGAAATTAGCTTGATAAGAATGATCGTTCCCAAACAATTTAGAAAAGTTTGACTGAAAGTCAAACTCAGATCGCTACAAAATAATCTCAGAAAAATCCAACTCTAGAACTCTTAGAACACTGAAACTTCTCTCCAATTTCTTGAAGTTGAACTTGCAGATCACCTAAAATTAAAAAAAATGCAGATCAATTTAAAATTGAGAATCACAGATTAGTTAGAATTGAGTTCTGAATTCTGCAATCAATTTGAATCCACAGAAGCTTTGAACAGAAAAACATAGATCACAAGAATTAAAATATGCAGACTACACAAACTAAAAATCAATTGAAAAACTAGAACTCGCTAATCAATTAACCATGTTGGCGCATAAGATAATGAATATGGCGCAAGACCCATTAATAAGATGGCTCATAAGATGATGAAGGTGGCGCAAAGAATGATGGTGTTAAAGGAAGCTGGTGTAAAATTAGATTGATCTTGGCGCAAAGAACATAATCTGGAACAATCAAATAACGCAAAGCAAATCACACAATTTTGATTCCACTAACTTGTATCCTCCAATCACAAAGTTTGATTCCACTAGCGCAAAATTATGATGAAGTTAAATGATGCTATTGGCGCAAAAAAATAATGTTGGCGCAAATCAATTAAACAATCTAGTGTTTCCATGAACATTGCGAATTCCAATGTTTAGTGGCCTGCAATATTTTCAATATTCTATGAATTCATGTGCACTGTGAATTCATGTGTACTGCAAATTTCTAATCACAATTTTAATGCAATTATCGGCCACACAAATTTTAAACCACCTCCGGCCATAAACTTAACTCAATGACCACTGCCCCATTAACTTGAAATTAGCAAGACAAGTTTGAGTGTTCGAATTGAAACTGGCATAAATTGGATGTTATTGGCGCAAAGCTTGATGAATGTGACCCAAGTGATGATGGATTTTCAAAACTCAGATTACTTTGATCACGAATTTCGCAACCTGCACATAATCTTGAAACAACAAATCAATTAACCAAGAACTTGTAGATTATGAATTCTCAGATCATGAAGTTATCGTGTTCTTCAACTTTGTTCCACAGATCAATCCAAATTGATTCAATCCTGAAAATTAAAACACGAAATTGCACAGGAATGATCGATTAATCATATAGAACATATTTCCAATGTCAATTTCAGATTAAAAACAACAAATCAAACTTATTTGATTCAAATAGTGAACATAGGAGTCGACTGCGTGTTCTTGAAAATCCAGAAATCAATCCAACCAAATGATTAATTCGTTAAATGATATGAATAAGAATGAATCTATGATATAACACGAATCATATTGAATCATCTTTGCAATTTAAAATCAACAATCACAAGAAAATTCGAATCAACAGTGATCAGTCTGTATTCTTTAAATTTTCAAGAAAATCCAACTTTTTGATCCAAAAATTCATAAAATCAATCCATCTTTTCTGAGATATTCTATCTGAATTTGTTTGGTATAGCTCTGATACCAATTGTGAATGTAAAATCCCTATCAAATCAAGCAATCTCAAACAATCTCAATCAAGAACTAGAGAGAGAAAGCGTTCAAGTCATATATCACACAATATGAAATGTTTACAATGACGTGCTTACCAATCTTACAAGGCACAAAGCCTATTTTTACTACAAGCTATTACAAAGACTTACAAGACATAGAACTTATACAGACTTTGACCATGTTGACTTTGCATCTTTGACATAGACATTGTTGACTTTACAAGTTTGACTTAACATATAAAATCTTGGATACAATATTATGACCTAACAATTACAAAGAACCATAAAATATTCTAAGTATGAAAGTGTACAACATTTTACAGATATACAAATACAAATCGAAAGGGGAGGTCATCTTCAAATCTTAGATTACCCAACAATCTCCCCCTATTTGATGATAACATCCTATACTTTGAAATTTTGAGTAAATATATGAATAATACGGTTTGACCCTGTTTTACTCTTTTGGGTTCTTTTTCACATAGACCATTCTTTTATATATATATATATATATATATGTACAAAAGAATAAATAAATACAATGAATAACGAATGAGAAATTAAATAGATATACACAAAGATACATAAGACAGAAGCCGGAATTGTTTGAACTTGAGTGGCTGGTTGGTCCCCCTCAACTCATACTCCCCCTCAACTAATGTCTGGTGGCTTCAATCACACAGTCAATCGAAAATTAAGTTTCAACAGAGTTTAAGCTTGAGTGGTAAGTTACTCCCCCTTAACTCATACTCACACTCAACTAATTCTCGGTGTAAGAATTTAAGAAGTCAAAAATTTTTCGGGGTCCTCCGAACCTGCTCCAGGAAAGGCAGATTCATCATTGGATCGTGCAGAAACATCGGGACTGAAATCCTATGTGATAGGCTGTGAAGTGGAGAAGAGGCACCTTAGATTGGGGAGGCGTCCAAGTCGTCCTTATCAACCAAGGAAAAGGTTGATGAGGGAATAGTAGGGGCCCTGATTTTTCAATTGTATCCTTTTCAGATGATACAAAGGAGGTGGCTTTGGGTTTGACCAATTCCTTGGGCCCAGAAAGGACAAATTCAACAGCCTTCGATTTTTTAGAATCGGTGACTGGTTTAGCCCCAAAAGATTTCCTGAGCCTCTTTGGAGGAGATTTAAGGGAGAAGAGTGCCTCTGCTTTTGAGAGTGGTGGGAGACGAGGGCAGCTACCGAAGGCTTTTTCGGTGGCATAGCCTCAGAAGCAGGTGCAGATGTATCGGTGGCATTGGTTTTTTTTTCTTTTTGGCCACCAATTTCACTCAGGTAAGGGAATCAGGGGTCACTGAAGTGAGTGATACGGAGGGAGCCACCGATTTGGAGAACGATGGTTCCTCAATATCTCCTTACATCAGATTAGGAGAATTAAAGAAATCATACCTAGGGCTGAGAGCATGATTGGTGGAGAGAGAGATTTAGTTTAAAGCGGTCTTCATTCATGACTTTCTAAGTATTGGTAGGAGAGTCATCACCAAATCAATTAGTTACCCAACAACTTATCTCCCCCTATTTGATGATGACACCAACACTAAGAAAAAAATAGTACTTACACCCAGAAAAAGGAGAAGAACTAGAACTCATAAATTCAGTGTCCCATTTTTTTAAGGGTTTTTTTCCTTTTTTTTTTGTAAGGCAAAGAAAAAGAAAAACGAGAATAAAGACTCAGAGAACAAAACAAAAAAATTTGGGAAGAAAAGGAGAGGGAAGAAATAAATTTCGGCAAAAGAGAAATTTCGAAAATTTAGGCAAAGAAATTTCGAGGAGAAATTTTCGGTAGAAAATTTCGGGAGAAAATTTAGGAAGGAAATTTCGAGGAGGAAATTTAGAGGAGAAAATTCGGCGGGCAATTTTGGTGAGAAATTGGGGGGAAATTTCGGAGAGAAATTTTGGTTGGAGAAATAGGGGAGAAAAATTTAGAAGAGAAATTTCGGTATAAAATTTCAGAGAGAAATTTCGGTAAGAAAAGATAGTGGAGAAAAAGAGGGAAGAAAATCGGAGACCAAAAAAAAACATATTGCAATCGGTCACTTCTCCATTCGGCACGTTAAAAAATAAATCCTTTCTGCAGGTTATAAAAATTGATTTTAAATTTTTAATTTTTAAAGCTAAGGTACCGATTAAAAAAAACAAATTATTTTTTTTTTTAAACAAGCTTTTCGGCAAGTTAAAAAATATTTGATATGTTAAAAGAAATTTAAAATTTTTTTTAACCCATTTACCGAAAAGTTTTAAATTTTTTTTTTGTAACTTTTTTTAAAAACCAACGTACTGGAAATAAAAAAAATTAATTGACCTTTTTTTTTTAACTTTCGACAGCTTTTTGAAAAATAAATTTAGATTAAAAAAAAACTAACCTACCGAAGAAAACAATAAGAATTTTTTTTTATTTTTTTTACTTTTGAAACTCAAACTCACTGATTAAAATCGGGGAGCCAAAATTTTTTTTTAAGAGAAGAGGGGTTATTGGAGTTTTTATAGGAGAGCAATTTTCAAAAATTAATTTCTTTAGGAGATCACGAAAGTAGTTGATTTATAAAGATCCTTTCAGAAGTTTGTTTCACTTGTAAACCCAAGAAAAATGTAAGCTTTCCCATCATGCCCATCTCATATCAACTTTTCATGAAAAAGGCAAACTCCCAACAGAGAGATTCATCGGTGGCACCAAAGATGATATCATCCACATAGATTAGAGCAAGAATGATATTACCTGTTGTCATCTTAAGGAACAAGATGTTGTCGATTTTACCTCGAGAGTACATGTTTTCTGGAAGAAGATTGGACAAAGTATCATACCAGGCTTTGAGGCCGTAAGAGTTTTGTCCAATTTATACACATAGTCAGGATGTGAATGATCTTCAAAACCATGAGGTTGTTTCACATAGACTTCTTCAGGAACAATTCTCCATACTTTATTTCTCTCAAAATGAGAGGATTCATCTTTCATGGAGGTTATTCCATATGGATCGGCCAGAGCTTCTTCAAATTGATTTGGTTCAAAGATGGATAGGAAATTCACATAGAGACAAATATTTCCTACCCCTCTTCAAGTTTGAACTCCAGCTTGTTGATCACCAATGATTTGGTCAATAGGATGATCTTTTGTCCACTTAGTAGCTGGTGGAAGAGGTGGTGGAAACATTTTCTGAGGTTGAGAGGAAGATGGGAATGATGGAGGGAGGAGAAGTGATATGATAAGAAATGGGATCGGCTGGTGTGAAAAGGAATGATGAAGGAAGGTTCAGGCTGAGTAAAATGGGGAAGAATAAGATAGGAGGGATCTTGATATTCAGAAAATATTATCTAAAGATCAAGGATTGAATATGAGGAGATAGGTAGATCACTATTTTGTGGAAAGGTGTCTGAAGAGAATGGAACAAAAGGATTAGAGCTAGTTGAAGAGTTTTGAGAACCTTCACCAACAAATGATAAAATCCACCAATTTAATTTATCATCATCACATGAAAGAGAAAATGATTTGTGATCATCAAACATCATATTAATAAATTCATCAATGCAATATCTCCGAAGATTGTAGACTCGGTAGGACTTTGAAGAGAGAGAATATCCTACGAAAATTTCTTCATAGGATTTGTTGATACTCAAACACCTGCAATCACAGAGAAATCATTTCTTTGGTACCCATCTTGAAGTCGGTCCTTTAGGGTTAGAAAAAGAAGAAGAGGAATCTTCAGGATCCTTTCTATTCATGCATTTCATTGGAAAATCCTTTGCAAGTTGAAAAGTATCACCACAGTTAAAGTATTTTCAATAAATGAATTTTTTTTTGAATTTTGACCAAGATTCTTGCCATGACTTTTACATTGACTTTGAAGGATTTGGTGGTGGAAGGTGAAAGGCTAGGCTTTGGTCCAAGGATTCCTTTTTCAGAGGAAAGGAGAGGAAAGGTAGAGATACTTTGGATTTGGACTTCTTCAAGTGCACAGATCTGGGAATGAAATTTGTAGGAAGAACAAGAGGTTCATTTTTGGAAGACACAAGGTAGTTTTCTTTTTAAAGGTAAGTCAGTAGTTACTGATTTTCCTTTATCAAAGATAGAAAACTTCTTTGAGGCAAGTTGAAAAATTTTCTGAGGAAAATTTGAAGGTTTATGAGAAGAAGAGGTAGCCTCATCAAGATTCAAATATTTAAAAGGTTATGAATAGGCTTGAGAATATCATTTAAACCTTGAGCCTCCTCATTTTTAATACGAGGAGTAGAATCGTTGGCCTTGATGAACATGCCAAATTTTAGAGCTTTGGAAAAATCAGAAAAGTCCAAGAATGTAAGTCACTAGAGTATGAATCGGTAGACTAATAGAAGGAAGAAAGTTTTGAAGAAGAAGAAGAAGCTTGAACAACATATAGAACAAAAGAGGGATCAATATCCATTTTTCCAAATCCTAGACCAGAAAATTGATGACTTTCAAATCTTCAAGTTCAACTTTGATTTATCAAAATGTTTCAGTTGAGAAAGACATATTTGAAGTCGAGAGGAGAGAAATTTTAAACCTTTTTCTTAACATCCATTTTATTATAGAAATAAATGGTTAAGGAGTCAAAGGCCTCAATCTTTTCAGAAACAATAAGAGAATGAAAGGAATGTACATGAGAGGAAAAAGAGGATCACTCAGCAGAGACTAAAGCGGTGGAGGATGCATGTCCTTCAGGATCTTCCACATCATTTATTTTTTCCATAAGGCAAATGTTGGAGATGTCCTTCTTGCTTTCAGAAGTTGATTCATCTACCCAGTCATGGGTTTTAATCATTTGACATTTTCCCTTTCTGAGCAAAGATTCATTTCTCTTCTTCTCTCTCTCTCGCATTTGGCCTTGTAATTTTCAGCACGATAGGTACTCTTTTTGAAAGAAGATGATGAAATTTTTTGAGAGTGAGACCTGTTGGCAAAGTCAGGTCTCATTCTTCTTAACTTAGAGGAATTTTGGTTGGAAAAGGCAGTTTTAGATCTTCCTGAAGAATTGCTCCTACACTCAGAGGCAAAGTGGCCTTTCTTGCCACAAGCATAACATTCCTCATTTGCTTTATCGGAGGGAGAGAGTTTTGAGATAGAAGAAGATTCTGGCCAAACTTAGATTTTCTAGAAGAAAAATGAAAGTCACTGGAAGTTTCCTCACCTTCATCACCAGCCTCACTAAGAGAGGTTTCTGAAGGATCATTAGGGTCCTCTTGACTATTATGGTTAGAATTAGAGGGATTGGTTATTCTAGAAATACACACAGATTTCTTGAAAGAGTTACTGATAAGAGCCATAAATGAGCTTCTTATCTCTTTTATGACAATCTTCCTTTGGATCATAGTTTGTTCATAGTTGAACAGAAATCCATAGAGAACAGTAAGAGGCATATGATCAAGATCCTTGGTTGTCTTGATGCAAGTACAAATGTTTTCCCAAAACTTAGGAAGACCATCCATAAACTTGCATAAAACTTCCTCATTGTCATACACTCTACCCAAGAGCTTAAGGTCATTAAGAAGGTTGTTAAAACGATTGTAGTAATCAGAAAGAGACTCTCCCTTTTCATGAGAAAAGAGCTCGTACTTTCTGACAAGAGAAATCTTTTTGCTCTTTTTAACCTTATTTGTTCCCTCATACATAATGCATAAGGTAGACCACATTTCCCTGGCAGTAGAAAGATTCACCGAAGAGTGATACACCTCATCAGGGAGGGAGAGAGCAATGATGGCTCTAACTCTAGTGTCAAGAGCAATGAGACGCTTGCCATCATCATTGTATTTTCTGGGATTTTTGAGGATGTGCATCCCTGTAGCAGAAGTTCGTTCTTCATCCGAAGAATCATCAGAATCATCTACAACAATATCTTTATCTTTAGAGTCAGGTCGAGTTTTTTGAAAGCGAGACCAGACTTTAGGGACCATGGGTCCCTCACGGAGAATAGTAATAAAGCGACTATCAACTCCTTCCAAGAACAATATCATACGACTTTTCCACAAAGAAAAGTTGTTTGGGTTGAACTTGGGAGGTTTGGATATAGAGCCATTGTCATAAGAGGTAGCGGAAGAAATTTGAGAAGAAGACTCAACTTTAGGTGAAAATGGTGATGCCATGACAGATCTAGTTCATTAATTAAACTAACTTGCTCTGATACCACTTGTTGGCCCATAATAAGCAAAACAAGTATAGTAGAAGGGGGGTGGAATACAATACACAAAAATTTCACTTAATTTTTAATTCTTTATTTATATAAATATCAATTAAACATAGAAAACTTTTAAGATTGTTGCGGAAAAGAACAAATAAATCTATTCTAACAATCTTTCGCTTAGAAACTAGAAAACTAAACAGAACTTGAAAATACAAAGATCAAAGCTATGAAATTATTGAGAGAGAGAGAGAGAGGTTGCCAACTTTTCTTGGGCACTAATTTCTCTTCAAAAAGGTTAGCTTGCATGGAGACGTTCTTCACCTTTAAATACTACCATGTGCATTAAATGCAAATTACACTTGTCATCTTGGTATTGGGTACCAAATATCTTCTTGCAAAAGCAATAAGGTCTTGATGTGACCTATCATAAAGCAAAGTAAACTTTTGTACCTTGATAAGATAACACCTCAATAAAATATATTTGGTACATGTCCTTTTTCTGATCTTTTGGAGAAAGTCTCTTTTGTCAACAGATCATTGGGAATGAGGAAGTATAGTCAAATAATGAGGATTTGCTATAAGGATGTTACCGAATTAGGGAATGATTCGGCGATGGATTTATCTGCCGAATCTTCGGTAGGAGACTGTCGATATAGAGGAATCGGCAGGGATGTCTTCAGCCGAATAGAGGAGAAATCGGCAGAGGGAAGGCTTGTCGAAGATGTTGCATATCTTTCGGAAGATATAACTTAGTTCTTGTGAAGTTCATCTTGATCCGCATCAGTAGACTTACTTCATGTTGAAATCGGTTGGTCTTCGATTCACCAATCTTTTAAAGCACAACTAAGCTATTACAAAGAACCATAAAATATTCTAAGTATGAAAGTGTACAACATTTTACAGATATACATATACAAATCGAAAGAGGAGGTCATCATCAAATCTTAGATGACCCAACAAATTCCTTATGCAAAATTACTTCAACACTCTTTCGAGGAGGAAAAGCTTTTCTAACCCAAGACTCATATTTACTTTCGCAGTATGTGTACGTTGGGAAGAAACATTATAATTAAAACAAATATTTTTCCCAATCAACGTCCCTAACTATTTATCATGTTAGGTTCGTTGTCATTAATCAATTTGATCCAAGTAAAAACTAAATTTTCATTTCGTCAAAAACCAATCGAAATAACTAAATGATTTGTTAAAAGCCAATTAAATCAATTTCAACTTTCGTTAAAATCGAAATGGATTAAAACTCAAAATCCGTTTTTAAAAACAATTAGTCAATACCAAGACCATCGAACTAAAGAGACGATTACCTAAATGAACGAAAGTTAAATTACGAAATAAAACGTAAATATAAATCTAACGAAAGCAATAAAATTAATCTACGAAAAATATAAAGATCGATCCAAGGAGTGTCACTCTCCAATAATCGTTTGTAATCTACGAAAGCAGAAAATTTAATTAAGAGCAGTGCAAGAAATTAAAAAATGGAGAAATAATATAAGGAGAAAAACATTAACACTAGATAAATGGTAAAATTAAGTAGTAAATCCAAACATAAAAAAATAAAATATGGAGAAACGAAACGTTACAACGGATACTTGAATATTGAATGAGAATCTCACATTCTATCTTTATCTTCGATCCGCCGAAATAACACATCATCTTCACATCTTCAAAAGACTCAAGAAACAAGGGATTACAAATAAATAAAAAACTAAACGAAACCTAACATCAAAACTAAAGAAAAAAGAAAAAAAAACTCAAAACTAACAATGACAACTAAACTAGAAAAAGTCTAAACTAAAAAAAAGGAAAAAAAAGAAAAAATAAATAAAACGGGGCACAACCGTGTAGAGGAGAAGAAGAGACGTGGAACCCTAAAACAAAAGTTTTATTTAAAAAAAACTTTTCTATTCAGCCCCTCAGCTTTGTTGCAACATCAAAGTCCACCTTCTTGATTTCTATTATTTAAAAAGCTCAACTAATCTTTCGTTCTTTAAGATTTAGTCCAACTTGTGCCATTATTATGTCCCAAATTCAAGTTCTAAATGTAATTCGATCACAAACAAGATGACAAACAATTTAATCTATTAACCTGTTTCAATTTAATTAATGCATGAATTCGTATACAATGCTCTGACAGAATCTTTCTCTCTCTAGATCAAAACTCAAACGTACAATACTTCTCTCTAATTTCTTACAACTATCAACTTCTAACAAACTAACTCTAGTCGCATGTCTATTGAAGCAAAACAACACACGCTTACAAAGACAATTAAAAACAAAATATAAGACTTTGACTTTGAATTTATTACAAAGGAACTTTGACTTTGCTTTGAGAGTTGACTTTGACATTCAGTCTTTATGATCTTGTATCCAACAAATATATACTCTAACAATCTCCCTCTATGGATTCAAGATATTCTAAAAAAGATTTTACAATACAATCTCCCCTTTGTTGCATTGTTGAACTTTAAGAATTTATCTCCCCCTTGTAGACTTCTTGTCAACTCGAATTACTTTCAGAAATAAACATTGGAATTGAAGTACAATCTCCCATTTTATGCTCAGAACAATATCCCTTTCTTGAATAAAATTGTCTTTAAAAACTTTTGTAATCTCTCCAAAGTCTGTTTTCAAGAACAGTAACAATCTCCCCCAAGGTTGTTAAACCACTTTCAGATATCGGAAAAAAATTATCTTCAAATTCCGCTCAGTTTGATTCAGCAAATTATCTTCAAAGAAAATTTCAATAAAATCTTCTTGCTTTCGGAATTTTTTGAATTTTTCTCTTTCAGCTTTCATCAATCTTTCTTCAAATGAACTATCTTGACATAAATTTCTTCTTTAAGCTCCAACTTTTCTTTATCATATCCCACAATTCTTGATCACTTCTCAAACATTTCTTGAACCTCTCCCCTTTGTTGATGAAATGACATTGACATCATCAAAATTTTCCACAAGAAATGTCATATACCAATGTGATATGACCACTGATCTTTTTACTGAGCCTCTGATTATTCATCGATCCAAAAAAAATTATTCATCCGAATCTTTGCAAATTCAGACAAATTATGAGTGAAACACCTGAATCAACAAATGAACCAGTTAGAAGTGCCTGTAAGAAACACAAAGTCACTATGTGTAACAAATACACATTGGAAAGGAACTTTGTGATGTTCACTCCCCCAGGTATTTCATTCAATCATCGAATAACACAAGGTTAAACTATGAAAGTTTTATCAGAAAAAGGAATTTCTTGTGTGCTCATGCTTGTGTTTGAAAGAACAGTTAAACACAGACTCGATTTTGCATGATCGAAGTGCGAAGATGGGGCAGACTTCCTTCCTTTTTCTATATCCATATTTTCCAAATGAAAACCAGATAGATTATATGTTGCGTCCCCTTGAAATATGAAACATCTTCTTTTTGAGAAAAAAGATGAGTAGCTGGTGGGGTTTTTACCAAGAGTTGGCATGGGCTAGTTGCCTGTTTCAATGATGTTCACCAAAGAATTGTGAAACACCAGCAATGTAGTTGCCCGACTCAGAAAAACTTGGTGCAGAGTTTGATATTCTTTTACTCTGTTCTCTCACCCTCTTTCTTTTAAACATTAAGCTCGCTTCTAACCAAACTCTCATTTCCATTTTACCTCATCACACCCACACTCGTATATTGACTCCTCACTCTTCGATGACTCAAGGATTAACTTCTTGTGTAGGAAACACTGGTTAACGTGAATCGATATAAGTTATGTTAAGCTCATACAATGAACCCATGTAATCCTAAAAGCACAATGTTGCTCAACTTGGTTTAACTTTGCAGTAAAAGCACAAAATATGAAATACAAGTCAGCTCGTATATTGAATAAATGAAATGAATACAAGAAACTTGTTTGAAAATTTGACATTGTATGAAAAAGATCAAAATCTGAAATGATTTATCAACTAAAGCTTAGGTCAGCAAAAATTGGATATTGTCTATACGAATCAAAATATAGACACTCTTGAAAGAAATGTTTTGAAATGAAATCAACGCTCAAAATTTGAATATCAGGCGGGGTGTATCACCATCGAAAAATTTTGTTCAATTTGAGACATGGTGATAACATATCAACAAAAAGTTAAACCGGTGTGTGTGAATACTTGAAAGTACCTGGAAAAGATAATACGCAAGTATGTATCTTTGGAAACACATGGTTTATAAAAACTAGAACTCGTGAAAAATGAAAACATTTAAAATCACACTTCTAAATTCATGAAATCTTTTAAGGATCAGAAGTGGTTTGACCATTTAAGAATATGTTTTCCATATCTGAAACTTGTCCTTTTTCAGACACGTATGAGATTAAGATTAGAAATAAACCTTTTGCTCAGTCTTAAATCTCATCAAGTCAGGTCTAAGTCATATTAAGATATGATCATGTAAACTTTCTCTCAATTCTGCAAAAATCATAAGTCGTCAAAGTACAAAGATTTATTCACAACTTTATTGAAAAGTAAAGACATAAAGCAATAAAATGTTTAACGTACGAGTTATGATCAGATGTAATCAGAAGTCATATTCCATACTCCTTATCTCTTACTCCCCCTGAAATAATACATCAGAAAATTTATCAGTGATAAACATATGCAAAATTTATGAACTCCCCCTCAAATGTATGTAGATAAACTTTTCTTGTATTATCTCACACTCCCCCTGAGATCATGAACAAACTTAAGTGCAGATATCTTTCCAAATAAAAATAAAGAAATGAAGAAAAATAAAATAGAAAAACTTTAATAGGTAATCACAGATTAAGTCTTAAGATTTAGCATACCAAGTTTTGAAACGAGAAAATTAAATCTCTTTTCATCTAGAGGCTTGGTAAATAAATTAGCAAGTTGGTAATCTGTGTTTACAAAATATAGTTCGATTGTACCTTTTTCTACATTATCTTTAATAAAGTGATATCGGACGTCAATGTGTTTGGTCTTGATATGTTGAACAGGATTCACAAATATGGCAATTGCGCTATTCGAATCACATTAAATCGGGATCTTGTTGTATGTGAAGCCATAATCTCGGAGTTGTGTTCTCATCCACAACACTTGAGAACAACAGCTCGCCGTAGCGACGTACTCTGCCTCAGTTGTTGATGTGGATATACAAAGTTGTTTCTTTGAACCCAACTCACAAGTTTATCGCCCAGAAAGTGTATATGCCCCGATGTACTTTTCCTGTCGAGCATACATCCTGCATGGTCTGCATCTGAATATGTTGTCAGTTCAAAACCTGAATCCTTAGGATACCACAGACCAAGAACTGTAGACAAATGGGATTCTTTTGGAGAAGCCTGATATCTAGCACATAGACATGTAGGGAACATTATATCTGGCCTACTAGTAGTTAAATAGATTAAAAAACCAATCAACCCTCCGTAGGTTCTAACATCGATAACTTTTCCCGAAGGATAAGTGCCAATTTTAGTTCCTGGTGCCATCGGGGTTCCAATAGTTATACAATTTTCCATTTTGAATTTTCTAAGAATATCGAAAATGTACTTTAATTGATTAATAAAAATCCCCGTAGAAAATTGTTTGACTTGTAATCCGAGACAGAAATTCATCTCTCCCATCATACTCATCTGAAATCTTGACACCATGAGGTTTGAAAAATTCTTACAGTATTTTGGATTTGTTGAGCCAAATATGATGTCATCCACATATATCTGAATTAAAATGAGATCGTCTTTTTCCTTTTTGATAAACAAAGTAGAATTTATCTTACCTTTCGAGAAGCCATACTTGACTAGGAAATTAGATAATACTTCATACCAGGCTCGAGGGGCTTGCTTCAGACCTTAAAGAGCTTTGTCCAAAATGTAAACATGATTCGGTTTTTCTGGATTGACAAAACCTTCATGCTGAGAGACATAGACTTCCTCCTTTAAGATGTCATTGAGAAAGGTAGTCTTCACGTCCATTTGGTAGACGGTGAAGTTTTTGTGAGCGACATATGCAAGAAACATCCGTATATCTTCGATGCGTGCCACTGGAGCATATGTCTCGTCATAGTCAATACCTTCCTCTTGCCTATACCCTTTAGCCAGTAGTCATGCTTTATTTCTGATTACGATACGATCTTCGTCTTTCTTATTCTTGAATACCCATTTTGTGTTGATTATAGTTTTTTCTTCAGGCATAGGCACTAGTCTCCAGACTTTTAATGCTTCGAACTGATCCAGCTCTTCTTGCATTGAAGTTACCCAATCTGAGTTGGCTAGAGCTTTAGATACACGTGTTGGCTCTACCTTGCTCAGGAATGAGTCATGCATATACATATTTAATGTAGCAGACCTAGTTTGCACCGGTTTGGATGGATCTCCAATGATTTGGCCTATCGAGTGCTCTTTGATCCACTTATGTTCATGAGGGAGTGGATTTGATGTAGATTGATCATGATTTTCATCTAAGTATCCACTTTCAAATTCTTCTTGTTCAGGGAGGGGTTCAGTTGAAGTATTTGGTGCAGAAGTTTCAGTTGGTACACCATTATTTGGCTGTTGAGTAGTCGTTATTGTTGGATCAGTAATTGTATTCAAGATTAAATTAAATTAGGGGTCTAGTTTGTAATAGTGTTTAATACATTAAGGGGTATTTTAGCTAAAAGTTAATATTAATTAGGTCATGTTGACCTACGTATATAAGGGTTTTATTTTCTAGTTTTAGGTTAACAATAAGGTGTAGAACAGAACAGAACAGAAGGAGGGCGCGTATTCTCTGTATTCTACACACGAGGTATCTTTATACACCAAGAACACACACACGTATCTATCTGATTAATCAAGAGATCTGTGGTATGTTGATTTGATCTATTCATCTCTTGTTCTTTATTGTGTTGTGATTATTAATCAACTATAATATGGGTTTAACAAGTGGTATCAAAGCCAAAGAATCAAGTTTTTGGATTAAAAACAGTGTTTTAGGAAAACTTACCGTGTGAAAATCGATTTCATGATTTAATGTGTTTTTATGCTTAAAATCTATTTGATTATGTGTGTTTTATGTTATTGAACATCATCTGATTGCCTAATTACACTTAAAATAACAAATTGATTGGCTTTTGATGATCTTTGAGAATTTTGGTCTTTATATTGTCGAGTACTGTTCCATTCAAATTTTGTGATCAAAAGTTGTTCTTAGTCATTGATTTTGATTGGGGTTCGTTCATAGTATGTTTGTGAATGATTTGTGTGAACTTTACATTGTGTATCAACCGTTTGAAGTGTTCTATGGATTGAAAATCGAGTAGAGAGTCGAACAGTTGAAGAACACGCCAAATTTCCAGTTTGCGCCTGATTCAAGGGGTCTTTTGCGTCAGTCCCTCTTAGCGCAAACTGTATTTTGCGCAAAGTCCTCTTCGGTCGAAGGAGACTCCGGTCAAAACTCGACACCGATCGCAGCTCACACACCGGTCGCACACCCACACACCGGTCGGCCTCAAGACCCTAGTTTTCACCATCTGTTCTTCGCGCAAACCTGTCTTTGCGCCATCTTCTCCTCGAGCATATCTGAGTTTTGCGCTATCTTCTCTTAGCGCAAATTAGTCTTTTACACCAGATCCTTAGCTCAAGTTGATTTTTTCCCCAACTCCTTTTAGCGCAAATCTTCGTTTGCGCCAGGTTCACTTAGCGCATTTTTTGCGCTACTGTCCTTTAGCGCATAACTAGATTTCGCGCCAGCTTTGCTTAGCGCAAACTGTCTTTTGTGCTACTTTTTCTAGCGCATTCTGTGATTTACGCCAGATTTTCTCAGTTTCATTTTTCAGTATTATTCTGTATTCATTTGATTATTTTTGGAAATTTATTTTTCTGAAAATTTTTTAGTGTAGTTTTTATCCAATTCTTGATTCAAAAGATCTTATTAGTTGATTCTCTTGGTACAGATTAGTTTGCTTAATAATCATACAGCTAAAGATGTCGAACCAACTTCTCTCAATGGGTTCTCAGTCCAAACCTTCTGTTATCTTGGCAAATGAGTATCGTCAGTGGAAGAAAAGAATGATTCAGTTTTTGAATCACAAAAGCAGAGATTACATGGAATCAATCACTTCTGGTCCAGTAAATCCAATGATCAGAGTACCTGGTCAAGTTGCAACTAAAACCTCTCTAGAAATCCCTGACAGATTTGTTCCTAAACCGTATGAGTACTTCACAGAAAAGGAGAAAGATATGTACAAGATAGATGAAGAGGCTCTCATTTACCTAACGATGGGCATCCGAAATGACATCTACAATCGGGTAGACAGTCGAAATTCAGCTAAGGAAGTCTGGGATGAACTAGCAAGACAATTTGAGGGAAGTGAAGCTTCAATTCAGGCCAAGCAGAATCTGTGCATCAATGCCTATGAGGGATTTCATGCAAGGGAAGGAGAGACACTGGTTGATACCTACAACAGATACAACATCATTCTGAATGACCTAAGGAGGAACAATATCTCTAAATCTGCTTCTGAGATAAACTATAAGTTCATCAAGAACTTGAACCCTGAATGGAAGAACTTTGCCATCAATCTTCAGATGTCAAAGAACATGTCTCTAGAGAACGTAACTGATATTTTTTCTACTCTTTCTCAGCATGAAGAAGAGGTGACAACTATCAACAATGAGTCCAAGAATCTGAAGGACTCTGTGGCTCTCATAGCTGGCAAAGGAAAAAGTTCAAGTTTTGATCCTGTATCTGCTGCAAGGTCAAAGAAGAAAGTGTCTAAAGCTTTTGTTACGGAGGTTACTGAGTCCGATTCTGCTTCAAGTGATGAAGAACTGGAGATTGATTCTGATGACGATATACAGAAGTTCTCTGAGAACTTGGCCATGATAACTCCTAAATTCAAGAAGAGCTTTGGCAAGAAGAAGTACTATTCAAAGCCAAAGTACGAAGGGTACAAGAAAGAGAAATCTGAAATGAGATACAAGCCAAGGTATGGAAGGAGAGAGGAAAGATGAGAATAGAGGAGAGATGAAAGGAAGGAAGATAGAAGAGAAGAAAAGAGAGAGGAGAAGAAAGAAGAGAGAGAGGATGAACCGGGCAGATGCTATAACTATGGCAAATTTGCACACTTCTTCAGAGATTGTAAGTTCAAGAAAGTCAAGAACTCAGAATACTATGCAAGGAAGTCACTCATTGCTAAGAAAGCGGAAGAGGGAAAGGTGCTTATGGCTGAAGAGGAAAACTGGTTGTTCCAATGTTCTGATGAAGAGGAGCAGGCGCACTTCAACCAAGTCTCTTACATATCCAAGCTTGATGGTGATGATGAAGCTTCTGAGGCTCATTCCTAAGATGACAACTCTGAGGTAAATTCTGAAATTATTGAATCTCTGATGGTACAAATACACAATATGAAAGATGAATTTGCTTTGTTGAAAGGTAAACTTAGCTCCGCACATCAAACTGTCTTGAGTTTTCGTGATGAAAACGCTTTGCTAAAAGTTGTTGTGGAAGAAAAGGAAAAAGAGAAACAAAGTTTAAAAGTTGAAAAAGAATCTTTAAAAGGAAAAATATCTAGTTTAGAAAAGGATATTGTAAATCTCAATGCTGAAAAAGGTGAGTTCAAAATCAAATTCGAAGTATGTTTTCAAGAAAGAAATGAAGCTTACACCAAGATTAAGCAATTGGAGGATATTAACATGAAACGAGGTTAGACTGAGCAGACCTTAAATCTGTTGACCAATAAACTCCAAGATGAAAGGTTTTATAAACTTAAACCAGGTTTGGGTTTGCCAATTAACGATGTTTTGAAAAAGGCACCGGAGCACTTGTATTATTTTGATAAACTTGGCTCCACAGTCTGACCCATTCCAAACATTCGTGCAACTTTTGTTGAAGCAAGTACTTCTAACCTTTTACAGAGACCAAAGGTAAAGAAGAAATGGGAGAAAACAGGTCTTGTGACACTTATTCTCAAAATTCTTTTAAAATAGTTGGTTTTAAATATAGTGATTTGAACAGAAGCTATGAGACTCGAAAGATCGAATTTGCTGAGTTTGAATCACTGTTTACCACATTTTCAAAAGAATCAGTCAGCAATAACACGGTTCCACCTGAGACTGAATGCAAATATGATGAGTATGAATCGGATGTCGATCCATCAAATATACCATCAGTCTCATATCCCATTGCTCCTAAACCTTTACTTGTTGAATAGGTTGAAGAAGAAACTGTCATCACGAATGTATCTTGTTTTAAAAATGACAAAATGGAGTTTATTGAGAACATGACTGAAGAAATGTTTTCTGAAATAATGAATGCTTCAGACTCTGATCCTGTTTCTACTGCAAAAGAGTAAAATTCTATGAGTGATCATACATCTGAATTGATGAAACAAATTGATACGTTGCAATAGTCTCTTGAAGAGATTCAAGATGAAAACTTTGATCTCAAATTTAAACTTGAAAAATCTTTGAAAGATAATCAAGAGCTTTGCACAGAGATTAATGATTTGAAAATTACCTTGTTTAAGAATGTTTCAAATGATAAATAGATGTTTAATGATCCAAGCTGGAAGGTAAGAACTAATCCAGAATTTGATGATCCTGCAAATCCTTCTGTCATTTACTCTGATTGTCCTGAATATCCACCTAGTATTTTTGAAAAGGGTGAAACTTCAAGTATCTCAAGAAAAGAATCACCTTCTAAGAAAGAGACTAACAAGATTCCTGTTTCTGTTTCAGATATAAAAGGAAATGGAATTGGGAGGAGTAAGAAGAATAAAGATGATAGTTTGAATAAAAATGATAGTTTGAATTTTAGTGAAACTTCTGTTGCAAACAGTTGTACTACAGACAGTGATGTTTTGAAAAGTAATTCTTTTGATGGACATGAATGTTAGATTTGTTCCGATAAATCTAAATTTATGCCTTTTGCTTAAAAGAATTTATATTGCAAACACTTTTGGGATAATTATTTCTAATACTACTCCACTCCTAAGTCCAAAAAGAGTAAAAGAAAAGCTAAACTTAATCTTAATTCCAATTTTTCCACACAACCCAAAGTGTTTCGTGCTAAGGTTACTAATCCAAGATCTAAAAAGAATTTTCAGGAATTAAATGTTAAAATGGTTTGGAAATGGGTTCCAAAACCCCGATATGAATGGAGAGTGAAAGTTAAACCTGCTGATATTCCTGAATTGCTTGAACCTAACAGCGAAGGACCCATTTTGATATCGGTACCTAAGAAAAGCTAATTGTTTCTTGTGCAGGTCTGTCGAGTGTGGGTGATAGATTCCGACTGTTCACGCCACATGACAGGATTCAAGCACCTCCTACATAACTATGTGGAGGAGCCTGCTGGAGCAGTTAGGTTCGCAAATTCAGAAGTAGAAGGACATGTTAGAGGATATAGAATGTTTGATAATGGAGTTGCGAAGATAAGAGGGTGCTATATGTTGAAGGTCTTGATCATAATCTGTTTAGCACAAGTCACTTATGTGACATGAAATACCAAGTTCGCTTCACAACATCTCATTGCTATCTAGAGGACTAGATGGTTACGAAATCTTCAGAGCTAAACGCCATGGCAATCTATATTATGTAGATTTTCCTACACTGTCCGCGACACGTCCCGTATGCCTATTAGCCAAAGCATCTAAAGCACAATCGTGGACGTGGCATCGACGCTTGTCTCATCAGAATTTCAGATCAATAACCAAGCTATAGAGACAAGGTCTGGTCAAAGGTCTACCAGAAATGAGGATTGAAAAAGACTCACTATGTTCTGCATGTGAGTTGGGAAAAATGAAGCGAAGCTCATTCAAGTCCAAAATTGAATCATCGACCTCATCTGCACTGGAACTTATTCATATGGACCTTTGTGGCCCAATGCGAACAACATCTATCAACGGCAAGAAATACGTCTTAGTAATGATAGATGACTATTCAAGGTATACATGGCTCGAGTTTCTTCGCAACAAGTCAGATGCGCCAGAGTTGATTATCGCCTTTATTAAGCACATTCATGTTTGTCTTCAATTGCCAGTCCGAACTCTTCACAGTGACAACGGCACGGAGTTCAAGAATGACACCTTGTAGAGTTATCTTATCTCTGTGGGAATTTCACATAACTTCTCCGCAGCCTACACTCCACAGCAGAATGGCAATGTTGAATGGAAGAACCGTACTCTTGTTGAAGCTGCTCGTACTATTCTTGCATATTCTGATCTAACCATGTATTTTTAATTTTTAGGCTGAGGCAGTCGCGACAGCTTGCTTCACTCAGAATCGTACCATTGTGGTCAAACGCTTTGATAAAACAGCATATGAGTTGATCAACAATCATAAACCTAATATCAAATTCCTTCGTGTTTTCGGTTGCAGGTGTTACATTCTACGAGAGCGTCAAGGTTTATCAAAATTTGATAAGAAAGTGGATGAAGGATATCTCGTTGGATACTCCCTGACATCCAAAGCTTATCGAATATACATTATTCGAAACAAGACGATTGTAGAAAGCATTAATGTATCTTTTGATGCGAATTCTACTCGAACTTCTGGACACAACTGTTCAGAACTCGGACTAAAAAAAAAGCTTCTATTCACTCCAGAATAGAACCAGCGTATAAAGCATCTACTTCTTCTATAACCAACTCTATCTCATCTGAGTTAGATTTGTTGTTTATTGATGCCTTCGATGATATTTGTGCTGACTTTGACATGGGCATATCAACATCAACACCAAGCTCAGAGGTCCCGACTCTTTCTGTAGACATGTCTGGACCGTCCGAAGAAGTCACTAAAACTGCATCTCCACCAGGTACAATTAAACCGTTAGTTTCTGACTCTACTAATACTGAATCTGTCTCTGCAGATATTCCTTCTGGAAATGAAGTCACAAGTACTTTAGCTGCCATTCCAGAAGCTTCAGTATCAGAAACACCTGTACAAGATGTTCTAAGCACATATGTGGATCTACTTTCCGTGCATGATGAGTACAATGCATCAAATATGCAACAAATAGTTGAATCCTTACCAAGCAAACATCGTTGGACTAAGGATCATCCCCTGCATAACGTGATAGGTGACGTACAACCTGGTGTCACGACACGGTCTGCGTCAGCTTATTTATGCATGTTTTCAAGCTTCCTTAGTTCCCTAGAACCAAAGAAAGCATCAGAAGCTCTACGTGATCCCTTCTGGATTTCTGCTATGCAAGACAAGCTTCTGTAATTTGAACGGAACAAGGTATGGCGCTTGATCCCACTACCTAAAGGTAAAAATGTCATTGGAACTAAGTAGGTTTTCAGAAACAAGAAAGATGAGGCTGGAGTAGTTGTGAGAAACAAAGCTCGATTGGTTGCAAAAGGGAACTGTCAACAAGAGGGTATTGACTATGACGAAACCTTTGCCCCTGTAGCAAGGATCGAAGCCATCAGAATCTTCTTAGCATATGCAGCGCAAAAAAACTTTACAGTCTATCAAATGGACGTAAAGTCAGCCTTCCTAAATGGCGTTCTGCATGAGGAGGTCTATGTGGTATAACCTGAAGGTTTCATTGATCCTCATTACCCTGATCATGTCTACGTGCTAGACAAAGCACTGTATGGTCTTAAACAAGCACCAAGAGCCTGGTATGAAACTCTAACAAAATTTCTCCTAGCTTCTGGCATCAAGAAAGGTACGCTTGACACCACCTTATTTCTCAAAAGGCAAGGTGAGGACTTGATTCTCATTCAGATTTATGTTGACGACATAATACTTGGGACGACAAATCAGAAATTTTGCAAAAACTTTTCTAAAATCATGGAAACAAAATTTGAAATGTCGATGATGGGTGAATTAAATTTCTTTCTTGGTTTACAAGTAAAGCAATTACCCGAAGGCATTTTCATTAATCAAGCCAAATACATAAAAGACATGTTAAGAAAGTTCAATATGTCAGATAGTTTGTGGCCCAAGATTTACTAGCATAAACATACACAGATTTATACAAAACACTTTTGTTTATTAATCACAAATATTACATCAATCCATATCCCTATTTGTAATAAACGTTTCAATACAAAGTGTTTGTGTGTGTACTCAATGTGTGCAACTGTGTGTTCTTACTCTCTCTCAAACACCACCAAGATTACACTTTCACTTTCACACACTTACTTACACGTCTACTAAGAAACAACACAAAGACTTGCTTATATATAGGTCAACATGACCAAGCAAGGTCAAACCTTCTAAGCACATTTACAACTCACACAAAAACACTAATTATAACAATGACCCTCATTTAATCTTGAATACAATTTCAGTCTAACATAGTTTAGTCATGAAAACACCAATGGCTACTGGTACACTTTTAGATGCAGATCCCTCTAGTAAACCTGCAGATCAAAAGGTGTATCATAGTATGATTGGTTATTTACTTTATCTGAGTTCCAGTCGCCCAGATATAATGTTTGCCACATGTTTTTGTGCGAGATATCAATCTAATCCTAAAGAGTCGCACTTTAATGCTGTTAAGCGAATCCTTAGATATCTCAAAGGCATTCCTAATATAGGCCTTTGATATCCAAAGGATTCTCGTTTTGATCTAACTGCCTTTACAGATGCTGACCATACAGGATGTAAGCTAGATCGGAAAAGCACCTCTGGATCATGTCAATTTATAGGTGAAAAACTTGTAAGTTGGACCTCAAAGAAACAAAACTGTGTTTCAACATCCACTGCTGAGGCAGAATATGTAGCTGCTGTTCACAAGTCCTTTGGATGAAGACACAGTTAAGGGACTTTGTGTACAACTACAAGCGCGTTCCTATTATTGTGATTCCAATAGCGCAATTGTCATAATCGTTAACCCGGTTCAGCATTCAAAGACCAAGCATATAGATGTACACTATCACTTCATCAAAGATCATGTAGAAAAAGGTGATATTGAAATGCACTTTGTTCAAACTAATTTCTAGTTAGCTGACCTTTTCACCAAGCCATTGGATGAAAAGAGGTTTCATTTTCTAATCAGCAAACTTGGAATGTTGAACATGTCTTCTTAGACCTTACTCATGATTCGAGGGGGAGTATTAAGAATCTTAATCTTGTGTTTTATATATTTATTCTCCAACTGTTGCTAACGATAGAGGAATCGTTTTCACAAATGATGACCATGATTTCTTTTATGTGCAGGATAGTTCAAGTGACAAAGGCTTCTAATCACATCTGATTATAACACACACTTCAGTGCTTTCTTTGCTATTTATTGTTTTAAAAAAATTATTATAAAGTTGAGGGGGAGCTTAATTGACAAACACCTTTAGTTTGAGGGGGAGAATTGAATTGTCAAACACCTTATGTTTTTGACTTCTCCAAAATTTTATTCTTCATGTTTATTTGTATTCCTTTGTGCTTACATGTACAAAAGGCTGTTGAACAACACGTTCTTTTAGGAAAATACATGGGATTCAGTGTGAAATATTAACAGAACTTCCATGGATTCACGATAACCAGTGTTTCCTACCCAGGAAGTATTCCCTGAATGACTGAGGGGAGAGGGTCAAAATATTTGAGTGTAGGTGTGTGAAGTGGTAAAATGGAAAAAAGAGATTGGTCAGACACTGCACCAAACGTCTTTCTGAGTCGGGCAACAACATTATCTGTTGTTTCACATTTCTTCATGAACATCATTGAAAAAAGGCACCTAGACCATGCCAACTCTTGCATACAACCCCACCAGCTACTCATTTTTTTTCTCAAAAAGAGAATGTTTCACATTTTTTGGGGACGCAACACATACGCTATTGGTTCTTCATTTGGAAGATACTAATATTGAAAAAGAAGGAAAGTTGCCACACCTTCAACCTTTTCTCATGCACATTGAGTCTTTGTATAATTTGTTGTTGCCTCAACAAGTTTACACTCTTTGAGCCTATATTGAAAAGAAATCATCGGGGCTTAATTTTTTCATACACATGCACGAGCACACAGAAATTTGTTTTCTGTCAGAACGTTCATAGATAACCATGTGTTATTCGGTGATTGAATGGAAGTCCTGGGGAGCCAACATCAAAACCAGCTCCTTATATAGTAACTTTGTGTTGCTCAGTGACTGTGTGTTACTGACAGGCTTTCCAAACTGAGTCATTTGTTGATTAAGGGTTACCACTTTTTACTTATTTTAATATGCAAAGATTGAAATAATCATTCTCTGTATCTGGGGAGACTGCTCTTATTTCCACACAGGGATCTATACATGAAGACTGCGCTTAATTGATGACTTGGGGGAGAAAATTCCTACTTTATTTTGCTATGTTTTGATGATGCTGATTCTCACCACTCATCAAAAAGGGGGAGAATACAAAGAGAATGACTATACAAGAATTTTTGACTCCTGAAGAACTCAAAGATATCAAAGTGTCTGAACTTATTTGAATTATCAAAAGTCTGACTGAAGATGATCGTCAGAAGGACACTTCATTTAATGATAGAGGAAGGTGAAGATTGTGTAAAGCTACAAGCTTTGAAGTTGTCAACATCATATCAAATACAGTTTTCAAGAGAAGTGATGACCCGAAGACAATTGCCAAATTTTTTTTAATCTTGAATCCAAAGGGGGATATTGTTGGATCAGTAATTGTATTCAAGATTAAATTAAATTAGGGGTCTAGTTTGTAATAGTGTTTAATACCTTAAGGGGTATTTTAGCTAATAGTTAATATTAATTAGGTCATGTTGACCTACGTATATAAGGGTTTTATTTTATAGTTTTAGCTCAACAATAAGGTGTAGAACAGAACAGAAGGAGGCCACGTATTCTCTGTATTCTACACACGAGGTATCTGTATACACCAAGAACACACACACGTATCTATCTGATTAATCAACAAATCTGTGGTATGTTGATTTGATGTATTCATCTCTTGTTCTTTATTCTGTTGTGATTATTAATCAACTATAATCTGGATTTAACAGTTATAGTGCAACCAACTGAGTCAACAACTTTTGTCTCGACAGTTTCATGTACAACTTCAACTGAAGGAGTAGTTGTTTGAATCAGAGTTTCTTACTGAACCGGGGGAACTAATTTAGTAGATACATCTGAAGTGATTGTATGATGACTGGTTGACTCTTCAGGTCTGTCAATCACAACAGATTTAGGCAATTTAGAACTAAGAAACTCATCATAAAAGAATTCAAAAAATTAATATAATTCTGATAAATGAGATGTAGAAGTAGATGGTTTATCAGAATTAGGTGCATTAACCACAGGTTCTGGATTGATTTGTCCAGAAGCTAGCACTTCTGTAATAACGGGTTCTGAACCGTTTTGTTCAGAAGCCATCTCTTCGTCGAATGTAACGTTTACGCTTTCAACCACGATCTTTGACTTCATTAAATATACTCTATAAGTGGCAGACGTTTGAGAGTATCTGATGAAAATGCCTTCGTCAGCCTTTGGACTGAACTTGTTCGAGTTCTCTTTATCGTTCAGAACAAAGCACCTACATCCAAAAATATGAAAATGTTTAATGCTAGGTGTACGGTTATTTATTAAAGCATATGGTGTTTTACCAAACCGACAATAGATTATGGATCGATTCTGCGTGTAGCAAGCAGTAGATACAACTTCAGCCCATAGAAATATAGGTAGATCCGATTGTCTTAACATAGTTTGATCGGCCTCGACAAGTTTTCTATTACATCTCTCTACAATTCCGTTCTATTCAGGCGTTCTAGCAGCAGAAAAAAGATGTGTTATCCCGACGGTTTCGAGAAAATCTTCAACAATCCTGTTCTTGAATTATGTGTCGTTGTCTGTTCGAAGAAGCTTGACTGTCTTTTGCAATTTACTTAGGTAGTCTTTAAGAATGTGATGATGAATTCCGGTGTCTCATCTTTTGTTCTCAGAAATTTGACCCAAGTATATCGCGAGTAATCGTCCACAATTACTAGAACATATTTCTTGCCATTTATGCTCTGAGTTCGCATCGGACGACAGAGATCCATATGCAACAATTCAAGTGGAGAACTTGTACTAGGTTCAGGCTTTCTCTTATGAGCAACTCTCTTCATCTTGTCCTTCTCACATGCTACGCATAGATGTTCTTTCTCGTATTTAATCTCAGGAAGTCCTTTGACTAATTTTTCCGTGACCAGTTTGTTGATGTAACAAAAATTCAGGTGAGAAAGCCTTCGATGTCGTAACCAACTCTGTTGCAGCGAGGGTTTTGACGGTAGACACACCTCATTGTCAGTCTGTACTTTTGACAGATTAATCGTGTAGAGGTTATACTTTCTCGTGCTGACCAAAAGTTCCTTACCGTCTTTAGTATCCACAGAACACCTCTTGGCGTTGAAATTTACCTCTAGATCTTTGTCACAGAACTGTCCAATGCTAAACAGGTTATGTCGTAAACCTTGAACATAGCTCAACTTCGTAATCGTCACGTTATCTTGAATCATGTCACCATAGCCCAAAATTGGTGAAAACTGGTCGTTCCTGAAATGTACTTTCCCGTAGTATTTCTCTGTATAATTAGACAATAAATCTTTCAGCCCGGTCATATGCTTTGAGCACAGAATCCAAGTACCACATATGACGGGTCTGCACAGGAGAAATCAGGGAACAACAACTTTTGGTACACATTTAAATCTAGGTCCTATCGGATTAGCGCAAGATTTTGGCACCCATATAAATTTGAGTCCTCTTTTATTTTGAAAAACACGAGAAGCTTTAGAATTATAAACATGATAAGAACCAAACCAATCATCAGAATATTGGCGAGAAACAAAATCACTCCGTCTATATTTAGAAAACTTAGTAGAAGACTGAGATAATTGGAGTAATTGCTTTATAATATATTTCTTGTAAGGAATTACAAGTTTTTGTTTATTTGAAGCAACAATACCAATTACATCAGAGATACTATCAGTATTTCTATTACAAACTATATCAGGACATGATTCTACTTTCTCAAAAACTTTCTGTTTTGGTTGCCACTCAGTTCGTTCTTCAGACCTTTTCTTTTTCAACTCTGAAACAAAAGATTTAGATTTGTTAGGAAAATCAGAGTTTTGAGTTTGTCTTTTCTTAAGCTTACTAGTGTTGGTCCGTTTCTGTGAGTGTCGTTTCTTTTGCTTCTTACCTTTTTCATAATATGCAGTACATACAGAAACTGATTCATCTACTTTGGTTGATTCACCTACCTCATACACACTAGGTAAAGCTTCATAGTTAATGATAATAGTAGAATGATCTGGAAGTTTAGCATTAGAGTCAAACATATCAATATTTTCATCAACACACCCCATCATCAGAATTTAGAAAATCATTTGCAGACGCAAATAAGTCATCAAAATCATCTTTAGAATTATGAGATGCCTTGGAAGAATTTGAACACTCTATAGATTCAAATTTAAGAAAAGTGTTCTTCAATACAGTGGAAAACACAATTTGTTCAATGTCAACCAAAATTCTTGCATCAGTTAAAACATTTTCAAGATCAATAATTTTGCTTTCTAAAACAAGTGGAGGAACATAATTTTTTGCTTTAATCGGTTTTGCCTCCAACTCTGTAGTAAAATAGTTGTTAAAATAATCATTTGAAAGGAACTTTGGTTGTTTGAGAGGTAATTATCATTCAGCTTTTGATAGAAGAATGGTAGTTGCATTTTAGTTGTATTCTTTCTGTTCTCATCTTCTTTGGCCTCTACATCATCAGAAGATTTGGTAAAAAACTTGGGATTCAAATAAGGATGTTTGTTAGCCGCTTGTAGAAAATCAAAATTATACAAAGTTGGTTGTTTTCTGATTGCTTTCTTCAAATATTGTGGGTTATCGTAACCGAGATCCCACTTTTCTTTAAATCCATGTCCTCTTTGGTGTGTTTAGAAAGATGGTTTGATCTGTTAGTCCTCTAGCATACAGTTTGGCTTCCAAACCATTTACCTTTTTCTCTAAACTCTTGTTTTCAACCTGCAATTTATGAGCTTTTAGAACACATTCTTTTTTCTCAATATCAGACTTAGAAAGTTTAGAAACAATTTCATAAATCTTATTTTCAAAACAATCTTTTTGAAGATTAAAATCAGAGGCAAATTTGGTTAGAGAGTCAATTAGACTTTTGTTCCCAACAGGTTGCTTGTTGAGATAAAAAATAGTTTGACGTTTCTTCGCAACTCTGCTCTTTTCCTTTTTCAATTTATCTTGAAGGTCATGAAGTTCGATCATCATGGCTTCCATTTTATTTACAAAACCAGTTTCAGAAAAGTTTAGTACCTCATTAGATGTGTCTTCATATGTCTCATCATATTTCACCTCCTTTCCCATCAAACACGTGTGTGTTGTTTCTTCCTTTTCGTCCTCATCGGAGTGGTCAAGCCAAAACTCATCTTCAGACATTAATGCTTTTCCTGCTTCCTTCGGTTTGGCCAAAAGCATCTTCTGCTTTTAGTAATCTGAGTTTCTGACTGTAGGCTTCCGATAACCCTTGGCAAAATGACCCAACTTTCCGCAATTGTAGCACTTAACCATATCCTCAGTCTTCTTCTCACTTCCATAATCATTGACCTTCTTCTTCTTCTCTTCTAGCCTTCTGTCCCCAAACTTCTTCTCCTCAAATCTTCTTCCTTCTACTCTATCTCTATATTCATGATTCTTCGACCCTGACGAGTATCTTTGGGTGCTTGAACCCGACATCTTGTAGAACTTCTTTTGTAACGCTAGAGTCAATAGTAGCATCGTTTTTTTCAGATTTTACCTGTCATCAGAGTCAAAATCAGAATCAGCGGATTCATCAAAACTTGGAAGCACTATTTTCTTTTTCTTCTTCTTTTCCTTCTCTTTCTCCTTTCTTTTCTCAGCTACAACCAAAGGTATTGATTCAACTACTTTCTCATCTTTCTTCTTCCCTCCTCTTTTCTCTTCAACCTCCTCTTCATTTTGTCCCAATGTTTCATAAACTTCATGAAGTGGGATGTAAGTAAGGCCTTTCATTTGTTTCATTCTTCGAGTTGCTTCTTCAAATCAGGTTGAAGGATTATGAGGAATTTAACGTTGTTCTCTATTTGCTTCTTCTTGACTTTATTCTTTGCAAGCTGATTTAATAGAAGAACAAATGTCTTGTAAGTTCCTTCAAGGCTCTCATTCTCTTTAGCCTTGAATTCCTCATAGTTGTTTATGCAATTGGCAACCTTCATCTGGTTTTCGACCTTTGACCCCATCATCATCTTCTGAAGTTGATCCCACATCTTCTTTGCATTGGATTTGTAGTTGTCAATTTTAATGTAGATCTCATTGGGTATGCTCTGTAAGAGTAGAGATCTTGCCTGCTTATCTTCTTTGTATTTGTTCTTTTGTTCTTCAGTATACTAGGAAATTTCTTTCGGAACAATCTTTGTCTTTTGAACCCTGTCTATATTCCCATCTTCACTATAGGAAGATTCGTCATCAGGTATTTCCATTGTGAGAGGTACCATCGGGCCTTCCATGATTGACAACAAAATATTTTCTCCGGTAGAATGTCTGTCTACAAAGTCAAGGAACCTATCTTTCCATTGTTCATATTCCCCTTTGAATAGAACTGGAGGCTTTGCATTAGTACCGATTGAAAGTGCGTCATTGGAAGTCATCCTGTTTCAAAAATATACAATAAGAACTTGAAAATGATCGTTAGTCCAAGTGAAATCAAGATACAGAAAATATTGGAAAGAATTTTTAAGAAATGAAATTTCCTAAAATCTACCATGTATGGAATTCGCACGTCACTGTGAAATACAAAGAATTCTCATGCACAATTCGTATACAAGAACAAATAACCAAGAATTCGCACACTACACACACCAACCTTAGAATTCGTACACAAGACAATTTTAGAATTCGCATGCAACAGAATTCGCATGAAGTTTTATACGAGTTCTAGGAATTCGCATACAACTTTATGCGAGATATAGACATTGAAAAAATTGCATGAACAATTTGTATAACAAACACATACGAATTCTGAACTTTGAAAAAATTTAAAACTTTTTATGCGAGTTCTGAGGAATTCGTATAACACTCTGATGCGAATTATTAACTTCTCGCCTACAAGTATATGCGAATTATGTCCTTGTAAGGCTTTCACAAACATTTTCGTATCAAACACTTATGCGAATTCTAACTTTTCGCATATAGCCTCGTACGAAATCTGAGGAATCCTTATCACACACATATGCGAAATCTATGCAATTCACATAACACAGATATGCAAATTCTACACTCTAAGATGCGAGTTCTTGGTGCGAGTTCTTCAGGGCTATGCGAGTTCTTGAGATCTCAATGAAAATTCACTCTGATTTCTTCAAAAATCCATCACATCTTTGACTATTGATCTATAACTTCGACAATTTGACCACTAGTACATCTAGAATCGATTACAAACAAAGAATTTCAACAACGAACACTCAAATGTACAATTTGATCTAATAAAGTGCTTACGAACTCGTGAACCTTCGAATGATCAAAATTCCAAAACTAATGAAAATTATAGTGCAAAAATCCAATAAACCTATACAAGATTCATCTAAAACACTATTCGAACTCAATCTAATCAATTACAACCATATATTCTCACAAAAATTCTAAATTTGATCTAGGACTCAGAAAACACAGTGCGACGCCATTGCTTCATCGAATTCAACTTGAATCTGGCTCTGATACCAATTATTATGTCCCAAATTCAAGTTCAAATTGTAATTCAATCACAAACAAGATGACAAACAATTTAATCCATTAACCTGTTTCAATTCAATTTGAAATTATATTTCCAGATTCAAATCAAGCAATCTCACAATCTACAATTCAAGATTATGACAGTTAAGAACTAGAGAGAGAGTTGAGAAAGAAACGTATTAGTCATTGATCTAACAATTTTCATATAAATGTTTCTAGCTTCTAGATTTACAAGGCATCATGGTATTTATACCAAGATATTAAACTACATGCATAAACCTACAAACATTAAGATTGACTTTGCTAACTTTGACTTATCTAGACTTTGACATTGTTGACTTTTCTTGACTTAACTTTTCACACTAAATCTTGGATACAATAAAATACACTAACAATCTCCCCCTTTGTATTCAAGATTTAAAAAAAATTTGACACTAGTCTTCAGCGCTTTGATTCTTCAAATTTTATCTCTGACGACTTTGACCTTTGAAGCTCTTTCTGAAGTTGTTGAAGAATCTTGAAAAGTCTTTTGCATTTTGTATCTTTGGAAAGTCAACAAGTCTTCAACAATGCTTTGACTTTTCTTGACTTAACTTTTCACACTAAATCTTGGATACAATAAAATACACTAACACACTGAATTTACTGAAAACTAAACTCGCCAATCAACAGTGCAAAACAGGAACTGGCATGAATCGAGAATAGATTTAGAAATCAATTTTCTACCTATGAGCAATCAACAAGTCAGAGATTGATCGAATCAATTCCAATGAACCAATCAAGCTCTGATACCAAATGTTAGATCCTATTTAGACAAACAAAAGAAGAACTTCATATAAAAGAAGAGATAAGAGAGAAATTATAAACAATAATCATCATAAACTCATCTCATATGCTTGGATTGATAATCATTGGAGGGGAAATTATAGAGAATATCACACTAAGCATTTAAGTTGACTCTCATGAACACCTAGTATTTTGTGTGTAAAGTGTATTCTCTCCCAAAGTTTCTAAAAGGAAAAAGTGAGCCACGTACACCTTTAAATAGGGCCCATTTACAAGAAAAAGGCTCAAGCCCTTAAAATAATTACAAAGCCCATAAAATAATTCTCTATAAAACAATCAATCAAATTGGGGCTAATTTGAGCTAATAAAAATATTATACATGTTATAATTATGATTTTTGAAATTTAGTATTGAAACACTTCAAATTTTTTGATAAACTTCCAAAACAAGATGGAAAACTTAAAATAAACTTCAACTTTTTGAACAGAAAATAAAAAAAACTTAAATGTCTTGGCAAAATTGTCATGTAATTCATAAAATTTACTTTTTAAAAAATATCGGCCTTTTGTATAACTAGTCCTGGTCCCGTAACCAGGCCGGGTGGATCGAGCCTTGAATTTTCTTAAAAACCAAAACCGATTACGGACCATTGTGTCGCTCTTGGTCCCGATCCCAATCTATTATTCCCAGATTGTGCAAATCAATCAAGATGAACAATGATTTTTCAATCAAATCTCATATTCATTGATCTTTGAATATCACAGTTTACAATGTCTCTCTCTTCTTTCTCTCACTAGAATATGTAATAAGATTTCACAATAAGCACATGTTCTTAGTTATGCACTTTACAATTACAAAGACAAAGTTATTTATACCTAGATACAATACAAGAAGCACATAAACCAACTTGACATTGGTTGACTTTGACTTTCCCCTTGATGACTTTGACTTTGCATTTGAAGGCTTTGACTTTGGGCTTTTGACTTTCAATCTAAATGATCTTGGATCCAACATATTTGTGCACTAACAATCTCCCCCTTTGGATTCAAGATCATCTTCAAAAAGAAATTTGGCAAAAACAAGCAACCTCCCCTTTATAGATCTTTAACAATTTCAATCTCCCCCTTTAGCATGAACACATGAATCTTCTTCTTTGTAAAACAATCTCCCCTCTTTAAGAAATAACAATGATCATCTTCAAAGTCTTTCTTTCTTTGAAAACTCCTCAGATTTGCAGTATTCTCTCCCAACGTCTGTGAATGTCTTTTCAAGATCTATAACAATCTCCCCTAAGGTAATAAAAACCTCTTTCAGAGTTCATAAGCGAAATTATCTTCAGACTTAGCTCACTTTGCTTCAGCAAATAATCTTCAAACAAATTTTCAGCGAATTTTCAACAAACTTTCAACCAATTTTCTGAACTTTTGAACTTTCTTTTTCTTTATGAGCATTCTCCCCATATTTAGGAAAAATAAGCTTCAAACTGTCATCTGTTGGTCATTCCTTGCATCTCTCCCAAATTCCAAACAACGAACATTCTCAAAATCCAACATTTCTTGAAATTACTTCTCCCTCTTTTTGATGATGTAGAGCATAGAAATCATCAAAACTATCTTCAAGAAATGTCATTAACCTTTTTCTAAGCAATGATCTTTCCAAATGAGTATCTGAACCATCCGTCAATTCATAATATATTCATTCGTATCTTTTCAAATTCAGACAAATAAGATCGAAAACCTGAATCAACAAATGAATCACCTAAAATGCTTGTAAGTAGCACTAAGCCACTTTGTCCAATGGATGCACATTGGAAAGGAGATTTTTGATGTTTAGTCCTCCAGGGCTTCCATTCAATCATCGAAAAATCACAAAGAAATTTTCTATGAATGTTAAGACAAGAAAATATATTCCTTGTGTGTTAGTGCATAGTGTAGAATGAATGAATCTACTTAGGCTTTTCAAATAGGCTCAAAGTGTGTAAACCATTGAGACAACAATAGTAATACACAGACTCAATTGTGCATGATCGAAGTGCGAAGATGGGGCAACGTTCCTTGTTTTTCAATATCCACATCTTCCAAATGAATACGAGATAGATTATGTGTTGCGTCCCCAAGAAAAATTGATAACATCTCTTTGTTGAGAAATAAATGAGTAGCTGGTGGGGTTTAAAACAAGAGTTGGCATAGGCTAGTGACTGTTTCAATGAAGTTCATGAAAGAATTATGAAACAACAGTAATGTGGTTGCCCGACTCAGAAAAAGTTGTTGTAGAGTTTTGATAGTCTTTTAACTATGTTCTTACGCCCACTTTCTTTTAATCATTTAAGCTCACTTCTAACCAAACTCTCTTTTCATTTTATCGCATCACACACCCACACTCTGATATTGACCCCTCACCTCTCAATCACTTAAGGATAACTTCTTGGGTAGGAAACACTAGTTATCGTGAATCCATAGAAGTTCTTTTAAAATCTCACACAATTCCCTTGTATTTTGTCCTAAAAGCAAAAAGTTGCTCAATAGTTTAACTTTAACAGTTACAGCACAGTACATATGTCAGATGTAAGTATGCTCAATAAGATAATCATGAAGATTTGAACATTTTTAAACATGGAAGATTTTCTCAAAACAAAGAAATTGAATGACTGATGTGAAATCAATAGATATGTATTGAGAATCTGACAATGTATGAAAAGATCAAATATGAATTATTTATCATTACAAGCTTAGGTCATGAAAAAAAATTGGATGTTGTCTATACGTAACAAATATAGACAATCCTGAAAGAAACGCTTTGAATGTGTCAGGATCGAATTCTCAACAAGAATTAATTCTCAGAAACAATATCAAAGAAATTTGCGGAATAACACTTTGATATTTAATCAAACAGAAAATCAAAACAGAATATAATCAACAAATTGTAAACTTGTATTGAATGCTTTGAAGTTACAAGATTACACACTCAACCTCAATATTGATGAACAGGCTCACCAATACGAATTCTACTTCTCTAGAATTAGGATATATGTCTTGAGGTTGATTTTCTCTCTAAAAAGAATGAAAAACAAAAGTTATCTAACTATTATAAACAATACTATATATATATATTGAAGATAAAAGCTAATTACAATTAATAAAATATCTTCAGAATATCTTCCATCATTATCTCCAAGCTTTCCATAATCTTCAGTTTATCCAGCTGTCATCCTTTCCATACAGATCTCCATCTTATAAGCAGTATTAATCATAAGCAGCATTAATACTTTGAGCAGTATTAACTCTAGCAGTACTAACCATGCTCAGCAGCATTAATCTCTTCAAGCAGTACTAACTTTGAACTAGCAGTACTAATCTTGTTGAGCAACATTAACCATCAACTAGCAGCATTAATATCAGAAGTACTAACTAGAAGTATTAACTGTTTTCTTCTAGCAGCATTAACTACAACTAGCAACATTAACTACAGAAGTAGTAACCGTGTTGAATATTAACTTCAGAAGTATTAACCATGTTGAACTAGAAGTAGTAACCATGTTGAACTAGAAGTAGTAACCATGTTGAACTAGAAGTAGTAACCATCCTTGGCATATTTCAGACCCAACAATCTCCCCCTAACTTAACTTTTCAAAACTGAGAAGTTAAGTTCTTCAACATAAGGTCTTTATGATAATTTCAAAACTTTCTGCAATTACTAGTTCTTCTTGATTCAGTTTCTGTTGTTATCTTCTTTTCTGTTTCTGCTGTAGTTGCTGCTTTGTTTCAGCTTCTTCACTTATCTCCCCCTCAAAATAAGATTTCATATCAATACAAACTTTAATTTTCTTCTTTTTCAGTACCAGCTTCTTGAAATGATCTATCTGCTAGTGATAAGAAGTGATTACCTTTTCATCTCTTTTATCTTCATAATTTGATTGTGAACTTTCAGACTAATTGTACCAAGTGTATTGTCAGGATCGAATTCTTAACAAGAATTAATACTCAGAAACTAATATCAAAGAAGTTGCGGAAAAACACTTTGATATTTAATAAAACAGTAATCAAACACAGTATATAATGATCAAACAGTAAACTTGTATTGAATGCTTAAAGCTACAAGGTTACACACTCAACCTCAATATTGATGAACAGGCTCACCAATACGAATTCTACTTCTCTAGAATTAGGATCTATGCCTTGAGGTTGATTTCTCTCTCGAAAAAAAACAATTATCAAAAGTCCTCTTTATCTATTCTAAACATTCTATACATATACTAATAAAAAGATAATTACAAAGAATAAACAAATCTTCAGTATATCTTCCATGTATATCTTCTAAGTATATCTTCAGTATATCCAGCTGTATTACTTTCCATCCAGATCTCTTTAGCAGCACTAATAATGCTCAGCAGCATTAACTTCATATAGCAGCATTAACTGCAAGCAGTACTAACCACTAGCAGTACTAACTAGCTAAGCAGTACTAACTTTGTTCAAGCAGTACTAACTTTGACTAGCAGTGTTAATTAACACTAGCAGTAGTAACACTCAGCAGTATTAATCTTCAACTTGTTCTGGCAGTAGTAACTACATTTGTACTAGCAGTAGTAACTACACTTAGTAAAATCTTCAGTTCCCAACAATCTCCCCCTAACTTGACTTTTAGAAGAGAAGTCAAGTTCTTCAGATCTTCTTCAAGCTGCTTTCAACACCTTACATTTAGTTGCCCAAATTTGGATCTAGGCCCAAACTTTGATTTACAGTTCTTCTCACCACAATCTTGGCCATTTCTGAATCCTTTGTACAAACCAGTGTAGCTTTAAGCATCCCTTCTAACTTCTCCTTGCTATGCTCATATATTTTGTCCACCAGGTAGTATTCATGATAACAATTGTCAATAGTAATCATGTATACTCCACAGTTTTCAAACAGTATCCATTTGTCAATCTTCTTGAATATGAACTCATGCATATGATCTTTAATCCTATGGTGCACTCTTGCAGGCTCAAACATCATGCACAAGTATTCCAATGTCACTTTGAGAAGATTCTCTTCAGTACCTTTCAACACAGGTTCATAAAGTTTCATCCCAACTTTATATAGTTCTTCCATATCAGCTCTTGAACAACTTCTGATGACCTTCCCCCATGTTGAATAAGCTTCAAATGAACCATCAGCTCTCTTGATTCTGAAGAAATTCTTTCCATTGTCTCTCAGAATATCCCAGAAGATGATCTCTGGAGCTTGCATAGAGATTGGAACAGCTTTCAAAGGTTCCACTATTGTCATGTACGGATCCATACTTTCATCAGTTTGCTTAGTGACCTGCTCTGGGCTCTGTACTGGCTCTGTTGGGGATGTGATTGAAGGTTCTGCTTCCTTTTCAGTTTCTTCCACCCTAGGCCTTTTCAACTGCCTTTTTGGAGCAATTGTTTTCACTCTTTTTCCAGACTTGGCTTCTCTACCAACATTTCCAGGTTCTTCCTTCTTCTCTTCTGCTTCTTCTTTGGAAGGTGTGGTTTTCTCAGGGAATGGTTGTTGGATGTTGAGATCATGTCTCTCTTTCATCCTTCTTTCTGCTTCTTCCCTTTGAGAGGAATCCCCTTGGAGCTTTGTCATTTCCTTCCTGTATAGCTCTTCAACCTGAGAGTATGCCATATGAGTAAACATCTCCCCCTTAACACCAATTGCACCTTTCAGGAAGTTTATCATCTTTCTTCTTTCCTGATTGGCCAAAAAGGTCTTGGAGGGTTGTCTTTTCTACTTTTTGAATGGCATTCTTTTTACTTGTACTTGCTTGGCCTGAGCTGCTGTTTTCATTCTCTTCTGATACTCTTCATTTAGTTTTCTGGCCATATTCAGTGCAAGCTCTCTATCCTTCTCAGATTGAAGTTGTTCCTCCCTTTCCATTTCTGCCTGAAGCTGCTTTGCCACTTCTTCATCCAGTTCTATCTGAATTTTCTTCTTTGCAGGTTGTTCAGGTTCAATCATCTTAGCTTTACCCTTTGTATCCTTCAACCCTGCCTCACTTCTTTCTTGTGTCTTCTTTTCAAGGTCTCCTTCATTGATGACCACTCCCTTAGCCTTTTGAGTAGCCTTAGGAGTGTCATTCTTTGCTTTTACTAAGGTTTCAGCTATTTCCAATTCTTCAACAGATAGCCCTGTTGCTGCTTGAACATTATCTGTTTCTACTTCTTGTGCTTCTGTTTCTGCAGCTTTCTCCCCCTTAACATCAAATCCCATCTCAGAAATACTTTCTTTTTCTGCTTCAGCCTCTGAATTCTCCCCCTTGTTGAAATCATCTTCAACACTTGTCCTCCTCTTTAGCACAAACTGTTTCCTTCTCCTTTTCTGTAACAATCTTGTCACCATTTTCTTCAGTTTGGTGATCTGAACTTGTTGAGATAGAATAATCAGCTTCATCTCCTCTATTTCTTTTCCTTGCTTGATGACATCCTGGTTGATGTTTCCCATGGTCTCCATCAATTCATCATAGTTATATCTGTCCTCACCTTCTCCAGAAGTGTTACCCCCTATTGAAGGATCATTGGATCTTTTATTAGTAGATGTCTTCTGCCTAGCAGAAGCACTATCCACCCCTGTGGTTTCTTGGCACCAGGGTCCTTCAAATGATTGCTCATTCAAAGTTGCCATGGGGGAGGTCTTATTGATGTTACCACTTTCCTCCTCTGTGCTAGCAGGAGTAGTGGCAGCCTCATCACCCATATGCTCTACCTCCTCCTCAGAGAGCACCTCCTTTGGGTTGGGAGACACCCTTGTGGTTTCCCTTTGGATATTCTCTAGGGGAGAATTCTCCCTTAGAGGGCTTAAAGGCTTAGTGGGTGATGGTACAAGAAGGGAAGGAGCCTTCTTTACCTGTTTTCTTTGATAAGTTTGGGTAATTGGAGAAGTGGGCTTATTTAGTAGGGACTGTGGGATAGATATAGAGTGGGAAGGTTGGGCTTGGCTAGCAGTGGATTGATCTAATGAGGGCCTTGACCCTGCTGCCATACCTTCATTGGGTTGGGACACCACCATCATTGTAGAGAACAATGGGGTGTCAACTCCTTCAGAGTCCCCAGCAGATCTTCTCATATTTGAGAAAACCTTGCCTTTTGGGGGTTTAGGTACATATACCCCAACAGATTGATGTATATCCGTCAATTCATGGTTAATAACTGCTTGAACAAACCTGGGATACATATAAAAGCTCTTTTTGTTTCCCATGTTTGAGACAAGATCATTGAAAATCATTTGTGAAAAATTGTACCTTCTGGCAGTGGCCAAACAGACCAAAGCATAAGCAATGGTACTGCTGAACTCACTCCATCCAGTAGTCTTTTTAGAAATGCAGTGCATCAAGGTATGAACAAGAAAACGCCATTGGGGTGAAAATTTAGCTTTTGAGAACTTAAAAATACCCAATGGGCCTCCATACCCCATTCTTGTCAGAGTAGAAAACAGTTCATCATTAGGGATAGACGTTATACCAGAGGCATCGTCTAGACGTAGACTGATGCGAACTATCTCTTCAGTAACTGTCAATGGATTGCCACATACTGTCGACTTGATCATTCGCACACCATCCTCAGTAACAATGGTGGCATGTGCCCAGAATTGCCTTTGGTGCTCAATGTAGATAGTTGGAGACATAGTGAGAGCATGGGCAATGTGGCTCGACTTCAGAAAGTCGACTATCTGATGAAAACCTTCAGATTGTTTTGGCTTTTGGAGCATCGCAATTTCATTGTGCTCATCAATGAACGCCATGGATGCCATAGACCTTGAAGATTCTTGCCTGAAAACTTTGAACTTTGAGAGAGAAAGGGTTTAGAGCGCAGGTGAATAGTATGCAAAGAGTCGTTATAAGCTTTTAGGCGGGCAAAGAGTATTTATAGTATTCGGAATAGAAGCAGTATTAACCTAGAGCAGTATTAACTAACTAGCAGTATTAACCGCGAGCAGTATTAACCACGAGCAGTATTAACTGAACTAGCAGTATTAACTACTAGCAGTATTAACTAACTAGCAGTATTAACCGCGAGCAGTATTAACTGAACTAGCAGTATTAACCGCGAGCAGTTTTAACTGAACTAGCAGTATTAACTACTAGCAGTATTAACTACTAGCAGTATTAACTAACTAGCAGTATTAACTGAACTAGCAGTATTAACTACTAGCAGTATTAACTACTAGCAGTATTAACTACTAGCAGTATTAACTGAAAGCAGTATTAACCACTAGCAGTATTAACTACTAGCAGTATTAACTACTCTTACACTTTTTGACACCATCCCTTTTCTCTTACTTTTTACTACTTTGTTCATCCCCTGATCCTTTTCTTCTTGATCCTTCATGATCATTACTCCCTCTGGAGTATTTCTAACTTCAACCTTCTGCTGGATTAAAAGTAACATGTCCTTCATCAAATTTTTTTAAAGAATTTGAAGGCAGTCCATGTTCCTTCTTATGTGCCAAGAGCAACCATTTTCTTCATTCTGAATGCTCTTCCTCTTGAGCTTTTGATTGCCCTGCACACTTGATAAATCAGTTAGTCTTGGAGGGAACCCAAGCCAAAGTGGTCTTGGGTTGACCTTTCTCATTAATATAATCTGTCAGTTTGGTCTGAATGAGTTGTTTAGGAATCTCATGGCTGGAATACTTTGTCAAGATTATAGGTTTAGCTGCATTACTACTAGAAGCAGCACTAGCCTTGTTAGCAGTACTAACTTGGTTAGCAGTACTAACAGGTTTCTTTGCAATTGGAACCCAAACTTGAACAAAGTTGCTTGCTTTCTTTGTCTTTGAATTACTCCTTGGCTTATTTGGAGTAATTTTCTTTGGTTTAGCAAACTTGTTATGAGCATGTGATCTTATAGGTGCTCTGTTCTCAACCATATGATTCCTTCTTTTATTCCTATAACCAAAAGAGTTTTGTGGTTTTCTTTGAAAAGTGACTCTTTGGTTGATAGGGTTGAAATAACAGTGTTTGGCAAGATGATTCAATTTGCCACAGATAAAACAAGGTTTTGGTCTATTGATTTTACTCAAATCAACTCCTTGTTTTTGTGTCCACTGATTATTCCAGTTTCTCTGATTTCCCCTTGGTTTATCATGTTTTTGGGGCTCAGATTTATTGCAAGAACACTGTTTACAAGGGACAGGATTCACAACTGTGGTTTGCTTATAATGGACCTTCTCAGACTTTCCCTCAGTCTTTTCTATGTCCTTAGACTTGATCCAAGCCTTTCCACATCCCTCATTGGTGATAATGTCATTTTCTAGAGTAATCTCACCACTCACAGTGTTCTTCTTACTTTTTTCATTAAAGTTTTCTTCTTCAGAGTCTGTTTCAACCACCACTTTGTCTAATGGATCTACCTTAGTGACTTCATCAGACAATTTCTTCCTATTCTTGGTCTCTAGCAAGTCTGATATAGGAGGGATGTAGTTGTTGTTGTATGGTGGTGGTGTGGTGTTATATCCTATTCCTCTTCTAAGTTTGTCATGGATTTGAGTTTGGAGCAAAGAGTCCATTGCTTTAGAGGCATTGGAAAAATTTTCAATATCCAGCTTGGCTTTCTCAAACTCACTTTTTATCTTTTCATTCTCCTCTTCTTTCTGTTTAAGCTTAAATTCATACTGATCTTTCTCCCACTTCCAGTAGTTTGTGTCATAGGAATGTTGAAGCTCATTGGCTTGAAAACTCTTAATCTGCTCTTCAAACCTCTCAACAATCCTAACATAATCTTTTATATCTTTTTCTAATCTCTTAAGGTCATCACTCATCTTCTGATTGTGATCCCTGTACCTTTTAACAGTTTCAATACAGGGTTTAGAACAAAGATTGGATGTTACCTCTGTTGGAATTTCTGAGCTTGAAGACTCTGAACCTTTAGCCATGATGATTGATTTTGAATGTAGGTTTCTGAGAATACTTGCTCTGATACCACTTGTCAGGATCGAATTCTTAACAAGAATTAATACTCAGAAACTAATATCAAAGAAGTTGCGGAAAAACACTTTGATATTTAATAAAACAGTAATCAAACACAGTATATAATGATCAAACAGTAAACTTGTATTGAATGCTTAAAGCTACAAGGTTACACACTCAACCTCAATATTGATGAACAGGCTCACCAATACGAATTCTACTTCTCTAGAATTAGGATCTATGCCTTGAGGTTGATTTCTCTCTCGAAAAAAAACAATTATCAAAAGTCCTCTTTATCTATTCTAAACATTCTATACATATACTAATAAAAAGATAATTACAAAGAATAAACAAATCTTCAGTATATCTTCCATGTATATCTTCTAAGTATATCTTCAGTATATCCAGCTGTATTACTTTCCATCCAGATCTCTTTAGCAGCACTAATAATGCTCAGCAGCATTAACTTCATATAGCAGCATTAACTGCAAGCAGTACTAACCACTAGCAGTACTAACTAGCTAAGCAGTACTAACTTTGTTCAAGCAGTACTAACTTTGACTAGCAGTGTTAATTAACACTAACAGTAGTAACACTCAGCAGTATTAATCTTCAACTTGTTCTGGCAGTAGTAACTACATTTGTACTAGCAGTAGTAACTACACTTAGTAAAATCTTCAGTTCCCAACATGTATCCGTCAATTCTTTGTAGTTAAACTGTCCTCACCTCCTTTAGGTGTGTTTACCACCCTTGAAGGATCCTTGGATCTTTTAGTAGAGATCTTCTGCCTAGCAAAAGCACCTTCTACTCCCTTGGTTTCTTGGCACCTGGGACCTTTAGATAATTACCCATCTAAAGTTTCCATGGGGAAGGTCTTAGATATGTTCACACTGTCCTGTCATGCACTTTGTGCAAAGTCAGTAGTGTGAGCCTTACAACCCATATGCTCTTGCATCTCCTTATTGAGCACCTTCTTGAGGTTGGGAGACACCTCTATGGTTTCCCTTTGGATATTCTCTAAAGGAAAATCCTCCCTTAGAGGGCTTAAAGGCTTAGTGGGTGAAGGTACAAGAAGGGAAGGAGCCTTCTTTACCTGTTTTCTTTATCTGTTTTATTGGTGAACTTGGCTTATGAAGTAGAGACTGTGGGATAGATATAGAGTGGGAAGGTTGGGATTGGCTAGCAGTGGGAATGTCTAATGAGGGCCTTGACCCTGCTGCCATACCTTCTTCAGTGTGGGACACCACCATCATTGTAGAGAACAATGGGGTGTCAACTCCTTCAGAGTCCCTAGCAGATCTTCTCATGTTTGAGAAAACCTTGCCTTTAGGGGGTTTAGGTACATATACCTCATCAAAGTGAAGTATGTCCGTCAATTCATTATTAAGTACTTCTTGTACAAACTTTGGATACAGATAAAAGCTTTTTGATTGATATCCAGGTTTGACATAAAATCAATGAAGATCATTTTTAGGTATAGAAAGCTTACATTAGCAGTAGTAGCACTTATCAGCAGCATTAACACAGACTGGCAGTAGTAACACATACCAGCAGCATTAACACAGTCTGACAGTATTCACTGAACTAGAAGTACTAACTACCTTTCAGTATTAGCAACCTGAAACACTTACAGACACAAGGTTAGTAGTACCATATACCATAAAATTTTCAAAAGTTACTTTATCTTTTGAAACTATACCTTTTTCACTTTTCTTACCTTCTGCTGGATCAAAAGTAACATGTCCTCCATCAAATCTTTTAAAGAATTTGAAGGCAATCCATGTTCCTTGTTATGTGCCAAGAGCAATCATTATCTTCATTCCAAATGCTCTTCCTCTTGAGCTTTTGATTGCCTTGCACACTTGATAAATCAGTTAGTCTTTGAGGGAACCCAAGCCAAAGTGGTCTTGGGTTGTCCTTTCTCATTTATATAATCTGTCAGTTTGGTCTGGATGAGTTGTTTAGGAATCTCATGGCTGGAATACTTTGTCAAGATTATAGGCTTTGCAACATTAATACTAGTAGAAGCACTATCCTTGTTAGCAGTAGTATTGGTTGCAGCAACACTATTTCTGTTAGCAGTACTATCTGGGATAGCAGTACTAACAGGTTTCTTTACAATTGGAACCCAAACTTGAACAAAGTTGTTTGCTTTCTTTGTCTTTAAATTACTCCTTGGCTTATCTGGAGCATTTTTCTTTGTATTAGCAAACTTGTTCTGAGCATGAGACTTTAAAGGTGCTCTTTTCTCAGCCAATTGATTCCTTCTTTTATTCCTATAACCAAAAGAGTTTTGTGGTTTTCTTTGAAAAGTGACTCTTTGGTTGATAGGGTTGAAATAACAGTGTTTGGCAAGATGATTCAATTTGCCACAGATAAAACAAGGTTTTGGTCTATTGATTTTACTCAAATCAACCCCTTGTTTTTGTGCCCACTGATTATTCCAGTTTCTCTGATTTCCCCTTGGTTTATCATGTTTTTGGGGCTCAGACTTATTGCAAGAACACTGTTTACAAGGGACAGGATTCACAACTGTGGTTTGCTTATAATGGACCTTCTCAGACTTTCCCTCAGTCTTCTCAATGTCCTTAGATTTGACCCAAGTCTTTCCACATCCCTCATTGGTGATAATGTGATTTTCTAGAGGAATCTCACCACTCCCATTGTTCTCCTTACTCTTTTCACTAGAGTTATCTTCTTCAGAGTCTGTTTCAACCACCACTTTGTCTAAAGGATCTACCTTAGTGGCTCCAACAGGCAATTCCTTCCTATCCTTGGTCTCTAGTAAGTTTGATATAGGAGGAATGTAATTGTTGTTGTATGGTGGTGGTGTGGTGTTATAGCCTATTCCTCTTCTAAGTTTGTCATGGATTTGAGTTTGGAGCAAAGAGTCCATTGCTTTAGAAGCATTTGAAAATTTCTCAATATCCAGCTTGGCTTTCTCAAACTCACTCTTTACCTTCTCATTCTCCTCTTTAAACTTTTTCAGCTGAAGTTCTAGGTCATTCTTCTCCCACTTCCAGTAATTTGTATCATAAGAATGTTGAAGTTCATTGGCTTGGAAAACTTTGATCTGTTCCTCAAAACGCTCAACAATTCTTACATAGTCTTTTATATCTCTCTCTAATCTTTTAAGGTCATCACTCATTGTCTGGTTGTGATCCCTGTACCTTTTAACAGTTTCCATACAAGTTTTAGAGCAAAGATTAGATATTACCTCTGTGGGGATTTCTGTGCTTGAAGAATCTGAAACTTTAGCCATTGATGATTTCTGATTTCAAGGAAGAATGATGATTGCAGGTTTCTGAGAATACTTGCTCTGATACCACTTGTCAGGATCGAATTCTCAACAAGAATTAATTCTCAGAAACAATATCAAAGAAGTTTGCGGAATAACACTTTGATATTTAATCAAACAGAAAATCAAAACAGAATATAATCAACAAATTGTAAACTTGTATTGAATGCTTTGAAGTTACAAGATTACACACTCAACCTCAATATTGATGAACAGGCTCACCAATACGAATTCTACTTCTCTAGAATTAGGATATATGTCTTGAGGTTGATTTTCTCTCTAAAAAGAATGAAAAACAAAAGTTATCTAACTATTCTAAACAATACTATATATATATACTGAAGATAAAAGCTAATTACAATTAATAAAATATCTTCAGAATATCTTCCATCATTATCTCCAAGCTTTCCATAATCTTCAGTTTATCCAGCTGTCATCCTTTCCATACAGATCTCCATCTTATAAGCAGTATTAATCATAAGCAGCATTAATACTTTGAGCAGTATTAACTCTAGCAGTACTAACCATGCTCAGCAGCATTAATCTCTTCAAGCAGTACTAACTTTGAACTAGCAGTACTAATCTTGTTGAGCAACATTAACCATCAACTAGCAGCATTAATAACAGAAGTACTAACTAGAAGTATTAACAACTAGAAGTATTAACAACTAGAAGTATTAACTGTTTTCTTCTAGCAGCATTAACTAGAAGCATTAATATCAGAAGTACTAACTAGAAGTATTAACAACTAGAAGTATTAACTGTTTTCTTCTAGCAGCATTAACTAGAAGCATTAATATCAGAAGTACTAACTAGAAGTATTAACTGTTTTCTTCTAGCAGCATTAACTACAACTAGCAACATTAACCACAGAAGTAGTAACCGTGTTGAATATTAACTTCAGAAGTATTAACCATGTTGAACTAGAAATAGTAACCATGTTGAACTAGAAGTAGTAACCATGTTGAACTAGAAGTAGTAACCATCCTTGGCATATTTCAGACCCAACAGAATGAATTAACGCTCAACAATCTTTGAATATCAAATGGGGTGTCTTACCATCGAAAAAATAGTTTCATTTTGAGACATGGTAAGAACATATTCAATAGAAGTACTAAACCGGTGTGTATGAATACTTGACAGTATTTGGAAAAGAAAATACACAAGTATTTAACTTTGGAAACACACGTTAGTTAGACATCAAAGTTCATAAAATAAAAACATTTAAAAATCACACTTCTAAATTAATGAAAACATTTTGAGAATAAGAAGTGGTTTGAACATTTAAGAAACATGTTTTCATGTCTGAAAGTTTTCCTTCTTTCAAATATAATGAGATTAAGAGTAGAATAATCCTTATGCTCAGATTAAATCTCATAAAGTCAATTACAAAGGCATAATTGATATGATCATGTAAGCTCCCCCTCAAATTCTATAAATAGTCAAAAAGACGTCAAAGTATGAAAGTCTTAGTCAAAGAAAAAATTTGAAACACGAGTTCTGATTTGAAATAATCATAAATCATTTACTCCCCCTGAAATATTGCATTTAAAATATTCATCGGTAGGAATAATATGTACTCCCCCTTGAAGGTTGATCCTTTCTTTTGATCGTTAAAGTATGAGTCCTAAATTGTTGTGTTTAGAAGTCAAAATTGATCTTTAAGGTACGAGTCCTGAGTTGAGTTACTCAAAAGTCTAACTTCTTAACATTGAGGTGCGGGTTTTGAACGGTATTCTCCAAAAGCCATGGTTCCTTTACTCCCCCAAGACTTGAGGTGCCTGCAACACAGATGGATCTTTTGGCTTTGTTGCCCACTGGTATGTAGGACCAGTTTTGTTAGTTGCAGTTCTATTAGGAGTAATATAATAAGAACCATACCAGTAATTAGCAAAATCTTTACCAACAAAATCATTTGAGCCACAGTAAGAACAATTAATTTTGTTTTTAACTAACCTGATTAAATAATTTATCGAATAAACAAGATCATGTTTACCTTTATGCATAATATTCTATATGCACAAATGATTTTTGATCATTCTTCTCATCAGAAGTTGCTTTCACTCTCCAGACTAACTTTTCATTTCCATTTCTTCTTCTAAATGTACCTGCACCATCAACATTCCTACCAGAGAAAAGGTTAGTAATACGAATCTGATCTTTTAAATTGGCTGACCTTTTTGTGGAAACAGTTGTTTGATATGAACAATCTGTTCAGCATTGAATTTGTTCAGCATTGGTCAGTTTTGCGACAAAGATTTAGAAGTGAACTTTAAGGCCAAGAGATGTTGTGTTAGAACTGAAGATGGCAAAAAACTCTTGGTCGGGACGCGAAAGTCAAACCTCTACACGATCAATCTGTCAAATGTAAAGCCTGATAATGTTGTGTGTCTATTGTCTAAAGCCTCTATGCAACAAAGCTCGTTATGGCATAGAAGTCTATCTCATCTCAACTTTAGATATATTAACAAGTTGGTGAGAGGACTTCCAGAGCTGAAATACGAAAAAGAACATATGTGTGACGCGTGTGAGAAAGGCAAGGTAAAGAGAGCTTCACACAAGCCTAAGCCTGAACCAAGCACAATTACTCCTTTAGAACTTTTGCATATGGATCTCTGTGGTCCAATGCGATCGCAAAGCATAAACGACAAGAAATATGTTCTTGTGATCGTGGATGATTTTTCAAGATACACTTGGGTCAGGTTTCTAAGATCAAAGAATGAAACTCCGGGGATCATTATTTATTTTTGAAGACCATTCAAGTGAACTTGCAGAAGACAGTTAAGCTACTTAGAACTGATAATGACACAGAATTCAAGAACAAAATAGTTGACGATTATCTCGAATCGGTCGAGATAAATAATCAGTTCTCTGCTGCCAGAACACTGGAACAAAATGGGGTAGTTGAATGAAGAAACCGGACTCTTCTTGAGGCTTCAAGAACAATGCTGAGCCAATCCGATCTACCTTTATTTTTGTGGGCCGAAGCTGTCTCAACTGCATGTTATGCTCAAAATCGTTCAATCATTCATCGTCGGTTTGGTAAAACTCCATATGCTTTGATAAAAAAATAGAATACGTCAAATTAAACAATTTCACATCTTTGGATGCAGGTGTTTTATGTTGAATGACAATGAGAACTTGAACAAGTTCAGTCCCAAGGCTGATGAAGGCATTTTCAATGGATATTCTCAAACATCTGCTCGATACAGAGTTTATTTGAAGAAGTTGAAGATTGTGGTTGAAAGCATAAATGCTACATTTGATGAAGAGATGGATTTTGAGTAACTCAATTCAGAACCCGTGATAACAGGAGTATTTGCTTCTTGATAGATCAGTCCAGAACCTGTGGTTAATGTTTCTAATTCAGATAAAGCGTCAACGTCTACGTCTCATTTAACAGAATTAGATTTATTGTTTGAACATTTTTATGATGAGTTTCTTGGTTCAAAAGTGACTAAGGCTATGTTTGGAAAACTAGTTGATAAGCTAGCTTACGACTGATAAGCTAGCTGGTGACTAATAAGGTAGCTGGTAGCTGATAAGCTAGCTGATGAAAAAGTCACATTTGGCAAAAACTATCTTATAATCATTTAAATTACCAAAAAGGACATTAATTATTTATTTATAATTAAAAGTAAATATATAATAACGAATATTAATGAGGAGCATAATTGAAATATTTACAAAAAGCTCCTCATAAGCTACTCCAAGTAGCTTATCAAAAAGCTAGCTTATTGTCATCCAAACATGTACCCAGAAAATAAGCTAGCTTATTAGCTAACTTATTTTTGCCAAACAATGTCTAAACCTGGTGTGATTGACAGATCTGAAGATTCAAAAAAATCATCATCCAATCACATCAGATGTATCTGACAGTCCAAGATTTCTAAATCTTTAGAGAGAGAAAGTAGAGAGAGAGACAAGTATGTGCAAAGTGAGTAATCTGATTAATGTGCGTGAAGTTCTTACAAGAAACAAGACCAAAGGGACTTAAATACCCTTGGTCAGATACAACACAGATAGACTCTAAACACAGTATTTCTGACCAAGCCCTATAAATACAATGATTACTATAAAATCAGACCTAACAATCTCCCCCTTAGTAATCATTGGTGCTTTGGTCTTCAAAAAACATATTCAAAAACAGCACGGACCAACAAAGCAACTTAGTGAAGCTTTCTGACTTTTTAAAAAAAAAATTCTTCTCAGCATTTTTCAGATTAAGTTGTCTTTGTTGCCTTGAGTTCTAGACGATACACCTCTTTTGAATGATCTTGAATGAACAGTGGTGTTCGGAGAAGGAACAGTAAAAGAATCATTTGTAGCTGAGAAAATAGAATCTTTGAGCGAATCTTGATCAGCAGATAAACATTTGAGCTCTTTGTCTCGTTAACTACTTCTTGACTTCTCCCCCTCATGACCTTGATGATCTTGATCAACTTGGTCATGCAAATGTTGGAGACAAGGGAAACAGAGATCTGCAAAATCAAAGAAACAGAGAAAACAAGGGAGGTTTGTGCTTCACGAAAGATGTGAAAATTGAGGTTTGCGTACCACGCAGGATGCACAAAGCAAGGTTTGCGTGTCAAGCTGGATGCGCAAAACCAGGTTTGCGTGTCATGCTTGATGCGCAAAACAAGGTTTGCGTGTCATGCTTGATGCGCAAAGCAAGGTTTAAACATAGAAAAATTTTACCTTTTTAAGCTCTTTGACTCCCCTACACAAATGGATTAGATATGACAATTTGAGATAACATTCATGTAAAGATAATCAGATACTCCCCCTCAAAAACAGATATAAAGTTTGAAAAAAATCTCTTTGTTCACTCCCCCTTGAATAATGCATAAACCCATTAAAATATATTTATGAGAACACAGTGATCAGATATTAATGTAGAAAGAAAAATATACTAAATGTAAATTTTGAAACGACTAAACATATAAAATTTTAAACACAAAACAAATTAAAGTGTACTCAGTAAAATATCACCGATTTATCAATCAGTTGAAATCAAGCGTGTGTTGTTGGATACAAGAACAAGTTTTATTGCATATCAAGTTAAAACATGTTCAGTTTCAAAAACTTCCAGCAATCTATTCAATGTGCTCACATGCGAATCTTCGATTAGCTTCAAGAAAATGCAATTCTAAAAATATAATAGAGAACTTTCTATGTACTCACACTAATCCATCAAAAATTAAGATTTTCACAAATTATAGGTTTATTGCAACTGAAACATATCACCAAGTATAATGAGATGTGTGCTCATTGTCATCTTTTAACAATGTGCTCATTGGCATCTTAACGTGAGTGTGCTCTTTGGCATCTTTTAAGTTCGTGCACTTTGGCATCTTTTTAATCAAGAAGTTTATTAAGTAAAGAACATGCCGTAAACGTAACTTTCTATCTGACCCTATTGCAGGATTTGGGTCAGCCGCTCCCAGACCAGTTGGCTTTAGGGACTAGGTGTCAAGCACCCCTTGGAACTTACTTTCCCCGATCAGAAAGGCTACATAGACATATCCTAAACCCATTCATACCAGTAGAACATGACTTTCGATTTGATTCTATAGAAGGATTTGACTTCGATCACTCCCAGGCCAAATGACCTTAGGGGACCAGATGACAAGAATCCTGAAGAACTTACTTTCCCAAACCAGAAAGGCCACATGTACAAACTTTTAAACTTAGAGATTTCTGAATTTTAAGAATTTAATATTCATTTCAATTACTCGGTTTTACATAAAAGTACTTAGCCCATATTTTCATTACAATCTAATTTTTGACTTTTTAGAATTTTCCAAGCATTGTAAACTATAAATATCCCGAATCACACAACTTTAAAGCAGTAATAAAAGTTTCAAACATGTTGCTGACTTTTCGACTTTTGTAAGACTTGAAATTAGATCATATAAAAAATTTAATATAAACAAAAGAACTTGAAAATTTTATCCTAGACACATATGTTATTCAAAAGAAAGAAAAAATGTAAAACTTTACTTTATAGAATAAAATTTGTAAAGATTTAAAATTTTAAACTCAATATGCCAATATTAAAAATTTTCATTAAAGACAAAATGTAAAGAATTAGGCAAATTGATATTTAGTTGGAACAAAATAAAATTCAGTTATTTCATCTTTCACATTATAAAAATAATTTGTGTCTCAAATTAAAAAATTGGGTTATACAAAATTAAGAAATAGTTGAACAAGGTAAGATTCTTGAAAAATAATGAGAAAAACTGGAACACATCATAATCAGAGATAAAATGCAGCGGGAATAAAATTGATGTACTCACAGTATCTCATTTAGTCAGAAGCTTAAATCATTGAAGAACGAGTTCTAAACTGATTTGTTTAGAAGTCGTAGTCTATGAAGTACGGGTCCTGAGCTGAAATACTTAGAAGCCAATTTCCCTTACTCCCCCTTAACATGTGATGCTTGCAACTTTAAATCAGATAAAGATTTGGGTACCCACTTGTATTTGGGCCCGTGTTTGTTAGTTGCAGTTCTTATGGGGAAATATTGGTTAGATTTAGCATTTAAAGCACGAGGAATATGATCAGAAAAATAATCACAATCATCAGAAGAGAAAGCATAATCATCAGAACTAGAATCTGAGAAAGAACATGAGACATGTTTTGAAATTCGAATCATTTGCTTTATAGAGTATTTTGAAATTTTATTACATATAGCAAATGAATGACTGTTGTAAAGTTTGTCTACACATTTATCCTCATGAAAAGTATGTTCATCAGATGTTCGCTTCGCTCTCCAGATCTGCTTCTTTGACTGAGCGCTCAAAGTCCTATCTGTAGGAATTGAATCGGAAGAATTAGAACAGTCAGAAATAACTTTATCTTGTTTCTTCGACTTCTTTGACCGTCTTTTTTTATGCTTAGGTTTATAATATTTATCATTGAGCGTAAAAAAATCATCAAAAATTTTAGACTTAATATTTAAATCAGAAGAAATAAATTTATCTAAGCAACCAATCTGATCAACTAATAAATCTGAATTTGCCTCGGAGTCTGAAGAATTTTGAGAAAAGATTTTAAAATTAGAAATTTCCTTTTGGTTTTCCTTAGAATCAGAAGAAAGGCTAGAAATAGAATCCGATTTTTGAGAAAATAATTTTTCTTCAAGACTTGAAGTCATGAAAGAAAGAAAAATATCAGATTCAATTTTTTTCAAAATATTTTGATATTCTATCTGATCTTCAAGATCTATGATTTTTCCTTCTAATACTGACGGAGGAATATATTTTATTCGAATCATAAATGAGTGGATAAATATTTTCCTTATCAGTATCAGGTGCATAAGGAGCAATAAAATCATCAGACATTGAAGATTTGATAGGAGATATATCATTTAATACTCTTCTTCCTCTTCTTGATTTTTCAGGAAAATATTTTGCATTTTCACTTGTGTAAACAAAAGGAATTTCATTTTTCTTGTTATATATCTTTTTCTCATTTTCGAGATCTAACACTTCCTTTTCACTAGTCCAATGAAATTTGAACTGAGGAGCATATTGTGCAAGAGTTAGATAATCATATTTATATAAAGTAGGAACTTCATTTATCACTTTGTTTAAACAATGAGGATTGTCAAAACCAAATCCCCACCTTTGTATTAAAACTTCTTCACTCCTTGGCTTGTTCATAAAAATTGTTTGTTCAGATTGGTTTCTTCGATAAAGTTTTTCTTCTAACTTATTTATTTTATCTGAAAATTCATCTTTTAAATTAGTCATAGACGTCAAAGATTCAAGATAAGTCTTATTTGATTTTTCCAAATCATCCAATTTTTTTTGAAAGATGTCTTTAGTATTTTCTAAAATAGATTTTTCATCTTTCAAAGAAATTTTCAGTTTGTCAATCAAATCTGATTTTTCAGAATTTAAATTATTTTCAGATAAAATCTTTGAGCGCAAAGAAGATAAAGCAGTTATCATGATATCAAACTGAGAGGTAATAAATTTGTAGTCAAATTCAGAATATACCTCATCTTCATCAGTTTCATAATCATCTGACTGATCATCTCCGATCAAGCATATCTGAGCGATCTCTACGTTTGATGCTTCATCATCGGAATAATCAAGCCAAAATTCTTCCTCGGCCAACAAAGCAGTTTTGTTCTCTCTCTTTTCTGCTAGTTCCATTTTCTGCCTGTAGTAAACTGAATCCCTAACCTTCTTAGCTCGACAGTCCTTTGAATAATGACCTGACTTTCCACAGTTATAACAAGAAGCAGTCTTAGGCTCGGGCATTTTGACTGTAGAGATGGAAGTGAAGCGAGAAGAGTTCGAACTCGATCGGGGTTGGAACTTTTTCTGATAGTGTTGAGAGAGAAGGATCATAGCTTTCTGTAAAGCCTCGCCATCATCTTCAGTTGATCCAATGTAAGCATTTTCAGACAATGCTTGTTCAGATAATTGCTTCGTGAGGAGAGCAACCGGATCTACTGTTTTCTTCTTTTTATCCATCTTGGCCTTTTTCTCTAACACCAAGCTCTCATCAGTCATCAGAATCTCGTAAAGTTCCTGAATCTGCATTATGGAAATCCGAACATCGTTCCTTATTCTATGACAAGTTTTATTCCACTCAGGCTGAAGAGCATTAAGGAATTTCAGATTCGTCTCAAGAGCAGTCTTTTCCACTTTAATCTTTCTTAGATCATTAATCACTGCGTAGAATCTGTCGAAAAAAATCTTTATAGACTCGCTGTCTTTGGCCTTAAACTCCTCAAAGTTGTTCATGAATCGAGTATGTCGGAGCTGAGTTGCGACCGAAGAACCAAGCATTATCTTTTTTTCCAATTGTGCCCACAACAGATTTGGATAATCCTTGCAGTGATCAACCCGGTTGTAGACAGAATTTGGTAAAGCTAGCATCAGATTAGCTTTCAGCTCTCGATCAGCTTTTATTCGTGAAGCCTCTTCAGTTGTTGGAGGAGTCTCTTTATTAGGCTTTACGAAAGGTCCTGCAGTGAGAGATTTCATCATGTTATCTCCATTAGTTTGACGCTCGATGAAATTTAAGAACCTATCTTGCCATTGAGTGAATTCTTTTTCGTCAACTAGGACCGGAGGACGAGTTTCTGTACCCAATGACATCCATGAATTCGTTTTAAATTTTTTTTTAATCTAAGTCAGGGAGACGTGCAAATTGAAGTTTTGTGTTCCAAGTGTGGTACGCGAATTGAAACTTTGCGTTGACAACTAGAAACGCAAGATAACACTTTGCGTTTGTGTAGAGAAGCTAAAACTGAGACTTTGCGTGAGAAGGAGGGTGCGCAAAATTAGCTTTGCGTATGTAGAGGGATGCGCAAAGTAGACTTTGCGTTTGTAGAGGGATGCGCAAACCAAGCCTCCAAGATTCAAGAAGAAACTCCAGTTCAAAAACCTACTCAATCAGTTGAAGTTGCAGATGATACTTCAGAGCCAGAAGTTGCACATTCAGTTGGATGTACTATCATGCCTACCCAACAGAGATCAAATGTCTAATCAACTTAAACTTCTGCACCAGTTACATCAACTGAACCCCAACAAGAAGGACATACTGGATATCAAGATGATCAACATGACCAGTCTACATCTATACCATTCCCTCATGTACATAAGTAGACGAAAGAGCACCCGGTTCATCAAATTATAGGAGATCCGTCAAAGCCGGTGCAAACTAGGTATGCGAATGCAAACGAATGCATGTTTGATTCTTTTTTGAGCAAGATAGAGCCTACACGAGTATGTGAAGCTCTAAAAGATCCAGATTGGATAATAGTTATGCAAGAAGAGCTCAATTAATTTGAATCACTTAAAGTCTGGAGACTCGTACCTTGACAGGAAGGAAAAACAATTATTGGTATGAAATGGATATTCATGAACAAGAAAGATGAGACTGGCATCGTGGTAAGAAATAAATCTCGACTTGTTACTAAAGGATATCTACAAGAGGAAGGAATAGACTATGATGAGACATACGCTCCAATTGCACGTATAGAGGCAATCAGAATATTTCTAGCCTATGTTGCACACAAAAACTTCATTGTTTACCAAATGAACATGAAAACTGCCTTTCTAAATGGCATACTGAAAGAAGAGGTATACGTCTCACAGCCAGAAGGGTTTGTCAATGCTGAAAAACCGGATCATGTTTATATTCTTGACATGGTCCTCTATGGTTTAAAGCAAGCTCCTCGAGCCTGGTACGGTATTCTATCTAAGTTTTTAGTCAAGTCTGACTTCTCTAAAGGTAAAATCGATACCACTCTCTTTATCAAAAAGGAAAAATTTAATATCATTTTAATTCAAATATATGTGGACGATATAACTTTCTGTTCAACAAACCCGAAAAATTGTAAGAACTTTTCTAATCTAATGGTGTCCAGATTTCAAATGAGTATGATGGGAGAGATGAATTTCTTTCTCGGATTACAAGTTAGACAATTTTCAACGGGGATTTTCATTAATCAAGCGAAGTACATTTCTGATATTTTGCGAAAATTTAACTTGGAAATTTGTACTCCAATTGGTACCCCGATGGCACCAGAAACTAAGATTGGAGTTGATATTTCAGAAAAAAGCTTGATCTTAGAACCTATAGAAGAATGATTGGTTCTTTAATGTACTTAACGGCAAGTAGACCAGATATTAGATTTTCTACATTCTTATGCGCTAGATATCAAGTTTCGCCTAAAGAATCCCATCTTTCAGTCGTAAAGCGAATATTTCGTTATCTGAAGGGGACTGCATATCTTGGTTTGTGGTATCCTAAAGATACAGGTTTTGAGCTAACAGCATATTCAGAAACAGATCATACAGGTTGTATGCTAGACAGGAAAATCACATCGGGTCACATTCAATTTCTTGGAGACAAGCTCGTAAGTTGGGCGTCAAAGAAACAACTATGTGTTTCCACATCAATTGCTGATGCGGAATATGTAGCTGCTTCTAGTTGTTGTTCTCAAGTATTTTGGATACGGATACAGCTTTGAGACTGGGTTTCAGTTCAACAAGATTCCTATATATTGTGATTCGAAAAGCGCTACAGCCATATCAGTTAATCATGTTCAGCACACAAAGACCAAACATATTGACGTGAGATATCATTTTATCAAAGATAATGTCGAAAAATGTACAGTTGAACTTTACTTTGTAAACACAGATTATCAACTTACCGATTTGTTTACCAAGCCGTTGGACTAAAAGAGATTTAATTTTCTCATTTCGAAACTTGGCATGTTGAACCTCAAGACATAATCTGTAGTTACCTTGTACAGTTTATTTTTGTTATTTTTCTTCATTTCTTTATTTTTAATCTGAACGATATCTGCACTAAAATGTTTTGTTCATGTTTTCAGGGGGAGTGTGAAACAAAGATCAGACGATTAGACATTCTAGGGGAGTTATAGAATTTTTTGCATATATTTTGTACTGACAAATTTCTATGATACATATGTTTAGGGGGATTAAGGACTTTGATTTCTGATTATATCAGATCAGAACTCATTCTTAACAAGTTTTAGTGCTTTCATTGTCTTTAATTTTCAAATAAATGTTTTTATTTCAATAAGACTTTGTTGCTTTGACGACTTTTTGACTATTTGCAGATTTTGAGGGGGAGCTTACATGATTATGACTTTGGAGATGACTTTACTAGATTAAAGTTGAGCGTAAGGATTATTCTACTCTTAATCTCATTATGTTTGAAAGAATGACATCTTTCAAACATGGAAAACATGTTTCTAAATGTTCAAACTACTTCTCGATTCTTAAACAGATTTCATGAATTCAGAAGTGTGATTTTAAATGTTTTTTCATTTTATGAGCTTAATTGTTAACTAACCGTGCGTTTCCAAAGATAAATACTTGTGTATTATCTTGTATATATACTGTCAACTATTCACACACATCGGTTTAGTACTTTATTTACTATGTTTTTACCATGTCTCATATTGAAACTAATTTTCGATGGTAAGGCACTCCTTTTTGTACATTCAAAGTTTGTTGAGCGTTAATTCATTCAAAGTGTTTCTTTCAAGAATGTCTATATTTGGTTCGTATAGACAACATCCAATTTTTCATGATCTAAGCTTTTATTGATATATCACTCATATTTGATTTTTTTCATACATTATCAGATTCTCAAAACATATCTATTGATTTCACTTCATTCATTCAATTTCTTTGTTTTGAGAGAATCTTTCATGTTTAAAATGCTCAAATCTTCATGATTATATTGTTGAGCATACATAAATCTAACATATATTTTGTGCTTTAACTATTAAAGTTAAAATGTTGAGCAACTTTGTGCTTTTACGACAAAATTTACGGGATCAATATGTGAGACTAATAGAACTTCTATGGATTCACAACAACCAGTGTTTCCTACCCAAGAAGTTATCCTTGAGTGATTTGAGAGGCGAGGGCTCAATATCTGAGTGTGGGTGTGTGATGAGATAAAATGAAAAGAGAGATTGGTTAGAAGTGAGCTCAATATTAAAAAGAAAGAGGGTGTGAGAACAGAGTTAAAAGAATACCATAACTCTGCACCAAAACTTTTTATGAGATGGGCAGCCACATTACTGTTGTTTCACAAATCCTTCATGAACTTCATTGAAATAGGCAATAGCCCATGCCAACTCTTGCTTTAAACCCCACCAGTTACTCATTTCTTTCTCAACAAAGAGATGTTTCATATTTTCATTTGGAAGACGTGGATATTGAAAAAGAAGGAAACTTGCCCCGCCTTCGCACTTCGATCATGAATAATTGAGTATGTGTATTACTATTGTTGTCTCAATGGTTTACATATTTTGAGCCTATTTGCAAAGCCTAAGTAGCTTCAATTATTTTACACTATGCACGAACACACAAGGAATATGTTTTCTTGTCTTAACATTCATAGAAATTTTCTTTGTGATTTTTCGATGATTGAATGGAAGCCTTGGGGGATTGAACATCAAAAAGCTCCTTTCCAAAGTACATCTGTTGTACGAAGTGGCTTAGTGCTACTCACAGACATCTTAATTGATTTATTTGTTGATTCAGGGTTACATTCTTATTTGTCTGAATTTGAAAAGATTCGGATTAGTACAATATGAATTGACGGATGGTTTAGATGCTCATTTTGAAAGATCACTAGTCAGAAAATGTTACATGACATTTCTTGAAGAAGTTTTGATGATTTCTATGATATTTCATCAAAAAGAGGGAGAAGATCAAGAAATGGATTAGAAGTTATGGGAAAATTAATTTCAAGAAATGGTGTCTAAAGATCAGATTGTGAAAATTCCATGGATAAACTAATCAAGAGATGACAGTTTTGAAGGGTAATTTCAGAAATTCGGTCTCGGTCTCGGTGCTCATTTTGCCTATCTCTGGTTATAGGTGCCATTTGGAAAATATGTCATATCGGTTTATGTGGTTTTCATTTACTTTGTTTAAATAGTCAAGTGTCTTCTGGAGCATATTGGCTAGATTTTAACTCAAATGAGTTTGGGTAATTTTATCCAGTTTAAATAGCTTGATGTGGAGCTTTGCATGTATAATGCATTATTGTATATTTGTTGGATATTACATGTTTTGAGTGCATTAGTTATTTGATTGGAGTAATGTAATTTAGACTGTAATGTACTAGATCCATAGGCTTAGGAGTTTGTTGTGTTATTAAGTGGAGTTTTGATATTCACACTTAAATCTAGTGAGTAGTGACTAGGTCATGATTTGAGAGCTTGTGGTGGTATCCTACTGGGTTGTATACGGAACTAATAGCTTGTGCTGGTACTCCATATATTGAGTCATGTACAAAGCTAGATCTTTACGGTAGTGCTCGTTGGATTCATATATGGGGATTGGTGACTTTTGTAGTGAAGTTCATCTAGAGGTCGAGTAGACATTAGGGTCATTAGGAATCTTGCGGTGGTACTAAATGGGGTAGTATACAAGGATCCATGGCCCGAGGGAAATTTCGAGAACTTCGATAAGTGGCCGACTTTTGTGCTCCCACAACATTAAATGGAATAAAGTCTCGTCCGTCAATGAAAGGTGTTGTTTTTAGGTATTTTGTTACCTATGCTTTCGGTGTTTTGGATATAGAGCTTATTTGTGTGTTTGATGTTTTGAAGCGTAAGTCTTATGGATATTTTAAGTGAGTTTAGATATTGTTATTATTCTAAAACGGGTACTTGATTTTGAAATAATCAGTTTTGGAAAGATGTTCCCTTTGTGAATTTTGATCTAAATAAAGGGTTCGTTATTTAAAGGAAATTCTCCAATTCAATCGTTTTATGTTTATATGATAAAACTACTTTAAGTCACTAGGCACTAAGCCTAACACTTTTGTCTTATCGATCGTATATTTGGTCTTAGTAATTTGACCTGCTCTCAAAAGAAAGAAACAACTTGTCTGGAAAGATAACTGAACTTGAAGAGATCATGTTCAAGGTGAAATTGACTAAACAAAGGAGTCAAGATACAATTGTTCAATCACCGAGAGATGATCTAGCTGATTCAGAATGTTCATTCAAGACAACTTCAAGTTCATATCATACTCATGTTTCTTCAAAGAGGTCAGTAAAATACAAAGATTAGATTCGTCCTTCTAACCTTTTCTATGATCGAAATGTTGATGGTTCATTCAGGTAAAACTAAAATGACAAATGGCAAAGAAAAGTGGATTTGGAGAAGAAAAGGATCCTCAGATGAGAAGAATGATCATAAATCATTTGTGCACACACCAAATGCAAAGAAGAACAATGCTCCGAAAGATAAATCTTTTGGTAAACCTGATCTTGTTTACACTGTCAACCATTTAATCAGGTTAGCACAAAAGAAAATTAATTGTTCTTATTGTGGTGCAAATGATTTCGTTAGTAAAAACTATGTCAATTACTGGTATGGTTCTTACTATGTTTCTCCCAATAGAACTACAACTAATAAACCAGGACCCAAATACCAGTGGGTACCAAAAGGTCAATCTGTGTTGCAGGCACCCAAAGTCTAGGGGGCGTAAGAGCATTGGTTTTTGAACAAAGTTGTTCAAGACCCGACCTTCAATGATAAAGATTATAGACTTCTAAACACATCTGTTTAGAACTCACACTTCAAAGATCTAAAGAGTTTTTCACTCTAATGCATTTAAAATGATCAATCTTCAAGGGGGAGTACTTATTATTTCTTCTAATAAATTTGTTAGTACAAATTTTCAGGGGGAGTTTGACTTCTAAATTTACTTCAATCGTAGTAATTCAAAACTCGGTTTATTGATTAAGGGTTATGAAAATGTTAAGGGGAGATTATATGTTTTATATTTTTACTGATACATTTTCTGATTTTTCAGGAGGAGATTAAAAGATCAATTGATTGTTGCTTTTAGGGGGAGTTACTATTGTCACCGGAGAATTTGTAATGATGGCTTTTGAATAATTCCATTCAGAACCCGTACTTCAATGCTTTGAAGCTGAAAAGATTCATCTTATTCAGGAACTTTTTGTTATTTGTTTTAGGGGAGTTAGTTAAAACTTTCACTGTCATATTTTTAAGGGGAAGAAAAGGAAAATAAATTTCATTGTTCTATTCATATTGTTCTTTTCTAATAATTTGTTTTTTACAGATATAGCGGGGGGTATGTCTGATGTTTTTGTCAAAGGGATCATAAAAAGATAAATATTCATTTTAGGGGGAGTTCAGATTTCTACATTGAAGGTATATTATTCTAAATCTTACTCTCTACCACATTTTGAAAGACGAATGACTTTCGGATGTGAAAAACAATTTCGTAAACGTTCAAACCACTTCGTGTTCTCAAAAGGTTTTATGAATTTCAAAGTGTGATTTTAAATATTTTTCATATCAGTACTTTAATGTCTAATTGACTGTGTGTTTCTCAAATACAAATACTTGTGTATTATCTTCTCATTATACTGTCAAGTATTATTACACACAACGGTTCAGTACATTCATTGACTTTGTTATTACCATGTCTCAAAAGATAAATCTTTCGATGGTAATACTCCCGGTTGAATTCTAAATTGTTTGAAATCGTACGTCATTTCTTTATTATGAGCTTTTATTGATGTTGTGTTTATATCTTGTTCATATAAACAAATATTCGTTCTTTGATTTCCCAATATATTTTTCTTCATGATATTTGATCTGATCGATTCATTGTCAGATTCTAAAAACATTTCGTGATTTCATTTCATTCATTCATTCTACTTGTTTTGAGAGATCTTAATGTTCAACATGCTCAAATTTCATTCTTATTATTAATGAGCAAACAATTTTCTGATAATTATATCTTGTGCTTATCTAACATGATAAACTGTTGAGCAACATCTTACATTTAGGACAAAATACATGGGTTTCAGTGTGTAAGATTACCAGAACTCCTATGGATTTACGTTAACCTGTATTTCCTACCCAAGAAGTTATCCCGAGTGATTGAGGGGAGAGAGGTAAAAAAATAAATAGTGGGTGTGTGCTGAGGTAAAATGTGAAAGATGGTTTGGTTAGAAGCGACCTCAAAGGATTAAAAGAAAGAGGGTGAGAGATCAGAGTAAAAGAATATCAAACTCTGCACCAAAGTTTTTTTTAGTCGGGCAACCACATTATCTGTTGTTTCACAATTCTTTCGTGAACTTCATTGAAATAGGCACTAGCCCATGCCAACTCTTGCATAAAACCCCACCAGCTACTCATCTTTTTCTCAACAAAAAGATGTTTCATATTTTCTGGGGAAGCAGCACATAATCTATCATATCTTCATTTGGAAAACATTGATATTGAAAAAGAAGGAAAGTTGCCCCACCTTCGACCCTTTATCATGCACTTTGAGTCCGTGTAATACTATTGTTGTCTCAATGGTTTACATATTTTGAGCCTGTTAAAGCTTTAATTGCTTCAATCATTTTACACATGCACGAGCACACAAGGAATAAGTTTTCTTGTCTCAACATTCATAGAAAATTCCTTTGTGGTTTTTCAATAATTGAATGGAAGCCCTGGGGGAGTGAACATCAAAAAGCTCATTTCCATGTGCATTTGTTGTACAAAGTGGCCCCGTGCTACTTACATGCATGATAACTGATTTATCTGTTGATTCAGGGTTACCAATCTTAATTTTTCTGAATTTGAAAAGATTCAGATGAATACCTTTTATGAATTGACGGTAGAATGTTCATATCAGATCAGACGGAGTTCATATTCTCTTTGAGGGAGATTGTTTCTCAGGAAGACTGTGCTTGTCTTGATATTTAGGGGAGATATTATCAAAGCCAGATCTGACGTTGAAATGTTTTGATGATTCTGGTTTCTCATCATCCATCAAAAAGTGGAGAAATTTCAAGAGTTTCAAAGTCAGAATTACACTGATCTTATTTGAAAGGGGAGATGATTCATAGTTAAATTTCTGAAGAAAGAAAAGTCAAGAGTAAGTCGTAAAGTGGAGAGAAATTGTATTCCAAGTCAAAGAAAAGTCTGATGATTATCAAGCTGAAGAGCTCATTGGAAAGATTGTTACATATTTGTGATCAAAAGGAGAGTTTGAAGAGATTATCAAAGATCTAACGATTTCAAGTTTGTGTTGAAAAGATTTTCAAAGAGAGATTATTCAAGATTTGAAGTTTTTAAAGACTTTGTGTTGAAGATTTTACAACCGTGAGATGACCTGAAGCTTATCGTCAAATATTTTTTAATCTTGAATCCAAAGGGGGAGATTGTTAAGTCAAAATTGTATTCAAGATTAAATGAGGGGTCAGAGTGTAAATGTTGTAATGTTGTAAAAGTTTAAGTGGTTTCTTGTAAATGGAGTTGTAAGTGAAAGTGATTGACTTTGACTTTAGATAAAAGTAAGTGAGGTCATGTTGACCATATAAATAAAAGAGTCTTGTTATTTGTAAACAAAAGTACGAATGAGAATAGAATCTAGAAAGAGAAAGCAAGAACTGAGAAATAAGTATATGAGTGATTGAAATCAATGTAAAAGTTGTTTGGATATATAAATATTGATTTCTACATTCTTGTGTATGAATTAGAAGCTTGGATTCAGACATTTCACTCTTTACACTCTTTAATGTGTAAGGTGCTAAGAAACAGTTTTATATATCTCGATTATGGTATTATGTTTTGATACAAATTGGCATATAAATTACCCATATGAAACAATGTATTTTGTGATATTTGTCCTAATGTGATATGAATTTACTTCTAAATAGTCAAGATTCGATTATATGATGGATATGTTTATGTGGAGTCGTGTGGCACAGTGGGGATGGTGTACGTTGGGTTGTCATGATCCCTTGAATATAACTTTAAACCCCGTGAGCATGAAATCCGTTTATGCATACGTGGGGGATGGGGAGTCTGCTTCGGCCCCGGAGGCATAAAGGGAGTCTGCTTCGACCCCGATCGTGGTTGACGACAGTTGTGGATGGTTAGTAAATGACCACTGGGCGGTACTCATGTCTCACGTTATGTATGTCGATTGCTTAATGATGTCAAACAGTTGTTTTATTCATTGTTTTCAACTGTTAATCGAGGGAGAATTCACTAGACCTGGTGGTCTAACCCTCGTTTTTCCAAACTAAAATGATTTCAGGTAAAGGTAGTTTTGGAGTCTCCTCTAAGGGCAAAGAGAAGATCTGAGGTAGAGACAAAGAGTTAAGTTGGAGTATCAAGCTGCTTAGTTCCTTATTTTTAGCTTCGTATAGATAATCTTGGTTGTGGAAGTGTGTTTCCACTGCTAGTTTGCGAATACTCTATTTTAATTTGAATTGTATTGGGACCCGTTTAGGATTTTAATCCATTTATGTCTTGTTTGGAGTTTTGGGTTGTTACAATGAACATAATGTTGAACTCCCAAATGTTGAATCTAGTGTTGAGCACCTAAATGATGAACATAATGTTGAGTCTAATATTGAAAATTTACCGGTAGATGAACAATCATCCCTTTTTTTATATATTTATAAATCAAGAGTATTTTAGTTGAAAAGGGTCTGGTTAGAGAATTGAATATACTGTATCCTTTAGATAACACATCGAGGCATTTTTCGTATTCTTATTATGATAAAATGATAAGTAACAGTGTGTCTAGTGATTGGAAATGGCTAGTTTATTCAAAACATGTGGATAAAGTGTATTGTTTTTGTTGCAAATTGTTCAAATCTAAGAAATTCTAAAAATGCAATAGCTAATGATGGATTTAGAGATTGGAAGCATCTTGCTAAGAGACTTAAGAAACATGAGAACAATGTTGAACATGTGAGTAATATGTTACGTTGGAATGAACTGAGAATAAGACTAAATACAAACCAACGATTGTTAAAGATTTAAAACAAGAAATTTTAAAATGAAAGAACGTTGGAGACAAATTTTAATAAGAATAATTGTTGTTGTGAAATGTCTTGCTAAATATTCTTAGCCTTTTAAAGGATCTAATGAGAAGTTATATCAATATAGTAATGGTAATTTTTTGGATTTAATTGGAACGATTGGAGAATTTTATGTGATAATTCAAGATCATATTAGGTGTATTCAAAATCTTGACATTCATTATCATTATCTTGGTCCCAAAATTCAAAATGAGTTAATTTCTCTTTTGGCTCACAATGTTAAAAATTATATCATAAAAATTATAAAAAGGTACAAATATTTTTCTGTAATTATTGTCTGTACAGTGGATGTAATTCATTTAGAGAAAATGAGTTTATTAATAAGATATGTTAATATTTCTAGAAATAAAATAAAAAGAGAAATATATGTTCCAGAATTTTTAAAGATTGATGATACGTCTGGTTTAAGATTGTTCAATGAATTATTAGATGTACTTAAATCTCTTGAGTAGTGTTTTGAAGATGTAAGGGGTCAATGATATGATATGGTTTTAACATGAAGGGAAAACACCAAGGGGTACAAAACGTTACTTGAAATTAATCCAAAAGTATTATATATGCCATTCTTGTGTTAAAGATATTTTATTTTGTGGAATTGTTCAATGGATATACACATTATTATTTTCTAGTTCTACAAAAAGATGAAGGTGTTACTTGATAGTGTTTCAAATATAATTGAAAAATCTTTATGCAACACGTCGGGAGAGTAGAGTAGAAAGTTAGAAAACCATTAGATTTCAAGCTCCTCAAATAAGATCGACTTTACTTGAATTATCAAAATCATATGATGATGCCATGTCGAAAAGTGAAGTAGAAAGTTTGGTAAGTGCAATTGAAAATTTGATTTTTTACTTGGTATGACATTTTATTTGCAATATACATGGTTAGTAAAAAGTTGCAATTTGAATCTATGTGTATCAATGCTACCATGGAACAATTTGAAGGTGTAAAGAAGTACTTTGAAATGAATATAGATCCTACATTTCTAATTATGTGTCGTATCATTAAAAAAACAATTCGATGAAAATAATAATGAAGAGGAAATGCAAGCATCGAAAGACTAATCTTTAGGAATTAATTATTTTCTTACCATTGTCTATATGACACTTTCTTTGTTGGATAATAGATTTGAAAAATTAATGGAATGTGAAAGTGTGTGTCCCTGAAATTCAAGTTCTTATCACATACAAATCAAAACAAACAAGATTAGTAATCTACCTGTTTGATTTCAATTCCAAATTCAAACAATTACAAATGTGTTTCTCTCTTTCTCTCTCTACACATCTCTCTCTCTCTACAAACTCTCTCTATGAAATCGTATCAATTCCTTTTGTCATCTATCTATTAAACAGCAAAACAAACTATTTATACCTAACAACTAATAACAAGGAAACAAAACAATACAGTTTGACTTTGACAATTATTAACACAAGACTTTGACTTTCCATGAGAGTTAACTTTCCAGCTTTGACTTCATGTATTTTGACCTCTGATTTTCATGATCTTGTATCCCACATATTTCTACTCTAACAATCTCGCCCATTGGATTCAAGATCATTTTCAAAAGATTTTGCAATTTAGTCTTCTCTTTAAGCTCAAAAATTACAATCTCCTCCTTTGTAACAAGTTTTCTTCTTAAGTCTGTCTTTAAACAAAATTAACAATCTCTCCCAAATATGGTAGAAACGATCTTCAATAATCTCTCCAAAATTATCACAGAAACTCTTTCAGAAAATCAGCACATCTTCAAACATCTTTGACTTTGCTTGTACAATCTTTCAAACTTTCAAACTTTGAACTTTATCTTCTCCAAATCTTTAACTTTGAAATTTCTGAATCTGAAATTTCTGTAATTCATCTCCCCCTTTTTGATGAATAGAACATCGATATCATCAAAACGTTTCCCCAAGAAATGTCGTTAACTGTTCTGACCACTGATCTGTCATAATGAGCCTCTGATTCGTTGCCAATTCGATCAATGTATTCATCCAGATCTTTGCAAATCTAGACAAAATAGGAATGTAACACCTGAATCAACAAATAAATCAGTTAATGCGCCTGTCAGTAACATGAAGTTACTGTGTGTAACGGATACACATAGGAAAGGAGCTTCGAAACACCACAAAGGAAATTTCTATGAATGTTATGACAAGAAAACAAATTCCTTGTCTGTTCGTGCAAGTGTAGAATGACTTAAGCACAAGATGATTGCTTATAAAGACTCAACATTGTGTAAACCACTGAGACAACAATAGATAAACACAGACTCAATGTGCATGATTGAAGTGCGAAGGTGGGGCAGACTTCCTTCTTTTTCAATATCTAGATTTTCCAAATGCAAATCAGATATATTATGTGTTGCGTCCCCTTAAAAAAATATGAAACGTTTTCTTTTTAAGAAGAAAATGAGTGGGTGGTGGGGTTAATAACAAGAGTTGGCATGGGCTATTTGCCTATTTCAATAATGTTCACCAAGAAATGTGAATCATTAGTAATGTGGCTGCCCGGCTCAGAAAGTAGTTGGTGCAGAGTTTAATATTCTTTTACTCTGATCTCACACCCTCTTTCTTTTAATCATTAAGCTCACATCTAACCAAACTCTCTTTTCCATTTTACCTCAACACACAACCCACACTCATTTCTTTTTGACTCCTCACACTCAATCACTATGGATTAACTTCTTGGGTAGGAAACACTGGTTAACATGAATCCATAGAAGTTCATTTAAGTCCTAGCACAAAGAATCCTGTATTGTCCTAGAAAGCATATGTTGCTCAAGATAGTTTAACTTGAACAATTAAGACATGGAAAACATGGGTCAGATATGTGTATGCTCATAGATGAAATGATGACAATTTGAACATTTGAAACAAAGAAGTATTTTCAAACAAGTAAATTGAATGAATGAATATGAATGCAAGAGACTTGTTTGAAAATCTAACATTGTATGAAAAATAATTAGAATCAAATGATATAGCAATCAAAGCTTATGGTCAAGAATAATGGATATCGTCTATATGAAACAAAAAATAGACATTCTTGAATTAAACACTTCGAAATGAAATGACACTAAAAAACTCTTTGAAGTACAAGCGGGGTGTCTTACCATCGAAAAATATGTTTCAAATTTGAGACATGGTAAGAACACTTTGAATAATAAGTCAAACCGGTGTGTGTGAATACTTAAAAATATATGGAAAAGATAATACGCAAGTATTTATCTTTGGAAACACACGGTGTATAATCATGTAAGCACAAGTAATTCGTGAAAACATTTAAAAAAAATCACATTCCAATTCATGAAATCTGTTTAAGAATCAGGAAGTGGTTTGAACATTTAAGAATATGTTTTCTATGATTGAAAGTTGTCATTCTTTCAACCATATATGAGATTAAGATAAAGAATTATACCTTTCTATGCAGTCTTAAATCTAATTAAGTCAGTTGATGTCATAAAGATATGATCTTGATTGCTTCTCTCATTCTGCACAAGTCTCAAAGTCATGTCAAAGCAACTTTATTCACAAATTTATTGAAAAATAAAAGACATAAAGCAGTAAAACATTGAATGTACAAGTTCTAATCAGAAGTAATCAGAAATCATCACCTTTACTCCCCCTGAAATTATGCATCAGAAAAATTATCAGTGTAAAAGATATGCATTATCTCCCCCTAAAATGTTGATCATCATATCTATCGGATGCATAAAATTTCAGACAAATATATATATATATATACTCCCCCTTGAATATTGATTTCCTCAGTTATGTATGTAGGAGTACATTATCATTCAGCTTAGGAGTAAAGTCTTTTGGTCATTGAAATACGGGTCTTGAACTGTTGTATTCAAGAGCCATTGTTCCTTAATCAGCCTTTACTTGACATTCCTGTAACACAAATTCATCCTTTTTCTTTGGTATCCATTTGTATTTAAATCCAAAAGTGTTAGCACATGATTTTGGTACCGATTTAAATTTAAGTCCGCTTTTCTTTTGAAAACCATATGAAGAACTAGAACAATAAGAGTATACATGATACGTCCCAAACCAAACATCAGAATATTTCCGAGAATCATAATCATTTCTATCATAATTGGAAGACTTTCTAGCAGACGGAGATAACTCGAATAATTGTTGTCTTGAATATTTCTTGTAAGAGGATACAAGCTTTGTTTTAGAAATAGAAACATTCACAATCAAATCATCTTTACTAGTAGTATTCTTATTACAATCAGTACTAGAAAATGATTTAGCATTCTCATCCATCTTCTTCTTTGGTTGCCACTCAGACTTAACTCCATGCCTTTTCTTTCGATGATGTTTCACCTTTTTCGTAAACACTTGGTAATTCAAAAGAATTAAAAACAAAAGATGAATGATTAGGAAGTTTAGTATTAAAATCAAATTGAGCAATACAATCATCTAAATCACCATCAGAGTTTAAGAAATCAAACCCATCATTAAGTAAACTAGACATATCATCAGAATTTGAAGCATTAGAAGAGTTAGAAAAATCAGAATTTTTCAACACAGTTAAGAACACAGTTTGTTCTAAATCCATCAAAATTCTTTCTTCTGTCAGAGTATTCTCGAGTTCATAAATTTTACTTCCTAACACGAGAGGAGGAACATAAATTTTACCTTCGATAGGATTTGCCTCCAACTCTTTTGAAGAAAAACTCTCAAAATAATCATCAGAAAGAAATTTGATTTATCAGAACTATAACTATTATTCAACCTTTCATAACGAAATGGAAGTTGAACTTTAGTTATGTTCTTTCTTTTCTCGAATTCCTTGGTTTCATCCTCTTCAGAAAGTTTAGTTCACTCAACTTGAAGTTCAGGGTATTGTGGTGCTAGTCTTAAAAATGTAAAATCATAAAGTGCAGGCACTTCTGATATACCCTTTTCAAGGTAGTGTGGATTCTCATAACCGAGTCCCCAACACTCTTTGTTCTCTTTGGGTTTGTTTATATGAATGGTTTGTTCAGTTTGACCCAATGTGTATAATTTTCCTTACAAAGCATTTACTTTTTCAAGTAAAGATTTGTTTTCTTCTGAAAGCGAAGAATACATTTTAGTAAGTTCTTTTGAATCAAACTCACACAGTCTATATTGTGAAGTTGTTTCAGCTAACTCTTTAAGAATTATAGTCTTTTCTTTAGCGTTGGTATCAATATTTTTATATAAAGTGTCAATCAATAATTTCTTCTTAGCAATATGCTCGCTAAGTTTCTATATTGATTGGTTTTTGTCTTTGTTGATACCTCTTTCACGCTTAAGCTTTGACTTCAACTCTTGAAGTCTAATCATCATGACATTTATTTGATTTACAAAATCCGATTCAGTCATATCACATACCTCTTAAATTAATTCTTCATCGGACTCAACTTCAGCTTCCAACTCTATCTTACCCATTAAGCACATGTGTGCTATCTCTTCCTTCTCTCCTGTCTCACACTAGTACAAAAAAGGTCTTTTGTGACGGTTAAAAACCGTTACCGTAGGTATACGGTAACGGTTTTCGTGGGCATAAAAATCGTCACCTATCTTGCCGTCACTTTTGATACACTTTTGGTTACGTTTAGAAACCGTCACCAAATCACATCAAAACCCGTTACCATAGGCTAAAACCGTTACCTTAAATGTATAAAAAAGTTGTTTTTTTTTCTAAAACCGTTACTGTAGCATAACATAGTGTGACATTTATTTTAAAAAGTGTCACCATAGCATGAAGTACGGTGACATCTAGTTATTGAAATCGTCATCGTAGCATGACATGCATTGACGTTTATATTCAAAAACCGTCACCACAGCATGACATATAGTAATGTTTATTTTTTAAACCGTGACCATAACATGACATAAAGTGACGTTTATTTTTCAAAACCGTTACCATAGCATTACATATGGTGACCTTCATTATTCAAAATCGTTATCATTGCATGATGTACGATGACGTTTATTTCATGAAATAGTCACCGAATATGACACATAATTGACGTTTCTATTAAAAAACCATCACTCTAACATGACGTATGATGACATTTTTTTTAAAAACCGTAACCATATCATGACATACATTGACGTTTACATTCATAAACCATCACTGTAAAATGACATAAAGTGACGTTTATTTTTCAAAAATCGTCACGGTAACATGACATACGATGACGTTTATTATTTAAAACCGTCATAATAGCATGACATGTGGTGACATTTATTTTTTTAAACCGCTACCATAGCATGACGTACGGTGACGTTTATTTTTCAAAAAACATCATTGTAGTAGGATGTACGGTGATGTTTTTTTTCAAAACCATCAACGGAACCATGACACACTGACGTTTATTTTTCAAAATCGTCATGGTAAAGTGACATAAAACGACATTTACTATTCAAAATCGTCACCATAGTTAGACATAAGGTGATGTTCTTTTTTCTTAAACCATCACAATAACACAATATATGATGATATTTATTTTTCAAAACCGTCACTATATAGAGTGACCTAAAGTGACGTTTAAAATCGTCGCCATTGTTTGACCTATAGTGACGTTTATTTTTCAAAATCATCACTATAGTGTAAGGTGACACATGGTGACGTTTATTTGTTCAAACCGTCACTTTTAAGTGATGTATTGTGACGTTTATTTTTCAAAACCGTCACCATAGCATGATGTACGTTGACGCTTATATTAAAAAAATTGTTGCCATAGCAAAATATATGGTGACGTTTATTTTTTAAAACCGCCACTGACATACGACAACGTTTATTTTATTTGTATAAACCGTCACCATAACATAACATATGAGAGTTTATTTTTCAAAACCATCACCATAACATGACATACCATGACGTTTAATTTTTTAAAACCGTTACGTTACATCATGTATAGTGACGTTTGTTATTCACAATAGTCACCGCAACATGATGTATAGTGACGTTTATTATTCACATCAATCACAATAGCATAATATAAGGTGACGTTTATTTCTCGAAACTGTTGTCATAGACTACCTTTCACGAATGGTTTTAATACTATCTAGTGAAAATAAAAACTAAAAGAACTTCTGACTATCAATATATAAAAAAACGATTAAACTGGTATTGATAATTATATGAATAATGTATCCAAACACAAATAATAAACAAATATATTGTGTCAAATAGTTTCTTTCTAAGCACCTATAATAATGTTATACATCACCTAAATCAATGTTTTCTCATTAAACGTAGTCCTTGCATGCTTTGGCGTCTTCAGGTGATTAATAGTTGTGTAGTTCTTTTTTGTCTTCTTATTTTTCTTTCATCAGAAGTTGTTTATTGTACCTGCAAGAAAAGACAAGAAATTCAACAAACCGAATAAATTTTGAAAAAATAAAAACAATCGTTAACAACAATCGTTAAAAACAATCCCAACATAAATTATGAAATGTAAGCCCAATCCACATTAAAGTACATACAAAAGCAGGAAGAAATCTCATAATGATTTTTATTAAATAAAATATAATGATACAAGAGCAAATATAAAGTTAATTATGATTACATGTTATTTGATCAAAAGAATAAAAGACACTTGAAAACCTTACTAAAATCTACCGTTTTCCATCTATATATGTTGTCAAATTTACATACATGAAGACATTATTTCCCATGTATCATTTCTATGTTTGTTTAATACTTGTAGATCCTCAACCTTGTCTAGTACTTAGGAATGTTCCAACCAAACATATACGAAGACCTTATTTCCTAGATATCATTTTTCTGTTTGTTTCATACTTGAAACCTTATTATAATCTACCATTTTTCTGTTTGTTTCATACTTGTAGATCCTTAACCTTATTAAAATCTACCACTTTCACGCTTCTACGAAAACATACAACAATATCAAATTTCAAATTCAGTAACATACATAGAAAGAGAGAATCATTTATGGAGAAAGATAATGAAGTATGCAAACCTGATGGGAGGCATTAGAAGCAAGAAGGAAATCGTGAATCGTGTCTAATGAATAGAGAATGCTTCTCGATAATTAACTGAATGTTACACCGAGCCATGCAAAAAGGTATTATCAGCATATAAAGTGGAGAATGTATTGAGATCTTTTTCTTAGTTCTCAAAAACAACTTTTTATGTCAAAGTGCTTAGCATGATCGTTTATATCACTTGGTAACAGAGGATTGTGTTTATTGCTTTTGGTAAATGCCCGACCTGCTGGCAAGCTTTTTTTAGTAACTTTATGGATGTTTACTCATCGAACAACTTAGGAAATTCAAATAAACAAAGCAACAAGAAATATAGAGAAGGAAGAGAAAATACAACCAGATCTAACATTTTTAAAGATACTATTAAACCAGAGATGGAATAAGATTATTCTTGAAGTGGAACACACGTTTTTCTTTATTCGACGATGTAAAATAAGACCCATTATCCTGATAAACAAGTGGAACACACGTTTTTCTCTATTCGACTATGTAAAATAAGACCCATTATCATAATAAACATTCTTCTGGTACTAAATTATATACATTGGGCTCGCAAAATGAGAAAGTTAATATTATTTTAGACAAGAAAACCTTCAACTACAACCCAAAGAAAATGCAAGTGGGAGCCATGTAAAAAGTTCCTATCCTTTACATTGTTACTAAACGACAACCATGTAAAAAGGTAGCAAGTTTCTACACGATTGTTGTCTAGCAACCGTGTAAAAAGTGTTCTTTTAAAAACAATTTTCCCCAAATTTTACTAGCCATTATCCGGCAAAAAAGAGAAGCATCAAACACCCATAATACATTATGCATATACATCCTAGTCGTGGTACAAGAAATCCAAGACAAGAATGCGACTACGTCAAAGTTCTATAAGATCACAATAAGAGGGAAACAAGGAAACACCAATAGCTCACGATAAAGCAACAAAAAAGAAGTGAATTGCACTAGGTCATTAAGAATTTGTAATGAAAGATAAGACAAATGTTAGCGTGAATCATGGTTACTTAGTACCTTCCATATTGCACAGACTGACACAAGAAGTGCTACTTAGTACCTTCGATCGACACAAGACGCGCTTCAGGAAGATGACGTATCAAGAGTGTAGCTGCCTCTTTCTCTGGTACCAACTTTTCACACACAATAAGGATTACGAAATGTGTTGAAATGGTGGAAGCATATGAAATCAGAACCACTGCATTACAAAATGCAAACAATGAAAAGCTAAAAAACCCAGAAGAATGCAATACACTAAAACGGCCAAAAGAAATCCCAAACTATTCAAAAGTAACATAAACATGGCTAATCATTACCCCCATCCCATAATATACATAGTCCACATCTAGAAACACGTTCTAGAAGAAAATTAACTACATCGGACCATAAAAGCAATTATGAATGTTAGAAGCAGTCCAAACTAAAAGGGGAAAAATTTAAAAATATCAATGTCAACTTATGTATTGGAAAGAATAACACAAAACTAAAAATGCCAAACCATATTTGTTCTCTCCTACATTAAACGAACAAAATGAAATTGGATGTCACAAGTACTTGATTACCAATGCATATAAACTTCAGTCTGAGAATAAAAAAACGAATTTTGGAGGACCCTCATGGTCTCGTATCATGGAGGTGGTTATCACAGAATAAGAAGGAATAATCGAAGATGTCAATAAACGTATGAGAGCCACAATGTTGACTAATCAATGCTATATGAACAGAGGACTAATCGATGGAACAATAAAGGCCTAAACCCCATTAAGATGCATAGTAATGTGCATATATAAAAACAGAGGGACAAACTTGAATTTTGTAAAGGATCGAACGTGTAATTTATCGTTTTCCACCGTACAATATATGTAAATCTTCAAAATACTTTTAACAATTTGGATAATTAATAGCAATGAGATTCACACCAATGACCAATAGATATTGTAACCGGAGCTTCAAATACAATTATGTATTACAATTTATTAAATTTAACAGAAGAAGATAGGACTCAACTTTTGGAGAAGAGAAGATGAAGAAGCTAGATGCTCCAAAAAAGCTGCATTTGATCCATGGCCTCAACGTCTAAAAAATTCGTGAAATTAACAGACAGCAACAGGCTATCAACGCCTGATGAGTGACAGCGTGAGCACAGAGAGAGATGGTTTTGGAGGATTAGCATCTCGTGCGTGATGCTACGCCGCCGGATGGATGGGAGTTGCAACAGGAAGGGGATCTCAAACTGGGAGGGGACGGCCAACGAGGAGGCAAATGGGGTAGGGTTTGGGTCCTTTTTTTATATTTCAAAATTTAAAATCGTTTATCAAAATGTATAATATTTTATTTTAAATTTTCAAAAAGTTGAATTTTTTTAAAGCATCAAATATGCTTCGTTCCCTTCCATTATCCGAGAATTTCTTTTTTTTTTTTACTTTACAATTTAATGTATGTTTATTAGTTAAAATTATTAATTTTGGTGACGAACATAAATTTAGATTTTATTAGAGTAAACTCTAATTTTGGTCCTTGAGGTTTAGTAAAATCTTTGAAAGTGGGACCTGAACTTTAATAAGTTTATAAATTATTCTTGTGGTTCTCATTTTGTTTTGAAATTAGTCTCTAGTCAATAACTCCGTTAACAATCTCTGTTAGCGTAAGGATTGGTTTAGTCATTTTACCTATTTTCTTAAATATCTTTTAAAAACTATAAAATATAATTCATATATAAATTATATTATATTATATTATATATATATATATATATATATACCGGATCATTTTCTCAACGAAATCATCCCCACCAGCAAAACAATTCCCCTCTTGCTCCCCTCCGTTGACCCTTTCTTCTTCTTCCCTCGTCACCTACACACACAACACCCTCGTCCCTGCGTCGGAAGTAATATTATCAACTCAATCGGTCCACTATATATACCATCTTCAACTCCATCTCCTCCTTCATGACCAAGACCCACCTTCAAATGATGAATAGCTTTCCCCGAAACCCACAACGAAGATCGAAGCAAACCATCATCCACCAAACCCAATGATTAGTCAACCCTCTCCTAAACCACCCAACTGGTGGTAGAAGATCAAGAGCAAAGAATATCATTTTGATATTGATATGTAATGGGTTTATGTATATATATATATATATATGTATGTATTTATTGTGTGTTATATAAAAATGGTTATAGGGACAATCTCACAAGGAAGGGACATTCTTCGTGTTCACCGATTAACTCAAACCCACCATCATCACCAATACCTCTAGAAACTCCTGTTAGATCTCCACGGGTACCTACCACCTTCATCTCCATCATTCCATACTGGTTAACTTTTGTTACATCTCCACATGTACCTCCAGAAACTCTCAACTTGGTACCTTCAACAGTGGTTCCCAGTTCAGCAACTTAAACACAAACACACTCTCCATAATCACCATCTTCAATTGTTGCAGGAGGTTTTGGTTCAGTTAAAGCACACACACACACTCTAACGGAAATTGTTAGATGAGTTAGGGATTAGGGACCACTTTCAGAGCAAAATGAGAACCACAACAACAATTTCTAAACTTATCAAAGTTCAGGTCTCACTTTCAAAGATTTCACTAAACCTCAAGGACCAAAATTAGAGTTTACTCTATTTATTAACTAGTTAAATATTTTAAATATAATAAAATTAGAGTACACTACAATTTTGGTCATGTAGTTTACCAAAAAAATACGAAAGTGGTCCCTGAACTTCAATAAGTGCAGATTTCATCCCTAAGGTTTCGGTTTTGCCATGAAAATGGTCCTTCTCGCGTTACCTCTGTTAAATTGTCCGTTAAGTCAGGGGTAATTACGTCTTTTTACACAATTTTTTTTGTCTTTACTTGTTTTTGTCCTATTCTTATCTCTCTCTATTTCTTGTACATAATCACACACACACACACACACACATATATATATATATATATATAATCACACACACACACACACACACACACATATATATATATATATATATATATATAATCACGAGATCGATGCAAGAAAAGGGGAGAGGGTCGGTGTCGCCGACGAAGAAAAGGGGAGAGGTTGAGGGTCGCCGGTCACCATCTCCAGCGACCTCACCTACCTCACCTATATAATTAACAAAAGCTTCAATTTCCACCTTCTTTCAACCTCTATCTTCTTCCCCAAAGTTAATAACTCCGGTGAACCTCAATGCTCAGGTCACCATCTCCGGCGATCTCAATGCATACACACACACACACACACACATATATATATATATATATATTGAATTTATGCTTATATATATGTGTGTGTGTTTATATTATGTGCGTGAGTGTGTATATATATGTATATACACAGACGAAAAAGTGAGTTTTTTTGGAGAAATTGCAGTAGAAAAAAGTGGGTTTCGTTGGAGTGGTCGGAGTGGTCGCCGGAGGAGGGTGTCGGAGAAGTCCGCCGGAGGAGCGGGTCAGAGCGGTTCCTGTATGTCTTCGTATATATATATATATATATATATATAGGGGTTGTTTAATTTGCAACCCACATCTTAACCGTCGGATTCATGATCGGCGGTTACAATAGATATGGGGGCCAATATTTTTAATTAAAACAAAAGGAAAAATAAAAATAAAATAACCGTCGATCATGAATCCAACGGTTAAGATGTGATTTGCAAGGGTTGCAACATTTTTAAGGGTTGCAAAATATCCTTCCACTATATATATATATATATATATATATATATATATATATATATATATATGGCCGTTGCTTGGGGTGTGCGGAGTGGTCCTACCGCACAGGGCCTCCGATCGTCGGGGGCCTCCGAATATTTATTTTTACTTATAATAAAGTTACTATATAAATTATTTAATGCAACAATACACACAATCTTCCCTAGCGCATTGGCAAGAGTCTTGTGTGAGTGCATCCCATGCGTTTACCAGGGTTCAAATCCCTTCCATGGCAAGTTCAAATTTTACCATTTATTTTTGTTTTTATATAAAAAAAATAGTTGTATTATTGTAGACTTTTTTTAAAATGAATTAAATATATAAATTTTTAACAATTTATTTATTTTTATTTTTTGAGGATGACTTAAATATAAAATATTTATCAACAAAATAATTACAAAAAACATAGTTTTTTTCGATATGTCTTCATCTTTTTACCGACGTTTAAAATTGGATGATTTGTTTTTAGCCTCATTCCATCGCTTTGAGGGACTTGTAAAACTTTTTGCTTGATTTCGACGGATTTTTATGTTTTTTTTATCGATTTCGTGGGATTTTTTTTCGGTTTTTGGTTGATTTCAAGAGTTCTTTTTGGTTTTTTGGTTGATTACGAGGTATGGTTGCACCTTCTTGAAACTTCCAAAATAATACGGTAGCACCTTCTAAAACGATACGGTTGCACCTTTCAAGAACCTAAATTTTTTTATCCTTCGCAGGAGAAATAATATGGTGGCACGTGCCACCATTCCTTACATACTATAGGTTCGTCCATGCATTTTAGTTCCTCATAAACCCCTTATTGGAGGAATTATGAAAGTTAAAACTAACAAAAATTAAAAGTTAAAGAATCAATTATAAACTTTGAATCCACACTAACATAATAACATTAAAATTTAAAATTTAGCTTCAAAAGAGAAGAAAATATGGCAATTTGATCAAATTTAAAAATAAGTTATTGGTCAATTTATTATAAGACAAATGTAGTAAAAAATAATTTAATAAAGAATATGAAAACATTAAGAACACATTAGTTTTCGCACAGGGCCTCCAAAATATTAGGAAGGTGAGGATGACGTCAAGTCATCATACCCCTTATGCCCGCGACACACGTGCTACAATGGCCGGGACAAAGGGTCGCGATCCCACGAGGGTGAGCTAACTCCATAAACCCGTCCTCATTTCGGATTGCAGGCTGCAACTCGCCTGTATGAAGCCAGAATCGCTAGTAATCGCCGGTCATATATATATAATATGTTATATATATATATATATATATATAACATATAGATAATATGTAGATAATATATAAATATAACATATATATAATATATATAAATATAATATTAATATAATTAGACTAAATTACAATTTGATCCCTCAAGTTCAAGAAAAATTATAAAACTTATCCTTTTGTAATAAAAAGACGAAAATACCCTTGATTTAACGGAGAAATCTAACGGAGCTAATACCAGAGGGACCATTTTCATAGCAAAATCGAAACCTCAAGGATGAAATCTGCATTTATTGAAGTGCAGGGACCACTTTCGTATTTTTTGGTAAACCACAGGGACCAAAATTGTAGTTTACTCATAAAATTATAATGAATAACAATATTTTTTTAGTCATTTCGACGTTAAAATGACATTTGAGAAATTTTCATTTTTTGAAAACTCAGGGCATTTTTAAGGTAGCATTTGGTACGCAGACAAGACTAAACAGGGTAGGACTGGACATGACAAATGTCTGTCTGGTGTTTGGTACGACTAAAACTGGATATGACAGAACTAGACAAGTTGTCCCCATAAATTGGATATGACAGAACTAGACAGAACCCAAGAGGGAGACATCGAGTTAGGCTAAAAATTTGGATCTTTTTTGTTTTTTAAACCTAAAATATGTTCCAAGAAGGCGGTATTTTTCCCACATTTTATTTTGAAAACACCTTTATTTTTAATTAACTAGTTCATTACTTTTTAAATATTTTTAAGAGTAAATTACAAATTTAGTCCCTATGGTTCACACTTTTTATTCACATTGGTCCCAATCAATATAAATACAAATATGATACTCGTGGTTTATATTTTTGCACGTCTTAGGATTTGTGGTTATATTTTTGTACACCTTGTGTCCTTATCAATAACAGAATAAAAAGAACATGTTAACCCAAATTTGGTTACCAAAACGGACCTTTTAGTGACGAAAAGTGACCACCCAAATTTGGTTAGTAAATGGCTTATGTGACCAATTGTATGCTATTAGTGACCAAATATTTCATCAGTAACCATAATTTTTCTTGTAGTGCGAATGTGTAAACCGACATAGATAGATCGTGGGTCGGGATTTTTTGAATTAGTCCAGACCGGATAAATATCAGTTGTCCATTTTCAGATCAAAATATTTGAGCCGGACCGATCCGAGGGCGAGATTTATCCGTACTGGCGAAAACCAGCCCTGACTTTTTGGCGGACCAGGCCAGCCAGAGTGGTTCTCGGCCAAGCTTCATTTCTTTTGCTTTTTTTGTCGATCAAAAATATGTTATAAACTTTAAAATTATGCCCAAAAAACAAAAAATTTGAGAGATTGGTTTCTTTAGAAAAAATGTATCCAAAATGACATATCAGCCCGAGACTTGGACCGACTGTGTTTTTTGGAGTGGTCCTTGCCCACCATTACTACATATGGCATAGGTGACGTAAAATTTTTAAAACGTTACCGTATCATGACATACGGTGACAAATATCCTCAAACGTCACCATATGATGAAAACAATGACGTAAATTTCTCAAAACCGTAACTGAATCATGATATACGATAACGTAAATTTCTATAAACCGTCACCACATCATGACATATACTGACGTAAATTTATCAAAACTGTCACTATAAAATGACATTCAGTGACGTTTATCAATCAAAATTGTCACCGTATCATTGCATATCATGACATTTATCATTTAACATTGTCATTGTGGTATGACACAAGATGAAATTTATTTTTCAAAACCATCACCGTAGCATGACATACAGTGACATTTATTATTCAAAATTGTCAATTTAGAATAACATATCGTGACGTTTAATATTCAGAAACATCACCAAAAGATGACATACGGTGACATAAATTTCTCAAAAAACGTCACGAAATCATGACATACAGTGAAAAAACTTTATCAAAACCATCATTATAAAATGACATACGGTCACGTTTATTATTCAAAATTGTCACCGTAACATTACATACTGTAATGTTCATCATTCATCACTGTTACCCTAGCATAGTGATATTTAGATTTCAAAACCATCAATGTAGCATGACATAAAATGACATTATTATTCAAAACCATCACTGTAACATGACATAAAGTGACGTTCATTATTCAAAAAAAATCTTCACCTTGGCATGACTTACGCTGACGTTTATTTTTTAAAATGCCATCATAGCATGACACATGGCGACTTCTTTATTTCAAAACCATCACAATAGCATAACATACGATAACATTTATTTTTCATAACCGTCACCGTAACATGTCATAAGGTGACATTTATTTTTCTAAACTGTCATCGTAGTATGACATATGGTGACGTAAATTTTTCGAAACCGAAAACGTAACTTAACATGCGTTGACGTTTATTTTTCAAAACCGTCATCGTAGCATGAGTTACCTTGATGTTTATTATACAAAATCGTCATCGTTGCATGACGTAGGTTGACGTTTATTATTCGAACCATCACCATAGCATAACATGATATATTATGAAATTTATTATATAAAACCGTCATCGTTGTGACATATAACTTTTTAAAATCGTCACCATGACAATAAATACGGTGACATTTATTTTTCAAAACCGTTACTGTAGAATGACATATGGTAACGTACTCAAAACCGTCATCATAGCATGACATATGGTGATGTAAATTATTCAAAACCGTCAATGTAACTTGAGATATAATGATGTAAACGTTTAAGACCGTCACCAAAGCATTACATATATTGACGTAATTTTTTCAAAAACCCTTGTCATACACTAACTTTTGGTGACGCAAATTTTGCATAACTGTTGCAATAAAACTTGGTGACTTTTGGAAACGGTTTTCAAATAAGCGTTACTATACATATTTTAATTTTCAGTAACATTTTTTAAAATCGTTACGACATAAAGCAACGATTTAGACAAAGACCATTACTAAAAGGTCTTATATGGCAACGGTTTTGAAAAACCGTCACAACAAAAAGCAACAGTTTTTCAAAACTGTCCTAAACCGTTACCTTAGGGAACATTTTATTAACATTTTTATCTAAAACGTTGCTTTTTGTTTCTACGTTTTTTGTAACAGTAAAGTTTATGAATAAAAAATGTTATTAAAACAATTCTCTAACTTTTTATGTGACTTTTTGTAACGGTTTTTTATGCAACCGTTACAAACCTATTTTTTAAAACCGTCACAAAAAATCATTTTTGTACTAGTGTCATCTTCCTGGTCTGAATGATCTAACCAATACTCATCCTCAACCATCAGTGCTTTCCCAGCTTCTTGTTTCTTTGCCAAAAGCATCTTGTTTTTGTAGTACTCTGAATTTCGGACTTTTGGCTTTCGACAAAATTTAGCAAAATGTCCAAGCTTACCACAGTTGTAGCACTTGGTAGATTCTGGCTGTCTCTTCTCTTCAGCTTTGCATTGCTTCTCTTCTACAGGCTTCTTCTCTTCCATTCTCTTTCCTTCAATTCTTTCCTTGTACTCATAGTTCTTAGACCCTGAAGAATATCTCTGACTGTTTGAGCTTGGTTTTTTGTAAAACTTTTTCTGAAAGGCTTTTGTCAGCATCAACATAGCCGGCTTCAAACTCTCACAGTCATCTGAATCTGAATTTTCTTCACTTTCTGCCTCTTCGGACTAGAAAACTATCACTTTCTTTTTCTTCTTAAGCCTCACACTCTTCTTCTTCACAACCAAGGCAATCGGATCTACAACTACCTTCTCAGCTTTTTTCTTTTCACCCAAAATCTCATCAACCTCTTCTTCATTTTGTCTGAGAGTTTCATAGACTTCATGGAGTGGTATTTCATTCAAGTCCATTATTTGCTTCATTTGCCTTGTAAATCTCTTCCACTTAGGCTGCAAGATACTAAGGAACTTGAAATTAAGCTGAATTTGTGACTTCTTCACTTTGTTCTTACTGAGCTCGTTCAACAAAGTCACAAATCTGTCATAAGTAGCTTCCAGTGATTCACCCTCCTTAGCCTTGAAATCTTCATAGTTATTGAGGCAGTTGGATATTTTAAGTTGATTCCCAACCTTTGATCTAAGCATCATCTTCTCCAGTTGATCCCACATTTCCTTAGTTGTATCCTTATAGCTGTCAATTTTCACATATATTTCATTTGCGATGCCTTGAAGAATGAAAGACTTTGCCAATCTATCAACTTTTGTTCTATTTTTCTGCTCTGGAGTGTAATCATCAAATAGAATTGGGCATTCTATCTGTTCATTTCCAACTGTACGGGTCTTTGTTGGATCTTCCATAACACCTTCAGTCAAAGACTTTCTGATATCATCTCTCAATTCATTTTTGTCAATGAAATCTAAGAATCGATCTTTCCACTGCTCATACTCTCCTTTGAAGAGCACTGATGGCTTTGTGTCAGTTCTAATAGCGAGAGTTTCTCGTGATGTCATCCCGTTTTAAAAAATATGCAATAAGAAACTTGAAATTGATTGTTAGTCCAAATAGAAATCAAATGAAAGTACAGAATACTTGAAAGAATAACAGAAATGAAATTTCCAAAATTTTCCAAGTATGCAATTCGCAAATTATAGTGAAAATACTTCAGAATTCGCAAGTTACACAAGGATCACCAAAAATTCGTATGTTTTTAGAAACAAACACAAAATTCGCAAGCTTAAAGAAAAACCTTTCAGGATTCGTAAGTCTCAAACCTACGAATCCTGAGGAATTCGCAAGAAACAATGTACAAAATCTTTACTTTTCGCAAGATTCACAACTACGAATCCTATCCTTGTATACTTTTCAAGAAAAACTTTTTCTCACAAAAGTTATCTACGAATTCTACTAATTCTACGAATTCTTGGTGTTAAAGCACAGATTTATTGGATTCAAGATCATCAAGATTGAAGACGGAAATCTGAAGTCAAAGCTGAAAATGTCAACTCTTAATTATAAAGTCTAGGTCCTTTGTAATAAATAATCAAAGTTTATTTTTGTATTTTCGTTTTTAGTCCTTTTCCTTTAAAATAGGTTTTTGGTTTAAATTAGGTTTTAGGTTTTTGTTTTGTTTTTAGTTTTGGAGAGTGGGCGACGTACATTCTATTGAGAGAGATGGCGGTAGAGAGAGATAGAGTTGATTGAAACTAACCTTGTAACCATTTGAATCGTTTTACTGAATCAAATCAGGTTTGCTTAATATTTGAATGTGATTGTTTGATTTATGTGATAAGTAATTATATTTCAGGGAAATCAATTGGTATCAGAGCAGATTTCTAGATTGAAATCAAAAAGAAAAACAGGCTTCGACACTGTTTTATCTGTCTAGATCGTATTTTTGGGATTTAGTGTGTTTTTGGTATTGTAATCGATCTGGGTTTGTGCGAAAAGTGATTTAGATCGAGTATGTATTGATTAATTTGTTTTTTTCATTGTAATCGATAGGAATTTTGATGATTTTTGGTGTTTTTTGGTTTTTCACGAGTCGACACTGGTTCATAGATCAAATCTTTTTTTTAGTGTGAGTTTTTGAAATTACTTGATTGCAATCAGTTCTAGATGATTAGGAGATCGAATTGGCAAAGTTTCGTAGTGTAAATAGAAGTCTAGATTGGTTTTTAGGATTTTCAAGGTGGTTTTTCGAAATACAAGTGAAGAACAAAGTTTTGCGCCAGTTCATCAGTTTTGCGCCAGTTCATAAGCCCTCACCAGATTGAAGTTTGCGCCAACTCCCCATAGCGCAAAGTTGGTTTTTGCGCCATTACCTCCTAGCGCAAAGGTTCTTTTGCGTGACCTTCATCTCGCGCAAAACTTAGTTTGCGCCACAGGCCCCTCGCGCAAAATTTATCAAGTTTCTATCCATCAGTTCATCGCGCAAAGTCCTTCTTGCGCCAACCACGTCTCGCGCAAACCTCCATCTGTCGTGACCATCTTCTCGCACAAAACACGTCTTGCGCCATCCGTTACTCGCAGAAAGGATCATCACTTCGCGCAACTTCTTCTAGCGCGAACAAGTTTTTGGGCCAACTACTCTTCACGCAAAGTTTTGGTTTGCGCCACCTGGTGTTAGCGCAAAACTCACTTTTCTGCGCCAGAATCTATTAGCGCGAAACTCCTTTTGCGCCACTGCCCTTTGTTTCTAACGATCATTTTACGTTTCTTATTACACATCTTATAAATCAAGATGTCATCAAGAGATGCTCTCGCAATGGGCACCGATGTAAAGCCACCAGTACTCTTCAAAGGGGAGTACGAGCAATGGAAGGACCGATTCTTGGATTTCATCGATAGAAATGATTTGGGAGATTACATTTGAAAATCCCTAAAAGAAGGAATCATGACACCTCCTACCAAAGTACTCACTGTAGCTGGAGAGAACGGACAAGAAGAAAAGAGAGAGTATCCATTACCGCTTGATGAATACTCTGATGAGCAGAAGAGAAGACACAAGGGTGACAAATTGGCAAAATCATTCATTCTCCAAGGCATACCAAATGAATTTTATGTCAAGATTGATAGCTACAAAGCTACCGGAAAGCAAATGTGGGATCAATTGGAGAAGATGATGATCGGATCTAAAGTCGGCAACCAACTCAAAGTATCCAACTGCTTGAAAACTATGAAGAATTCAAAGCTAAAGTTGGAGTATCACTAGAAGCCACCTATGACAGATTTGTGACATTGTTGAACGAGCTAAGCAAGAACAAGATCAACAAATCTCAAGTTGAGTTGAATGTGAAATTTCTCAGCAACCTCCAGCCTGAGTGGAAGAGATTCACCAGACAGATGAGGTAAATGAAAGATCTGAACGACATTCCACTTCATGAAGTCTATGAAATCCTCAAACAGAATGAGGAAGAGGTGGATGAGAAAGGCTGACAAAGCAGTTGTTGATCCAGTTGCACTTGTGGTCAAGAAGAAGTCTAAGAAGAAGAAGATGATAGCATCTGAACTAGAAGAGGCTGATAGTGAGATGAATTCTGACTCTGACGATTGTGAAAATTTGAAGGAAGCTATGCTAATGTTAACCAATGCCTTCCAAAAGAAGTTCTATAAAATGTCTAACTCCAACAGTCAGAGGTACTCGTCTGGTCCAAATAACTACAAACACAAGGAGAAAGTTGAGGAAAAGAGACCAGAAGAGAAGAAGAAGTATAGAGCCGAAGAGCCCAAGCAAGAAGAACCAACAAAGTGCTACAACTGTGGAAAACTTGGTCACTTTGCCAAGGACTGCCGAAAACCTAAAGTCCGGAACTCCGACTACTACAAGAATAAGGTGCTTCTAGCCAAGCAAAAGGAGGCTGGAAAGGCATTAATGGCCGAGGATGAATACTGGCTCGATCATTCGGGCCAAGAATCTGAAGAAGTTGAGAAGGACGAGACAACACATATGTGCTTGATGGGTAAGCAACAGTCAGAAGTTGAAGCTGATTCTGATGAAGGATATAATGAAGAGGTATGTGACTTAACTGAATCTGATCTTCTGGATCAAATGCATGCTATGATGTCTAAGCTCCAAGAATTAGAGAGAGAGGTGTCATTAATGAGAAAAATCAATCTATACATAAACTTAGCAATGATATTGCTGAGAAAAATGTATTAATTGAAACTTTGCACAAAAACATTGACACCAGCGCGAAAGAGAAGACAATAATTCATAAAGAGTTATCTGAAACTGTTTCAAAATATAGAGAGTGTGAGTTTAAGTCTAAAGAGCTTTCTAAAATGTACTCTTCGACTTCAAAAGAAAACAAATCTTTAATTGAAAAGGTGAATGCTTTAGAAGAGTAATTATATACTATGGGTCAAACTGAACAAACCATTCATCTAAACAAACCTAAAGAGAAACCTGACTGTTGGGGACTTGGTTACAAGAACCCACACCACCTCAAAAAGGGTATATCTGAAGTGCCTGCTCTTTATGATTTTGGATTTATGAAACTGGCACCGCAATACCCTGAACTTAAAGTTTTCTGGACTAGTCTGTCTGAAGAGGATAAAGCCAAGGAATATGGTAAAAGAAAGAACTCAACTAAAGTTCAACTTCCTTTTCGTTATGAGAGGTTGAATAATAGTTATGTTCTGATAAATCAAAATATCTTTCAAATGACTATTTTGATAGTTATTCTGTAAAAGAAATGGAGGCCAACCCCATCGAAGGTAAGCTTTACGTCCCTCAAGAATACTCTTACAGAAGAAAGAATTTTGATGGACTTAGAACAAACTGTATTTTCTACAGTGTTCAAAAATACCGAGTTTTCTAAATTCTCCAAGGCTTTAAAATCTGATGATAGATCTAGTTTACTTGATAATGAGCTTAATTTCTTAAACTCTGATGGTGTTTTAGATGATTGTGTTGCTCAATTTGACTTTACTACCAAACTTCCTGATCATTCATCTTGTGTTGTTAATTCTTTCGGTTTACCCAGTGTGTTTGAAAAGGGTGAAACATCAACTAAAGTTGATAAATCAGTTTCTGAGAAATCGAAGAATGCAAAAGGTAAGAAAAGAAAATCTCAGTATTCACAGAAACCGATCACCACTGGTAAGCCAAAGAAGAAGCATTCTTTTGAATCTCACAATTCTAACCCAAAAGTTTCAAATGTTTCAGATGTGAGTGTTAGACCACAGTCTCATTGGATTCAAGATCATCCAATCTGAAGATCCAATCTGAAGCTACCGCTGAAAAGTTGCTCTCGATATAATGTCTAAGTTGTTTGTAATAAATAGTCAAAGTTAGTTGTTATTATTATTAGTTAATTTAGTTAGATAATATCTAGATATTATATTCTAGATATTATATTGTTAGTTGTTTAGTGTGTTGTAGAAGCTATTAGAAAGAAATCAGATCACTTTTACACACACACTCAAGGTGAAAAATAGTGAGAACACATCGAGAATAGAAATCAATCAATCATGTAATCGTTTGTTATTATTCTAAAGAGGTTGGTAATCATATTGTGTTGTTTTGATAAAACATGATATAGTATTATGGGCCGACAATTGGTATCAGAGCCAGATTTTAGATTCAAATCAAGTTTTTCAAAAACGACTCTGTGTTCTTATTCAGAAAAATCATTTTCGAAATTTAGTGTGTTTTAGGTGTGGAAATCGATCAGGTTGTGATCGATTAGGGTGATAGATCGAGTTGTGAGTGATTGATTTCAGTATAGAGTTGAAATCGAGTACCATTTAGTGATTTTAGTGATAAAATAGTCGACTTCTTAAAGTCACTGTGCCATCGATTTGCTTTTCAAAAAGTGAGTTTTATTGAGATTGGGTGGTAACAATCTGTTCTAGAAGAGTTAGTAGTCATCTTGCTAGAGTTTGATATTGCTAATCCTGGAAAACAGGTTTTTAGTTGAAATTCGAAGTTACAGGGACGAACTCACGCAAGTTGAACTTGGCGTGACACACTTTACACCATAAACGCTTCACGCAAACCCACTATGCGACCAACGTCTAACGTGAACATCAGTTTTTGCGACCCACTTGAAACGCAAACCTCAACTCTCACGACCAACACATCACACAAACCTCAGTTCGCGTGATCAACTCTTCACGAAAAGCACGTCTCATTCGCGTCAACTCATTGAAACGCAAACCTTACTTCACGCCAACCTCCTCTAGCAAAAAGATCTACTTAGCGCTACGTACATCTTGCGCAAACTTCAAATTGCGCGATCAACTCTAAACGCAAACTTCAGTTTGCGCGACCCACACTTCACGCAAACCTATTGTGCGCCAGACTCACATCATGCAAACCTCATTTCACGCGACCCTCTAGAAGCGCAAACCTCAACTTGCGCCAACGTTCCTTGAAATGATCATTTTCGCCAAAGCTTAATAACGCAAACCTCTTCTTTGCGCCATCCACCACTAGCGCAAACCACATTTGCGCCACCTTCTCAAAGCGCAAAGTTTGTCAGACTTGTTCATTCTTAAATCAGAATGACATCCAGAGAAGCTCTTGCAATCGGAACTGACTCAAAGCCACCAGTACTCTTCAGGGGAGACTTTGATCAGTGGAAAAGTCGGTTCATAGATTTCATTGAAAGACATGAAATGAAGGATTTTATTAGAAAATCTCCGAGGGAAGGAAAAATGACAGTTCCAACGAAACCTTGTACTCATGTGAAGGATAATGGTAAAGTAATACCAACTCAACTTCAATTAAGACTTAATGAATACACTGATGAGCAGAAAAAGAGACATGAAGCTGACCAATTAGCCCGATCTTTCCTACTTAATGGAATGAATGAAGAGATTTCAAAAAAGATTTTTCTCATATTAGATCGCGAAAGTGCTACAGGAAAGCTGATATGGGAACATATTGAGAAGTGTATGACAGGATCAATAATGTCATCAAAAGTTAAGGCTTTGGAAGCTGAGAACTCTGAACTTAAAAGAAAGATTTCTACTCTTGAAACTCAAATACAGAAGTTAGATCTTGTTGAGAGCAATGAGAATAAATCTAAGGACTTGGAGAGTACAAATGCTGAGCTACAAAAGAAATTATCAGAGTGTGAGAAGATGTTCTCAGACCTTTCCAAGAAGAGTGTTGAAGAAAAGAAGACACTCGAGCTTAAATGTCTAATGTTTTCTCAACAAGTTAGTAACTTTGAGAAAGTAATAATTTTGGAAAGAGATCAGTTTGCCAAAGAGAAGAAGGAAAATGATCTAAAGTCAGCTGGGTTCTTAAAAGAAATAACAGATAGAAGGAAGGGTGCTAAGAAAGGATTTGTAGAAGAGAGAAGCACCTTTGAAGCTGCAATTAGGAAGCTTAATGCAAAGCTATCTGAATTGTCTAAATTTGCACAGAAAGAGAAGAAAAAGAAGTCTGAGCTTGAGACGAAGATTGACCTTATTGTCAAAGAAAGAGATAGTGGTGGTGACTGAGCGAACGATTCCAGAGTCAAAAATCCACTCACCTAGAAATAATTCAGTTGGTTCTAACAAACCAGCCGTAAGCTCACATCAGAAAACCGCTCTTTTCAGAAGGCCAGTTAAATCTTCTAATCAGATTCATTCTACTAGTCTTTTCTTTGACAGGAATAGCGATAGTTCAGGTACACATCAAAGAAGGAGAAGAAGCTTCCAGGAAGAAGAACTGGTCTGGAACAGGAAACCAGTTGAAGAAAAGAAGAAATATGAACTAAAATGTAAAAGCTCATGTGTACATACGCCTAATGCCAAGAAGAACAATGCGCTGAAACATAAACCTGATTTTCTCTACACGAGAGATAAATTAATCAGTTTGTCAGGTAAGAAATTCTATTGTTCTTATTGTCGTACACATGATCCTGTTCATAAGACGAGTGACCATTACTGGTATGGTTCTTACTCAGTTACCCCCACAAGAACTGCAACTAACACTCATGGACCCAAATACTAGTGGGTACCAAAGAAGGATAATGATTCTTTGTTGCAGGCACATACTGTCAAGGGGGAGTAGGAGAGAAAGAGGTTCTTGAATACAACTGTTGAAGACCCGCACTACAAAGATCAAAAGACCTTACTCCGTGCTAAAAAAAGAGTGTACTCCAATACTCAAATGAGGAAATCAACCATCAAGGGGAAGTACATATTTGTATGAAATTTATGCATATCTTTTACAATTAACAATGTACTGATGCATAATTTCATGGGGAGTAAAAAGGTGATGACTTCTGATTATTCCTGATCAGAACTCGTACTTTAAAAGTTTTACTGCTTTTTGTCTTTTCAATTTAAGTGAATAAATTTTCTTTGATTTGACATAAGACTTTTGCAGAATTTTTGAGAGAAGTTTACAAGTTCATATGTTTATGACTTTACGCTTAGCTTCATGAGATATAAGATTGCACGTTAAGGTACAATCCTTTTATCTTAATCTCATATATGGTTGATAAGTGGACAACTTTCAATCATAGGAAAACATTGTTCTTAAATGTTCAAACCACTTCCCGATTCTTAAACCGAATTAATGATTTGGAAGTGTGACTTTAAATGTTTTCAAGTTCTATATTTGTGCTTTAACTGAAATAGTTAAACCAATCTGAGCATCATATGCATAATAGGAAAACAAGGATTTCTTTGTGCTAGGAATTAATTGAACTTCTATGGAATCACCTTAACCAGTGATTTCTACCCAAGAAGTTAATCCATAGTGATTGAGTGTGAGAAGTCGAAAAGAAATGAGTGTGATTAGAGTGAGCTAAATGTTTAAAAAAAAGAGCGTGTGAGAACAGAGTTAAAAGAATATCAGAACTCTGCACCAACTTTTTCTGAGTCGGGCAGCCACATTACTAGTGTTTCACAATTCTTTGGTGAACATTATTGAAACAGGCAACTAGCACATGCCAACTCTTGATCAAACCTCACCAACTACTCAATTTCTTCTAAAATAGAAAGTGTTTCACATTTTCTAAGGAGAAGCAGCACATTTGCTATCTGATTTTCATTTGGAAAATCTGGATATTGAAAAGAAGGAAGTCTGCCCTACCTTCGCACTTCAATCATGCACATTGAGTCTGCGTTTAACTTACTATTGTCTCAGTGGTTTACACAATTTTGAGCCTATCAACAATCATCAAGTGCTTAATTCTTTCTATCACAAGCACGAACACACAAGGAATTAGTTTCTTTGTCATAACGTTTATAGAAATTACCTTTGTGGTGTTTCGATGATTAAATGGAAGCCTTGGGGGGGTCAACAACAAACAGCTCATTTCCAATGTGTATTCGTTACACACATTGACTTAGTGATACTGACAGGCATGTTAACTGATTCATTAGTTGATTTAGGTGTTACACGACTATTTTGTCTGGATTTGAAAAGATCTAGATGAATATCATTTGAATTGACGGATCAGAGGCTCCAAGTGGTTGACATTTCTTACTCAAAGTTTTGATGAAGTCGTTGCACTTTTCATCAAAAAGGGGGAGAATCTAAAGCTTGAAGAAATGTCCAGTCCATTACATTCACAAGACATTGGAGAAGAGAAAAGCTAATCAAGAAATGCGAGATCAAAGTATTCTGAAGACATGCTGATTTCAGATAAGTTTTCTTTGAAGATACTTTGCTAAAGCATTCTGAGCTAGAAAAAGAGATTGCATCTTCTGAGCTGAAAGAGAAGACCAAATTGCTAAATTATTTTAGTAATGATCTTGATCCAAAGGGGGAGATTGTTAGACCACAATCTCATTGGATTCAAGATCATCCAATCTGAAGATCCAATCTGAAGATACCGCTGAAAAGTCGCTCTCGATATAAAGTCTAAGTTATTTGTAATAAATAGTCAAAGATAGTTGTTATTATTATTAATTAATTTGGTTAGATAATATCTAGATATTATATTCTAGATATTATATTGTTAGTTATTTAGTGTGTTGTAGAAGCTATCAGAAAGAAATCAGATCACTTTTACACACACACTCAAGGTGAAAAACAGTGAGAGCACATCGAGAACAGAAATCAATCAATCATGTAATCGTTTGTTATTATTCTAAACAGGTTGGTAATCATATTGTGTTGTTTTGATAAAACTTGATATAGTATTGTGGACCGACAGTGAGATAGCAACGACATGAAGTTAAGTTGGTGTGGCGACCAAAACAAGAGATTGACGAGACTGCTAAATCTAGTTCTAGTTTTAATTTGAATAAAAAGACTTCTAGTAAAGACGAATTGATTGTGAATGTTGCTACTTCTAAATCTAATCTTGTTGATTCTCGCAAGAAATATTCCATAAAGCAATTATTCCAGTTAGCTCCATCTAATAAAAAGTTTTCAAATTGTGGTGGATATGATTATGCTTCTCGAAAATATTCTGATGTTTGGTTACGCACATATCATGTATATTCTCATCTTTCTAATTCTTCTTATGGGTTTCAAAGGAAAAGCGGACCCAAATTTCAATGGGTGCCAAAATCTTGTGCTAACACAGTTGGACCCAAATACCAATGGGTACCAAAGAAGAGGGATGAATCTGTGTTACAGGCACCTACTGTCAAAGGGGAGTAAGAGAACAAAGGCTTTTAAGTAAATCAGCTTAGAACCCGTACTTCAACGAAGCATGACTTCTAAACACAACAGTTTAGGACTCGTACTTCAATGATCATAAGACCTTACTCTTGTGCTGATAAGAGATTGTACTCCAATACTCGAATAGGGAAATCAACCATCAAGGGGGAGTACATATTTGTCTGAAATTTTATGCATCCAACAAATATGATGATCAACATTTTAGGGGGAGTTAATGCTTATATTTTACCCTGATAATTTTTCTGATGCATAATTTCAGGGGGAGTAAAGGTGATGACTTATGATTATTTCCGATCAGAACTCGTACTTTAAATTGTTTTACTGCTTTATATCTTTTAATTTTCGTGAATAAAGTTGCTTTGAGTAGACCTTAAGACTTTTGCAGTTTGAGAGATGCTTACAAGATCATATCTTTATGACTTTAAGCTTGACTTCATGAGATGTAAGACTGCACGCAAAAGGTATAATTCTTTATCTTCATCTCATCTATGGTTGAAAGAAGGACAACTTTCAATCATAAGCAAACATATTCTTAAATGTTCAAACCACTTCCCGATTCTCAAACAGATTTCTTCTTTGAGCTTTAACTGCTCAAGTTAAATCATCTGAGCAACACATGCTTTCTAGGAAAACATGGGATTTCATTGTGCTAGGACTTAATTAGACTTCTATGGATTCACGTTAACCAGTGTTTCCTACTCAAGAAGTCAATCCTTTAGTGATTAAGTGTGAGGAGTCCAAAAGTAATGAGTGTGGGATGTATGTTTAGGTAAAATGAAAAGAGAGTTTGGTTAGATGTGAGCTTAATGATAAAAATAAAGAGGTTGTGAGATCAGAGTAAATGAATATCAGACTCTGCACCATCTACTTTTTGAGTAGGGCTGCCACATTTCTAATGTTTCACAATTCTTTGGTGAACGTTATTGAAACAGGCAACTAGCCCAAGCCAACTCTTAACAGTTCCCCACCAGCCACTTATTTTCTTCTTAACATGAAAATGTTTCATTTTCAAAGGGGACGCAACACATATACTATTTAGTTTTCATTTGGAAAATATGGATATTGAAAAGAAGGAAGGTTGCCCCACCTTCGCACTTCAATCATGCACATTGAGTCTGTGTTTAAGTAACTATTGTCTCAGTGGTTTACACATTTTTTTAAGCAATCATCGTGTGCTTAATTATTTCTATCACATGCACGAACACACAAGGAATTTGTTTCTTTGTCATAACGTTCATAGAAATTTCCTTTGTGGTGTTTCGATGATTGAATGGAAGCCCTGGGGGAGTGAACATCATAAAGCTTCTTTCCAATGTGTATTCGTTACACACAGTGACTTTGGGTTCCTGACAGGTATCTTAACTGATTCATCTGTTGATTCAGGAGTTACATTCCAAATTTTGTCTGGATTTGCAAAGATCTGGATGCACATCTTCATGAATTAATGGATAATCAAAGGTTTTTTTATGCAAGCTCAGTGATGGAAGGCATTACTTGAAGAAAAGTTTTGATGAACTCATTGCTCTTTTCATTAAAAAAGGGGGAGAATCTTCAACCAACAAAATGGGGAGAACACAAGTTTTGAAATAATTTCTGAAGATATGTTATATTGAAGAAAGTTTCCTTGAAGATGATTTGCTAAATCATTCTGAGCTAAATCTGGAGATAACTTCTTTCCATCATCTGAAAGAGATTTTACTTTTCGTCTTTTGGGGAGATTGCTATACTTTTGAAGACAAAGAGAAGATTGCATCTTCTGAGCATTAAAGAGAAGATTGAATTGCTAAATCCTTTTTAGTAATGATCTTGATCCAAAGGGGGAGATTGTTAAAGCACGGATTTATTGGATTCAAGATTATCAAGATTGAAGACGGAAATCTGAAGTCAAAGCTGAAAATGTCAACTCTTAATTATAAGGTCTAGGTCCTTTGTAATAAATAATCAAAGTTTATTTTTGTATTTTCGTTTTTAGTCCTTTTCCCTTAAAATAGGTTTTTGGTTTAAAATAGGTTTTAGGTTTTTGTTTTTTTTTTTAGTTTTGTAGAGTGTGCGTCGTACATTCTCTTGAGAGAGACGGCGGTAGAGAGAGAGAGAGTTGATTGAAATAAACCTTGTAAACATTTGAATCGTTTTGCTGAATCAAATCAGGTTTGCTTAATATTTGTTTGTGATTGTTTGATTTATATGATAAGTAACTGATATTGCAGGGACAATCACTTGGCAAATCAAACTTCTGTGAATCCTTAGCAATTCGCAGACAAACAAATACGAATTCTTAAGAATTCTCAATACAAAGGCCTGCGAATCCTAAAAACTAGCAACATATTTATCTGCGAATTTTACACTTGTAAAATTTCAAAACTCAACCATAATGCGAATTCTAATTAAATTCTACGAAATCTTCAAATTTATTGTGAGTTCTTGATGATTTCGCGAAATCTTCAGATCTACTTGTGAGTTCTTCACGTTTGCTTCCGAGTTCTTCAATCTTTCGAACAAAATAAACTTTGAAAACCTCAATTCATCAAGTTCTAATCGTAAAACATAATTAATCAAGAATCGTAGTCATATGTCATTGAATCAACAATCAAACAATTACAAATCTCACTTTCTCTCACTACTTTATCTCACTAGAATAATGTTCTAATCACCTCTTCTCTAATCTGCTCTCTTCACCAATCTTCCAATCTGAAATCTCAATAACTCAACTAATCAACGAATTACAACCTGATACTTTGACACAATGAACTCTAACACAACTAGAAACAAATTTTAACAAAGAATTTCGATAATGAGTCCTAATGAATACAAATAAATCCAATTCACAGAGTTCGAACTCGTGAGAATGAAAAACAACAAATTCATCAAAATGTCAAAAATTACAGTGAAATTTCGTAACAAAACTATACAAACTCAGCCTAAAACATAAATCGATCATCATTTGATCAATTACAACTCGAAAAATACACAAACCCTCAAAATCAAATCTGGAAGTCAATGAAACAGTGTCGACAAAATTTTCTTGATTTGATTTCAATTGGATCTGCTCTGATACCAATTGTGTGTCCCTAAAATTCAAGTTCTTTTCACAAACAAATCAAAACAAACAAGATTAGTAATCTACCTGTTTGATTTCAATTCCAAATTCAAACAATTACAAATGTGTTTCTCTCTTTCTCTCTCTACACGTCTCTCTCTCTCTCTACAAACTCTCTCTATAAAATCGTATCAATTCCTTGTCATCTATCTTTTAAACAGCAAAACAAACTATTTATATCTAACAACTAATAACAAGGAAACAAAACAATGCAATTTGACTTTGACAATTATTAACACAAGACTTTGACTTTCCATGAGAGTTGACTTTTCAGCTTTGACTTCTTGTATTTTGACCTCTGATTTTCATGATCTTGTATCCAACATATTTCTGCTCTAACAGAAAGTATTCTTGGAACATTCGTTGGGATGCCTTCTATGGCGGCTTTGTAGTCATGGCGTCCGACAGGTGAACTCGGTCCACCAGGCTTAGACCAAATAGCGGCTTCCCTAAACCCGACTCTGGGACTAGGCCGACTTTGTTGGCTCCAGGGCGGATGGATCAATCCTAGAACTTTTACCCACATAATATTTTATCGTGCTTAAATTCACGGGGGATTCGGGTGTGTGTGCCCACACGTCGACCCAATAGTTCATGATGTTTGGCCACCCCACGAACTCAACAGGAATTGACGGATATTATTTGTATTACGTTTTGAAGTTAAAGCGTGAACCGTTCTTGAGATTATTGTTTTTGAATATTTCTAAATGTTTATTTTGAGGTAAATGAACTATGAACATGAGTTTCATGAACTTTCTTCGAATTGAACTTTTAAGTCTTCTGCTTTGTTAATGTATGTGTTTATTATTATTTTCGAATTTATATTATAGTTCATTTACTGAGCCCCTGTGCTCATCCGTGTTTTTGTTTTCTGACACGGCATATTCGAACTGACGCTTCCGGGGACGGGACTTAAGATCGAGCGTGAAATTTTGGAGTTCTTAGACTCAGCTTATCATATAATATTCTAAGTTTATATACATTTTTTCAAGTGTGACATTTTGTGTTGTAATATATGTTTAGAATTTATTAATATATCAAGTCCCGTTAGTGACATTCGCCCGTTCTGGACCACGGGGACGGGGGATGTTACAAATGTGGTTACAGAGCCTAGGTATCAACTTGTAGAATAACTAGGCTTTACCTGTGAGGATTGGGTAGACATTAGAATGGGTAGACTACAATCTAATTCTATTCACTGATTTTCAATCTATAACTATTTTGAATTCTGATCTTTATATTGTTCCGTGTTAGAATGTCGAGACATGGTCGCCCATGCAAATCCAGATCTCAACCAGTGGGGGGTACAAGTGAGCCAAATATTTCTGATGTAGTGACCATGTCAAGTATAATGCATACATACCTTAAGCAGGTCATGTAACTTAATTGATTTATCTAATTATGCCTTGTTTGATACCGAGGAAAGACACTCTATTGTTTCTAAACAATTAGAATCCCGATTCAAACCTTATGAGCAACTCATCGAATTTCCAGTAGTGATATTTACCCTTATGGGCGGTGCAAACTGTGTGCTAACTCGATTTTCGAACTGTCCATTGCTTATTGGAGACCGCATACGACAGGTCACTCTACTTCCATTGCATATGTCCCACTTTCAATTAATATTGGATATGTACTGATTGTCACACCATCGTGCAACTATAGACTGTAACGCCAAACAAATATTGTTTAGGGATATTGACAAACTAGAGGGAATATTCCATGGAGGTACTCCAAAATAAGATGTCAGCGCTTTAGCCTCTATTTCTGTGAAACGGTATACTTGGCAAAGGAACGAAGGTTTTCTAGCGGCTTTATAAGATCCTGAATATGTATTCCCTACTTCTGCACCCATACATGTTGTTTCCAAATATCTTGATGTCTTTCCCGATGATCTACCGGGTATACCACCAGTCCCGGTAGTCGAATTTACTATCGATCTAGTCCCGGGAGCTTCTCATATTTCCAAGGCTCCCTACCGAATGGCTCCAACGGAAATGAAGGTACTCAAAACTCAACTTGATGTTTTATTAAAGAAAGGTTTCATTCGACCCAATGTCTCACCCTAGGGAGCTCCGGTTCTATTAGTCAAAGAGAAAAATGGTATGATGTGTCTTTGTGTTGATTACCGGGAGCTTAGTAAAGTAACAATTCGTAACAAGTATCTGTTGCTGAGAATCGACGATCGGTTCTATCAATTACAAGGGGAACGATACTTTTCCAAAATTGATCTTCGTTTCAGGTAGCATCAACTTTGTATCCGAGATTGTGATATTCTGAAAACCGCATTTAGAACTCGCTATGGCACTACGAAAAATTATTAATGTATTTCAGACTAAATAATGCTCCAGCGGTCTTTATGGATCTTATGAATCGGGTTTTCAAGGATTATCTCGACGACTTTGTTATCGTGTTTATTGATGACATATAGATATATTCAGAGTCAAGAGAGCAACATGATCAACACTTTCTGTCAAGATCGAAAAATTCTAATGAAGAATTTAATTAACACACTCAGAAACAATGTTAAAGAAGTTGCGAAAAAACACTTTAACACTCAATCAATGAAACAGTACTTGAATTCAAATCACAAGTTATATTGATTAACTTAATGATTACAAACTCAACCTCAATCTGTTGAACAGGCTTCAACAGACGTTCTGAACTTCTCTAAAGAAAGGATTACAATGAATCTTGAGGTTAATTCTTACTAAGACGTATATTGAAATTCTATCAAAAAGTCTATTCTAAACTATGCCTTCTATACAGTATATATACAAGACAGATTACAAGATAATTATAAAAAAAAAATTAATCTTCATGATCCAGTCCATAATTATCTTCAAATCACTTTGACTTTCGTATTAATCAAATCATCCCATCATTATCTTCTCAGCAACTTTAATCTTTATAAGCAGTATTAATTCTCCCAGCAGTATTAACCATCTTGCAATACTAACATGCTAGCAGTACTAATCTCACCAGCAGTAGTAATGTTGAACTAGCAGTATTAATTACACAAGAAGTAGTATCTGGCAGAGTTGATCCCAATTATGATGTTCTTTAACTTGATTTAACCTTTTTCTACACACAGATTAATAAAATAGAGTACAGAAGCGTTTAAGATGTGTAGAAAGGATTGAACATGTAAGGTAGTAAACACACAAGTATTTAATGAACAGGAAGTAAAGTATTATATGAAAGTTACTCAAAGAACGGTTTCATTAATTACTCAAGAACACCAAGAACATGCACTGGTATGTGCAAATATGCTCAAGGATTATACAAACTGCTATTTTTGTGTGTGCTCTCGTGTATTGTGCTCTAAGGTTGTGCTCCCTTAATATAGCAGAGGGATGCACCCCTTAGTAAAAGACAAAAACTGACATTCCATAAACGGAATGCCACCTGTAAATTAAACATCGTGGGACGCGCATTACTTTGATCTTGAGGATCTTCGTACAGCAGGCCTCACGTGTTTTGCACGTGGTCTTGTCTTGAACTCTAAGAGAGGTTTCAACATTGATCTCCAAGGGTTAGCCTTCACAGAGGCTCTGTGAGTGATCACAGAGGCTCTGTGATCTAAGTATCATTATCAGGTTTGACCTCGGGTGCATCTTCTGTGGACTAACTTCTGAGCTTTGCACCTTCTGTGGTGTACTTGGGTGTTCAGCGGCTGACTTCTGCGATTTCCATACTTAGCCTATTTTTCAATATTTCTATACAATGAGAGTGGAGCTAACAATCTCCCCCTAAGTATTGGAAAAATAAAATTTGAAAAGTGAGGTGTTGGCTAAGATGAAACAAAAAGAGGTGAAAGGAACTCAACCTCTGAAAAGTGATATTCATTCATAAAAGAAAAATGCCAAAAGGCAATTACATTAAGCATCGAAATACATGAATGAACAACAAAAGATTACAAAAGTCATTGGGGAAAATCATTTATCGGGTTGGTAAAGCTTTCAGCTAGAGTTTTTCTCATCGATAGAATGAGTTCCCTGTACTTCAGTTGTGCATCAATCTGTCCTATCATTGTCTCTGCAGGTCCTGCTTGCACAATATCAAAGCCTTTCTTCCTCAGAATCGTGTTCTTTATCTTCTGCAGAGTGTTGTTCGAATACTTGTGACTTTGATTTGGCCGATACATCTTTTTAAGCCCATCATCGTCTCTGTAGATGAATCCGAACTCAGGCTCTGTGATTAAGGAGTTGGAAGGAGCGTTCTCGATTTCGGGGAATTGATCATGTAGTTTGGTGATCGACAACTTTTCGACTCCGAGTTGTAGAGCTACCTCGAAGTCCATTTTGCTGTGATATTTTACATGTTCGTGCATCACCTCCTTGATCCTGCCATTCGCTATCATGTACTCCTTACGCTTTTCAAGTCTTTGCTCTGTGAAGGCATGTAGTTGAGGAAGATCGTAGGCACAGAGGTTCTTTAAGTCTGCATCTGTGAACGTGTATTGCTTGCCATCTTTTCTCTCAACTAAGTATTTTGCATACATTTATTGATTTGTTGGCGAAGGAGTGCAGAGAGATACTCATCACGGTTTTGATATCTTTTGTGGAGAATACTTCATCCCTTTCTAGTGTAGTTCGCTCGAAGCGTCTTCTGATGTCTTCTTTGATTAAGGGATGCAGATTTGGTGCTAAGAAGACGGCTTCGGGCTCTGCACTGTAAAGATAGGTATGAATGTTCTCTTGAAACTTAACTTCTTTCGGTGGAGGCCTTGGGATTGGAACTCTCATGGCGTCCATCGATTGAACTATCTCTTTTACTCTGTCCTCTTGACGTTTCTGCTCTGAGGACTATTTCTTCCGTGGAGAGGTCTCTGAAGTATCTGCAGCGTTTACTGGATCAATGCTTTGAAACTATACAGCGGGTGTAGGTGAAGTGGGCATAAGTTCAGGACTTGAGGGTTCTACAAACTTTTCTTAGTCCTTCTGCGATATGTTCAGAGCCCACACTAACCTTCCCTTTCTGAGACCCTGTAGAGGTTGTTCCTTGGACAACTGGAGAGGTCGGTATTGAGTCCTCAGAGGCACAGGGCATGAGATTTTGTGGTTTGTGTGAAAGGGGACCATAACACTGCGAGTTATGTCCTTTATTTCCTCTCTAAGACTGGTCATTTCGTTCACTCCAGTCTGAACTCCTTGCGTAGCATATTTTGGGAACTCTTCTGTGCAAAGATCCCCTAAAATTTGAATCTGATTGGAGTGTGCGATGATGGTTTGACCGCAGGCTTGAAGGTCAGCTCTAGTCGCGCACTTTGTATTGAAGGCTTGCAGAGCTTCAGTATTGGCTTTTAGGGCCTCTGCAAGGGTTTGAGAGTTGGCTTGGGACTCTCTCGAGATAGAGCTTTGCAACTCGTCAAGTTTTGTAAGCACCATGTCAGTAAAGGCTTTAAACTTGCCCTATGTGACAAAAGTGTCAGAGGTAACCTCTGGAACAACACATGTTCCAGATTTAGCCAACGAGTTTTTGGCACCTTCAGAGCCTGTTTTTATGTTGAGCTCTGGAGGATTTCCTTCCAATCCTCGATGTTCTACAGAGGAAGCACCTATGGAAGTTCTGTCAACATGTTCTTTGGGGGAGGGTTCAGAGACTCCCTTAATATCGATGTTGAATGGATCATGTGGTTGTTCTAGAGCCACAGAATTATCGTGTTCTTTCACCACCAACTCTGAGGTGGTTTGGGCGTCACTCTTGTGTGTGAGAGAGGTAACGAATACCTCTGTGTGTGGAAGAGATGTGTCCTGGGGGGAGTGGACACGCAGAGCAACGCACTCACCCTTTTGAGAGGGTGAGGTGGTTTTGGTTTCCCCGAATGGTGGCACAGAAGATAAAGGAATATCCTCTGTCCGGGTGGCTTGGGTAGGGTTCAGACTGTGCGGTCCTGTTTCAATACCCCTCTGCACTAGAACTGCAGGGGTAGAAGTGTGGGTTGCACTGGGAGTTGGTTTTGGTGGTGTGCCAAGGGCATCTTTTTCTCCTAACTCCTCTGAGATTTTGTTACCCACATCATCTGAGCTTGAAAGCCCCGTAACGTCTTGCACTATAAAATCTGCAAATTCCCCTAAGGTTCCAGAGTGCAGCTTCTATATCTCCTCAGCTATGGCCAATGCGACTCGGAGAGGGATGGATGGCCTTTCCTCAGAGGTTTTAATTACTTGGGATTTTCTTCTTCTCCTCTGCAGAGGTTGTTCGGACTCTGCAGGTTCACTCACGTTTGGAGAGGGTACAGGTTCAGAGGTTGCTGCCTTGGTCAGTTTCTTAGCCTTCTTCTTTAGCTTGGCAACTTATGTTGGGGATTTTGGAGCCTCTTCTTCTGCGACTCTCTTTTTGGGAGTTCTTTTCTTTTTAAGCTTCTTTGCCCGTTTCTCAACTACAACTTCTGTCTACACTTCAGCTCCTTCACCCTACTCTGTTCTAACTTCAGCTCCCTCACCTATCTCTGTCCTAAGGTAAACCGCTATCTCATCCACTTGGAAACCTACACGTGGGGGGTTGCAGGACTCGGTGCAGGAGTCCTGTGCCCACGAATGTAAGTTCTCACCCCATCTTCATTGTTTAGGTAGGCCAAAATTCGGGCTGGCAGAGGTCTTGCACCCGGATACCCAGATTTGAGAACTGTGGGCTTGTGCGACTTCATGTCATAAACCTTAATCATCTTACCCTCTGTAGGAAACTTCCCTTCTCCTATTAGAGCATCTCCTAGCAGAATGGCAAAAAATCTGTTGAAGACAAGGTTTTTGGGCTCTGTGCCTCGAGCTTGGTCCTCTTGCTTGGCTATGATCGCGTTTCTGATTTCCCTAATATTAGAGTTGCATAGTCCAGAGGCAAATCGTAGTACATACCATACATTATTGCAAGTATGGTATGACTAGATTGGTCAGGACTGCCTACCTTGCAAGTCAAGCAGCGATTTAGGATAGAGAAGATAACGTTCCACAGAGGTGGAAGGTTCTGGCGTCTGATGTCGGTCCTCATGGAAATTGGTGCAGCGTACCTTATGAACCTAAGAAACTGCAGAATCTCATCGTCAGAGGGCTTGTCAGAGTATCTTTTTAGGTTTAGCTGGGTCTTGGTGGGAAGCTCAAATACCTCTGCGACCCTTCTTCGGTTTATACCAAGGTCCAGAATTTGAGTAGTGGAGGGATGGGTGGCATATCCCATGACACAGTAGCCATAACGGTCCAGTTTCTCATGCTTAGCACTCAACCAGAATTGTTGAATGTAAGTTTCAGGAATATCGGTTCTTTTAAGAGTTAGGGCTTTTGTGAGAATGTGGTTCTTTAGGATTTGAATTAAAGGAGCAGCGTCCTCAGGATATCCCTTGGGTTCCAAGACAACATAGTGATTATTAGGCTTGAGGTTCAGTTGTCTGGAGTGATAGTCATGGTGTGTGAAAGAGAGTATTCTACTTGTTAGGACATGTTCTTGTTCAACAGAATGGGAATCGTCCTTTTTAGCTTCTGAATGCATCGAGTCATTTGATGCAGAAGTTCCCTTGGAGTTCTTGGGAGAAGAAGAATGAGATGCCATGGAAAGAAATGAAGAATGAGAATTCTTTGGAAAGGGATTCTTTAAGGAGAGAAGATAGCAGGTAAAAAGAAATTTAGGGTATGAGAGGGGTTTATATATGAAGAGAGAGGGTAAAAAGAATGAGCGGTAAAAAATAAAATTTTCAAATCCGTGATGTGTGGTAACGGATAAGAAGCCGTTTTAAAAAACGACGGTATAGGTTACGAACCAATCAAATATTGCCACGTCAGATGATAGCGGTGCACGATCTAGGACGTGCGCCACCCTATTCTCACGCGCGTGGCATTTACTATTGTTACATGACAGTGACTTTCAAAAAAATAAACCGCAGCACACGACCTGAATTTCTCAAGTGATGAGAATGACAGAAGCTCTGTGGATAAGAGGCTTCTGAGGTCACAGATAAGGTTGTTATCAGAAGAGCTTTTTAAGACGGAGGAAAGTGCATTGAAATGATCGAGTTTCTTTTAAAGTGCATTTGGTCAGACATCCTCAGTTTAAAGGCGCAGAGACTCTGTGATAGATCGCAGAGGCTCTGTGGTCGACCTCAGAGTTTCTGAGACCAAAAATTTCCTTTTTAGGAAATATTTTCAAAGATTTGATCATTTCAAAGTTTTGACAGAGAAATTGGTACAAAGTGGGATCTTTCTGAGGGTATAGAGCTCAAGAAAGAGTTTTGACCCTTGGTTCAAATGGACTAACCTCACTCTGTAGTCTGTTGCTCAGAACTGTCTTGCTCCCCCTTGAATAGTCAAGATTGGTCTTTGATGGTTCGATCTACTCCCCCTTTAACTATGCTTGGATCATATAAAGATAAGACTAGCACAAGACATAGATTCGCAGAAAAGAATATATGATAAAGAAAGCCGAAGAGAGTATTTACAAACAAGAAATAAGTTGCATACAAATATGTACAACATAGGCTATATGCAGGAGTACAGAGGCTCTGTGGTCAACTCATGTTGATCATACCAATCTTGCCAACAAGAAAAGTGAATATTTTCTCATCCAATGCCTTCGTGAAAAGGTCGGCAAGTTGGTAGTCTGTAGGCACAAAGTACATCTCTATTGTTCCATGCTCCACATGATGTTTCAGAAAGTGATACCTGATATCGATTTGCTTGGTCATTGAGTGCTGCACGGGATTGGCAGAGATCGCAATGGCACTTTTGGAGTCATAGAGGATGGGGATTTTTTCGATATCAAATCCATAGTCTCTGAGTTGGGTCCTCATCCACAGAACTTGTGAACAACAACTTGCAGCAGCAACATATTCTGCTTCTGCCGTAGAGGTCGAGACAAAGTTCTGTTTCTTGGAAGTCCAACTTACTAGTTTCCCTCGTAGGAATTGGCAACTCCCAGAGGTACTCTTTCTGTCGAGCTTGCATCCTCCGTAATCTGAATCTGTATAAGCCATGAGATCAAAGCCAGAGTTCTCCGGATACCAGAGACCAAGATTTTTGGTCCCTTTTAGGTATCTGAAGATCCTCTTGACAGCATGAAGATGAGATTCTTTGGGGTTAGCTTGAAATCTTGCACATAGACATGTGGCAAACATTATTTTAGGTCTACTCACGGTTAAATATAGCAGAGATCCTATCATTCCTCTGTAGAGTTTACACTCCACAGATTTGCCCTCTGGACCTGGATGGAGCTTGGATCCAGTGACCATAGGAGTTTTCATTGGTGAAGAGTCAAAGAGCTTGTATTTTTCAAGTATGTCAGAGACATATTTTGATTGGTTTATGAAAATACCCTCTGTGGTTTGTTTGACTTGCAATCCTAAGAAGAATGTAAGTTCTCCCATCATGCTCATCTCAAACTCACTTTTCAGCAATATAAATCATTTGTAGACCCAAAAATAATGGCATCAACATAAATTTGTACAAGCAGAATCCCACCTTTTCTCTTCTTATAGAATAAAGTCGTATCAGTAGTACCTATTTCGAAACCATTTGCAAGGAGGAAGTTTGAAAGTTTGTCGTACCATGCTCTGGGGGCTTGTTTCAGTCCATACAGAGCCTTGTCTATAAAATAGACATGATTTGGGTACTTAGAGTTCTCAAACCCTGGTGGTTGTTGGACATACACTTCTTCTTGAATCTGCCCATTCAGAAAGGCTGACTTGACATCCATTTGATATACTTTGAAACCTCTGTGGGCTGCGAAGGCAAGAAAGATTCTTATTGCTTTGATTCGTGCCACAGGGGCAAAGGTTTCTTCATAGTCAATGCCTTCTTCTTGAAAGTATCCCTTGGCCACCAGTCTTGCTTGGTTTCTGATCACCACACCATCTTCATCCTTTTTGTTCCTGAAGACCCATTTGGTCCCTATTGCGGTTTTGCCTTTCGGCCGAGGCACTAGGGTCCATACTTCGTTTCTGTCAAACTGCAGAAGCTCATCTTGCATAGCTTCTACCCAATTTGGGTCTTCAAGAGCTTCAAATATCTTTTTGGGTTCGATGATACTCACAATATTTGTATAATAACAAAAATTTGCAGTACTCGATCGAGTTTGGACCTTTTCAGAAGCGTCACCAATGATTTGGCTCTATGGATGACTCTTGGTCCACTTTGTCATGCGGGGCAGGTGATCATTGGAAACTTCTGTGGTTAATTAAGGGTCACGTTCGTCCTGATGTAGATCATTTTCTGTTGAGAGAAATTGATCATTTGTACTTGCCACAAGGCTTGGTTGTTCATTATGAGTTGAGGTAGAGAGCTCTATGGATCCTTGATCTGGTGTTGACCCTTCAGAGAGATTTTGAAGATGATCATGATCTTGATTGATATTGGGGCCTTGATTCGTATTGTCCTCTGAGTGCTCCCCCTCGATGGTTGCACCTGCAGCATTACTGGAAGAGGGTGAAGCATTACTGGGATCAGTTAGGGAAGTACCTGTTTGGTCCTCAGAGGGTTCGACTTCAGAGGCTCTGCGGTCACCTTCAGAGGGTTCATCATCATTGAACATCTCTTCAAATAGATGATGAAGATCATTTGTTCGTGATGATCCACTAAAATCTTCATCCTGAAGTTTGAGTCCTGAGCTGATTTGCTCAGAAGTCAGTTGAAAAGAATCATCAAATGAAACATTAATACTTTCGAGTATATGCTTAGATTTGAGTACATAGATTATGTATGCCTTGGAGTTTGATGAATAGCCAACAAATTTGGCTTCATCGGCTTTGGGACTGAATTTCGCTATTTGGTCTCTGTCGTTCAGTACAAAGCATCTGCAGCCAAATACATGGAAGTACTTAATGTTTGGCTTCCTCTGGTGTAGTAAGTGATATGGTGTCTTTGCATGTCTCTTCAAGATCAAGGATCGATTTTGGGTGAAGCATGCGGTTGAAATGGCTTCTGCCCAGAAAGAAATAGAGAGCCCTGAAGCAGTGAGCATAGTTCTTGCGACTTCCACTAGTGTTCTGTTCTTTCGTTCAACAACACCGTTTTGTTGTGGAGTCCTTGCAGCAGAGAAATTCTGTGATATGCCTTCTGTCGAAAGATAGGCTTCAATGGTTGAGTTCTTAAATTCTGTCCCATTGTCCCTTCGGAATCTCTGTACCCTGTAGTCATAAAGAACTTGTATTCTCTTGATAAGATTGATTAGTACTTCAGGAACATCTGATTTCTTTCGAACGAATTCAACCCAAGTATATATAGAGAATTCATCTATGAGTACAAGGATGTACTTCTTGCCACCAATACTCTACACAGATATAGGACCACAGAGGTCAACATGAAGCATCTACAGAGGTCTGGTGCAAGATATGTCAGACTTAGTTTTGTGGGCAGCCCTTTTGAGTTTGCCCATCTCACAAGCTGAGCATAGATGATCCTTGTCGAATCTAATACTTGGTAGACCACTTACAAGATCTAGTTTCACAAGTTTGTCAAATGTGTGAAAGTTTAGATGACAGAACCTGTTATGCCAGAGCCAAGCTTCTTCATTCTTACTTGAGACTAAGCAGAGCTTTTCTTCTCTGTTAGTTGATTTAAAGTCCATGAGGTATATGTCACCTCGTCTTTTGGCTCGCAGAAGCTCTGTGGTTGTATCTTCTTTTAACAGAGAGCAGTACTGTCTTTTGAACATCATATCGAGTCCATTGTCACAGAGTTGACTTACACTCAGAAGGTTGTGCTTGAGGCCATCCACATAGGCAACTCTGTTGACATCTATATCTCCTTTGGCAATGACTCCATAGCCTTTTATTTGTCCCTTTTTGTTATCTCCAAAGGTCACAGATCCTCGTCCATGTTTTTCTTTGTAGGAGGAAAGCAACCCTCTGTCGCCAGTCATGTGTCTTGAGCACCCGGAGTCTAGGTACCAGATAGGCACATGTTGTTTCTCCTGTGGACAGATTAGAGAGATTTAGGTACCCATTTCCAAATGGGTCCATTTTTGATAGGAGGCTGTGAAGATGCCTTAACACCTTTGGTTTTGGATTTATCCTCATTTGCAGAGGTACCAGATTGTCCTTTCTCACCCTTGAATTTTGCATTCTTGGGTTTGGGGTGAGATATAAGACAGGAGGGCCTTGAGAAATATTGATTCAAAGTATGCATAATATCAAAGCATTTACAATAAGGAATATTTGAGGCAAACTTCTTAAAAATCTCATTAAATTTGTCAAAGCATGGTACAGAGCAATTTTTACTACAACCTATTTTAGATTTGGGTTTCCTTTTACAGAAAGCTTTGTCTAATCTAGGTTGAGTTTTTTCAAAAACTCCTCTTGAGTGGCACTTTGGTTGTACTCTCCCTTGATCTTCTTTCCTTGCTTTCACTGCAACAGAAGCATCAAGTTTATGAATTTTAGGCCATTTATTCTTCTGTTGCCAAGTGAATTTTTCTTGAAAAGGTTTTAATGGTCTTGGAGCTTTTAAAACATGAGAGATCTTGTTCCTTTTTGATTTTTCAAGCTCTAGAGAAGTCTTTGCTTGCAAGCACATGTCCAGGAAATCAGGACAGATAGGTACACCTGTGGTTTTCCTTTTGGGAAGAACTGTTCTATAAAGAATGCCAGAGGTGAGTTTACTCTTCTCTGGACCACAGGGGAGTATCTCAAGTTCCAAAGAACTTGTCCCATTCTCGACAGAAGACTTTGATTCCGACTCAGAGTCTGAATCGAGAAAGTCTCTGTGAATGAGATCCTGACCTGTAAGTGCCTTGCTTTGTCCATTGGTGTCCTCTGAAGTATTTAGAATTTTTGAAATACACGGAATGACCATAGGAACGTTAAAACAGTTTTGTAGATCTTGCTCAAAGATTTCTCTTATTTTAGAGGTTAAATCAGGATGGTTCAGAAAATGATTTTCATAAATTCTTTTCAAGTCGCTTTCTAAAAACCTTTTAAATAGTTTTTCTTCCACAAAGGCAGGTACAAACTCTGGTGCTTCAGAGGATAGTTCTTTTTCAGGAATCATCATGCACACAAAAGCCATTTGAGTTTGCGTTCCTGGGTGACCAAATCTGAAGACCCCTATCTGTTTTTGAGACAAATATTTCTTTGGTATAGATTTTCCTTTTGATGAAGGTGCAGATGGTAAATCATTGTTTTCATACCATACATTTGCCAACTGCAGAGGTTTCCTCAGATGTGGTCCTTCAGAAGTTTTGCGCCTCTTAAATGTGGATAAAAGGTTTGGAAGACTTGGTTTTAAAAATTGTCCAGGGCAGAAGATGTTTGATAAAGATTTGTTTCTTTTATTTCCTATGTAAGGGTCAATGTCCTCGAACCCTAATCCTCTTCTGCCGATCTGGGTGTTTACCTTTTCATGAACTTTTTGAGCATCCTGATACCTCTTAATTTGGAGATCTCTGTCGAATTGATATTGATGAAGGACTTCTCTTTCTTTTTGAAAAAAGTTTTTCAAAGAAATGGCATTTAAATGATCACTCTCACATTTCTTTAGCTTTTTGACCTTATCTTTCAAAGCTTTGTCAAGATTTGTGATTTTCTCCATGAAACCCATTTTTGTTGAAATATGCTCAGAGATAAGAGATTTGTTTTCAAGGTAAAGCTTGTCCTTTTCCTCTGTGAGAAGCCTAGTTTCTCTTTCAAAGAAGGCAAGTCTTTTTTCAAGATCCGAGCATGTATTTTTATAATCTAGAAGATCATTTTGTATTTCAAGAAGCTTGTTTTCAAAGTCCGAGTTACAAGAATTAGAAGTGGATACCTCACTCTCATTGTCAAAAGAGTGGACTTCTGCCATTCCATAGAAGAGTGCGTTGTCTTCTTCATCAGAGGATTCATCGGTTACAAGGTTCTCTTGTTCTGCCATTAGGGATCTCTGAGTGTAGTACTCTGCTTTGTTTTTATAGAAAGCAGCGTCCCTTATGGGTTTCCCTTTGTTGGCAGAGGACCTGCATTCTGCGGCGGAGTGGCCTGGTTTTCCGCCTTCGAAGCACCCTTCAGTTTGCTTTGGGAATTTTTCACCAGCTCTGCCGTCTGGCGTCTGTCCATTCCTTTCTTCTTGCCTTGGCTCCTCAGACTTTTCTCTTTCATGTCTTCTTGCTTCACCATATCCTCTGCTTCTGTCATCTCTTTCTTCTCTCCCTCTGTACTCCGGCTTGTTGAGACCACGATTGAATTGTCGGGTCATAAGTGCAAGTGTTTTGGCCAGAGCAGCCATGTCAATCCCCTCCTTAGAATTTTCTTCACTTTCACTCTCTTCCACAAGTACCTTCTTCTTCTTCTTCCTCTGTGCCTCCTCAGCTGCCTTATCCTTCTTTCCCTTGTCTTTGCCTTCTGAGGCACTTCCCACAAGAGCCAGAGGACCTCCAACAGAGGTTGTCAGTTTGGAAATTCTGTTCTCTTGGTTGATTAGTGTCCCAAAGAGATTAGATATGGACCATACATCAAGATGATCCAATGTGGCTTGCATTGACATGGTTAGATGAAGCCATTCATCATTCAGGCTCTATAGAAATCTGACATTGTTTTCTTCGGCGGTTCTGTGGATCCCATACCTCTTACACTTGTTTATGAAAGAATTGTATCTATTGTAAGTGCTTTGAATGGATTCACCCGGCAGAGCTTTGAATGTGAAATACTCATTTATGCATAAGGCTCTGTTGTTCTTGAGGGTTTTGGCACCACCCTCATGTTGTTTTTCTAGGTCTAACCATAGGTCCTTTGAAGTTTTACATGAGTCAAGAGATTGAAAGATATCGTTAGGGATAGCCATTATGATTAATCTTTTGGATTTCTTTGCAAGCTCATGTTGTGCCTTTTCTTCTTCACTCCATTCAAGGACAGGTTTGGGATGTTGATATTCAGGGATTTCAAGAGTATTGGCAGTGGCTGGAACACGAGGAACAGTTGTCATTGGGATGAAAGGAGGATTGTAAAGAAACTCAACCAGACCAGGATCCACACCCTCAAGGAAGTGCACCATCCTGATCTTCCACTAAGGATATTCATCCCTTAGAAGAGTGGGAGGTTTAGACTGAGATCCAGCACTGAAGTAGTTAACAGTGTTTGCCATTTTAGTTTAGAGAGGAAAAGAAAAAGAAAAAAAAAGGTATGGCACGAACCAGAAAGAGTATAACAATAATGGTTTTAGAAATGATGAGAATAAGAATCAGTAAGAACAGATGACCAACCAACTAGCTTTGAATCCGTCTTTGAATGAAGGACACACTTGTACCTGTTTCTATACCAAACAGGTTGATATAGCTTCAGAAAACAGAGTGTGACTGTAAATGGAGATTGGGACGAAGAACAGACTCAAACTACTACCTTGAATACTGGAAACAAGTATAGAACAAGATCCTTTGATATTGAAAAAATCAAAGTTTGCTCTGATACCAATTGTTGATCCCAGTTATGATGTTCTTTAACTTGATTTAACCTTTTTCTACACACAGATTAATAAAATAGAGTGCGGAAGCGTTTAAGATGTGTAGAAAGGATTGAACATGCAAGGTAGTAAACACACAAGTAATTAATGAACAGGAAGTAAAGTATTATATGAAAGTTACTCAAAGAACTGTTTCATTAATTACTCAAGAATACCTAGAACACGCACTGGTATGTGCAAATATGCTCAAGGATTATACAGACTACTATTTTTGTGTGTGCTCTCGTGTATTGTGCTCTAAGGTGGTGCTCCCTTAATATAGCAGAGGGATGCAGCCCTTAGTACAAGACAAAAACTGACATTCCATAAACGGAATGCCACCTGTAAAGTAAACATCGTGTGACGCCCATTACTTTGATCTTGAGGATCTTCGTACAGCAGGCCTCACGTGTTTTGCACGTGGTCTTGTCTTGAACTCTAAGAGAGGTTTCAACATTGATCTCCAAGGGTTAGCCTTCACAGAGGCTCTGTGAGTGATCACAGAGGCTCTGTGATCGAAGTATCATTATCAGGTTTGACCTCGGGTGCATCTTCTGGGGAGTAACTTTTGAGCTTTGCACCTTCTGTGGTGTACTTGGGCTTTCAACGGCTGACTTCTGCGATTTCCATACTTAGCCTATTTTTCAATACTTCTATACAATGAGAGTGGAGCTAACAGGCGGTATTAATCATCCTTAGCTCATTTCAGACCCAACAATCTCCCCCTAACTTAACTTTTCAGATTGAGAAGTTAAGTTCTTCAAACTTTGGTCTTCATGATACTTTCAAAACTTAAGCTCAATTTCCAAGATTAGGATCCAAACCTAAGCTTTGATTGATGATTCTTCTGACTACTATCTTGGCCATTTCAGAATCCTTTGAACATACCAGCTTAGCATTCAGCATACCTTGCAATTTGGCTTTGCTGTGATCATAAATTTTATCCACCAGGTAGTACTCATGATAAGATCTACCAATGGTGATGACATAGACTCCACACCTTTCAAATAGCATCCAATTGTCTATTCATTGAAATTTATTCTCCAGACAACATGTTGAACTTTGCTAGGATCAAACATCATGCATAAGTACTCCAAGGCTAATCTTATTAAGCTCATTCCTGCTCCTGACAAATCCTTCTCATACAAGCTCATTCCAACCTTGAACATTTCTTCTAAGTCAGATCTGGAACAACTTCTGATGATTTTGCCCCAAGTAGAGTAAACCTCATACTTGTCTCCCATCCTTTTAATCATGAATTATTTTTTTCTTTGATCTTCCAGGATATCCCAATGGATAATTTCAGGGGCTTTGACTGATATTGGGTCAGCTTTTACTGGTTCACTGTCAGTCACTGTCATATACAAACCAACATGTACCTCAGATTGTTCAGATTGTTCTGCACCTTGTTGACTTGATTGTTATTCAGGGGTTGCAACAACAGGTTCAACTTCTTTTTGCACTTCTTCAATCCTTGGCCTTTTGGTCTATTTCTTTGAAGCAATGGTTTCATTTTTTTGACAGCTTTGACTGTTTAAGCAAAAGTTTCTTCTTTCTGTTCTTCTTCCACTTCTTTTGTAGGAGTGGTTTCTTCATTCTCAGGAAAAGGTTGTTGGATATGCAGATCATGCCTTTCTTTCATTTTCCTTTCAACCTCAACCCTTTGAGTAAAGTCTCCTTGTAGCTTGGTCATTTCTTTCTCGTACAACTCTTCAATTCTGCCATAAGACATACCAGTGAACATGCCTTCTTTAACACCAACTGATCCTTTTAGAAAGTTGATCATTTTCCTCCTTTCTGGGTTGGCACCAAAAGTCTTTGAAAGTTGTCTTTTCTTTGTCAGTGCTGGTTGCCTTGGCATAGATGCTTTTGCTTGAACTTTCTTGGCTTTAGTTGCATCCCTCAAACTCCTTTGGTACTCCTCATTGAGCTTTTTAGACATATCTAAAGTAGTTTGCCTATCTTTGGAAGTTTGAGACTATTCTTTTGCTTCTATTTCAACTTGTAGCTGTTTGGCTACCTCTTCATCTAGTGCTACTTGGACTGACTTCTTTGTTTTTTTCAGAGGTTCCACTATCTTTTCTTTTCCTTTTCTCTTTACCTCAGCATCACTTATTTCTTGTCTCTTCTTTTCAAATCATCCTTCTTTGATTTCCACTCCCTTGGCCTTTTGCGTAGCCATGGGAGTGTCTGTTTTTGCCTTCACCAGAGTTTCAGTAATCTCTGTCTCTTCAACTGCCAGCCCTGTTTCTGCTACTGCTTTTTCAGTTTCTACTGCAACTTCAGTTACTGCTGCTAAGCCAATTTCTGTTGCTACTTTAAGTGTTTCTGCTGCTACCTCTGTTTTTGCTTCTCTGCTAATTTCTGCTTCTGCACCCATCTCCCCCTCAAATTTATATTTCATCCCATCATTACATTGTTTTGCAGTTTCAGCTTCAGTCTCCCCCTTTTTGGAAGTATCATGATCAATGTTCCTCTTCTTCAGCACAAATTTGGTTTTCTTCTTCTTGTGCACTAACTTTAGAACCATTTTCTTGAGGTTTGCAATCTGCTCTTGTTGGGAGATAATCACCTTTTGCATGTCCTTTATTTCTGCACCCTGTTTGAGTACATCCAGGTTGACATTGGCAATAGTTTCCATCAATTCATCGTATGTATATCTATCCTCACCACCTTTAGGTTTGTTTACCACCCTTGGAGGATCATTGGAACGTTTAGTAAAGGTCTCCTGCCTAGCAGAAGCATCCTCTACCCCCTTGGTTTCTTGGCACCTAAGACGTTTGGATGATTTCTCACCGAAAGTTGCAGTGGGGAAGGTCTTAAAGATGTTCACACTGTCCTGCCCTGCACTGTGTGCAAAGTCAGTAGTGTGAGCCTCACTGCCCACATGCTCTTCCTCCTCCTTATTGAGCACCTTCTTGGGGTTGGGAGACACCCTTGTTGTTTCCCTTTGGATATTCTCTGATGGATAATGCTCCATCAGAGAGCTTTGAGGCTGTGGGGGTGAAGATACTAGAAGGGAAGGAACCTTCTGTACCTTTTTCCTTGTGTATGTATGAGTAATGGGTGATGTTGGCTTCTTTAGAAGGGACTGAGGGATATGCTTTGTAGTGGAAGGTGTGGGTAGGTCATCAGTGGGTTGGTCTAATGTGGGCTTTGACCCTGATGCCTCACCTTGAGAGTGGGACACAACCATAATTGTAGAGAACAATGGTGTGTCTATACCTGAGAAGGCCTTATTGGGCCTCTTCATATTAGAGAACACTTTCCCCTTTGGGAGTTTTGGTACATATACCTCCTTGAAGGTAGGTAAATCCGTCAATTCCTTATTAAGTACTTCTTGTACAAACCTTAGATACATGTAAAAGCTTTTTGATTTGGTATCCAGGTTTGACATTAATTCGTTTAAGATCATTTGAGAGAAATTAAAATTTCTAGAGGTCGCTAAGCAGACCAAAGCATAGGATACGGTGCTGCTGAACTCACTCCAGCCAGTTGTTTTTCTTCAAATGCAGTGTTGTAGGGTATGAACAAAGAATCTCCACTGAGGTGAAAATCTATTCTAGAAGAACTTGAATACCTCTGTGGGACCTTCATACCCCATACGATTAAGAACTTGGAAGAAATCTTCCTTAGGAAGAGAGGTAATACCTGAGGCATCATCTAAGCGTAGATGGATGCGAATACACTCTTCTGAGATGGTCAGTGGTCTATCACACACCCTTGTTTTGATGACCTGAGTGCCATCTTCAGCGTGGATGATAGCATTTTCCCAAAATTGTCGTAGATATTCCACACAGATTGTGGGATTGACAGTGAAGGCATAGGCAATGTGTGACGATTTGAGGAAATCCACAATCTGATGAAACCCTTCAGCCTGTTTGGGTTTTTGCAGCATAGCAAACTCATTGTGTTCATCAAAGAATTATAGTCCTGCCATCGTTCTGATTGATTCTAGGGTTCGATTCGCAACTAGGGTGTACACTGGTGAGTAAGAAATCGAGAGAGAGAGAGAAGCAATGGAAGTTCAAAGAGCCGTTTGTATTTTGGCGGTCACAAATGGGTATTTATAGGTGGTGGGTTTCAGTTAGAAGCAGTACTAAGTACCCTAGTAGTATTAACAAGCCCTCAGTATTAACTCAGAGTAGCAGTAGTAACACATACTGGCAGTATTAACACCTACCAGCAGTAGTAACACTGATTAGCAGTATAAATAAAGCAAGCAGTAGTAACTTTCTACTGGTAGTATAAACGACCTAGCAGTATTAACTGAACTAGAAGTATCAAGTATTCAATTGAAGCAATCTGAAACACTTAAACACACAAGGTTAGCAGCACCATGTACAATACAATATGAGAAAGTAGACAGGAAGGAATCTATACAGAAATGGTACATAAAGCAGATCAAATGAGGCTTATTCAGTGTTTATCATGCCCACACTTGTGACCAAGAATGTGAATCTACCCACATCAAAAGCTTTGGGGAATAGATCAGCAAATTGGTTACTTGTATGGACTTTCACAACCTAAATTAGCTTATTTTCATTACAGTCTCTGATAAAATGGTACCTGATTTCTATATGCCTTGTTTTGGAGCGCTTGACTGGATTATTAACAATGCTAATAGCACTGTTATTGTCTATGAAGATTGGAGTGTGAAGAAAAGATATACCATAGTCTAGCATTTGATTCTGAATCCAGAGTACTTGTGAATAGCAGCTTGCAGCAGCTATATACTCTGCTTTTGTTGTAGAGGTGGACACTGTGGTTTGTTTCTTGCACTGCCATGACACTAGTCTTGCACCCAAAAACTGACATCCCCCTGAAGTTGACTTTCTATCCAAATTCGCACCACCCAAGTCACTGTCTGAATAAGCAAGTAGGTCAAATGGTGAGTCATGAGGATACCAAAGACCTAATATAGGTTGGCCTTTGAGATATCTGAATACTCTTGACTGCTTGAAAGTGTGACTGCTTAGGCCTTACTTGAAATCTTGCACACACACAAATAGGAAACATGATATTTGGTATTGAAGCAGTGAGATACATGAGGGAGCCAATCATGGATCTATAGTGATGAACATCCACATCCTCCCCCTCAAGATCTGTAGTGATCTGTTTGTGTGTCTCCATGGGTGTGCTTGCAGGCTTTGAATCTGAGAATCCAAACTTAGTAAGAATGTCCTACACATACTTGGATTGGCTTATAAATATCCCATCTTTCTTCTGCTTAACTTGTTGCCCAAGGAAGAAAGTAAGTTCACCCATAGAACTCATCTTGAATCTCTTGTGCATCAATTCTTCAAAATCTCTGCACATTTGATCTTTTGTGGATGCAAAGATAATATCATCCACATAGATTTGTACTATAAGGATGTCCTTCTTCTTCCTCTGAATGAACAGAGTCTTGTGTATGATTCCTCTTTGAAAACCATTTTCCAAGAGATAGGTAGACAAAGTGTCATACCATGCCCTTGGTGCTTGATGTAGCCCATAGAGTGCACTCTTCAATTTGTATACTCTGTCGGGATAATTTGGATTCTCAAACCCTGGAGGCTGACAGACATACACTTCTTCCTCAGTTCTCCCATACAGGAAAGCACTATTTACATCCATCTGGTAGACCCTGAACTTCATGAAAGAAGCATCGGCTAAAAATAGCCTGGTTGCCTCAATCCTGGCCACTGGTGCAAATACCTCTTCATAATCAATTCCCTCTTCTTGAGTATACCCTTGTGCCACTAATCTGGCCTTGTTCTTTATTACTATTCCTCTCTCATCTTTCTTGTTCTTGAAGATCCATCTAGTGCCTATAGCTCTGTGTCCTTTTGGAAGGTCAACCAAATCCCATACATCCTACAGCACAAACTGCAGTAGCTCCTCTTGCATTGCTTCTATCCAACTTGGATCCTTCATTGCATCATATGCCTTTTTGGGTTCAACCTGTGATAGAAAGCAAGATAGTAATCCTGATTGTATTTCCTTCAATCCTCCCAACTTGCTTTGATTCCTTGTGATTATAGGAGAATTGATGTCACCAATCACCAATTTAGGAGGATGATTTTTCTGAACTCTTGTTTGATGAACAACCTCTTCATTAATATCTGCTTCTAGATTAGAGTCATTCTTTTCAGGAGTGCTTCCACCAAAAACTGAAGAGTTATCATCATCTGTGTCATCTTCTTCCAAACATGGCATCTCAGGACCTTTGATTCCTAAATCTGAGGGTTGATCTTCCTTTTCACCTCTGTCCTCTTCATTCTGAGCTGGTTCACTGTCCTTTGAATCTGAAGTATCTTTCTTATCTTGGTCACAGAATTCAACAGGATCAGCAGTAGGTGTTAGGAACAGCACAAACTCTTGTCTTTGTACTTGTACCTTTTCTGTCCCTGTTCCTGTATTATGCTCATTACTGAAACTCAAAGAATTAGACAATGAATCAATATCAAATAGCCAATCAGGACCGGAAGCAAGTTGATTTGGTGTGTTCTCATTGCATTTGACATTGTCACTTTCCTCAATAATCCTAGAAGAGGTGTTGAAAACTCTGTAGGCCTTACTTTGAGATGAATATCCAACAAGAAACCCATCCTCAGCTTTGCTATCAAACTTGCCTAGGTGAGTTTTGGTATTGAGAATTATGCAAGGACACCCAAATGGTTTGAAAAATCCAATAAACGGTTTCTTCTTTTTAAAAAGCTCATAAGGTGTCTTGTCTTGGGATTTCACTACTAGAACTCTGTTTTGAACATAGCAGACAGTATTAACTGCTTCTGCCCAAAAAGTAATTGGAAGTTTTGAATCTGCCAACAGACATCTAGAAGCTTCTATCAGAGTCCTATTTCTCCTTTCAGCAACACCATTCTGTTGAGGAGTCCTAGGAGCACTGAATTGTGTCTCAATGCCTTTTTCCTCACAGAAGCTGTTTAGGTCATTGTTTTTAAATTCAGTTCCATTATCAGACCTGATGACTTTAACTCTTAGATTTGTTTGGTTTTCAACTCTAAGAACAAAGGATTTAATCAGTCCACTTGTCTCATCCTTAGTCCTCAGAAAATAGACCCAAGTGAATATAGAGAAATCATCAACAATAACCAAGCAGTAGGATTTCTTACCAATACTCATCACATTTGTAGGACCAAACAGATCCATATGCAGTAAATTAAGAGGTCAAGAGATTGTATTTATCTCTTTGGACTTATGAGAAGCTTTTGTTGTTTGCCTTTAAGACATGCAACACAATGATCATCACATGAAAAGACCTTTTGTGGAAAACCTCTTACAAGGTTGTTTTTCACATGTTTGGTCATTGCTTTAAAGTTCATGTGACACATCCTTCTGTGCCAAATAGATGATTCATCCAATGAAGATTTTGAAAATAACAATTTAAAGATGAATCAGAAGCTACACTCTCCAAGTCTAAGAAATAAACATTGTCCTTTCTAGGAGTTCTAAGTAGTATCATACTTTCATCAACTACCTTGAACCCTGGATCAAGGATAATACATTAAGTATCATTGAATAGTATGCTATGTTTCTTGTCACAGACCTCTGATACACTTAACAGGTTGTATCTCAATTGCTCAACATAGTATACATCCTCAAAGATCATCTTACCTTTTGACACATTACCTTTTCCACTTATCTTTCCACCTGCTGGATTATCACCAAAAGCAACATGTCCTCCATCAATTCTTTTGAAGTTTTGAAGGCAGGCCATGTTACCTGTCATGTGCCTGGAACAACCACTATCAACATGCCAAATGCTCCTTCCCTTGAGCTGTTGGTTGCCCTGCACATATAATAAAGCAGTTAGTTTTTAATAGGAACCCAAGCCAAAGTGGTCTTGGGTTTCCCATTCTCATCAACATATTCATATTCAGACTTGATGAGATTATCAAACTGAGGAATCTTATTGCTTGAATACTTTGTCAGAAGAATGCGCCTGTCACCAGAAGCAATACTAACTTGATTGGTAGTAATAACTTTGTTAGCATTACTAACATCATTATCGGTACTAATTGGGTTAGCAGTACTAATTTTGTTAGCAGTACTAACTGGGTTAGCAGTAGTATTGCTTGCAGCAGCACTATTTCTGTCAGAAGTACTATTTGAAGTAGCAGTACTAACAAATTTCTTTACTTTTGGAACCCAAAGCTGGACAAAGTTGTTTGCTTTCTTTTCGTTTAAGTTACTCCTTGGCTTATTTGGAGTATTTTTCTTTGAATTAGCAAACTTATTCTGAGCATGAGATTGTATAGGTGCCCTCCTCACATTCTCAGCCATATGATTCCTTATTTGCTTCCTATAACCAACAGGATTTTGTATATTTCTTTAAAAAGTGATCCTCTGGTTAATAGGATTGAAATAACAGTGTTTGGCTAGATGATTTAACTTGCCACAGATAAGACAAGGCTTTGGTCTGTTAATTTTTCTCAGATCAATTCCTTGTTTTAAAGCCCACTGATTATTTCTGTTTCTTTGATTTCCCCTTGTTTTATCATGTTGTTGGGGCTGATTTTGTTTACAAGTACAGGGATTAACAACAGTGGTTTGCATGTAATGGACTCTCTGTACCTTTCCCTTCCCTCTCTTAGAACTTTCAACCTTCTCACTCTTTACAAAAGGTTTACTCCCCCCCCCTTTCATTAGTAGGGATATGATTTTCTAAAGGGATTTATTTAAAGTCATCCTTATTCTTATCCTTAGTGGTCTCTTCTTCAGCCTCTTCCTCAATCACTACACTGTCAAGAGGATCTACATATGTGGCTCCTGCAGGTAAGTCTATTTTCTCTTGTCTTTCTAAGAGGTCTGAAGTGGGAGGGGTATGGTTATTGTTATAGGGTGGAGGGGTACTGTTGTATCCTAAACCTCTTTTCAAGTTGTCATGGACTTGAGATTTTAGAAGTGAGTCCATTGCTTTAGAGGCATTGGAAAACTTCTCAATGTCTAGCTTGGCTTTCTCAAAATCACTCCTTATCTTCTCACATTCCAATTCAGACTTTTTAAGCTTAAACTCTAACTGATTCTTTTCCCACTTCCAATAGTTAGTATCATATGTATGTTGAAGTTCATTGGCTTTGTATGCCTTAATCTGTTCTTCCAAATTCTCAACAATCACAACATTCTCTCTTCTATCTTTCTCTAACCTTCTTAGGTCATCACACATTCTTTTATTTTGATCCCTGCACTTTTTAACAGTTTCTATGCAAGATTTTGAGCAAAGGTTAGATTTTACCTTTGTGGGAATATCAGTGCTTGCTGACTCTGAAACTTTAGCCATTAAAGCTTGATTCTGAACTGCTTCTTCTGCTTGGTCACTCCAATCAAATCCCATTCCTTCTTGGGAAACAAGAGCTTGAGAAGAGTTCCTGTTCTTGAAGCTAGTGGACTGTGATGGTCGATGGTTGCTAGTATGCTGTTGAGCATCTAAAACTGAGTCATTAGATCCATCTTGCTTTGATCCATAGGCAGCACTAACTGATTCTGTATTAGCAGCAGAATCAGTAGAAGATGATAAAAGAGCATCATTGTATGAGAATCCAGAGGGCCTCTTCTTTGCTTCTACCTCTGCTTCAAACACCCTAAGGTCATTATAGAGGTCATCCAGTTCCTTGTCCTCCAGTTGGTCATTCTGTCTGAAGGAGACAGTGTACATAGTCCATTCATCACCAAGAGATTTTAGAAATTTTCTGTTGACATCATCTTGATCTATCTAGACACCAACAGTAGCCAATTCACCAATTAACTTATTAAATCTGTCAAAAGTTTGAGTCATGGACTCATTCTTTGTAGACATGAAGTTTTCATATTGCTGCTTCAGGACAGCCTTCTGATTTCTCTTGGTACTTTTGGTACCAGAAAATCTTTTCTCCAGTGCATTCCATAGAATTTGTGCATCCGAGCAGTTGTAGAACTGGTGTTGGTACTCATTAAAAATTGCCAAGAGCAGAGTGCTCAAGGCTTTCATCTCTGTCTGCCTCATCTTTCTTTCTCCATCAGTCTTTGGTGGACGTCTCTTTCCTTCTGCGTCCATCTTTCCTCCATCTGAGGGACCATTCTCAATGATGTCCCACATTTAGAAGTCTGTGAGAAGAATGTACTGCTTGATTCTGTTTTTCCACATGTCAAACTCATTGGGTTTGAGCATGGGGACCTTTGAAACAAGAATGCTATCGCTTGATCCGACCATGATGATTCTATCTTTCTGAGTTACACTTGCTCTAATACCACTTTTCAAGATCGAAAAATTCTAATGAAGAATTTAATTAACACACTCAGAAACAATGATAAAGAAGTTGCGGAAAAACACTTTAACACTCAGTCAATGAAACAGTACTTGAATGCAAATCACAAGTTATATTGATTAACTTAATGATTACAAACTCAACCTCAATCTGTTGAACACGCTTCAACAGACGTTCTGAACTTCTCTAAAGAAAGGATTACAATGAATCTTGAGGTTAATTCTTACTAAGACGTATATTGAAATTCTATCAAAAAGTCTATTCTCTACTATGCCTTCTATACAGTATATATACAAGACAGATTACAAGATAATAATAAAAAAAATTAATTTTCATGATCCAGTCCATAATTATCTTCAAATCTCCTTGACTTTCGCATTAATCAAATCATCCCATCATTATCATTATTAACCTTCATAAGCAGCTTTAATCTTCATAAGCAGTATTAATTCTCCCAATAGTATTAACCATCTTGCAGTACTAACATGCTAGCAGTACTAATCTCACCAGCAGCAGTAATGTTGAACTAGCAGTATAAATTACACAAGAAGTAGTATCTGCCAGTATTAATCATCCTTAGCTCATTTCAGACCCAACACTTTCACATCGTTTTAGAAACTATTCGAACGAAAAAGTTATACGCAAAACATTCCAAATGTGAATTCCGGCTTGACCAAGTATATTTTCTCGGACACATAATCTCTGTGGAAGGTGTCAAAGTCGATCCAACGAAAATTGAAACCGTCACTAAATGGCCTCGACCTACTAACGTATCTGAAGTTCATGGTTTTCTGGGTCTGGATGGTTATTATAGACGATTCATTGAAGGATTCTCTAGAATATCTCTACCGTGAACCTGATTACTCTGTAAAAAGTCAAATTCAATTAGGGCTTCGAACAAGAATCTAGTTTTGAGGAACTGAAGTATCGATTTGTTACCGCGCTTGTTCTTGTATTATTGTCTGGCACCGGCGAGTTTCAAGTTTTCAGTGATGCTTCAAAGAAAGGTCTCGGTTGTGTTCTTATGCAAAACGGAAGAGTGATCGCATATGCTTCACGTGAATGAAATCCTTATGAGGCCAATTATCCGACTCACAATCTCGAATTGGCTACGGTTATCTTCGCACTCAAAATTTGGCATCATTATTTGAAAAGTGAGACATGTGAAGTTTTCATCGACCACAAGAGCCTTAAATACATATTTACTCAAAAAGAGTTAAATATGCATCAGCGATGGTGGCTCGAACTTCTAAAGGATTACAATGTTCAGATATAGTCTTATCCGGGTAAGGTAAATGTTGTCGCTGACGCCTTAAGTAGTAAAGCTATGGAACAGGTTTACTCGTTAGTTGTTCCTACAGAGTTGGCTTTGGATATCGAACAGTTCGGACTGGAAATCTATCCGAGTTCGCAAATGGAAACTATATTGAATCTAATGGTAGAACCGACTTTAATTTCTCAAATAAAAGAAGCTTAACAAAATGATAGTGAATTGTGGGCGAACTTCCAGCAAGCACAAGAGAATGTTAGTTCGGAATTCCGGATCGATGAAGATCACGTATTGGGGTTTCGGGATCGTCTTTGTGTTCTAAATAACTCGGAACTTAAAGATCAAATTCTGACCGAAACTCATAACTCTATATTTTCTGTTCTCCCGAGTACAACAAAAATGTATCGCGACTTAAAGACCCATTACAGGTGGGTTGGAATGAAGCAGGATATCTCCGACTTTATAACTCGTTGTCTCACTTGTCAACAAGTTAAAAGTAAGCATCAACGTCCGGGTGGTCTTCTCCAATCGTTGAACATCCTAGTATGGAAATGGGAACACGTAACTTTGGATTTTGTAGTCAGACAACCCGCACGACCTTGAAACACGATGCAATTTAGATAGTGGTTGACCGATTGACGAAATCGGCTCATGTTCTTCCTATCCGACAAACTTGGTCAATTGATAAATTAACAGAAGTATTCCAACGTGAGATTCTACATCTCCATGGCTCTCCTGTATCGATTACCATCGATCGAGACCCACGTTTTACATCTCGATTTTGGGAAGGTTTACAAAAATCTTGGGGTACACGTTGGAAATTTAGTACAACCTTTTATCTACAAACTGATGGGCAATCTGAACGTACGATTCAAACGTTGGAGGATATTCTCCGAGCATGAGCGTTGGAATGGCATGGAAGTTGGGACAATTACTTGTACCTAATTCTCCTATAATAATAGTTGGCAGTCGGGTATCGGCATCGCCCCGTATGAAGCACTTTATGGCCGAAGATGTCGAACACCGACTTGTAGGAATGAAGTCAGAGAACGTGTTCTCGAAGGCCCATAATTGGTGCAAAGTTACTACTGAGAAGGTCGGGATTGCACGTCAAATGATGAAAGAGGCTCAAGCTCGTCAAAAGAGTTACGCCGACAAGTGACGACGACCTATCGAGTTCCAACCAGGAAATAAAGTTTTCTTGAAGGTTTCCCTAACTCGTGGAATTAGACGTTTTGGTCTCAAAGGAAAATTTAGCCCATGGTATATTGGTCCATTCGAAATTCTAGAAAGGGTTGGAGTTGTGGCTTACCGGTTAGCTTTATCGTCGCAATTATCTCACGTACATAACGTATTTCATGTCTCTTCACTTCGAGGGTAAACTATCATCCCTTACACGTCATTGAATATCCCTTGGAGCACATAGAACCTTATGTTAGTGTATTATTGTATCCAAGATTTAATAGGAAAAGTCAAGTCAAGATAAGTCAACAAAGTCAATGTTTAGTTTAGTCAAATATGAGTTTACTTAGTTGTTAAGCTTGTGATTTAGTCCTTGGTATAAATACCATGTTTCCTTGTAAATCATGTAACTAGAAGTATTGTACGCTTTACATTGTTAGATATATGACTATAGAATTTCTCTCTTAACTCTCTCTCTAGATCATGAACATAAATGTCATAAGTGTTTGATCTTGTTTGAATTGCTTGATTAAAAGGACAATATCAATTGGTATCAGATCAAACCAAACCAATCCAGAGGGATCATCGCATCAAATTTGGATTAATTCTTGGATTTTAATGTTCACGAACTCGTTTTCTTGGAATATACTGTTTGATCACGAATTTTATTGTTTTTGTACAATTGGATCAAGAAATTGATTTGGTTGTGTAAGTATCATCACTAGAATCAATTCTTGTTCAGGTTACATAGGCTAATTTTGATTCTAGATCGATCAATTTGTTCAAATTGTGTTTCTCATAAAACTTGTAGTTGAACACTGTATCTAGATCAATGCACTATAATTTCATGTTTTTAGCTAGTTTGAATTGATAGAAAAGTGTTCTAATATGTATTTCGATCATATTGGTACAATTTGTAGAATCAATTTGCAGGTTTAAAGCATTTTGGATCGATTTTGTGAACGAAAGTGTCGAAACGCGCAAGATCTAGCAAACGCGCAAGTTCATCTGAAGAACGCGCAAGATTCATCACGTAAAGAACGCGTAAACGTCTTCTGCGAGTTTCAGAAACGCGCTAAAAGAGGCTTGCGAGTTTGAAGTATTCGAAAAAGTTTCTAAGTGTTAAAACGCGCTAACAGGCACTTGCGAGTTTCATAAACGCGCAAACCAAAGCCTGCAAGTTTTGGTCGAGTAATTCAAGTGATATGCGAGTTCTTGAAACGCGCACATAGTGGCTTGCGAGCTTCTCAAATGCACACATAGTGACTTGCGAGTTTCTCAAACGTGCACATAACGTCTAGCGAGTTTCTAAGTGAACAGTTCTTTGCGAGTTCACTTGGTCTGCGAGTTTTAGTGTTTTGCGAGTTCCAGAGATAGAAAATTTCGGAATTTTTTTTTTCAACTGGTGATCCAAGTTTGACTTTCAGTCAACTTTTCTGAATTGTTTTGGGAACGATCATTTTTATTCAAGCAAGTCTGCTAAGTCTGCGGAGGGGGACATATTTTGTTAGTGGTCATGATTTTCTGATTTTTGACGATCATTTTTTTAAGCTAACATTCTGACAAGATGCCTATTACAGACGAGAGAGGAAACACTATTTTATCTGTAAGAGATATGGTTGTTTTGTACATGCCTGAGATACCGAAAATAGAAGCAGAAATAGACAATCTGAAAAATCAGAATTCAAAGCTTCTTAAACAGATTCAGGAGTTGAAATTAAATTTGTCAAGTTCTGATAAAACTTCTGACTGTAAAAAGTGTGCTAATATGGCAAAATCTGATTGTGCAGGTATCATCAGTGCAAGAGAGAAGGAAGAGAAAGAGGAAATGATTGAAATAAAAGGAAATACTATTCCAGCTTGCGAAAAAGAAATCAAGCTGAAAGACAGAAAGATTTCAAATCTTCAAAGCCAACTGAAGACGACTGAACAGGAATCATCTGAGCTGAAAGATGAATCAGTCAAGATTCAAAACAATTTCAAGGCTTTTGAAGATCATATATCTGCTTTGGAGAAGAAAAATGATGAACTGAAAATAAGCCTCCAAGCAGAAAAAGAAAAATCAAATGTGAAGATATCTTTAACTCAACAATCATCTGAGATTTCCAAGAAAATTTTACAAGAGAAAAAGGATCTTGAGCTGAGATGCATTAAACTTTCAAAGCAAGTGTCTGATATTGAAAAAGTTATAATCACTGAAAGAGACACTTTTGCCAAAGAAAGAAAAGTTCTTGAAAATAAAAACACTGAACTTCCTAAGCAGATTTCTACTTTACAAGACTTGCTCGAAAAAGAAAGAAATATTTTCAAAGAAAAGAAGCAGTCTTTTGAGCAAGAAAAGAAATTATTTAAAAAGAAAAATGCTGGGATTTTCAAGGATATTTCTGAGAAAAACAAGAACTTGGAAACAGATTTTGATCAAGAACGTTCATATTTTGAATCTGAAATATCTAAGCTCACATCCAAATTATCTGTTCTATCATCAGATATTCTTAAAGAACAGATGGCTAGCTCTGATTTGAAAAAGAAGTTTGACACACTTATTTCTGAAAGAAATATTTTATCTGAAAAGATAAAGAACTTAGAAGCTGGAAACGTCAATTTATCACGCTTGTTTGGTATAATACATTGTATAGATCCTATAATACATTGTAAACATCATAGGATATCACGCTTGTTTGGTGATCATAGTGCACGACGATCCTTACCTATCGTCCGCGGTTTTTTCGTCGTTGAGGTTTTTCCGCGTCACTAAATTCCTTGTCTCCTTATTTTATTATTTATCGCCCATAATTGTCTATCGGTTACTTTCTTTAGTCGGATAAAACTCCATGTCGACCTTAAGTTATTCATTGAGTAATTTTTGGCATTAACAGTTTGGCACCCACCGTGGGGCCCCATCTAAGGAAAATCCTAGACAATAGTGCGTTGTGTTAATAATTTCCTCGAGTGTTTTTTGCGTTTCACAGGATAATGGAAGCTCAACGAACCCAGGAACACATCATGGCTCAAATGAGCATGGAGTTGAACGCAACTCGTGCTAGGATCGAGACATTGACAAACTAGCACAGGTAAGCCGTGGATGAGAATGAATCATTGAGAAACCGTAATGTCAACAACGCAGCGGGGCCTTCGCAAGGACAAAGTGGTTTCAGTGCGCCCTGGACAGGACCACCTCTTCCCAACTATCTAAGGCCACTTTTCTCTGGTTTTCCCAGACAGCCAATGCCGACTTTGCCACCTCCACAACCACCTTTCTTTCATTCGACGACATCAATCCCTACAATTCCACCACCAGTATCGGTCTCATCGATACCGATACCATGTTTCCAGTTCAACGGGTACGCTTCTGACTCGTCGCAACAGAATAGATTCCAAAATTCAGGACATGTTTCGTCAGGTGTTCAAGGAAGCATTCAGGACGATCCTGTCGCCTAAAGGCTGAAGATGTTGGAAGAGCAAAACGAGCGTGTTCTGTCACTACTTACCAAGATTCCAGGAGCAGCGGTACCAGTTGACGTCGACCCTCGTACAGGGTTTCAGGCATCACCTTTTGTTGACGAGATTGCGATGGTCGACGTCCCAAAAAAGTACAGTATCCCTACGTTCACACCGAAATACTTTGGTGTCACGGATCCAACTGAACACGTCGCTCAGTATAAGCAATTAATGTGGACAGTCTCGATCCCTCACCAGTATCAAGAGGTGTTCATGTGCAAAAGTTTCAGAGCAACCCTTACAGGTGCAGCTTTGCAGTGGTTGATCGGTCTCAAGCCAAAGTCAATCGGATCATTTGTCGAGTTGGTGAACCAATTCTCCCAACAATTCGCCAGTAGTCGCAAGATGGAGAAATAAACTAGCGACCTGTATTATGTCATGCAAAAGGCAGGAGAATCCATCCGCAGTTACTTCAACAGGTTTAACGCATAAATGAGTTGCGTCCGCAACTATGACATCAAGACTGCAATCGAAGCTTACAAGCGTGGTTTAGATGAAAGTTCAGGTCTTTACATTGATCTGACAAAGTATCCCCTAGAGAACTTCGAAGATGTGCAAGCAAGGACCTTGACTTACATGAGAGTCGAGGATGATGCAGCTTTTCGTCGAAAGCATTTCAACAACAAGAATCCATTGAACGTAAAGAAACCAGAGTTCAAGAGTAGATCGATAGCAAAAATTAAGCCACCGAGACAAATCTCAAACGTCCGGTTGACAAGAAAAAGGTCTCGACCTCGTCTAAGTTCCCTTAGTATCCTGAAATCTCCTCGTATGGATTTAAGGGTACTTCCAAAGATTTGGTCGATGTACTAAAGACCACACAAGCAACTGTTCGTTGGCCGAAGAAAAGTGACAAAACCGACGATAAGAAAGACAAGACCAAGTGATGCGATTTTCACGACGACTATGGTCACACAACCAACGATTGCATAGCACTCAAAAAGGTACTTGCCTGGCATGCTCCAAAAGGAAACCTCAAAGGTATCCTTGACGGACAAGCGACACCTGACAGAAATACTCGACCACCGTCCCCCGTGTATTTCCAGTTTCTAGCAATTAATCAACACATGAATTATCAAGAACACTTTGTTTTATTGATCACACAACCTAAATCAAATCATATTCCTATTTGTTGCTTACTACAATTAGCTCTGAGTGTGTGTGTTCTTACGGTGTAATCTCTCCAAAATGCGTGTGTGTTCTTCTTACTGAAACAACACTATGACCTGCTATTTATATGGTCAACATGACCTTAGCACTTGCTCAACACTTTACACTTATTACATTATAGACCCACACACTTTACAACAATTACATTATAGACCCTCCTTTTAATCTTGAATACAATTTAACTCTAACAATCTCCCCCTTTGGATTCAAGATTAAAAAAAGTTTGAAATTAATCTCCAGGTCTTCTTTTCTTTGAAAAATCTTCAGCAAATACTCTTTCACCTCTTTGAAAGCTTCAAATCTTTGTCATTTTGCTTGATCATTGACAACACTTTCAAGTTAATCTCCCTCTTTGGATTCCTTGATCACTTTTGACAATCTTCACCTTTGATTACAAAAAATAATCTTTGAAGCATGAACATCTTCAGATATGCAACTTTCTCTTGAATCATCATTTTGACAACAATCTGACTTTATTTCTTTCCCTTTATCACATCTTGGTTGACTTTCGCTTTGAAACGGATCTGACTTTGAAATCTTGAATTATCTCCCCCTTTGTAACTAATCAACCATCTGACTTTGAAACTTGAAACTTCTCCCCCTTTTTGATGAATTGTGAGAATTAAAATCATCAAAACATTTCAAGGTCAGCTCTGTCTTTGAAGTATCTCCCGTTTTATGAACAAATAAGCACAGTCTTCATGAGAAACAGAAACAATCTCCCCCATGTAGGAAAATAGTCAATCTCCCCCAAAGAATAATATGAACAAGTTATGTTTGATCTAATAGTCTGCCGTCAATTCATGAAATGTATTCATCCGAATCTTTTCAAATTCGGACAAATTAAGATTGGTAACCCTGAATCAACGAATGAAACAGTTAAAATGTATGTCAGTAACACAAAGTTACTAAATACAAAGGATGTACTGTATAAGGAGCTTGTGTGATGTTCACTCCCAGGACTTCTATTCAATCTATGAACGTTCTGATAGAAAAACAATTTTATGTGGGTTTGTGCTTGTGTATGAAAGAAGTAAGCATAATGATTGCTTTAAGGCTCAAAATATGTAAACTATTGAGACATCAACAGTTATAAATAGACTCAATGTTCATGATAAAAGGGTCAAAGGTGGGGCAACTTTCCTTCTATTTCAATATTCGAGTCTTCAAAATGAAGATCAAATAGATTATGTGTTGCTTCCCCTTTGAAATTGAAACATTCTTTTGTTAAGAAAAGAATGAGTAGCAGGTGGGGTTATATGCAAGAGTTGGCATGGGCTAGTTGCCTTTTTCAATGGACGTCTCGAAGAAGTGTGAACCAACAGATTATGTGGCTGTCCGGCTCAGAAAAAGTTTGGTGCATAGTTTGATATTCTTTTACTCTAATCTCTCACCCTCTTTCTTTTAAACATTTGAGCTTGCTTCTAACCAACCACTCTTTTCCATTTTACCTCAGCACACACCCACTCTCAATTCTTTTGATCCCGCTCCCCCAATCACTCAAGGATTACTTCTGGGGTAGGAAACACTAGTTAACGTGAATCCATGGAAGTCATTTTAAGCACTCACACTGAGTACCATGTATATTGTCCTAAAAAGAATGTGGTGCTCAACAATTTATGTTGACAGTTAAGCACCAAATATCATTATCAGAAAATGTATGCTCATTAAAAAATGAGCAGTATGAACATTTAAGATCTCTCAAAACTATGAACATTTATGATTATTTAATTTCATTGTTTGTTAGACTCTGACAATGATTTAATTAGATCAAATATCATGAAGAAAAATTTAATGGGGTATCAAAGAACGGACATTTGTTTATATGAATAAGATATAAACAATTTAGCAATGAAAACATAATTATTAAGAAATGACGCCTGATCTCAAACAACATTGAATTTCAAACGAGAGTATTACCATCGAAAGATTTATCTTTTGAGATATGGTAATAACAAAGTCAATAAAAGTACTAAACTGATTTGTGTAAGAATAATTGACAGGATATAAATAAGATAATACACAAGTATTTATCTTTTGGAAACACATGGTCAGATAATCGTTAAAGTATCAAAAAAATTTAAAAGCATACTTCTCAATTCATGAAAACATTGTAAGAATAGGAAGTGGTTTGAACATTTAAGAAATCACTTTTCACACTTGAAAGTTTTTCTTCTTTCAAAATATGGTAGAGTTACAGATTCAGAAAAATATACCTTTAGCGTAAAAATTCTCAACTCCCCCTAAAATTAATAATATCTTTGAAGCATCCTTGATAAAACATCAGATACTCCCCCTACGTATCCGTAAAAAGTCAACTCATTAGAAAAATATGAGAGTTAAAGTATAATTGACTATTCTTATCTCCTCTCCTTAAAGATATAATAGTGAAATCTTATTAAATCCCCCTCAAAGTAAAAACTCCTTTTGAAAGATTTTATCTAATTAGCATCCTTAAGAAGAAAAACTTTTGATAACGGGTTCTGAACTGAGTTATCCAGAAGCCATTTGTACATATTATCCGGTGAGAATAGTAACTCCCCCTAAAAGTAGTAATAAATTTATCATTTAATCTCCTCCTGAAAAATCAGAAAATGTATTAGTAACAATATAAAACTTGTAAGCTCCCCCTTAACATATGCATAATCCTTAATCATGAAACCTAGTTCTGAATTACTAGGATTGAAGTAAATTCAGAAGTCAAACTCCCATTGAAAATTTGCATTCACAAATTTATCAGAAGAAATACTATGTACTCCCCTTTGAAGATTGATCATCTTTTATGTTTCGGAATACAGTCATTTGTCATTGAAGTCTGATTCTTACGCTGCTTTACTCAGAAGTCATGCTTTGATCTTTGAAGATCGAGTCCTTATATGTACATAATCATAAGTCATTCATCTTTCTCCTCTTAGTCTTTAGGTGCCTGCAACACAGATTTAGATTTTGGTACCCACTAGTATTTGGGTCCTGATTTCTTAGTTGCAGCTCTATTAGGAGATATGTAATAAGAACCATACCAGTTATTCACATAATTTTTGCAAACAAAATCATTTGTACCACAGTAAGAACAATTGATTTTCTTTTGTGCTAACCTGGTCAATTGATTAACAGTATAAACAACCAAGCCTGAAAATAGGGCTACATTTGCCAAAAGTTTTACCTTTAGGAATATTGTTCTTCTTTGCATTGGATACATGCACAAATGATTTCTGATCCTTCTTCTCATCTGCGGATCCTTTTACTCTCCAAACCCATTTTTCTTTGTCATTTGTCCTTTTATGTTTACATGAACCATCAACAAGTTTATCATAGAAAAGGTTAGAAGGACGAATTTGACCTTTATGTTTAGAAGTATTATTATCATCTGTATTAACAAACAAAGGATTATTAGAAACATTTGTAAAAATTGAACTTGCAACTTCTTATTCCCAGATAACAATGTGATCAATAGATGGCAAAAGATTCCATTAAATCTCACTTTTATGTCACAAATGAAATCAATTACAATACTCTCACAACACTCTTTCTCTCTCTACAACTGAAACTCTCACAATGCTATCTCTGTTATGAATTCTAGCTACATGATTACACGCACAACAAGCTATTTATACACATGAAGAAACACGCTAACTACTGTTCACGCTAAGAACAGAAATGCGTAAACAACTAGAAAAACAGAAAATACAACATTTGACTTTGACATTATTACACTAGACTTTGACTTTGATGCTGAGAGTTGACTTTAGCTTTGACCTTCAGTCTTCAGTCTTCTATAATCTTGTATCCAATATGTTTATGCTTTAACAATCTCCGCCTTTGGATTTAAGATCATCTCAAAAAGATTTTGCAGTATAATCTTCTCTCTTTGAGTCAATCAATCTATGCAATCTCCCCTTGTCAAATTCTAAAAACTCAGATCATCTTCAAAACAATTGAATTCTTTCCAAAATCTATCTTCAACAAATAGTAACAATCTTTCCTAAAAATAGTAGAAACCTCTTTCAGACACTTGAAAGAAATCATCTTCAGTTTCAGCTCAGATTGCATCAGCAAATTATCTTCAAAGAAAATTTCTGTAAAATTCAGCATGTCTTCAGAAATCTTTTGAAAACAAACACTCTTCAAATCAATCTTTATTCTCCAACTTTTCTTTATCAACACCAAAATTTGTCTCAAATTGTTCTTCAGTCAACATTTCTTTGAACTTTGTCATCTCCCCCTTTTTGATAATTGCAGCATGAAATCATCAAAACTTTCTCTAAGAAATGTCTTTATCAGACCATTAATCTTTTGAGAAACTGAGCCTCTGATTATCTGACGATTCAACGAATATATTCATCCGAATCTTTGCAAATTCAGACAAATTATGAATGTAACACCTAAATTAACAAATGAATCAGTTAAGATGCCTGTCAGTAACACTAAGTCACTATGTGTAACGAATACACATTGGAAAAGAGCTTATTGACGTTCACTCCCCCAGGTCTTCCATTCAATCATCGAAACACCACAAAGGCAATTTCTATGAACGTTATGACAAGAAAAACAAATGTTTATGTGTGTTCGTGCAAGTGTTTGAATGAATTAAGCAGATGATGATTGCTTTTTATAAGGCTCAACATTGTATAAACCACTGAGACAACAGTAATTAAACACAGACTCAATGTGCATGACCAAAATGCAAAGGTGGGGCAGACTTCCTTGTTTTTCAATATCCAGATTTTCCAAATGAAAACCAGATAGATTATGTGTTGCGTCCCCTTAAAATATGAAACATTTTCTTATTAAGAAGAAAATGAGTGGCTAGTGGGGTTTTAAGCAAGAGTTGGCATGAGCTAGTTGCTTGTTTCAATAATGTTCACCAAGAATTGTGAAACATTAGTAATGTGGTTGCTCGGCTCAAAAAAAGTTGGTGCAGAGTTTGATATTCTTGTACTCTGTTCTCTTACCCTCTTTATTTTTAATCATTGAGCTCACATCTAACCAAACTCTCAATTTCATTTTACCTCGTCGCACAACCCACACTCAATATTTGACTTCTCACACAATCGATCACTCAAGGATAAACTTCTTGGGTAGGAAACACTGGTTAATGTGAATCCATAGAAGTTTCATGTAAGCTGACACAAAGAACCCATGTTTTCTTATAAAGATCAATGTTGCTCAAAATGGTTTAACTAGAACAATTAAAGCACATATACAAATGTCAGATGATTGTATGCTCGTAAATATAATCATGAAGATTTGAATATTTTAAACATTAAATATATTTCAAACAAGTATATTGAAAGAATGAAATGAATACAAGAAACTTGTTTGAAAATCTGACATTGTATGAAATGATCAATATTGAAATGATTTATCAATTAATGCTTGGGTAAAAAAAAATTGAATGTTCTCCATACGTATCAATATATAGACATTCTTGAAAGAACGGTTAGAAATGAAATCACGCTCAAAGTTCTGTGAAGTACAATCCGGGTGCCTTACCATCGAAAATTTGTTTCAATTTAGAGACATGGTAAGAACAAGTTCAATAAAAAATTAAACCGGTGTGTGTGAATACTTAAAAGTATATGGAAAAGACAATACACAAGTATTTATCTTTGGAAACACACGGTTTTTAAGCATTGAATCACAATTAAAAATGAAAATATGTAAAATGACACTTCCAATTCATGAAATCTGTTTAAGAATCGGGAAGTGGTTTGAACATTTAAGAACATGTTTTCTATGATTGAAGGTTGTCCTTCTTTCAACCATATATGAGATTAAGAATAGAAATAAACCTTTTCAAACTGTCTTAAATCTCATGAAGTCAGCGTAAAGTCATAATGATATGATCATGTAAGCATCTCACAATCTGCATCAGCCAAAAAGATCTGTCAAAGCAACTTTATTCACAACATTTATTGAAAAATAAAATGACATAAAGTAGTAAAACATTGAATGTACGACTGATCTGAAATAATCAGAAGTCATATTTCTTACTCCTTTTCTTTACTCTTACTCCCCATGTAGTTATGCATCAGAAAAAATTTATCAGTGATAAACATAAACCAAAAAAAAAATATAAACTCCCCCTCAATCTGATGTAGATCATCTTTTCATCGTCTCTCACTCCACCTGAAATCATGAACATACCTTAAAGTGCAGCAGACTAAAAATAAAGAAATGAAGAAAAATAACAATAAGAAAAACTTTAATAGGTAATCACTGATTATGTCTTAAGATTTAACATACCAATTTTAGAGATAAGAAAATTAAATCTCTTTTCGTCTAAAGGCTTGGTGAATAAATCTGCAAGTTGATAATCAGTGTTTACAAAATAAAGTTCTATTGTACCTTTTTCAACATTGTCTTTTATATATTGATATCTTACATCGATGTGTTTTGTCTTCGTATGTTGCACAGGATTTGCAGATATGGCAATGGCGCTCTTCGAGTCACAGTAAATCGGAATTTTGTCAATTTTGAAGCCATAGTCTCGAAGTTGTGTTCTCATCCACAAGACATGAGAGCAGCAACTGGCAGCAGCTACATACTCTGCTTCAACAGTCGAGGTGGAAACACAAAGTTGTTTCTTTGACGCCCAGCTTACGAGCTTGTCTCCAAGAAATTGAATATGACCCGGTGTGCTCTTCCTGTCTAACATACATCCAGCATGATCTGCATCTGAATAAGTAGTTAGTTCAAAACTAGTATCTTTAGGATACCACAGACCAAGATCTGCAGTCAATTTCAGATATCGAAAGATCCGTTTGACCGCGACAAATGGCATTCTTTGGGGTTAGCCTGATATCTTGCGCATAAAGATGTAGAAAACATAATATTTGGCCTACTTGAAGTAAGATACATTAAAGAACCTGTTAGAGCATAAATATGTTGGATACAAGATCAAGAATACTAAAGGTCAAAGTTCAAGAAGTCAAAGCTGAAAAAGTCAACACTCATCAAAGTCAAAGTTTATTTGTAATAAAAGTCAAAGATGTTGTATTTGTATTTGTTTGTTTTCTTGTAATACTTGTAGGGTATAAATAGCCTTGTATTTCTGTTTTTAGTTGTAACAAGTTGGTGAACAAGTTGAGAAGTTCATATCTCAGAGAGAGAGAAATCTGTAGAGAGAGAAAGCGTGTTCTAGAGAGAGAAACTTGTAATCGTTGAATTTGAGAAATAAATCAAACAGGTAATTGGATCAATCTTGTTTGTTTGATTAATTGTTTGTGATTAAGAACTAGAATCTGGGAATATCAATTGGTATCAGAGCAGATTCCAAATTGAAATCAAGAAAATTCAGAATGTTCGTACTGTGTTCTTCGATGTCCAGATCGATTTCGAGTTTTTATGTGAATTTCGAGTTCTTTTTTATTAGGTTTTGTTAGAAAAGTGTAGTCGATCGAGTCTGTTTAGTTTGTTTCATGATTTGCACTGTAATTTTCTTGAATTTGGGAATTTTATTGAGTTTTGTTTCACGAGTTGAACGCACTGTATTCACTTTGATTTGTACATTTTTGTGTTGTTTGATCGAAATTAAGTGCTAGAATTGTGTTCTAGATGTTTAGACTAGTAAATTGTCAAAGTTTCGAGTTAGAATTCGAGGTCTAGATGTGTTTTTAGTGCGATTCTGAACGATTTTTGAAGTTTGCGCAAAATCATCCGAGGTTTGCGCAAGTTCATCCGAGGTTTGCGCAAGATTCATCAAGAAAATTCATCATGATCATTATTGAGGTTTGCGTATTCAACTCGAAACGCAAAGTAAGGTTTGCGTAAGCTACACAACACGAAAGATTTGGTTTGCGTACGCTTCTTGATACGCAAAGTAAGGTTTGCGTAAGCTACACAACCCGTAAGATTTGGTTTGCGTACGCTTCTTGATACGAAAAGTAAGGTTTGCGTAACCAGTTCAGAGTGACACGCAAAGTGTGGTTTGCGTATTCAGAGTGACACGCAAAGTGTGGTTTGTGTATTCAGAGTGACACGCAAAGTGTGGTTTGTGTATTCAGAGTGACACGCAAAGTATGGTTTGCGTATTCAGAGTGACACGCAAAGTGTGGATTGCGCATTCAGAGTGTTACGCAAAGCTTGTTTTACTTACTATATTTTCTGAGAATTTTTCAAAACTGTAAGAATATTTTCTTAGAATTTTTTTAAGAATATTTTCTTAGAATATTTTCTAAGAATATTTTCTTAGAATATTTTCTTAGATTTTTCAAAACTTAGCGGGACCCCCGTGCTAAGTCTGCGGAGGGGGACAAAATTCTGATTGTGATCAAAATTCCTGAATTTCTATTTCAAGATTTCTTGAGATTTCTATTTTGAACTAACGATCAGTTCTAGTTTCTTATTGCATATATTTCTCAAACAGGTTCATTCAAGATGACTTCTAAAGATGCTCTTTCTATCGGCACATATGTTAAACCTCCAGTAGTGTTCAAAGGAGAATATGAACAATGGAAAGACAGATTTCTGGATTTTGTGGATCGGCACACAAATGGAGAAAATATTCTTCTGTCTATCATGGAAGGTCCTATGGTACCAATCACAGTTCAAATCCCTGATGATGACTCATCTGATAGTGAAGATGGTACTTAGGAAAGAGAACAGAAGATGAAAACAGTTCCAGTAGAGTATAGTCAATATTCAGAGGAACAGAAAAGCAGATATAAAGAAGATAAGCAAGCAAGATCTCTTCTTCTTCAAAGTATCCCAAATGACATCTACGTCCAGATAGACAACTACAAGGGAAATGCTAAGAAGATGTGGGATCAGTTGCAGAAAATGATGATGGGTTCAAAGGTCGGTAATCAAATGAAAGTAGCAAATTGCATCAATAGCTATGAGGAATTCAAAGCCAAAGAGAATAAGAGCTTAGAAGATACTTATGAACGATTTGTCTTGCTTCTGAATGAATTGTCCAAGAATAAGGTAAAAAAGAAGCAACTTGAGAACAATGTCAAATTCTTGAGCATCCTACAACCAGAGTGGAAGAAGCATACACGTAGGATGAAACAAATGAAGGATCTTAATGACATTCCGTTACATGAAGTTTATGAGACTCTGAGGCAAAATGAGGAAGAAGTGGAAGAGAAAAGAGCTGAGAAAAAGAAGGCAGAGACAGTTCCTGAACCTATTGCATTGGTAGTTGGAGAGAAGAAGAAAGAAAAGAAAGAGAAGAAGAAAAAGAAGAAAGTGATTACAAGTTCTGAATCTGAATCTGAATCAGAATCAGAATCAGAATCAGAATCAGATGGAGATGATGGAGAAAGCCTCAAACAGGCTATGCTATTATTGACTCGAGATTTCCAAAAGAAATTCTACAAAGAGCCGGGATCAAATTCTCAGAGATACTCTTCATCCAGTTCCAAGAATCATGAGCACCGAGAAAGAGTTGAAGGAAAGCGATATGAAGAGAACCGGTATTTGGAAAGGAAGCCGGAAGAAAAGAAGAAGTTTGTGAATGATTACACTGTTGCTGTAAAGCCAGGAAATGATCCAATCAAATGCTACAACTGTGGCAAGATTGGACATTTTGCTAAAGATTGTCGAAAGCCGAAGGTTCGAAACTCTTATTATTATCAGAACAAACTGCTATTGGCCAAACAGCAAGAAGCAGGCATAGCATTAATGGCTGAGGACGAATTTTGTTTGGATCATTCTGATCAAGAGGATGACAAAGAGAAGGAAGAAACTGCTCATCTCTGCCTAATGGGAAAGAAGTCAAGTATGATGAGTCAGATGACGAGACAGCTGATGAGGCATTAAACTTAACTGAAAAATATTTTATAACCAAAATGGAAGCTATGATGGTTGAGCTTAATGATCTTCAAGTAAAACTGAAGAAAGAAAAAGACAGATTTGCTAAAAGAAACAATAAGATCTTTGAGCTTAATAAGTCTGTTATTGGGAATAAAGATCTAATTGATTCTTTACGCAAGTCTGCTTCTGATTCTAAACTTCAAGTAGATTGTTTTGAAAAGAAGATTTCTGATTTTGAAGTTAAAACTTCTAAGTATGAGTTTGAGAAGAAAGAATCTGCACTAACTGTTCATAAACTGCAGGTTGAGAACAAGCTTTTGAATAAGAAGGTAAATGGTCTAGAATCCAAACTCTATGCAAGAGGCCAAACAGATCAAACCATTTTTTGTAAATGCACCTAACGAAGAGGCTGATGTTAAGGAAAAATGGGGACTTGGTTTTCAAAACCCCCATTATTTAAAGAAAGCCATTAGAAAACAACCAACACTTTATAATTTTGATTTTCTTGCTTGTGCTGGTACACATACTCATTTAAAACCCAAATTTGTTACCAAATTATTAGAAGAAGACGAGGCCAAATAAACTTAAAATAGAAAGAATGTAAAGAAATTGCAACTACCATTTAACTATGCAAAGTTAAATGATAGTTATCTTTCAGAAACACCAAAAGTTCTTTCCAACGATTATTTTGCTAGTTATTCTATTTCTGAGATGAAGACGAAACCTGCAATTGCAAAGGTTTATGTTCCTCCACTCATTCTAGAAAGCAAAATAATTGAGCTTAAAATGTTTTATCTGATGAAAAACTTTGGTAGATATTGAACAAAGTGTGTTGTCTACAGTTTTAAAGAACACTGTTTTTCAATCTAAATCTACAAAGTGTTCTACAGTTTCAAAGGCACCTCAAACTTCAACTGATAACTTTGATGACTTATTTGCGTCTGCAAATGATTTTTTAAACTCTGATGGTAGGTGCATAGAAGAAATTGATATGTTTGACTTCAATGCTTCTCTTCCTGATCATTCTACTTGTCTTATACCTGAAAAAGTGTTACCAAGTGTTCCTAAAACTGATGAATCATCTACAGTTTCTGGGACTGCTGAATATTATTCTAAATGTAAGAATCATAAGAAATAGCAATCACAGAAACGGATTAACACTGGTAAACCAAAGAAAATTCATTTTCAGAAATCTGATTTTTCTAATAAATCTAAATCTTTTGTTTCAGATGTAAGCAAGAAAAGGTCGAAAGCTCGAACCGAATGGCGACCAAAAAGGAAGGATAATGAGATAGCTGAATCAGTTTCTGATAATTCTTGTAATAGATCAGTTAGTAGCGATAATGATGTAGTTGATCAACTTGCTTGTCATAAACAAAACCTTGTAACTTCTTACAAGCGGTATTCAAAAAGCAATTGAATCAATTATCTCCTATTACTACTAAATCTTATCATTATCGGAGAAATAATTTTGCTTATTCTCATAATTCTACTGATTGGTTTAGATCTTATTATGTTTATTCTTCAAGATCAAATGTTTTTAAATGTTTTCAAAGAAAAGGAGGATCCATTTTCAAATGGATACCAAAATCTTGTGCTAATCTGTTAGGACCCGTTTTTAAATGGGTACCTAAATCTATTGTTTCCTGATTTCTCTTGCAGACCCGGCATATGTGGTACTTGGACAGTGGATGTTCCAAGCATATGACTGGGCAAAAAGCTTTATTGTCTAATTATACAAAGAAATTCAGTGGAAATGCCAGATTTGGAAACGATCAGCTTTCACCAATCTTAGGATATGGTGACATCATTCAAGACAACATAACGATTAAGAAGGTGAGTTATGTCGAAGGTCTAGGGCACAACTTGTTCAGCATCGGTAAATTCTGCGACAAAGGGTTAAAGGTCAACTTCAAAGCTAAGAGATGTTCAGTCCGTTCTGAAGATGGTACAGAACTCTTAGTTGGCAAGCGAAAGAAAAATCTCTACTCCATCAATCTTTCAAAGGTCCAGAATGACAGTCACGTTTGCTTATTGTCAAAAGCTTCGATGCAACAAAGTTGGCTTTGGCACCGACGACTATCACATCTTAATTTTCGTTATATCAACAAGCTGGTTAGTGGAAATTTGATAAAAGGACTTCCTGAGCTGAAATACGAGAAAGAACACTTATGTGCTGCATGTGAGAAGGGTAAGATGAAGAGAGCTCCGCATAAACCGAAGCCTGAACCAAGCACTAGTTCTCCGTTAGAATTGTTACATATGGATTTGTGTGGTCCAATGAGAACTCAGAGTTTGGGTGGAAAGAAATGCGTGTTGGTTATTGTGGACGATTACTCAAGATACACGTGGGTCAAATTTCTTCGATCAAAAGATGAGACGCCCGAAGTTCTCATTATTTTCTTAAAGACGATCCAGGTGAAAATGCAGCGACAAGTTAAGTTTCTTCGAACGGACAACGACACAGTTTAAAAACAAGATAGTTGAAGAATATCTCGAATCGGTCGGGATATCACATCAGTACTCTGCTGCTCGTACGCCTGAACAAAATGGAGTAGTCGAAAGGCGAAATCGTACGCTAGTCGAGGTCTCTCGTACTATGCTCAGCCAATCCAATCTACCTCTATTCTTGTAGGCAGAATTTGTGTCAACTGCATGTCATACTCAAAATCGGTCCATAATACACCGCCGTTTTCAAAAGACTTCATATGAGCTGATAAACAACAGAACACTAACAATCAAATATTTTCATATATTTTGGTGTAAGTGTTTCATGCTTAACGACAGAGAGAGTCTGAATAAATTCAGTGTTAAGGCGGATGAGGGTATTTCATTAGTTATTCTTCAACATCTGCAGCATACCGTGTTTATCTGAAGAAGTCTAAGACAGTTGTCGAGAGCGTCAATGTCACATTCGATGAAGATATGGCTTCTGAACAAATCAGTTCAGAACCCGTTTTCACTGGAGTTTTAGCTTCTGGACAGATCAGTCCAGAACCTGTTTCTACAGAGAAAAATTCAGATAACGCTTCTACTTCAGTTTCACATTTATCTGATTTAGATTTGTTATTTGAATTCTTTTAACATGAGTTTCTAGGATCTAATGTATCTAAATCTGTTGTGACTGTCAGGTCTGAAGACACAAGTTGCAATCATCCAGGCACTTCAGAAGTTTTAACTGAACTTGCATCCCCCGTTCAGTCAGAAACTCACATTCCAACATCTACTCCTACAGTTGAAGATGTACAAGTACTGCTGAGCCAGAAGTAACTGTTTCAGTTGGGTGTGATACATTATCTACTCAACAGCCAGAGTCTGTTGTTCCAAATGATGCTTCTGCACCTGAAACTTCAACTGTAAAACCCCCACCTATTATTCAAACTGAAGATTCTGACAGTGGATTTTTAGATGATGATCATGTTCAATCAGTATCTATTCCACTACCTCATGAGCATCGTTGGACCAAAGAGCATCCATTACATCAAGTAATTGGAGATCTCAACAAGCCTGTACAAACTAGGTCCGCGACTCTTAATCAATGTATGCATGTCTCGTTCCTCAGCAAGATAGAGCCCATGCGAGTATCAGAGGCTCTTGCTGATTCGGATTGGGTATCTGCTATGCAAGAAGAGATCAGTCAGTTTGAAGCCCTAAAGGTTTGGAGATTAGTTCCAAAACGGGAAGGTAAATCCGTGATTGGCACTAAATGGGTATTCAAGAATAAAAAGGATGAAGATGGTATCGTCATAAGGAACAAAGCTAGACTTGTTGCCAAAGGTTACCGGCAAGAGGAAGGCATAGACTACGATGAGACATACGCTCCAGTAGCGCATATAGAGGCAATCCGCATATTTCTAGCCTACGCAGCTCATAAGAATTTCACAGTTTTTCAGATGGATGTGAAAACAGCCTTTCTGAACGGCATTCTTAAGGAGGAAGTCTACGTATCTCAACCAGAAGGGTTCGTGAATCCAGATAAGCCAGATCATGTCTACATCTTGGACAAAGCCCTGTATGGTTTAAAACAAGCCCCTCAAGCATGGTATGATGTTCTATCTAAATTCTTGGTCAAGTCCGGTTTTTCCAAAGGTAAAATTGATACCACTTTATTAATCAAAAAGGAAAAAGCTGATATTATTCTTATACAGATATATGTTGATGATATAATATTTGGCTCTACTAATCCTAAATTTTCCAAAAACTTTTCTAACCTCGTGGTGTCACGTTTTCAAATGAGTATGATGGGAGAGGTGAATTTCTTTCTCGGATTACAAGTTAAACAGTTTTCAACGGGGATTTTCATTAACCAATCTAAGTACATTTTGGATATTCTTCGGAAGTTCAATATGGAAAATTGTAAACCAATTGGAACCCCGATGACACCAGGTACTAAAATTAGCACTGATCCTTCGGGTAAAAGTGTTGATGTTAGGACTTATAGAGGTATGATAGGATCATTAATGTATCTTACATCTAGTAGACCAGATATTATGTTTTCAACATGTTTATGTTCTAGATATCAGGCTGCTCCGAAAGAATCCCATTTGGCTGCTGTCAAACGGATTTTTAGGTATCTGAAGGGGACTGCAGATCTTGGTCGGTGGTATCCTAAGGATACTAGGTTTCAACTGACTGCCTATTCAGATGCAAATCATGCAGGTTGCATGTTGGACAAAAAAAGTACTTCAGGTCACATTCAATTCCTTGGAGACAAGATCGTTAGCTGGGCATCAAAGAAACAATTATGCGTTTCCACATCGACTGCTGAAGCAGAGTATGTAGCTGTTGCCAGTTGCTGCTCTCAAGTTCTGTGGATGCGAACACAACTGCGAGACTATGGATTCAAGTTTGATAAAATTCCAATATATTGTGACTCGAAGAGTGCAATCGCAATATCTGCTAATCCTGTCCAGCATACGAAAACCAAACACATTGATGTCAGGTATCATTTTATAAAAGATAATGTAGAAAAAGGAACAGTTAAACTTTACTTTGTAAAAACAGATTATCAACTTGCAGATTTATTTACCAAACCATTAGATGAAAAGAGATTTAATTTTCTTGTCTCTAAGCTTGGTATGTTAAATCTTAAGACATAATCGGTTGTTACCTAATAAAGTTATATATTGTTATTTTTAATCATTTTCTTTATCTTTATGTCTGAAGGATATCTGCACTTTAATTGTTTGCTCATGATCTCAGGGGAGTAAGAGAAGATTTAAGATGATCATTATTCTTTTGAGGGGAGTTTATCTAATTTCTGCATTTTACTTAAATGACAAAATTTTTGTGATGCATGATTTTAGGGGGAGCACATAAGTCATATCAAAAGGAGTAAGACTGTGATTTCTGATTATTTCAGATCAGAATTCGTACTTTAATCGTTTTACTGCTTTATGTCTTTTACTTTCGAATAAATTTGTGAATAAAGTTGTTTTGACTAGACATTGAGATTTTTGCAGGATGAGAGAAGCTGACAAGATCATATCTTAATGACTTCAGCTTGACTTCATGAGATTTAAGATTGCGCGAAAAGGTAAATTTCTTATCTTAATCTCAAATATATCTGAAAGAAGGACAACTTTCAGATATAGAAAACATGTTCTGAAATGTTCAAACCACTTCCTGATTCTTAAACAGATTTTATAATTTGGAAGTGTGATTTTAAATGTTTTTATTTTATTTTTGTGCTTAATTGATAAATAAACCGTATGTTTCCAAAGATAAATACTTGCGTATTGTATTTTCTACATACTTTCGAGTATTAACACACATCGGTTTAATTTTTGATTAAATTGTTCTTACCATGTCTCTAAATTGAAACAATTTTTCGATGGTAAGACACCCCGCTTGTACTTTAAAGAATTTTGAGCGATATTTCATTTCGAAACGTCATTTCAAGAATGTCTATATTTTTGTTTCGTATATACAATATCCATTATTCTTGACCTTAACTTTTGATTGTTATATCATTCATTTCTGATCATTTTCATACAATGTCAGATTTTCAAACAAGCCTTTTGCATTCATGTTCATTCATTCAATATATGAGCTTTAACTAATAAAGTTAAACCATTTGAGCAACATTATGCTTTCTAGGATAATATGGGTTCTTTGTGCTAGGAATTAACTGAACTTCTATGAAATCACGTTAACCAGTGATTTCTACCCAAGAAGTTAATCCTTAGTGATTGAGTGTTTGGATTCTATAAAGAAATCAGTGTGGGTGTGACGAGGTAAAATGGAAATGAGAGATTGGTTAGAAGTGAGCATAATGATTAAAAGAAAGAGGGTATGTGATCAGAGTAAAAGAATATCAAACTCTGCACCAACTACTTTCTGAGTCGGGCAACCACATTACTAGCGTTTCACAACTCTTTCGTGAACGTTATTGAAACAGGCAACTAACCCATGCCAACTATTGACTAAACCCCACAAGCTACTCATTTTCTTCTCAAAAAGAAAATGTTTAACATTTTCAACGGGACGCAGCATGTAATCTATCTGGTTTTCATTTGAAAAATCTGGATATTGAAAAAGAAGGAAGTCTGCCCCACCTTCGTACTTCAATCATGCACATTGAGTCTGTGTTTATCTACTGTTGTCTCAGTGGTTTACACAATGTTGAGCCTTATTTATATCAATTTTTCGTGCTTAATTCTTTCTACACTTGCACGAACACACAAAGAATTTGTTTCTTTGTCATAACATTCATAGAAATTGCCTTTGTGATATTTTGATGATTGGATGGAATCCCTGCGGGAGTGAACATTAAAAAGCTTCTTTATATTATGTATCCGTTACACACAGTGACTTTCTATTGCTGACAGGCATTCTAACTGATTCATTTGTTGATTCAGGAGTTACATGATTCTTATTTTGTCTGGATTTGCAAAGATCTAGATGAATATTTGTTTATGGATCACAGAATCAGAGGCTCAGTTTGATAAATCAGAATAGTCAAAGACATTTCTTGGAAGAAAAGATTTGATGATATAGATGCTCAGATCATCAAAAAGGGGGAGATGGTATCCAAAAATGATAAGGTTTTTAAGAGATGATTTTAAAGAAATGTCCAAGTCAGAAGATTCAAAGTAAAGATTTGAAGAATATCAAAGATTTTCTGAAGATGTGTGGATTTCACTGAAATTTTCTTTGGAGATTATTTACTGAAGCAATTTGAGCTGAATCTGAAGATAATTTCTTTCCAAAGGCTGAAAGTATTTTGTGAAAGTTTTGGGGAGATTGTTAATCGTTTGAAGACAGTTTTGGAAAGAATCTCATCAAAGAAAAGAGGAGATTGTACTGATAGAGCTTAAAAGAGAAGACTGAATTGCTAGATCTTTCAACAGTGATGTTGAATCCAAAGGGGGAGATTGTTAGAGCATAAATATGTTAGATACAAGATCAAGAATACTGAAGGTCAAAGTTCAAGAAGTCAAAGCTAATAAAGTCAACACTCATCAAAGTCAAAGTCTATTTGTAATGAAAGTCAAAGATGTTGTATTTGTATTTGTTTGTTTTCTTGTAATACTTGTAGGGTATAAATAGCCTTGTATTTCTGTTTTTAGTTGTAACAAGTTGGTGAACAAGTTGAGAAGTTCATATCTTAGGGAGAGAGAAAGAGTGTTCTAGAGAGAGAAACTTGTAATCGTTGAATTTGAGAAATAAATCAAACAAGTAATTGGATCAATCTTGTTTGTTTGATTAATTGTTTGTGATTAGGAACTAGAATCTGGGAATATCAGAACCAATCATGCCTCTATAGGTTCTAACATCAACAGGTTTTCCCGAAGGATCCATGTCGATCTTAGTTCCCGGTGCCATCGGGGTACCAATAGGTTTACAAGTTTCCATTTTGAATTTCCGAAGAATATAAAAAATGTACTTAGATTGATTTATAAATATCCCCGTTGAAAATTGTTTTACTTGTAATCCGAGAAAGAAGTTCATCTCTCCCATTATACTCATTTGAAATCTTGACACCATTATATTAGAAAAGTTCTTACAATATTTAGGATTTGTAGAGCCAAATATTATATCATCCAAATATATTTGAATAAGAATGATATCGGCTTTTTCTTTCTTAATGAATAAAGTGGTATCGATTTTAGCTTTAGTGAAGCCCGACTTGACCAAAAACTTTGATAAAACATCATATCAGGCTCGAGGCGCTTGTTTTAACCCATAAAGTGCTTTATCCAGAATATATATGTGATCTGGTTTATCTAGATTCACAAAGCCTTCTGGTTGTGTAACAAGACTTCCTCTTTATGTATGTCATTTAAAAAGGCAGTCTTCACGTCCATCTGATAGACTGTGAAGTTTTTATGAGAAGTGTACGCTAGAAACATGCGTATTGCTTCTATACGTGCTATTGGAGCGTAAGTCTCGTCGTAATCTATGCCTTCCTCTTGCCAGTAGCCTTTAGCAACAAGTCTTGCTTTGTTTCGAATTACAATACCATCATCATCCTTTTGATTCTTTAATACCCATTTAGTGTCGATGATAGATTTTCCTTCCAGTTTTGGCACAAGTCTCTAGACCTTTGGAGCTTCAAACTTGTTTAACTCTTCTTGCATAGCAGACACCCAATCCGAGTCAGTTAGAGATTCTGATACTCGAGTTGGCTCTATCATACTCAGGAATTAGTCATGAAGACATTGATTTAAAGTTGCTGACCTAGTTTGCACCGGCTTTGTTGGATCTCCAATGATTTAGTGAATAGGGTGCTCTTTGGTCCAACGATGTTCAAAAGGGAGTGGATTAGATGTTCATTGATCATGATTATCATCTAGGAATCCACTTTCAACTTCATCAGTTTGTATAGTAGAAGGGAGTTGTTCAGTTGAATTAGCTTGTACAGAATCTTCAGTTGGTACAGCTTGTTCAGACTGTTGATTTGTCTCTATTATACACCCAACTGATTCAGCAACTTCTGTTTCTTCATTATTGCTCACATCTTCAACTATCGGAGCAGATATTTGAACTGGAATTCCTTGCTGAACCAGGGAGTTGGATTCAGTAGATAACTCTGAAGCGGTTGGATTACTATTCGTTGAGTTGTTCATCCTGTCAACCACAACAGATTTAGTCACTTTAGATCCGAGGAATTCATCATAAAACAGTTCAAATAATAAATCTAAATTAGATAAATGAGCATTGGAAGTTGATGCTTCATCTGATTTCTTATTTGTCGGTACAGGTTCTGGACTGATCTACCTAGAACCTAGCACTTCGGTAAGTACGGGTTGTGAACCGTGTTGTTCAAAAGCCATTTCCTCGTCGAATGTGACATTAATTCTCTCAACTACTTTCTTTGACTTATTCAAATACACTCGATATGCAGCCGATGATTGAGAATAACCAATGAAAATTCCTTCATCTGCCTTAGCACTGAACTTGTTCAGACTCTCTCTGTCGTTATGCACAAAACACTTACACCCAAAAATGTTAAAGTATTTGATTGTTGGTGTCCGGTTGTTGATCAAAGCATAAGGAGTCTTTCCAAAATGGTGGTGTATCATGGAACGGTTCGTAGTATAGCACGCAGTCGAAAAAACTTCTGCCCACAGAAAAAGAGGTAGGTCATATTGACTAAACATAGTACGAGCAGCCTCGAATAGCGTTCGATTTCGCATTTCTACTACTCCGTTCTGTTCTAGCGTACGAGCTGCAGAGAATTGATGTGTTATCCCGATCGATTTGAGATAATTTGTACGATCTTGCTCTTAAACTCGGTGTCGTTGTCTATACTAAGAAGCTTGACTGGTTTTTGTAAGTTTACTTGGGTAGTCTTTAGAAAAGTGATGAGTACTTCGGGTGTCTCATCTTTTGATCTCAAAAATTTTACCCATGTATACCGTGAATAGTCGTCCACGATAACTAAAACATACTTCTTGTCGCCTATGCTTTGTGTTCGCATGGAACCACAACGATCCATATGCAACAACTCGAGTGGAGAATTGGTACTTTGTTCAGGTTTCGGCTTATGTGAAGCTCTCTTCATCTTTCCCTTTTGACATGCTGCACACAAGTGTTCTTTCAACATATTTGAGCTCAAGAAGTCCTTTGACTATGTTTCCAGTGACCAATTTGTTAATGTAACGAAAATTCAGGTGTGACAACCTTCGGTGCCAAAGCCAACTTTGCTGCATCGAGGCTTTTGTCGGTAAGCAAACCTCACTGTTAGTCTGGACCTTTGAAAGATTGATTGTGTAGAGGTTGGATTTTCTAGTTTCGACCAAAAGTTCCTTGCCATCTTCAGTACGCATAGAGCAACTTTTGGCTTTAAAGTTCACCTATAATCCTTTGTCGCAGAACTGTCCAATGCTAAACAGGTTGTTCCCTAAACCTTCATCATAACTCACCTTCGTTATCGTTACTTTATCTTGAATGATGTCACCATATCCCAAAATTGGTGAAAATTGGTCATTTCCAAATCTAACTGTCCTGCAGTATTTTTCTGTATAATTAGACAATAAATTTTTCTGACCAGTCATATGCTTGGAACACCCGCTATCTAAGTACCACATATGACGGGTCTGCACATGAGAAAATCACGAGACAATTGATTTAGGTACCCTTTTATATATGGGCCCTACAGTGTTAGCACAAGTATATTTTGGCATCCATTTAAAAATGGACCCTTTTGCTTCTTGAAAAACATTTGAACCATATGAATGAGAAGAATATACATGATACGTGCCAAACCAATTATTAGAATGTTGTCGAGAAGCAAAATCATTCCAACGATTATTAGAAAACTTTCTAGCATACGGAGATAATTGGAATAATTGCTTTATTGAATACTTCTTGTAAGGAGTTAAAAGTTTTTGTTTATTGAAAGCAACTTTCTCAATTACATCAGAAGTACTATCAGTATTTCTATTACAAGAAAACATAGGTAATGATTTCTCCTTCTCGTCAACCTTCTTCTTTGGTAGCCAAGTTGATTTAACTCCATTTTTTCTTTTCTTCATATCTGAAACATTTGAAAATTTAAAGTTGGAACTGTGAGAATCAAGAGAATGCTTCTTTATTGTCTTACCAGTAGTGGTCGGTTTCTGTGAATGCCCAGATTTCTTCTTCTTACCTTTGGCAACTTTGGTTTTCACAAGAACTGATTTATCGACTTTCGTTGATGTTTCACCTTTTTCGTATACACTTGGTAATCCAAAAGAGTTAATAACAAATTTTGAATGATCAGGAAGTTGAGCATTAAAATCAAATTGAACAACACAGTCATGTAAAACACCATCAGAGTTTAAGAAATCAAACTCATCATCAAATAAACCAGACATATCATCAGATTTTGAAGCCTTAGATGATTTAGAAAAATTAGTATATTTAAACACATTAGAAAATACAGTTTGTTCAAGATTAATCAAAATTCTTTCTTCTGCTAGAGTTTTCCCGAGTTCAGAAATTTTACTTTCCAAAACGAGAGGAGGGACGTAAAGCTTACCTTCGATAGGCTTAGCCTCCATTTCTTTTAATGAATAACTCTCAAAATAGTCATTTGAAAGAAATTTTGATTTATCAGAACTATAACTATTATTAAACCTCTCATATCGAAATGGAAGTTGAACTTTAGTTGTGTTCTTTCTTTTCTCATTTTCGTTGGCTTCATCCTCTTCAGATAGTTTAGTCCACTCAATTTGAAGTTTAGAGTATTGTGGTGCTAGTTTTAAAAATCCAAAATCATAAAGCGCAAGCACTTCTGATATACCCTTTTTAAGATAGTGTGGATTCTCATAACCGAGTCCCCAACACTCTTTGTTCTCTTTGGGTTTCTTTAGATGAATGGTTTGTTCAGTTTGACCCAAAGTATATAATTTCCCATCAAAAGCATTCACTTTTTCAAGTAAATATTTGTTTTCTTCTGAAAGCGAAGAATGCATTTTAGTGATCTCTTTTGATTCAAACTGACACAGTTTATATTTTGAAACAGTTTCAGATAACTTATTATGAAGTATAGTCTTCTCTTTTGTGCTAGTATCAATATTTTTATGTAAAGCTTCAATCAATACATTCTTCTCAGCAATATCCTTGCTAAGTTTCAGTATTGATTGCTTATTTTCTTTCATTATACTTTTCTCGCGTTCATGTTTAGACTTTACTTCTTGGAGTTTAACCATCATGGCTTGCATGGCATTAAGAAAATCAGATTGAGACATATCGCATACCTCTTCGTTGTCTTCATCATGTGACTCAGCTTCATCATCACATTCATCCACTGTCTTTCCCATGAGGCAAATATGAGTTGTCTCTTCTTTCTCAACTTCATTATCTGAATGGTCGAGCCAGAACTCGTCCTCTGCCATTAATGCCTTGCCAGCCTCTTGTTGCTTTGCCAAGAGCATTTTGTTCTTGTAATACTCGGAGTTTTTGACTTTCGGCTTTCGGAAATCTTTTGCAAAATGTCCGATTTTCCCACAGTTGTAGCATTTTGTCGGTTTTGGATGCTTCTTTTCTTCAGCTCTATACTTTTTCTCTTCTAGCCTCTTTTCCTCTAATCTCTTTCCTTCAATTCTTTCCTTGTGATCATAATTCCTTGAACCAGATGAATATCTCTAACTGTTTGAGCTAGGATTTTTGTAGAACTTCTTTTGAAAAGCCTTAGTCAACATAAGCATAGCCTGCTTCAGGTTTTCACAGTCGTCAGAGTCAGAGTTATCCTCACTTTCAGCCTCTTCTGATTCAGAAACTATCACCTTTTTCTTCTTCTTCAAACTTACAGACTTCTTTGTCACAACTAGAGCAATCGGATCAGCAACTGTCTTATCAGCCTTTTTCTTTTCCTCTTTAATCTCATCTACTTCCTCTTTATTCTTCCTTAAGGTTTCATAGACTTCATGGAGTGGGATTTCATTCAGATCTTTCATTTGTTTCATCTATCTAGTGAACCTTTTCCATTCTAGTTCAAGGATACTTAGAAACTTGACATTCATCTCAATTTGTGACTTCTTCACTTTGTTCTTGCTTAACTCATTCAGCAAGGTCACAAATCTATCATAAGTGGTTTCTAGACATTCTCCTTCTTTTGCTTTGAATTCCTCGTAGTTGTTAAGGCAGTTAGAAATCTTAAGCTGGTTGCCAATCTTTCATCCTAGCATCATTTTCTCCAGTTGATCCCACATTTGCTTTCCAGTAGCATTGTAGCTATCAATCTTGACATATATCTCGTTTGTTATACCTTGAAGAATGATGATCTTGCCAATCTATCTGCTTTTGTTCTCATTCTTTGCTCTTCTGTGTATTCTTCAAGTGGAAGTTAATACTCTCTCTGCTCATTTCCAACAGTACGAGTCTTTGTTGGAATTTCCATAATACCTTCCTCCAATGACTTTCTGATATATGCTCCCAAGTCATTTCTGTCAATGAAATCCAAGAATCGATCTTTCCAATGTTCATACTCTCCCTTGAAGAGTACTGGTGGTTTAACATCGGTTCCGATAGCAAGTGCTTCTCTGGAAGTCATCTTTGATCTACACTGCTTTTATGATCGTCAAAATTCAGATAATAAAGCTGGATCTACAAAAATCAAACTCAGTTAAATTTCAGAAAAATTCACTAAGGACAGAACACGCACAATACTGAAATGACACACTTCGTGCAAGAGACTATGTACGAGTTTCAGAAATACACACACCAAAGCTTGCGTTAAATATACTTCGTGCACAAAGAAGATTACGTGAACTCACTTCTCGCACACAATGATGTGCGAGTTTGACCTTCACGCACAACAACGCTTGCATGAACTAAGGTTTGCACACAAGCTTTATGCGAGTTCTTTAGTTCTCGCACACAACAATGTGCGAGTTTTGGAGCTTCTCGCAAAATACTTGCGAGATCGAGACTTAGAAAATTTTTCAGAAATTTAGTTCTCGCTAGACGCAAACACGCAAGAAATTTACTTCGCGCAACAAATAAACGCGCACAGCACACACTTCTCGCAGGAACACTTCGCGCACAACAAGTCACGTGAATAGTAACAACTCGCACCTAGTGTTGTGCAAGTTTCAATTTATCGCACGACTCTATTAGTGAGTTCTTTACTTCAAACAAAAAATAGGTTTTTGCGAGTTCTTTGTCTACGAGTTCTACCAGTGTACGAGTTCCTTCCTTAGCGTGTTCTTAGTCTTGCGAGTTCTTCACTAGCGCGAACTTCAGATCTAGCGAGTTCTTCACTTGCAGTTCTAAAAACTCGATTTTACCTCTGATTTCAATTCAAATCATCTTCAATTGGTCTGAAATATTTCACGAATCTTCTAAAGCATGTTTCGAACAGATTACAATTGAGTAATTTCAAACTAAAACAAAAAAATTACAATTTCGATCTTAGAACAGTGTTCGACTAAACTTCGAACAAAACTTCACAAAAATCAAAATTCAGGTCAATCTACTGTGAATTGGACAAATCGATTCAAACAAAACTCAATCCAGATATAAAAGCGAATCTATCAATACAAAATTCGAACCAAGAACATCACTTAAATCCAAAAATCAAATTTCTACAGTTCGTTTTGCGAGTTCTTCCAAAATACGATCAAAAATTCAAATTAGATCCATGTTCTCTTAACTTTGTTTGCTCTGATACCAATTGTTATTCCCAGATAACAATGTGATCAATAGATGACAAACGATTCCATTAAATCTCACTTTTATTTCACAAATGAATTCGATTATAATACTCTCACAACACACTTTCTCTCTCTACAACTGAAACTCTCACGATGCTATCTTTGTTATGAATTCTAGCTACATGATTACACGCACAACAAGCTATTTATACACACGAAGAAATGCGCTAACTACTGTTTACGCTAACAACAAAAACGTGCAAACAACTAGAAAAACAAAAAATACAACATTTGACTTTGACATTATTACACTAAACTTTGACTTTGATGCTGAGAGTTGACTTTAGCTTTGACACTCAGTCTTTTATGATCTTGTATCATATATGTTTATGCTCTAACACAACTGATTTGAATGAATATTCTGATGCAGCTGAATCATCTCTCGATGATTGAATAATTGATTCTGGCGTCTTTTGATCAGTCAATTTCACCTTGAACATGATCTCTTCAAGTTCTTTGATCATTGAAAATAAATTGTTTCTTTCCTTTGAGAGTAAATCAAACTTCTTGTGTAATTCAGTCTTCTTCTCCTTCAGAATAGTTGAAGATAGCTCAGCCTAATGGCTTCTTTGTCTCAGTCTCAAACACTCTTCTTTCTTCCTCAAAGTCTTTCTCTACAGTCTTTCTTTGTTCAGATATTTCTTTGAAACACCAACATTCTTTTGTTCACATTCTTCTTCTCTTTCTCAAATTTGTCTCTATCCAAGATGATAACTTTCTCAAAGTCTGACACTTGTTGAGAAAGTTTTGTACATTTGAATTCAATGGGTTTATTTTCTTCAAATGACTTTGTTTAAAAGTCAGAAAACTTTTGTGCAAATACTTTTGTTTCCCTTTCAAACTCTTCTCTTTCTTTCTTTGACTTCTTTTCATCTTCAGATATTTGTTCTATTAATTCAGTAATCTTTTTTTGAAGCTCAACATTATCTTCTTGTGATGTCCTTCTCTTGGGTTGCTTTCTCTTTCATCATGTTTATCTCAACCTCAAGACTAAAGACTTTATCTCTCAACTTGTCTCTTTCAGAGAAGATTTGTGAATTTATCTTTTTCAGTCCATTACAAGTTTCTCCAGCAATGTTTGTTGTTCGTCTGAGATCATCAATCTCTTTTTGCATCAACTCTTCCTTGGACCATGTAGAATTTATATTACTTTCTTTCAAAAATTTGGATTCCTCTTCAGATTTCTTCAGCTTGGTTTGAAGATTAGAAATCTGTTTCTCTTTTGATTCAATGATTCCTGCAAAATTGATTTTAGAGTTAGAAATGCAATCTGAGCAAATAAAATCTTTCTTTAAAATTTTAGAATATTTTCTTTCAATTTGTTAGTTTGATCAAGAACAAATGAATTCTGAATTTTTAGATTCTTATTTTTAGCTTCCAATGCGGGTATTTCAGGCATATACGCGATAGCACGGCCTCTCTTGGTCAAAATTGAAAAAAGGTAAAGTTTGGAATCAAAATGATGAATTTTTTATTCATATGTTTAACCGCACCACCAAGTATTCGGTTTAATGCCTAAGAGAATAAAGTTTCGTGATTAAGCTTAGGATAATAACCATTGAGTTCTATGTTATGCGATTAATAATAATTTGTGGTTAAAATAGGCAATCGAACGAGTTAAACTTCGTCGTGAGTTTCGGTTGATCGCATGATACATCTTAATTTGGTAAAGGTATGTATTTCCCTTCCTTTGACTCGTGGACAACTATATGTTGTAGTTGACCCTTCCTAAAGGTGGTTCACCGCCTTGTGATTGATCAACAAATGTGCAATTATACACACATACACGTTGATTTTGGTTTATTGGATAATTTGTTTGAACCGTTTGGCATTTTATTAAATTGTGCCTCGTATGAGAATTGGTTATGAAACTTGTGAACTATATTGAACTTGAGTTTTATGAACTCCACACGGGTAAGTGGCATATGTTTGGTTTTCGTTATTTTTAGAAGAACCCAATAAACGGGCACATTATTTGGGATGCCTTCTATGGCGGCTTTGTAGTCATGGCATCCTGCAGGTCCAGGGTTAGGCCCAATAGCGGCTTCCGTGAATCCGACTCTGGGGACTAGGCCGACTTTGTTGGCTTCAGGGCGGATGGATAGATCCTACAACTTTTACCCACAATATATGTGATCGGGGTTAAATTCACGGGGGATTAGGGTGTGTGTGCCTGCACGTCGACCCAATAGTTCGTGTTGTTTGGCCACCCCACGAACACAACAGGAATTGACAGACTATATTTATATTATGTTTTGAAGTTAAAGTGTGAACCATTCTTAAGATTATTGTTTTTGAATATTTCTAGACGTTTCTTTTAAATTAAATGAACCATGAACTTGAGTTTCATGAACTTTCTTCATATTGAACTTTTAAGTCTTCCACTTGGTTATCGACGTGTTTATTATTATTTTCGAACTTATATTATAGTCCATTCACTGAGCCCCTGTGCTCAGCCTTGTTTTTGTTTTCTGACACGACAGGTTCAAAGTGATGCTTAAGGGGATGGGACTTAATATTGAGCGTGAAATTTTGGAGTTCTTAGACTCACCTTATCGTATAACATTCTAAGTTTATAAACACTTTTTAAAGTGTGATATTTTGAATTGTAAATTATGTTTTAGAAGTCTGTAATATATGTTTAGATTTTATTAATAGCTTTGAATTAGTTGTGTATTTATGTTAAGCCCTGTTAGTGACATCGCCCGTTCTGGACCATGGGGACGGGGGATATTACATTGTTACCCTAATGTTTCAGTTACATATCGAATTATATTGACAAAACTTGTGACGTAGCATCAGCTGAAAGAAGTTTTTCAAAGTTGAAGTTATTGATGATATACTTGAAGTCATCAATGTCTCAAAAAAAGCTAAATGGATTGACGATACTGTGTATTGAAAAAGATATACTAGATACTATTGATTTAGATATTATTATTGATGATTTTGCGTCTAAGAATGCTCAAAGAAGTTGTTTTGTATTACTTATTTGTATTTATCATATACAATTTTATTTTTGATGATAATAACAATTACTTAAGATTTTTTTCTGTAGATATGAGGGCCCAATTTTTACAAATCGCCTTGGGCCAATAAAATTTTAGGAACGGATTTGGGATCGTCACGAGAAATGTTCACCCTAATGCTTGAAGAAAGGGGCGCTAGCAACCAAAGCCCTGAAGTGATTGATGAGAATGTCGTTGGAGGTTCTAGAGATGCCGAAAACGGGACCCGTGTTAGAGAGAATCTGGTCAACAGAGGTAGTACAAAGTGTTGTTCCTACAAGACCTTCCTTTGTAGTAATCCGCTCGAGTTTTCTAGGGCTACCAATCCCTTAGCTTTTTTAAATTATCTTCAAGAAATTAAGCAGGCCTGAATCAAGCAAGTGAAGTGAAGACCAAAACGTAAAGTTTTCTTCTCAAATGTTGAAGGGTAAGGCTCTCGGTTGGTGGAACGTTACCAGATTTTTCCTTGGTCAGACGATCATGACTTTAATATCCTGTAATGCATCAAGGAGAAGATCATAGACAAATATTGAAACAAAAGGACCCTTAACAAGATTGAGGTGAGTTCTGAACCTTTCACAAGTGAAGCATGTCCATTTTTGACTACTCAAATTAGTTCATGGAGATATTGGAGTTAGTGAGTCATCTTTCTCTGAATGAGAAAACCAAGATCAAATGTTATCTCAAGAGTTTGCTAGCCGGGATGAAGTCCTTGGTGAGAAGTGCTAAAGTCTCTACCTTACAACAGGCTATTGAGGAGTCCTACCAAGTAGAGAAAGACATCACTTAATATAACGAAGAGCAAGCCAAGTTTAGAGAAAACGGAAATGGGAGGGCCAACTGAGGTCATCCCGTAATCTCAGTAACCTCGTTAATAATGAAAAGCACGTGGCTCAAGGTGGTGTCAAAATGTCGAGTTAAGAATGCGAGTAGATGTAATTCCAAACTCATGGCATGTCTTAAATGTGGAATACCGGGCCATCAAGGGAATAATCTTCTTTCTATGTAAAGAACCAAGTTATGTTAGGAGAGATTACCCAAGCATGAAGATCGACGAGGAATCATTCACGGGTCGAAGTTTATCCAGGCGGCGAAGGTGACTATGAATTGTATGATAGGTATGTCTCCAGTTAACTTTATTATTATTTTTATGCGTTTTGGTTTCCTGATACAAGTCACTCTTTAGCGTTTAATGTTGTTGTGTCGTTTAGGGTCTTGTGTGATGTCGTTGCTAGAGATTGCTTTTGAAGGTCGAATTATCATTTCATGGAATTTTAGAGTATTGAGTAGGAGGGATCGAAATATAAGCTACTTGATTAAATATTGAATTATCATTAAGCGAAATCGAGGTTTTAGTGTGAGAGAATTAGTGGTTGAGGACCAGATTGAGGTATAGTATTCTAAAGCATTGATGTCCAATATAGGAAAGGAATAGGGTGAAAGATTTTGTTGCTTAAGGTGTAGTTATATTTTCCACTAGTCAATCATTGAGAATTTCCGATTGGAACTTGTTTCGTGTGCAAGGTTAATTGTTGGTGCAGTTTGACTTTCGGTATTGACAATAGATACGTATAGTTGGTGTATGTGGAAAGGTGTTGCTAGTGGAAGTGACATGTGATAAATAGGTTGTGCTTCGCAATAAACTCATGTTTAAACCCTATAAATCTTTAGAGAATAATCTTATATTAAGGTGTTGTCTATGTTTATAGATAGGTCCGAGTTATTGTGATTTTCATTGTTCTGGCGAATTTTAGATTTATAGTTTTGTGTCAGAAGTGAACTAACTACTGGCCACTTAGAATCGAGAGTGCATGAAAGTTTCCTTATGACATAGCTAGCTCAAAGATGTGCCAAGACTGTTGGTCATTTTCTCAGCAATCCGACATATGGTTGAGTTAGGCCAAATAGGTGGGAAGATATCCGGTTGATTACGAGTTGAAGTAGAGTTATTCCTGGTCAAATTCAGTTCAAGTCGCAAAATAGTTAGGTTAGTGCTAAAGTGGGTTGAGTTATTACCCAAAGACCTTGTTTAAAAGAAATAAACACCCAAATGCTTGCAAGCTCTTAAGCTTGTGGTATATCGATTTTAGCCAAACTAAGATTTTTAGTTGCTTCTGTAAAGTTGCATGCAATAAGGGTTTTAGTCGTGATTTTAAGTTTGATGCATTTGATGATTTGTTTGAAGATATTTTTGGGTTGTGCTTACGGAAAGATAAATGGGTTGAAACCAACGCCATCCTCGAAAATAGGAACCTTGAGGAGTGGGTTGTATCAATCGATTTTAGAACCTTGCCAAAATGTTGGAGAAAGCGGGCAACACTAATGGCAAGCTTTATTAAAACAAAAACAAAAAACAAAAAAAAATTACACCTAACAGAGGTAAGCATGCCTCTTTTACCACTAGGACATGCCCTAGGGTTACTAAAGGGGTGTTCTAATAAATAATAGAGTAACAAGTGGTTGGAACACCCTCCATACCACATAATATCTAACCCGTAGTTAGTCAACGACAAACAAAAGACATTAAAAAGAATATCTAGATTAACTCTAGGCCTATCCCATACAACCTCACCTTGGATCTTCCATCTTGAGACTCTAGTCTCCATCAAGAATCATTTGCACTTTTTTCACGTATCCTCGGTACTTTCCATCTCTGCATGAGCATGACATTCATAGGATTACATCTGAATTGTAATGACAGCATCCTTGAAGGAATAGTATCCACAATCTCTATCTCAAGCTCTTCCACGAATTCCAATAGGTTTAGTGCTAGGAAGTAAGGCTATTGGCAAAAATTCTCTTCTAGAGTCACTAAAAGTGGGTGGGCACTAAGGTATTGCATACAGACGTGCTACTCTATGGCGTGAGACTGTGGAGTCCACCTTGTGCTCTATTGATGTCGACTAGGTAAAGATCTTCCACCTAGTCGTAGAGGTGGTTAAGTGCTGAGGTGGTTAATTACCAATGGATTTTCGATGGATATTTTTATTTAATTTATAATTATTTAATTTGGCAGTTTTTAAAAATAGAAAATTAAAATATTCGTCGGTAATTACCGACGGATATTTTAATTTTAATTTTATTTTTTTTAATTCATCCTTAAAACTTGTATGATTTTTATTTATTTATATGCTCTATTAAAAATAGTTATGAAATTTACATTTTATCGTTTTATAATCGTATCAATTACATGTTTTAGCCCCCGTTTATATTAAATTTCACAAATCATAATACATGTACTGCTACGATTTAGTTCATTAGTATTGTCCTCATTTCGATTTAGTGATTACTTAAACTTCAAAAAAAAAAAGATAACTTTGTCAATCAGAATACGTTTTTTTTTAGTTTATTGATGATACTCTGTTTGGTTAGTTATATGATAGCTCAAGAGAAACTGTCATCTCATTTAATCCAATCGGGAAGCCCTGTACCTCACATGTTTCTTGATAGGAGTAACATGACGCTCAGAATTAGGGATGTATTCAAGACCCTCCCAAAAAAGGGAATTGATACTGAATCTTTCCCTCGTGTTTGGCTATAGCAAGAGCTCTTGAATCTAGAGCCGCTTAGCCTTCCAATCCAGTTCCAAGAATGCATTTCTCGGGCCGAGAAAGAGGGATAGCACGTCCTTCCACTAAAACGGGTAGGTATGTTTGTATGCCTAATCTATGCAGAGTAGGTGCTCTATTCAACAATACAGGATGGTCATCCAGAATTCTTAATTGTTGGCACTATAAATAAAGAAGTTGATTATGTAGCATGGGTTGCAATAAGGGCTCATTGTCATTATAGTTAATAAAAAATGGCTTGGTGGTATGTTAACGAATTGGTCCACTACAGAAACAAGACTTCATAAGTTTAGAGACTTGAGAACCGAACAAAAAACAGGGGGACTCAACCGTCTTCCGCCAGTGAATGCCTTAGTTTTTGTAGTGTTTGGTTAGAAATGCATTTTTGTACCCCAAAAATCATACACCGACCGAGATTGTTTACAACCGAACAAAAAACAGGGGGACTCAACCGTCTTCCGCCAGTGAATGCCTTAGTTTTCGTAGTGTTTGGTTAGAAATGCATTTTTGTACCCCAAAGATCATACACCGACCGAGATTGTTTACACAAGAACTCTAGTTGGGTCGGTCAGACCCAAGGATCGATCAGGCCAAAATTTGCACTCTATGATGACGATTAGTTAAGACCGTTACCTAGGACCGGATAAAACTCAAATCCAAGAACTAGTCAAGACCAATTTTTGGCCCGTTAGACCTCGATGTGAATCCAGAATATTTTCAGAGTTATTGCACCAAATTAATAGCATAATATAAACTAAAAACTAATTATTAAAACCATGGTTTCATTAAAAATGATAAATAAGTTACCACCTACAATTATTCACTAAGGTCATCATTTTTTGGAATCGGTTAACTATATATTCAATTTGTTACAGATATTGAGAAATATTTTTTTTCTATGACACAAATGACCAAAACATTTAAAAACTTATCGTTAAACTAATTAACATAAATATAAATAAACTAAAGACAAAATTTACAAAATAACGCAAAATATAAATATTATCATAACCATAAATAAATTAACCTTAAATACAAATTTTAATATAAATATAAATAAATCCCAAATACATATAAATTAATCCTAACTAACCCCAAATTTCTATATTAATAAAAACATAAATAAATTAGCACAAAGGAGTTACTACGAGATATGGTTAAACCTAAATATAATTAAATTATATTAACAGGAATATAAAGAATTTAATCCCAAACTTTTAGAAAAATATATATTAATAGCATAGACACGGTTGCGGGAGCTCGAGGTTCATTCTCAAATTGACCTGGAAAAAAAATGATTGAATACAACGAAAAAAATGATTACACATTATAATAACTTAAAATTTTTACACTATGTCAGACAAATTTAGGCATTGTTTGGCAAAAATAAGTTAGTTTATTTTCTGGATACATGTTTGGATGACTATAAGTTAGCTTATAAACTAGCTTTTTGATAAGCTATTTGGATTAGATTATAAGAAGTTTTTTGTAAATATTTCAATTATGCCCCCATTAATATTCATTATTATATATTAACTTTTAATTATAAACAAATAATTAATTTCTTTTCTGGTAATTTAAATGATTATAAGCTAATTTTTACCAAACATGATTACCAGCTAGCTTATCAGTCATAAGCTAGCTTATCAACTAGTTTGTCAAACATAGCCTTAGTGGTATCTCTGGGATACCACTACCTTTCGGGTGCATCCGCCCTTGGACATAGACCCGACAATATAGCAAAAGTGGAGGCAGGGCGAGGGAGTTCATTGCCCCCAAGGGAAGTCAAGTACATGTGAGTTTGTTCTTTTGCTTTGTGTCATTTAATATATGATTTTTGTGATTATTTCAATTATGTCTCTCATTAATATTCATTATTATATATTAACTATTAATTATAAATAAACATAAATTAATTAAAATTTATTATCATTAATTAATTAATTTTATCTGAAAACTAAAATATAAATTTTAATTATACATTGATATTAATTTTTATTTATTTAGAATTATTGATAATTATATCAATTTTTTTAAATATTGATCAACATATTTTAGTTATCAATTATTATTATTTCTGTAATTATTGTTAGATTGTTATTTAAAATCGTAAGTTAATATAGATTTTTTTAATTTGGTTTAAAATTCAAAATTTATAATATATATAACAATAAATTTCAAATTCTTTTAATTAACATATTATATTATTTACTATCTTATTTGTATTAATTAATATATTATATTACTATAAATTTGTTTTAATTAGGTTATTAAATATTGTAATTGATAATTTTTTGTAGATGTCATTTTTTGTAATTTTACATACTTATAAGCTAGTTTTTGCCAAACGTGACTTTTTCATCTCAGTCACCAGCTAGCTTATCAGTCATCAACAAGAAGCTTATCGGCTAGTTTGCCAAACATAACTTTAAAATATAGTTTAGGTTACCACTTGTTGGGAAAACATTAGAGTTTATTTATTTGGATATGTCCAATTTACAGTTGCTATGTTACCGGACTTTTAAACTTGTGCACTTATTATCCTTTTTTATTATTCGAATTTTAGGATGCCCTTGAGTGGCAATGATCGATCGGTATGGGGAGGACGTTGATGCTCATCCCCCTGTTGATGCACAGTTATGGGCACAGGTGTCGGGATGAAAGAAGAAAGTGAGGCTCTACAGTTTTGGTTCATCTCGAGATATTGATTACATTATTGATCATTTCAGATGGAGGAAATTCAAGTACAATATGCAGATATTATGCTCAGGGGGCATCTGCGGATGTGAATGTTTATTTATTTTTGTTTTACAACCTGACATTACGTTTCATTGCTAATCTTGGGTATGTATATGTTTAATAATTGTAGATATGATACTTAAAAGAAGAATTGTTGCAGACATGAGCTGGGATGGCTGCTAGGGAGCAGATGATGAAAGAAAAGCTTGCTACAAAAGATGTACAAATGGAGTCATAGGCACAAATGCGGATTTTAGTGCTAAAGAAAGCGTAGGAGCACTCCATGGATATATGAGAGGATGAAAGCTAGATGAAATTCTTACTTTTAGTAGTGTATTTTCAATTAACCCTCGTTAATAAGGACCCTTTGGAGGTAAAGAGTTAAATTCATGCATGTGTTGATGTTTTCATATAGGCATCATAAAGCTCCCAAATTTAGGAGAAGAAAAGGGATGATTGTAAAATATGACAAAAATGTTATTAGCTAATGTATACATATCTTAAAGTAAAATAGGATTAACTATTGAATGGATTTCCTACAACTTATGAGGCACAATGATCCCATCCTTAAAATAGAACAAACATATACATAATGGGAAAAAAAATTGTGTTAGTGTCTATGTCCAAAAGTCAATCATCAGATGATTATGTTTGGACATTATGTCGTGATAATTAATGAAAGGTGTTACCCAAATTGTAACAACCCAAAACATCCAATAAAATAACATAACTAAATCATATAAAATTCATGCCAAACGGCCCCAAATCAACAGTATGAATTTCAAAGTTTGCGATAGACAATCTATTACATAACTGAGAAATAAGGAAATAACTATAAGGTAGTCTTCTAGAATCGGGTAACCGCTCACACCTTCTCCTTGCCTTTCCCAGATCCTCCTACATCGCGTCTACCTGAAAGGATTATAGTTTTTGAAAGAGCGAGGGTTAGACCAAAGGTCTAGTGAGTTCCCTCAGGCAACCGGTCAACCGATAGAGAAAGAAAAGATTTAAATTTAGACAAACTCGATTGTTTAATGAAAAACACCACAACCACTAACACGCTGCTGGCTCACACTACCGTCACTCTAAGGTGACGGTGTGTCTGACTCACACTGCCTTATGTGGACACACCCCCACTGGCATATACGGGACACCCCCCCCGGTATGAGCGCAGGCGGGACACCCCCCCCCCCCCGACTTGAGCGCAACCCACAAGCAATAAAGTATGCATACATTTAGAATAACAACATCAATAAAAAAAACCCACCAAATAAATCTCACCAGCATAAAACAGTGTAAGTAAATAAATTCTTTAATAAACTTTCACGCATTTGTAACCACATAACCATAAAAGCATTTAGTTTTCGAAAACTCACCCGATGGCTTTTGCTTACACCTTCGTGAATACTTCTACGGTCGGGAAAAAATTCTATACCAAAAGCGACGTAGACCGGTAAGTCCCCTCATCGACTCTTTAAATCTAAGTCTATACTTCTCTCGCTACAACCTTCTAATTTCACCACAAAGGGAAAATAGAGGAAACATCGGGTGACCCACCTCTTCCTCGACCCAAACTGGAATGGGTCGCCCGGCTCAACAACCCCACAGATTAAAGATGTAGGTTGGCCCGGTGTTTAAATGCCCAGGGTGAGTTCACCACCGCCCGGGGTGGTGATGGTATTGCCCGGATTAACATCCCCGGGGTCGCCCGGTGGCTCACAGCTCGGGGTCACCCGGTGCCAACCTACTCGGGGTCGCCCTGTGGCTCTACAGCCTGGGGTCGCCCGGTGCCAACCTACTCAGGGTCGCCCGGTGTTAACTTCCCCGAGGTCGCCCGGTGGCTCACAGCCCGGGGTCGCCCGGTGGTTACTTCCAGCGCCGAACGGCTGAGAAATCCCAAAACCAACAGCCCCAGAATTGAGAGGGATTGAATCCCATCAACGACACCGACAATAAACTCTAGACCATTCATTTCCTTGATCGATTTAATCTTCTTTAAGTTGGGTTATGAGGGTTTATCCAAAATAGTCGACATGAACTAAGAAAAACCCAAAAGCTAACATTCCTCAATCGCGATTCAAGGGTTCCCAATAAGAAGCATCATAAATAACTAGGTTATTCGACTAAACCAAACACAAGTAACAAAGAAGAGGCTATGAACTTACCTTTCAGACTTGTATCCAGAAGAAATCGTTCCTTTGTTGCTCCTTCAAAATCGCCCCACGGCCCTCTCACTTTCTAATTAATCAACCGCCAATAAAAATGATAAAGATCCCTAAGGTTAGACCCTTTTATTACCAAGTTACAACTAACCCCTCCAACTTCGATTTTTGATCACTTTATTACCCAAACCTTACTAGTTCGTACTTGAACCCGGTTATTACAATATCCTCCCCTCAAACGAATTTCGTCCCTGGAATTCCTTCGCTAAAGAGGTTGGGGTACTGGGACCTCACGTCCGCCTCCACATCCCACGTTGACTCTTGCCCCTTGTGGAACTTCCACTCTATCCTTTACTAATCGAATTTCTTTATTCCTTAGCTTCTTGACTTTGTGATCCAAAATGGCCACCGGTTCTTCAATGTAACTCAACTTCTCATCCACGTGGATATCCTCCAATGGTACCACTATGTCGGTTTCCGCCAAACACTTCTTCAGATTCGACACGTGGAACGTGGGGTGGATTCCTCGTAGCTCCACGAGTAAATCTAGCTTGTACGCCCTTCCCTAACACGTTCTAGGATAGTGAACGGTCCAACATATCTCGGAACGGACTACTCCCTTCCAAGGCGAAACTTTTAACATGACTAAGTCTCCCAATTGGAATTCGATGGGTTTCCTTCGCTTATTCGCGTACATCCTTTGCCGGTCTTGCGCCGACCTCAACTTTTCACGAATTTGGTTCACCTTATCAGCCGTCACTTGTACTATCTACGGACCTGTCAATTGTCGTTCTCCCACTTCGTTACAACACAAAGGTGATCTACACTTGCGGCCGTACAATGCTTCAAACGGTACTTCTTGAATACTGGTAAATCTCTTCTTCTTAAGACTTACACTCTTCTTCTTCACAACAAGAGCAATAGGATTAACAACTGTTTTATCAGCCTTTTTCTTCTCCTCTATGATCTCATCTACCTCCTCTTCATTTTGTCTAAGAGTTTCATAAACCTCGTGGAGAGGAATCTCATTCAGATCTTTCAATTTTTCCATCTGTCTGGTAAATCTCTTGCACTCTGGCTGAAGGATACTGAGAAACTTGACATTCAACTCTATTTGTGATTTCCTGACCTTGTTCTTGCTTAACTCATTCAGCAAGGTCACAAATCTGTCATATGTTGTCTCGAGAGATTCTCCCACCTTGGCTTTGAACTCCTCATAATTGTTGAGGCAATTAGATATCTTGAGCTGATTGCCAACCTTTGATCCTAGCATCATTTTCTCCAACTGATCCCACATTTGCTTTCCGGTAGCATTGTAGCTATCAATCTTGATATATATCTCGTTTGGGATGCCTTGAAGAATGAAATATTTTGCCAGTCTATCAGCTTTCACTCTATCTTTCTGCTCTTGAGTGTATTCAGCATGTGGAAGTGGATACTCTCTATGTTCATTTCCAACAGTATGAGTCTTTGTTGGAATTTCCATAACACCTTCCTCCAATGACTTCCTGATAAGATCACCCAATGCATTTCTGTCAATGAAATCCAAGAATCGATATTTCCATTGTTCATACTCTCCCTTGAAGAGTACTGGAGGTTTAACATCGGTTCCGATAGCAAGTGCTTCTCTGGAAGTCATCTTTGATCTATACTGCTTTTATGATCGTCAAAATTCAGAAAATAAAGTTAGATCTAGGGTCGTGCGAGTTTCTACTTCACGCACAAGGCTATTAGAGAGTTCTTCACAGACCAAATCAACAGTACTTTGCGAGTTCTTGAGACTGGGAATTCTACCCTTAGCGTGTTCTTGACTTGCGATTTCTGCACTAGCGCAAATTTCAGATCTAGCGAGTTCTTCCCTTTGCAGTTCCAAAATTCGATTTTCCAACCTGAATCGATTCATATCATCTTCAATTGATCTGAGATTTTGTAGGAATGCTTAGAATTCCTTTTCGATCACAATATTACCAATCAATTACAGATTACAACACCAAAATCTATAATTCGATCTATACAACAGTTCGTAAAATTTCAAACACAAAACCTTAGAAAATTCTAAAATTCTATCTAATACAAGTGAATTAGACTAAATAAACCATACACGATCTGTTCTAAGTATCAAATCGAACCTATTACAATCAATTTTATGATTTAAACAACACAAAATCGACAAAATCAAACACTCAGTTCATTTCAGCGAGTTCGTCCAGTATACGATCCAAAACTTCAAATTCGATCGAATCTTTCTGAATTTTGTGTGCTCTGATACCAATTGTTAAGTCCTAAATTCAAGTTCTAATCATAACAATCAATCAAGATGATCAATTCGTGTAATCACATGTCATTGATATGAATCAAATAACAATTCTCACTTTCTCTCACTACATTCACTCTCTCTCTAGAATAATATTCTATTATCCTCTTCTCTGATTCGTGTGTACATATCATTACAAGGACAAGGACAAAAGGATATTTAAACCCTCAAACAATTACAAAGAAACAAAAATACAAACTACTTTGACTTTGACTTTATTACAAAGACTTTGACTTTGATGCTTGAGAGTTGACTTTGAAGCTTTGACTTGCTTGACTTTTATCTTCATTATTTATGATCTTAAATCCAACAAATTTGTGCTCTAACAACTGGCGTGATAACTGTTGTTATAGGAGAACTCTATCAACGGTAGATGAACTTCCCACGAACCCTTGAAGTCGATAACACATGCTCGAAGCATGCCTTCTAGCCTTTGGATGGTTCTTTCACTTTGATCGTCCGATTGTGGGTGATAGGAGGTACTCAACTTGAGTTGCGAACCCAACTCTCTTTGCAAACTTCTCCAAAAAGATGACGTGAATCGACCATCTCGATCTGAAACTATAGACGACGGCACTCCATGTCTGGACACTATCTCGTCTATATACAGCTTAGCCAAATTCTCTAACGGATACATCTCCTTAATCGGTAGGAAATGAGCTGACTTTGTAAGTCGATCCACTATCACCCAAATAGCGTCGTGCCCTTTAGGTGATCGCGGGAGTCCCGTGATAAAGTCCATGGCAATTTCATCCCACTTCCACACCGGTATTTCCAACGATTGCAGCTCCCGTAAGGTCTTTGATGCTCTGCTTTCACCTTTAAACACGTCAGACATCGCTCGACGAAGTAGGAGATGTCTTTCTTCAAACCCGACCACCAATAACTTCGCTTCAAGTCTCGATACATTTTATTGGTTCTCGGATGAATGGAATAACGGGACTTATGTGCTTCTTCCAACACCTTCTTCCGAAGGTCAACCAATTTCGGAATCCACACCCGATTGCCAAAACATCTAATTCCACGACCGTCTACGGTTAATGCAGTTACAGTCTCAACTTCAACTCGAAAGGCTACTACCGTCGTCGAATCTACTCGCTCCTTCCGGCTTAAGGCTTCGGCCACCACATTGGCCTTACCCGGATGGTAAAGAATCTCGCAGTCATAATCACTTAACAACTTCATCCATCTTCGTTGTCTCATGTTCAGTTCCGTCTGGTCGAATAGATGTTGGAGGCTCTTGTGGTCAGTAAAAATCTGACACTTAACCCCATATAGATAATGCCTCTAAATCTTCAAGGCTGAGGCCCAACAATTACTAGCATAAACACATACAGATTGACACAAAACACTTTTATTGATTAATCACACAGATTACAATAATCCATATACCTATTTGTGATAATCCTTTCAGGACAGAGTGTTTGTGTGTGTTCTCAAGGTGTGCAACTATGTGTTCTATCTTTCTCTCTAATCACCACTCCTCTTGAAACCAACACTATGACTTGCTTATAAATAGGTCAACATGACCAAGCAAGATCAAACCTTCTAAGATCATTTACAAGACACACACTCACACTAACAACAAATACAATAATGACCCTCATTTAAACTTGAATACAATTTCAGTCTAACAAACTCCCCCTTTCGATTCAAGATTAATTTTTTTTTGGCAATAATCTTCAGATCTTCTTTTCTTCAGAAATGTCTTCAGCTTTCAGCTTTTGCTCTTTCTTAACATTGACATCTTCAAGTCTTTTTAGACTTTTGTAGAATCTTTGACAATTCTTCAAACTTGTCTTTCCCTTTGGATTAACTTTTGAATATTCTGAATAGTCACCTTTACTTTCAAACTCTGACTTTCTTTCACTATCTCTTTGACAAGCTTTCTTTAACCTTTGACTTTGATCATCTGAAAAATATTTATCTCTCCTGAAATCTTTAAAACTTCAATCTGATCTTGAACTTTGATTAATCTCCCCCTTTTTAATGATTTGTAAGAATCAAAATCATTAAAACATTTCAAGATCAGATCCGTCGTTGAATGATCTCCCCCATATAACCAATGAGTACAGTCTTCATGAGCTTTCATCTCCCTCTTATGATAATATGAGAACAATTTCCCCCTTTGTGAAGAAATACACAATCTTACATCTGATCTGGATTGGCCTTTGATTCACGAATGTATTCATCTGAATCTTTTCAAATTCAAACGAATATGAGTTGTATCCCTGAATCAACAAATGAAACAGTTAGAAATGCCTGTCAATAACACGAAGTTACTGTGTACAACGAATGTACAATTTAAGGAGCTGGTTTAATGTTGACTCCCCAGGACTTCCATTCAATCATTGAAAAACACAAGGTAATTCTATGAATGTTCTGACAGAAAAACAAATTCTTTGTGTGCTCGTGCTTGTGTTTGGAAGAATTAGCACAATGATTGTGTTTCATAAGGCTCGAAGTATGTAAATCACTGAGACAACAATGATTGTACATGGACTCAATGTGCATGAGAAAGGGTCGAAGGTGGAGCAACTTTCCTTCTTTTTCAATACCAGTATCTTCCAAGTGAAGAACCAATAGATTATGTGCTGCTTCCCCAGAAAATGTGAAACATTCTCTTTTTAAAAAAAGAATGAGTAGCTGGTGGGGTTGTATGCAAGAGATGGCATGGGCTATTTGCCTATTTCAATGATGGTCACCAAAGAAATGTGAACCACTCAGTAATGTGGCTGCCCGGCTCAGAAAGATGTTTGGTGTAGAGTTCTGATATTCTTTTAACTCTATTCTCACACCCTCTTTCTTTTAAACATTTAAGCTCACTTCTAACCGATCTCTCATTTCCATTTTATCTCAGCTCACTACCATACTCAATTCTTTTAGACCCCTCTCCCCTCAATCACTCAGGATATCTTCCGGGGTAGGAAACACTGGTTATCGTGAATCCATGGAAGATCTATTAAGCACTCACACTGAATCCCATGTTCCTAAAAATACATGCTGGTCAATGATTTTCTTGATATGTAAAGCACAAGAAAACATATGTCAGTGTATGTATGCTCATCAAAAATCAGAAATGAAATTTGAGCATTTTAAAAATTTAAGATTTCCAAAACTTTATATGAATGAATAACCAATAAATAATATAAATGCTTTGAGAATCTGACAATGATTAAGATCAGATCAAATTATCATGAAGAAAAAATATTTGGGAATTCAAAGTTGTATGTTGCTTATATGAACAATATATAAGCATATTATCAATGAAAGCACATTAAAGATGAAATGACGTTTGATTCAAACAACAGTGAATAGCAAACAACGGGAGCATTACCATAGAAAGATATAACTATTGATACATGGTAATAACAAAGTCAAAAGAATGTATTGAACTAGTGTGTGTATGAATACTAGACAAAGTATACAGAAAAGAAAATACACAAGTATTATTCTTTAAAGAACACACGGTCAGATAGTCATTTAATCATCCAAAAATCATTTAAAATTCACACTTCTCAAATCATAAAGAACAGTTTAAGAATGTAAAGTGGTTTGAACATTTTAAAACCATTTTTCACAAGTGAAAGTTGTTCTTCTTTCAAAAGTTTTAGAGTATAAGGATTAGAAATTTATACCTGTATTGCATAATCCTTAACTCCCCTTGGAATGAATATAGCAGTTAAAGCATCCTTGTCAAACAATAGATATCCTCCCCCTTGATATCTGAAACAGTCAACTTATCAGAAAAATATAACAATATAATTTCTAAAATTTCTTTCAAAGGGAAATAAAACTTCCTGAAAAAATATAATCATGAAAGCATCCTTCAGAATAAAAAATTTGAATATGGGTTTTGAACTGAATTGTCCAAAATCCATTGTCACATAAAATTTCCTGCAAAATAAAGATTTTGGTAATCATTATAAAAATGATTCCGCTTTAGTCAGTCAGCATTTGATGAAAATATCCAAGATATCTTCAAATAAAGCATAAGACTAGAAAACTCCCCCTAGAATCATGAATTGGCGTTTAACATACCAAGTTTGTTTACTAAAAAGTTAAACCTCTTCTCATCCAACGACTTGGTGAAAAGGTCAGCCAACTGGTAGTCTGTAGTCACAAAGTGCATCTCGATATCGCCCTTTTCAACATGATCCTTTATAAAATGATAACGCATGTCGATGTGTTTCGTCTTGGAATGTTGCAATGGATTAGCTGTTATCGCAATTTCACTCTTGGAGTCACAGTAGATAGGGACTCGTTGGTAAGTATATCCGATATCTTTTAACTGTGTTCTCATCCAGAGGACTTGTGAACAACAGCTTGCATCAGCTACATATTCAGCCTCGACAGTGGATGTAGAAACACAATTTTGTTTCTTAGACGTCCAACTAACCAACTTATCACCTAAGAACTGACATGAACCAGAGGTGCTCTTTCTATCCAGCTTACATCCTGCTTGATCAACATTTGTATAGGCGGTTAGATCAAAAGACGAACCCTTAGGATACCAAAGGCCTAACTCGGTAGTACCTTTATGATACCTAAGAATCCGTTTAACAGCGACGAGGTGTGATTCCTTCAGGTTGGCCTGATATCTAACACAGAAACATGTAGCAAACATAATATCCGGTCTACTCGCAGTTAAGTACAACAGTGAACCAATCATGCTACGGTATAATTTTTGATCTACTGATTTGCCAGGAAGATCTGCATCCAAAAGTTTGCCCGTCGCCATCGGTGTTTTCATCACTGAACTGTCAGTTAAGTTAAATTTCTTTAAAATATCTCGAATATATTTTGATTGATTAATGAAAATGCCTTTGGGTAACTGTTTCACTTGAAGACCAAGGAAAAAATTCAGTTCGCCGATCATTGACATTTCAAAGCGAGATTCCATAATTCTTGAAAATTTTTTACAAAACTTTGGATTTGTAGAACCGAAAATTATGTCATCTACATGGATCTGTATTAGAATCATATCATCACCTTGCTTTTTCAGAAAGAGAGTAGTATCAATTGTACCTTTCTTGAATCCTGAAGCGAGTAAGAATTGTGTTAGAGTATCGTACCATGCTCTTGGTGCCTGTTTGAGTCCATATAAGGCTTTGTCTAAGACATAGACATGATCAGGGTTCTTTGGATCAACGAATCCTTCTGGTTGAGCAACGTATACTTCTTCATGCAATATTCCATTCAAGAATGCAGATTTTACGTCCATTTGAAAGACCGTAAAATTTTTGTGAGCTGCATATGACAAGAAGATTCGTATAGCTTCCAGTCGTGCCACAGGAGCAAAAGTTTCTTCATAGTCAATCCCCACCTGTTGACAATAACCCTTTGCAACAAGACGAGCTTTGTTTCGAACTACAACTCCAGATTCGTCTCTCTTATTTCTAAAAACCCACTTTGTTCCAATAACGGATTTTCCTTCTGGAAGTGGTATGAGTCACCAAACTTTGTTCCTCTCAAATTGCAAAAGTTCATCTTGCATTGCCAATATCTAGTCTGGATCGCGCAAGGCTTCTGAAGCTTTCTTCGGCTCGAGTAAACTTAAAAAACTTGAATATAGACAAAAATTAGCAGATGTTGCCCGCGTTTGTACACCAGAATGTGCATCACCAATTATATTATGAAGTGGGTGAGCTTGTGTCCAGCTCATTGTACTTGGAAGTGGATGAACGTCAGGTTGAGTATTATCTTCCTCATATTCATCATAGACTGCAGGTAAATCTTGATCAACCCCAGATGTGCTCGGGACATCTTGTACAACCTCTTCTGAAGTAAAAATTTCTGGAGCAATAGAAGAAGTTCTCGGGACTTTTGTTCCAGAATTTGGATCTGCAGGCATAGATTTAACATTAGTATATTCAAAATTTATATATGTAGATGTACCTGATGAGGTTGATATCGTGACATTTTCAGAAGGTCCTGAAATTTCTTCTATTATAATTGGAACCTCTGAAGTTGATGCTGATATGCTTGAATTTTCAAAATCTGCACAAATATCCATAAAAGCATCAAAAAATAATAAGTCTAATTCAGATGTAACTTTATTTGGATCAGAAGACTTAGTCTGTTTGATTGCGGGTTCTATTATGTCTTGAATAGAAACCTTCTGCTTAAGCTTGAGTTCTGAACTGCTGTGTTCAGAAGTCAACTTTGATGATTCATCGAAAGACACATTAATGCTCTCAATGATCATCTTGGTTCGACTATTGTAGACCCGATAGGCTTTAGACGTTAACGAACAACCAATGAATTATCCTTCGTCAGCCTTCTTGTCAAATTTTCCAAGATTGATGCGATCATTGAGAATATAACACCTGCAACCAAAAGTGCGAAAAAATTTAATATTCGGTTTTCTACGATTAATAAGTTCAAACGTTGTCTTTCTATGTCTTTTGATGATAATCGTGCGGTTTTGTGTGAAACACGCAGTGGCTACGGCTTCAGTCCACAGATACATTGGTAACTCAGAATAGGCTAACATTGTCCTCGCAGCTTTCATCATTGTTCGATTCTTCCTTTCAACTACACCGTTTTGCTGAGGAGTATAGGCAACAGAGAAGTTGTGAGAGATCCCAACATATACGAAATAACTATGAAGAAAGCAATTATCAGCTCTATAGTCGAACCTGGATTTTCTTTATGAAAGTAATGATCAGCTCTGTTGCATCTGATTTGTTCCTTAGAAATTCCAACTAAGTGTATCTGGAGTACTCATCTATCATGACCAAAATATATCTCTTGCCGTTGATAGATTGAGTCCTCATCGGGCCGCAAAGGTCCATATGTATCAATTCAAGAGGTGTTGAGGATGAGAATTATGTCTTTGCTTTATGAGAGCTTCGCTTCATCTTTCCCATTTCACAAGCGGGGAAAAGAGAATTTTTCTCAAACCTTAGTTCAGGTAGACCTTTGACAATACCATGTCTCGCCAACTGATTTATCGCATCAAAGTTTTGATGAGACAGACGCCGATGCCATATCCAACTTTCAGCTCGTGAAGCTTTAGCAATCAGACAAACAGATCTTGATGCAGAAAGAGTTGGAAAATTCACAGAATAAAGATTTGCATTCCGCTTAGCTTTGAAAACTGCACGACCATCTTTATCTTCAATATAATAGCATTTATCAGTAAACCGAACATGGAATTGACTATCGCAGAACTGACTTGTGCTGAAAAGATTATGATCAAGTCCTTCTACGTATAGTACTCTCTTGATCGTCACGATGCCATTTGTTAAAGATCCATGTCCTCGAATATGTCCAGTAAGCTCAGAATTTGCATAACTTACAGCACCGGCAGGTTCCTCAACATAATTGTGAAGTAGATGCTTAGATCCTGTCATATGGCTCGAGCATCCTGAATCTATATACCATGTATGTGAGGCGTGCAAAATAAGCAAATTATTTCTGCTTAGGTACCCATATCCATATGGGTCCTTTCTTGTTAGCTTTTTGCAATTTATCAACATCATCCACCTTAGCCTTAATTCGCCACTCATAGCGAGGCTTAGGTACCCATTTCCATGTCATTTTCACATTAAGCTCGTGAAATCTTTGCTTTTTAGAAAAATCATCAATCTTAGCATGAAAATTTTTAGCCTGATGTGTTAAGGATTTGGAAACTGATTCGACACGAGATGTTTGTTTGGCAACTTTAGATGTGGAATGAATGGAAGAAATGGTAAATGCATTATCATGACAGTGTTTGCAGATAAAATTCTTGCACGCAAATGTCAAAAGCTTAGATTTATCTAATGAAGTACAAACATTCATACAACTTTGACATTTGGAAACGTTTGAATTTTTACAAATCAAACTATCACTATCATTGATACTACATTTATTTTTAGCAACTTTATTTTCCTTCACATTCTTCATCCATTCTTCTTTATCATTCTGCCTTTTTATATCTGAAACAGGAAACAGAATCTTGTTAGCTTTCTTTTTAGAAGATGATTTTGGCTTTAAAGTACAAGAAGCTTCTCCCTTTTCAAAAATACTGAAGTTTTAGATTTAATAATCTCAAACTCTGGATTAGAATGAACATTCCAGTTTGGAGACTCAAACATCTTTTTATCTTTCATATTTTGTTTAAACAAATCATCTTTCAAAGCATTTAATTCTTTATAAAGTTCTTTGTTTTCTTCAGAAGACTTGTCAAGTTTGAATCTGAGATCAATGTTCTCATCTTCTAACTCTTCAATCGTATTTTGAAGATTTGTGATTTGTTTCTCAAAGATAGATGCTTGATTCACCTCAGAGTTTGATTCCATCTTTTCTATTATAGGTACAGGATCTGAAGCATTCATCAATTCTGTAAAGATCTCCTCAGTCATATTTTTTGAAAAAAATCAGAATTGAGGTTTTGATTCATGATATTTTCAGCTTTTGATTCTTTTGAGGAATTAGAAGTGAATGAATCAGATAAAGGAATTTGATTCTCAACATCAGTTTCTGAATCAGATTCATCATACTGACACTGAGATTCAGAACAATTTGCTTTAACCTTGGTTGACTCTGTTGGTAAACAAGGAGAATATAGTGATGAAAATTCACTAAATTTTGGCTTTCTTGTTTTGTAACTTTCGTTCAAATCTTTATAAGTGAAACCAACAGATTTAAAATTTGAAATTGAATCAGCACAAGATGAAGTGTCATTATCATTCACTTCTTTACCTTTAAGAAAAGTAACAAAAGTATCACGAATATCATGTTTTGTAGGTGTAGAGCCTATCTTATCAAAATTATACAAGTTTTCTGGTGCTCTTTTCAAAACATTATTTGCTTCAAAGCCTAAACCCTTTTTGACATCGTAAAATCTGACATCTTGGAGTTTATTTATTAAAAGATTTAATGTTTGCTCAATCTGTCCTCGTTTCAGATTTAGATCCTCTAGTTGTTTGATTTTGCAATATGCCTCGTTTCTTTCTTGAAAACATGCTTGAAACTTGATTTTAAATTCACCTTTTTCAGCGTTTCAATTTACAAGATCTCTTTCAAGCTCAGATATTTTTGATTTTAAAACATCTTTGTCCTTTTTCAAAATCTCTTTCTCAGATTCTTTCTCCTTAACAACATCTTTCAACATTGCATTTTCATCGCAAAAATTCAACATTGTTTGTCTTTCATGACTAAGTTTGACTTTCAAATTTTCAATAGACAAGATTGGAGGCTTTAGATGAGATCCCATAGAGAGTAAATCATTCGACATGATGAGAAGATGTATAAACCTACACACGATGAAAAATATTAGCTAGTAAAGATCTTTAAATCCAACAAATCAAGAAAACTTTCGAAATAAAAAAAATTAAGAATAACACTGTATCTAGCGCAAAATTGAAGATTGCGTGAACAGGCTGTAGCGCAAACGTGATTTACGTTATGGGTTTATGGTGCAAACTACACTTCTCGTTAGAAGGGGATGGCGCAAACTGAACTTCGCGTGACCAGTGTGAGACGCAAATCTGACTTTGCGTGATCAATGTGTGACGCAAACCTGACTTTGCGTGATCAGTGTGTAGCGCAAAGCTATCTTTGCGTGACCTTAGTCTAGAGCAAAGTAAACACTTTACAATTTCAATTTTGTGCGAAAACAAGATAACGCAAACACTGATTTTCTTGAGTAATGTATGACGCAAATTGGGATTCGCACGAAGAACTGATGATGCAAATAACACTTTGCGTGAAGTATGATACAAATCTGATATGAACTGGCGCAAAGCACTGATGAACTCGCGCAAACCGTGAAGAACTCGCGCAAACTTTAGATCTAGCGCAAATCGACTGTTTCGATCATATCAGCACTAAAAACCAATCTAGACCTCGAATCTCGATCTGAAAGCTTGACAATTTGATCATCTAACCATCTAGAATCTAATTCTGGCAAGGAATTTCGATTAAAAACACACAAATTGACAATTTGATTCAAGAACAGTGCGATGAACTCGTGAAATACAAACACGACCAAAATCAAAATTCAGACTCGATTACTGTGCAATTCACAAATCAAAATACACTGACTTGATCGAAAATGATACACGAACACAAATCAATCGATTACAACTCGAAATTTTCACTAAAACTCAAAATCGATTCTGACTTCGATGAACAGTGACAACTCAAAAACTTTTCTTGATTTCAATTTGGATTTGGCTCTGATACCAATTCAGGCCCAACAATTACTAGCATAAACACATACAGATTGACACAAAACACTTTTATTGATTAATCACACAGATTACATAAATCCATATACCTATTTGTGATAATCCTTTCAAGACAGAGTGTTTGTGTGTGTTCTCAAGGTGTGCAACTATGTGTTCTATCTTTCTCTCTAATCACCACTCCTCTTGAAACCAACACTATGACTTGCTTATATATAGGTCAACATAACCAAGCAAGGTCAAACCTTCTAAGCTCATTTACAAGACACACACTCACACTAACAACAAATACAATAATGACCCTCATTTAATCTTTAATACAATTTCAGTCTAACAAAGGCGAAAACCACTGCTGCCAACTCCAGATCATGGGTCGGGTAGTTCTTCTCGTGTTCTTTCAACTGACGAGATGCGTAGGTGATCACCTTCCCTTCTTGCATTAACACACACCCTAATCCTAACTTAAAGGCATCGCTGTAGATCATGAATCCATCGGTTCCGTTGGGTAGGGATAAGATTGGTGCACTACTCAGACTTTCCTTTAATTTACTGAACGCATTCTCTTGAGCCTCCGCCCACACAAATTTAACGTTTTTCCTTGTTAGAGACGTTAACGGCGTAGCTATCTTCGAGAAGTCCTGAATGAATTTTTGATAATAACCCGCCAATCCTAGGAAACTCCTCACTTCCGACCGCGATTTTGGCGCTTCCCAACTTTTAATAGCCTAGATCTTCGCTGGATCAACCTTGATACCGTCTTCTGACACTACGTGACCTAGGAATTGCACCTCCCTCAACCAAAATTCACACTTCGAGAATTTGGCGTACAACTTCTCATGCTTCAGCAATTCCAACACCGATCGCAGATGTGCCTCATGCTTCCTCATGGATCGTGAGTAAATTAGTATGTCCTCAATAAAGACAATCACACACTTGTCCAAAAGTGGACTACACACTCTATTCATTAGATCCATGAATACTGCTGGAGCATTAGTCAAACCAAAGGGCATGACTAAAAACTCATAATGTTTGTACCTCGTACGAAAAGCAGTCTTAGGCACATCCTCCTCTCTCACCTTTAGTAGATGATAGCCCGACCGCAGGTCTATCTTCGAAAAGTAGCTCGCTTCTTTCAATTGATCGAAGAGATCATCAATTCTGGGAAGCATATACTTACTCTTTAATGTTACTTTATTAAGCTCGCGATAGTCTATACACATACGCATAGACCCATCCTTCTTCTTAACAAACAACATCGGCGCTCCCCACGGTGAGGTACTGGGACGAATAAAACCCTTGCCAAGCAACTCTTGCAGTTGGGTGCTCTTGCAATAGGCACTGCTCCGGGTATCAAGTATATTCAGAATTCCACTTGTCGATCTGGAGGCAAGGTGGTAAGATCATCTGGGAACACTTCCGGGTATTCACTTACTACTGAACTGACTCTAACCCCTTCTGTCAGGATCGAATTCTCAACAAGAATTAATTCTCAGAAACAATATCAAAGAAGTTTGCGGAATAACACTTTGATATTTAATCAAATAGAAAATCAAAACAGAATATAATCAACAAACTGTAAACTTGTATTGAATGCTTTGAAGTTACAAGATTACACACTCAACCTCAATATTGATGAACAGCCTCACCAATACGAATTCTACTTCTCTAGAATTAGGATCTATGTCTTGAGGTTGATTTTTTCTCTAAGAAAATAAAAACAAAAGTTCTCTTTAATCTATTCTATACATTCTATACATATACTAGTCAAAAGATAATTACAATAATTAAACAAATCTTCAGTATATCTTCCATGTATATCTCAAAGATTCCATAATCTTCAGATTATCCAGCTGTCATTCTTTCCATCCGAATCTCTTAAGCAACACTAACCATGATCAGCAACATTAACTTCTTCTAGCAGCATTAACTACTAAGTAGCACTAACTACTAGCAGTACTAACTAGCTAAGCAGTACTAACTTTGTTCAAGCAACACTAACTTTGACTAGCAGTATTAATAGTACTAGCAGTAGTAATACTCAGCAGTATTAACCTTAAAGTCTTCTAGCAGTATTAACTCTGTATCAGCAGCATTAACCATACTTGAGTTTTTCTTCAGTTCCCAACAATCTCCCCCTAACTTGACTTTTAGGAAAAGAAGTCAAGTTCTTCAGATGCTCCCAATATCTTCATTGATCTACTCCAATATTAGGATCCAGTCCCATACTCTAATTGATAGTCCTCTGAATTAGATACTTGGCCATTTCTGAATTTGGTGCACAACCCAACTTCTTATTCAACATGGCATGAAGCTTAAGATTTGTATGCTTGTAGACCCTATCCACCAAGTAGTACTCCATGTGGAAAGTATCCAATGCTAGTTCATAGACTCCACTCCTTTCATAGAGAGTCCATCCTCTAACAGTTTTGAACACATCTCTGATTAAGTGCTTCACTACTTCTTGATTGAATAACATACACAAGTATTCCATGACCAGCTTCACTATAGGTAACCCTGGAGCTGTCAACTGATCTGCATAAATTTTCATACCCACTTCAAACATTTCTTCCAAATCAGATCTTGAACACTCTCTGACAATTTTGTTCCAGGTGTTGTATACTTCATACTTCTCATCATTTCTTTTCAATCTGATGTATTCTTTGCCATCCACCTCCATAATATCCCAATGGATAACTTCAGGAGGTTTAAATCCAACAGGTTCAACTGAAATAGGCTTTGGAATTTTATCCATTACTACCATGTACATATTTACATCTGAACTCTGTGGTATTTCTTCCTGAGTTTTAGCTTCATTCTGAGGTGCCTCTTCTTCTTCAGTAACCTTTTGCTCTTCTTCTACTCTAGGCTTCTTTACACTTTTCTTTCTTTTAGCCATCATTTTGGTTCTTTTCAGAGTCTTTTGAACCTGCACTAAAGTAGCTTCCTTCTTCTTTTCTTCCTTGTTCTCTGCCTTTTCTTTGATAGGAGTTCCCTCTTCACTTTCAGGGAATGGTTGATGCATATTCACATCATGTCTCTCCTTTGCCTTCTTTTCAAACTCCACTCTATCCTTTTCATTATTTTTCAGCTTCCCCATTTCTTTCTCATAAAGATCCCTGATTTGATCAAAAGTCATCTTCACAAACATTTCTTTCTTTACCTCAATTGCACTCCTTAAGAAAGTTATCATTTTGTTTCTTTCCTGAGTGGCAAGGTAAGTTTGTGAAGGTCTTCTTTTCTTTGCACTTGATTTGACTATCATGGCCTTTCTTAAGCTTATTGCCCTTTGCTTAGCTTTCTCTGTTTCAAGCCCTTTCTGATAAGCTTCATTTAATTCAGCAGCTAGAGCCTTTGCCATCTCCCTGTCTTTTTCAACCTGAACTCTTTCTTCTTTTTCAATATCCTCCTGCATCTTCCTGGCTAGAGCTTCATCTGATTCAACCAACCTTTGCTTCTTTACTGGTTAATCAGATTCCACCATCTTTGCTTTTCCTTTGTCTTTGTTCATGGGCTTCTTACTGTTATCTTTCTTGCTCACTTCTCCTTTTTCTCCCCCTTCATTTATGACCACTCCCTTTGTTTTGAGAGTGTCATTCTTTGCTTTGATGAGCATTTCAGCTACTTCAATTTCTGTTGGAGATAACTTTGTTACTACTGCTTGTGAAGTTTCAGCAGCACTAACAGTTTCTGCTTCTAACTCCCCATCATGCTCCCCCTCAACTTTTTCTTTTTCCTCATTCAGGTTTACTTCAGCCTCTGACTCCCCCTTTTTGGGAGCATCAGACACTAGTTCCCTTCTCTTTAGCACAAATTGTTTCCTTTTCTTCTTTTGAATCAGCCTTGTCACCATCTTCTTTAGTTTTGCAATCTGGACTTGTTGTGACAGTATCACCAGCTTCATCTCCTCTATTTCTTTTCCTTGTTTCAGAACATCTAGGTTGATGTTACCCATTGTCTCCATCAATTCATCATAGTTATATCTGTCCTTACCTTCTCCAGGAGTGTTACCCCCTATTGAAGGATCATTGGATCTTTTATTAGTGGAAGTTTTCTGCCTAGCAGAAGCCCTGTCCACCCCTGTGGTTTCTTGGCACCAGGGACCTTCAAATGATTGCTCATTCAAAGTTGCCATGGGGGAGGTCTTATTGATGTTACCACTTTCCTCCTCTGTGCTAGCAGGAGTAGTGGCAGCCTCATCACCCATATGCTCTACCAACTCCTCAGAGAGCACCTCCTTTGGGTTGGGAGACACCCTTGTGGTTTCCCTTTGGATATTCTCTAGGGGAGAATTCTCCCTTAGAGGGCTTAAAGGCTGAGTGGGTAATGGTACAAGAAGGGAAGGAGCCTTCTTTACCTGTTTCCTCTTGTAAGTTTGGGTGATAGGAGAGGTTGGTTTTTCAAGAAGGGACTGGGGAATTGATTTTGAGAGGGAAGGTTGGGCTTGGCTAGCAGTGGGTTGGTCTAATGGGGGCCTTGACCCTGCTGCCATACCTTCATTGGTTTGGGACACCACCATCATTGTAGAGAACAATGGGGTGTCAACTCCTTCAGAGTCCCCATCAGATCTTCTCATATTTGAGAAAACCTTGCCTTTGGGGGGTTTAGGTACATATACCCCAACAGGTTGAGGTATATCCGTCAATTCATGAGTAATAACTTCTTGAACAAACCTGGGATACATAAAGAAGCTCTTTTTGTTTCCCATGTTTGAGACAAGATCACTGAAAATCATTTTAGAAAAATTATACTTTCTGGCAGTGGCCAAGCACACCAAAGCATAAGCAATAGTGCTGCTGAACTCACTCCATCCAGTAGTCTTTTTGGAGATACAATGCATAAGAGTATGGACAAAGAAACGCCATTGGGGTGAAAATTTTGCTTTAGAGAATTTGAAAACTCCCAATGGGCCTCCATAACCCATTCTTGTAAGATTTGAAAACAGTTCATCGTTTGGGATAGAGGTTATACCAGAGGCATCGTCTAGACGTAGACTGATGCGAATAACCTCTTCAGTAACTGTGAGTGATTGATCACAGATTCTTGTCTTGATCATCTGCACACCATTCTCAACAACAATGGTTGCATTGGCCCAGAACTGCCTTTGATGCTCGATATAGATTGTAGGGGATACAATAAGAGCATGAGCAATGTGGCTTGACTTGAGGAAATCCACAATCTGATGAAATCCTGCAGCTTGCTTTGGTTTTTGTAGCATCGCAATCTCATTGTGCTCGTCAATGAAAGTCATTGATGCCATTGATCTTAGTGAAAAGCTTTCCTGAAGACTTCGAACTTGAGAGAGAAAAGGTTTAGAGCACAAGAGAACAGTATGCAAAGAGTCGTTATGAACATTTAGGCGGGCAAAGAGTATTTATAGTATTCGGAACATAAGCAGTATTAACCTAGAGCAGTATTAACTGAAAGCAGTATTAACTACTAGCAGTATTAACTACTAGCAGTATTAACTACTAGCAGTATTAACTGAAAGCAGTATTAACTACTAGCAGTATTAACTGAAAGCAGTATTAACCACTAGCAGTATTAACCACTGAAAGCAGTATTAACCACTAGCAGTATTAACTGAAAGCAGTATTAACCACTAGCAGTATTAACCACTGAAAGCAGTATTAACCACTAGCAGTATTAACTGAAAGCAGTAGTAACTACTAGCAGTATTAACCACTGAAAGCAGTATTAACCACTAGCAGTATTAACTGAAAGCAGTAGTACCTACTAGCAATATTAACTGACTTACTCTTTTTAAACTTGCTAAACACTGAGTACTGCTATGCATATCCTGAAAAAGAAGATTAGTAACTCCAAGAATAATATACAGGTATAAAACCACTTTTTGAGAAGGGGATTATTCAGAGTTGATCATTCCCACACTTGTTATCAAGAAAGTGAATATACCCACATCAAAAGCTTTAGTGAATAGATCAGCAAACTGATTATCAGTGTGAACTTTGACAACTTGAATAAGTTTCTTTTCATTACAATCTCTTATAAAGTGATACCTGAGCTCAATGTGCTTTGTTTTTGAGTGCTTGACTGGATTATTCACAATGCTAATAGCACTGCTGTTGTCAATAAAGATTGGAGTGTGTAGAAAAGTTACCCCATAATCCAACATTTGATTCTGAATCCATAAGACTTGAGAACAGCAACTTGCAGCTGCTATGTACTCTGCCTCTGTTGTAGATGTGGATACTGTGGTTTGTTTCTTGCACTGCCATGAGACTAGTATAGCACCCAAAAACTGACATCCTCCAGAAGTAGATTTTCTGTCCAAGTTTGCCCCACCTAGATCACTGTCTGAGTATGCTATTAGGTCAAAGGGTGAGTCATGAGGATACCAAAGTCCCAATCTGGGTTGCCCTTTGAGATATCTGAATATCCTCTTAACAGCTTGAAAGTGAGATTGCTTTGGCCTAACTTGGAATCTTGCACATACACAGACTGGAAACATTATATCTGGCCTTGATGCTGTGAGATACATGAGAGAGCCAATCATAGATCTGTAATGATGCACATCTATATCCTCCCCCTCAGGATCTGCAGATATTTGCTTGTGTGTTTCCATAGGTGTGCTTGCAGGTTTTGACTCTGAGAAACCAAACTTGGTTAGAATGTCCTGCACATACTTGGATTGACAGATGAAGATTCCATCTACCTTTTGTTGAACTTGGAGTCCAAGGAAGAAAGTAAGTTCCCCCATGGAACTCATTTTGAACCTTTGATGCATTAAATCCTCAAACTCCTTGCACAAGTTGTTTCTTGTAGATCCAAAGATAATGTCATCAACATAGATTTGTACCAGCAAGATATCCTTCTTCTTTCTCTTGATAAATAGAGTCTTATCAATGACTCCTCTTTCAAAGTCATTTTCCAAGAGATAGGATGACAGAGTGTCATACCATGCTCTTGGAGCTTGATGTAGTCCATAAAGTGCTTTCTTTAATTTGTATACCCTGTCTGGATAGCTTGGGTTTTCAAACCCTGGTGGTTGACAGACATATACTTCTTCTTCAATTGAGCCATAGAGAAAAGCACTTTTTACATCCATTTGATAGACTTTGAAATTCATGTAAGAAGCATAGGCTAGAAATAGTCTGATTGCTTCTATCCTAGCCACAGGTGCAAAAACTTCATCATAATCTATACCCTCTTCTTGAGTATATCCTTGAGCCACCAGCCTTGCTTTGTTCCTTATGACAATACCTCTTTCATCTCTCTTGTTTCTGAAAATCCATTTTGTGCCAATTGCTCTGTGACCTTTAGGAAGGTCTACTAGATCCCATACATCTTGGAGCTTGAACTGTAACAGTTCTTCTTGCATTGCTTCTATCCAGCTAGATTCTTTCATAGCATCATGTGCCTTTTTAGGCTCAAGCTGTGATAGAAAACAAGAAAGCACTGTATGTTGTTGATCTTGCATTTCCTGAAGCCTGCTTTGATGTCTAGTCATCATAGGAGAAGAGATATCTCCTATTACCAGCTGTGGAGGATGATTCTTTTGAACTCTGGTGTTATGACTAGGTTCTCCATTCAGTCCAGCCTCAAGATTGAACTTGTGTGATTCCTGATCCTCCACTTCCTGTTCCTGTATACTCATTACTGAAACCAAAAGAGTTAGTTAGTGAATCAATGTCAAATAGCCACTGAGGTCCAGACCCAACAGGATTTGGTGTGTTCTCATTGCATTTGGCATTGTCACTTTCTTCAATTATTCTAGAAGAAGAGTTAAAAACTCTGTAAGCCTTACTCTGAGATGAATATCCAACAAGAAATCCATCATCTGCTTTGCTATCAAACTTACCTATGTGAGATTTGTTATTGAGAATTGTACAAGGACACCCAAAAGGTTTGAAGAAACCAATGAAGGGTTTTCTTTGATTTAAAAGCTCATATGGGGTCTTGTTCTTTTGCTTGACCACTAGAACTCTGTTTTGGACATAACAAGCAGTATTAACTGCTTCAGCCCAGAAGGTAATTGGCAATTTTGAATCAGCCAATAGAGATCTAGCAGCCTCTATTAGTGTTCTATTTCTCCTTTCAGCAACACCATTCTGTTGAGGAGTCCTAGGAGCACTATATTGCCTCTCAATACCTTTGTCTTCACAAAAGGTGTTTAGATCATGATTTTTAAACTCAGTTCCATTATCTGATCTAATGACTTTTACTCTTTGATTAGTTTGGTTTTCAATTCTTAGAATAAAGGATTTGATAAGACCACTTGTTTCATCCTTAGTCCTTAGAAAATATACCCAAGTAAATCTGGAGTAATCATCAACAATAACCAAGCAGTAAGATTTCTTGCCTATACTCATAACATTTGTAGGACCAAACAGATCCATATGCAGTAACTGGAGACAAGAAGAAACATAATTTAACTCTTTGGTCTTATGAGAAGTTTTGTGCTGTTTGCCTTTAAGACAAGCAACACAATGATCATCACATGAAAAGACTTTTGAAGTTAAACCTCTTACAAGGTTGTTTTTAACAAGATTGTTCATAGTCTTGAAATTCATGTGACACATCCTTCTGTGCCATAGAGAGGATTCATCTACAGAAGCTTTTGAAACAAGACAATTCAGAGATGAATCACTATCAACATTGTTCATATCAAGACAGTAAACATTTTCCTTTCTTGGAGTTCTAAGTAGTATCATGCTTTCATCAACTACCTTGAACCCTGGAGCAAGAATCATACACTCAGTATTAGTAAATAATATACTATGTTGTTTGTCACAAACCTGTGATACACATAACAGGTTGTACTTTAATTGATCAACATAGTAGACATCCTCAAATGTCATCTTACCTTTGGTGACATTACCTTTTCCACTTATCTTACCACCAGTAAGATTATCTCCAAATGCAACATGTCCTCCATTGATATGCTTGAAGTCCTGAAGGCATGACATGTTGCCTGTCATGTGCCTAGAGCAACCACTATCAACATGCCAAATGCTCTTTCCCTTGAGCTGTTGGTTGCCCTGCACATTAAATAAATCAATTAGTATGAATTAGGAACCCAAGCCAAAGTGGTCTTGGGTACCCCTTTCTCATCAAAATACTTGCATTCTTTCTTGACAAGATTTTTGAACTTTAACTCTTCATTCTTGGAGTACTTTGTTACAATAATAGGCTTGGAAATATTTTTGCTAGAATCAGTACTGATTTTAGAAGTACTAACTGCCTTGGCAGCACTTGCATGCTTAGCAGTACTAACCTTGTTAGCAGTAGTAACTGTGTTAGCAGCAATAACTGTGTTGGCAGTATTAACCATTGAAGAGGTATTAACAGTATTAGCAGCATTAATATTTTCAGCAGTACTAACACTGTTAGCAATAGTAACTGTGTTAGCAGTACTAATATTGTTAGCAGTACTAACACTGTTAGTACTTCTAGGTACCCACATTTTGACACTTTCTTTTAAAATCTTTTTCTTTAAAGTGCCTTTACTTTCAATAGATTTCTTTATCACATGTTTCTTTCCAGCCTTCCTATAACCCACAGATTTTTGCACAAATCTTTGAAAGTTCATCTGTTGGTTAATAGGGTTAAAGTAACAATACTTAACCAAATGATTCAACTTGCCACATATAAAACAAGGTTTTGGTCTATTGATTTTATTCAGATCAACTCCTTGTTTCTGAGCCCATTGATTATTCCAGTTTCTTTGATTTCCTCTTTTTAAACCAGAATTTAGGCTCTTGGCTTTATTGCAATCACACTGTTTACAAGATCCAGGATTCACAACTGTGGTTTGTTTGTAATGGACCTTGTTATCATTTCCTTTAGTCTTCTCTATCTCCTTGGACTTGACCCAGATTTTCCCACATCCCTCATTGGTGATAATATTGTTTTCTAATGGTATCTTTTTACTTACATTATTATCCCTGTTCTCACTGGCTTCTTTCTCAGTCAAATCCTTAACTACTACCTCATCCAAAGGATCTATCTTAAAAGCTTCTTCAGACAAGTCCTTTTTCTCCTTAGTTTCTAACAAGTCTGATGTAGGAGAAATATAGTTGTTATTGTAAGGAGGGGGTGTATTGTTGTATCCAATACCAGGCTTCATCTTATCATGTATCTGAGCCTTTAGAAGAGAGTCCATTGCTTTTGAAGCATAAGAAAACTTGTCTATGTCAAGCTTAACTTTTGACAGTTCCTCTTTCAGTCTATCATTCTCTTCTAAGGACTTAGACAGTTTGGTTTCTAACTCATTCTTTTCCCACTTCCAATAGTTTGTGTCATAAGAGTGTTGAAGTTCATTAGCTTGAAAGCCTTTGATTTGCTCTTCAAATCTCTCTACTATCAACACATAATCTCTTCTGTCCTTTTCTAATCTTTTGAGGTCATCACACATACTTTGATTGTGATCCCTGTATCTTGTAACAGTGTCAATGCAAGATTTAGTGCAAAGATTAGAACTTACCTCAGTGGGGAGATCAGACACTTCTGCCATAAGAGCTTGGTTCTGAATGGCTTCCTCAGCTTGATCACTCCAGTCAAATCCCATTCCTTGTTGAGAAACAAGGGCTTGAGCAGGATTCTTGTTCAGATTGTATCCTCCATTCTGAGCTTGTTGATGGTTGTTGTTTGGAACAGCACTCCTGCATTCTCTAGCAAAGTGTCCTTTCTTGTGACACTTAAAACATTCCACCTTGGTTTTGTCAAAACCAGCTCCATCTTCTCTTCTTTGAGAGAAGTTATTTCTTCCAGTTCTTTTAATGAACTTTTTCACCCTCATGGATAACATGGCCATCTGCCATTTAATATCCATCTCCTCCAGATCATCAGGGTGAATTTGATCAAGATCATCATTAATCAAAGAATTGCTGCTATGACTGGACAAAAAGGCTTCAAAGATAGTTTCAGTGCCTTTTTCTGAACTTACTCCACTGGCAGTACTAACTGCTTCAGGGTTGGCAGTAGTATCAGTGGATGCTGAAAGAAGTGCAGCATTGTGAATATAACCAGAAGGCTTCTTCTTGGTTTCTACCCCAGTTTCAAAAACTCTTAGATCATTGTATAGATCATCAAGTTCTTTCTCTTCCAGATTGTCACTCTGTCTATATGAGACAGTGTACATAGTCCATTCATCCCCAAGAGATCTGAGGAACTTTCTGTTGATATCATCTTGTTCCATCTTCACCCCTACAGTAGCCAGTTCACCTATGAGTTTATTGAACCTATCAAAAGTTTGAGTCATAGACTCATTCTTTGTGGAAGTGAAGTTCTCATACTGCTGCTTTAGAACATCTCTTTGATTTCTTTTGATGCTCTTAGTTCCAGCAAATCTTTTCTCTAGAGCATTCCAGAGAATCTGAGCATCAGTGCAGTTGCAAAATTGATGCTGATATTCATTGGGAATGGCCAAGAGCAGAGTGCTCAAGGCCTTCATCTCTGTCTGTCTGATCTTCCTCTCACCATCTGTCTTTGGTGGAGGTCTTTTCCCATCTGGTCCTATCCTTCCAGCTTCAGAAGGACCATTCTCAATGATATCCCACATTGAGTAGTCAATGAGAAGAATATATTGTCTGATTCTGATCTTCCACATGTCAAACTCACTTGGTTTGAGCATTGGAACCTTAGAAACCAAAGTACTGCTTGATTCTGTAAGATTTTCCATGATGAATAACTGTTTCTGAGAGAGTTAGGCTCTGATACCACTTGTCAGGATCGAATTCTCAACAAGAATTAATTCTCAGAAACAATATCAAAGAAGTTTGCGGAATAACACTTTGATATTTAATCAAACAGGAAATCAAAACAGAATATAATCAACAAACTGTAAACTTGTATTGAATGCTTTGAAGTTACAAGATTACACACTCAACCTCAATATTGATGAACAGGCTCACCAATACGAATTCTACTTCTCTAGAATTAGGATCTATGTCTTGAGGTTGATTTTTTCTCTAAGAAAATAAAAACAAAAGTTCTCTTTAATCTATTCTATACATTCTATACATATACTAGTCAAAAGATAATTACAATAATTAAACAAATCTTCAGTATATCTTCCATGTATATCTCAAAGATTCCATAATCTTCAGATTATCCAGCTGTCATTCTTTCCATCCGAATCTCTTAAGCAACACTAACCATGATCAGCAACATTAACTTCTTCTAGCAGCATTAACTACTAAGTAGCACTAACTACTAGCAGTACTAACTAGCTAAGCAGTACTAACTTTGTTCAAGCAGCACTAACTTTGACTAGCAGTATTAATAGTACTAGCAGTAGTAATACTCAGCAGTATTAACCTTAAAGTCTTCTAGCAGTATTAACTCTGTATCAGCAGTATTAACCATACTTGAGTTTTTCTTTAGTTCCCAACACCTTCTTCTCCTTTTTAGAGTCTAAATCATATGCTAAGAATCCCACACACCCTTTCACTAAACACCGCTAAGCTTTAATCAGCGAGATCAAACATGATTTCCTATCCCGACGATCGCCATAAACCACTACCTCCTCCTTACCAGGAAACACTATACGAATCAACTTCTTATTACATACTATATTGGCATCATTAGACGCCAACCAATCCATTCCCACAATGACATCAAATTCCCCCATACCCATCGGGTATAAAAGTCATGGAAATAAATGACTGTCGATGTCAATTGTACACCCTTCGTATACTTCCCCTACTAAGACTCGACTATCATCTGCTACCTCTACCTCAAATCCCTGATTAAGCTTCTTGGGTTTCACATGCAATTTATGAACAAAGTTCGGTGACACAAACGAACGGTTTATGCCCGAATCAAACAACACCTTAGCATAATTCGAGTCTATAGGGAAAGTACCTGTCACCACATCTGGTATCTCCACCGCCTCCTCCGACGTCATATTAAATGAACTAGGCCTCGCCCGAGCAGGCTCCACCTTCTTCTCTCCTCCTTTTCCTCCAAATCTCCTTACTGCTCCATTCTTCAGCTGTGGACAGTCAGTCTTGATGTGTTTCGGAGAACCACATTGATAGCCAGACCTTCGCCCTTGACAAACCCGAGCCATATGCCCCAACTTTCCACACTTAAAACAGCCTTCACGATCCATCTCACAATCCCCTTTATGCACCCGGTTACACTTACTGAACGGCTTTCTCTCAAACCTTGGTATCGCCCGCTGATCAGATCTGACACCCTTGAACTTCTTTGGGTCAGGAACCGACCCTTCCCATTTTCTCTTCTCATCGCTCTTCTCAGACATTTGGCGCGCTTTATCTTTTTCAGTCATCTCGGTCGCGTTAACGGCCGCTTGAAAGGTAGTAGGTTCTCATGCGGCCGCCAGTTCTCGGATTTTACTTCTCAGCCCAAACAGATACCTATCAACCCGACGTTCTTCGTTCGGCAAATAAAGTTCAGCAAAATGGGCCTTTTTGAGAAATTTCGTTGTATACTCTCGAACCGTCATTTCCCCTTGCTCTAAGTTCAGAAATTCCTCCTCCAGTTTCTTAACCGCTGCTAACGGACAGAACTGCCGCTTGAATTTTGCAACGAAAGTCTCCCAATCCATCCCTCTTGCCGCCCTCGAGCCCTTACCCCCAGTTTCCGCCTCCCACCAAAACACTGCATTGTTCCTCTGCATGGACAATGCAAACACGACCTTATCTTCTTCAGCACACTTATAGGTGTCAAAAACCAGTTCCATATTCCTGATCCACTTGATAACCACCATCGGATCACATTCTCCTTTGAAGGTAGGGGGATTTCAAGTGGTAAATGCTTTGTAGCTACATCCCTTCTCCGTAACTGCTTTGGCTGCCAGACCCGGAGTCGGCTGAGAGTGGTTACCCATCACAGTTATTGGTGAGTTGGTCATCTCAGTCGCCTCCTTCTCCTCGCTTCTTTCCCTGCTTGCCTATGCTTCCCTAGTCTCTTAAGCCAATAAGGCTTGCAGAGTTTCCTGAAGTTTCCCCATTTCAGTGGCGAAGGTCTCTTGCGTTACAAAGGCTTGGGCCCGACCTCCACCAGGGTTCCTTGCTGGTCTCCTTCCCCTCGCAGTAGTTGAACTTTCCTGAAGAGAGGATTATTGCTCATCCATCACTTTCACACTCCTTGCCTAACGAGCAACACGTACCGACTTCCTCCCTTGAACCCTCGTTTCCGGTTCGTCCACTTGAGTAGCCGCCTTTTGGGTCGTCTTTCCTTTCCCTTTAGGTCGGCCATGACCCTTTCCTCGACTGATAGCCGGTCGAGGAGGAACTATTGGTCCATCCACAACAGCTTCATTCACCGGCACTGTCTTAGCAACCAGCACAGATCTACTCCTTGTTACACGATCAGACATGATTACTGATAAGACGTAAACATACAACATTCAATACACTAGGTGTAACGCAATAAGGCAAATTAGGCACACACATGTACCTGTAAATTCGCAATTACACTGGCCAGATGTAATTCCAAATTTACCTTACATGCTAGTCCTCACTACCCTATCACTCGTTCTCCTATGGTCATCTTAATTCTCAGTTATGTTTCTACTCTCCTAGTTTAAGTCTAGGCCCTTCCGGTCACCCAGATCCCTTAAACTAAGGCTCTGATACCAATTGGAACAACCCAAAACATCCAATAAAATAACATAACTAAATCATATAAAATTCATGCCAAACGACCCCAAATCAACAGTATGTATTTCAAAGTTTGCGATAGACAACCTATTACATAACTGAGAAATAAGGAAATAACTATAAGGTAGTCTTCTAGAATAGGGTAACCGCTCACGTCTTCTCCTCAGGAAACCGGTCAACCGATAGAGAAAGAAAAGATTTAAATTTAGACAAACTCGATAGTTTAATGAAAAACACCACAACCACTAACACACTATTGGCTCACACTACCGTCACTCTAAGGTGACGGAGTGTCTGGTTCACACTTCCTTATGTAGAGACACACCCACTGGCATATACAGGACACCCCCCCCCCCGGGATGAGCACAGGCGGGACACACACCCCGACTTGAGCGCAACCCACAACCAATAATGTATGCATACATTTAGAATAACAACATCAATAAAAAAAACCCACCAAATAAATCTCACCAGCATAAAGCAGTGTAAGTAAATAAATGCTTTAATAAATTTTCACGCATTTGTAACCACATAACCATAAAAGCATTTAGTTTTAGAAAACTCACCTGATGCCTTTTGCTTACTCCTTCGCGAATACTTCTACGGTCGGGAACACGTCCTATACCAAAAGCGACGTAGACCAGTAAGCCCCCTCATCGACTCTTTAAATCTAAGTCTAAACTTCTCTCACTACAACCTTCTAATTTCACCATAAAGGGAAAATAGAGGAAACATCGGGTGACCCACCTCTTCCTCGGCCCAAACTGGAATGGGCCACCCGGCCCAACAACCCCACAGATTAAAGATATGGGATGAGTCGGTGTTTAAATGCCCAGAGTTGAGTTCACCACCGCCTGGGGTGGTGATGGTATTGCCCGGGTTAACATCCTCGGGGTCGCCCGGTGGCTCACAGCCCGGGTTCGCCCGGTGCCATCCTACACGAGGTCTCCCGGTGGCTCCACAGTCCGGGGTCGCCCGGTACCAACCTACCTGGAGTCGCCCGGTGTTAACTTCCCTAGGGTCGCCTGGTGTTATCTTCCCCGGGGTCGCCCGGTGGTTACTTCCAACGTCAAACGACTGAGAAATCCCTAAACCAACAACCCCCTAATCGAGAGGGATTGAATCCCATCAACGACACCGACAATAAACTCTAGACCATTCCTTTCCTTGATCAATTTAATCTTCTTTAAGTTGGGTTATGAGGGTTTGTCCAAAATAGTCGACATGAACTAAGAAAAACCCAAAAGCTAACATTCCTCAATCGCGATTCAAGGGTTCCCAATAAGAAGCATCATAAATAACTATGCTATTCGACTAAACCAAACACAAATAACAAAGAAGAGGTTATGAACTTATCTTGAAGAAACTCAATGCAGACTTGTATCCAGAAGAAATCGTTCCTTTGTTGCTCCTTCAAAATCTCCCCAAGGCCCTATCTCTCTCTAATTAATCAGCCGCCAATAAAAATGATAAATATCCCTAGGGTTAGACCCTTTTATTACCAAGTTACAACTAGCCTCTTCAACTTTGATTTTTGATCACTTTATTACCCAAACCTTACTAGTTCATACTTGAACCCAGTTATTACACAAATATTATGTTCATTTATTATTTTGTGTTATATCTAACCGTAATAATAACTTTAGAATATTGTATTCTAAAATACTCCTAGTCAAATATTAATCCAGGTTTAGGTTGAATTAATATGGTACAACTAATATATAACACTACAAAACACACAACTTTTACCCATAAAAATAACCGTAAGAAATTTCGGTCGGTGATTACCAGCAGATCACCCACAAAATACCAATGGTTCCGGTGATCACCACGCATCATCCAAAAAATCCCTGGTAATCTGTCACTGATTTGAATTTCCCACCAACAATTTACCCATTAACTAATGTGATGGTTTTGTGACGAATCACCTCTTTAGCGATGAATTTACCAACGAAAAGTTTGTAGGAAAAAGTCTTCCATTTAGTAGTGATATACAGGGATTCTGGAGATATAGAATCCACATATGGGTACAAGATGGGTTCTTATGTACCTCACATGAATCACTATGAGAAGGATTCATTTGATCTCAGATGAGTTCCTTAAACGTTGTCTATATAGTCCTTTGACTTGAGATCATGGAGTTTGCTTTGTATGGTGATGTACTTTGATAATTGATTCTAATCATTTTGTAATTAGATGACAAAATGGTTGTTAGGTAGATCATGTATCACTTAATAGTACTTGCATGGATCAAGATAGGTGACAAAGGTGATATCTCCATGCCCCTCAATTGAATAGTACAAAGGAAGTGAATGCATGCTCAAATAGTTAGTATAAGATATTGATATTTGTCTTATCGGTATATTACGGAATCTAGAAATTAAAGATAGGACAAAACGAGGATGACACTTTCATGCCTCGTGTTCAATCTAGATATCGAGAATGAAGAATTATAAATTGTGTACACCGATAATGATCACACAATTTTTTAATTAGTTGAACACCAAACTTTATCATCTGGGTAAAACGACGATTGTTCATCAAAGTTTCCACAGAAAGATACCTTGATTTTGGTAAACGTAGACAAGATTTAGTTCAAATATCATAAAAATGATTACTTTTCATTTATTTGTATTTTCTTTTATATTCTATTTTTGGCTACTTTTCACATTCAAGTATTTGTTCCCTACGTTCGAGCTAGTCAAGAAGTAATAACTGCTAATGAAGCTAGAGTAAGGCCTAACTGAAAACGTGATGCTATTTCTTTGTAATTATAAGTGGGATTTACAATTGTTGCCAACGTGTTAAAGTCCCAATGGATCACACGCATACATGTATATTTGAATAATGAGATTAAATAATTAAATTATTTAATTATAATATGTTTTGGTTATATTGATCTAATTAAATATAATTAGTAAGCTAGTTTTTTTGACAATCGTGAAATAGAAAAAGACAATTAGTGACTTGTCAAATTAAATAAGTGTTAAAAGGACAAAACATGTCTTTAGAAGATATGAGATCTTCTAAAGTCATGACCATTCTTTCCGGACATGGGGTATATAATATTTGTTTATTATACCACCGTCATTACACTTGTATAAATATAAACACATTGTGAGACAATGTTGCGGCTGGGTAAGGGTTGACCGAATGATTCAATCCTTTCTCTTAATATTCCACAAACTCTTTTTTCTCTCTTCCAATAAGTTGGAGACCGTATCTAGTATTCGAGGAAGAAAAATGGTATCTTTTTTTTCCTTTGGATGTCAATTGGTTTCAGATCATTTACGTGAATATTGTGGATGCAACAAGTTGTATTCATTGGCTTAGATTCATATACGACATCAAAGGGTTGTTGTTCGTTCTAGTAAAAGTTGAAACACATATCCTACGCCATCCGTCTATATTCTTGGAGGAATACGGTTATTTTCTGCTGAGTATATGGCTCTTGTATTTCAACATTTTGTTTGTTTATTCTCTCTAAATATCAAGTAGTAGGTTGTTTTGGCTATTACTCATGTTTATTGTAACGATTGATAAGCACTTTCTTGTAACCTCTTGTGATAATCGAGTTCTAATTATAGAATTTGAGTGGTGGTTGAGTTATTTTGTCCATTCTAAAGGGTATTTATTGAAAATAGAAAACCGATATAAATGGGTCATCTCCTCAGTAGTTGATTCTAGTGTAGTTTTACTTTAAAGTGTGTGTGTATTTTGTTTCTCTATCGGTCTGATTCAAGACGATGAAGAAAGAAAAGAAACCTCAAAAATTTTAGTTGGAAACCTTCTTTTATTCGACACCAATATGAACTCTTCCTCTTTGAACCTTTTAATTTAGAGTTTATGTTTGAAATTGTTCTGAGGTTTAGGTTTAGGTTTAGTTATTAAGCTCCTAGGGTTGATTTTCCTATTTGAAGTTTCTTGATGAAATCGGTTTCAAAAGTTGATGTTTCAAGTTCCTTAGCAAGTTATGAGTTTCTACCTCAAATACATTCTTTTTTTTTGGGTTGAATAAATGATTAACTCCATTTTTGATTTAAATTTTTTATCATTTTGGAGTATGTGAAATTTTGATTATTAAATTGTAATTTGAAAGTGTTTGGTTCCAAAAGGTTTTAGGAAGGTTTTGTTAAGATTCTCTAAAGGGTTGTTTGTTTTTTTTTAAAAACCTCTTAATGGCTCTTAAGTCTGAATCATTCAGACATTTTTACACACCACCTCTTATTAATCATAACTAAAATAAAACTTAAGACTTTAGACCTCTTAAAAAACAAACAACACCTAAGTCTCATTTATAATTTTAGGCAAAAATCAGGAATTAAGGTGGTGCATTGGAACAGGAGAAATAAGACGATCCTGAGACTTAGACGACCTCAACCACGACCTAGGTCAAGTGGCTGGTCGCGTAAGTCACTGTGTTGGTGATTTTGAGTTTTTGCTTTGTGTCGTTTTGGAATATTTCGGGGTATCATTTGGGTACTTTAAGGGTGGTTTAGAGACAAAGTTGAGCCTATATTTCTTGATTGTGATCTATGCTTACCCTATTCAGATTCAAGCATTTGGTTTTGAATTCTTGTTTCCATTAAAGTTATTTCATCGTACTTCGTATCAAGGTGAGTTTTCTTTTAACCATTTTCAACTAACATGCATATGTTATCAAATGGTAATTAATTCAATGTTATATTGGATTGGTATGTTTGGATTATAGCGTTAACTGTGATACGATATTTGTACACATGTTGTTGGAAATTAACACATGTGATTTGATGATTGATTCTTGGGTTAAAGGGGTTTACACAACATAAGCTAGTATGCATGTAAGACTGTAATGGTCCGTGCAGGGGAGTATAAACTTTAGTAGCTTGATTTTTAGTATGTTACAATTAACACACGTTTGTATGATTCTTTACCTTTGTAGACAAAAGCAAGAAAAGACGTGTCATCGACGGCCATGGACCTGTTCAATCATACACATAGGAAAAGGTCAAATACAGAGTCATCTTCTTCTGAGAGCGGGTAACTAATGGAGTACGTGACCTTGCGGTGTAGCCAGATTGTGGTAAGTGTAGATAACCTATAAATTTATAATAGTTTACCTTTAATTCCAAATCTCTGTCTAGTTTGTTGGACAAACGTTATGATTGTTTAAATTAAAATGTTAGTATATACATATATATCTCTATCTAGTTTGGGTTGCCATTTGTTGGGCAAATATTAGGATTGTTGGTGCATATATCTCCATTTTAGTCTGGGCTTCCATTTGTTGGGAAAATATTAAGCTTATTTTATTTGAAAACTGTTAGTGCACATATTTGTTGGATATAAAATCATAATATCTGAAGATTGAAGTCAAAACTGAAGTCAACTCTCAAACATCAAAGTCAAAGTCTAATGTAATAAAAGTCAAAGTCAAAGTTGTAATAGTGTTGTGTGTTTTATTTGTTTGCGCGTTTCTTATGGCGTGCATGTTTGTTTTGTTTGTATAAATAGGTGTTTTGCATGTACTAGACTAGTAGCATAGCAGATAGTGATATACGTGTATTCAGAGTTAGAGAGAGAAAGTGTTGAGAGTTCATTGTAATCGTTTCTGTGATTGATAAATACAATTGGAAATTGATTGAACTGGTTAAGTCATCTTGTTTACATTGTTATCTGGGATAACAATTGGTATCAGAGCATACGAAATTCATAGAAAACATGGATCAATTCGAGATTTTTGTCAAATTTTTAGACGAACTCGCAAACGAACTGTAGAGATTCGAATTTTGGATTTTAATGATATTTTTTATTCGAATCTTGTACCTTTGTAGTCGATTTAGCATATAGATCAAGTTTTGTATGGATTGCATTGCCTAAATTTCATCTGATCGATCTGAATTTTGATTTTTGTAGTGTTTGAGTTCGAAGTATTTTTTACGGACTGTATTAAATCAAAAGTGTATTGTTTAGTGTTTGAGTTTGTAATTCATTTGTAGTAATCTGTTCGAAATCTGTTCTAAGTGATTCCTACAAAGTTACAAGCTAATTGGTGAAGGTTTGGTCGAAATCCGTGCAAAAAATCGACTTTTTGGAACTGGGCAAGTCAAGAACTCGCAAGATTCAAAGTACTCGCAGAGGAAGAACACGCAAGTCATTGAAGAACTAGCACAAGGGTAGAACTCGCAGACCAAAAACTCGCTAAGTGAAGAACTCGCAAAGGGAATCGTGCGAGAAGCCGAAACTCGTACATCACTAGTGTAACTCAAAGATGACTTCCAAAGATGCTCTCTCAATCGGTACAGACGCAAAGCCTCCTGTTCTATTCAAAGGAGAATATGAACAGTGGAAGGACCGTTTTCTCGACTTTGTCGATCGACATGCAAATGGGGAAAACATTTTGTTATCCATCATGGAAGGTCCCATGATACCACCAACTGTGGAGATACCTGATGAAGAATCGTCTGATAGTGAGGATGGAGACGAAGACAGAGTGAGAAAAATGAAGACTGTTCCGAAAGAGTTTGCACAGTATTCTGACGAACAGAAAAGTAGATCTAAAGCTGATAAACAAGCAAGATCTCTTCTACTTTAGAGTATCCCAAATGAAATTTATATCAAGATAGACAGCTACAAAGCGAATGCCAAAAAGATGTGGGATCAGTTGCAAAAGATGATGATGGGTTCTAAAGTAGGAAATCAAATGAAAGTGGAAAATTATATCAACAACTATGAAGAGTTTAAGGCTAAGGAAAATGAGAGCCTGGAGGAAACTTACGAAAGATTTGTGCTTCTACTGAATAAGTTGTCAAAGAATGAAGTTAAGAAGAAGCAAGTTAAAAACAATGTAAAGTTCCTCAACATTCTTCAACCTGAGTGGAAGAAGCACACTCGAAGAATGAAGCAAATGAAGGATTTGAGTGACATTCCACTACACGAGGTCTATGAGACACTAAGGCAGAATGAGGAAGAGGTTGAAGAGAAAAGGGTTGAGAAAAAGAAGACTGAGAAAGTGTCAGATCCGATTGCCTTGGTAGTTGGTGAGAAAGAGAAGGAAAAGAAAGAAAAGAAGAAAAAGAAGAAGATTGTGATTCCCAATTCTGATTCTGAGTCTGATAGTGACGACGGGGAGAACCTCAAACAAGAAATTCTTCTTGTTAGAGCATAAATGTGTTGGATACAAGATCGTGAAGACTAAAGTCAAAGTTCAAGAATGTCAAAGATGAGAAAGTCAACTCTCATTAAAGTCAAAGTTAATTTTGTTAATAAATGTCAAAGTCAACATTTGTAGTTTGTTTCCTTGTATTTTAGTTGTTGGTATAAATAGCTTTGTTTTTCTTTTCTATTGAAATGTAAGTGTAGAAAAGAGTGGTTGTAACTAGAGAACGTATCCAGAGAGAGAGAATTCTAGAGTGAGAAAGAGGAGTCTAGAGAGAGAAAGTCAAGAATAGAGTTGTAAATCATTTGAGATTGTGAATTGAATCAAACAGGTAGTTAATCATATCTTCTATTGTTGATTTGATTGTGATTAGAATCTAGAAACAGGACTCACAATTGGTATCAGAGCAGATCCAAAAGTGAAATCAACTCAAGAAAATGTTCGTACTGTGTTCGTCAAAGTTCAGATCGTTTTTCGAGTTTTAGTGTAAATTTTGAGTTGTAATTGGTTTGGTTGTATTCGATAAGTGTACTAGAATAACTTTGAATAGGTAATTTCACAAATTGCACTGTAATTGTTCATAATTTTTTAGATTTGTATAAGTTTTGTTCAGGAGTTTTTGGAGCACTGTTACATAGATCAGTCTTGTACTTTTAATGTTTTTGTTTGTAATATTTGCATTGTAATTGGTTCGAATTATGTTTAAGAAGATCTATGCAAAGTTTCAAATCGAGTGGAGAAGAATTGGATCGAAATCGATGAAAAAGTGAAGTTTTTGGTCGATATTCTGAAGAACGCGCAAGATCCGAGAAACGTGGTAGTTCATCTGAGAAACGCTAGTTCGTCTGAGAAACGTACAAGATTCTTCGGGTAGAAAACGCGCAAGTCAACATGTGAGTTTGAAATTCTTGAGAAATATTCTAAGTGTTGAAACGTGCTACCTTCGTCTAGCGAGTTCTGAGAAACGCGCTACCTTCATCTTGCGAGTTTATTATCTAGTAACGTTTAGCGAGTTTCAAGATTTGCGCGAGCTTCAGCTAGCGAGTTTCAAGTTTTGCGCCTTCAGCTTCTAGCGCATTTCTAAATTTTGCGCGAACAATGTTTAGCGCGTTTTGTAACTTTGCGCGTTCAGTATCAAGCGAGTTTATTAAAACGCGCAAGTTGTGGTTAGCGAGTTCTACAAACACGTACGTGTCCATTAGGCACTTGCGAGTTTCAACAATCTGCGAGTTACAGTGATCTGCGAGTTTGTCAATACACGCAATCCTTTGCTTGCGAGTTTCATAAACGCGATAGCTTAAGCCTGCGAGTTTTTCTATGAATAGTGCCTTGCGAGTTTTAACACTTAGTCAAAATTACTGAGTTTCTGAATTTTCTTATTTCTTGTGATTTCATATTTGGACTAATGATTAGTTTCTAGTTTCTTATTGCATATCTTTTCAAAACAGGTACATACAAGATGACTTCCAAAGACGCTCTTTCTATTGGTACAGATGTCAAGCCCTCGGTTCTGTTTAAAGGGGAATACAAGCAGTGGAAAGACAGATTTCTGGATTTTGTGGATAGGCATGCAAATGGGGAAAATATTCTGCTTTCAATTGCTGAATGTCCTATGGTACCACCTACTGTCCAGATACCTGATGACGATTCTTCTGATAGTGAGGATGGTGATGAGGACAGAGATCAAAAGATGAAAACTGTTCCAATGGATTTTTCACAATATTCTGAGGAACAGAAAAGTCGGTTTAAAGCAGATAAGCAAGCAAGATCTCTTCTTCTTCAGAGCATTCCTAATGAGATTTACATCAAGATAGATAGCTACAAGGCAAATGCTAAGAAAATGTGGGATCAATTACAAAAGATGATGATGGGTTCCAAAGTCGGCAATCAGATGAAAGAGGCTAACTGCATTAATTGCTACGAGGAATTCAAAGCAAAAGAATGTTATTCCCTGTTTCTAGTTCCTAATCACAAACAAGATTTATGAATCAAATTACCTGTTTGATTTCACTTTCAAATCCAACGATTACACTTTCTCTGTCTAGAACTCTCTCTACAGATCTCTCTCAAACGAATTCTCTCTCTCTCTCTAGAAAACGTACAACTGAATACAACTGATTGATACTCCAACTAAAAACAGAAAAATACAAGGCTATTTATACCTACAACTAATAGAAGGAAATAAAATACAAATGTTAACTTTGACTTTTATTACAAAAGACTTTGACTTTAATGAGAGTTGACTTTCTCAACTTTGACTTCTTGAACTTTGACTTTTGACTTCTTGATCTTGTATCCAACTATTTCATGCTCTAACAATCTCCCCCTTTGGATTCAAGATCATGGTTGAAAGATCTAGCAATTCAGTCTTCACTTTTAAGCTCTGTCAATACAATCTCCCCTTTTTCTTTGACGATATTCTTTCCAAACTGTCTTCAGACGATTAACAATCTCCCCAAAACTTTCATAAGATACTTTCAGACTTTGGAAAGAAATTATCTTCAGAATCAGCTCGGATTGCTTTAGCAAATAATCTTCAAAGAAAATTTCTCAAAAATCAGTATATCTTCAGAAATTCTTTGATCTTCTTCAAATCTTTTCTTTGAATCTTCTATCTTGAACATTTCTTTAAAAACATCTCTCAAAACTTTATCATTTCTTGATACTATCTCCCCCTTTTTGATGATTTGAGCATCTATATCATCAAAACTTTTCTTCCAAGAAATGTGTTTGAACATTCTGATCTGTCAAACTGAGTCGTTGATTCTGTGATCCATAGCCAAGTATTCATCCAGATCTTTTCAAATCTAGACAAAATAAGAACATGTAACTGCTGAATGAACAAATGAATCAGTTAAAATGCCTGTCAGTAACACAAAGTCACTGTGTGTAACGAATACACAATATAAAGGAGCTTTTTTATGTTCACTCCCCCAGGGCTTCCATCCAATCATCGAAATACCACAAAGGCAATTTCTATGAATGTTATGACAAAGAAACAAATTCTTTGTGTGTTCGTGCATGTGTAGAAAAAAATTAAGCACGAATAATTGTTTTTTAAGGCTCAACATAGTGTAAACCACTGAGACAACAGTAGATAAACACAGACTCAATGTGCATGATTGAAGTGCGAAGGTGGGGCAGACTTCCTTCTTTTTCAATATCCAGATTTTCCAAATGAAAACCAGATAGATTATATGCTGCGAACCCTTGAAAATGTGAAACATTTTCTTTTTGAAAAGAAAATGAGTAGCTGGTGGGGTTTAGTCAAGAGTTGGCATAGGCTAGTTGCCTGTTTCAATAACGTTCACCAAAGAGTTGTGAAACGCTAGTAATGTGGCTGCCCGACTCAAAAAGTAGTTGGTGCAGAGTTTAATATTCTTTTACTCTGTTCTCACACCCTCTTTCTTTTGATCAATAAGCTCACTACTAACCAATCTCTCATTTCCATTTTACCTCGTCACACCCACACTCATTTCTTTTAGACTCCTCACACTCAATCTCTATGGATTAACTTGTTGGGTAGAAATCACTGGTTAACGTGATTTCATAGAAGTTCATATAAGTCCTAGCACAAAGAACCCATATAATCCTAGAAAGCATGTGTTGCTCAAATGGTTTAACTATAGCAGTTAAAGCTCATATACAAATGTCAGATATGAATATGCTCAGAGATATAATCATGAAAATATAAGCATTTTTAAACATTGAAGTATTTTCAAACAAGTATATTGAATGAATGAACATAAATGCAAAAGGCTTATTTGAAAATCTGACATTGTATGAAAATGATCAGAAATGAATGATAAATCAATTAAGGCTTATGGTCAAGAATAATGGATATGTGTCTATACGAAACAAAATATAGACATTCTTGAAAAATGACGTTTCGAAATGAAATATCACTCAAAAATTCTTTGAAGTACAAGCGGAGTATCTTACCATCGAAAATATGTTTCAATATGAGACATGGTAAGAACAATTTGATCAAAAACTAAACCGATGTGTGTGAATACTTGAAAGTATGTAGAAAAGACAATACGCAAGTATTTATCTTTGGAAACATACGGTTTGTTTATCAATTAAGCACAAAAATAAAATGAAAACATTTAAAAATCACACTTCCAAATTATAAAATCTAATTAAAAATCGGGAAGTGGTTTGAACATTTAAGAACATGTTTTCTATATCTGAAAGTTGTCCTTCTTTCAGATACATTTGAGATTAAGATAAGAAATTTATCTTTTAGCTTCCTCTTAAATCTCATGAAGTCATGCTTAAGTCATTAAAATATGATCTTGTTAGCTTCTCTCATCCTGCATAAGTCTCAAAGTCTAGTCAAAGCAACATTATTCACAAATTTATTCGAAAGTAAAAGACATAAAGCAGTAAAACGATTAAAGTACGAATTATGATTTGAAAAAAAATCAAAAATCATAGTCTTACTCCTTTTGGTATGACATATAAGCTCCCCTTAAAATCATGCATTACAAAAATTTTGTCATTTAAGTAAAATGCAAAAATTAGTTATGCTCCCCCTCAAAATAATGTAGATCATCTAAAATCTTCTCTTACTCCCCCTAAGATCATGAGCAAACAAATAAAGTGCAGATATCCTTCATACATAAAGATAAAGAAAATGATGAAAAATAACAATACGTAACTTTATTAGGTAACAACCGATTACATCTTAAGATTTAACATACCAAGCTTAGAAACAAGAAAATTAAATATCTTTTCATCTAAGGGTTTGGTAAATAAATCTGCAAGTTGATAATCTGTTTTTACAAAATAAAGTCAATTGTTCCTTTTTCTACATTATCTTTTATAAAATGATACCTGACATCAATGTGTTTGGTTTTCGTATGTTGGACAGGATTAGCAGATATTGTGATTGCACTCTTCGAGTCACAATATATTGGAATTTTATCGAACTTGAAACCATAGTCTCATAGCTGTGTTTGCATCCACAGGACTTGAGAGAAGCAACTGGCAGCAGCTACATACTCAGCTTCAGCAGTCGATATGGAAACGCATAATTGTTTCTTTGATGCCCAGCTAACGAGCTTGTCTCCAAGAAATTGAACGTGACCAGAAGTACTCTTTCTGTCCAACATGCAACCTGCATGATCTGCATCTGAATAGGCAGTCAGTTGAAAACCAGTATCCTTAGGATACCACATACCAAGATCTGCAGTCCCCTTAAGATACCTAAAAATCCTTTTGACAGCAGTCAAATGGGATTCTTTAGGAGCAGCCTGATATCTAGAACATAAGCATGTTGAAAACATAATATCTGGTCTACTAGATGTATGATACATTAACGATCCTATCATACCTCTATAAGTTCTAACATCAACACTTTTACCCGAAGGATCAGTGCTAATCTTAGTACCTGGTGCCATTGGGGTTCCAATTGGTTTACAATTTTCCATTTTGTACTTCCGAAGAATATCCAAAATGTACTTAGATTGGTTAATGAAAATCCCCGTAGAAATTTGTTTAACTTGTAATCCGAGAAAGAAATTCATCTCTCCCATCATACTCATTTGAAAACGTGACACCATGAGGTTAGAAAAGTTTTTGCAAAATTTTGGATTTGTAGAACCAAATATTATATCATCAACATAAATCTGAATAAGAATAATATCAGCTTTTTCCTTTTTGATGAATAAAGTGGTATCAACCTTACCTTTAGAAAAACTGGACTTGACCAAAAATTTAGATAAAACGTCATACCATGCTCGAAGGGCTTGTTTTAAACCGTACAGGGCTTTGTCCAAGATGTAGACGTGATCTGGATTCTCTGCATTGACAAACCCTTCTGGTTGAGACACGTACACTTCCTCTTTAAGAATGCCATTCAGAAAGGCTGTTTTCACATCCATCTGATAGACTGTGAAATTCTTATGAGCTGCGTAGGCTAGAAACATGCGGATTTCCTCTATACGCGCTACTGGAGCATACGTCTCATCGTAGTCTATGCCTTCCTCTTGCCGGTAACCTTTGGCAACAAGTCTAGATTTGTTCCTTATGATGATACCATCTTCATCCTTCTTGTTTTTTAATACCATTTAGTGCCAATCACGGATTTACCTTCCGGTTTTGGAACTAATCTCCAAACCTTTAGGGCTTCAAACTGATTTAATTCTTCTTGCATAGCAGATACCCAATCTGAATCAGCTAAAGCCTCTGATACACGTGTGGGCTCTATCTTGCTGAGGAATGAGTCATGCATACATTGATTCAAAGTCGCTGACCTAGTTTGTACATGCTTGTTAAGATCTCCAATTACTTGATGTAAAGGATGCTCTTTGGTCCAGCGATGCTCATGAGGGAGTGGAGTAGATACTGATTGAACATGATCATCATCTTGAAATACACTATCAGACTCTTCAGTTTGAATAATAGGAAGGGGGTTTGTAGTTGAAGTTTCAGGTGCAGAAGTATCAGTTGGAAAAGCAGAATCGAGCTGTTGAGTAAACATTGTATCACACCCAACTGAAATAGTTACTTCTGTCTTAGCAGTTACTTGTATATCTTCAACTATAGGAGTAATTGTAGGAATGTGAGTTTCTGACTGAACGGAGGATTCTTGTTCAGTTATTACTTCTGAAGTGACTGGATGATTGCAACTTGTGTCTTCAGACTTGTCAGTCACATCAGATTTAGATACATTAGAACCTAGAAACTCATCATAAAAGAATTCAAATAACAAATCTAAATCAGATAAATGTGAAATAGAAGTAGAAGCGTTATTTGAATTATTCGCTGTAGAAACAGGTTCTGGACTGATCTGCCCAGAAGCTAATACTCCAGTGATCACGGGTTCTGAACTGAGTTGTTTAGAAGCCATCTCTTCATCGAATATTACATTCACGCTCTGGACAACTGTCTTTAACTTCTTCAGATAAACACGATATCCTGCTGATGTTGAAGAATAACCAATGAAGATACCCTCGTCCGCCTTAGCACTGAATTTATTCAGACTCTCTCTGTCGTTAAGCACGAAACACTTACACCCAAATATGTGAAAATACTTGATTGTTGGTGTTCTATTGTTGATCAACTCATATGGAGTCTTTTGAAAGCGGTGGTGTATTATGGACCGATTTTGAGTATGACATGTAGTTAACACAACTTCTGCCTACAAAAATAGAGGTAGATCGGATTGGCTTAGCATAGTACGAGCGGCCTCGACTAGCGTCCGATTTCACCTTTCGACTACTCCATTTTGTTCAGGCGTACGAGCAGCAGAGTACTGATGTGATATCCCGACGGATTCGAGATATTCTTCAACTATCTTGTTTTTGAACTTTGTGCCGTTGTCCGATCGAAGAAACTTGACTTGTCGTTGCATTTTCACCTGGGTCGTCTTTAAGAAAGTAATGAGAACTTCCGGTGTCTCATCTTTTGATCGAAGAAATTTGACCCACGTGTATCTTGAGTAATCGTCCACAATAACCAACACGTATTTCTTTCCACCCAAACTCTTAATTCTCATTGGACCACACAAATCCATATGTAACAATTCTAACGAAGAACTAGTGCTTGGTTCAGGCTTCGGTTTATGTGTAGCTCTCTTCATCTTACCCTTTTCACAAGCTGGGCATAAGTGTTCTTTTTCATATTTCAGCTCAGGAAGTCCTTTTACCAATTTTCCACTAACCAGCTTGTTGATATAACGAAAGTTCAGGTGTGATAAACGTCTGTGCCAGAGCCAACTTTGCTGTATTGAAGCATTTGTCATTAAGCAATCGTGATTGTCAATCTAAACTTTGGACAGGTTGATGGTATAGAGGTTTGTCTTGCGATGTCCACCTAAGAGTTCTGTGCCATCTTCAGTACGAACCGAGCAACTCTTAGATTTGAAATTGACCTCTAACCCTTTATCGCAGAATTGACCAATGCTAAACAGGTTGTGCCCTAAGCCTTCGACATAACTCACCTTACTGATCGTTATGTTGTCTTGAATGATGTCACCATATCCTAAGATTGGTGAAAGCTGATCGTTTCCAAATCTGACATTTCCACTGAATTTCTCTATATAATTAGACAATAAAGCTTTTTGCCCAGTCATATGCTTGGAACATCCACTGTCCAAGTACCACATATGCCGGGTCTACAAGAGAAATCAGGAAACAATAACTTTAGGTACCCATTTAAAAACGGGTCCTAACAGATTAGCACAAGATTTTGGTATCCATTTGAAAATGGACCCTCTGTCCTTTTGAAAACCTTTAAAAATATTTGATCTCAAAGAATAAACACGATAAGATCCATACCAATCAGAAGAATTATGAGAATAAGCAAAATCAGTTCTCCGATAATTATAATGAGATGTAGTAGTAATAGGAGATAACTGAAGCAACTGCTTTATTTAATAACGCTTGTAAGAAGTTACAAGGTTTTGTTGATGAGAAGCATATTGACCAACTACATCTGAATCACTACTAACAGATCTAGTACAAGAATTATTAGAAACTGATCCAACTATCTCATCATCCTTCCGTTTTGGTCGCCATTCTGTTTGAGCTTTCGACCATTTCTTGCTTATATCTGAAACACAAAATGTAGATTTATTAGAAAAAGCAGATTTCTGAGACTGAGTTTTCTTTTGTGTACCAGTGTATTTCTGTTTCTGTAATCGTTGTTTCTTATGTTTCTTACCTTGAGAATAATAATCAGCAGTTACAGAAACTGATTCAAAAACCTTAGTTGATGATTTAACAGTTTTAAGAACACTTGGTAACACCTTTTCATTTAAAAGACAAGTAGAATGATCAGGAAGAATAACATTAAAGTCAAACATATCAATTTCGTCTATGCACCCATCATCAGAATTAAGAAAATCATTTGCAGACTCAAATAAGTCATCAAAACTATCAGACGAAGTTTGAGGTGCCTTAGAAACTTTAGAACACTTTGTAGATGTAGATTGAAAAACCGTGTTCTTTAAAACTGTAGAAAATATACTTTGTTGAATATCAACCAAAAGTTTTTCATCAGATAAAACATTTTCAAGCTCAACTATTTTGCTTTCCAGAATAAGTGGAGGAACATAAACCTTTGCAACTGCAGGTTTTGCCTTCATCTCAGAAACAGAATAACTAGCAAAATAATCGTTTGAAAGAACTTTTGGTGTTTCTGAAAGAGAACTATCATTTAACTTTGCATAGTTAAATGGTAGTTGCATTTTCATTACATTCTTTCTATTTTCAGTTTCTTTGGCCTCATCTTCTTCTGATAATTTGGTAACAAGTTTGGGTTTTAAATGAGTATGTTTACCAGCATAAGCAAGAAAATCAAAATTATAAAGTGTTGGTTGTTTTCTGATGGCCTTCTTTAAGTAATGGAGGTTTTGAAAACCAAGTCCCCATTTTTCCTTAACATCAGCCTCTTCGTTAGGTGCATTGAGAAAAATAGTTTGATCTGTTTGGCCTCTGGCATAGAGTTTGGCTTCCAGACCATTTACCTTCTTATTTAAAAGCTTGTTCTCAACCTGCAATTTATAAACAGTTAGTGCAGATTCTTTCTTTTCAAACTCATACTTAGAAATTTTAACTTCAAAATCAGAAATCTTCTTTTCAAAACAATCTACTTGAAGTTTAGAATCAGAAGCAGACTTGCGTAAGGAATCAATTAGATCTTTGTTCCCAATAACAGACTTATTAAGTTCAAAGATCTTATTGTTCCTTTTAGCAACTCTTTCTTTTTCTTTCTTCAGTTTTACTTGAAGATCATTAAGCTCAACCATCATAGCTTCCATTTTGGTTATGAAATCTTTTTGAGTTAAGTTTATTACCTCATCAGCTGTCTCGTCATCTGATTCATCATACTTGACCTCATTTCCCATAAGACAGAAATGAGCAGTTTCTTCCTTTTCATCCTCTTCACCTTCTGAATGATCCAGCCAAAATTCGTCCTCAGCCATTAAAGCTATGCCTGCTTCTTGCTGTTTAGCCAATAGCAACTTGTTCTGATAGTACTGAGAATTACGAACTTTTGGCTTTCTACAATCTTTTGCAAAATGACCAATCTTGCCACAATTGTAGCATTTGACTGGATCACTTGCTGGCTTTTCGGCAACAGTGTAGTCATTCACGAACTTCTTCCTTTCATCAGGTTTCTTCTCAACATATTTGTTCTCTTCATATCTCCTTCCTTCCACCCTTTCTCGGTTCTCGTGATTCTTAGAACTTGATGAAGAATATCGTTGAGAATTTGATCCCGGCTTTTTGTAGAATTTGTTTTGAAAGGCACGGGTTAGCAACAGCATGGCTTGTTTCAGACTTTCTCCATCATCACCATCTGTCTCAGATTCTGACTCAGAGCTCGTAAGCACTTTCTTCTTTTTCTTCTTCTCTGCCTTTTCTTTCTTTTCTTTCTTCTTCTCTCCAACAACCAAAGCAATCGGATCAGGAACGTTTTCAGCCTTCTTCTTTTCAGCTCTTTTCTCCTCAACCTCTTCTTCATTCTGTCCTAAAGTCTCATAGACTTCGTGAAGAGGCATGTCATTCAAATATTTCATCTGCTTCATCCTACGTGTATGTTTCTTCCATTCAGGTCGTGGATACTCAGGAATTTGACATTGTTTCCCAGCTGCTTCTTTGTCACTTTGTTCTTCGTCAGTTCACTCAGAAGCAAAGTAAACCGTTCATATGTATCTTCCAAACCCTCATTTTCTTTGTCTTTGAATTCCTCGTAGCTATTGATGCAGTTAGCCACTTTCATCTGATTCCCGACCTTGGATCCCATCATCATCTTTTGCAATTGATCCCACATCTTCTTAGCATCATCCTTGTAGCTATCAATCTTGATGTAAATCTCATTAGGAATGCTTTGAAGTAGAAGAGATCTTGCTTGCTTGTCTGCTTTATATCGACTTTTCTGTTCTTCAGAGTACTAAGATAAATCCACTTTAACTGGTTTTGTCTTTTGTTCTCTTTCTTCATCACCATGTCCACTATCAGATGAATCATCATCAGCAAGTACTTGAACTATGATTGGTGCCATAGGACCTTCTGTAATTGACAAAAGAATATTCTCTCCATTTGTGTGCTGGTCCACGAAATCAATGAATCTGTCCTTCCATTGTTCATACTCTCCTTTAAACAGTAAAGGAGGCTTAACATCAGTGCCAATGGAAAGTGCATCTTTAGAAGTCATCTTGATAAAACCTGTTTGAAAAATATATGCAATAAGAAACTAGAAACTGATCGTTAGTCCAAATGAAACAATCAAGAAAATACAGAAAACTTGAAATATAAAATCAGAAATTTTGATCACAATTAAAACTATGTCCCCCTTCGCAGACTTAGCACGGGGGTCCCGCTTATTACAGTTTACTATGTCCCCCTTCACAATTAAAGGCCATATTACAGTTTAAAAAAAATCTCAGAAAATATTCTAAGTAAAACAAGCTTTGCGCGACATACTTTTTGCGCAAACCAAGACTTTGCGTGATGTGCTGCTAACGCAAACCACACTTTGCGTGATGAACGTCTTACGCAAACCTCTCTTTGCGTGATGTGAATAAGGCGCAAACGATGAACTTTGCGTTACAAATTTCTCGCGCAAGATACACTTTGCGTGACAAGATACTAGCGCAAAGTAATACTTCTCGTTTCTCGTTGAAGACGCAAAGCTCACTTTTCGTTTCTCGTTGAAGACGCAAAGCTCACTTTGCGTTTCTCGTTGATGACGCAAACCTTAGAACAATCACTTGAAGAAATTTCTCGATGAATCTTGCGCAAACTGAGATGAACTCGCGCAAAGTACGACGAACTCGCGCAAACTTTAGATCTCACGCAAACCTCTAAAATCGATCAAAATCGCACCAAAAATTCATCTAGACCTCGAATTCTAACTCGAAACTTTGACAATTTGCTAGTATAAACATCTAGAACTCAAATCTAACAATGAATTTCGATCAAAAACACAAATCAATACAAAATTGATTAGAACACAGTGCGTGAACTCGTAAACTAAAAAACCACAAAAATTCGAAATTCACATTCGATTACATTGCAATTGACAAATTAACCTATACAGACTCGATCGATTTTACTATACGAACAAAATGTGATCGAATTCAACTCCTAATTCGCACAAAAACTCGAATTTCGATCTGAACTTCGACGAACCCATAAACAAACTTTTTCTTGATTTGATTTCAGATGGAATCTGCTCTGATACCAATTGTTATTCCCTGTTTCTAGTTCCTAATCACAAACAAATCAACAAACAAGATTTATGAATCAAATTACCTGTTTGATTTCACTTTCAAATCCAACGATTACACTTTCTCTCTCTAGAACTCTCTCTCTCTCTACAGATCTCTCTCTAACGAATTCTCTGTCTCTAGAAAACGTACAACTGAATACAACTGATTGATACTCCAACTAAAAACAGAAAAATACAAGGCTTGCTGGGAACTGAAGAATTCATCAAGTATGGTTAATGCTGCTGGTTCAAAGTTACTACTGCTAGAAGACTTAAAAGTTAATACTGCTGAGTATTACTACTGCTAGTAGAATTAATACTGCTAGTCAAAGTTAGTGCTGCTTGAACAAAGTTAGTACTGCTTAACTAGTTAGTAATGCTAGTGGTTAGTACTGCTTAGTTGTTAATGCTGCTAAGATCAAGTTAATGCTGCTAGAAGAAATTAATGCTGCTGAGCATAGTTAGTACTGCTTATGACTTAAAGAACCGGATGGAAAGGATGACAGCTGGAAAGAATCAAGATATTCATGGAAGGCTTGAAGATAATGATGGAAGATATACTGAAGATATTTTATTTATTGTAATTATCTTTTTATTCAGTATATGTACAGATTTGATAGAATAGTTTAGAAGAGATTAAATTAATTCATTCTAAGTTTCAAGAGAAAATCAACCTCAAGGCATAGATCCTAATACTAGAGAAGTAGTATTCGTCTTCAAAGAGCTTGTTCTTCAAGATTAAGGTTGAGTGTGTAATCTTATGATTTTAATCATTAAATACAAGTTTACAAGTTGTTGATTATATACTGTTTTGGTTTACTGTTTTATTGAATATCAAAGTGTTATTCCGCAACTTTTTTGATATTAGTTTCTGAGAATTTATTCTTGTTAAGAATATGATCCTGACAAGTGGTATCAGAGCCTAACTCCCTCAGAAACATCTATTCATCATGGAAAATCTTACAGAATCAAGCAGTACTTTGGTCTCTAAGGTTCCAATGCTCAAACCCAGTGAGTTTGACATGTGGAAGATCAGAATGAGACAATATATTCTTCTCACTGACTACTCAATGTGGGATATCATTGAGAATGGTCCTTCTGAAGCTGGAAGGATAGGAGCAGATGGGAAAAGACCTCCACCAAAGACAGATGGTGAGAGGAAGATCAGACAGACAGAGATGAAGGCCTTGAGCACTCTGCTCTTGGCCATCCCCAATGAATATCAGCATCAATTTTGCAACTGCACTGATGCTCAGATTCTCTGGAATGCTCTAGAGAAAAGATTTGCTGGAACTAAAAGTATCAAAAGAAATCAAAGAGATGTTCTAAAGCAGCAGTATGAGAATTTCACTTCTTCAAAGAATGAGTCTATGACTCAAACTTTTGATAGATTCAACAAGCTCATTGGTAAACTGGCTACTGTAGTAGTGAAGATGGAACAAGATGATATCAACAGAAAGTTCCTCAGATCTCTTGGGGATGAATGGACTATGTACACTGTCTCATATAGACAGAATGACAATCTGGAAGAGAAAGAACTTGATGATCTATATAATGATCTAAGAGTTTTTGAAACTGAGGTAGAATCCAAGAAGAATCCCACTGGTTATATCCACAATGTTGCACTTCTTTCAACATCTACTGATACTACTGCTAACCCTGAAGCAGTTAGTACTGCCAGTGGAGTAAATTCAGAAAAAGGCACTGGAACTATCTTTGAAGCCTTTTTGTCCAGTCATAGCAACAATTCATTGATTAATGATGAGCTAGATCAACTTCACCCTGATGACCTGGAGGAGATGGACATTAAATGGCAGATGGCCATGTTATCTATGAGAGTAAAGAAGTTCATTAAAAGAACAAGAAGGAAAAACTTCTCTCAAAGAAGAGAAGATGGAGCTGGTTTTGACAAGACCAAGGTGGAATGTTATAAGTGTCACATGAAAGGACACTTTGCTAGAGAATGCAGGAGTGCCATTCCAAACAACAACCACCAACAAGCTCAGAATGGAGGCTACAATCAAAACAAGAATCCTGCTCAAGCCCTTGTTTCCCAACAAGGAATGGGATTTGACTGGAGTGATCAAGCTGAGGAAGCCATTCAGAATCAAGCTCTTATGGCAGAAGTGTCTGATCTCCCCTCTGAGGTAATTTCTAATCTTTGCACTAAATCTTGCATAGACACTGTCAAAAGATACAGAGATCACAATCAAAGTATGTGTGATGACCTCAAAAGATTAGAAAAGGACAGAAGAGATTATGTGTTGATAGTAGAGAGATTTGAAGAGCAAATCAAAGGCTTTCAAGCTAATGAACTTCAACACTCTTATGACACAAACTATTGGAAGTGGGAAAAGAATGAGTTAGAGACCAAACTGTCTAAGTCCTTAGAAGAGAATGATAGGCTGAAAGAGGAACTGTCTAAAGTTAAGCTTGACATAGAAAAGTTTTCATATGCTTCAAAAGCAATGGATTCTCTTCTAAAGGCTCAGATTCATGATAAGATGAAGCCTGGTATTGGATACAACAATACACCTCCTCCTTACAACAACAACTATATCTCTCCTACTTCAGACTTGTTAGAAACCAAGGAGAAAAAGGCCTGCCTGAGGAAGCTCTTAAGATAGATCCTTTGGATGAGGTAGTAGTTAAGGATTTGACTGAGAAAGAAGCTAGTAAGAATAGGGATAATACTGTGAGTAAAAAGATACCATTAGAAAACAATATTATCACCAAGGAGGGATGTGGGAAAATCTGGGTCAAGTCCAAGGAGATAGAGCAGACAAAAGGAAAGGATAACAAGGTCCATTACAAACAAACCACAGTTGTGAATCCTGGATCTTGTAAACAGTGTGCTTGCAATACAACTAAGAGCCTAAATTCTGGTATAAAAAGAGGTAATCAAAGAAACTGGAATAATCAATGGGCTCAGAAACAAGGAGTTGATCTGAATAAAATCAATAGACCAAAACCTTGTTTCATATGTGGCAAGTTGAATCATTTGGCTAAGTATTGTTACTTTAACCCTATTAACCAACAGATGAACTTTCAAAGATTTGTGCAAAAACCTGTTGGTTATAGGAAGGCTGGAAAGAAACATGTGATAAAGAAATCTTTTGAATGTAAAGGCACTTTGAAAAATAAGGTTTTAAAAGAAAGTATTTTACTATGGGTACCTAGAAGTACTAACAGTGTTAGTACTGCTAACAATATTAGTGCTGCTAACATAGTTACTACTGCTAACAGTGTTAGTACTGCTGAAAATATTAATGCTGCTAACACAGTTACTACTGCTAACAAGGTTAGTACTGCTAAGCATGCAAGTGCTGCTAAGGCAATTAGTACTTCTAAAACCAGTATTGCTTCTAGCAAAAATATTTCCAAGCCTATTATTGTGACAAAATACTCCAAGCATGAGGAGTCAAAGTTTAAAAATCTTGTCAAGAAAGAATGCAAGTATTTTGATGAGAAAGGGGTACCCAAGACCACTTTGGCTTGGGTTCCTTATTCAAACTAACTGATTTATCTAATGTGCAGGGCAACCAACAGCTCAAGGGAAAGAGCATTTGGCATGTTGATAGTGGTTGCTCTAGGCACATGACAGACAACATGTCATGCATTCAGGATTTCAAGCATATCAATGGAGGACATGTTGCTTTTGGAAATGATCTTACTGGTGGTAAAATAAGTGGCAAAGGTAATGTCACCAAAGGTAAGATGACATTTGAGGATGTCTACTATGTTGATCAATTGAAGTACAACCTGTTAAGTGTATCACAGGTTTGTGACAAACAACATAGCATATTATTTACAAACACAGAGTGTATGATCCTTGCTCCAGGGTTCAAAGTAGTTGATGAAAGCATGATACTACTTAGAACTTCAAGAAAGGACAATTTTTATTGTCTAGATATGGACAATGTTAATAGTGATTCATCCCTGAACTGTCTTGTTTCAAAAGCTTCTGTGGATGAATCCTCTCTATGGCATAGAAGGATGTGTCACATGAATTTCAAGACTATGAACAAACTTGTTAAAAACAACCTTGTAAGAGGTTTACCTTCAAAAGTCTTTTCATGTGATGATCATTGTGTTGCTTGTCTTAAAGGAAAACAACACAAAACTTCTCATAAGACCAAAGAGTTAAATTTTGTTTCTTCTTGTCTCCAGTTACTGCATATGGATCTGTTTGGTCCTACAAATGTTATGAGTATAGGCAAGAAATCTTACTGCTTGGTTATTGTTGATGATTACTCCAGATTTACTTGGGTACATTTTCTAAGGACTAAGGATGAGACCAGTGGACTTATCAAATCCTTTATTCTAAGAATTGAAAACCAAACTAATCAAAGAGTAAAAGTCATTAGATCAGATAATGGAACTGAATTCAAAAATCTTGATCTAAACACCTTTTGTGAAGAAAAAGGCATTGAGAGACAATATAGTGCTCCTAGGACTCCTCAACAGAATGGTGTTGCTGAAAGGAGAAATAGGACACTAATAGAGGCTGCTAGATCTGTGTTGGCTGATTCAAAATTGCCAATTACCTTCTGGGCTGAAGCAGTTAATACTGCTTGTTATGTCCAAAACAGAGTTCTAGTGGTCAAGCAAAAGAACAAGACCCCATATGAGCTTTTAAAAAAAAGAAAACCTTTCATTGGTTTCTTCAAACCTTTTGGGTGTCCTTGTACAATTCTCAATACCAAATCTCACTTAGGTAAGTTTGATAGCAAAGCAGATGATGGATTTCTTGTTGGATATTCATCTCAGAGTAAGGCTTACAGAGTTTTTAACTCTTCTTCCAGAATAATTGAAGAAAGTGACAATGTCAAATGCAATGAGAACACACCAAATCCAATTGGGTCTGGTCCTCAGTGGCTATTTGACATTGACTCAGTAACTAATTCTTTTGGTTTCAGTAGTGATGATTATACAGGAACAGGAAGTGGAGGATCAGGGACTACACAAGTCTCAGAAAGTATATCTCAATCTGTGATATTTCCCATACCCAAAGTGAATCCTGTTGAAGACTGTGGAAAGGAACCATCCACTGGACCAAGTCAAAGTGAAGAAGAAAGTAGAGATGAGGAGACTCAAGAAAATAAAGAACCAGAAGTGGCTACTGAAAACACTTCAGTTGAGTTGAATGACTCTAATCTAGAGGTGGGACTTAATGAAGAACCTAGTCATCACACCAGAATACAAAAGAATCATCCTCCACAACTGGTAATAGGAGATATATCCTCTCCTATAATGACTAGAAATCAAAGTAGACTTCAAGAAATAGAAGATCAACAACACACAGTGCTTTCTTGCTTTTTATCCCAGCTTGAGCCTAAAAAGGCACATGATGCTATGAAAGAATCCAGTTGGATAGAAGCCATGCAAGAAGAGCTACTACAGTTCAAGCTGCAAGATGTTTGGGATCTGGTAGATCTTCCTAAAGGCCAAAGGGCAATAGGAACAAAATGGGTCTTCAGGAATAAGAGAGATGAAAGAGGTATAGTGATAAGGAATAAAGCAAGGCTGGTGGCTCAAGGATATACACAAGAAGAAGGAATAGACTATGAAGAAGTATTTGCACCTGTGGCTAGGATAGAAGCAATCAGACTATTCCTAGCCTATGCTTCTTACATGAACTTCAAAGTCTATCAAATGGATGTAAAAAGTGCTTTTCTCTATGGCTCAATTGAAGAAGAGGTATATGTCTGTCAACCACCAGGGTTTGAAAACCCAAGCTATCCAGACAGGGTATACAAATTGAAGAAAGCACTTTATGGACTACATCAAGCTCCAAGAGCATGGTATGACACTCTGTCATCCTATCTCTTGGATAATGGCTTTGAAAGAGGAGTCATTGATAAGACTCTATTTATCAAGAGAAAGAAGAAGGATATCTTGCTGGTCCAAATCTATGTTGATGATATTATCTTTGGATCAACAAGAGACAACATGTGCAAGGAGTTTGAGGAACTAATGCATCAAAGGTTCAAAATGAGTTCCATGGGGGAACTTACTTTCTTCCTTGGACTCCAAGTTCAACAGAAGTCAGATGGCATCTTCATCTGTCAATCCAAGTATATGCAGGACATTCTAACCAAGTTTGGTTTCTCAGAGTCAAAACCTGCCAGCACACCTATGGAAACACACAAGCAGATAACAGCAGATCTTGAGGGGGAGGATATGGATGTTCATCATTATAGATCCATGATTGGCTCTCTCATGTATCTTACAGCCTCTAGGCCAGATATAATGTTTCCAGTCTGTGTGTGTGCAAGATTCCAAGTTAGGCCAAAGCAATCTCACTATCAAGCTGTTAAGAGGATATTCAGATATCTCAAAGGGCAACCCAGATTGGGACTTTGGTATCCTCATGACTCATCCTTTGACCTACTTGCATACTCAGATAGTGATCTAGGTGGAGCAAACTTGGACAGAAAATCTACTTCTGGAGGATGTCAGTTTTTGGGTGCAAGACTAGTTTCATGGCACTGCAAGAAACAAACCACAGTATCTACATCTACAACAGAGGCAGAGTACATAGCAACTGCAAGTTGCTGTTCTCAAATCTTATGGATTCAGAATCAAATGTTGGATTATGGGGTAACCTTTCTACACACTCCAATTTTTATTGATAATAGCAGTGCTATTAGCATTGTGAATAATCCTGTTAAGCACTCAAAGACAAAGGACATTGAGATCAGGTATCACTTCATAAGAGACTGTAATGAAAAGAAACTTATTCAAGTTGTAAAAGTTCACACTGATAATCAGTTTGCTGATCTATTCACTAAAGCTTTTGATGTGGGTAGATTCACTTTCTAGGTAACAAGTGTGGGAGTGATCAACTCTGAATAAGCCCTTTCTCAAAAAGTGGTTTTATACCTGTATATTGTTTATTCTTGGTGTTACTAATCTTCTTTTTCAGGATATGTATAGCAGTACTCAGTGTTTTGCAAGATTAAAGGAGTAAGTTAGTTAATACTGCTAGTAGTTAATACTGCTCTCAGTTAATACTGCTAGTTAGTTAATACTGCTAGTAGTTAATACTGCTCTCAGTTAATACTGCTAGTTAGTTAATACTGCTAGTAGTTAATACTGCTCTCAGTTAATACTGCTTTCAGTTAATACTGCTCTCAGTTAATACTGCTAGTTAGTTAATACTGCTAGTAGTTAATACTGCTCTCAGTTAATACTGCTAGTTAGTTAATACTGCTAGTAGTTAATACTGCTCTCAGTTAATACTGCTAGTTAGTTAATACTACTAGTAGTTAATACTGCTCTCAGTTAATACTGCTTTCAGTTAATACTGCTTTCAGTTAATACTGCTCAAGGTTAATACTGCTTATGTTCCGAATACTATAAATACTCTTTGCCCGCCTAAAAGCCTATAACGACTCTCTGCATACTATTCACTTGCGCTCTAAACCCTTTCTCTCTCAAGTTCGAAGCTTTCACGCACGTTGTTCACTAAGATCAATGGCATCCATGGCTTTCATCGACGAGCACAATGAGATCGCGATGCTACAAAAGCCAAAGCAAGCTGCAGGATTTCATCAGATTGTGGATTTCCTCAAGTCAAGCCATATTGCTCATGCTCTTACTGTATCTCCTACAATCTATATCGAGCATCAAAGGCAGTTCTGGGCTAATGCCACCATTGTTGCTGAGAATGGTGTGCAAATGATCAAGACAAGCATATGTGAACAATCACTAACAGTTACTGAAGAGGTTATTCGCATCAGTCTACGTCTAGACGATGCCTCTGGTATAACTTCTATCCCAAACGATGAACTGTTCTCCAATCTTACAAGAATGGGGTATGGAGGCCCATTGGGTGTATTCAAATTCTCAAAAGCCAAATTTTCACCCCAATGGCGTTTTTTTGTCCATACTCTTATGCACTGTATCTCCAAAAAGACTACTGGATGGAGTGAGTTCAGCAGCACCATTGCTTATGCTTTGGTGTGCTTGGCCACTGCCAGAAAGTATAACTTTTCTAAAATGATTTTCAGTGATCTTGTCTCAAACATGGGAAACAAAAAGAGCTTCTTTATGTACCCCAGGTTTATCCAAGAAGTTATTACTCATGAATTGACGGATATACCTCAACCTGTTGGGGTATATGTACCTAAACCCCCAAAAGGCAAGGTTTTCTCAAATATGAGAAGATCTGCTGGGGACTCGGAAGGAGTTGACACCCCATTGTTCTCTACAATGATGGTGGTGTCCCAAACCAATGAAGGTATGGTAGCAGGGTCAAGGCCCCCATTAGACCAACCCACTGCTAGCCAATCCCAACCTTCCCTCTCTAAATCAATTCCTCAGTCTCTTCTTGACAAACCAACTTCACCAATCACCCAAACTTATCAAAGAAAACAGGTAAAGAAGGCTCATTCCCTTCTTGTATCATCACCCACTCAGCCTTTAAGCCCTCTATTGGAGCACTCACCAGTAGAGAATATCCAAAGGGATTCCACAAGGGTGTCTCCCAACCCAAAGGAGGTGCTCTCTGAGGAGGTGGTAGAGCATATGGGTACTGAGGCTGCCACTACTTCTGCTAGCACAGAGAAGGACAGTGGCAACATCAATAAGACCTCCCCCATGGCAACTTTGAATGAGCAATCATTCAAAGGTCCCAGGTGCCAAGAAACCACGGGGGTGGACAGTGCTTCTGCTAGGCAGAAGACTTCCACTAATAAAAGATCCCACGATCCTTCAAAAGAGGGTAACACTTCTGGAGAGGTGAGGACAGATATACTTACTATGAATTGATGGAAACAATGGGGAACATCAATCAAGATGTTCTCAAACAAGGCAAAGAAATTGAAGAACTGAAGCTGGTCATTCTGTCACAACAAGTACAGATTGCTAAGCTGAAGAAGATGGTGATCAGTCTGGTACAGAGGAAGAAGAGACAGCAATTCCAACTAAGGAGAAGGAAATCTGAGAATGATGCTCCCAAAAAGGGGGAGATCAACATGGAAGAAGCCACAAGAGAGGGGGAGCTTAATGGAGAGAAATTTGATGTTGAGGGGAAGCAGGAAGCAGAAACAGAAAGAGATTCAGTGCCAATAGAAACACAAGAAGCAGCAGAAACGGTTACTACTGCTGACATAAATAAAGCAGCAGAAACAGTGATAGAAGTATTAACAGATCTTGAGATTGCAGAAACCTTACTTAAAGCCAAGAATGATACTCCCAAGGTCACTTCAAAGACCAAAGGAGTAATCATCAAAGAACAAGGTGAAGTGATCAAGAAAGATAACAGTAAGAAGGCAATGTACAAAGACAAAGGAAAAGCAAAGATGGTGGAATCTGATCAACCAGTCAAGAAGCAAAGGTTGGTTGAATCAGATGAAGCCTTAGCCAGGAAGATGCAAGAGGATATTGAAAAGGAAGAAAGAGTTCAGGTGGAAAAGGACAGGGAGATGGCAAAAGCTCTAGCTGTTGAACTGAATGAAGCTTATCAACTGAGTCTGGCAGCTGAAATTGCACAGAAGAAAGCTGCAACTATGAAGAAATTAGTAGTGAAAACAGTTGTAAAGAAGAGACAACCCTCAAAGACTTTCCTAGGTACCCAAGAGAGAAACAAAATGATTATATTTCTCAAAGGTGCTGTAGGAGTCGAAAAGGAGATGTTCTCCAAAATGTCTTTTGAGAAGATTAAAGAGCTGTATGATTCAGAGATGTTAAAGCTGCAGGGGAATGAAACTGCAAGGGTGGAGATGGAGAAGAGGATGAAAGAAAGTAATGATTTTCTGATACAAAAGCCCTTTCCAGATGAGCAGGAAACACCATCAAAGAAAGAAGCTACTCTGGGAGAAAGTCTAAGGACTTTAAAGAGAACCAAGATGATGGCAAGGAGAAAGTCAATCAAGAAGCCTAGAATAGCTGAAGAAAAGGCTGATAAGGTGGTTGAAGAAGAAGGGGTACCTGAGTCATCTGAAAAGAAAAAATCTTCAAGTACTGATGATTTAAAAATGTACATGGTAGTGATGGACAAAGTTCCTGAACCAATTTCAGCAGAACCTGTTGGTATAAAGCCTCCTGAAGTTATTCACTGGGATACATTGACATTGGATGGAAAGGAGTACATTAGACTCAAGAGGAAAGATGATAAATATGAGGTATTCAACACTTGGGTCAAGATTGTCAGAACATGCTCTAGGTCAGATATTGAAGAAATGTTTGAGATAGGAATAAAGTTGTATGCAGATATACTGAAGGCTTCAGGGATTTCACTTACAAAACTGGTGATGGAGTATCTGTATATGATGTTCAAGCCTGATGAAGTAGAGCATGTGATCAAGAATGTGTTCAAATCAGTCAACAAGTGGACTCTATATGAAACTAGTGGAGTATATGCAGTGACTTTGGATTTAAATCACACTGAATACTTTCTAGTGGATAGAGTATACAACCATAGCAGATTAAAGCTTCATGCCATGCTGAAGAAAAAGCTAGTGTGTGTTCCAGATTCAGAAATGGATAAATACTTGATTCAAAGAACAATTAATCAGAGTTTGGGATTGGATGCAAACACTGGAATTTAGGCCATGATAGAGTTTTGGGAGCATCTTGAAGAAAATTTGAAGAACTTGACTTCTCTTCCTAAAAGTCAAGTTAGGGGGAGATTGTTGGGAACTGAAGAATTCATCAAGTATGGTTAATGCTGCTGGTTCAAAGTTACTACTGCTAGAAGACTTAAAAGTTAATACTGCTGAGTATTACTACTGCTAGTAGAATTAATACTGCTAGTCAAAGTTAGTGCTGCTTGAACAAAGTTAGTACTGCTTAACTAGTTAGTACTGCTAGTGGTTAGTACTGCTTAGTTGTTAATGCTGCTAAGATCAAGTTAATGCTGCTAGAAGAAATTAATGCTGCTGAGCATAGTTAGTACTGCTTATGACTTAAAGAACCGGATGGAAAGGATGACAGCTGGAAAGAATCAAGATATTCATGGAAGGCTTGAAGATAATGATGGAAGATATACTGAAGATATTTTATTTATTGTAATTATCTTTTTATTCAGTATATGTACAGATTTGATAGAATAGTTTAGAAGAGATTAAATTAATTCATTCTAAGTTTCAAGAGAAAATCAACCTCAAGGCATAGATCCTAATACTAGAGAAGTAGTATTCGTCTTGAAAGAGCTTGTTCTTCAAGATTGAGGTTGAGTGTGTAATCTTGTGATTTTAATCATTAAATACAAGTTTACAAGTTGTTGATTATATACTGTTTTGGTTTACTGTTTTATTGAATATCAAAGTGTTATTCCGCAACTTCTTTGATATTAGTTTCTGAGAATTTATTCATGTTAAGAATTCGATCCTGACAAGGCTATTTATACCTACAACTAATACAAGGAAATAAAATACAAATGTTAACTTTGACTTTTATTACAAAAGACTTTGACTTTAATGAGAGTTGACTTTCTCAACTTTGACTTCTTGAACTTTGACTTTTGACTTCTTGATCTTGTATCCAACTATTTCATGCTCTAACAAAGAAGATGAAAGCTTAGAAGACACCTATGAACGGCTTGTCTTGCTTCTGAATGAACTGTAAGAACAAAGTAAAAAAGAAGCAGCTTGAGAACAATGTAAAGTTTCTAAGAATCCTACAACCTGAATGGAAGAAGCATACGCGTAGGTTGAAACAGATGAAGGATCTAAATGACATTCCGTTACATGAGGTTTATGAAACATTGCGTCAGAATGAAGAGGAGGTGGAAGAGAAAAGAGCTGAGAAAAAGAAGACAGAGAAAGTTCCCGATCCCATAGCATTGGTAGCCGGAGAGAAGAAGAAAGAAAAGACAGAGAAGAAGAAAACGAAGAAAGTGATTACCAGTTCTGAATCAGAATCCGAATCTGATGGAGATGACGGAGAAAGTCTCAAACAAGCTATGCTTTTACTGACTCGAGCTTTCCAAAAGAAATTCTACAAGAAGTCGGGATCCAATTCACAGAGATACTCTTCGTCCAGCTCCAAGAACCATGAACATAGAGAAAGAGTTGAAGGAAAGAGACATGAAGAGAACCGGTATGTGGAAAGGAAGCCGGAAGAAAAGAAGAAATATCTGAATGACTACACCAGTACTGAAAAGAAGACTGCTAATGATCTGATCAAATGCTACAACTGTGGCAAGTTCGGACATTATGCAAAAGAATGTCGCAAGCCAAAGGTTCGCAACTCAGAGTATTATCAGAACAAATTGCTCTTGGCCAAGCAACAAGAAGCTGGCAGGGCATTAATGGCTGAAGACGAATACTGGTTGGATCATTTTGATGAGGAGGAAGAAAGAGAAGAAGCTGTTCACCTATGCTTAATGAGCAAAGAGATGAAATATGATGATTCAGATGATGAAGCAGCTGATGAGGTAATGCACTTAACTGAAAAGGATTTCATAACCAAAATGGAAGCCATGATGCTTGAGCTTCAAGACTTACAAACAAAACTGAAAAAGGAAAAAGACAGAGTTGCTAAAAGAAATAACAAGATCTTTGAGCTTAATAAGTCCGTTATTGGGAACAAAGATCTAATTGATTCTTTACGCAAGTCTGCTTCTGATTCTAAACTTCAAGTAGATTGTTTTGAAAAGAAGATTTCTGATTTTGAAGTTAAAATTTTATAAGTCTGAGTTTGAGAAGAAAGAATCTGCACTAACTGTTCATAAATTGCAGGTTGAAAACAAGATCTTAAATAAGAAGGTAAATGGTCTGGAAGCCAAACTTTTTGCAAGAGGTCAAACAGATCAAACTATTTTTCTTAATGCACCTAATGATGAGGCTGATGTGAAGGAAAAATGGGGTCTTAGTTATGAAAACCCTCATTTCTTAAAGAAAGCCATTAGAAAACAACCAGCACTTTATAATTTTGATTTTCTTGTTGCTGCTGGTAAACATACTCATTTAAAACCCAAATTTGTTACCAAATTACCAGAAGAAGTTGAGGCCAGATAAACTGAAAATAGAAAGAATATTAAGAAAATGCAACTATCGTTTAACTATGAAAAGTTAAATGATAGTTATCTTTCTGAAACACCAAAAGTTTTTTCAAACGACTATTTTGCTAGTTATACTGTTTCTGAGATGGAGGCAAAACCTACAATTGCAAAAGTTTATGTTCCTCCACTCATTCTTGAAAGCAAAATAGTTGAGCTTGAAAATGTTTTATCTGATGAAAGAATTTTGGTAGATATTGAACAAAGTGTATTCTCTACTGTATTAAAGAACACAGTTTTTCATTCTAAATCTACAAAGTGTTCTAAAGTTTTAAAGGCACCTCAAACTTCGACTGATAACTTTGATGACTTATTTGCGTCTCCAAATGATTTTCTCAATTCGGATGATGGGTGTATAGAGGAAATTGATATGTTTGATTTTAATGCTTCTCTTCCAGATCATTCTACTTTTCTCATAAATGGAGAAAGTTTACCAAGTGTTTTTAAAACTGGTGAATCATCAACTAAGGTTGGTGAACCAGTTTCTGTGACTGCTGATTATTATTCTAAGGGTAAGAAACATAAGAGACAACAATCACAGAAACGGATCAACACTGGTAAACAAAAGAAAAGTCAATCTCAAAAATCTGATTTTCCTAATCAATCTAAATCTTCTGTTTCTGATTTAAGAACGAAAAGGTCGAAAGCAATAACTGAATGGGGACCAAGGAAGAAGAATGATGAGACAGCTGAATCAATTTCTGATAATTCATGTAATAGATCTGATAGTAGTGATATTGATGTAGTTGGTCAACTTGCTTCTCCTAAACAAAACCTTGTAACTTCTTACAAGCATTATTCAATAAAGCAATTGATTCAATTATCTCCTACTACTACTAAATCTTTTCAAAAGTTTTCAAAGAAAAGGAGGATCCATATTCAAATGGATACCAAAATCATGTGCTAATCCACTAGGACCTATTTTTAAATGGGTACCTAAAATTGTTATTTCCTGATTTCTCTTGCAGACCCGGCATATGTGGTACTCGGATAGTGGTTGTTCCAAGCATATGACCGGGCATAAAGCTTTATTGTCTAATTATACAGAGAAATTCAACGGCAATGTGAGATTTGGAAACGACCAGTTTTCACCGATCTTAGGATATGGTGATATCATTCAAGACAACATAATGATTAGGAAGGTGAGTTATGTCGAAGGCTTAGGGCACAACTTGTTTAGCATCGGTCAATACTGCGACAAAGGGTTAGAGGTTAATTTCAAAGCTAAGAGATGTTCGGTTCGTACTGAAGATGACAATGAACTCTTAGTCGGCAATAGAAAGAAAAATCTCTACACCATTAATCTTTCAAAGGTTCAGAATGACAATCAGGTTTGTTTACTGACAAAAGCCTCGATGCAGAAAAGTTGGCTTTGGCACCAACGACTATCACATGTGAATTTTCGTTACATAAACAAGTTGGTCAAAGGACGATTAGTGAATGGACTTCCAGAACTGAAATATGAGAAAGAACACTTATGTGCAGCATGTGAAAAAGGAAAGATGAAGAGAACTCCACATAAACCGAAGCCTGAACCAAGTACCAGCTCTTCGTTAGAGTTGTTGCATATGGATTTGTGTGGTCCAATGCGAACGCAGAGCTTGGGTGGAAAGAAATACGTGTTGGTTATCGTGGAAGATTATTCGAGATATACGTGGGTCAAATTTCTACGATCAAAAGATGAGACACCCGAAGTTCTCATTACATTTCTAAAGACGACCCAGATAAATTTGCAGAAACAAGTCAAGCTTCTTCGAACCGACAACGGCACAGAGTTCAAAAAGAAGGTTGTTGAAGAATATCTCGAATCGGTCGGGATATCACATCAATACTCTGATCCTCGTACGCCCGAACAGAATGGAGTAGTCGAAAGGATAAATCGGACGCTAGTCGAGGCCCCTCGGACTATGCTTAGCCAATCGGACTTACCTCTATTTCTCTGGCAGAAGCTGTATCGACTGCATGTCATACTCATAATCGGTCTATGATACACCGCCATTTTCAAAAGACTCCATATGCGTTGATCAATAACAGAACACCGACAATCAAATATTTTCACATATTTGGGTGTAAGTGTTTCGTGCTTAACGACAGAGAGAGTCTGAACAAATTCAGTGCTAAGGCGGATGAGGGTATCTTCATTGGTTATTCTTCGACATCTACTGCATATCGTGTTTATCTGAAGAAGTCAAAGACAGTAGTCGAGAGCATGAACGTCACATTTGATGAATATAAATGGCTTCTGAATAACTTAGTTCAGAACCCGTGATAACTGGAGTATTAGCTTTTGGGCAGATCAGTCCAGAACCTATTTCTACAGAGAACAATTCGAATAACGCTTATACATCTACTAATCATTTATCTGATTTAGATTTGTTATTTGAATTCTTTTATGATGAGTTTCTAGGATCTAATTTGCCTAAATTTGTTGTGACTGACAGGTCTAAAGACACAAGTTGCAATCATCCAGTCACTTCAGATGTTGTAACTGAACTTGAATCCCCCGTTCAGTTAGAAACTCACATTCCAACATCTACTTCTACAGTTGAATATATACAAGCAACTGTTGAGCCAGAAGTAACTATATCAGTTGGGTGTGATACATTGTCTACTCAACACCCAGAGTCTGTTGTTCCAACTGATACTTCTGCACCTGAAACTTCAACTGCAAATCCCCCTCCATCTATTCAAACTGAAAAGCCTGATAGTGGATTTCAAGATGATTATTATGATCAATCTGTATCTATTTCACTCCCTCATGAGCATCGCTGGACCAAAGAGCATCCTTTACACCAAATTTTTGGAGATCTTAACAAGCCCGTGAAAACTAGGTCAGCAACTTTAAACCAGTGTCTGCATGACTCATTCCTCAGCAAAATAGAGCCTACTCGAGTATCAGAAGCTCTTGCTGATTCAGATTGGGTATCTGCTATGCAAGAAGAATTAAATCAGTTTGAAGACCTGAAGGTTTGGATATTAGTTCCAAAACCAGAAGGAAAGACCGTGATAAGAACTAAATAGGTGTTCAAAAACAAGAAGGATGAAGATGGTATTGTCATAAGGAACAAAGCAAGACTTGTTGCCAATGGTTACCGGCAAGAGGAAGGCATACACTACGACAAGACGTATGCTCCAGTAACGCGTATAGAAGCAATTCCTATGTTTATAGCCTACGCAGATCACAAGAATTTCACAGTCTATCAGATATACGTGAAAACGTCCTTTCTGAATGGCATTCTTAAGGAGGAAGTATACGTGTCTCAACCAGAAGGGTTCGTAAATCCAGATAAGCCAGATCACGTCTACATTTTCGATAAAGCCCTGTATGGTTTGAAACAAGCCCTCGAGCATGGTATGATGTTCTATCTAAATTCTTGGTCTAGTTAGGTTTTTCCAAAGGTAAAGTCGATACCACTTTGTTCATCAAAAAGGAAAAAGACGATATCATCCTTATTCAAATATATGTTGATGATATAATATTTGGCTCTACTAATCCTAAATACTGCAAAAACTTTTCTAACCTCATGGTGTCACGCTTTCAAAGGAGTATGATGGAGAGATGAATTTATTTCTCGGATTACAAGTAAAACAGTTTTCAACGGGGATTTTCATTAACCAATCTAAGTACATTTTGGATATTTCTTCGGAAGTACAAAATGGAAAATTGCAAATCAATTGGAACCCCGATGGCACCAGGTACTAAGTTTAGCACTGATCCTTCGGGTAAAAGTGTTGATGTTAGGACCTATAGAGGTATGATAGGTTCTTTAATGTATCTTACTTCAAGTAGGCCAGATATTATGTTTTCAACATGTTTATGTTGTAGATATCAGGCTGATCCTAAAGAATCCTATTTGGCTGTTGTCAAACGGATCTTTAGATATCTGAAGGGGACTGCAGATCTTGGTATGCGGTATCCTAAGGAAACTGGGTTTCAACTGACTGCTTATTCAGATGCAGATCACGCAGGGTGTATGCTTGACAGCAAGAGCACTTCAGGTCACATTCAATTCCTTGGAGACAAGCTCGTTAGCTGGGCATCAAAGAAACAATTATGTGTTTCCACATCGACTGATGAAGCAGAGTATGTAGCTGATGCCAGTTGCTGCTCTCAAGTCTTGTGGATGCGAACACAGCTGTGAGACTATGGATTCAAGTTTGATAAAATACCAATCTATTGTGACTTAAAGAGCGCTATCGCCATATCAGCTAATCCTGTACAGCAAACTAAGACAAAGCACATTGATGTCAGGTATCATTTTATTAAAGATAATGTAGAAAAAGGTACAATAGAACTTTACTTTGTAAAGACTGATTATCAACTTACGGATTTGTTTACCAAAGCTTTAGATGAAAAGAGATTTAATTTTCTTGTATCTAAGCTTGGTATACTAAATCTCAAGGTGTAATTAGTAATTACCTATTAAAGTTTCTTTTATTGTAATTTTTCATCATTTTCTTTATCATTATTTCTGAAGGATATCTGCACTTTAATAGTTTGTTCATAATCTCAGGGGGAGAGTGAGAAGAAATTTAAGATGATCTACATTATTTTGAGGGGGAGTTTATCTAATTTCTGCATTTTACTTAACTGACAAAATTTTTATGATGCATGAATTTAGGGGGAGCATATAAGTCATATCAACAAGGAGTAAGACTATGATCTCTGATTATTTTAGATCAGAACTCGTACACTCACAGTTTTACTGCTTTATGTCTTTTACATTTGAATAAATTTTTGTGAATAAAATTTGCTTTGACATGACTTTGAGACTTATGCAGGATGAGAGAAGCTGACACGATCATATCTTATTGACTACAGCTGACTTTATGAGAATTAAGAATGAGCAAAAAGATAAATTTCTTATCTTAATCTCAAATGTATCTGAAAGAAGGACAACTTTAAGATATAGAAAACATGTTCTGAAATGTTCAAACCACTTCCCGATTCTTAATAGGTTTTTCATGAATTGGAAGTGTGATTTTAAATGTTTTCATTTTTATTGTGCTTACATGATTACAAACCGTGTGTTTCCAAAGATAAATACTTGTGTATTGTCTTTTCTATATACTTTCAAGTATTCACACACACCGGTTTGACTTATTGTTCAAAAAAAAAAGTTCTTACCATGTCTCAAATTTTGAAAAATATTTTTCGATGGTAACACACCCCGCTTGTACTTCAAAGAATGTTGAGCGTTATTTCATTTCGAAGCGTTCATTTCAAGAATGTCTATATTTTTTATTCATATGGACAATATCCATTATTCTTGACCATAAGCTTTGATTGTTATATCATTAATTTCTGATCATTTTCATCCAATGTCAGATTTTCAAACAAGTCTTTTGCGCTCATATTCATTCATTCAATATACTTGTTTGAAAATACTTCCATGTTCAAAAATACTCATATCTTCATGATTACATCTGTGAGCATACACATATTTGACCCATATTTTCTATGTCTTAAATGTTCAAGATAAACCATTAAGAGCAACATATGCTTTATAGGACAATACAGGTTCTTTGTGCTAGGTCTTAACTGAACTTCTATGGATTCACGTTAACCAGTGTTTCCTACCCAAGAAGTTAATCCATTAGTGATTGAGTGTGAGAAGTCAAAAAGAAATGAGTGTGGGATGTGTGACGAGGTAAAATGGAAAAGAGAGTTTGGTTAGATGTGAGCTTAATGATTAAAAGAAAGAGGGTGTGAGATCAGAGTAAAAGAATATCAAACTCTGCACCAACTTTTTCTGAGTCGGACAGCCACATTACTAATGTTTCACAATTTTTTGGTGAACGTTATTGAAACAAGCAACTAGCCCATGCCAACTCTTGACTAAACCTCATTAGCCACTCATTTTCTTCTTAAAAAGAAAATGTTTCATATTTTTCTGGGGACGCAGCACATAATCTATCTGATTTTCATTTGGAAAATCTGGATATTGAAAAAGAAGGAAGTCTGCCCCACCTTCGCATTTCAATCATGCACATTGAGTATGTGTTTATCTACTGTTGTCTCAATGGTTTACACAATTTTGAGCCTTTATAAACAATTATCCGTGCTTCATTCTTTCTACACTTGCACAAACACACAAGAAATTTGTTTTTTTGTCATAACATTCATAGAAATTGCCTTTGTGGTGTTTCGATGATTGGATGGAAGCCCTGGGGGAGTCAACATCAAAAAACTCCTTTATATTGTGTATTCGTTACACACAGTAACTTTGTGTTACTGACAGGCATGTTAACTGATTCATTTGTTGATTCAGGTGTTACACGAATATTTTGTCTAGATTTGCAAAGATCTGGATGAATACATGGTTACGGATCAACGAATCAGAGGCTCAGTTTGAAAGATCTGTAGTCAGAAAGATTTCAAAGACATTTCTTGGTGAAAAGTTTTGATGATACAGATGCTCAAATCATCAAAAAGGGGGAGATGGTATCAAGAAATGTTAAAATGTTAAAGTTTTGGGAGATGATTTACAGAAATGTCCAAGTCAGAAAAGATTCAGAGTTAATGATTTGAAAAGGATCAAAGAATTTCTGGAGATGTGCTGATTTTGAGAAAATTTTCTTTGAAGATTATTTGCTAAAGCAATCCGAGCTGAATCTGATGATAATTTCTTTCCAAAGTCTGAAAGAGATTTGTGAAAGTTTGAGGAGATTGTTGAAGACTTTGTTTATCATATTTGGGGAGATTGTTATATTCTTCAAAGACAGACTTGGGAAGATTACAATGTTAAAGGGTGAGATTGTATCTGACAGAGCTTAAAAGAGAAGATTGAATTGTAAGATCTTTCAACAGTGATCTTGAATCCAAAGGGGGAGATTGTTACAGCATGAATGTGTTGGATACAAGATCATGAAGACTAAAGTCAAAGTTCAAGAAAGTCAAAGCTGAGAAAGTCAACTCTCATTAAAGTCAAAGTTAATTTTGTTAATAAATGTGAAAGTCAACATTTGTAGTTTGTTTCCTTGTATTTTAGTTGTTGGTATAAATAGCTTTGTTTTTCTTTTCTATTGAAATGTAACTGTAGAAAAGAGTGGTTGTAACTAGAGAACGTATCCAGAGAGAGAATTCTAGAGTGAGAAAGAGGAGTCTAGAGAGAGAAAGTCAAGAACAGAGTTGTAAATCATTTGAGATTGTGAATTGAATCAAACAGGTAGTTAATCATATCTTGTTTTGTTGATTTGATTGTGATTAGAATCTAGAAACAGGACTCACACTTATATTGACCCGTGCTTTTCAAAAGAAGTTCTACAAGAAACCGGGGTCACATTTTCAGAGGTACTCTTCGTCTGGATCAAAGAATTATGAGCATCGGGAAAGAGTTGAAGGACAAAGATCTGAAGAGAAGAAGTATGTGGAAAGAAAGTCGGAAGAGAAAAAGAAGTATGTGAACGATTATAGTGGTGCTGAAAAGAAGAATGATGACCTGATAAAATGTTACAATTTTCGAAAGCCCAAAGTTCGAAACTCATAATATTATAAGAACAAGATGCTCTTGGCCAAGCAGCAAGAGGCTGGCAAGGCATTGATGGCTGAAGACGAGTTCTGGCTGGATTATTCAGATGAAGAAGAAAGAGAAGAAACATCCTATATGTGTTTGATGGGAAAAGAGGCCAAGTACGATGAATATGATGAAGAGACATCTGATGAGGTACTGAACTTATCTGAATCTGATTTTATGACTAAAATGGAAGCCATGATGGTCGAACTTCAAGATCTTCAAAACAAGCTGAAAAAGGAAAAGAGCAAAGTTGCAAAGAAAAATCAAAAGATATTTCACCTTAACAAATCAGTTGTTGGGAACAAAGATCTAATTGATTCTCTACACAAATCTGTCTCTAATCTTAAACATCAAAAAGATTGTTTTGAAAGTAAGATTTCTGGTTTTATTTCTAAGATTTCTAAGTCTGATTTAGAAAAGCATGAATGTATTCTAAAAGCTCATATTTTGCAGGTAGAAAACAAGAAATTAGAGGAAAAGGTAAATGGTTTGGAAGCGAAGTTATATGCACGAGGCCAAACAGATCAAACCATTTTCCTAAACACCCCTAATGAGGAAACTAATGTTAAAGAAAATTGGGGTCTCGGTTACGAAAACCCACACTATCTTAAAAAAGCCATCAGAAAACAGCCTGCTTTATATAGTTTTGATTTTCTACAGGATGCTTCAAAACATACACATTTGAAACCCAAGTTTATTACCAAGTCACCAGATGAGGTAGAGGCAAAAGAAGATGAGAACGAAAAATTAAAAACAAAAATGCAACTACCATTCTGCTATCAAAAGCTGAATGATAGTTATCTTACTGAACAGCCAAAATCTCTTTCAAATGATTATTTTGAAAGCTATTCGACAAAAGAGTTGGAGGCAAAACCTTTAAAATCTAAAATTTATGTTCCTCCACTTATTTTAGAAATCGAAATAATTGAGCTTGAAAATGTTTTATCTGATGAAAGAATATTGGCTGGCATCGAACGAGTTGTATTTTCAACTGTTATAATGAACACAGTTTTAAATGTTTAATCTCAAAAGTGTTCTAAATCTTCTAAAGCACCTCAAACCTCTGAAACTGATTTTGATGATTTATTTGGGTGTGCAAATGACTTTTTAAATTCTGATGAAGGGTGTGTAGATGAGATTGATATGTTTGACTTTAATGCTAAACTTCTAGATCATTCTACTTTTGTTATCAATAATGAAGTTTTACCTAGTGTGCATGAAGTTGGTGAATCATCAACTAAGGTTGGTGAAACAGTTTCTGTGAGTACTAATTACTATGCTAAAGGTAAGAAGCAAAAGAAACGGCGCTCACAGAAACGGACTAACACTGGTAAGCTAAAGAAAAGACATTCTCAAAAATCTGACTTTCCTAACAAGTCTAAATCTTTTATTTCAGATTTGAAAAATAGAAGTTCTGAAGAACGAAAAGAGTGGCGACCTAAACGGAAGATTGATGAGAAAGCCAAATCATTTCCTGATAATTTTTGTAATAGATCTATTGGTAGTTCTTCTGTTGTAGTTGGTAGTGTTGCTTCCAATAAACAAAACCTTGAAATTCCTTACAAGCGATATTCAATAAAACAATTACTCCAATTATCTTAATTTACTACTAAGTGTTATACTTATCGATGGAATGATTTTGCTTATCGTCAATATTCTGATGATTGGTTTGGATCTTATCATGTATGTAATTCTAAAGTCTCTCGTGTTTTTCAAAATCGAAGAGATCCATATATAAATGGATGCCAAAATCTTGTGCTAATCTGATAGGACCCACTTTCAAATGGGTACCTAAAGTTGTTATTCCCTAATTTCTCTTATGCCGACCCATCATATGTTGTACTTGGATAGCGGGTGTTCCAATCATATGAACGGGCAAAAGGTTTTATTGTCTAATTATAAAGAGAAATTCTGCGGGAATGTGCGATTCGGCAACGATCAGTTCTCACCGATTCTAGGCTACAGTGACGTTGTTTAAGATAATGTGACGATTACGAAGGTGAGTTACGTGCAAGGATTAGGACAAAACCTGTTCAATATTGGTCAGTTCTGTGACAACGATTTAGAGGTAAATTTCAAGGCCAAGAGGTGTTATGTACGCACTGAAGATGGTAAAGAACTCTTGGTCGGCACGAGAAAGTCCAACCTCTACACCATTAATCTGTCAAAAGTCCAGACTGACAATCAGGTTTGTCTACTGTCAAAAGCCTCGCTGCAACAAAGCTGGTTATGGCACCAAAGGCTTTCTCACCTGAATTTTCGTTACATCAATAAACTGGTCACTGGAAAACTAGTCAAAGGACTTCCTGAGCTTAAGTACGAGAAAGAACATCTATGCGCAACATGTGAGAAAGAAAAGATGAAGAGAGTCGCTCACAAGCCGAAGCCTGAACAAAATACAAGTTCTCCACTAGAATTGCTACACATAGATCTCTGTGGTCCAATGAGAACGCAAAGCATAAGCGGCAAGAAGTATGTTTTAGTTATTATAGACGAGTATTCGAAATATACTTGGGTCAAATTTCTGAGATCAAAGGATGAGACGCCCAAAGTCATCATCAGTTTCTTAAAGACTACCCAAGTAAATCTGCAAAAGCCAGTCAAGCTTTTTAGAATAGACAACGGCACAGAGTGTTGATCCCAATATGGACGTTCTTAACTTGATAGACCTTTTACTACACACTGATTTATATGATGTGAGTGCGGAATCGTTTATGATGTGTAGAAAAGGTAGAACACGCAAGGTAGTAAACACACAAGTAATCAATAAACAGAATAGTAAAGTATTGCAAGAAATTACTCAAAGTACTGTTTCATTGATTACTGAAGAATACCAAGAACACACACTTGTATGTGCAAATGTTCTCTCGGAAAATATAATCTCTATTCAAAGCTATTGTGTGTGTGCTCGCTCTATTGAAACTCTAAGGTGGTGCTCCCATAATATACAAGGAGGATGCACCCCGTAGTACAAGACAAAGGCTAACATTCCATAAACGGAATGCCACCTGGAAAGTAAAATCATCGTGCGCCGCTTCAAGGTGATCTGGAAATCTTTGTACAGCAGGCATCACGTTATCTGCAAGTGACCTTGTCTTGAACTGAGTTTGCATAAATCTTTGAACTGTCTCCAGAGGTTAGCCATCACAGAGGCTCTGTGAGTGATCACAGAGGCTCTGTGATCTGAAGAGCATAATCAGGTTTCCTGTCCTCTAGCAAAAGGTTGACAGATGTCTTCTGTGATTGTATCTTCTGTGGTGCACTTGGAAGCTCTGGGACAGAATTCTGTGGTTCCTATACTTAGCCTATTTTTCAATACTTCTATACAGTTTGATTGGAGCTAACAATCTCCCCCTAAGTATTGAAAAATAGAGAAAGGAAAAAATGAGAGCTTGGCTAAGTTAGAAACACAAAGAGGTGAAAGGAACTCATCCTCTGTCTACTTACTTTCATTTAATAGAAATTCCAGAAGGCAATTTCATTAAATTACAATAAAAGTGAAAGTAAAAAATTACATTTCTTCAGAGCCTATACTTTGGCGTCTGGGAAATCATTTATTTTTCTTCCAAACCCTCCTTCCTTCTTCAGCTCTCTGTAATAGAACACACACAAGTTTCTGAAGTTGATGGTTGCACCTATATTCTCCAGAAGAACGTTTGCAGGTTATGTGGGTACAAGTGGTGTGCCTCTATGTTTGATGATTAGTTCTTGGATGAATAGCAGAGACTGAGTCGAGTACTTGTGACTTTCAATTCCCATAAATATCTTCTTTTCGCCCATGGGATTTATGTACACGAAGCCAAAGGAAGGTGAGTTGACTATGGAATTCGGAAGAATTGTAGCAGAGGTTGGTAGACTATCCTCTGGTGGAGGAAAGTTCACCTTTTTGACCCCTAGGTCAAGTGCCACCTGAAAGTCCACCACACTGTAGAAGAGCAACTTTTCCCTCATAGTTCTTTTAATTGTGAGGTGGGCTTCTTGGTACTTCTTCTTCCACCCGAATTTGTCTTCTGTCCATTTGAGTAGCTCTGGGAGATCGTGGGGATGGAGAGTTGTCAGATCTGCATCGATGAACGTCCATAACTCCCCATCCTCTCTCTTCACGGCATATTGACTGAACCAGAAGTTCTTGCATTTTGCATGGCTCAGCTTGATTGACAGAACCTCTGTGATTTTGGCCATGGAGAAGACTTGATGGCTTGGATTCGTCCTTGTAGAATCTTCTCCTCTCTTCTGAAATAATTTCCTCTGAGAGTTTTATAGAGGGTTGATCGTGGACTCCTCGGCTGTAGAGATACTTGTAGACATCTTCTTCTAGGTTCTTCTTCTGAGGAACGGGGAAGGGTCTTCTCAAGCTCTCGAAGCCTTGTATTACCTCTGCAACTCTGTCCTTTGATGATTTTTGAATAGGGTCAAGGACAGGAAGTTCAGAGAGGGGATGTAGATCAATTGCCCAGTCTTCTTCTTCAGGTTTTATAACTCTTAGAGCCTCACTTCTGATTGCATCCATGGAGCTTTAGGGGAGCTTCTCTGTGCTAGGAGGTGCCTTCTTCTTCAGAGGTTCTGTAGCAATAGCCTTGCCTTTATCTTTCGCGGTCGGTGGTGTTTTCATTTGGATTTTGGGGATTTGGAATGTGGGAGATGATAAAGCTGCAGAGGCCTGTTGTTGATCTGGCTTCTGAGGTCCAGGCTCTGAGCTTGTAAGGACTTGATGGTTTAGGGGTTCAGCTGAAATATTCACTTCTGATGGCATGATCTCCCCCTTATGAGGACCAAAGGTATCAGGATCCTGGTCCTCATGTCGTGCCCTCTTCTGCGATGCCTCGGCTTGGCAAGTCGTAGGTGCCTTCCTCTTACGTCTCTTGCAGAGATGATCGTCGACGTGCTTGCAGATCTTCTTCAGAACATTCTCTATAGCCAACGATAGTCCGTTTACTTCCAGATTAGACTTGAACCTGATCCTGGCTACATTCTTCTTCAGATCGTCTGCTACTTTCTTGCCATGTTGAGAGATGTCAGTGTTGGATCAAATAATTGTATTCAAGATTAAAGTTAAATTAGAGGGTCTAAACCGTATTTGTCTGATAGTTAAAGTTAGAGGGTCTAATTAGTATTTATTCAATAGTTATTTGTAAATGGGCCTCAAATCTATCAAGCCCATAAGCCCATATGGCTTAGGTATTTAAAGTTATGTTTAGTTTAGGTTTAGGTTAACCTTTGATAATTATTCCAATCTGCAAATCTATTATTCTCTGTATTCAAAGGGTATCAAGAACACTCAAGGGTTTCATTGTTTATTCAAGGGATTGGTATGTTACTCTGATTTATAAATCTCTTGATTATTATTATGTTGCTTGATTACTTGATTGATTATTTACCAACTAGATTAAAGTGGGATAACAAGTGGTATCAGAGCTACAAGAATCAAGTTTTTTTTGGATTTTGAATTTAATTATCGATTACTGTGTTCATAGACTGTTCTTCGACATGCATATATATGTGAAAATCGATTTCTGAACTAACATGCTATTATGCTCAAAATCGATATGATTGGATATGTTTTATGCCACTGAACGTAATCTGATAGTTTGATTGCACTATAATTCATCGAGTAATTGGATTTATTGAATTTTTGGTTTTCTGGATTCGACAGCTTCATATAGGTCGACCACTGTGTTTGTCAAACTGATTGGAAAAAGGTTGAAATTAATCTCTAATCTTGACTGCTGTGTGATCTTTAATTGATTTACTGCATTCAATTTGAGGTTTTAAGTGTTTCTGAGTTGCTAATCTGGACTGTTCATCATCGTTCTGGGTCGAACAACATCATACCGGTCGCGACCATAAAAACATATCGGTCCTTACACTTTCCCGGTCGACAACATTTTATCGGTCCAGTTGCAATATACCGGTCTTTCTCATTATACCGGTCGACCTCTCAATACCGGTTGAAGTTTGTTGCGGTCAAACTCAATACCGGTCGACCGGCATACTCACAATCAATACCGGTCGACAAGACACCGGTCATTAGACCAGTCCGGTCGAGAGGCTTACCGGTCTTAGTATCCTACCGGTCGAACACATAGCATCGGTCTTTACCCTTTATCGGTCAAATCTCACTATCGGTCCTTATCTTTACCGGTCATAGCATTATATCGGTCGAACATAGTTTATCGGTTGATACCTTTGTATCGGTCAAAGCACCATATCGGTCTAGTCCAATACCGGTCAAAGAAGTCTCTCGGTCTTGCAGCATACCGGTCGAACGTGTTACCGGTCAAACAATATCCCGGTCGAAGCACATTATCGATCGAACACATTTTCCAGGCTTAGACAAAGTTTTGTTCGTGATCAAACAATATCCCCCGTGCTAAGTCTGCGAAGGGGGACAAAGTTTTGTTCATGATCAAAATGTTTGTGAATTTTACTGTGCGAGTACTGCATTTAATTATTTTTGGGAATTCATTTTTCTGAAATTTTTTGAGTGTCGTTATTATCCTATACTTGATTCTAACGATCTCATCTAGTTGGTTGTCTTGATACAGATAAGTTTAACTACTAACCGTACAACTAAGATGTCGAACCAGCTTCTCTCGATGGGCTCTCAGTCCAAACCGCCTGTTCTTATGGCTGATAAATATCAACAATGGAAAAAGAGAATGGTCCAGTTTCTAAATCACAAGAACAGAGACTATATGGAGTCAATTATTAATGGTCCGGTAAATCCAATGGTCAGAGTACCTGGTCAAGCTGAAACAGAGACCTCACCAAAAATCCCTGATAGATATGTTCCTAAACCTTATCAGTTCTTTACTGAAAAGCAGAAAGAACAGTACAAGACCGATGAAGAGGCTCTTATCTATCTGACCATGGCAATCCCAAATGACATCTACAGCCGTGTAGACAGTCGGAACTCAGCAAAAGAAATCTGGGATGAACTGTCAAGACAGTTTGAAGGAAGTGAAGCCTCCATCCAAGCTAAGCAGAATCTATGCATAAATGCATACGAGGGATTTCACGCAAAAGAAGGAGAGACACTATTAGAGACCTACAACAGATATAACATCATTCTCAATGACTTGCGGAGGAACAACATCTCTAAGTCTGCTTCAGAGATAAATTATAAGTTCATCAAGAACTTAAATCCTGAATGGAAGAACTTTGCCATCAACCTTCAGATGTCAAAGAACATAGCTCAAGAGAACGTCACTGATATCTTCTCTACTCTTTCTCAGCACGAGGACGAAGTGAGAACCATCAATAATGAGTCAAATAAACTAAAGGATTTTGTGGCTCTCATAGCCGGCAAAGGTTCTGTATCCTCTACAAGGTTAAAGAAAAAGGTGTCTAAAGCTCTAGTTACCGAAGTTACTGATTCTGACTCTGCTTCAAGTGATGAAGAACTGGAGATTGATTCTGATCTAGATATTCAGAAGTTCTCCGAGGACTTGGCTCTTATTACTAGAAGATTCAAGAAGACCTTTGGCAAGAAAAAGTTCTACTCAAAGCCAAAGTACGAAGGGCACAAGAAAGAGAAGTCTGAGATGAGGTACCAGCCAAGGCATGGAAGGAGAGAGGAAAGACGAGAAGACAGGAAGGAAGAAAGAACAGAAGATAAGAGAGAGGGAAAGAAAGAAGACAGAGTTGATGAACCAGGAAGATGCTACAATTGCGGCAAATTTGGGCACTTCTCCAGAGATTGCAGATTCAAGAAGGTCAAGAACTCAGACTATTATGCACGAAAGTCACTAATCGCCAAGAAAGCCGAAGAAGGAAAGGTGCTTATGGCTGAAGAAGAAAATTGGTTGTTCCAAAGTTCTGATGACGAGGAGCAGGCACACTTCACCCAAGTTTCCTACATGGCCAAGCTGGATGGTGACGATGAAGATTCTAAGGCACATTCGAAAGATGCAAACTCTGAGGTAAGTGATAATTCTGAGCTTATTGAATCTCTTATGGCCCAAATACATAGCATGAAAGATGAATTTGCTTTATTGAAAGGCAAGCTTAGCTCCGCACATCAATCAGTATTGAGTTTTCGTGATGAAAACGCTTTGCTGAAAGTTGTTGTGGAAGAAAAAGAAAAAGAAAAAGATGGTTTAAAAGCTGAAAAGGAAACTTTGAAAAGTAAAATATATGTTTTAGAAAAGGATCTAGTGAATCTCAATGCTGAAAAAGGTGAGTTAAAAATTAAATTTGAAGTCTGTTTTCAAGAAAGAAATGAAGCTTATACAAAGATTAAGCAATTGGAGGGTATTAACATGAAACGAGGTCAGACTGAGCAGACGCTAGATATGTTGACCAATAAACTCCAGGATGAAAGGTTTTATAAACTAAAACCAGGTTTGGGTGTGCCAACTAATGATGTTTTGAAAAAGGCACCGGAGCATTTATATAACATTGATAAATTTGGCTCCGCAATCAGACCCATTTCAAACATTCGTGCTACTTTTGTTGAAGCTAGTGCTTCTAAACCTTTTACTGAGACCAAAGGTCAAGAATGAATGGGAGAAAACAAGTCTTGTGACACTGATTCTCAAAATGTTTTTAAATCAGTTGGTTTTAAATACAATGATTTGAACAAAAGCTATGCAACTCGAAAGATTGAATTCACTGAGTTTGAATCATTGTTTACCACTTCTTCTAAAGAATCAGTCAACAATGACACTGTTCCATCTGAGACTGAATGAAAATACGATGAGTATGAATCGGATGTTGATCCATCTACTATACTCTCAGTCTCAAATCCCATTACTCCTAAACCTTTGCTTGTTGAAGAGGTTGAAGAAGACACTGTAAACACGAATGAATCTTGTTTGAAAAATGATAAAACGGAGTTTATTGAGTCCATGACTGAAGAATTATTTTACGAAATAATGAATGCTTCAGACTCTGACCCTGTTTCAATTCAAAAGGAGTCAAATTCTGTGAATGATCATACATATGAATTGATGAAGCAAATTGATCTATTGCAACAGTCTCTTGATGAGATTGAAGATGAAAACTTTGATCTCAAGTTTCAACTGGAAAAATCTTTGAAAGAAAATCAAGAGCTTTGCACAGAAATCAATGATTTGAAAATTACTCTGTTTAAAAATGCTTCAAATGATAAACAGATGTTCAATGATCCAAGCTGGAAGGTAAGAACAAATCCAGAATTTGATGCTCCTACAAAACCTTCAGTTGTTTACTCTGATTGTCCTGAATATCCACCTAGCATCTTTGAGAAGGGTGAAACTTCAAGTAATTCAAGAAAAGAATCACCTTCCAAGCATGAGACTAACGAGGTTCCTGTTTCTGTTTCAGATATAAAAGGAAATGGAGTTGGGAGAAGTAAGAAGAATAAAGATCTTAGTTTGAATAAAAATAATAGTTTGAATTCTAGCAGTTGTACTACAAACAGTTTTATTTTGAAAAGTAATTCTTTTGATGGACATAAATGTACGATTTGTTCCGATAAATCTAAGTTTATGAATTTTTCTTGAAAGAATCTATATTGTAAACACTGCTGGGATAATTCTTTCAAATACTACTCCCCTCCAAAGTCCGAAAAGAGCAAAAGAAAAGCTAAACTGAACCCTAAGTCTAATTCTAATTCTAATTCTTCTACACAACTCAAAGTGTATCGAGCTAAGGTTGTCAATCCTTCATCTAAAAAGCACTTTCAGGAATTAAATGTCAAAACAGTTTGGAAATGGGTTCCAAAACCCAGATATGAATGGCAAGTTAAAGTTAAACCTGCTGATATTCCTGAATTGCTTAAAGCTAACAACGAAGGACCCATTCTGATATGGGTACCTAAGTAAAACTAATTGTTTTTTGTGCAGGCCTGTCGACTGTGGGTGATAGATTCCGGATGTTCACGCCACATGACAGGATTCAAGCACCTCCTACATAACTATGTGGAGGAGCCTGCCGGAGCAGTTTGTTTTGCAAATTCTGAAGCAGAAGGAAAAGTCAAAGGATATGGCATGCTAGATAATGGAGTTGTGACGATTCAGAAAGTGTTATATGTAGAAGGACTTGATCATAACTTATTCAGCACCAGTCACTTCTGTGACATGAAATATCAAGTCCGCTTCACAACCACTCATTGCTATCTAGAGGATCCCGATGGTTACGAAGTCTTCAAAGCTGAGCGCCATGGAAATCTATACTATGTAGATTTTCCTACACTGTCTGACACACGTCCAGTATGTCTACTAGCCAAAGCTTCTAAAGCACAATCATGGACGTGGCATCGACGCTTGTCTCATCCGAAATTCCGATCAATAGCGAAGCTACAAAGACAAGGTTTGGTCAAAGGTCTACTGGAAATGAGGTTCGAAAAAGACTCACTCTGTTCTGCATGTGAGTTGGGCAAAATGAAGCGTAGCTCATTCAAGTCCAAATCTGAATCATCGACCTCATCGGTACTGGAACTTCTTCATATGGACCTTTGTGGCCCAATGCGAACCGCATCTATCAACGGAAAGAAATACGTGTTGGTAATGATAGATGACTACTCAAGGTATACATGGCTCGAGTTTCTTCGCAACAAGTCAGATGCGCCAGAATTGATCATTGCTTTTATCAAGCACATCCAAGTACGTCTTCAATTGCCAGTTCGAACTATTCACAGCGACAACGGCATGGAGTTCAAGAATGCCACTTTACAGGGTTATCTTACGTCTGTAGGCATTTCACATAACTTTTCCGCAGCCTACACTCCGCAGCAAAACGGCATTGTCGAACAGAAGAACCGCACTCTTGTTGAAGCAGATCGTACTATGCTTGCTTATTTAGATCTACCTATGTACCTTTGGGCCGAGGCAGTCGCAACAGCATGTTTTATTCAGAATCGTACCATTGTGGTCAAGCGCTTTAATAAGACAGCATATGAGTTAATCAACAATCGTACACCTAATATCAAGTTCCTTCGTGTTTTTGGTTGCAGGTGTTACATTCTGCGAGAACGTCAAGGACTATCAAAGTTTGATAAGAAGGCGGATGAAGGTTATCTCGTTGGATACTCTCTGACATCCAAAGCTTATCAAATTTACATTATTCGTACCAAGAAGGTTGTTGAGAGCATGAATGTCTCTTTTGATGAGAGTTCCACAAGGACTTCTGGACACAACAGTTCAGAACTCGGTCGTAAGGACAAAGCTTCTATTCAATCCAGAATAGAACCAGCTACTAAAGGATCTACTTCTTCTAACTCTAACTCTACTTCATCTGAGTTAGATTTATTGTTTATTGATGCCTTTGATGATATATGTGCAGATTTTGAAAAAGGCATATCAACATCGATAACAAGTGGTACAGGCTCGGAGGTCCCTACTATATCTGAAGACATATTTGGACCGTCCGAAGAAGCATTCACTGAAACTTCATCTCCATCAGGTACAACTCAACCATTAGTTTCTGACTCTACTAATGCTGAATCTGCCTCTACAGATAGTTCTTCTGGAAACAAAGTACCGAGTATTTCAACTGCTAGCCCAGCAGCTTCAGTATCAGAAACACCAGTACAAGATGTCCCGAGTACATCTATGGAGCTACCTGTTGTGCAAGATGAAAACGATGCGTCTAATACGCAACAACAAGTTGAATCCTTACCAAGCACACATCGTTGGACTAAGGATCATCCCCTGGACAACATGATAGGTGACGTACAATCTGGTGTCACGACAAGGTCAACAACAGGCAACTTCTGCATGTTTTCAAGCTTCCTCAGTTCCTTAGAGCCAAAGAAAGCGTCTGAAGCTCTACGTGATTCCTTCTGGATTTCTGCCATGCAAGACGTGCTTCTACAATTCGAAAGGAACAAGGTATGGCGCTTGATCCCACTACCTAAAGGTAAATCTGTTATAGGAACAAAGTGGGTTTTCAGAAATAAGAAAGACGAATCCGGAGTAGTAGTGAGAAACAAATCTCGTTTGGTCGCAAAAGGGTACTGTCAACAAGAAGGCATTGACTATGACAAAAGATTCGCCCCGGTTACAAGGATCAAAGCCATCAGAATCTTTCTAGCATATACAACACACAAAAACTTTACTGTCTATCAAATGGACGTAAAGTCGGCTTTTCTGAATGGCGTTTTGCATGAGGAGGTTTACGTGGCTCAACCTGAAGGTTTCGTTGATCATCATTACCCTGATCATGTCTACGTCCTAGACAAAGCGCTGTATGGTCTTAAACAAGCACCGCGAGCCTGGTATGAAACTCTCACTAAATTTCTACTTGCTTCTGGTTTCAAGAAAGGTACAGTAGATACTACCTTATTTCTCAAAAGGCAAGGTGAGGACTTGATTCTCATTCAGATTTATATTGACGACATAATTTTTGGGTCGACAAATAAGAAATTTTGTAAGAACTTTTCAAAAATAATGGAAACAAAGTTTGAGATGTCGATGATGGGTGAATTGAATTTCTTTCTTGGTATACAAGTAAAGCAATTACCCGAAGGCATATTTATTAATCGAGCTAAATATATAAAATATATTTTGAAAAAGTTCAATATGTTAGATAGTTCAGTCATGAAAACACCAATGGCTACTGGTACACTCTTAGACGCAGATCCCTCCGGGAAACCTGTTGATCAAAAGGTGTATCATAGCATGATTGGATCTTTACTTTATCTGACTGCAAGTCGCCCAGATATAATGTTTGCCACATGCTTTTGTGCGAGATATCAGTCTCATCCTAAAGAGTCGCACTTAACTGCTGTTAAGCGAATCCTTAGATATCTCAAAGGCTCTCCTGATTTAGGCCTTTGGTATCCAAAGGATTCTCGTTTTGAACTAACTGCCTTTACAGATGCTGATAGTGCAGGATGTAAGCTAGACCGGAAAAGCACCTCTAGATCATGTCAATTCATAGGTGACAAACTTGTGAGTTGGACTTCAAAGAAACAAAATTGTGTTTCAACATCTATTGCCGAGGCTGAGTATGTAGCTGCTGCTAGCTGCTGTTCTCAAATCCTCTGGACGACGACACAGTTAAGGGACTTTGGATACAACTACAAGCGTGTTCCTATTTATTGTGATTCCAAGAGCGCAATGTCTATAACTACTAATCCGGTACAGCATTCGAAGACCAAGCATATCGATGTACGCTATCACTTCATTAAGGATCATGTAGAAAAAGGTAATATTGAAATGCACTTTGTTCAAGCTGACTTCCAGTTAGCTGATCTTTTCACCAAGCCATTGGATGAAAACCTTTCTCATCAGCAAACTTGGTATGTTGAACATGTCTTAGACCTTACTCATGATTCTAGGGGGAGTATTCTATGTTTTTATCTTGTGTGTTATTTTTAAACTGTTGCTAACGAAAGAGGAATCATTTTCACAAATGATTACCATAATTTTCTTTCTGCAGGTTTGTTCAAGTGACAATGGCTTCTAATCACATCGGATTAGAACCCGCACTTCATTGCCTTATTTTTCTGTTTTTTTCTTTTCTTAAAAAAAACTACATTAAGTTAAGGGGAGAATATTTGTGTTTTTAACAGATTTTTTGGATACTTAAATGCTTATCTGACCGTGTGTTCTTAAAGATAAATACTTGCGTTTTATCTTGTCAATATACTTTGTTAAGTATTCATACACATAACGGTTCAGAACATTCTATTTGACTTTGTTATTACCATGTATCAAAAGTTAAATCTGTCTATGGTAATACTCACGTTCTTTGTATTCACTGTTGATTGAATCAAACGTCATTTCATGTGCTTTCATTGAAAATATGTTTATATATTGTTCATATAAACAACATTCGTTTTTGATTCTCCAGCATATTATTCTTCATGACAAATTGATATGAGCTTATTGCCAACCACTTTTAGGTTGAGGGGGAGAATTGCATCGTCAAACATAACTGTTTTGACATCTCCGAAATTCTTATTTTTCATGTAACAAGTGGTATTTGCACTTACATGTACAAAAGACTGTTGAACAACATGTTCTATAAGGAAAATACATGGGATTCAGTGTGAGAACTTAACAGAACTTCCATGGATTCACGATAACCAGTGTTTCCTACCCAAGAAGTATTCCCTGAGTGATTGAGGGGAAAGGGGTTAAAAGAATTGAGTGATGGTGTGTGAAGAGGTAAAATTGAAAAGAGAGATTTAAAAGAAAGAGGGTGAGCGATCAGAGTAAAAGAATATTAAACTCTACACCAAACTTCTTTCTGAGTCGGGCAGCCACGTAATCTGATTGGTTCACATTCTTTGGTGACCATCATTGAAATAGGCAACTAGCCCATGTCATCTCTTGCATACAACCCCACCAGCTACTCATTCTTTTCTCAAAAAGAGAATGTTTCACATTTTCTGGGGACGCAGCACATATGCTATTGGTTCTTCATTTGGAAGATACTAATATTGAAAAAGAAGGAAAGTTGCCCCACCTTCAAACCCTTTCTCATGCACATTGAGTCTTTGTATAATTTGTTGCTGTCTCAACAAGTTTACGTACTTTGAGCCTATATGAAAAGCAATCATCTATGCTTAAATTCTTTCATACACATGCACGAGTACACAGAAATTTGTTTTCTGTCAGAACATTCATAGATAACCATGTGTTATTCGATGATTGAATGGAAGACCTGGGGAGCTAACACCAAAACCAGCTCCTTATATAGTAACTTTGTGTTACTCAGTGACTTTGTGTCATTGACAGGCATTCTAACTGAGTCATTTGTTGATTCAGGGTTACAACTCTTAAACTGTTTGAATTTGCAAGGATTTAAACGGTTACAATTGACTATTTTTATCTGAAAAGATTGAAATAATCACTCTTTCCATCTGGGAAGATTGCTCTTATTTCCATACAGGGCTCGTTACATGACGACTGTGCTTACGTGATCATACACAATGGGGGAGATTTTTTCATAAAGGGGGAGATTGTTTTGACAAGTTTTGATGATGATGATTCTCACCATTCATCAAAAAGGGGAGATTATACAAAGGGAGAATATATTAAAAGGGAGAATATAATCTGAAGACTGCTGAAGATTTTCAAAGTTTTGAAGATTATTTAAAGATATCAAGTTCTGAAGTTTTGAAGTTTTGAAGCTATCAACGTCATATCTGAAGAAAAGAGAAGACAAGTGAAGACCTGAAGATTATTGCCAATTTTTTTAATCTTGAATCCAAAGGGGGAGATTGTTGGATCAAATAATTGTATTCAAGATTAAAGTTAAATTAGAGGGTCTAAACCGTATTTGTTTGATAGTTAAAGTTAGACGGTCTAATTAGTATTTATTCAATAGTTATTTGTAAATGGGCCTCAAATCTATCAAGCCCATAAGCCCATATGGCTTAGGTATTTAAAGTTATGTTTAGTTTAGGTTTAGGTTAACCTTTGATAATTATTCCAATCTACAAATCTATTATTCTCTGTATTCAAAGGGTATCAAGAACACTCAAGGGTTTCATTGTTTATTCAAGGGATTGGTATGTTACTCTGATTTATATATCTCTTGATTATTATTGTGTTGCTTGATTACTTGATTGATTATTTACCAACTAGATTAAAGTGGGATAACAGTCATATCCAATAAGGTTGAGATTGCTTAGAACCATTCTCCCCATTGTTTCTAATTCCTTCTTTGTAGCTAAGGCAGAGATGTCAGTGGCAGAGGTTGAGGGTGTGGGTGCAGAAGTGGACGCCTGTGGTTGGAAAAGGACTATAACACTGTGAGTTATATCCTTGATTTCATCTCGAAGCTTGGTCAGGTTATCCACCCCTGATTGAACAACTTTAGCTGCAAATGTACCTATTTCCTCCATGCAGATATCCCCCAGGATCTGAATTTGATCTGAATGAGCGATGATGGTTTTACCGCATGCTTGAAGATCAGCTCGAGTCGCACATTTCTCTGTTAGCTTCTTGATCTCCGCTGAATGTTGCATCGAAGATTGATGGAGAGCTTTCAGAGCCTCTGCATTTGCTTTGAGATCCTCTGCAAGGACTTGGGAGTTCGCCTGAGATTCCTTTATGACAGAGCTTTTCAACTCGTCAAATTTTTGGAACACCATGTCAACAAAGGTTTGAAACTCGCCCTTTGTGACGAAGGTGTCCGTGGTGACCTCTGGAACAACACATGTTTCAGATTTAGCCAACGATTATTTGGCACCTTCAGATCCTGTGATGAGGTTGAGCTCTGAAGAATTTCCTTCCAATCCTCGATGTTCCACAGAGGAATCATCTATGGAAGTTCTGTCAGTAGGCTTCTTAAGGAAGGGTTCAGAGGCTTACCCAAGGGTCCTAGTGATTAAGTTTTGTGGTTGTTCTAGAACCACAGAACTGGTGTGATCTCTCACTGCCATCTCTGAAGTAGTTGGGTCTTCACTCACGTGCGTGACAGAGGCAACAAATGCCTCTGTGTGTGGGAGTGATGTGTCCTGGGCAAATGGACACGAGAAACAGCACTTGCACCCTTTTGAGAGGGTGAGGTGGATTTGGCTTCCCCGAATGGTGGCACAGAGAATGAAGAGATATCCTCTGTCCGGATGGCTTTTGGTTGGGATCGGACTGTGCGGTCCTTCTTCAATACCTTTCTGCACTAGAACTGCAGAGGTAGTGGTGTGGGTTGCACGGGGAGTCGGTTTAGGTTGTATGCCCAATGCATCTTTTATCCCACTCTCCTCCATCGATTTTTTGTCCTCTCCTTCCTCTTCTTCACTCTGTGACTTACCGGTCATATCCTCCATCTCCAAAACCACGATTTCACCTAAGTCCCCTGAGTACCTAAGAATGACCTCTCGACCTATGTTAGAGGCCAATTTCATCGGGCTCTGAGGTCTATCCTCAGGGGTTTCTTCAAAGATTAGTGCTTTTTTGGTCCTCTGCAGAGGTTTTTCTCCACCCTCTGCACGTTCAGTTCTCGTACTGAGACCCTCAACCTTGGCCTCAGCGGATCATTCCTTCTCAGCAAGGGTCCTTAATTTTCTCCTTTTCTTTTTCTCAGAGGATTTGATAACCTCTGTAGTTTCCTCTGCAGTCTTGCTCCTTTTCTTGTGTTTCTTCTTCTCAGAGGATTTTGGAACCTCTACTTCTTCGGTTCTCTTTTTCTTATTTTTCTTTTTCTCCTTTGTCAAGATCGAAAATTCTAAACAAGAATTCAATACAAACTCAGAAACAATGTTAAAGAAGTCGCGGAATAACACTTTAACAATTAATCAAAACACAGAATATGAACTCAAATCATAAGTTTATATTGCATAAAACTTAATGATTACAAACACAACCTCAATCTGTTGAACAGACTCAACAGACGTTCTACACTTCTCTATAGAATGGATCAATACTAGTCTTGAGGTTAATTCTCTAAACAAAAACAACAATATCAATGCCCATTCTAAACTATGCCTTCTATACAGTATATATACAAGACAGATTACAAGATAATTACAAAAGAAAAATTAATCTTCCTAATCCAATCCATAATTATCTTCATCTCCTATTCTTCCGCATCAATCCATCTTTATCTTCACAAGCAGCATTAACACAATAGCAGTATTAACTTTGTCTCTGACAGTACTAACCATGCTTGCAGTATTAACTTCTTATGGCAGTAGTAATTTCCAAGCAGTATTAATTACTAGCAGTACAAATATTGCATAGCAGTATTAACATGCTAAGCAGTAGTAATATTTCTTCACCTAGAAGTACTAACAAGACTTAGTTATTTCTGACCCAACATCCTTTTTCTCATTCCCCTCCCCTCTAACTATCACTCCCTCTCTCTCACTCGCTTGTGCCTCTGTGGCCACAACCTCTGTCTCTCTTTCTCCCTACTCTCTCAAATAAATAACTACATCTCCTACTTGGAATCCTATGCGAGGGGGGGTTCTAGGACTCGGTTCAGGAGTCCTGTGCCCTCGAATGTAATCCCTAGTACCCTCTTCACTACCCAGATAGGTCAACATCCTTGTTGACAGAGGTCTTGCAGTTGGGTAACCGGTTTGGAGAGTAGTTGGTTTGTGAGACTTCATCTCATGCAGTTTGATTGTTTTTCCCTCTGTCGGTAATTTGTTCTCCCCAATCAAATCATCTCCTAGAAGTAATCCCAGGAAACATACAAAAACGATGTTTTTGGGCTCCGTGCCCCTATCTTGGTCTTGCTGTTTTGTTATGACATCATTCTTGATCTCCCTGAAAATGAGTCCAGCGTAGTCTAGTGGGAGATCATAGTAGATTCCATACATTATGGCCAGAATGGTATGGCTAGACTGGTCTGGGCTCCCTACCTTCGACGTTAGGCAACGATTCAGGATGGAGAAGAGTACGTTCCACATAGGGGGCAGGTTCTGTCTTCTGAAATTTGTTCGTTTGGTGATTGAGACTGTGTATCCAATGAACTTCAGAAACTCTAGTATTTCTTCTTCTGTGGGCTCCTCTGAGAATTTGCGCAGGTTGAGGTCTGCCTTGGTGGGTAGATCAAAAACGTCAGATAGTTTTCTTCGGTTGATGCCTAAGTCCAAAATCTTTGTGGTCGATGGATGGGTTGCATATCCAATGATGAAATGTCCGTATCCTTCCATCTTAGCATGTCGAGCGCTCATCCAGAACTGCTGAATGTAGGATTCAGGGATGTCATTTCGCTTTAGTGTTAGGGCATTAACCAGAAAATGGTTCTTGAGGGTATTGATCAGGGGTGTTGCTTCAGTAGGGAATCCAGAAGGATTCAGGGTGACAAAGTGCTTGTTCGGTATATTGGTCATCGTAGTTAAATGGTAGTTATGTCTAGTGAAAGAGAGCATCCTGCTCGTAAGCACCTGTCCTTGTTAATGGAGGTTGAATCAGCTTTTTGAGCTGCGGAGTGATGGGATTTGTTTGAGTTCTTAGAGCCATTGGAGTTCTTGGAAGAGCTTGAGTGGGACGCCATTTCTGAAGATACAAAGAATTCTTGCAAAGGATTTCTTGAGAGCAAAGATTTCAGGTAAAGAAGAAAAGAATAGGTTTAGCAGGGTTTATATACAGAGAGAGGTGAAAAGAATTAGTGGTAAAAGATAAAAATTTGAGTTCCGTAATGAGTGCTAACGGATAAGTAGCCGTTTTCAAAAAAGACGGTACATATACGACCCAATAGGAATGTGTCACGTCAGTATAGGCGGTGCACGATTGAGAACGTGCGTCTCCCTCTATTCTCACGCGCGTGGCGGTTACTATTCCCACATGACAGTGATATTTGAAAAATAACCCGCACATAATGACCAAATGGTAAAAGTATTGAAGTTAAAAAAAATGGCAGAAGCTCTGTGGGACAAGACCTTCTGAGGTCATTATGAGGTTTCAGAATACTTGAGATGACTAAGACTTTCGTAAGAGCGTACGAGTTGATCGAACACAGATCCAATTGAGTAATGGATGAGAGACCCCTTTGTGAGGTACAGAGGCTCTGTGAAGGGTCACAGAGGCTCTGTGGAGGACCTCAGAGGCTCTGAGATCCAAAACTTCTAATTTAGGAAATGATCTGAGTTGGTGATCACTCGATAGCTATGAAAGCATTTTTGAGGGGCAGAGCGACATGTTTGACAAAAGATGTCGAGCTCCCCCTTGAAGTGTCAATGTCTTTTATCTCAGCTCCCCCTTGATCTGTGCTTGGGTTTAAAAATGGACGATTGAGCAATACACAGAGCAAGAGGACTATTTTAACAAAAAAGAATGTACGAATATACAGTATGTACTTACAGAGGCTCTGTGCAAGGGTACAGAGGCTCTGTGGATCAACTCATGTTCAGCATGCCAATCTTTCCAACCAGAAAAGTGAACCTTTTCTCATCTAATGCCTTAGTGAAAAGGTCGGCAAACTGGTAATCTGTGGGGACGAAGTACATTTCTGTTGTCCCATGCTCCACATGATGTTTTAGAAAGTGGTACCTGATATCGATATGCTTCGTTTTAAAGTGCTGAACAAGATTAGCAGGGATCGCAATGGCGCTTTTGGAGTCACAGAGGATGGGTATTTTCTCTATGTCAAATCCATAGTCTCTGAGTTGGGTTCTCATCCACAGAACTTGCAAACAACAACTAGCAGTAGCAACGTATTCCGCTTCTTCCATGGAGGTCGAGACACAATCCTGCTTCTTCGAAGTCCAACTTACTAGTTTCCCTCCAAGGAATTGACAACTCCCAGAGGTACTTTTCCTGTCTAACTTTCATCCTCCGTAATCTGAATCTGTATAAGCCACAAGATCAAAGCAGAGTTCTCTGGATACCAGAGGCCAAGATTCTTGGTCCCTTTAAGGTATCTGAAGATCCTCTTTACAGCATGAAGATGAGATTCTTTGGGGTTAGCTTGAAATCTTGCACAGAGGCATGTGGCGAACATTATATCGGGTCGACTCGCGGTTATGTACAATAGAGACCCTATCATATCTCTGTAGAGTTTACACTCCACAGACTTGCCCTCTGGGTCTGCATGAAGCTTAGATCCAGTGGTCATAGGGGTTTTCATTGATGAAGAGTCAGAGAGCTTGTATTTTTCAAGTATGTCAGAGACATATTTTGATTGGTTTATAAAAATGCCCTCTTTGGTTTGTTTGACTTGCAATCCTAAGAAGAAGGTAAGTTCTCCCATCATGCTCATATCAAACTCACTTTTCATCAAAGACTCAAACTTTTTGCAATAAGATTCATTTGTGGACCCAAAAATAATGTCATCAACATAAAATTGTACAAGTAGAATCTCACCTTTTCTCTTCTTACAAAATAGAGTTGTATCAGTTGTTCCTCTTTCGAAACCATTTGCAAGAAGAAAGTTTGAATGTTTTTCGTACCAGGCTCTGGGGCTTGCTTGAGTCCGTACAAAGCCTTGTCCAAGAAATATAAGTGATTTGGGTACTTGGAACTTTCAAACCCTGGTGGCTGCTGGACGTATACTTCTTCTTGAATTTGTCCATTCAGAAAGGCCGACTTAACATCCATTTGAAACACTTTAAAACCTCTGTGGGCTGCGAAGGCAAGAAATATTCTTATTGCTTCGAGTCTAGCCACAGGGGCAAAAGTTTCTTCGTAGTCAATCCCTTCTTCTTGGCAGTATCCCTTGGCCACCAACCTTGCTTTGTTTCTGATTACCATGCCATCCTCGTCCTTTTTGTTCCTAAAAACCCATTTGGTCCCTATAGCGGTCTTTCCTTTCGGCAGAGGCACTAGGGTCCATACTTCGTTTCTTTCAAACTGCAGAAGCTCATCTTGCATAGCCTCTACCCAGTTTGGGTCTTCAAGAGCTTCAGAGATCATTTTGGGCTCGATAATGCTCACAAAATTTGTATAGTAACAAAAATTTGCGGTGCTTGATCGAGTCTGGACTCTGTCAGATGGGTCACCTATAATTTGGCTCTGTGGGTGACTTCTGGTCCACTTAGTCATTCGTGGTAGGTGATCATTTGAACCTTCTGGGAACACTTCTGGAGCATGTTCAGTTTCTTGAACCTGATTACCCTCTGTGGAAGGGAGATCATTTGTACTTTTCATTAGACTTTGGTCATTCTGAGTTGATGTAACGAGCTCTGTGCTGCCTTGTTCAGAGTTCTCTGATTGTTCTGGTGTTGACCCTTCAAAGATGTTTTGAAATTGACCACGTTCTTGATTAAGCGTGGAGCCTTGGTCAATATTACCCTCTGAGTACTCCCCCTCGACATTTGCATCTGCAAAAGTGTTGGAAGAAGGTGAATTATTGCTAGGACCTGACAGAGAGGTACCTGATTGTTCTGCAGAGGCTTCAGCTCCAGAGGATCTGTGGTCATCCTCTGTGGGTCCATCATCATTGAACATCTCTTCAAATAGATGATGAAGTTCATTTGTTCTTGATGATCCACCAGTTTCCTTATCTTGGAGCTTGAGTCCTGAGCTGATTTGCTCAGAGGTCACCTGAAACGAGTCATCAAATGAAACATTAATACTTTCAAGTATATGTTTTCATTTGAGCATATAGACTCGATAAGCCTTGGAGTTTGATTAGTAGCCAAAAAATTTGGCCTCGTCAGCTTTGGGACTGAATTTCCCTATTTGCTCTCTATCGTTCAACACAAAGCATCTGCAGCCGAAGACATGGAAGTACTTGATATTTGGCTTTCTTTGATTGACTAGGTGGTAAGGGGTCTTTTCATGTCTTTTTACCACCAATAAGCGATTTTGGGTAAAACATGTTGTGTAGATGGCTTCTGCCCAAAAGGAGATTGGAAGTCCTGAGGCAGTGAGCATGGTTCTTGCAGCTTCCACAAGTGTTCGGTTTTTGCGTTCAACAACACCGTTTTGTTGTGGAGTCCTTGCAGCAGAGAAGTTCTGTGAGATGCCCTCTGTTGTGAGATAGGCTTCTATTGTTGAGTTCTCGAACTCTGTCCCATTGTCGCTTCGAACTCTCTGTACCCTACAATCATGAAGAACTTGTATCCTCTTAAGAAGATTGATTAGTACCTCAGGAACATTTGATTTCTTTTGAACAAATTCTACCTAAGTATATCTAGAGAATTCATATATGAGTACAAGGATGTACTTCTTGCCACGTAGACTCTTCACAGAAATAGGACCGTAGAGGTCTACATGAAGCATCTGCAGAGGTCTGGTGCAGGACATGTCTGTTTTGGTCTTATGGGCAGCTCTTTTGAGTTTTCCCATTTCACATGCAGAGCATAGATGATCTCTATCGAATTTGATACTTGGTAGCCCCTTTACCAGATCTAGTTTCACAAGTTTGTCTAAAGAATGAAAGTTTAAGTGACAGAACCTGTTGTGCCAAAGCCAAGCTTCTTCGTTCTTGCTTGAGACCAGATAGAGCTTTTCATCTCTGTTGATGGACTTGAAGTCCATGAGGTATAGATCACCTCGTCTCGTGGCCCGCAGAAGCTCTGTGGTTGTGTCTTCTATGAACAATGAGCAGGATTGCTTTTTGAACATTACATCGAGTCCATTATCACAGAGTTGTCTAACACTTAGAAGGTTATGCTTAAGGCCATCCACATATGCAACTCTGTTGACATCGATGTCTCCATTGGCTATGACTCCATAGCCTTTGATTTGTCCCTTCTTGTTGTCTCCGAAGGTTACAGAACCACCTCCAAATTTTTCTCTGTAGGCGGAGAGAAACCCTCTGTCGCCAGTCATGTGCCTTGAACGCCCGGAGTCTAGGTACCAAATGGGCACATGTTGTTTGTTCTGTGGACAGATCAAGAAGATTTAGGTACCCATTTCCAAATGGGTCCAGTCTTGTTAGGAGTCTTTAAGGATGCCTTAACATCTTTGATTTTGGTTTTATCCTCTTTAATGAGGGTACCATTTTGTCCTTTCTCACCTTTGAATTTGGCATTCATTGGCTTTGGGTGAGATATAAGACAGGAAGGCCTAGAGAAGTGTTGATTTAATGCATGCACAAGATCAAAACATTTGCAATGAGGAACCTTGGAAGCAAACTTCTTAAATATTTCATTAAAATTGTCAAAGGAGTGTACAGAGCAACTTTTACAACGACCCATTTTAGATTCGGGTTTCTTTTTACAGAAAACTTTGTCTAATCTAGGTTGTCTTTTGTCAAAAACTCCACTTGGATGGCTCTCTTTGTGTACTCTCCCTCGACGATCATTCCTTTGAGCATTCACTGCCACAGAATCATTATTTTTGTCAATTTTGGGCCATTTTGCCTTCTGTTGCCAGGTGAGCTTTTCTTGAAAAGGTTTTGAAGCAAAGACAGGTTTTGGAACTTTAGGAGTTTGAGTGATCTTGCTCCTTTCATTTTTGAAATTTTCAAGTTCAAGAGAAGTCTTTGCTTGAAGACACATGTCCAAGAAGTCAGGGCAGATTGGTATTCCTGTGGTTCTCCTCTTGGGAGAAATTGTCCTGTTAAGGATGCCAGAGGGTAATTTATTATCCTCTGGACCACAGATGACCATTTCAAGTTCCACATAGCTTGTCTCTATTTCGTCAGAGGACTCAGAATCTGTTTCAGAATCTGTATAAGAAAGTCCCTGTGAATAAGGTCGTGACTTTCTGGAGATGCGTTCCTTTGTCCATATGTAGTGTCCTTCGAAGTATTTAAATCTTTTGAAATACAAGGAATGGCTATAGGAACACTAAGACAATTTAGAAGATCTTGCTCAAAGATTTCTCTTATTTCAGAGGTAAGATCAGGATGATTGAAAAAATGATTTTCATAGGTTCTTCTTAAGTCACTTTCCAAAAACCTTTTAAATAGTTTTTCTTCCATAGAGGTCGGAACAAACTCTGGTGCATCAAAGGATAGTTCCTTTTCAGGAACCATCATGCACATCAAAGCCATTTGAGTTTGCGTTTCTGGGTGACCGAATCTGAGGACCCCTATATGTCTTTGAGACAAATATTTCTTTGGAATAGATTTTCTCTTTGTTGAGAGTGCAGATGGTAAATCATTGTTTTCATACCATACATTTTCCATCTGCAGAGGTTTCTTCAGATGTGGTCCTTTAGAGGTTCTGCGCCTCTTAAATGTGGATAATAGGTTTGGAAGACTTGGTTTTAAAAATTGTCCAGGGCAGAAGATGTTTGATAAGGATTTGTTTCTTTTATTTCCTGTGTAAGGGTCAATATCCTCGAACCCTATTCCTCTTCTGCCGATTTGGGTGTTGACTTTTTCATGGACCTTTTGACCATCCTGATACCTCTTAATTAGGAGATCTCTATCGAATAGATTTTGATGAAGAACTTCTCTTTCTTTTCGGAAAACGTTTTTCAAGGAAATGGCATTTAATCGATCACTCTCACTGTTCTTTATCTCTTTCACCTTGTCTTTCAGGGCTTTATCGAGTTTAGAAATTCTCTCTTTCAACCCTTTCTTTTCAACAATATGCTCAGAAATGAGAGATTTTCTTTCAAAATAGAGCTTGTCCTTTTCTTGAGTGAGAAGCCTTGTTTCTCTCTCAAAGAAGGCCAATTTCTTTTCTAGTTCTGAGCACATGTTTTTGTAAGCAAGAAACTCATTTTGTATTATAAGAAGTTTGTAGAGTCAGAATCATAGGAGTTAGAAGTAGATACCTCACTCTTGTTGTCAGAAGAGTGGACTTCTGCCATTCCACATAAGAGTGCATTGTTGTCCCTTCCTCAGAGGACTCATCAGTCTCAAGGTCTTGTTGCTCTGCCATTAGGGACCTCTGTGTGTAATACTCTGCCTTCTTTTTGTTGAAAGCAGCATCTCTTGTGGGTTTCCCTTTAGTGGCAGAGGACCTGCACTCTGCGGCAAAGTGGCTTGGTTTTCCACATTTGAAGCATCCTTCAGTTTGCTTCGGGACTCTGTCACCACTTCTGCCATCTGGCCTCTGTCCGCTCCTCTTCTTTTCTTGTCTTTGCTCCTCGAATTCTTCTCTTTCATACTTTCTCACCTCACCAAATCCTCTGCTTCGTTCCTCTCTATCCTCTCTTCCTCTATACTCTGGCTTTTTCTTGAGACCATGATTGAATTGTCGGGTCATTAGTGCAAGAGTCTTGGCCAAAGCAGCCATATCAATCTCTTCCTCCGATCCTTCCTCACTTTCGCTTTCTGCCACTAGGACCTTTTTCTTCTTCTTCTTCTTCCTTTGAGCATCCTCTGTCGTTTTTTCTTTTCCTCTGTCCTGACCCTCTGTGGTGCATCCCACCAATGCTAGAGGACCACCGACAGGGGTCATCAGCTTCGATATCCTGTTTTCTTCACTTATCAAAGTCTCGAAGAGGTCTGAGATAGCCCAAACATCGAGATCCAGTGTAGCTTGCATAGACATTGTTAGATGAAGCCATTCATCATTCAGGCTCTAAAGGAATCTGACATTGTTTTCTTCAGAACTTCTGTGGATGCCATACCTTTTGCACTTGTTTAATAAGGAATTGTACCTATTGTATGTTCTTTGAATGGATTCACTTGGTAGAGCCTTGAATGCAAAATATTCATTTATGCATAGAGCCTTTTGTTCTTGAGGGTTTTAGCACCACCCTCAAGCTGTTTCTCCAACTCCAACCATAAGTCCTTCGATGTTTCACAGGAATCAAGGGACTGGAAGATATCGTTTGGGATAGCCATAATGATTAGTCTTTTGCCTTTCTTTGCAAATTCATGTAATGCCTTTTCTTCTTCAGTGCATTCGATGATTGGTTTGGGATGCTGATACTCAGGAACTTCAGGGGTGTTTGCAGTGGCAGAAACACGAGGAACGGTTGTCATTGGGATGAAAGGAGGATTGTGAAGAAACTCAACCAGACCAAGATCCACACCTTCGAGAAAGTGCACCATCCTGATCTTCCACTGAGGATATTCATCCCTTAGTAGAGTGGGAGGTTTTGATTGAGATCCTGCACTGAAATAGTTAACAGGGTTTGTCATTTTTAAATGAAGATTAAAACAGAGTATGAGGAGTTCTTTTGAGAAAGATAAGGAATGTGTCTAGCAGGGATGAATTTCTAGTATGAGAAAGGTGACAACTAACTAATTGATCTTTCAATCTGTCTTCAAAGAGTTAAACACACTTGCCTTTGAATCTACGTCAAACTAGTTGAAGTAGCTCTAGAAAACAGAGTATGTTTATGCGTGGGGATCAAGATGAAGAAACAGACTTCAAACTACTACCTGGAGCGTGGGAATCAAGTATAGAACATGATCCTTTGATATTAAGAATCAAAGTCTGCTCTGATACCAATTGTTGATCCCAATATGGACGTTCTTAACTTGATAGACCTTTTACTACACACTGATTTATATGATGTGAGTGCGGAAGCGTTTATGATGTGCAGAAAAGGTAGAACACGCAAAGTAGTAAACACACAAGTAATCAATAAACAGAATAGTAAAGTATTGCAAGAAATTACTCAAAGTACTGTTTCATTGATTACTGAAGAACACCAAGAACACACACTTGTATGTGCAAATGTTCTCTCGGAAAATATAATCTCTATTCAAAGCTATTGTGTGTGTGCTCGCTCTATTGAAACTCTAAGGTGGTGCTCCCATAATATACAAGGAGGATGTACCCCGTAGTATAAGACAAAGGCTGACATTCCATAAACGGAATGCCACCTGGAAAGTAAAATCATCGTGTGCCGCTTCAAGGTGATCTGGAAATCTTCGTACAGCAGGCATCACGTGATTTGCATGTGACCTTGTCTTGAACTGAGTTTGCATAAATCTTCGAACTGTGTCCAGAGGTTATCCATCACAGAGGCTCTGTGAGTGATCACAGAGGCTCTGTGAGTGATCACAGAGGCTCTATGATCTGAAGAGCATAATCAGGTTTCCTGTCCTCTGGCAAAAGGTCGACAGATGTCTTCTGTGATTGTATCTTCTGTGGTGCACTTGGAAGCTCTAGGACAGACTTCTGTGGTTCCTATACTTAGCCTATTTTTCAATACTTCTATACAGTATGATTAGAGCTAACACATAGTTTAAGAACAAAACTGTTGAAGATTATCTCAAATCAGTCGGGATAACACATCAATTCTCTGCTGCTAGAACGCCATAACAGAATGGAGTAGTAGAAAGACGTAATCGAATGCTAGTCGAGGCCGCTCGTACTATCACTAGTACAAAAATGATTTTTTGTGACGGTTTTAAAAAATAGGTTTGTAACGGTTGCATAAAAAACCGTTACAAAAAGTCACATAAAAAGTTAGAGAATTGTTTTAATAACATTTTTTATTCATAAACGTTACTGTTACAAAAAACGTAGAAACAAAAAGCAACGTTTTAGATAAAAACGTTAATAAAATGTTCCCTAAGGTAACGGTTTAGGACAGTTTTGAAAAACTGTTGCTTTTTGTTGTGACGGTTTTTCAAAACCGTTGCCATATAAGACCTTTTAGTAATGGTCTTTGTCTAAATCGTTGCTTTATGTCGTAACGGTTTTAAAAAACGTTACTGAAAATTAAAATATGTATAGTAACCCTTATTTGAAAACCGTTTCCAAAAGTCACCAAGTTTTATTGCAACAGTTATGCAAAATTTGCGTCACCAAAAGCTAGTGTATGACAAGGGTTTTTGAAAAAATTACGTCACTATATGTCATGCTTTGGTGACGGTCTTAAACGTTTACATCATTATATCTCAAGTTACATTGACGGTTTTGAATAATTTACATCACCATATGTCATGCTATAATGACGGTTTTGAGTACGTTACCATATGTCATTCTACAGTAACGGTTTTGAAAAATAAATGTCACCGTATTTATTGTCATGGTGACGATTTTAAAAAGTTATATGTCACAACGATGACGGTTTTATATAATAAATTTCATAATATATCATGTTATGCTATGGTGATGGTTCGAATAATAAACGTCAACCTACGTCATGCTACGATGACGATTTTGTATAATAAACATCAAGGTAACTCATGCTACGATGACGGTTTTGAAAAATAAACGTCAACGCATGTTAAGTTACGTTTTCAGTTTCGAAAAATTTACGTCACCATATGTCATACTACGATGACAGTTTAGAAAAATAAATGTCACCTTATGACATGTTACGGTGACGGTTATGAAAAATAAATGTTATCGTATGTTATGCTATTGTGATGGTTTTGAAATAAAGAAGTCACCAAATGTCATGCTATGATGACATTTTAAAAAATAAACGTCAGCGTAAGTCATGCTAAGGTGAAGATTTTTTTTAAATAATGAACGTCACTTTATGTCATGTTACAGTGATGGTTTTGAATAATAATGTCATTTTATGTCATGCTACAGTGATGGTTTTGAAATCTAAATATCACTATGCTAGGGTAACAGTGATGAATGATGAACATTACAGTATGTAATGTTACGGTGACAATTTTGAATAATAAACGTGACCGTATGTCATTTTATAATGACGGTTTTGATAAAGTTTTTTCACTGTATGTCATGATTTCGTGACGGTTTTGAGAAATTTATGTCACCGTATGTCATCTTTTGGTGATGTTTCTGAATATTAAACGTCACGATATGTTATTCTAAATTGACAATTTTGAATAATAAATGTCACTGTATGTCATACTACGGTGATGGTTTTGAAAAATAAATTTCATCTTGTGTCATACCACAATGACAATGTTAAATGATAAATGTCATGATATGCAATGATACGGTGACAATTTTGATTGATAAACGTCACTGAATGTCATTTTACAGTGACAGTTTTGATAAATTTACGTCAGTATATGTCATGATGTGGTGACGGTTTATAGAAATTTACGTTATCGTATGTCATGATTCAGTGACGGTTTTGAGAAATTTACGTCATTGTTTTCATCATATGGTGACGTTTGAGGATATTTGTCACCGTATGTCATGATACGGTAACGTTTTAAAAAATTTACGTCACCTATGCCATATGTAGTAATGGTGGGCAAGGACCACTCCAAAAAACACAGTCGGTCCAAGTCTCGAGCTGACATGTCATTTTGGATACATTTTTTCTAAAGAAACCAATCTCTCAAATTTTTGTTTTTTGGGCATAATTTTAAAGTTTATAACATATTTTTGATCGACAAAAAAAGCAAAAGAAATGAAGCTTGGCCTAGAACCACTCTGGCTGGCCCAGTCCGCCAAAAAGTCAGGGCTGGTTTTCGCCAGTCCGGATAAATCTCGCCCTCGGATCGGTCCGGCTCAAATATTTTTATCTGAAAATGGACAACTGATATTTATCCGGTCCGGACTAAATCAAAAAATCCCGACCCACGATCTATCTATGTCGGTTTACACATTCGCACTACAAGAAAAATTATAGTTACTGATGAAATATTTGGTCACTAATGTGTTCTTAATGTTTTCATATTCTTTATTAAATAATTTTTTACTACATTTGTCTTATAATAAATTGACCAATAACTTATTTTTAAATTTGATCAAATTGCCATATTTTCTTCTCTTTTGAAGCTAAATTTTAATTTTTAATGTTATTATGTTAGTGTGGATTCAAAGTTTATAATTGATTCTTTAACTTTTAATTTTTGTTAGTTTTAACTTTCATAATTCCTCCAATAAGGGGTTTATGAGGAACTAAAACGCATGGACGAACCTATAGTATGTAAGGAATGGTGGCACGTGCCACCATATTATTTCTCCGGCGAAGGATAAAAAAATTTAGGTTCTTGAAAGGTGCAACCGTATCGTTTTAGAAGGTGCTACCGTATTATTTTGGAAGTTTCAAGAAGGTGCAACCATACCTCGTAATCAACCAAAAAACCAAAAAGAACTCTTGAAATCAACCAAAAACCGAAAAAAAAATCCCACAAAATCGATAAGAAAAACTTAAAAATCCGTCGAAATCAAGCAAAAAGTTTTACAAGTCCCTCGAAGCGATGGAATGAGGCTAAAACCAAATCAGACAATTTTAAACGTCGGTAAAAAGATGAAGACATATCGAAAAAAACTATGTTTTTTGTAATTATTTTGTTGATAAATATTTTATATTTAAGTCATCCTCAAAAAATAAAAATAAATAAATTGTTAAAAATTTATATATTTAATTCATTTTAAAAAAAGTCTACAATAATACAACTATTATTTTTATATAAAAACAAAAATAAATGGTAAAATTTGAACTTGCCATGGAAGGGATTTGAACCCTAGTAAACGCATGGGATGCACTCGCACAAGACTCTTGCCAATGCGCTAGGGAAGCATTGTGTGTATTGTTGCATTAAATAATTTATATAGTAACTTTATTATAAGTAAAAATAAATATTCGGAGGCCCTGTGCGGTAGGACCACTCCGCACACCCCAAGCAACGGCCATATATATATATATATATATATATATATATATATATATATATATATAGTGGAAGGATATTTTTTGCAACCCTTAAAAAGGTTGCAACCTTTGCAACTCACATCTTAACCGTTGGATTCATGATCGACGGTTATTTTATTTTTATTTTTCCTTTTGTTTTAATTAAAAATATTGGGCCCCATATCTATTGTAACCGCCGATCATGAATCCGACGGTTAAAATGTGGGTTGCAAGATTTGCAACCTTTTTAAGGGTTGCAAATTAAACAACCCCTATATATATATATACGAACACATACAGGAACCGCTCTGACCAACTCCTCCGGCGGACTTCTCCGACACCCTCCTCCGGCGACCACTCCAACGAAACCCACTTTTTTCTACTGCAATTTCTCCAAAAAAACCCACTTTTTCGTCTGTGTATATACATATATATACACACTCACGCACATAATATACACACACACATTTATATAAGCATAAATTCAATATATATATATATATATATGTGTGTGTGTGTGTGTATGCATTGAGATCGCCGGAGATGGTGACCTGAGCATTGAGGTTCACCGGAGTTATTAATTTTGGGGAAGAAGATAGAGGTTGAAAGAAGGTGGAAATTGAAGCTTTTGTTAATTATATAGGTGAGGTCGCTGGAGATGGTGACCGGCGACCCCCAACCTCTCCCCTTTTCTTCGTCGGCGACACCCACCCTCTCCCCTTTTCTTGTATCGATCTCGTGATTATATATATATATGTGTGTGTGTGTGTGTGTGTGTGTGTGTGATTATATATATATATATATATGTGTGTGTGTGTGTGTGTGTGTGTGTGTGTATGTGATTATGTACAAGAAATAGACAGAGATAAGAATAGGACAAAAACAAGTAAAGACAAAAAAAATTGTGTAAAAAGACGTAATTACCCCTGACTTAGCGGACAATTTAACAGAGGTAACGCGAGAAGGACCATTTTCATAGCAAAATCGAAACCTTAGGGATGAAATCTGCACTTATTGAAGTTCAGGGACCACTTTCGTATTTTTTTGGTAAACTACATGACCAAAATTGTAGTGTACTCTAATTTTATTATATTTAAAATATTTAACTAGTTAATAAATAGAGTAAACTCTAATTTTGGTCCCTGAGGTTTAGTGAAATATTTGAAAGTGAGACCTGAACTTTGATAAGTTTAGAAATTGTTGTTGTGGTTCTCATTTTGCTCTGAAAGTGGTCCCTAATCCCTAACTCATCTAACAATTTTCGTTAGAGTGTGTGTGTGTGCGTTAACTGAACCAAAACCTCCTGCAACAATCGAAGATGGTGATTATGGAGAGTGTGTTTGTGTTTAAGTTGCTGAACTGGGAACCACTGTTGAAGGTACCAAGTTGAGAGTTTCTGGAGGTACATGTGGAGATGTAACAAAAGTTAACCAGTATGGAATGATGGAGATGAAGGTGGTAGGTACCCGTGGAGATCTAACAGGAGTTTCTAGAGGCACTGGTGATGATGGTGGGTTTGAGTTAATCGGTGTACAGGAAGAATGTCCCTTCCTTGTGAGATTGTCCCTATAACCATTTTTATATAACACACAATAAATACATACATATATATATGTATATACATACATACACACATTACATATCAATATCAAAATGATATTCTTTGCTCTTGATCTTCTACCACCAGTTGGGTGGTTTAGGAGAGGGTTGACTAATCATTGGGTTTGGTGGATGATGGTTTGCTTCGATCTTGGTTGTGGGTTTCGGGGAAAGCTATTCATCATTTGAAGGTGGGTCTTGGTCATGAAGGAGGAGATGGAGTTGAAGATGGTATATATAGTGGACCGATTGAGTTGATAATATTACTTCCGACGCAGGGACGAGGGTGTTGTGTGTGTAGGTGACGAGGGAAGAAGAAGAAAGGGTCAATGGAGGGGAGCAAGAGGGGAATTGTTTTGCTGGTGGGGATGATTTCGTTGAGAAAATGATCCGGTATATATATATATATATATAATATAATATAATTTATATATGAATTATATTTTATAGTTTTTAAAAGATATTTAAGAAAATAGGTAAAATGACTAAACCGATCCTTACGCTAACAGAGATTGTTAACGGAGTTATTGACTAGAGACTAATTTCAAAACAAAATGAGAACCACAAGAATAATTTATAAACTTATTAAAGTTCAGGTCCCACTTTCAAAGATTTTACTAAACCTCAAGGACCAAAATTAGAGTTTACTCTAATAAAATCTAAATTTATGTTCGTCACCAAAATTAATAATTTTAACTAATAAACATACATTAAATTGTAAAGTAAAAAAAAAAAGAAATTCTCGGATAATAGAAGGGAACGAAGCATATTTGATGCTTTAAAAAATTCAACTTTTTGAAAATTTAAAATAAAATATTATACATTTTGATAAACGATTTTAAATTTTGAAATATAAAAAAAGGACCCAAACCCTACCCCATTTCCCTCCTCGTTGGCCGTCCCCTCCCAGTTTGAGATCCCCATCCTGTTGCAACTCCCATCCATCCGGCGGCGTAGCATCACGCACGAGATGCTAATCCTCCAAAACCATCTCTCTCTGTGCTCACGCTGTCACTCATCAGGCGTTGATAGCCTGTTGCTGTCTGTTAATTTCACGAATTTTTTAAACGTTGAGGCCATGGATCAAATGCAGCTTTTTTGGAGCATCTAGCTTCTTCATCTTGTCTTCTCCAAAAGTTGAGTCCTATCTTCTTCTGTTAAATTTAATAAATTGTAATACATAATTGTATTTGAAGCTCCGGTTACAATATCTATTGGTCATTGGTGTGAATCTCACTGCTATTAATTATCCAAATTGTTAAAAGTATTTTGAAGATTTACATATATTGTACGGTGGAAAACGATAAATTACACGTTCGATCCTTTACAAAATTCAAGTTTGTCCCTCTGTTTTTATATATGCACATTACTATGCATCTTAATGGGGTTTAGGCCTTTACTGTTCCATCGATTAGTCCTCTGTTCATATAGCATTGATTAGTCAACATTGTGGCTCTCATACGTTTATTGACATCTTCGATTATTCCTTCTTATTCTGTGATCACCACCTCCATGATACGAGACCATGAGGGTCCTCCAAAATTCGTTTTTTTATTCTCAGACTGAAGTTTATATGCATTGGTAATCAAGTACTTGTGACATCCAATTTCATTTTGTTCGTTTAATGTAGGACAGAACAAATATGGTTTGCCATTTTTAGTTTTGTGTTATTCTTTCCAAAACATAAGTTGACATTGATATTTTTAAATTTTTCCCCTTTTAGTTTGGACTGCTTCTAACATTCATAATTGCTTTTATGGTCCGATGTAGTTCAATTTTCTTCTAGAACGTGTTTCTAGATGTGGACTATGTATATTATGGGATGGGGGTAATGCTTAGCCATGTTTATGTTACTTTTGAATAGTTTGGGATTTCTTTTGGCCGTTTTAGTGTATTGCATTCTTCTGGGTTTTTTAGCTTTTCATTGTTTGCATTTTGTAATGTAGTGGTTCTGACTTCATATGCTTCCACCATTTCAACACATTTCGTAATCCTTATTGTGTGTGAAAAGTTGGTACCAGAGAAAGAGGCAGCTACACTCTTGATACGTCATCTTCCTGAAGCGCGACTTGTGTCGATCGAAGGTACTAAGTAGCACTTCTTGTGTCAGTCTGTGCAATATGGAAGGTACTAAGTAACCATGATTCACGCTAACATTTGTCTGCTCTTTCATTACAAATTCTTAATGACCTAGTGCAATTCACTTCTTTTTTGTTGCTTTATCGTGAGCTATTGGTGTTTCCTTGTTTCCCTCTTATTGTGATCTTATAGAACTTTGACATAGTCGCATTCTTGTCTTGGATTTCTTGTACCACGACTAGGATGTATATGCATAATGTATTATGGGTGTTTGATGCTTCTCTTTTTTGCCGGATAATGGCTAGTAAAATTTGGGGAAAATTGTTTTTAAAAGAACACTTTTTACACGGTTGCTAGACAACAATCGTGTAGAAACTTGCTATCTTTTTACATGGTTGTCGTTTAGTAACAATGTAAAGGATAGGACCTTTTTACATGGCTCTCACTTGCATTTTCTTTGGGTTGTAGTTGAAGGTTTTCTTGTCTAAAATAATATTAACTTTCTCATTTTGCGAGTCCAATGTATATAATTTAGTACCAGAAGAATGTTTATTATGATAATGGGTCTTATTTTACATAGTCGAATAGAGAAAAACGTGTGTTCCACTTGTTTATCATGATAATGGGTCTTATTTTACATAGTCGAATAGAGAAAAACGTGTGTTCCACTTCAAGAATAATCTTATTCCATCTCTGGTTTAATAGTATCTTTAAAAATGTTAGATCTTGTTGTATTTTCTCTTCCTTCTCTATATTTCTTGTTGCTTTGTTTATTTGAATTTACTAAGTTGTTCGATGAGTAAACATCCATAAAGTTACTAAAAAAAGCTTGCCAGCAGGTCAGGCATTTACCAAAAGCAATAAACACAATCCTCTGTTACCAAGTGATATAAACGATCATGCTAAGCACTTTGACATAAAAAGTTGTTTTTGAGAACTAAGAAAAAGATCTCAATACATTCTCCACTTTATATGCTAATAATACCTTTTTGCATGGCTCGGTGTAACATTCAGTTAATTATCGAGAAGCATTCTCTATTCATTAGACACGATTCACGATTTCCTTCTTGCTTCTAATGCCTCCCATCAGGTTTGCATACTTCATTATCTTTCTCCATAAATATTTCTCTCTTTCTATGTATGTTACTGAATTTGAAATTTGATATTGTTGTATGTTTTCGTAGAAGCGTGAAAGTGGTAGATTTTAATAAGGTTAAGGATCTACAAGTATGAAACAAACAGAAAAATGGTAGATTATAATAAGGTTTCAAGTATGAAACAAACAGAAAAATGATATCTAGGAAATAAGGTCTTCGTATATGTTTGCTTGGAACATTCCTAAGTACTAGACAAGGTTAAGGATCTACGAGTATTAAACAAACATAGAAATGATACATGGGAAATAATGTCTTCATGTATGTAAATTTGACAACATATATAGTTGGAAAACGGTAGATTTTAGTAAGGTTTTCAAGTGTCTTTTATTCTTTTGATCAAATAACATGTAATCATAATTAACTTTATATTTGCTCTTGTATCATTATATTTTATTTAATAAAAATCATTATGAGATTTCTTCCTGCTTTTGTATGTACTTTAATGTGGATTGGGCTTACATTTCATAATTTATGTTGGGATTGTTTTTAACGATTGTTGTTAACGATTGTTTTTATTTTTTCAAAATTTATTCGGTTTGTTGAATTTCTTGTCTTTTCTTGCAGGTACAATAAACAACTTCTGATGAAAGAAAAATAAGAAGACAAAAAAGAACTACACAACTATTAATCACCTGAAGACGCCAAAGCATGCAAGGACTACATTTAATGAGAAAACATTGATTTAGGTGATGTATAACATTATTATAGGTTATTAGAAACAAACTATTTGACACAATATATTTGTTTATTATTTGTGTTTGGATACATTATTCATATAATTATCAATACCAGTTTAATCGTTTTTTATATATTGATAGTCAGAAGTTCTTTTAGTTTTTATTTTCACTAGATAGTATTAAAACCATTCGTGAAAGGTAGTCTATGACAACAGTTTCGAGAAATAAACGTCACCTTATATTATGCTATTGTGATGTGAATAATAAACGTCACTATACATCATGTTGCGGTGACAATTGTGAATAATAAACGTCACTATACATGATATAACGTAACGGTTTTAAAAAATTAAACGTCATGGTATGTCATGTTATGGTGATGGTTTTTGAAAAATAAACTCTCATATGTTATGTTATGGTGACGGTTTATACAAATAAATGTTGTCGTATGTCATGCTACATTGGCGGTTTTAAAAAATAAACGTCACCATATATTTTGCTATGGCAACAATTTTTTTAATATAAGCGTCAACGTACATCATGCTATGGTGACGGTTTTGAAAAATAAACGTCACAATACATCACTTAAAAGTGACGGTTTGAACAAATAAACGTCACCATGTGTCACCTTACACTATAGTGATGATTTTGAAAAATAAACGTCACTATAGCTCAAACAATGGCGACGATTTTAAACGTCACTTTAGGTCACTCTATATAGTGACGGTTTTGAAAAATAAATATCATCATATATTGTGTTATTGTGATGGTTTAAGAAAAAAGAACATCACCTTATGTCTAACTATGGTGACGATTTTGAATAGTAAATGTCGTTTTATGTCACTTTACCATGACGATTTTGAAAAATAAACGTCAGTGTGTCGTGGTTCCGTTGATGGTTTTGAAAAAAAAACATCACCGTACATCCTACTACAATGATGTTTTTTGAAAAATAAACGTCACCGTACGTCATGCTATGGTAGCGGTTTAAAAAAATAAATGTCACCACATGTCATGCTATTATGACGGTTTTAAATAATAAACGTCATCGTATGTCATGTTACAGTGACGATTTTTGAAAAATAAACGTCACTTTATGTCATTTTACAGTGATGGTTTCTGAATGTAAACGTCAATGTATGTCATGATATGGTTACGGTTTTTAAAAAAAATGTCATCATACGTCATGTTAGAGTGATGATTTTTTAATAGAAACGTCAATTATGTGTCATATTCGGTGACTATTTCATGAAATAAACGTCATCGTACATCATGCAATGATAACGATTTTGAATAATGAAGGTCACCATATGTAATGCTATGGTAACGGTTTTGAAAAATAAACGTCACTTTATGTCATGTTATGGTCACGGTTTAAAAAATAAACATTACTATATGTCATGCTGTGGTGACGGTTTTTGAATATAAACGTCAATGCATGTCATGCTACGATGACGATTTCAATAACTAGATGTCACCGTACTTCATGCTATGGTGACACTTTTTAAAATAAATGTCACACTATGTTATGCTACAGTAACGGTTTTAGGAAAAAAACAACTTTTTTATACATTTAAGGTGACGGTTTTAGCCTATGGTAACGGTTTTTGATGTGATTTGGTGACGTTTTCTAAACGTAACCAAAAGTGTATCAAAAGTGACGGCAAGATAGGTGACGATTTTTATGCCCACGAAAACCGTTACCGTATACCTACGGTAACGGTTTTTAACCGTCACAAAAGACCTTTTTTGTACTAGTGTATGCTAAGTCAATCTGATCTACCTCTGTTTATGTGGGTAAAAGTTGTTTCGACTGCGTGCTATACATAGAATCGATCCATAATACATTGTCGGTTTGGTAAAACACCTTATGCATTGATAAACAATCGTACACCTAGTATTAAACACTTTCATGTTTTTGGATGCAGGTGCTTCGTACTTAATGATCGAGAGAACTTGAACAAGTTTGGACCGAAGGCTGATGAAGGCATCTTTATTGGTTACTCTCAAACATCTGCTGCATATCGGGTGTACTTGAAGAAGTCCAAGACAGTAATAGAAAGCGTTAATGTTAGATTCGACGAGGAGGTGGCTTCTAAACAACACAGTTCAGAACCTGTGCTTACAGGAGTTTTAGCTTCTAGACAGATCAGTTTAGAACCTGTGGCTAATGAGACTAATTCGGATAAAGCATCTACTTCTACATCTCACTTATCTGAATTAGATTTATTGTTTGAATACTTTTATGATGAGTTTCTTGGATCTAAATTGCCTAAGTCTATTGTGGTTGACAGGTCAGAAGATTCAACGAATCGTCATCCAACCATTTCAGATGTATCAACTGAACTCGTTCCCCCAGTTCATCAAGAAACTCAAGTTCAAACAAATACTCCTACGGTTGAAGATGTACAAGAAAATGTTGAACCAGAAGTTCCTACTTCAGTTGGCTGCACTGTGATGACTAATCAACAGATTGAACAAGCTGTCTCAACTGAAACTTTTGTACAAGAAATTTCAATTGCACCCCCAACAAATGTTGAACAAGAAGAAGCTGAAAGTGGATATTTAGATGAGAGTTATGATCAATCTACATCGAATCTACTCCCTCACGAACATAAGTGGACCAAAGAGCACCCAATAAGCCAAATCATTGGATATCAAACTTTACCAGTGCAAACTAGGTCTGCTACATTAAACATGTGTATGCATGACTCCTTTATGAGCAAAATAGAGCCTACTTGCGTATCTGAAGATCTAGCTGATTCAGATTGGGTAACTGCCATGCAAGAGGAGTTGAACCAGTTCGAAGCTATAAAAGTTTGGAGACTTGTGCCAAGACCAGAAGGTAAATCAATCATCAGCACAAAATGGGTATTCAAGAATAAAAAGGACGAAGATGGTATCGTAATTAGAAACAAAGCACGACTTATCGCAAAAGGCTACAAGCAAGAGGAAGGCATTGATTATGATGAGACTTACGCTCCAGTGGCACGCATTGAAGTGATCAGAATGTTTTTTGCATATGTTGCTCACAAGAACTTCACAGTCTACCAGATGGACGTAAAGACTGTCTTTCTTAATGGCATACTAAAGGAGGAAGTCTATGTCTCACAGCCTGAAGGCTTTATCAATCCAGAGAAACCAGATCACGTCTACATCCTGGATAAAGCACTTTATGGTCTGAAACAAGCGTCTCGAGCCTGGTACGAAGTTTTACCAAAGTTATTGGTCAAGTCGGGTTTCACGAAAGGTAAAATCGATACTACTTTGTTTATTAAAAAGGAAAAAGCCGATATCATCCTAATTCAAATATATGTGGATGACATCATATTTGGCTCAATAAATCCTAAATACTGTAAGAACTTTTGTAACCTTATGGTGTCAAGATTTCAGATGAGTATGATGGGAGAGATGAATTTATTTCTCGGATTACAAGTCAAGTAATTTTCAATGGGGATTTTTATAAATCAATCCAAGTACATTTTTGATATTTTTAGAAAATTTAAAATGGAAAATTGTACAACAATTGGAACCCCGATGGCACCAGGAACTAAGATCGGCATGGATCCTTCGGGAAAAGCTGTCGATGTTAGAACCTATAGAGGGATGATTGGTTCTTTGATGTATTTAACTTCAAGTAGGCCAGATATTATGTTCTCTACATGTTTATGTGCTCGATATCAGGCTAATCCAAAAGAATCACATATGTCTGCAGTTAAGCGAATATTTAGATATCTGAAGGGCACTGCAGATCTTGGTATGTGGTAACCTAAGGATACTGGTTTTGAACTGATTGCCTACTCAGATACAGATAATGCAGGCTGTATGTTAGACAGGAAAAGTACGTCGGGACACATATAATTCCTTAGAGATAAACTCGTAAGTGGGGATCAAAGAAACAACTGTGTGTTTCCACATCAACGGCGGAGGTAGAGTATGTTGCTGCTGTAAGCTGCTGCTCTCAAGTCTTGTGGATGAGAACACAACTACGAGATTATGGCTTCAAATTTGACAAGATCCTGATTTACTATGACTCTAAGAACGTCATTGCAATATCAGCAAATCCTGTGCAGCATACAAAGACCAAACACATAGATGTAAGATATCATTTTATCAAAGATAATGTGGAAAAAGGTACAATAGAACTTTATTTTGTAAACACTGATTATCAGCTTGTAGATTTATTTACCAAGCCTTTAGACGAAAAGAGATTTAATTTTATTGTCTCTAAACTTGGTATGTTAAATCTTAAGACTTAATCAGTGATTACCTACTAAAGTTTTTCTTATTGTTATTTTTCTTCATTTCTTTATTTTTAATCTGAAAATATATCTGCACTTTAAGGTATGTTCATGATTTCAGGGGGAGTGAGAGAAGATGAAAAGTTGATCTACATCCATTTGAGGGGGAGTTCATATTGTTGTTTAAATGTTTTCACTGATAAATTTTTCTGTTGCATAAATGCAGGGGGGGTAAGAGTATGAGTAAGGAATATTGAATATGATTTCTGATTACTTCAGATCAGAACTCATACTATCAATGTTTTACTGTTTTATATCATTTTTTTTCAATAAAGTTGTTGTGAATAAAACTTTGCACTTTGACAAGACTTTGTGACTTTTTGTAGAAATGAGAGTAAGCTTAAATGATCAATATCATATATGACTTAGAGCTGACTTGATGAGATTTAAGACTGAATGAAAAGGTTTATTTCTAATCTTAATCTCATATGTATCTGAAAGAAGGACAACTTTCAGATATGAAAACATGTTCTTAAATGTTCAAACCACTTCTGATTCTTAAACGATTTCATGAATTTTAGAAGTGTGATTTTAAATGTTTTCATTTTTTATTTGTTCTTACATGACGATAAACCGTGTGTTTCCAAAGATATATACTTGTGTATTGTCTTTTCCATATACTGTCAAGTATTCACACACACCGGTTTAATATTTTGTTGAATATGTTCTTACCATGTCTCTAAATTGAAACAAATTTCCGATGGTAAGACACCCCGTTTGAACTTCAAAGACTTTTGAGCGTGATTTCATTTCGAAACGTTCTTTCCAGAATGTCTATATTTTGGTTCGTATAGTCAATATCCAATTCTTTACTGACCTAAGCCTTAATCGATAAATCATTTCTATATGATCTTTTTCATACAATGTCAGATTTTCAAACAAGTTTCTTGTATTCATTTCATTCTTTCAATATACTTGTTTGAAATATCTTTAATGTTTAAAAAAGCTCAAATCTTCATGATTACGTTCATGAGCATACATACATCTGACTTGTATATTTTGTGTTTTAACTAATATAGTTAAACCATTTGAGCAACATGATCTTTTAGGACAATACATGGGTTCAATGTGTGAGCTTAAATGAAACTTCTATGGATTCACGTTAACCAGTGTTTGCTACCCAAGAAGTTAATCCTTGAGTGATCTAATGTGTGAGAAGTCAAATACTGAGTGTGGGTTGAGTGTTGAGGTAAAATGAAAAGAGAGTTTGGTTAGATGTGAGCTCAATGATTAAAAGAAATAGGGTGTGAGAACAAAGAAAAAGAATACCAAACTCTGTACCAACTTTTTCTAAGTTGGGCAGCCACATTACTAGTGTTTCACAATTCTTCGTGAACATTATTGAAACAGGCAACTAGCCCATGACAACTCTTGATAAAAACCCCACCAGCTACTCATTTTCTTCTCAACAAGAAAATGTATCATATTTTCAAGGGGACGCACACATATGCTATCTGATTTTCATTTGGAAAATCTAGATATTGAAAAAGAAGGAAGTCTGCCCCACCATCGCACTTCGATCATGCACAATAGAGTCTATGTTTACTTACTGTTGTCTCAATGGTTTACACAACTTTGAGCCTATGAAAATCAATCATCTGATTTAATTCTTTCTACCACTTGCACGAACACACAAGGAATATGTTTTATTGTCATAACGTTCATAGAAATTCCTTTGTGGTGTTTCGATGATTGAATGGAAGACCTGGGGGAGTGAACATCAAAAAATCTCCTTTCCAATGTATATTCGTTACACACAGTGACTTCGTGTTACTGACAGGCACTTCTATCTTATTCATTTGTTGATTCAGGTGTTACACTCTTATTTGTCTGGATTTGAAAAAAGATCTACATGAATAATTATAATGAATTGACGAAGAATCAGAAGTTCTTGATAAGATCAGAGGTCATAATAGTTGATGTAACACCCCGAATGTTGAGCAAGTGTTGTATTCTCATGGTATTTGTAAACCGCTAGCATCATGGTTTTAACCTTCAGTATTAGTCGGGGTTCTGATGTCTTGATTTGAGTTCAAATGGTAAAGTAAGGATTTTCTTCCAGTGTTCAGCGCGGGTTGTCGCGCGGGTTGGACCGCGCGGGCATACGCGCCAGCTTCTGGCCTTGTGCCACAACAGTGTTCGGCACGTGTAGTCACGCGGGTTGAGCCATGCGGGCACCCGCGCGTGACCCCAACGTAGTTTTAAAAAGGGGCTAGGTCGGCTTATTTTAGCATTAACTCCATTTCCACCACATTCTTGGCGATTTTGGCTCTAAGTAAAGGTAAGAACTCTCTCCCTTCATTAAATCCTCTTGAAGGGAATGCATTGAATGAGGTTCCATGATTGATTTAGGTTGGTGGTGATTCAAGGTCCAAGTTCATCTCTCCCCTTTCAAGCTTTTGTCAACTAGGGTTTGGTCTATTATAAGAAATCACTAAGGTGAGTGTTTTATGGACTCTTCTACTCATGTGTAGGTTAACTATGTGCTTACAACTATATATCTCACTTACTTATCTCTTGATTTGATAAAGGTGAAGTTTAACCCAAAAACCTTATTTGGGGATGTTGTCTCAAATGAGGAGTATTAGAGGAAATGCTAGATGTTAGCATGTAAGATGAGTTGTAGGTAGCCTTTGGGTTATATGTTGGTCATATTGATAACTTGGTAAGTTAGACTAGAGACTCGGTTTGAGTTGATGTCATTATTAGACTAGAGACTCGGTTTGAGTTGATGTCATTATTAGACAAGAGACTCGGTTTGAGTTGATGTTATTATTAGACTAGAGACTCGGTTTGAGTTGATATCATTATTATACTAGAGACTCGGTTTGAGTTGATGTCTTTATTAGACTAGAGACTCGGTTTGAGTTGATGTCACGAAAAGGCTAAAGACCCGGTTTGGGTTGAGTGCCCATGTAGCTAAAGATATAGTTCGGGTTGATGTTATCAAGCTTGTTGGCTTGGGTGGAATTATATATATTGTTAACTAATTTTTTATGGAAATCTCATGTTAATGACAGGTGGAGCAAATTGGTTGAGAACTATGAAAAATGCAATGTTCTTGTGTTGTAATTCTATTTCATCATTTACGTTACGATTATACCTTCTCACTAGGATCTAGCCTAACACTTATTTCTGTGGTTGTCATGTATGGCAGGGCGTCCTAGTGGCGGGGTCATTCAGGAATGAGAGGCAAATCAAGTGGTTGAGAACGGTTCTTTTGGGAGATGTAGAGATCGGTGTAAATGTGTTGATAGTTGCCCATTTTTGGAAGAATAGCGACACCCGACCGTAATCTAATAGAATTGTTTAGATTATTAGGTTGTCGTACATTTATTCTTCATTTATTGAGTTGTAAACATTATGTTACATTCCCCGTTTTCGGGATGATGCTTTGGGATCATTTTGGCAGGTGATGGTTTAATCCAAGTTTCACTCAGTTTATAGCCATCATATTGTCGAATTTTCGAATTTTAAATTCCCTTGATTTTTAGGGTGTGAGAAGTTGGTATCAGAGCATTAGTTTAAGTGAACTAGGTATGAATGTAGAATGCCTAGACTTAAGCTGTGAAATTAAGTTATGATTGAGTGAGATTGGGTATAACTCATAAGATAGGATGGTTTTAGAGTCGACAGAAACTACATAAATTGATAATTGTGGTAATGGGGATGAAAATTCTTATGTATCGCTTGTTCATAATTTCGCCTAGCTAACGTTATTATGAGGATGTTTTACGTGAGTATGCTTATTTCCGTTGTTACAATGATTAATGAATGTAGTAGTACGTTTCCTTGGTTTCCTTCCCATGATCTATATCTCATCCCTGCTCTCGCATATGTGTGGCAGAAAATGGTAAATACTCGGAATCGACCGGAGGGTCAAGATACAGCGGCATCCACGGCCGACCAGACAAGAGTAACCAATGCAGACCTGCCCCCACCGTTTGTAGATGTGTTGGGCGGAGGACCTGAGCACATACCCAGGCGTGATATAGCACCCAGACGTGATATAGCACCCAGGCGTGATATAGCCTCGACTCACCCGATAATAGAAGAGGTGACTCCAGAGACAAGAATGATGGACAAAATGATGCAAGCTATGAATGCAGATATGGCACAACAACAAGAAATGTTTCTGAAGTTACTGGAGGACCGAGACGCTGCTAACCGCAGACATGAGGCGGTTGCGAAAAACGTTGTGGTGGCGGGATCCGGGGATACGGGACCCGTGATTCCCATTAATGAGACCCCAATTCCGGAAGCGAGGCAAATGTCTAAGCCTTGCACTTTCAAGACATTTCTTGGGTGCCGACCATCAGAGTTCAAGGGTACCGATGATCCACTGGTGTGTATGAACTGGATTCGAGAGATGGAGTAGGCCTTCAGATCAAGTGAATGCGGAGAAAGTCAGAAGGCAATATTTGGTTCACAAATGTTGAGAGGGGCGGCCCTAACATGGTGGAATGTTTACTCCTCGTCGTTAGAGGCCACGGTGTTGGCCAAACTGAGTTGGTCAACCTTCAAAGAGAAATTGATGGAATAGTTTTGCAACGAACGGGCCTCGGATCGAATGGAGGAAGAGTTCTGAAACCTGAGGAAGGGGAACTTGACATTGAGGGAATATAACCGTTAGTTCATGGATAAGCTAGGATTGGTGGGATATCTGGTTCCGACTGAAAGGGAAAAGATCAAGGCGTACACCAAGGGGTTACCGACCGAAATGAAGAACCTAGTTCGGGTGTCAAAAGCCTCTACCCTCCGTGGGGCAATCGAAGAGGCTCAGTTAGTGGAAGACTCTTATGGCTCAAGCAGATTAGAGAAGGGTGGACCGGTAGAGAAGCGAAGGTGGGAGGGGAATTTCTCACCTTCAAAGAGAATAAATCCATTCAACAGCAATTACCGCGGAAACGAAGTCGGACGAGAAGCTAAATGGTGCTCTAAATGTCGGAGCAAGCATTATGGCCCGTGCGCCTCGGATAGATCAAATTGTTTTAAGTGTGGTAAGTCAGGTCATGTTCATCGTGATTGCCCGATCAAAGGGATTACGTGCTTCGAATGCCAGGAATCGGGACACATCCGAAGTGAATGCCCAAAACTGAAGTCGGGGGAAAGTGGAGCAAAGAAGATGGATCCTCCTAGAACAACGGGAAGAGCGTTTCAAATGACCACCGAAGAGGCGAAGGCTTCAACTGATGTAGTGTCGGGTACGTTTCTTCTAAACTCCGTACCTACGTGTATATTGTTTGATTTCGGCGCAAGTTTTTCATTCATATCGAATCCATTCTGTCAAAAGTTAGTTGTGCCCACTAGTAGTTTAGAGGATGATTTAGTGGTAGAATTAGCGGACGGCGACCAAATCGTGGTTCGGGATGTTCTTAAGGGTTGTAAGTTGGAAATTGAAGGAAAGGAGTTTTCGGTCGATCTAATGCCGATGGTCATTGAGGGATTTGATGTCGTTAGTGGGATAGATTGGTTAGCGGATAACCATGCCGAAATCCTTTGTGCAAAGAAGCTTATTTGAATTCCGACCTCAAATGGTGAGTCGGTAACCATGTACGGTGAAAGGCAGAAGGGCGAGGTGGCAATCATTAGCATGGTAAAGGCACGGAAGTGCTTATCGAAAGGATGTCCATCCTTTTTGGCATATGTTATAGATGCTAAGCTTGAGAAGAAAAAGCTTGAGGACGTGGAAGTAGTAAGAGAATTCCCCAACGTATTCCCGGACGATTTGCTCGGTCTACCACCCGATCTCCAAGTGGAATTCAAGATCGATCTAGCACCGGGAGTGGCCCCGATAGCTAGAGCCCCATACCGGTTGGCTCCATCTGAAATGAAGGAGATGATGGGTCAACTTCAAGATTTTCTAGAGAAGGGATTCGTGAGACCAAGCTCGTCACCGTGGGGAGCACCAGTCTTGTTCGTAAAGAAGAAGGATGGCACTATGTGAAAGTGCATAGACTATAGAGAGTTGAATAAGGTGACCGTGAAGAATAAGTACCCACTCCCTCGAATCGACGACTTATTCCACCAACTTCAAGGAGCAGGATGTTTTTCAAAGATCGACCTTCATTCTAGTTATCATCAGGTGAAATTCAAGGAGGAAGACATTCCAAAGACCGCGTTTAAGACACGCTACGGATATTACGAGTTCTTGGTGATGCGCTTTGGTCAGACGAACGCCCGGCAGTGTTCATTGATTTGATGAATCGTGTGTGCCGACCATTTCTTGATAGGTCGGTCATCGTCTTCACTGATGACATATTGGTCTACTTCAAGGATGGAGCTGAGCATGCGCTAAATCTTCGCGATGTGTTGGAAGTATTGAGGAAAGAGAAGCTTTATGCAAAATTCTCCAAGTGTGAATTTTGGTTGAAGGAAGTGCAATTTTTGGGACATGTAGTCACGAAAGAAGGTGTGAAAGTGGACCCCGCGAAGATAGAAGCCATGATGAATTGGGATCCTCCTAAGAGCCCAACGGAGATCAGAAGCTTTTTGGGGTTAGCGGGTTATTACCGAAGATTCATCCAAGACTTCTCTAAGATCGCTTCGTCGTTGACAGCTTTAACCAAGAAGAACATGAAGTTCGTGTGGACCGAAGCTCAAGAGAAGGCGTTCCGGACGTTACAAAAGAAGCTTTGCGAAGCTCCGATCTTGTCCTTGCCGGAGAGATCGGAAGATTTCGTGGTATATAGCGACGCCTCTAAAATGGGTCTGGGGTGCGTACTCATGCAGCGGGGGAAGGTTATTGCATACTCGTCGAGGCAACAGAAAGTGCATGAGAAGAATTACCCCACGCACAACTTGGAATTAGCGGCGGTAGTATTTGCATTAAAATTGTGGCGTCATTATCTCTATGACACAAAGTGTACCTTGTACACGGACCACAAGAGCTTGAAGTATGTCTTCGATCAAAAAGAGCTAAATATGAGGCAAAGGAGGTGGTTAGAGCTACTCAAAGACTACGATTGCGAGTTGCTTTACCACCCGGGTAAAGCGAATGTGGTGGTCGATGCTTTAAGCCGGAAGGAATATAGTGGAAAGCTCCGAGCCAAACTTACAAGGATTGAGTTAGTGTCAAGTCTCATGGAAAAAATCAAAGCGTCACAAAACGAGGCCATGTTGGAGGAAAATATCAAGTATGGGGTGATGACCAAGCAGCAGTTACTTTTGACCGAGGATAGTCGGGGGATCAAATGTTTTAACGGGCGCGTTTGGGTGCCGAAGATTGGTGGAAATCGAGAGCTACTTTTGGAGGACGCGCATAAATCCAAATATTCAATCCACCCGGGAAGTACAAAAATGTATAGAGACTTGAAGTTACACTATTGGTGGTCGAGTATGAAATTAGATGTGGCAAGCTACGTGGAGTGATGCGTAACTTGTTCGCAAGTGAAGGCCGAGCACCAACGACCGTATGGGAGTCTTCAATCGTTAGAAATACTCGAGTGGAAATTGGACAAGATTACCATGGACTTTGTGACCAAGCTCCCGAAGACGTTGAGGGGAAACGACACAATTTGGGTGATTGTCGACCGATTGACGAAGAGTGCTCACTTTCTGGCAATGCAAGAAACCTTGCCAATGGATAAGTTGGCAAAGCTATATATTGATGAAGTGGTCTCTAGACATGGTATACCATTGTCTATAGTTTCCGATCGCGACAGTCGGTTTACATCAAGATTTTGGGGAGCCTTACATCAAGAGTTGGGTACTCGAGTGAACCTGAGTACGGCGTACCACCCACAGACCGACGGGCAAAGTGAAAGTACAATCTAGACTCTGGAATACATGCTTAGGTCGTGTGTGATTGATTTTGGTGGCAATTGGGACACTCACTTACCCTTAGTAGAGTTCGCTTACAACAACAGTTACCACTCTAGCCTTAAGATGGCACCGTTTGAGACTTTGTACGAAAGGAAATGTAGAACCCCCGTATGTTGGTTAGAGGCGGGGGAAAAACAATTTTCCGGGTCGGAGATTGTGCAAGAAACGGCCGACAAGGTTAAAGCAATTCGGGAACGGTTGAAGGCGGCGCAAGACTGTCAGAAAAGTTATGTCGATAAGAAGAGGCGACCGGTGGAGTTTCAAGTGGGAGACCATGTGATGTTGAAGGTGTCTCCTTGGAAAGGATTAATCCGATTTGGAAAGCGTGGGAAGCTGAGTCCCCGTTTCCTTGGACCGTTTACGATCCTCGAGCGTATTGGACTTCAAGCTTATAAGCTAGACTTACCGCCAGAGATGGACGGAATTCACCCTACCTTTCATGTGTGTTACTTGAAAAAGTGTTTGGCGGAGGATGAGAGCGTCATACCGCTCTCCGAAATTCGCGTGGAGGACAACCGTTGTATCGAAGAACCCGAAGCCATTTTAAAGAGGGAGACCAAGAGACTTCGTCGTAAGGAGGTCGTGATGGTCAAAGTACAATTGAGGCATCATCGGCGTACAAATGTGACGTGGGAAGCCGAGGAGGACATGAAGCGTAGATATCCTCACCTGTTTTCTTAGCTTAGATTTCGAGTACGAAATCTCATCCAAGTTGGGGAGGATTGTAACACCCCGAATGTTGGACAAGTGTTGTATTCTCGTGGTATTTGTAAACCGCTAGCATTATGGTTTTAACCTTCAGTATTAGTCGGGGTTCTGATGTCTTGATTTGAGTTCAAATGGCAAAGTGAGGATTTTCTTCCAGTGTTCGGCGCGGGTTGTCGTGCGGGATGGGCCGCGCGGGCATCCACGCCAGCTTCTGGCCACGTGCCACTACAGTGTTCGGCGCGTGTAGTCGCGCGGGTTAAGCCGCGTGGGCACCCGCGCGCGAGCCCTGCGCAATTTTAAAAAGGGGCTAGGTCGGCTTATTTTGGCATTAACTCCATTTCTCCCACATTCTTGGCGATTTTGGCTCTAAGTAAATGTAAGAACTTTCTCCCTTCATTAAATCCTCTTGAAGGGAATGCATGGAATGAGGTTCCATGATTGATTTAGGTTGGTGGTGATTCAAGGTCCAAGTTCATCTCTCCCCTTTCAAGCTCTTGTCAACTAAGGTTTGGTCTATTCTAAGAAATCACTAAGGTGAGTGTTTTATGGACTCTTCTACTCATGTGTAGGTTAACTATGTGCTTACAACTATATATCTTACTTACTTATCTCTTGATTTGATAAAGGTGAAGTTTAACCCAAAAACCTTATTTGGGGATATTGTCTCAAATGAGGAGTATTAGAGGAAATGCTAGATGTTAGCATGTAAGATGAGTTGTAGGTAGCCTTTGGGTTATATGTTGGTCATATTGACAACTTGGTAAGTTAGACTAGAGACTCAGTTTGAGTTGATGTCATTATTAGACTAGAGACTCGGTTTGAGTTGATGTCATTATTAGACAAGAGACTCGGTTTGAGTTGATGTCACAAAAAGGCTAAAGACCCGGTTTGGGTTCAGTGCCCATGTAGCTAAAGATATAGTTTGGGTTGATGTTATCAAGCTTGTTGGCTTGGGTGGAATTATATATATTGTTAACTATTTTTTTATGGAAATCTCATGTTAATGACAGGTGGAGCAAATTGGTTGAGAACTATGAAAAATGCAATGTTCTTGTGTTGTAATTCTATTTCATCATTTACGTTACGAATATACCTTCTCACTAGGATCTAGCCTAACACTTGTTTATGTGGTTGTCATGTATGGCTGGCGTCCTAGTGGCGGGGTCATTCGGGAATGAGAGGCAAATCAAGTGGTTGAGAACGGTCCTTTTGGGAGATGTAGAGACCGGTGTAAATGTGTTGATAGTTACCCATTTTTTGGAAGAATATCGAGTAAATTATACTTTTGGTCTCTGTGGTTGCTATCGACTATTAACTCTAGTCCTTCTTTTAAATTAATTACAATTTTGGTCATTATGGTTGCTATTTTGTTTCACTTTTGGTTCCTCAAACTTACTTCTGTTAAATAGGTCTGTTAACTCAAGGTATTTTTATCTTTTTAGTATTTCTTTAATTTACAACTAAAAAATAAAAGAATATGTTATTATATACATTTTTAATTTATATAATATATATTATTAATACTTTTTTAAAATTTATTCAACCCTTCTCATCTTCTTCCCTTCCCCTAAACCTGCAACAACACACAATCCCATTCTAATCACTTTTTATCTTCCCCTAAACCTGCAACAGCACACACAAATCACTTGACCATTTTATTGTCGGATAAAAACAGTAATAGATCCGAAAAACAAATTAAATGATTGTTATTGTCAACAAAAAAATACAAATGTAAACAACCAAAATTTTCAAGAACATCAACGTACAACTAAATTAAAACTCAACTATATAACTTAATCAAACCCTTAAATAAAAAATCCAAATCAAAAACCTAAATAAAGAAGAATCTGAGATGGTACAAGAATGGAAGTGAACCAGATTCACAGTAATGAAACCTTCGATTCTTGAATAAAATCCAATCAATCGGGTCTTAGGTTCCCCAAATTCACGACAGAGTTCATCAAGGGGATGGTGGTGGCGGGGAGAGAGGACTCCAGAAAAGAGGAGGGATGGGGGAGTACAGATCGAAACTCCGATCGAAGCACCCCTCTTCTTCTATGGTGAACAAACCTTTTTTTCCTTCTCCATCTAGTCTATGAACATCTCTGACAATCAAACTTATCTTCCTTTTCTTCTTCGTCCATGTGATTTGTCCATGTACTCCAAACAGGAGTTTGTTGGGTTTTCAAGCGCCGATTCCATGGCGCTAGTTATGGTTTGGTGGGGGTATAATAAGATTCTTTTTTTTTTGTATTATATTTAGGGGTGTTTGGGTTTGTTTATTTAAAACAACTTATGCATATTTGCAAAAGTGCTTATTAACTTATGATTATTTGTAAAATGGTTATTAACTTATGAAAAGAAGGGGCAAATATGTAATTTGATTAAATAAGTTAATAAAGAGTTTCAAATAAGTCAGTTGAGAATGACTTATCAAAAACTGCTTATTAGCGGAGTGGAGAAGTCATAAACAGTTTCCAATCCAAACACTCAAAACAACTTATTTGCTGTTTGAAAACTCGATAAGTTAATAAGCACCTCAAATAAGCAATCCCAAACACCCCCTAATGTTATTTTTTAACTTTCAATCATTATCTCTAACCATTTTTAACTTCTCTAAAATCATTTTCCACTTCAACTCTCCTAAAATCACTCCCTGTATAACTAAATATAGGATAAAAATCAAATTTTAAATATAAAAAATCTAAAATTTAATTAAGAAAATCTAACAAAATATTTAATGTTTATTTTATAAAAGGGAAAACTTCAAAAACCTAGTTTTTATTAATAATTACATTATTATTAATGTAAATTACATTATTATTATCAATAGATCCGAAAAACAAATTAAATGATTGTTATTATCAAATTAAATGATATTGTCAGAATATTTACATTATTATTAAACTAGCGAATAAACTCTTAAAAACTAGTTTTTATGCATTAAGTACCGTTTATTGATACATATTACTTAAATTTCAAGATTACAAGTCATGATCCATGAATACAAATTTCTAAAACTATATGTTTGAATTCATAACTAACTGATAAATATAATCAAAACAGGATAAACATCTCAATTTAATTATAAATAATTTAAAATATATAAGATAATCATTGAATTCTAACAAAATATTTAATTTTTTATATAAAAAACAATTATATTATTAATCCTAAATTAAACAAATTTATAAAAAAATCATTATCACTCTATCAAAACCATCCAAAATCATACTGTAAATCGATAAAAAAACAAAAAATAAAATAAAACATTAAAATCGTGATGTATCTCGCTAAATTGCACGAGTATGCTTCTAGTAAACATTAAACAAAATAGTGGGATATATCATATACAAGGTTTGGGTTCTAATAAATCAGAAGAAGAAAAAAATGTTTTTTTAACATTATTTTTTAGAAAATATTTCAACATTTATCAAATGTCACAAGAACAAAAAAGATTTAAGAGTTTTGTAGGAAGAGGGTTGACAAAAGTAAAAATAATATTTCTTTTTTATATTAAAAAGTTATGGAGAACCTAGCTAGACCCACTTTTGCTCCGCTAGCAAAACATTGATCCATTTTGAAACCTTGGTCTTTTACAAATGTGAATATTTTAACAAATTTGACAACTATTGAATTACATAGACAACATACCTTCAAAAACTTCTTCAAAACACTTGGGCATTGTTTGGCAAACTAGCTTATAAGCTAGCTGGTAGCTTTTAAGTAGTTTTTCAATAAGCTTATAAACTTACTTATGATCATCCAAACATATATCAGGAAAAAAAAAACTAGCTTATAAGCTGGCTTTTTTTGCCAAACATAGCCTTGGTTATGTGTATTTATTGATGTCCTTCCCCAAAATTGTTATGGATGCATCAACATCTAGGTAGTTGATAATCTCACATTCTGTTAGGCTCAATGTTTTAAAACCCGGGTTGATCCGGCCAGTTCAACCGGTTGAACCGAGAACCGGTGAAGAGACCGGGTCAATTACGGCCGTTTTTTGGGAAATTACGACCCGGATTGAACCGCCGGTTTTTCGATAGAACCGGTTGAACCGGTCTAATTGAACCGGTAAAAACCCGGGTCGATCCGGTTAAAAAAATCAATTTCTTATATTTGTGTTTTTTATGTTTTTGGATTGATGTAAAACTTGTTGTTATGTATATTTTTAATGTTTTAACTTGTGGACATCAAATTCTTGGTTTTATATATACATATATATATATATATATATATATATATGCAAGAAAATGAAAAATACATAAAATTTCTTGAAATCGGGTCAACCACCCGGTTGAACCGTGACCCGATCACCATACCGGGTCAACCAAAAAACCGGTTTTTAAAACATTGGTTAGGCTTAACAATGGTAAACATAATGTAAGTATACGCAATCCCCAATAATTAATACACCTTCATATATCTCATTAAAGTTGTAACATTTAGTTACTTATCGTTTAATTTAAGAAATTCTTGAACTTTCCGTATAACTATTTGACATACCATTCAACAACAAAAAACAAAATCTTATAAACAAAAAATCGAAGATGACCAAACATTCTATTAAACGTTAAAGAACGGTAAAAATATTGTAAATCGATATGTAATTAAGCAATCAACAATAGTGAATACACTTTTCATGTCATACAATTTGTAAGAAACTATTTAATTGTTCTACAACTATTCAATATATTGTTTAACAGGAGAAAACAAAATCTTTATATATTAGAGCCTGTACATTACTTAACTTCAAATCTAGTTCAAAATGATTGTTATGTTCATAAAAGGAATTCTTAGGAAACAAGTGTAGGTAATTTCATCTAGAATGTGGGGGTGTAAAAAACAAAAACCTTTTGATAGACACCATGTTTCACCTTTTGAAGAATACTTGCCCCATCAAAAGCCAGGAACAAAAACACAATAACTAACCAATGCTCTCACTCAATCATATTATTCTAATTCAAACCTTTTTCAATAAATGAACATTGGAGTTGGATACCTATTTATATCAAAATCAAGTTAAATTATATATTACAAATATAAAAGGGAATTTAATTAAAATATCCAAACATCAAAAATCAGTACCTAAAATGCCCAAAATCTTGAAGTTTTTGCCAAAATACCCAACAACCCCGTGTTTTTGAGACGTGTAAATGGGAAAACGCGGGGTTGAGTTTTTTAGGCCGTGTATTCGATTTTGGTCCACGTATGGTGACAAAACACGGGGTTACCCCACGTTTTAATGGTGTAACGCATGATTAGTCCGCGTTTTTCTTGATTTTACGCGGGGGTAAAAGATTGTAATAAAGCATTCAATTCATATATGGTATTTTAGTTTCTTAACCCCGTGTTTTGTCACCATACGCGGACCAAAATCGAATACACGGCCTAAAAAACTCAACCCCGCGTTTTCCCATTTACACGGCCCAAAAACACGGGGTTGTTGGGTATTTTGGCAAAAACTTCAAGATTTTGGGCATTTTGGGTACTGATTTTTGATGTTTGGGTATTTTAATTAAATTCCCAATATAAAAAGTAAGGGGTTGTTTACCAAATCTTACATTAAGTCATGTATGGATAAATGTGTCTGTCTGGATAAATGTGTCTGTCTAGATAAATTGATGTTGTTGTTTACTTTTTTATCTGAATAAACAATATGAATAACATAAATGATCAATTTATCCCTGAATATGAATTATAAGTTGTTTTATAAATTGTTGTTTATTTTTTAAGTCATATATTCATAAATTCATTGATATAATCCAAAAATCAAAACATAAATTCATAAAGTACTTAAAATTCCAAGTTCAAATACAAACTAGAAAAGTTCAAACATAAAGATACACACCAACAGATACATAGATTATAAACAATAATAAAATAACCAACAGATACATAGATTATGTGAACACATATACATAGATATAAACAATAATAAAAAAAAACAACAGATACATAGATTATGTGAACAAAGATACATAGATACATCGATTTCAAGACTCAACAGATACATAGATTATAAACAATAATCAAAAAACCAAATTGGTGGTTGTTTCAAGAATCAACACATACATATATAGATTATAAACAATAATCAAAAAACCAAATTGGTGGTTGTTTCAAGACTCACTACAAGAAAAAAGGGTTTTAGAGAAGGAATCTTCAGAGAAGGTTTTGAAAGTGTATCTAAAGATGTTTTTTAGGGAAGGAATTGGATGACAAAAATATGAAAAGTTGCTGAAAGTAGGATGAGTTTTAGAGAAGAATTTTCAAACATATTATACAATATGAAAAGCGTATCTAAAAGTATTAGAGACACTTTCTAAGAAAAACCTCTCTAAAAATGAGGTCAAGATTCACTAACGCTTTAACAAGCGTCTCTAAAGATTATTTTTTTCTTTTTTATATTTCTTAATATTAGATAAATATTTAGTTACGCTTTCACAAGCGTATCTAAAGACTTAAAAAAAATTAAAATCAAAATCAAAAGATATGCAGTTTACATGATCGGAGCCCTAAGAACACCCTCATCTCTCATCCTCAGGCGACGTAACCTTGCCTTCGCTCATCTCTCATCCTCACGCCGTCGTGAAACTCGCCGTGCAAATCGTCTCCCAGTTCCAATTTACACAATTTGATTCTTGGTTGTTTACTCTCGTTGATTACTCTTGTTGCGACCAACAAGGTAACATAACGGAGTCGCACACTTACTTGAGCAATACGGGAGACTGGGGAATGGGTCGAGTAAAGTCCCCTGGGGCCGGAAAAATCACAGAGCGTTAACGAGGGCCTTCCTCACTCCGCTCACCACCCCCCTATCCGTGCTTTGACAAATCCCTCTCTGGCGTATTTAAAGCAATCGTCGTTCCAGTTCAAATAGTGTCGTGTAATCGTCTTTCCAGTTCGAGTTCCAGTTCTCAGCTTTAGCCGCTGTTCCATTTCTCAGCTCGAACAGGTAAGCAATTTAATTTCAAATCTGTCGATTTCCGTTTCCACGAGTCCTACTGAGTTCCTCAAACGTGTTTACACGAGTCCTACTGATTTTGTTGCTTTTGCAGATTTTGTTGTGGCTGTTCCTTTGACCTGTTTACACGAGTCCTACTGAGTTCCTCAAATTCTTTTCCGTTTTTCTTAAGTAAAATTTTTGTTCAAGGCATTGAACAGAGCAAAGTTTGACGATCCTTTGACCTATTTACACGGTTCTTCGAATGATTTTGTTTATTGTTTTAATGTGTAGACTTCTCCTCACAAAAGTGGGATAAGAATGGACCAAAGTCTCTGAAACCTATTCCAGTGATCATTCGTTCCAAGTAAGGACTTCGATCTGCATTTTAAATATTATTATATAAAGGTTCTTATATGCATATGTGGATTATTTTGGTATCATATAGAAGATGTATTGCTTTATCTGACTAGAAAATGTGTATCTTTGATCTGAACTTAGGAGCCTATCATTCGTTCCTTCGGGATCCTCAAAAAGTGTGCTGCTAAGGTTCTTGCAACTTCAAACATTTATTTCTCTTCCAGTTTTGAGAGTTAAGAACATCAGAATTTCTTTATTAATCAGCTAAAAGTGGCATAACATTGTTTTTATCAATAGATTATCGAATCAGGTTTGTCACCAGAAGTGATATCGCTTCGTTTCATCATATAACTAATTGCACATGGTTTCAGATTCATTGTTGAAATGACATTCAGGAGGCGTATCCCTCATATCTAGCATATCCACAAGAACATTATCCTGCACCTGCGATAACAATTCCAACTCTAGCTACAGGTCCAGCTTTAGCCTATCCTCCATCCCATAGATCTCAAAATAAGTTTGACAGGAGATATTCAACAATTGCTAATAGTTACAATTCATTGGAACAGGTACCGTCACATACAATTTCTTATGGAATTATGAGCATGTTGATAACTGCATCTTTTTCAATAATTCTAGGATCATTTGTGTATGGCAATCTGATTAGTGGAACATGTTATAAGAATGATCTTATGTTGTGAACTTTTGGGCATATTCCTTTATGCAAATGATATTATAGAATGGTGAATATCTTTGCAGAAAATACGTCTATATTTCTCTAGTATTGGGCCTTTTATTTTAGCATATACAAGCTTTACATGGTGGAATCTTGTGGTTGTTAGTGGACTCAGAAATTTGTGCATTTATTTTAATTACTTCATTTGCCTGTGATTTTTTTTTTCTTTCAGAAAGTTCATTATTGTTTAAGTGAGGCATTTATTTTCTATGTAGGTGAATGAGGCTCTAGCGCGTGCAGGGCTTGAGTCCTCTAACCTCATTATTGGTATTGAGTTCACCAAGAGCAATGAGTGGACAGGTAAAATAATTATCCTTGGCACTTTTTGCATTGCTTTACTGGAGTGAAACATGCTTTTGCTTGTTCTAGGAAACAAATTAAAAATATGTAACACCTGTTAGTAAATATATTTGTATAATGTTTTATAGCTAGCCCAATTGTATTGGCCCATGGCCCATCATTTGTTGTATTTATTGTGATTGTAATCTCTCTTTTCAATGAAGGAAATCATTTCGATTACATGGTATCAGAGCGAAATTAGGAACCTTCCTAATTCCTCTAGAACCTTCCTAATCCTCCCTTCTCTCTCTCTCGTATCCATCGATCCCTAGGGCCGACCGGTGTTCTTCTCTTTCCGACAACCATCTCCTCCCTCCTTACTAATGGCCGAACAACAACCCCCTCCCAACAAAGTTTTCGGCATCACCAACATCAAAACCTATGTTCCTCTCATTCTCGATTTGGACAGCCTTAACTATGATGCATGGAGAGAACTCTTCTCCACCCATTGTATCGGCTTTGACGTCATCGATCATATCGATGATTCTACTCCAAAACCCACCGATTCCGAATGGAAGAAGGTGGACTCCATTGTCAAGCTATGGATCTATGGATCCATGTCTCAATCTCTTCTCCAAATGGTCTTGAAAAAGGACTCTACCGCTCTCCAAGTTTGGACTAGCCTAGAGACCCTTTTTCGAGACAACAAGGACACCAAAACCATGCAAATCGACAGCGAGCTTTGAAACATCGTCATGGGTGACCTCTCCATCACTGCTTATTGCACTAAAATCAAAGCTCTTGCCGACCTCCTCGCAAATCTCGACCCGGACTTCGCCATATCGGATAAACATCTAGTTATCTACACCATCAATGGCCTTTCATCAAAGTTTGACTCAGTGGCAAACATCATCCGGTATCGTTCCCCTCTACCAACATTCTTGGAGACCCGTTCGATGCTCTTCTTGGAGGAACAATGAATGACACAACATCGGCCCACCCCCCATCATCTCACACCGATCACTCCTCATCTCCCACCATTCTTCATGTAAACCACAACGGTGGAAATCGGGGGAATGGCCGCCGAAATGACCGTCAGCAGCCTCAACCATGCCGCCGCCAACAGCCGAACACCGGCGCCCCACCACCACGTTACGGGTGGGTGTACATCCTACCACCGAATCAGCCCCGCCAACGGCCGTCCTCATCCGCCTAATGGCAGCCGCAAGCTGCCGGTCTCCTCGGGCCTCCACCGCCGAACAACCACCAGTGGCCGCCGCCACCATCGTCAACCGGCAGCCCCCAATACAGCGACCCTTCGGCTCATCTCTCGGTCGTGGAACCCTCACCTCCGTAGACTTGGAGCATACCGGATCAAGCCACGGCTCTTCCCGAACTCTTTAACACAATGACTCTCAATGATCCGGGAACAACGGATTGCTTTATGGACACCGGCGCAACCGACCATGTGCACGCTAACACAGATATACTCAATTATGTTCTTGATAAACATGATACTCGTTCTATACTTCCTAGTAATGGATCCCAAATGCCTGTAGTAGCGACCGGTCATGCCCCCTTTCCCATTAAAAACCATCACCGCCCTCTACATCTAAACCATATTCTTATCTCTCCTACAATTATTAAAAATCTAATTTCCGTCCGTCAGTTTACTCGTCAAAATAAAACTTCTATTGAGTTTGACAGTTTTGGTTTTACTGTTAAAGATTACAAGACCCGGCGCCCTCTAATCCGATGTGATAGCGAAGGCCCACTCTATCCAGTCACTCCATCTCAACCTCAAGTTCTTATCTCCACCACTCAATCCACATGGCATCAATGTCTCGGTCATCCCGCAGATCAAGTCTTGAAGTCATTAGTTTTAAATAATTCTATTTCATGTTCTAGCAATAAAAGTAATACTATTTGCAACTCTTGTCAACTTGGAAAACTTTCCAAGCTTCCTTTCGTTATTTCCAATTCTAATGTTTCTCATGCTTTTGAAATAATACATTCCGATGTTTGGACCCATATCGAGTATTAGTGGACTTCGTTATTATGTTATTTTCTTGGATCATTTTACACATTACTTGTGGGTTTTTCCTCTTAAACAAAAATCCGAGGTGTATGCAAAATTCCAAGAATTCTATCACTACGTCGAAACTCAATTTAATTCTAAAATCAAATCTCTTCAATGTGATAACGGGGGGGGATACAATTGTTGATCCAAACTCTCTCAGTGATTTGATAACGACCCTCTTTTATACTTAGTGAAAATTACGTTATTATATGTATTAGTGTTTCATCATCAGCGATCAGACTGAGTCTGTTCAGTTATCGCTGATGACCTTTCTGTAAACATTAATATGTATTAGTGTTTCACTTTCAGCGATCAAACTGAGTCTGTTCAGTTATCACTGATAGTTTCCTATGTAACACAGTTAACGTAATCCCTGAAGACAAGTCTCGCGTCAACATAGTTCATAGCTGAATCGAAGACGAAGCCACTGAACAATAGATAAGTCTACTAGTGACCTGATGCGGATATCAGCGAAGACAAGACAAATCTACTTACGCGAAGAAGCCTGAGGAAAAGCTTCAGCGATAGCTGAACTTCTTTATCTCTGGAAGAAGAGATACTCAGCGATCAAACGATCACAAAGCTTATGCCTCAAGTTTTCTTTTGTCTTACCTTGCACAACCAGTACGATGTGTCAGAACGGACAAGTCTCTGCCACAAATCGTACACCAACTCTGTCAACTACACTGTTCATAAAGTGGCCAAAAGCATGTCTCCAAAAGTGAGACTACCAAAGCCAATCTATGAATGCCACGTGTAAAGTACCCTGCCATGCATTTAATGCATAGGGTATAAATAGGAAGCTCACTCCTTCATCTGAAGGTGTGCTCAATCCTTGAACTCCAAAATAGAAACCCTTGTTTTCTATCTCTCTAAAAATCCCCCATTCTCTGAATTTCTTGTGCAACCATCTTAGTGTTTCTTAAGTTTGTTTAGATTGAGTCTGTCTTAATCTTATTCCGCAACAAACTTGTAAATTGTATTTTGATTTATCAATAAACAATTTATTAAACTTTAATTTCTGTGTTTGTATTCAACCCCCCCCTTCTACAAACTTGTTAAGCACCTTCGGGACCAACAAGTGGTATCAGAGCAGTTTGTTTAATCTAATAAACAAGATCTTGCTGTATACTCTTCCTTGCTATTCTAAAATGGCACTAAACACAAACACAAACTACTATGATAATGGTTCACTTTCTAAACCTCCTCGATTTAGCAGAGATAACTTTTCTCTATGGAAAAATCGAATGATGCTATTTCTTGAAGGTGCGGATCCTACTATACCTGAATATATAGAAAATGGACCCTATGAACCTGTTAGAATTATAGCTGCTGTTCCTGCTACTGCCACCACTGAAGCTGTCCCTGAACGATATGTCGTTAAGGAAATAAGACAGTGGAGTGATGAAGATAAAAAGAAGGTAGGCATAGATGCAAGAGCAAAGACCATTATATCAATGGCTCTGCCTGATGAAGTTTTCCATTCCATCATGCATCTAAAAACTTCTAAAGAAATGTGGGAAACCATATGTGTTCAATATGAGGGCACCACTGAAATCCAAGAGACCCGAAAGATTAACTTGGTAAGACAGTATGAAAGTTTTATCGCTGGTAAGAATGAATCTCTTTCTGACATTCATCAGCGGTTTAACTGCCTGATCATTGACCTAAGAACTGTTGGAAGGACCTATTCTAATTCTGAGGTCCTAACAAAATTCTTGGAAAGTCTTCCTGAAAGCTGGGACAGTTATTCAATATGTCTTAAGCTGACAAAGGACTTACATACTCTCTCTCTTAGCACTCTGTATGGAATATTGCTCAACTATGAGCAATCTAATCTCCTGAAGAAGAATCTTGTAAAAGATTCTAAAGACTCCAAAAGCACTGCTGTTGCTTTAGTCTCATCAGAGATAATTCCATCTCAGCGATCTACTCTCACCATCACTGAGTTAGATTCTGAATCTGAGGATTTATCAGACCCTGATCTTTCAGAGTTTAATGAGTCCTTAGCACTCTTGACAAACTCTTTTAAGAGATTTGCAAGAAAGAGTAACTTCCGAAGAAGTAAACCTCTCTCTCTTACTGAAAAGCCAAAATCAACTCCGGTTGATAAGGCTACAGCCACTTGCTATAACTGCGAAAAAATTGGACATTTTGCTAGTGAGTGCAGGTCTAAAAAGGTCTTCAAACCTTCTACCTCAAGAAGATCCAGTGATGACAAATACCATAAGCTGAAAAACAAATATCAAAAGCTGAAAAGCTATCAGCAAAAAGGTAAAGGTCTCATCGCTGAAGAACATGACTGGGCTGAATCAGAAGAATCATCTTCTGATGAAGAAGAAGTCGCTAATCTTTGCCTCATGGCTGAGATTAAAGAAGAAGTAGAAGAACCATCCGAACCTTCTATGAGCTACATATCATCTCAGGTATCCATCTCTACAAATCCCTCTCTGCCTGAAGCTGAGAGAAGTCGCGCTGTTGATGTGCTGACGATTGACCTTTATAATGCTTTAAACGACAAAACTCAAGCTGAAAATAAAAATGTTTATTTAACACAAGAGCTAGAGAAATGTCATGAAAAGATCAGTGAACTAAATCTTTTAGAAGAAAAGCTAAAAGATCAAGTCATTATAAATGAAATCATCAGCATTGAACGCGAACAAGTCATCGCTGCTCTAAAAGCAGAAAAGGCTCATGTTGAAAAATGGTGCAAATCATCAACAAAGATCTCTGAGATAATAAATGCTCAAACTCCTGAAAGTGATAAAACTGGTCTTGGTTTTTGGTCACCACAGGATGATCCTAAAGAAGAAAGTTCCTCGCTTAAGTTTGGAACTTTTGTCACATCTTTCTTTGACACTTCTTATAATCAATTCTATCCCTGTTCTTCTTCCAATCCCATCCCTGAGGAGATATCTGCAAGATCTAAGCCTGCAGATAAAGGAAAGTCTATTCTCCCTCCTCAGAAGGCTTCCAAGAAAACCAAACTGAAAGTTCCTTCCAAACCTTCAGTGGATAAACCTTTTAGCTCAGTGACAGAAATCTTTGATATCTGTCCTCCAAAGCTGAAGGTTGATCTAAAGCCCGTGAAATCTGAAGAAATAAAAATTCCTCCCAGATCTCGTGCTAAAGGTATTCTTGGAGCTGGACCTGCTCATCTTAAGTTTTCAAAACCTTCTGGTTATAAATCCACCATCAGATATAGAAAATGTTATCACTGTGGATTCACTGACCATATTGCGAGTAAGTGTCCAAATACCACCGAAGCTGATAAAACAGCCAAAGTGAAGAAAAATACCACTAAGGTTAAGAAATTAACCAAAGTGAAGATTACCACTGAAGCTGAATCTTCATCAGCGGTGAAGACTGCTGAATCTTCCTTATCCACTAACTCTGAAGGACCCATTGAAAAGTGGGTACCAAACAAAGCTTAATCTTCCTTATGTATGCAGGGATCAAAGGGCATCTGGTATCTCGATAGCGGATGTTCTCGTCATATGACTGGACAAAGAGACCTGCTCACTGAATACAAGGAAGAGAAAGGTCCCTCTGTGACCTTTGGTGGAAATGGAAAAGGATTTACCCGAGGGTTTGGTGTCCTCAGCAATGGGACAACTACCTTTCGAAGAGTCGCTTATGTAGATGGACTGAAGCACAATCTTCTAAGCATCAGTCAGCTATGTGACAAAGACTACGAAGTTCGCTTTTCTAAGAAAGCATGTTCAGTGGTAGATGAAAAAGGAAAACTTGCTCTCAGTGGTTATAGAAGAGAAAATGTCTATGTAATAGATATGGACTCTACTATCACTGATAACTTATGTTTTCTCTCTAAGGCCTCTTCTGATGTCAACTGGCTATGGCATAAAAGGCTCTCTCATCTAAACTTCAAAACCCTGAATTCTCTCTCATCTAAGGAACTGGTTTCTGGTCTTCCTCAGCACTCATATGCTAAAGAATCTCTCTGCTCAGCATGTGAAAAAGGAAAACAAACAAGAGCTAGTTTCAAGTCGAAACAAGTTTCCTCAGTAACAAGTCCTCTTCAGCTCTTGCATATGGATCTATTTGGCCCTGTCAATATCCAATCAATAGCTGGAAAGAAATATACGCTTGTCATTGTAGATGAATATTCTCGCTACACCTGGGTTATTTTTCTTCGCTGCAAGAATGATACTCCAGAAGAACTAATATCTTTTGTCAAAAAGATGGAAGTGCTGAATAATCTTACTGTTCGATCAATAAGGAGTGATCATGGAACTGAATTCAAAAATAGTTCCCTGAACAATTTCTTTGAGAACAAGGGAATCTCTCACAACTTCTCTTCAGTAAGAACACCTCAGCAAAATGGAGTCGCTGAAAGAAGAAACAGAACGATCATAGAAGCTGCTAGATCAATGCTCAGCGATTCTCACCTCCCTACTCAATTTTGGGCAGAAGCTGTAAACACTGCATGTTTTACTCAAAACAGATCGCTGATAATAAAGCGATTTGGGAAGACAGCTTATGAACTCTTTCTTGGAAGGAAGCCTTCTATCAGTTTTCTTCATATCTTTGGTTGTCAGTGCTTTATCTTAAACAACAAAGATCAACTTGGAAAGTTCGACCCAAAAGCCGATGATGGAATATTTTTAGGATATTCCTCCATCTCAAAAGCCTACAGAGTTTTCAACAAAAGAAGACAAACCGTAGAAGAAACCATTCATGTCACGTTTGATGAAACGCGCTCAGCGAACTCTAAACCAATCGCTGACAATGAAGAACTGAATACTTGGATGATCTCTCACTATAGAGACACTGAACCTTTCTTCTCAAACCAACAGCACACTGAAACTCCAGCTGCTGATGAAGAACCAAGTATCATACCTCCCACCGCTGAATCCAACTCATGGATTTCAGCTGAACCTCTAAACACACTTCTACCATCAAATCCATCTACGTCTGAAAACCCTTCTGAAAGCATTGGTGTATCTAATGTTCAACAATTACTAGCTGATGAACCTCAAGCATCTTCATCAGCGACTGCTCCTATTGTTGATCCTATCGCTGAAATAAGCAATCTTGCTCCTGCTCAGCGATGGACCAGAGATCACCCCATAGATCAAATTCTTGGTAATCCAGATGCAGGTATTCAGACACGACGAAGCTCAGGTAATATCTGTCTCTTTGTAAACTTTCTCTCCTTAATTGAACCAAAGAAGACTGATGATGCCCTCAGAGATCCAAACTGGGTCAGCGCTATGCAAGAAGAGCTGACTGAATTCTCTCGAAACAAAGTTTGGAATCTCGTTCCTAGACCATCTGATAAAACTGTAATAGGCACCAAATGGGTGTTTAGAAACAAGTTAGATGAACATGGAATTGTAACCCGCAACAAGGCTCGACTTGTTGCTCAGGGATACAGACAAGAGGAAGGCATAGACTATGATGAAACCTTTGCCCCTGTGGCCAGGCTCGAAGCAATTCGACTATTCTTAGCTTATGCAGTCTATAAAGACTTCATCGTTTATCAAATGGACGTAAAATCAGCTTTTCTGAATGGAAAACTGAATGAAGAAGTTTATGTAGAACAACCACCAGGGTTCTATGACCCTAAGCATCCAAATTATGTTTATAAATTGGATAAGGCTCTCTATGGTTTAAAACAAGCCCCTCGTGCTTGGTATGACACTCTCTCATCTTTTCTTATCTCTGAAAATTTTGAACGTGGCAAGATTGATAATACGTTATTTTTCAGGAAGATAAAAGGTCATATAATTCTTGTACAAATATATGTCGATGACATAATATTTGGTTCTACTAACCCATCTCTATGTACTCGCTTCGCTGAAAGAATGAAGAAAGAATATAAAATGAGTATGATGGGTGAGCTGACATATTTTCTTGGTCTTCAGATTAAACAATCTGACAAAGGTACTTTTATCTGCCAAGGTAAGTATGTTAAAGACATGCTGAAGAAGTTTGATTTAACACAAACTTCAGCGATGAAAACTCCTATGGCACCACCACTGACACTTAACAAGGATCCATCTGGAAAACCTGTTAATGTCACTGCCTATAGAGGAATGATAGGCTCATTGTTGTATCTTACAGCAAGCCGACCTGACATCATGTACTCTACTTGTTTATGTGCACGCTATCAATCTGAACCCAAGGAATCCCATCTGATCGCTGTAAAGCGAATTTTCAGATATCTGAAAGGAACTCCTAACCTCGGTCTTTGGTATCCCAAAGACTCAGGGTTCGATCTAACTGGTTATTCTGATAGTGATTTTGCAGGCTGTAAACTTGACAGAAAAAGTACCACTGGTGGATGTCAACTCTTGGGAGGAAAGCTAGTAAGCTGGACAAGCAAGAAGCAAAATTCTGTGTCCACTTCCACAGCTGAAGCTGAATACGTAGCCGCTGGAAGCTGTTGTTCACAAATCCTATGGATGAGAAATCAACTATTAGATTATGACCTTCAGCTGTCAAAGATTCCTATCTATTGCGACAGCACTAGTGCTATCGCTATAGCAAATAATCCAGTGCTACATTCAAAGACAAAACACATAGAGATCAGATATCACTTTATCAGAGATCATGTGATGAATGGTGATATTGAACTTCACTTTATCCCTACTAACTTTCAGCTTGCTGATATTTTCACCAAACCTCTTGATGAGACAAGGTTCAACTTTCTCATCAGTGAGCTTGGAATGCTGAACCTCGAAGAATAATTCTTCAGCGTTCATGTATTGTGTCAGTAATCGAAAGTTCCCCTCATCATTCTCTCTGATAAACATTCTGACTCTCAGGTATGTTCTCTCTCCCTCAAAGATGTTTTTCTTCAAAATATAAACTTTAATCACTGAACCTTCTTCAAATGATTAAAAGCTTTTTTTTGAAAAATACATTAATCACTGATATTTCCAATCAGTGATCTTTTAAAAGGAAAATCTATCCCTATCTTTACAATCAGGGATACTTTTAAAAAGGAAAATCTATCACTGACTTTTCTTCAGTGATCATTTGAACGGACAAATGAACAGTCTCTCTCCTCTATGACGTCATTTGAACCGACAATCCACGACATGCCTTTTCTGACACGTTCGTCCGTTGCCCTTCTATCCAATCAACTTCGTGGAACGTGTCAATGTCATGATGATTTCTTTTCCCGCTTCATTCTCTCTCTTATCTCTCTTCTCTCTCTTCGTATAAAAGGAATTCTTCTCTCCTTTATACGGTTTACGCTTTCAAAACTTTCAAAGCAAGAAACAATCTCTCAAGAACACTCAAGCAAGTAAACCCAGAATATTGAATCTGCAACTCTTTTTCTTCAAGATACACAGGTTTATTTCATGTTTATATGCTTTGTTCATATGTTTTTTTTCTTTTAAAATCCTACTCGCTGTCTATGGATTTTATAAAACGTTTTTTAAAAAAAAACTAAAGATCATTCTTTCTGATTTTATGTTTTTAAATAAAAACCTTTTGGTTTTAAAGTGTTCTTCCTTCTTTCTACCCAGAACACTATTTTTTTTCTCTTAAAAATAACTTGATAATTTTCCAGTTTCCCTTCATCTATGGAAACTGGTAATCATATTATTTTTAATCTAAATCATTTCTTCTATTATGCCTCTTTCCATAACAGAAATGACACAGTCTTCAATCGTTGCTTCCAAGCATGTACGATTCGCTCTCACTGAAGTTGAGATTACTAAATGTAATCATTTGGCCAGACTCGACTTCCAAGCTGACAAATACCCACATCTGGTGGAAGCTGCTGAATTCCTCAAGCAGTCATGCATAGCTTACGCGATCACTGTGGATCCTAAGCCCTCCAAGACTCTACTTCAGCAGTTCTGGTTCACTGCTGATGCTACTGAACTTACAAACAGGAAAGGCGAACGAGTCCCTGCTATCTCGTTCAGCACGGAATTAGGGCCAGGGAGCATGACCGCTCTTAGCCTCAGGAAATCTTTACGATTCCCTGACAAACCAAAGAGTGGATTCGACGCACTCCCCACTGATGATGAGCTGATATTCTTCCTGGACGCAATGGGCTATTGTTGGGAAAACAAACCAAGATCGTCTATTCCTAACAAGAAGCTCACCAAGATTCTTAAAGCTCAGATGCCATCACAACTGAACTTTATCTTCTCGCACATAATTCAGTGCATGAGTGGGAAGAGTGGTTCGCTGGATCAAGCCAGCAAAACACAACTGCAGATGGCATACTCCGTTATCGCTGGTCAAAACTTTGACTACGCCACAGCCATCTTTGAAGATCTGAGGTCAAGATTAGAGAAGCCTGAACGAGATCCCAAGATCTCGTACGTACGTTTCATATGTACGTACATCAAGTTCCTCTATCCCAACACCTATCCTACCAAAGATGATGGCACCTTTGCCAGGGTTGGTCAACGATCACTGGAGGTCAAGCCACTTGCAGACGAGGTAAGTATCTCTCTCCTTCGCTCTCGTCTCTCTCTCCATTCTTCTTCATCTTCAGCGACCACGCAGACGGTTCCTTCGTCTGCTATCCCTGTCGCTACCACTACTTCCAAAAGACCATCAGCTAGTCCAATTGGTCCTTCCAAAAAGGCCAAAAAGACTAAGGAAAGTACACCTTCTAGTACTATACCTGAGGGAGCTTCTCAACAAGCTACCTTAGATGCTTTTGTGGGTCTTTCCTCCACAACTTCAGCAGTCACTCATACTGCCGTGTCAGCGATCTCACTCGCTGTCACATCATCAGTAACCCCACCTACTATCTCATTCCCTGAGATTAACCCCATCCCTACTTCTATCCCCAAAACTCTTCCCTTCTCTCCTCATTTGGTCTCTGAACCTGCCACCTCTTCTTTACCTATAGGACCTGAGCATCAAACTTTTGAGGAATCTATGCAGTTCTACAAAATGTTTGATACGTCAGGTACACCTATAATCCTAAACACTTCTCTTCCCCCCTCTCCAAATAAGCCCATATCTGAACTAACATTATTTTCAGGTCCTAGCTTGGCGACTGTTGACACGCATGTCAACAGTCTAGGAGAAAAGGTGGATGCTCTCACCAACACCATCAATGAAACCACCAACGCCGTCAATCAGGCTGGTGAGGAGCTGAAGAAGTTGACCGCCACTTGCTCATCCAAAGCTGAGAACTCTCAACTTTCAGCTCTCGAAGAACAAGTCGTCCAACTCAGAGAGTCCTCTCGACTTTTTCAAGGACGATTTGAGTCTCTTACAGCTGACGTTCAGGGTCTCTCTTCCAAGGTTGACCTCTGCACATCCCTTCTTCAGCAAGTTCTCCAGAAAGTGAATGAACCAGCTCCAGCGCTGCCTCCCTCCTTCACTGAAGATGATCGTACCAACCTCAACATCGCTGTGGAATTCATTCATGATGCCACATGCGACATACCTGCGGTTGAAGACCGAGTTAAGCGTCTGGAGGCTGACGTTCAAGTGCTAAAAGCTTCAACAGCTACTCCAGCAGCTGAACAATCCCCTACCGCTGATAATGACAAAGTGGGGGAGAAAGCTGAAGAAACCTCTATTGCTGCTGGGGAAGCTAAGGAACCTCCCTCTCAATCTGAGGGGGAGAAGGCAAAAGAATCCTCATCGATTCACTCCATTCTCTTTGAAGAGGATGAGGAAGAAGACGATGAAGAGGAAGATGATCTAGATCTTGATGATCAAGAAAAGGATCAGCCCTCCGATGACGACGACGACGATGAAGACCAAGCTATGTGGTTCTCTAAGCCGAACGTCGTATCAGGGACAACTTCGCAAGAGGTTGTCAAAACAGGGGTGAGAGGTGATACATCTTCAAGTGTTCCTTCGCAAAGCAAAGACAAGCAACCAATCGCTGAAGAATGCTTGAGGACTGGATCACAATCTGAGGGGGAGCATCCTTCTCAGGTATGTCTTTCAATTGTACCACTTTTCTACTCTTTCCAAACCCCTATGTCTTTCTAGCCTTTATCTCTCTCTTTCTAAAAATACACTTATCCCTTCTTTCCTTCTTTTTCTAACCAGACAGTTCTCACCCCTGCTTAAGGGTTCTGAACTACAAATAATACCAGCGACTATCGCTGAAGAAATAATCCCAATCTCTATCGCTGAGATTGATGAAGAAGAAGAAGATTCCCTGGTCCATCCAGGAAGGCCCTCTCGACCATCTCATTGGTCAGAGGAAGTGCTGAAGAAAAGAGTTGAAATGATCGCTCAACTAGAAAGTCAACGGCTGAAAATCCCTCTTCAAATATCCACAGAGCTCGACTTCCTTACTGAAGCTGAAAGAGAAGAATCTGCCAAAGCTGAGAAGCTGATCGCTGAATGCAAACGAGATGCCCAACTCGCTTTAAAGATTCAATCTTCTCAAGTCAAGGACAAAAAGCTGAAAAGCAAACCTGTGGAAGTTCAAGCTGCACTACTGAAAGAAATTGAAGAGGAACGCTTCAAAGAACAAGAGATCAACGATAAGTCTATCGAATGGTGCAAACAAAAGATGGATTATCGTTCTGATCTTCTTCCAATATCAGCCGTGACTATCTCTGGTCGCAAGAAGAAAGATCAACTCTCAGTGACCATGGAGATTACCAGAGAGGATGGAACCCAAAAAGCAATGTACGTATCAAAACTTGAAAGCTTCGGATTTACGGAATGGTTAGAGTTCTGGGATGCGCTGAAGAAATCCAAATCTACATACAGAGGCTACGTTGAAGGACTCCTTGAAGCCCTCATAAATAGAGTCGTTTCTGTACTAAAGCTGCCATCTCCTCTTCCTCCCAAATCTGTGAAACTCAAGAGAAAAATTGGGTCCTCCTCCTCTGAAGATGTCGCCATCATCAGGAATGAAACTTCTATCAAATTTTCAAGAGATGCACTGTTTGGTCCTCCTCCTGATCTTTCAGTTCTGGACTTATCTCTGCCTCCTGGTGGTCCCTTCCAAGCTGGTCAAGTAATCGACAAGCCTTATGGAATATTCTTCAGAGATGATGATGAGGAACTCAGATTTCAAAGAATCTCTGAGATTCCTATCTGTCCTCTGAATCATCTCAAGGATCTCTTATGCTTATGGTGTGACTTCTTCCCTGCCGCTGAAAAAATTAAAGAAATTATCAGTCAAGAATCTTTGGAACGAAGACAGAAAGGAGAAGAAATACCTGAGTATATGATCAATCCTCCCAAATCTTCTTATAGCTGATAGATTAGTTTTCTTATCTGTAATCTGTTAGTTATACTTACAGTAGTTAGTTAGTCACTTGTACTTATGATTTTCATATCTTGTAATTCTATCCCTGAATTAAATGAAAATTGCAGTGATGTACTTAACCCTATCAGTACTGTAAAAGATCCCTCAAAATAGTAATTGGGACATGCATTCTATGAGTCCTTTTTATTCCTATATTTTGAATCATAAAGTAATTTTCTTTTGTTACTTTGTCATTATCAAATAGGGGGAGATTGTTGATCCAAACTCTCTCAGTGATTTGATAACGACCCTCTTTTATACTTAGTGAAAATTACGTTATTATATGTATTAGTGTTTCATCATCAGCGATCAGACTGAGTCTGTTCAGTTATCGCTGATGACCTTTCTGTAAACATTAATATGTATTAGTGTTTCACTTTCAGCGATCAAACTGAGTCTGTTCAGTTATCACTGATAGTTTCCTATGTAACACAGTTAACGTAATCCCTGAAGACAAGTCTCGCGTCAACATAGTTCATAGCTGAATCGAAGACGAAGCCACTGAACAATAGATAAGTCTACTAGTGACCTGATGCGGATATCAGCGAAGACAAGACAAATCTACTTACGCGAAGAAGCCTGAGGAAAAGCTTCAGCGATAGCTGAACTTCTTTATCTCTGGAAGAAGAGATACTCAGCGATCAAACGATCACAAAGCTTATGCCTCAAGTTTTCTTTTGTCTTACCTTGCACAACCAGTACGATGTGTCAGAACGGACAAGTCTCTGCCACAAATCGTACACCAACTCTGTCAACTACACTGTTCATAAAGTGGCCAAAAGCATGTCTCCAAAAGTGAGACTACCAAAGCCAATCTATGAATGCCACGTGTAAAGTACCCTGCCATGCATTTAATGCATAGGGTATAAATAGGAAGCTCACTCCTTCATCTGAAGGTGTGCTCAATCCTTGAACTCCAAAATAGAAACCCTTGTTTTCTATCTCTCTAAAAATCCCCCATTCTCTGAATTTCTTGTGCAACCATCTTAGTGTTTCTTAAGTTTGTTTAGATTGAGTCTGTCTTAATCTTATTCCGCAACAAACTTGTAAATTGTATTTTGATTTATCAATAAACAATTTATTAAACTTTAATTTCTGTGTTTGTATTCAACCCCCCCCCTTCTACAAACTTGTTAAGCACCTTCGGGACCAACAACAATAACAAAGAATTTCATAATTTCTTTGCCTCCAACGGAATCCAATTTCGCTTCTCGTGCCCACATACATCCCAACAAAATGGGAAATCGGAACACATGCTTCGAACTATCAATAATGTCGTTCGAACATTGCTCATTCACTCTCATCTTCCTCCCACATATTGGGTCGAAGCTCTTCATATGGCCACTCACCTTCTCAATATTCTTCCCTCTACATCCATCAACCTTGAAACACCTCACTACCGATTGTTTCAAAAACACCCCTCCTACTCTCATCTTCGTGTCTTTGGATGCCTATGCTACCCTCACATCACCTATTCAAACAAATTAGCTCCTCGAAGCACACCTTGTGTTTTCCTCGGCTACCCATCTCAACATCGGGGTTTCCGATGCCTTGATCTCTCTACATGAAGCATTATCATATCTCGTCACGTAATATTTGACGAGACTATTTTCCCATTTGGCTCGGTCACTCTGACCGACCCTCCATCTTACTCATTCCTCGATGATCTCTCGGACTCCTCTCCTATCTTGCGAGACATTCTTCAATCTCATCCTCCGTCCCCCTCCTCATCTACGACCTCATCCCCTACCCCACCTCCGGCCACCTCTCCCTCGTCCCCTACGACCCCCTCCCCACCCACCCAAATTCCTAACCTCGCTTGCGGTCCCGCCTCCTGCTCCTCATCCCACACAACATATGACGACCCGTGCTAAGAGCGGGATCGTCAAACCCACTCAGCGTCTTAACCTTCATACCACCTCCATAACCCCCTTACCCCAGTCGCACCTACATGCACTACAAGATCCCCATTGGTGACAGGCTATGAATGAGGAATATCATGCACTTATCACGAACAAGACTTGGGTACTTGTCCCTCGACCACCTGGGGTTAATGTGGTCCGATCGATGTGGCTTTTTCGCCATAAACATCATGCTGATGGTTCTCTAGCTCGTTATAAGGCCTGCCTCGTGGCCAATGGTCGAAGTCAACAATAGGGGATAGACTGCAACGAGACGTTCAGCCCGGTCGTTAAACCGACCACCATTCGCACTGTCCTCAGTATTGCCGTCTCTCAGCACTGGCCCATTCATCAGCTTGACGTGAAGAACGCCTTTCTTCACGGTCATCTGCAGGAGACTGTATATATGCACCAGCCCCCGGGTTTCCACGATCCTCGATATCCGGATCATGTTTGTCATCTTCAGTGCTCCCTCTACGGCCTCAAACAGGCCCCCGGGCGTGGTATCACAGATTCGCTCAGTATGCGTTACGGATTGGTTTTCAGCATAGTCGAACTGACACTTCGTTATTTATCTACCACTCCTCACAGGCCACTGCTTATCTTCTTCTATATGTAGATGACATCATTCTCACAGCATCATCTACAGACTTTCTCCAGAAGATTATTTCTCATCTTAGCCACGAGTTTGCCATGACAGATTTGGGTGACCTTAACTACTTTCTCGGCATATCGGCATCTCAATCATCTACTGGCCTGTTTCTGTCTGAACAGAAATACGCAGCCCAGATTCTAGACTGTGCCAATATGCAAAATTGTAAACCCACTCGCACCCCGGCCGAATCTGCTCGCCGATTAGATGCACATGGTCCTCCCGTTGATGATCCCTCACTATACCGCAGCCTTGTCGGAGCACTTCAGTATCTCACCTTCACGAGACCAGATATCGCATTTGCGGTTCAGCAGATTTGTCTTTATATGCATGACCCTCGAGATCCTCATCTACATGCTCTCAAGTGCATCCTACGATACATTCGTGGGACTTTGTCTCACGGTCTTCAGCTCCATGTCTCCAACTTATCAGATCTTATCGCCTATTCAAATGCTGATTGGGGGGTATGCCCTACCACACGCAGATCCACATCCGGATATTGCGTTTTCCTAGGTGACAACCTTGTGTCCTGGTCATCCAAACGTCAAGGTGTCATCTCTCGCTCTAGTGCCGAGGCCGAGTATCGTGGAGTCGCTAATTCCGTTACCGAAACAAGTTGGATCTGAAACCTTCTTCGCGAACTTCGTAAACCGCCCACCAAAGCTACCATCGTATATTGCGATAATGTGAGTGCGGTTTACATGTCAACCAATCCGGTTGAACACCAACGCACCAAACATATAGAGATTGATATCCACTTTGTCCGGGACAAAGTGGCCATCGGCCATGTTCGCGTCCTTCACGTTCCCTCAACGTCTCAATATGCCGATATCTTCACAAAGGAGCTTCCTACCTATCTCTTTCATGATTTCAAGTCCAGTTTGAACGTTCGACATCCCGAGGTTCAAACTGCGGGGGGATGTTAGTAAATATATTTGTATAATGTTTTATAGCTAGCCCGATTGTATTGGCCCATGACCCATCATTTGTTGTATTTATTGTGATTGTATTCTCTCTTTTCAATGAAGGAAATCATTTCGATTACAACACCAACTTTAGGTATTTTGAGTCAAGTAGCTCAAGTAACTCAATTGCTACATTACATTTCTCTGTTTTATAAATTATGTTCATGAAGACATGCTTTATTTATCTATCTCTTATGTTGAGAGTATCCGGTAACTGACGTTTATTGGAGTGTCAAGCGTCTTTTGAGGTCTGTGAGATTGTAACGTCAACTACTGATAAAAGTTTATTTGGCTCTTGAAGAGATGTTGGTTTTTAATGTTGAATTATTGTTTGTAAGAGTGGCCCATCACCTAATATAGTTCATGACCAATTATAGCACAATTTCAATCCATTTTTAAATGCAAAATGTCAAGTTTAAGTTTTATATATTTGGGATATCCATTTTTAATGTCGTTCGTGGATGTGTGTATACAGAGTTAAGTAAATTGCATACTTCAGTAACAGAAATCCTAAAAGCTACAGTTAATGTATAGCATCCACATGGTTGGAAATTACGTTTCATAATTCTCTCTTTGCTACTAGATACAAGTCGGGGGTCTTCTAGGTAACAACCTTTATGTGTCGTGAGACAGAGGTAAGTTAATGCCTAACATCACTTTATTTTGAGATTTTAATGCCATCTGTTGCCTATTTTTGCGTGTGCAGTGGAACTAGTGACTGGTCTTTCTCATTTTTCTTGTTTGTAGGATAATATGGTACAGATTAAGCAACATACTGGATCAACTGAAAAAACCCCCGGCGATCTAGAGATTATGCATAACAAGTCATAGGTAAACGATCGACATATATTAGGGGATGGTCTAGGGTCCCGAGCACTAAGAGCGACTCTACGAATTCGCGATATAGCACCGGCTCTTCTGGTCGATTGAGTCACGCTGAGATGTCTGCTATAGACTTGCCTCAACAGAATCCGATCTTACTTCAACTAAATCCAAGCTTTCTTCAACTCAGTCCGATCTTGCTTCAACTCGATCCGAGCTCTCACATATGAAGGGTGAAATGGCGGAGTTGCGTCAAATGGTGAGCTCGATCGTGTCTGGTCAACCACTTCTGACTTTTGCAGCATCACAAAATGTTCAAGACCATGGTTCCGAGACTCGAGATCGATAGACATTATAATATGATTTTGGATAGAATTGGATTTATGTAAGAATTGAGATCGAACTCTAGGTTGTTTTGAGATATTTTATCCATGTTTTTTCGAATAAATTGAGATAGAACAAATCTATGAAATTTCATTTTTTTGGGAATTTTTATAAAATTCTTGACATACTATTATTAATTATTTCATTATAATTATATATAAATATATAGGTGAAATATGGATGAAATTTATATATTTGTATATAACCCATTTAGAGAAGGAATTGATGTTTTAAAAATGTATCTAAAGGGTACCTTTAGAGAAGGAATTGATGCTTTAAAAGTGTATCTGATGCTTTAAAAGTGTATCTGAAGGGTACCTTTCGAGAAGGATTTGATGCTTTAAAAGTGTATATGAAGGGTACCTTTAGAGAAGGATTTGATGTTCTAAAAGTGTATCTGAAGGGTACCTTTAGAGAAGGATTTGATGTTTTAAAAGTGTATCTAAAGGTTACCTTTAGAGAAGGATTTGATGCTTTAAAAGTGTATCTAAAGGTTACCTTTAGAGACGGATTTGATGTTTTAAAAGTGTATCTAAAGCGTACCTTTAGAGAATGATTTGTTGTTTTAAAAGTGTATCTAAAGGGTACCTTTAGAGAAGAAATTGATGTTTTAAAAGTGTATCTAAAGGACACCTTTAGATAAGGTTTTGAAAAGTGTTACTAAAACCAAGAGTTTTAGAGAAGGTTTTCAATATACCTTCTCTAAAAGTATCTTTTAGTTACTTTAATAAACCATCGCAAATAGTTGAAAAGCGTCACTAAAAGATATTTTTAGAGAAACTTTTGAGGAGAAATTGACTAACCTTTAGATAAGCTTTTAAAGCGTATCTAAAGCCTCAACAAAATGTCTCTAAAAGTAAATAAATTGAATACGCTTCCAAATCCTTCCCTAAAACCTTTAGCTACCCTTATATAGGGAAGATTTTTGACGGAAGTGAAAAGCTTCTCTAAAGCCTTTAGAGAAACTTTTAGGACTTTCAAGTACAATATAAAACCATCTCTGAAGGTCATTTTCTTGTAGTGACTCAACAGATACATAGATTATAAACAGGGATTAATCGATCGTTCAAAGTGGGAGGGTACTGGTCGAAACTGTGATTAATCAATGGTAGTACCAACTGGATTTCAGTGATTAATCGATGGTACCAAGTGGGAGTGATTAATCGATGGTCGATTTCAGTGACAAAGAAACAATGGAGGGTTAACATACCTGGAAGGTCGCCGGTGATGGAGGCGATGGCTGGTGGTCACCGGTGTGTGATGGAGGCGATGAAAGTGGGAGGGCTCGATGGATGGAGGCGATGAAAGGGATAAAGCGATTAGGTTAGGACGTTAGGTTATATCGATTTGATGTTTATTATTATTATTTTTTTGTGAAGGGTAGAATTGTCAAGATTGTGGCTTAATGGGGACAACACCCCTTTCCTCACTGTGCGAATAAGCCGAAAATGTTTGCGCGAACAAGTCATTAAGCCCCAAGTAAACACTTCAGACGTCTGCACGAATAAGCCGATTTTGTCATTAAGCTCATTAAGCCCCAAGTAAACACCCCTAAGTCTTTTATTATCGATGTTTGTGAGAAGAAAATTAATAAATAGGTGTACATTTAATAAATAAGAGGTGTAAATTAATTTAGCATATCCCGTAATCATTCATTACCAATTTCACACTCATAATTACATCAACAATTCCTGTCTTCTATATTTTCAACACACGATATGATTTACAAAGATGATCATTCAGCCAAACCATTTTTAAAATATGTTGTCAAACAATCGAAATGAAGTTTAATTTATAGGCGATACTAAATAAAGCCCTCTTCGAAGTACTATTTGAATATTCTCATTAAATTTTTACTCACATTTAACAATATCTTATATCTATATTTTATATTATAAAACATTTGAGACAAAGACTTAAAAGCCATTCATTATACCCCTTCGAAGTACTATTTAAATATTTATTGATCCATATTACTTAAAATTTAAAATCACAAGTAATTGTGCATGAGTACAACTTTTTAAAACTGCATGTTTAAATTCATGTAACTAATTGATAAGCATACAAAAAAAAACATGATAAACATCTAATTTTAAATATAAAAAATCTAAAATATAACTAGAATAATAATTGAGTTCTAATATAATACTTAAAATTTATATTTATGAAAAAACAATTGCATTATTAAACCTAATATAAATTACATCCCCATTAAACCTAAATTAAATTATAATGAAAAATTGAATTAAACAAATTATAAAAAAAAAAAAAAGAACTTTCGAATTGATAATTTGATGATAATAACGATATACTTTTTTTAATTTCTTTTTTTTGGCTTTTAATTATATTTTATTCAAACATAAAAACATTATCGGTTTCTCAAAACCACAAATTAAAAACCATATTTTAAAATCGACAAAAACAAAGAATAAACAAAAACATTAAAATTGTTGTAGGATAAATGTGTCATCGTCTAAAGGATGTGACGATAGACATAGAGATATAGATACTGATAAACATATTAGAGATAGATTAGAATTGATATCTCTCATAGCTATCTACTTGTAACTCATCCCTATTTAAAGAGATTTTAATTAATGAGAATGATAGATTCCATCTCTCTATTCTATTGTTATTCGTTTCGTTTCGTTTCGTTTTTCCTTTAACACGTTATCAACACGTAAGCTCAATCGGTCAGTTATATCAAATTTCGGGTTTCCAGTTTCATAAATCTATCCCTCCTTCGATGCTACAATCCAAGTAAGAATTCTTACACACATATAATATTTATGTGGCGTAATATTCATGTCATGAACCATAAATCTGTCTCGGCTAACTTTCTGTTTTGAAAAATTTATATGTTTGTTGTGCTTTGTTTTTCCACTTTGAGAAGGACTTGAATACCATATGTCTTTTATTATTAATTATGTGGTTGTCCAACTTAATTTTTTTATATAAAATTAAAGCGTCATTTATTTTTCTCAAATTATTATTAACTTATTCACTATATTACATACTTGTTCATGCTAAAAAAAATGGTTCATATAAGAAAATTCAATATTTAAAAAAAATATAGTTTAGAACCTTAATTCTTGTTCGTTAAGTTTTTTTTTTTAATTTTCAGAAGAAAAAAAAGTTATTTCAAACAGTAGGAATTCATATTCCCAAAGACGCATTCCACAAAATAAAGGTTTTAAAAAGTCACGTTTACGATTTTAATTTTGTAACACGGCCAACTTTAAGTATTTAGTTTTAACAAACTATAATTAATTAAAGTTTTACTTATAATTTGTCTTATATATATATATATATATTTATTAACGTTATTTAATTATTTTCAGATTTATTCTTATAAATCTTTTTATTCTGTGTTGATTAGGATTGTTATTGATATTTGATTAAAAAAAATTGTTTGTTTCATCAAAATTTATTTATTTATTATTAGGTTGTTATGTTACATTAATTTTGATTCAACATATTTTAATTTCATGTGAGTATGATAGTTTTTATGGATATGATAGTATATATCGTTTAAACTAATATTATTATTTATTAATGTTTATCCAATTAGTTTACAATATCAATTGATTAATTATTTATTTTTGTTAATATTTAAATGTTTATCATCATTATAATTCATAATCTTATAATTACTTTTTGAAAGTTACACTTCCAACCCCCGTAACTTTTATTATTTTACCAAAAGCTCCAAAATAGCATGAATGTTAAAATATCATTCAAATGCCTATTTTAATTGTGAGTTCCTACTTATAATTTTCAACTATATAATTAATTTTTTGAAGTTATACTTCTAATCTCATATATTTTGGTCTCATCCCAAATCTCTATAATTAATAATGTTATATTTAAATGAAATGAATCACAAAATATCGACTGGATTTTGTTAAACGGGTGTAAACAGCCCTAAGGTTTGTAGGGATTTAAGAAATCTATGTGATTCCCCTACTACCTGGAAATCCAATAAATTGAGTGATTTCTTTTTCGCAAATTGAAATATTGATGAAGTATTATCAATAAAATTAAAGCATACAAAAATCCAATATATTGTTATGATAATGAAATTTCATAACCAAAATCCATTTCCTTATCAAAAAGAAAATCATATATTATCATTTATATATGTAAATGGTTGAAATAACTGATCCCAAAAATCAACATCGTAAACTCAAAAGAATCTGAGTATCATAAATGAGTATATAAACCTCCTTTTGAAAAGGTACAAGAAAATACCTAAAGTCCATCAACTCCCCATTGACTCTAAAACCAACCTCTTGAAAAGGTACAAGCAAATACCCTCATGTTTTGAGACGACATATAAATCCTAAGTTTCATAGGAATGCCTTTACTAGAAACCCCCAAAGAAATGTGGGATGTCCCGAAAAGGATAATCGGGAGTACTCATGAATATGTACTTCCCAAACTAATCGTACAGTGGAATGAAACCCTCTTACCCGATTACAAAAAGGTAACTGATTTCAACACAAAAAATGTTATATCCAAAACGCGTCTCAATCTTTGTGGCAAGGAACTCACAGAAGATGCCATGATTCTTAACATTATTTCCACCTTTCATATATCAAAAATATTAATGAACTAATATAAGTTGGAATGTAACCTTTAGACAAACTCATCAACCTACTGCAAGTGGTTGAGAGACATAACAAGGTTCTTTCGAATAACAACACCACATATGTCGAGACAAAGAAAATTTTCGAGATCAATGATGAAAGCATTAAAGGTGGAAACAACTCCAAATAACAGAGAGTTAAAAACAATTTCACACATGTGACATTTATGCACTATGTGGACGAAACCCTAGAACGGGTCAGGGTCAGGGTCTTGGTAAGAGTCGGGAATGATCAACATATGGAGTAGAGATACAGCTACTTCCCCAGGTGATAATGAACAGTCAGATAAGAAATGCGCACCAATTTACCCACATCTACCTAGGGTTATGCAGTTTTTTTTCGTTTTTAGACCCACTGCTTGCTAACCAGCCTCATGCGTACCAGTTGGTAACTGGATATAAGCCTGATGTTTTACATTTACACATGTTTGATTATACGTGCCAATTGCACCCCCACATCGCATCGAAATGGGCCCTTAAAGACGGTTTGGTATATGTTGGATATGAATCCCTAACAATTATCCGCTAATTAGAATATTTGACTTGTGATCTCTTTACCGCTAGATTTGCGGGTTGTCACTTTCATGAGACAGTCTGCCCGTCGTTAAGGGGAGATAGGAAAAAGGATTCTCCATGGAAACGACATGAAGTGTCATTGAATATTCCCACTCTGTCTCATTTTGATCCCTAAAACTTCACAACGTAATGTTGAAGTCAAACGAATCAGGCTCGATACCTGATACGTTTAATGTTATTCCAAAAGTGACAAGATCACATATACGAGCTGCAAATATACTCGCAAGGTTAAAAAGTCCCCAACAGGGACACAACGCCATTGGAAAGTGCGTTGCAATCACACATAGTGGATGTATGGTTGAAGTCGTAGCTACCAAATGGAAGTTAATTATTGTACTAATTAATAGTATTATATTAGTTCTAAATATCTAAATAATAGATATTTAGGTTATTAGATATTTAGTTTAAGTTTTAGATATTATATTTTATTGAGATATTATGTTTGAGATATATAAGGTTATGAGATATTATTTATCTCACAACTTCTAATATCTCAAATCATCAAACATATCGACCCATCAAGATCAGAGAGAAAAGAGAAAAAAGTGAGAGTTTCAACGAACATCAATCTGTAATCCATCGTTTATTTATCGAAACAGGTTGGTAATCTATATATCTTTGTTGTTTGATTATCTGTAACGATCGTGTTCAATCACACGGACTCACATGGTGGAAGCTACTTGGTTCGATGGGTAATATTCTAAAGGAAGAGAATAGTTAGGCACATCCATTTATCATCAATACACAAAACTCTCATAAGATTGTCTCTAATTATAATTATGTCCATGAATCATCACTGGAGAATGCTTCAAAGTTAATATTGATTCTAGAGATGAATATTAATCTCAAATAAACTATGAGAGTACATATGAGTCGATGGGCAGATCATATATAATCATTGATGATTTATTCGCATATACGATGGCTCATAAGATGATCGAGCACGACGACATCGAACCAGGCTCAGTTGAATAATATCAATAAAGAGCATATTGGCCTAAATGTAAAGAAACAATCCAGAAAGAATTATATTCTTTGACAAAGGATCGGGTATTTGGTCAGGTGGTGCTAACCTACCAAGTGTAAAGCCTGTAGGACATAACTGAGTCTTTGTCAGAAAGCGTAACGAGAATAATGAAGTCCTAATATGTAAGGCTCACCTTTGGCGCAAGGTTTCTCACAACGCCCTGGATTGACCACGAGGAGACTTACTCTTTCATGATGGATGTTATGACATCCGAATAATTTGTTAGCCTAGTAGTTTCCGAAGGATTGGAAATGCAACTCATAAATGTGGTTACCACATATCTCTACGGGGATCTAGATTTAGAGATATATAAAAGTGCTTGATGATATTACATTACCAAAATCAAGTAACTATAAACCACGAAACGCGTTTGCAATAAAATTGAAACACCCACTTTATAGATTAAAACAATCTAAGCGGATGTGGTATACCCGTCTAATGGAATACTTGATTGGGAAAGGATATATAAGAACGATGAACTGTTCCCTTGCGTATTTATTATGGAAAACAAGTTCTAGATTTTCAAAGTAGCTCTATATGTCAATGTTATGAACATAATAGGCACTCTTGATGAAATAAGAGGAACCACAAGCTACTTGAAATATGATTTTGAGAGGAAAGATCTTGGGAAAACTTGGTTTTGTCTAGATATTTGAGCTAGGACACCGAGTTTGTGAAATATTAATTCACCGATCGCATATGTCCAGAAAATAATCAGGCAATTTAATATGGACAAAGAGCATCCATATAGCACTCCCATGATCGGTCGAAGTGTCAGATATAAGGAAAGATCAATTTTGTCTAAAGGATGATGACGAAAAATGTTGGGAGCTGGAATTCCCTATCTAAGTACAATATGCGCATTATCGTACTTAGCATAATACACTTGACCATATATTATATTTCTCAGTGAACTTGTTAGCTAGATTTAGCTCAGCGCCAATGCAACGTCATTGGAATAAAATCAAGTTAATATTTTGGAACCATTGACATAGGCTTATACTTTTCCTATGGAAAGAAAAATGAGATTGATAATGGAACTTTAATACCTACTTAAAATGTAAGTAGCAAAAGTACTAGCTCTTATAGAAAAACACCAAACAATGTCTTGGTATGGATTAGGTAGATACTATGTCTTTGTTGATATTAGGTATCTACCTAATACATACAAAGGTTGTTCTACTAGATAAGGAATTACCACAGTGAACACCCAGATTGCTTGAAAGTAAGCTAAGCAAACCCTTGTAACTACCTCCTTGAACTATTTCAAGAATATTACTCTCCATGAGATAATTAAAGAATGTATATGATTAAGGACTATCATTATATATATTCAAGGAACTAGTAATTTTGGGTACAACCAGTATCCTACTTGCATATATGGAAATAATGCATCATGTATCGAAGAAATGAACATAAGATACATCAAGGGTAATAACACAAAGCATATTCTGCTTAAGTTTCTATACAATCAGCAATAAAAGACTCCCCTTTAGATTCAAGTGAATCAAGTAAGGTGTCAAAAGAATGTGACATATTTTACCAATTCATTACCTAAAACCATATATTGGGAAACATGTGCAAAGTAAATGCAAATGTTTTTCAAACTCCCTTGATTAATGCACGAATCAGGGGGAGTAGTAGACAAAAGAGGGAGTCTACTATATTTGTGATATTGGTATGTTGTGCTCTTTCCTTCAACCAAGGTTTTATTTTTCCCATTGGGTTTTGTTCCTTGGTGTAAGGTTTTAGTGAGGCAACTGTTTATATATCATCATGTTTTTCTAACTCTCATGATTAAAGTACGAATCTAATAGAAAACTAGACTGAAGGAAAGGTCTATGTATTGCAAAGGAAACTGGTGCGTTGTACTATTTCCTTCGTTATATTTTTATTTTTTTTCCACTGGGTTTTATTTTGGCGTAAGGTTTTAACGAGGCAACAACTATGCACCACCACTCCTTTAACTCGGCACAAGGGGGAGTGTTGTAGGATAAATGTGCCATCGTCTAAAGGATGTGACGATAGAGTTAGAGATATAGATACTGATAAACATATTAGAGATAGATTAGAACTGATATCTCTCATTGCTATCTACTTGTAACTCATCCATATTTAAAGGACTTTTGATTAATTAGAATGATAGATTCCCTCTCTCTATTCTATTGTTATTCGTTTCGTTTTTCCTTTAACAAAAATTGAAATGTTCGCGCTATATTGTCCGAGTACACTTCTAGTTATAATTTAATGTTTCGATTTGAGTCATTAATTTAACCCAAAATTTCTAAATAACACCTTAATTTTTTATTATAATTTAATTTAGGTTTAATAACGATGTAATTTATTTTAGATTTAATAATGTAATGTATTTTTATAAAGATAATAATTCAGTATTATGTTAGAACTTAATGATTATTCTAATTATGTTTTAGATTCTTTATATCAAAAATGAGATGTTTATCGTGTTTTTTATTATGATTATTAGTTAGTTATATTAATATAAACATGCAACTTTAAAAAGTTGTACGCATGTACCATTTACTTGTGATCTTGATTTTTAAGTAATATACATCAATAAACAGTACTTGATGCATAATAAATGATTTTTAAAACTTTGTATCAAATGCCTTATAATATAGTAAGTATATATATATATATATAGAGAGAGAGAGAGAGAGAAGTTCAATTTAGAACCCAAAATTGATTAGGAATTCGGACGTCAACCACAGTGCATCACATGTCCTTCTGCGTGAAAATTCATCATGAATAACGAATTCATGATAATTATGTATGTGTTATTAATGATCATGAATCATACATAATGAATATATGGACGTTTATTCAACATGAATAAGATATTCATGATGAATATGGACTTGTTATTCATCATGAATCACACATGCATCCTATATTCATCTTGAATGTATGATTCACGATCATGAATAACACGTCTATAATTATCATGAATCACATATTTATAATGAATATGTAACAATATTCATGATGAATAATATGTCTATATTTCTGATAAATATATATGACATCTGTTGCATTGTGGACGGTTGAATTCGTGAGTTCCTAATAATTTTAGTTCCTTAGGGAACCTATATATATATATATATATATATAGTTGGTTTATAGTAAGAATAGTAGTTATAATGAGAAAGGTGTAAGAAGAGATCTTCACACTTGGATCAATGGTAATTGAAGATCAATTGAAAAACTCTCTTCTAAGCTAATTCATGGGTTATTTTATTACTTAATCTGAACCATTAGATTAACACTAATTAAAAATGATCAAGGGTCCAAATCGTTTTTTACACTTATCACCTTAACTCCTATTCTCACACGATCTTTCGTGTGTGTGTGTGTATATATATATATATATATATATGTGTGTGTGTGTGTGTGTATAGAGTCTCATTCATTTGTTAACCAAGTCATTGGTATTAACCGTGTTAACCAATTATTAACCAATCAAAATCTATTATTTTTTTATGTTGAAGGTCACACATCTTAAACATAGGAGGGGCAATTTAGGCATTTGTGTTTATTAAAATAATATTTAAATAGAAACCGTATTTTATGGGAATTTTAAAGATGGTAGTTATCTCAATTTAGTTTAAATAGATTATGTTAAATTTTAAAATGGGTAGTTATATATCTCATTTTTTTTTGTCAATTATGTTGTTTAATATCTCCAGTATTTTTTTGTTGAAGATAAGCATGAGTTGTATTTTGAATTGATTAGTTTTTTGTATGAAGAAAACCTGCAGAGCTTTGTTTCTTGAAGTGAATAGATTTATGTATTCATCTGGATAATTGGGAAGTGTTTGAAGTAGTCTAAATCTGCGATATAACAAAACTAGCGACAGTTGAATAATGTTTGTTGTTGATAACGAGAGCCTTTTAGAATCTATTTTCGAAGGTCAAAACGACCCTCCGATCTGCTATGATATATGCAGTTGTGCATATATGCACAATTCATAATGTATGTAATTGTGCACATGTTTAACTTCATACAAATCTTAAACTACATATTATGTGCATGCATGAAATTTTACATATGCACATTCCATACCATTTTCACATTGAAAGTGCGTTTACCAGAGACTTACCATATGGAAGTATGCACAGTCCTTATCATATGCTCATATGCACATTTCTTACCATAAATGCACATATGCACAACCATTTGTCATTCACACATCTGCACATAACTATATTTTCCAGTGCAGAGATGCACATTCATGTTCATTTATACATTAACAATGCACAGTCCTTACGATATGCACATATGCACATAGTTTGATTTGATTAGATGCACATATAATGACACTAAGTTAACTCATCTAATGAATACACACAATGAATAAGGCTGTGCACTGTAAAAATTTGCATGTGTGCCGATGGGTGAATGTAAATGTATTTACACTTAGCTTACACATAGGATTGACCATATTAAATCCCTAAATTATGTCCGTGTTTTTGGGCGAGGTCGTGGTGTCTCCTTAAATGACCATTTCCTTTTTTCCTAATTTACCCTTGTGCTCCTATGCATCAGATTTTCAAACCGTATAATTATTAGTTTTTAAAACACAAAAACTGATTTAATATGAACCATAGATATAAACAATCAACGGTCTAGATCGGTTAATACCAATGGCTTGGTTAACAAAAGAAGGGGACCATATATATATATATATATATATATATATATAGCCTTAGGTTCATTTAAGAAATAATAAATATATGAGAAATAGAGAAGTAATCCTAGTCATTCATATGGTCAAGATCGGATTTAACTGGTCAAATATTTCGGCTTTGATTGGTCAAAAGTTGCGGCTTTGACTGGTCAAAAGTTGCGGCTATTCCAAAAATAGAAGGACACTTTCGTAATTTTTACAAAATACACGGGTTGTGTTCATATATGAACCTGTATAATTCACATATGAACTATATGTTCATATGTGAAATAGTGTAATTCACATCTGAACTCTTTTAACTGATTCATATATGAACTAATTAACTGATTCACATATGAACTAATTAACTGTAAGTTCATATATGAATCAGTTGAACTAATTAACAGATTCATATATGAACTTTTGTGATTCATATATGAACTCAATAACTTATTCACATATGAACGTATAATTCATATGTGAATCATATGGGTTCATATAAGAACTCATTCTGCGTATTTTACGAAACTACCCCTCTACCTTCTATACATATATATATATAGGGAGAGGTTCATTTGAGAAATGGTAAATGTATGAGAAATAGAGAAATAATCTTACCCATTCATCTGGTCAACATTTGCGGCTTTGACCGCGAAACACCGGATAATTCCTTGCATGCTCTATAGAAGGTAGAGGGGTAGTTTTGTAAAATACGCAGGATGAGTTCATATATGAACCTATATGATTTACATATGAATTATACGTTCATATGTGAATCAGTTAATTAGTTCATATATGAATCACAAAAGTTCATATATGAATCTGTTAATTAGTTCAACTGATTCATATATGAACTTACAGTTAATTAGTTCATATGTGAATCAGTTAATTAGTTCATATATGAATCACAAACGTTCATATATGAATCAGTTAAAAGAGTTCAGATGTGAATTACACTATTTCACATATGAAGATATAGTTCATTTGTGAATTATACAGGTTCATATATGAACACAGTCCGAGTATTTTGTAAAAATTACGAAAGTGTCATTCTATTTTTGGAATAGCCACAAATTTTGACCAGTCAAAGCCGCAACTTTTGACCAATCAAAGCTGAAATATTTGACCAGTTAAATCCAATCTTGACCATATGAATGAATATGATTACTTCTCTATTTCTCATATATTTACTATTTCTCAAATGAATCTAAGGCTATATATATATATATATATATATATATATATATAGGGAGAGGTTCATTTGAGAAATGGTAAATGTATGAGAAATAGAGAAGTAATCTTATCCATTCATCTGGTCAACATTTGCGGCTTTGACCGCGAAACATCGAATAATTCCTTGCATGCTCTATAGAAGGTAGAGGGGAAGTTTCGTAAAATACACAGGATGAGTTCATATATGAACCTATATGATTCACATATGAATTATACGTTCATATGTGAATCAGTTAATTAGTTCATATATGAATTTGTTAATTAGTTCAACTGATTCATATATGAACTTACAGTTAATTAGTTCATATATGAATCACAAATGTTCATATATGAATCAGTTAAAAAAGTTCATATGTGAATTACACTGATTCACATATGAACATATAGTTCATATGTGAATTATACAGGTTCATATATGAACACATCCCGTGTATTTTGTAAAAATTACGAAAGTGTCATTCTATTTTTGGAATAACCGCAACTTTTGCACAGTCAAAGCCGTAACTTTTGACCAGTCAAAGCCGAAATATTTGACCAGTCAAATCCGATTTTAACCGTATGAATGACTAGGATTACTTCTCTATTTCTCATATATTTACTATTTTTCAAATGAACCTAAGACTAATATAAAAAAGAGAATTTAACATATGAGAGTTGATTAGAGTTTTAGACTCATCAGTTTTGTTTAAACATTATGGGAGTTTGATTTTTGTTTAAAAGAACCCACCCCTCTCTTGCACACAATATTGACAAACACCCCTGTCCAGTCTCCCTCTCTTTCTCTCTCTAATATTCATAGAAATAAATCACCGACCGCCGACAATCGATCATGCATATGCTTCGATAGTCATCGAACTTAGTTAAAAGATCGACTGATCAATATGATGGTGTTGAGCACACCATTTTCAAGAATCTGCATCTGATTGAAGAAGAGGTTAATGATGAAGTTAAGATGGTCTTCTGGTTTGAAAGCTGTGGCGGTGATGGTGGTGCTCACGGTGTTGCTGTTGGTTCTGCCGTTGGTATTGCCGCCGCTTCCGCCGCCTCCACGGCTGCTCCTCTTGATTCCGGTGTTAATGATGTTTCTTCTTCTTTTCTTGGTTTTTACACCATCAAAGGTCCCACCATAGCTGTACTGTCGTTTAATTGGTCTGCTTCAAACCATGCAATGAATCTGGCTGCAAGAGGTTGAATTTTTTGGTTCATTGTCGTCATATATATATATAAAATATTAATATATAGAGACACACATATTCATCTTTTTTGTTGTTCGATAAATATGAGGATTTTAATTGAATTGTTTAACAACGCAACCTTTTAATTTTGATTAATTATAAAGTCTCGTTTGATAATCTTTGATTTTAATTTGTTTTACGTTTTATAAAATGTAAAACAAATTTAAAAGGATGGTTGATGTCAAATTTGATCATTTAATTTGATAAAAAAATAATAATTCTAAATTTCTTTTTTACTGTTAATGCTTTATATATAAAAGTGTATGTTATCATTTCAAATACAATGAAATATAATTTATATTGCTTAAACTTTATCGGATTTCTGTAAAACAAAATATATATATATATACTTTCATCAAAAGTATTTTAACTTTTTTATAAAAATAAAAACATCAAAAGATAAAAGGATTATAAATATGGCACATTGGTAAAAAGTTGTTTCTTTATTTAATATTTCCACGTATATATTTTTCTTGAATATTTTGAAATTGATATACAATTTAAAATAATATAATATTAAATATAATCAATAACAGGTAATGATAACAAATTAGCAAATAAATTTGGATGCCAATGTTGCTATTCCATTCATATCGTCCATAACCAATTAGCAAATAAAAATGCTCAAGTGTTTAATATTTAAACAATTGGGTTTATGTGGTTGTATAGGTGTTGGAGATTACATTATATATAGTTTAAGTACTTTAAAAAGTTGGATCGCTCCGATTTATGTATTTTAACAAGTTCGGTTCCTGAACAAATTAAAGCATGGTCCCTATTTAAGGATTAATTCATTATGAAAATGCAACCACTTACACTAATCTCATTAATTGTTTAAAATATGAACAATATACATTAAAAACAGTAAACTAATGGCATTTAGTCGAAAATTGATGTATTAAGAGCATTTATTTACATGAGTGATCAATTTAGGAAGTACTTGTTGTGTTTAATAACATGTTAATTAGTGAATATAATACTTTAGTGCATTGATTAACATGTGTTGTTATAAGTGGAGATGCTCATGCAACATAATTTTGAAAATGTAAAAAATCAATCTTGACATGGGATTTATCTATAAATTTGGTAATGGTTTTATTATGATTTTTTTAAATGATTAATGATTTATGTTGTAATAGTTTTATGAAATAAATATTAGAGTAAATTACAAATTTAGTCTCTGTGGTTGTCTTGGATTTAGTCCCCAGGGCTTTTTTATTTTAAAATAACTCCAGAGTTTGCATCTTCGTAACATTTTGCTACTAATAGCAGTTAACTCTTGTCTGTTAAGTGAACGGCATTTTAATCTTTATATTATTTTTGTCAATTTAAAAAAAAAAACTATAAGTAGTAATTCCAACCAACCATACGATATATGTCATCCCTTCCCTTTCCCTCATTCCCTCATTCCCACATTCTTTATCTCCTTCCTCAACTCTTCTCCGTCATTTAAATGACTTCCAGCCGATTTTAACTCATTTACAACACATTTCATTTCTCTCTTTGGCGATTTTGGCTCCAAGAAAACCGATCCATTCCTTCCCAAACCCTAATCCACATTTATACCAAACCCTCTTGGTGGTTGGGGTCATTGATTACTTGCATTAAATCACCTCAAGGAAGATTTCTAGGGTTTCTTCAAGGCAACTCCTCATCTCCAAGTTCATCCTCCAACTTCTAGGGTTTTCATCTTTTCTAGGTTTTGGTTCAAAACCTAGATTGTGAGTTTACTAACCATTTTGTAAAAACTAGATACACATCATTTACTTTACTTGTTATCATTATTGTTATTACTCAAGTGCTCTTATTTAATGTACAAGTGTTTGGGGATTTCTATGGAAATATGTATGTGAGTAACCTACTATGAGTCACTTATGCATATCTTGGTATTATGATGATTCCTACTTGGAATGCCTTTTGGCGACCTTATATTCTCACGAAGTATTTGGATGATTACTATGTCATGTGATGGATTTACGTGCTTGGGATGGTAATGTTGTGTTCATGGTTGAAATCCGAATATGTTGGGTTAAAACACATCTTGAGACCTCCTATTTGCATAATGTGGACGAACCAAGTCAGTGATTTACTATAGGGATGTAGGTGTGTGACATTTGGGGAATTTCCTGAGTGGTAGTCCCCTATGCGCCTAGACCTCCGCCGTCCGGGAATTTCCTAAGCGGTAGTCCTCGATGCGTATCGGGCCTTTGGGTTGCCTTTGTTATTTGGCTTCTAGGTACATCGCCTCTTTAGGTGAACCTGATTGGAGATATGGGTCGCTCCCGTTGACTCCACATCTACGTGATTAAATGATTAACTGCTGATAAGAACTGTAAATGTTCCTGGCATGTTTTTACTTGTGCAACTCACTAGGCTTTTTGGCCTAACACTTGTTTGGTGTCGATGTGTATCTCAGGTGTTAGCGGCGCTGCTCCTAGACAAGTTTAGATGCTTTGGGCGAGAGCTTGGGGATTTTGGCACTTGAACTATTTCTGGAAGATTTGGGTTTATAGATGACACCCCTTTTGTAATCTCTTTTCTAGATTTAGAAATTATATTAGTTGGTTGTTATTTATTTACCCGTTAAATTACAAATTGTGATTAAACAGGTTATTTGTATATTTCCCCATTTTTGGGAGGCTCTTGCTATGACAATTTTTATACCACTTCTCCTCTTTTGGAAAGTTTTTGTTATCCCTATTTTTAGGGTGTTACAAGTTGGTATCAGAGCTTTAGTTAAAGTGAACTAGGTATTGTTGTAATATATCTAGACTTAAGCATTAGACTTTATGACTTCACTGTCCACTTGGAGTAGGAATTCTAGTTAGGGATAGCGTTAGGATTTACGGAATTACTGTAATTGAAAGTTGTGATGATGGTGACAAGAATTCTTGTGTATGGTTCGTTCATAATTTCACTTAGCTACTGCTATTATGAATGCATTGCTACGTGAGCATGCTTGGTTTACTATCATTATGATAATTGATGAAGGTAGTAGTACGTACAACGAGTTCAACTCGCTTAGTCTTTTTCTCAATCTATTTCTCGTACGTGCATGACAGATTTAATGGTAAACACTCGAAGTAGGTTGCCGGACATGCCAGAGGGTCAACCAGAGGTGGAATCTGCAGCTGTACGACCTCCCGTAGGCGTAACCACCGATGACATTCCTGTACCCAGAATCTTGGGAGGCGGACCTGAGCATATTACATCCCGGAACCTCAATACGGGTAATGCCATCATGGAAGAAGTTACCATGGAGACCCGGCTTCGGGATAGCATAATGTTGGCCATGAATGCGGCCTTGGCTCAACAACAGTTGGCCATGACTTCGGCCATGACTCAACAACAAGAGTTTTTCATGAAACTCCAAGAGGATCGAGACGCTAGCCACCGACAACCTGAGACGATGTCTGAAAACATTATTGTGGGGTCGGGTGGACCACATGTGGTAACGGTTGAGGAACCATCCGCTGAAGGGATCCGGGCAAAGACTAAGGGGTGCACTTACAAAGTGTTTCTAGGGTGCCACCCTAAGGAGTTTGCGGGTTCAGATAACCCGGTTGCTTGCATGTACTGACTCAAAGAGGTAGAGATGCCTTTGAGTCAAGTGAGTGTGATCCCTCTCAACGGGTCAAGTTTGCTTCTCAACTACTTCGGGGAGAGGCTTTGATTTGGTGGAATCTCACTCGATCAGTCCTTACTCCTGAAGTTCTGTCTAAGTTAACTTGGCCGGTGTTCAAGGAGAAGATTATGGACAAGTATTGTAGTGAGCGTTCGATGGACAAGTTAGAGCGGGAGTTCCGAGATCTGAAGAAAGGGAACCTGTCTGTGGTTGGCTACTCCAAACTCTTTTTGGAGAAACTAAATTTGGTGGGACATCTAGTCCCCGATGAAAGGTCGAAGATTTAGGCCTATCATCAAGGGTTACCGGCCGAGATGCGAACGGCGGTAAGGAATGCCAAGTGTTCGACTCTGCAAAAGGTTATCGAGGAATCCTTACTCGTTGAGGACGACATCAATGCCGAAAGGGATGAGAAGAAGCATGTTGGTGAGAAACGGAAATGGGAAGGGCCATCTGGGCCCGTTCATCAGTCGAAGCCTTTTGTTAGTGGGAGAACTGGCGACTCTCGGAAAAGTGATCAGTGGTGCCCGAGGTGCAAAACCAAGCATTCGGGCGCATGTGCTTCCAAAACCTATGCGAGCCCGGTGAGTTGTACCAGATGTGGCAAGAAGGGCCATATGGCCCGGGACTGCACTGTTCATCCGACGGTGTGTTATGAGTGCTAGGAACCGGGACACATAAGGAGGAATTGTCCAAAGTTAGCGGGGAACAATCAAGTCAGATCTGTTGGGTCAACGGCTAGAGTCGACCAATCACCGAGGGTGCCGAGTCGAGCCTTCCGGATGTTTACCGAGGAGGCGAAGGAGACCACTGATGTTGTTTCGGGTACGTTCCTAGTAAACTCCTTGCCTGCTCGTGTATTGTTTGATTCGGGTGCTACATGTTCTTTTGTTTTGGATGTTTTCTGTAAGCAATTCATCACTACTATTAGTGTCCTTCCCGATGCACTAGTAGTAGAGGTAGCCAACGGTGATAAAGTAATCATCCGTGACCGTTTTTATGATTGTACCTTAGAGATCGACGGGAATTCTTTTGGGGTAGATTTGCTACCTATGGCCATAGGTGGATTCGACGTGGTCATAGGCATGGATTAGTTGTCAAGGCATAAGGCCGACATCTTTTGCGCTCAGAAGATGATCCAAGTGCCTTTGACGGAAGGCGGCGTGGTCGTCATTTATGGGGAGAAAGGAAAGGGACGCAACCCCATTATCTCCTCTCTCAAGGCGCGTAAGTTTCTAGCAAAGGGTTACCCTTCGTATCTAGCGTATATAGTGGACGCGAAGAAGGAAAAGAAGATGGTGGAAGACGTGAGGATCGTGCGGGATTATTCGGATGTCTTTCCGGAAGACCTTCCCGGATTACCACCGGAACGTCAAGTGGAGTTCCAAATAGACCTCACTCCGGGAGCGGCTCCGATAGCCCGAGCTCCCTATCGTTTGGCCCTGACGGAAATGAAGGAGATGATGACGCAACTTCAAGAGTTATTAGAGAAGGGTTTTATCCGACCGAGTTCTTCACCTTGGGGAGCGCCGGTGTTGTTTGTGAAGAAGAAGGACGATCGATGAGGATGTGTATTGACTACCGTGAGTTGAATAAAGTCACGGTAAAGAACAAGTATCCTTTACCTCGCATCGATGATCTCTTCAATCAACTCCAAGGTGCGGGATGTTTCTCGAAGATTGACCTCCGATCCGGTTATCATCAAGTGAGAGTGAAGAATGATGATATTCCGAAGACGGCCTTCCGAACGCGTTACGGTCACTATGAGTTCTTGGTGATACCTTTTGGGCTGACCAATGCACCGACCGTATTTATGGACTTGATGAACCGTGTGTGTCGCCCATTCTTGGATAGATCCGTGATCGTCTTTATTGACGATATTTTAATTTATTCTAAGGATGAATCCGAACATGGGAAACACTTGCGGGAAGTCTTGGAAGTCCTAAGGAAGGAGAAGTTGTTTGCAAAATTCTCTAAGTGCGAATTTTGGCTCCATGAAGTTCAATTCTTGGGGCATGTGGTGTCAAAGGACGGTGTTCAGGTGGACCCGACGAAGATTGAAGCGATGATGAGTTGGGAACCACCGACGAATTCGTCGGAGATACGGAGTTTCTTGGGCTTAGCGGGCTACTATAGACGCTTCATCCAAGACTTTTCCAAGGTAGCTACACCGCTCACATCCCTCACAAGAAAGAACGTCAAGTTTCTTTGGACCGATGTTCAAGACCAAGCCTTTCAAACGCTCAAGAGAAAATTGTGCGAAGCTCCGATCTTATCCTTGTCTGAGGGATCGGAAGACTTCGTAGTGTATAGTGACACTTCTAATATGGGTCTTGGATGTGTACTTATGCAACGAGGGAAAGTCATTGCCTACGCGTCAAGGCAATTAAAGGAACATGAGAAGAACTACCCGACGCATGACTTAGAGTTGGCGGCGGTAGTTTTTGCTTTGAAGTTGTGGCGGCATTACTTGTACGGGACCAAGTGTACTCTTTTCATGGATCACAAGAGTCTCAAGTACATCTTTGATCAAAAGGAACTCAACATGTGGCAAAGAAGATGGCTTGAACTTCTAAAGGATTATGATTGTGATCTACTCTACCATCCCGGTAAGGCCAATGTGGTGGCGGATGCATTGAGCCGGAGAAGCCATGATGGTGGCGTTAAATTGTCCCTCACAAGAATCTACGTGGTATCAAGTTTGGTGGAAAGCATCAATACGTGGCAAGTGGAAGCGCTCAAGGAGCAAAATCTCAAATCCGAGATCATGGTAAAGCAAAGTGGACTTTTGACGGAAGATAGTCGCGGGCTCAAACTCTTCCAAGGTCGAATTTGCGTGCCAAAATTGGGTGGAAATCGGGAGTTACTTCTAGAAGACGCACACAAGTCGAAGTATTCTATACATCCCGGTAGTACCAAGATGTATAGAGACTTAAAATTAAATTATTGGTGGTCGGTGATGAAGTTGGACGTGGCTAACTTCATGGAGAAGTGTGTCACATGCCTTCAAGTCAAGGCGGAACATCAAAGGCCGTATGGGAGTTTGCAACCATTGTCCATTCCCGAGTGGAAATGGGACAACATCACTATGGATTTCGTGACGACGCTACCGAAGACCTTGCGAGGCCACAATACAATTTGGATAGTCGTTGATCGGCTAACCAAGAGTGCGCTATTTCTTGCAATGAGGGAGACTTTGCCAATGGAGAAATTGGCCAAGCTTTACATTGATGAGGTTGTGTCGAGGCATGGGGTTCCACAATCTATCGTGTCGGATCGAGATAGCTGTTTCACGTCGAACTTTTGGGCAAGCTTGCAAAAGGAGTTGGGTACCCGATTGAATTTGAGCACGACGTATCATCCTCAAACGAATGGCCAAAGAGAGAGGACAATTCAGACATTAGAAGATATGTTGAGATCGTGTGTGATAGACGTCGGGGGAAGTTGGGATTCACATCTACCGTTGGTAGAGTTCGCGTACAACAACAGTTACCATTCTAGCATTGGCATGGCACCATTCGAGGCATTGTACGGGTGAAAGTGTCGAACTCCAGTTTGTTGGTTAGAAGTGGGCGAAAAGTAATTCATCGGGCCAGAAATAGTTCAAGAGACGACGGACAAGGTGAAAGAGATTCGAGAAAGGCTAAAGGCGGCACAAGACCGTCAGAAAAGTTATGCGGACAAGAAAAGGAGACCGGTCGAGTTTCAAGTGGGCGACCGTGTCATGTTGAAAGTGTCACCGTGGAAGGGAATCATTTGGTTTGGAATCGTGGGAAGCTCAGTCCTCGTTTCCTTGGTCCATTCGTCATCTTAGAGAAAATTGGGTTACAAGCCTATCGGTTGGAATTACCGCCGCAAATGGATGGGATACATCCTACATTCCACGTGTGTTATCTTCGAAAGTGTCTAGCCGAAGAGGAAAGCGTGATTCCTTTATCGGAAATTCGAGTATAAAATGGAAATCGTTGTGTGGAAGAACCGGAGTCGATTTTGGAATCGAAAGTAAAGAAATTACGGCATAAGGACGTGGTCATGGTTAAAGTTCAATAGTAGCACCATCGGGGTGCTAACATTACTTGGGAATCGGAAGATGATATGAAGAAGTGTTATCCCCACTTGTTTGGCTAGGGTAAGATTTCGGGGACGAAATCCCATTTAGGTGGGGAGGATTGTAACACCCGGAAATTCTCAAGGTAAGTATTTATTTTCTTAAATGTGTTAACTGTATTTATTTGAAAATACGAGACTTCATATACGCATGTGGTCATTGTTATTATGCTATGATGTTACTTGGTTAGTATTAAAGATGCATGTGTTTAGACCTCACACTCGTTCTCGAATTTGGTTAAGTTTTCGGGCTGGTTTGGGCTTGGCGCGAGAGTGCCACGCAATAGTGACATTGTCACTATCGCCAGGCACAATCGCTGAGATTGTACCGAGAGTTCGGGGGAGTTCGTGATAGTGACACACAAAAGTGACAAATTTCACTTTCACCGGGCATATTCGCGGAATTGGTACCGCGGGTTCCTAGTTCCTCGCGATTGTGACTCGCGATAGTGCCCTTGGCACTATCGCCGACGGGGGAATTCCATTTAAATGAGTTCCAGCCGATTTTAACTCATTTACAACACATTTCATTTCTCTCTTTGGCGATTTTGGCTCCAAGAAAACTGGTCCATTCCTTCCCAAACCCTAATCCACATTTATACCAAACCCTCTTGGTGGTTGGGGTCATTGATTACTTGCATTAAATCACCTCAAGGAAGATTTCTAGGATTTCTTCAAGGCAACTCCTCATCTCCAAGTTCATCCTCCAACTTCTAGGGTTTTCATCTTTTCTTGGTTTTGGTTCAAAACCCAGATTGTGAGTTTACTAACCCTTTTGTAAAACCTAGATACACATCATTTACTTTACTTGTTATCATTATTGTTAAGTGCTCTTATTTAATGTACAAGTATTTGGGGATTTCTATGGAAATATGTATGTGAGTAACCTACTATGAGTCACTTATGCATATCTTGGTATTATGATGATTCCTACTTGGAATGCCTTTTGGCGACCTTATATTCTCACGAAGTATTTGGATGATTACTATGTCATATGATGGATTTACGTGCTTGGGATGGTAATGTTGTGTTCATGGTTGATATCCGAATATGTTGGGTTAAAACACATCTTGAGACCTCCTATTTGCATAATGTGGACGAACCAAGTCAGTGATTTACTATAGGGATGTAGGTGGGTGACATTTGGGGAATTTCTTGAATGGTAGTCCCCTATGCGCCTAGACCTCTGCTGTCGGGGAATTTCCTAAGCAGTAGTCCTCGATGCGTGTTGGGCCTTTGGGTTGCCTTTGTTATTTGGCTTCAAGGTACATCGCCTCTTTGGGTGAACCTGATTGGAGATATGGGTCGCTCCCGTTGACTCCACATCTACGTGATTAAATGATTAACTGCTGATAAGAACTGTAACTGTTCCTGGCATGTTTTTACTTGTGCAACTCACTAGGCTTTTTGTCCTAACACTTGTTTGGTGTCGATGTGTATCTCAGGTGTTAGCGGCGCTGCTCCTAGGCAAGTTTAGATGCTTTGGGCGAGAGCTTGGGGATTTTGGCACTTGAACTATTTCTAGAAGACTTGGGTTTATAGATGACACCCCTTTTGTAATCTCTTTTCTAGATTTAGAAATTAGATTAGTTGGTTGGTATTTATTTACCCGTTAAATTACAAATTGTGATTAAACAGGTTATTTGTATATTTCCCCATTTTTGGGAGGCTCTTGCTATGACAATTTTTATACCACTTCTCCTCTTTTGGAAAGTTTTTGTTATCCCTATTTTTAGGATGTTACAGGGTCTTTCATTACTGGGGACAACCCCAAACCCAGAAATGAATTTCTGTATCCAAACAACCTCCATTGTAAATTCAGAAGCAGCTATGTATTCAACTTCTGTAGAAGATATCGCAGTAGTGCTTTGCTTAGCACTCTTCTAGTCAACAACGCTTCCGTTCATGACGAAAACGTATCCAGTCTGAGATCGAGTGTCATCTCGATATGTTTCGAAACCAGCATCAGTGTAGCAAGTAACACTGAGCTCTCTTTCTATATCACCACCATAAACAAGGAACATATCTCTAGTATTTCGAAGATACTTCAATATGTTCTTAGCAGCAGTCCAGTGACTCTCTCCTGGATTTTGTTGGTATATACTTGTAAGGTTCTGAGAGAACGCTACATCAGGTCTAGTGCACCTCACTTCATACATGATGGATCCCACAACCGAAGCATAGGGGATTCCCTTCATCCTCTTCACCTCATCAGGTGTGGAGGGTCCCTGAGTCTTACTCAAGTTTACATTGTGTTGCATTGGAAGATTTCCACGTTTGGAAGCATCCATTCTAAACCGTTTTAGAATTTTGTCAATGTATGCACTTTGACTTAAACCAATTAACCGCTTTGATCTATCCCTATAGATCTTGATTCCTAGGATGTACGCCGCTTCGCCTAAATCTTTCATGGCAAAGCATTTTCCAAGCCAGAATTTGACATCATGTAGCATTGGAATTTTGTTCCCCATGAGTAATATATCATCAACATATAAGATTAGAAAAACGACGATGCACCCACTAGCTCTCATATATACACATAGCTCATCAAGTTTTTGAGAGAAACCATACGTTTTTATTTCCTCATCGAACCTTTTATTCCAGCTTCTGGATGCTTGCTTTAGTCCATAAATGGATCTTTGAAGCTTGCATACTTTCTGGGTATGTTTTGGACTAAAAAAACCCTCAGGTTGCACCATATAAACATCTTCATTAAGGTGACCGTTCAAGAAAGCGGTTTTGACATCCATTTGCCAAATCTCATAGTCATAGTACGCTGCTATGGCTATTACAATCCTAATAGCTTTAACGTCAGCAACAGGCGATAAGGTTTCTTCATAGTCAACCACGTAGGTTTGAGTGTAACCTTTTGCTACCAGACGAGTTTTATAGGTGTGTACATTGCCATCCATGTCGGTCTTCTTCTTGAAGATCCACTTGCTCCCGACAGTTTTGCTGTTCTGAGGAAGATCAACCAAGTTTCAGACTTGATTGTCTTTCATGGATTACATTTTAGCATTCATAGCTTCAAGCCATTTATCAGATTTTGGATCCAACAATGTTTCCTAATAGTTAGAGGGTTCACCATGATCCCCCAAATTCTGCTCCTCAGCATTGAGATAAAAACTATATCGTTTAGGTGCTCGAGGTGTCCTTGCGGATCTACGAATGGGAATTACATCATTCTATGGTTCATCATCTGCATGTTTAATTAGCCTCAGTGTGATGTTCGCTAGTGTTACCAAGAGGTTGTGCATCTTCTCTTTGAATCTCATCAAGGTCTATAGTGCTCCCACTTGCTTCTTGTAAAATGAGACTGTTCTTAAGAAACTCAGCATACCGAGCAACAAATATTTTGTTTTCGGGTGGGTAGTAGAAATAGTAACCCATCGTTGTCTTTGGGTACCCTACGAAGATACACTTGATAGATCTAGGCTCAAGTTTGTTCGGTGTGTCTTGTTTCACGAGAGCCTCACAACCCCAGGCCTTCAAGTAAGACAGATTAGGGACTTTCCCATGCTATATTTCATATGGTGTCTTATCAACCTTCTTGGTCGGAACCATATTGAGTATGCGAGCAACAGACTCTAGAGCACAACCCCAAAAGGAAAGTGGCAAAGTAGTTAGACTCATCATGGATCGAACCATGTCTAGCAAAGTTCGATTTCTCCTTTCAGACACACCATTATTTTATGTAGTGTATGGAGGAGTGAATTGTGAGACAATCCCACACTTAGTCAGATGGTATAAAAACTCTTGACTCATGTACTCTCCTCCTCGATCAAATCGGAGAGCCTTAATAGTCTTGCCGATTTGATTTTCTACTTCATTTTGAAAGGCTTTGAACATTTCAAAGGTTTCATGTTTATGTTTAATCAAGTAAACATAACCATAGCGACTGAAATCATCAGTGAAAGTGATGAAGTAGCTAGCACCTTCCCTAGACACAATTCTAAATGGGCCACATACATCAGTATGTATGAGTCCAAGTAGATCTTTGGCTCTTTCACCTATATGGGAGAAAGGTTTTCTTGTCATCTTACCAGAAATGCAAGAGAGACATTTTTCAAACGACTCATCGTCGGTTGACTTTAGAAGCCCATCATGTTACAACTTTATAATGCGTTTCTTGCTTATGTGGTAAAGACGGCAGTGCCATAGGTAAGTTGAATCCAAATTAAGTTTGGATTTTTTAGTGCTACATGTATATATAGAACTATAGTTTGAAATAAGATTATGCATGTCAATTTCACAAATACCATCATGAGGAATAACATTAAAATAAAATATATTATCTTTAGAAACCGAAATACCATAATCCGTAAAAGTATTAATAAAGCCGTTATCCTTCAAATGAAAAAGCGAAACAATACCCCTAGTAATAGTAGGTGCATGATGACAATTGTATAGAACAATGATCATTCCATTAGGGAGGATAAGATCATAGCTCCCTATAGCTTCAACAGTTGCACGCATTCCATTGCCTACGTATAGGTCCAAAGCTCCTTTGTTTAGCTTTCTACTTCTCCTTAGTCCCTGCACAGTATTAAAAAGGTGAGTTCCACAACCGGTGTCATAAACCCAGGATTTACTTGGAAAAGCATAGAGTTCTATAGTGAAGATACCTGATGTGCTAGCCGGGGTAGCTTTGTTCTTCTTCAACTCTATCAGGTAGGTAGGACAGTTCCTCCTCCAGTGGCCTATCACTCCACAGTGATGGCAGGTGGCATCCTTTGCAGGGTGCTCCTTTTTAGCAGGTGGCGGGATCTTAGGTTTAGGTTTGTAAACATGTTTACCCTTGCCACGACCCTTGCCCAGTGCTTGCGGTTTGGGTTTCTGGATTTTACCTGCTCTGATTGCTAGAACAACAAGAGCTTTCTTGGGCATCCCTTGCTCTGCAAGTTTCAGCATAGCATACAGTTCAGAGATAGTCTTCCCCAAGCTATGCATGTTATAGTTCATAAAAAACTGATTATAGTCCTTGGAGAGTGAGGTAAGAATCAAGCTCACTCCAAGAACTTGTGGCATGGGGTAACCAAGACGCTCCATTTGGTTAAGATAGTCTTTCATCTTCAAGACGTAAGCGCTAACTGACTGGCCATCTTCCTGTTTACAAGCGTGGAATGCTTTGACTGTTTCAAACAATTCCTATTCTGCTTGTTGTTGAAACATGGTTTTCAACTCTCGTAGCATCTCAAAAGTTGTGAGTTCCTCCATGTATTTTTGTATCTTGGGTGTCATGCTCACCAGCATAAGAGCAACTACTTCTTGTTGTTCGTTAAACCTACGGGTGTAGGCAGCACGAACTGCAGCAGAAGCAGTGGCAGGAGGTGCCTCAGGTAAGGCCTCTTCCAGATGGATCAACTTATTTTCAACCCTAAGGACGATCCTCATATTTCAATACCAGTCGATGAAGTTGATACCTGTCTGTTTCTCTTTTTCAAGAACTGACCTGATTGTTGAGTTGTTTAGGGTTTGATTGGTTGTTGTCATCTACAAACATACAAAGTTCAAGATTTAGTATTTTCAATAATTAATCCTTTTTCTTTAAATTAACTACGCAATTTTTTTTTTTTTGAAAAAGGCTAAGATCCTCATTGAGGTTCTATCATTACATCAGTTGATCTGCTAGCAATGATAGTTTCAATAGGTAGGTGATGTTCACCAATTGCATTACTAGTGCAATTCTTAGATCCTTGTGGGACCCATGACATCCAGTGGCCGAGTAACTAGTGTCAAGCCGACATGTTTAGTCCCATCCTTGCCTCGGGTCAAGGTATCACCTGCTTAACTCGATTAAGTCATCCAATTTGAAATCATGTGAAAATAGATCTAGGTCTCACACATAGATAATAATCACCTCGGGATTACAATTCAACCTATGTCTCACGCATAGGAAAAAAGTAATGGCGAGTGATTTCAATCCGATTGGACGACATGACTTAAAATTGTGACGGGTATGATATTTTGATACGTTAAAAAAATGTACGAAAGAAGCATGCATTCTTCATTCGTAGCATAAGTTAAAAAACATTTTTTAACTTAGAGTCTAATTTGTTTTATTTTATGTGTGCCGAGATGTCCATTTAAAGACTAACTTCTTAGCTTGGACATTACATAAATTAAATAACCGATAAAACCCTTTTAAACGTTATTTATATAAAACAATAGTTTTAAGTTTCAAATCCAATTCAAACTTATGTATTAACCAAAACTAACGATTTAGTTTCAAAAGTGGTATGTGTTTAACTTTAGGTTTGAAAAACCCATTTGCAAGTTATAACATCCGAGACATACATAACAATGCAATATAAAACAAAAACACACAACCAATATGTGCAAAACCTCAACCGATGAAAAACCTATGCTTGATCTCGTGAGCCATCACGACGGACCAAGAGGTCAAGTAAGGATGGGCCAACATAAACCCTTAATGGACTCCCACTTGCTCTAAGACCATCAAGAGCAAGTAGAACCCACATGAAAATCCGAACACCAAAACTGTCCCGAAAAATGCAGCAGCTTCGGGGCCCGAAACGACATGCAAGGAGTCTTCCCCAATCGAAACATCCTTCTGTAAAGTTGTACTCCTATGTGATATTCAACTTAAGCAACAAGAATCAACACATTCCGAGGTGCGAAACTCCGGGAAATCCATTTTTCGTGCCGGTTGTCCAACGGTAAGGAAAATGCCTTTTCGTCTTTAACTTTGTCACCATTCCATTCCGAGCAATGGTTACAATTTCTTGACTAAATACATTTATTTTACTACTAAACTAAGTGAAAATAAATGAAATAATAATCTAAATTATTACAATCCAAAATCCCGACAAACAAAGAAACAAGGCACACAAATGGTCACGGTTTTCATTGGTTTTGCACATCAACATAATTATACATATATCATTAAAAGTGTTGGCTTGGTCCATGGTAAAAAATGCATGTTTTTGCCATAGATCTTACCATGGATCTAAAACACTTACAATAAGAAAAAAGAGCAAGCCAACAAATCGAAGATAAACTATAATAATTAATCTACGATTCGTATATGTAATTTGTGGCAAAAAAAACATTATCCAAGACCTAATGTGGGTCGATTTTTTTTTATTTGTTAAAAAAACTCAAACCACAAGGAGAAAGAAAAAAGAAAACGTTTTTAGCCACTGTTGGTGATTAAAGAAAAACACACATATAAAACATATATATAAACGCAGCGGAAAGTAATCACCAAAAGGAATCAACGTATTGCCAATATGATTACACGAAAAATACAAATAACGGTATACCTTTGTAGCGTGATTTGTAGGAAAAATGGATCCGCTTGTGTGTTCCTTTTAAACCAAGTATTCAATGGTGAATACCTCTAAAGTAGTCCACACTACACTTCCTTGATCACCACCGGATGCTAGTCCTCCTTAGTAACGAACTTAGAGCCTCAATTAACCAAGAACCGAGCTAGAAGATCAAAGGGAAAAACCTTAGAGAGAGCTAAGGGGGGGGGGGGGGGGCGATTTTGAGAGAGAGGAGAGTGATTAGGGTTAGCCCTAATTGGGTTATTTAATATCTCTACATATAAATAAACCCTAAAGCTTCATTCGGCTTTTAATTATTCTCCCTTCTAAATCTTTATGGGCCCAGTATTAAATTAAGTATAATAGGCTTCCTATTAACTTAAATCTAATACAAACCCAATAAGCCAAATTAAATGTTAGTGCCCATATAATTACACTACGTTACTTAGGTTATATATATAATGTAAATACAATAATTACATTATATTAAATGGTATCTCAGTGTATATGTGTGTGACCCTATAGGCCCCACGTGTGTCTAGCCATATAATTATCTATTATGACACGAGCATATTCCAACACTGGCCACCTTCACCTGTACCACCCCCACAACCACCACCAATCACCTCCAGAAGCATATGCACAAATATATATATATATATATATATATATATAACTTATTTCTCACCAAAAAAAATCAAAAACAAACAAATATGAATTTATTATCAATTTATCTCTCACAAACAAACTAAGCACTAGTTAAAGAAGAATTAATAACCCATTTTCAGTTTATCACCAAATCATTATACAAAGTGAGCTTATTTCCAATACCCTAACTAATTAAACACCCTCAACTAAAATATATAAAAAAATCATTAACTTTTACCCAAACATTTACTCGGGAAGCACTTACCGGTTAAATTCGACGCTATTACTTACCTTATCGGGTAAGATTTTAGTCCATTAAAATGGTATCGTAGGCAAGAATTTACCCGGTAAGCGCTAACCGGGTAAGAAGACGTCGCCCTCACTTACCGGGTAAGACCATCGACCATTACTTTCACTCCTACCAGGTAAGATTATTGGTCATTGTCATATTCATCGGTTAATGTAATATAACTTGGTAAGCTTGGTAAGCGCTTACCCGGGTAAGCACTTGGTAAACAACCCCTAAAACCCTTAGTAAACACTAAAATCAAACCTCTAAATCAAAATCTTGATTTGGGTAGAATCGAAACCTGAAGATGGAAGCCATATATGTTAAAAATCAAAACATGCAGAGCTTGAGCTTTAACTGTAGGATCGATGCAGGGATGATATGAGGGGGTCTTGTTGGATCAAAGAGGGAGGTGGTTAGGGTTTATCTCTCTTGGTTTAAGAACGAAGTTTGGAGGGTGTTGTGTTTCGGAACAACGTAGGGGATGGGGTTGGATTTAGGAACGACGCAAGTAAGGTTTGGGAGGATTGGCGCAAGGAGAACAGGGATGGAACACTATGGGGACAATTGGGGCCAAGGCCCCTGCGTTTTTTCTCCTATGAAGCACTGAGGGTTTCATCTACAAGTGATATATATATATATATATATATATATATATATATATATATATATATATATATATATATTTGACTTCCCCTCCCCCACTCCCCCACTCCAGCCGTCCAACATGTGTATTCAGTCCAACAAAATTTCTTAGTCCAATTCCAATAGTGATTTAATACAACTGTCCAAACCCTCAAAAGTCAAAACTCAAATTCAATCGGTGCGACAGACGACAGTGTCTTCTTTCTTTATCTCCAATCGCTGCTCATCTCCTTCAATCGCTAATCTTCGGCCGCCAATTACAGCAGGTCGATTGTTGACAGCCACAGGCCCACAGCCGATTACTGTTTTGCGCGACTGCGCCTCTGCTTCTCAGTTATCGACTTCTCAGTGACCGTCGAATTTGAAGTTTAACCTAGGTATTTATGCTATTTTGCTTTAGAATTCTTAATCTAAACTTCAAATTTCTGTAAATAAGTCATCGTTCTTGCTAAACTAGGGTATTTCTACTATATCAGTGATTATCAAATGTTGGGCTTCTTTCCTAAACCCTAATATGTATTGTCAAATGTTGGGTTTCTCTCTTAAAATAAGTATCCAGCGTATAACTACCACAAATAATTTCGATGGATCACTTAGCAAATTTGCTAGCCTAAGGCCTTCACTGATGACGGGCAGAAATGCACACAAATGAAGGTTGATGTATTTTCAGATAATTCCTTTTTTGATAGTTCTCTAATCTCTCCATTAGGCATTGGCAGCATGAATATGTATTGACTGACTCAATAAATAGCAAATGTCACCTACTATTCCACTAAGTTTGTGATGGTTTTTGTATACTGAAATATGAATGATAAGTGTTGGATCTAGATTCTTACTGATGAAAATTGAAATTAACTTGTATCACATATTGTAAATCTCTAGGTTATCAATGGAAGAACAACAATCAAATCCTCCTAATGCAAGTGGAATCCCATTGATTTTAACTTCATCTTCATCTTCATCTTCATCAAATAATCTTCCAACAACCCCAAAATCACAGGTTTTTTTCTATTTTATTCAAGTTATAAAATATCATTGCCCATTGCTTATTTGCTTGTTTGACTTTTAAATTGTTTGATTATCTATGAAATGTAACATTGTTTGTCTATGAAATATGAAATGTCTACCGACTAGTAATGAATTTGGGATAATAGGATTAGGATGTTTACTTGTTTCATTGTTTTTGTTTAATTAAATTTGTTCAAATTTGTTTCACATGTAGATGAAGATGAAAACCCAATCTACAATTCATGGGTTTTTTTAAAAGAAAACATGTTAGTTCTTCTTCTCAATCTCAAGATTCCGAACAAACAACAAATGTAGATAATACCCCTACATCTAGTGTTTCGACTACCGAAAAACCTTGTAAAAAAGCTCAAATGGAAAGTAATGATATCGATCTTAGTGCACTAGAACGAGACCCTGATTTGCGCCCTCAAGTTTATGATTATCCTATCAATCAACAAGATACAATTTGACGAGCTTATATGAATCTATGTCCTCTTCAAACTACACTTTCTATGTTTCAAAAATCTGGATCGGAAACTCATAAACGTAGCTTTCAAGCTTCTTGGTTTAGATTATATCCTTGGCTTGAATATTCAAAGACTTTGGATGCAACTTTTTGTTTCCCATGTTTTCTATTTAATAAACCAACTAGACCTGGATACTGCGGTCAACAAGAATTTACCATAGATGGGTTCCGTAATTGGAAAAAAGTGGGTGGGAAAAAATGTGTCTTATTAATGCATATGGGAACATGTACATCTTTCCATAATGTGGCACAAAAGGGATGGGATTATTTGTTGAATGCGCAGCAAGATATACGAAATGTGTAAGAGAAGTTTACAACAGAAGAGAAGGAGAAAAATAGATTGAGATTGACGGCTTATATTTATTGCGTTTGTTGGTGTGCCTTTCAAGAAGTTGCATTTAGAGGCCATAACGAAAAGCTAGATTCCATTAACAGGGGGAATTTTCTTGAAATATTGGAGGCACTTGGTGAGTTTAGCACCGAGCTTAAAGAGTTATTCTGTCGTGCTCCCAAATATGCATCATACACATCACCTTTGATTGAAAAGGAAATATTGGATCTTATATCAAGTAAGGTGCGACGAATGATTTGTGAGGAGATTGGTAGTCGAAAGTTTTGTTTACTTGTTGACGAAGCACAAGATGAGTCTCATAAAGAGAAAATGTTTATTGTTTTGAGATTTATTAATAAAGAGGGTTTCATTATAGAGCTTTTCTTTGTACTTTTTCATGTGCGTGACACTACAACACAAACGCTCAAGGATGGAATCTACTCCTTATTGTCACATTACAAACTTGATGTCAAGTCTATTCGTGGACAAGGGTATGATGGTGCAAGAAATATGCGGGGTCAGTTCAAAGGTTTGCAAGCCTTGATTTTAGAAGATTGTAAATACTCATATTATGTTCATTGTTTTGCTCATCAGTTACAATTGGCATTCATGGCCGCCTCTCAAGGAGTTATAGCCTTGCGTAAGTTTTTTACGCACTTGAAATTTGTTGTCAATGTTGTTAGTGCTTCTTCCAAACGCACTGACCAACTTTGATATGCACAAGTCGAACAAATTGCATACTTGATTCAAGCTGCTGCTAGGTATGACAATGTCAAGAACTAGAGAGAGAGAGAGTAGAGAGAGAAAGAATATTAGTCATATGTATATTGATTTAACAATGATGAACAACCTACAACTATTACAAAACAACAAGGTATTTATACCACAAAGGTATACTCATATACCTATTTGATAAAATCCCTTACAATGCTAAACAACATATACTTAGACATTGTTGACTTTACATACTTGACTTTTCTCATTAAATCTTGGATACAATTAATACACTAACAATCTCCCCCTTTGTATTCAAGATTTAATAAAAAATTGACACTAGTCTTCAGTGCTTTGATTCTTCAACTTTTATCTCTGACAATCTTTGACTTTGAAGCTCTGGCAATCTTCAGTCTTTAAAACTTTGAAGAATCTTGAAAAGTCTTTAACACTTTGTATCTTTGGAAAGTCAACAAGTCTTGAAAATGAATCATTTGAAGTCCTTAAAATCCTTTGAATCTCCAACATTGAAACATCTTTGAAACCTTTATCTTTGAACTTTGAAATCTTCATCTTTGAATTTGAGGAATCTTTCAAAACTGTATCTTCATCACTCTGATCTCTTGATCGTCTTCGGAAAAACAAACTTTCTCGAATCAAGTTTGACAATTCGATTTGAACTTTCAGAATTATCTTCACCAAAGCTTTGAAATTTATCTTCACTTTGACATCTTCTTGAGCTTTGAAATTTATCTTTTAAAATTATCTTCAAGAAATTGAAATCTTCAGAAATTTCTCCCCCTTTTTGACATCTCAGCTTTGAAATTTATCTTTCAAAATTATCTTTTGGAAATTAAAATCTTCAGAAATTTCTTCCCAATTTTGACATCTCAGCATTGAAATTGAACATTGTAGATTTCTCCCCCTTTTTGATGATTGTGAACATCATGATCATCAAAACATCTTAAATTTCAACACTTTCTTTGATTTCCCCTTTGTAAGAAACTAACAATCTCCCCTTTTTATGGTAAGTTTGACATTCTCCGTCCTTTTGATCTGAATAGATGAATCATGAAGTGTATATATCCGAATCTTTTCAAATTCAGATACAATGAATGATGTAACCCTGATTCAACAGATGAAACAGTTAGTATGCCTGTAAGTAGCACAGAGCCACTTTGTACAACGGATGTACATTGGAAAGGAGCTTTTGTGATGTTCACTCCCCCAGGGCTTCCATTCAATCATTGAAAAACCACAAAGGAGTTTTCTATGAATGTTATGACAAGAAAAATTATTCCTTGTGTGCTCGTGAAAGTGTATGAATGATTGAAGCTACTCAAGCTTTTTCAGTCTCAAATTGTGTAAAGTGTTGGGACAACAACAGATATCACACGGACTCAATGTGCATGAAAGTGGTGTGAAGGTGGGGCAACATTCCTTCTTTTTCAATATCTAAATCTTCCGAGTGAAGACTAGATAGCAGATATGTTGCGTCCCCAAAGAAAATGAAACATTTCTATGTTAAGAAAGAAACGAGTGGCTGGTGGGGTAATTGCAAGAGTTGGCATGGGCTCACTGCCTTTTTCAATGATGGTCACCAAAGAATGTGAACCAATCAGAAGATGTGGCTGCCCGACTCAGAAAGTGGTTGGTGCAGAGTTTTGATATTCTTTTAACTCTGGTCTCACACCCTCTTTATTTTTAACATTTTTCTCACTTCTAACCAAACTCTCATTTACTTTTTTCCGCTCCACACAATGAGAAAAACTCAACCGGATGAGTTATCTCCCCCATTCTTTGATTTATGACCCCTCACCCCTCAATCACTCAAGGATAACTTCCTGGGTAGGAAACACTGGTTAACGTGAATCCATGGAAGTTCTGTTTAAGCTCACACAAGAATCCCATGTAAGTGCTATAAAGAATAGTTGCTCAACAGTTTAACTGAACAGTTAAGCACAAAATATGATAATATTTTCAAAATGTATGCTTATTAAAAATATGAATGAAATTTGAGCATTTGAACAATGAAGATCTCTCAAAACAAAGATATTGAATGAATGAAATAAAATCAAGAGAATTGTTTTGAGAATCTGACAATATATCAATCAGATCAAATAAAAAGGTTAGGGTATCAAAAAATTGGATATTTTGTTTATATGAACAAATATAAACAATTTTAGTAATGAAAGCACAAATATTGAAATGATGATTGATGCTCAACAACATTTGAAAGCAAACGGGAGTATTACCATCGAAAAATTGTTTCGTTATGAGACATGGTAATAACAAAATCAAATGAAGTACTGAACCGGTGTGTATGAATACTTGATAGTATATAGAAAAGATAATACGCAAGTATTGATCTTTGGAAACACACGGTCAGTTTAAACATTGAAGCTCAAAATTTGAAAAACATTTAAAATCACACTTCTAAATTCATGAAATCTTTTAAGAACAAGAAGTGGTTTGAACATTTAAGAAACTGTTTTTCATGTTCGAAAGTTGTTCTTCTTTCAAACAATCAGAGATCTAGATCAGAAGATATTTACCTTTAAGCTCCCCCTCAAATCATGATAAAATGATTTAGGTTAGATAATCTCCCCCTGGATATTTGCAAAATATCCTTATCTGAACATTGAAGAACGGGTCCTGATCTGTTGTAATCAGAAGCCACCGTCTTGACATTAAAGTTCGGGTTTTGAACTGTTTTGTTCAAAAGCCATTGTTCTTTAAACTTTGAAGAACGAGTCCTAGACTGATTTGTCTAGAAGTCGTACATCTTCCTCCCCCTAAACCTGTAGTACCTGCGAAACAAATTTAACAGGTTTTGGTACCCACTGGTATTTGGGTCCTGGTATGTTAGATTTAGGAATCCACTTCTCATTTGACTTATATTTTTTAAATCTAGAATTATGAGAAGTAATTCTGTAAGAACCGTACCAGTTATGAGCAGATTCTCTTTGAATGAAGTCATTCTCTCCACAATAAGAACAACATATTTTCCTCTGAGCAATCCTGATCAAATGATTAGTTGAGTAATATATATCAGAATTACCAAAAGATTTACCTTTATATGCACTATTCTTTTTGGCATTTGTTGTGGATTTGAACGATCTTGCATTCATCTTCTCATCATCTGAATAACTCTTCACTCTCCAGACCATCTGATTTTTCTTAGAATTCTTTCCAAGAGTTTTAACATAGAAGCTCACTGAACCATCAACAAATTTATCATAAAATAGATTAGATGGGCTGATCTGATTTGAATTGACGTTGATTGGTTTGACACTTTTGTTTTTGAAAACATTTTTATCATGAATAGAGCTTGAAGCTGTTTTGAAAGAATAGACCGATTTTGTTGAATTATCAACAGGTGATTGATCAATCACATCAGCTGTAATATTTTCAGATAAATTGACATTTGCAGCTTCTAAGTCTTTTATCTTTTCAGATAAAATGTTTATTTCTGAAGTAAGTGTGTCAACCTTTATTTTCAAATCAGATTTGGCCTTCTGTTCTTTTTGCACATCTGATGATAGAACAGATATTTTGGATGTGAGCTTTGATATTTCAGATTCAAAATGTGAACGTTCTTGCTCAAAATCTTTTTCCAAGTTCTTGTTCTTCTTAGAAATATCCTTGAAAATCCCAGTATTTCTCTTTTCAGAAATTTTGTTTTCAAGCTCAAAAGACTTTTTCGTTTCTTTGAAAATTTGTCTTTCCTTTTCAAGCAAGTCTTGTAGAGTAGAAATCTGTATGGGAAATTCAGTTATTTTGTTTTAAAGAACTTGTCTTTCTTTCGCAAAAGTGTCTCTTTCAGTTATTATTATCTTTTCAAACTCTGACACTTGCTTAGAAAGTTTTGAACATCTCAGCTCTAAATCCTTTTTCTCTTGGAGAGTTTTCTTGGAAAATTCAGATGACTGTTGAATTGAAGATGTCTTCAAATTTGATTTTTCTTTATCTGCTTGGAGGCTTGTTTTCAGTTCAGCATTCATTTTCTCCAGAGTAGATATCTGATCTTCAAAAGCCTTAAACTTCTGTTGAAGCTTAACTGATTCATCTTTCAGCTCAGATGATTTTTGTTCAGTTGTCTTTAGTTGGCTTTGAAGATTCGCAATCTTTCTCTCTTTTTGCATAATAATCTTCTCTTTAACCCATATTATTTTTTCTTTCATTTCAATTTGATTCTCTTTATCTTTAAACTCTTTCTCTCTTTCCTTTATGACACCTGCAAAATCAGATTTATCAAGATTAGCACACTTTATACAGTCAGTAGTTTTATCAGAGTTTGACAAATTAAATTTCAACTCCTGAATCTGTTTGAGAAGCTTTGTATTTTGATTTTTCAGTTTGTCACATTCAACTTCTATAACAGATTTATTTAAAGTTTGAGACTTTTCATTTCCATCCACTATAATAGGACATGTAATTATTATTTCAGATGAATCATCTTTAATAATAGTTTTTGTTTCTATTTTAGTTGATGTATCTGAATTTGTCTCTGTTTTAATAGATGTGTCAATGATATGTGGGATTAAAATAATAGGCTCCAAATCTTTGTTTTTTAACTTGTAAACCAGAGATTTGGACTTTGATCCCATACTGAAAATATCTCTTGACATGAATGCAGACTGAGAAATATTACTGAAAGATAGCTTGAAATGAATAATCACTATCAGAATAATGTCCCCCTCCACAGACTTAGCTTGAAATTTTTCTGACATATTGAATGTATGCTTGAAAAATGATCGTTCCCCAAACAATTCAGAAAAATTTCTATCTCCAGAACTCGCAGGACACAAGAACTCGCAAAGTACTATTCAACAAACTTCGCGCTAAACGTTATGTGCGTGAAATCAAAACTCACAGAACACTGAATGCGCGAAGTGAGAAACTCGCTAGTAAAGATGTGTGCGAAATAGCTTCTCGCAAAGTGCTTCGTGCGCGAAGTAGACTTAGAATAATTTCAAGCTTTGAACTTCTCGCAAACGAATGCAAACTCGCACGTTAAACACTTAGCGCGTTTCACACTTAGAAATTTTTTGAGAATTTAAGAACTCGCTAAAGTTGAAACTCGCAGAATACACAAACTCGCATGTCACTGTTCTGTCACTTCTCGCATGAGGAGTTGTGCGCGAAATAGAATCTCGCAGAACGCTTATGCGAGGTTTTGCCACTTCTCGCAAGAACCTTATGCGCGAACCAACATCAAAATTTCAAAGATCATCATGCGTGTTCTTGGTAGCTAGCGCGAACTTCAGTGTGCGTGTTCTTCAGATGAATGATGCGCGAAGAACAGATCTAGCGCGTTTTTTACTAAGTCGATCAAAAAATCAAATCAAAATCCTCAATACCTGCAATTAGAACTTGAAAATTGATAGAAATGATCGATTTATCATATAGAACACATTTCTAATATCAATTTTCAGATTAAAAACAACAAATTACACTAATTCGATTCAAACAGAGGTCGAATATTTCAAAAACCAAGACTCACAAGAATTCGAAATTGAATGAGATTCAGTTCGAATTTTATGATTCGATTAATACAAGAAACATTTTAAAACACAACTCGAATACAATGAATCCATTTTCTTGCATTAAAAATGATTTATCAATGAAAATTCGAATGAACAGTATCCTTTGAAGTCGTTCCTACAAGTTCTTGATTATTTCAAGAAATCAATCCAAAAATTGATGATCTAATCCTTCTGAATATGAATGGGTTCAGCTCTGATACTAATTGATAATGTAATCCCAATCAATCAAGAAATCAAACAATTAATCTCAATTCAAGATATGACAATGTCAAGAACTAGAGAGAGAGAGTAGAGAGAGAAATCATATTGGTCATATGTATATTGATTTAACAATGATGAACAACCTACAACTATTTCAAAGCAACAAGGTATTTATACCACAAAGCTATACTCATATACCTATTTGATAAAATCCCTTACAATGCTAAACAACATATACTTAGACATTGTTGACTTTACATACTCGACTTTTCTCATTAAATCTTGGATACAATTAATACACTAACATCTATTGATGAACTGGAGACTGGTAGAGGTCTCAATTAGATTGGTACGTTACAACGAGCCGGAGATACTAGATGGAGTTCTCATCTCATATCAGTTTCTAGCCTAATTAAGATGTTCAGTCCAACTTGTGAGGTTTTGCTCAAAATTATTTAGGAAGAAACTGGTTCAATCAAAGGAGATGCAGATTCATCATATGAGGCTATGACGACATTTGAGTTCGTATTTGTCTTGCATCTCGAAAAATAAATAATGGAGATCACTGATTTACTTTGTCAAGATTTACAAAGACAAAATCAAAATATTTTTAATACATTGAGGTTAGTTGCATCTACCAAAGTGTTGTTGCAAAAAATGAAAGATGAAAGTTGGGATGATTTACTTTGCCTTGTTATGTCATTTTGTTAGGTACGTAACATACTTATCCTACACTCATACATCGTTATCAAGTAAATCTTCCTAACTTGTCTTCTTTTCGACTTGTTTCCTTGTTAGGTACGCAACATAGATATTCCTAACTTGTCTTGTTCCTACTACAACAGAGGGGCTTGGGCTCGTAATGAGCATAGTGATCATACACTTGAGCATCATTACCGAGTGGATATCTTTTATGAAGCGATTAATTGTCAATTAATGGAACTAGATCATCGTTTCAGTGATAGTTCCATGGAGATGCTTCGTCTTGCTTCAACTCTAGATCCTAAAAATGCGTATGAGACTTTTAGATGTGTTGATGTACGTCAACTAGTAGACCAGTTCTATCTTGAAGATTTCAGTGATCATGAGAAAACAATTCTGAAGATACAACTTTGATAGAACCAATCTCCATGATAACACAAATAAACAAGAAATAACGAAAAACAACTTACTAAAATTCAAGTAAATCAAGAGATGTACCTTTTCGATGAATAACGAGAATTGAACGATGAAAATGTGGATAGAGGCCTGCCGATATAGTGTCCTAAGACAAAATTTCATCCCCAGTCGTGCTTGGTTCCGGACGTCGCCTAGAGGATACAACTATCCAATTGAATCGATGAACGTTAATTCAACCCCCATCGAACTGATAATGTATTCTTTGATAACAAAATGGAAAAGAGAGAAAAATGGAGAGAATTCAGAGGAATTTTTGTGTTTTTTAAATAGAGGGAAAAACCAGGTTTATATACCTGTGCTTCAACCAACCGAAATAACTGTAAAAAACGGTTAGAGATGAATGCGGGTTTGGGGCGGGTTTACCCGCGTGGAGGTTGCATTCAACACTGTCGTATGGAAAAAAACATAGACTAATGCAGGTAGCATGCGGGTTTACCCGCATGAAGGTCGCGTTAGACACTATGTTTTACGACAATTAACAGTGACCAATGCGGGTCCGATGCGACCAAAGTCGTATGGAACCTCATTCCACTCTGTCCAATTTTAGCAAAATAGCAATTTATGGTCAATAAAGCCCAATAGCCCCAAGGCCCAAGGCCCATTTTTTGACCATTAAATATTTATTGATTCCCCTACTAAAGCCTAATGCCAACCTCTACTTTGGGCTTTTCTTCATTTTGATAAGTAGTGTTGGTTTAGGTTTATAAACCCACAAAACTTTTGAGAGTTTTCCTATGTGGGACAAAGGAGTAGGCAAATATCCAACAATACCCCATATTTTCTATTCAAACTCCTACAATAACCCACATTTGAATAGAAAATAAGGTAATATCACATAGGAACTTATTTGCTATTTCAAGAACTAAGAATGATATACATCAGGAAATGTGTCTTTTGGACTTGAACCTTCCTTAGTGAATACAAATCGGATCTACTTTGTGGGTAGTGAACATAGTCTTGAACTAACCATGTTTGATAGTAAATCTAGACAAAGTGTATCACATACATCATACTTATATACACATCAATTCTTACAGTTTTGTTCATTTCGGTCTTGAACGATATCCTTTCTTCATGAGATTTGTAGAGAACGTAGCCATCTCAGTTCCCATAGATGCGACCACACATCGATCTCACATAGGTAATGCCAATCAAGAACATTCCATAGTGTTCCACTATAGTAGCTATTAGCATTATTAAGAATTAGAAATCAACCCTAAAACGTCAATGGAAAAACACAATTGAGGACATCATAGAAATAGGCATACCTTTGTGTTTGTTCCCACTTGAGTCTTCCTCAACTAGTTTGCCTATTGAACCTAGACTATGAGATCTCCAATGTTTCTAGGTTAGGTTTCCGCCAAGTATCGACTCATTGTATTGGCTTTAAGCCCATTCCCCTCTATGTAAAGATAACTTGCTCTCTGTTTAGGCCTTTTGTCAATGGATCTGCTATGTTTTCCTTTGACTTTATATAATCAATGGAGATAATTCCATTTTTCAGCAAGTCTTTTATTGTGTTATATCTATGCCTTATATGCCTTGATTTTCCATTGTAAATCTGATTCTTTGCTCTAGTTAGAGCAACCATACTATTACAATGTATTCAAATGGCTGTGACAGGCTTAGACCATAGTGGAATACCTTATAGGAAGCTTTTAAGCCATTCGAATTCTTCAACAACTTTGTCTAATGCGACAAGTTCATCCTCCATGGTTGAACGGGTATTCACCGTTTGCTTAGATGATTTCCAAGATATGGATGCTCCACCAAGGGTAAACACATACCCACTTGTGGACTTGCTTTCCGAGTGGTTGGAAATCCAATTTGCATCACAATATCCTTCTATCACAGGAGGATATTTAGTATAATGCAAACCATAATACATCGTATGTTTAAGATATCAGAGCACTCGTACTAATGCATACCAATGATCTTTACCCGGATTGTGTGAGTAACGACTTAGTCTACTCACTGTATATGCTAGATTCGGTCGTGTGCAGTTCATAATATAAATCAAGCTTCCAAATACTTGAGTATATTCTAATTGGGATACACTATCTCCTTGATTCTTCTTCAGATGACTAGAAGGATCAAATGGAGTAACGACCGATCGATCATCATAGTGTCCAAATTTTCTAAGGACATTTTCTATATAATGGGATTGGGTAAGGATGTATCCTTCAGAAGTTATTTGAACTTTGATACCAAGTATGACATCGGCTACTCCCAAATCCTTCATATCAAATGAGGAATGTAGCATTTTCTTGGTTTGATTAATTACATCCATATTAGTCCCCATTATCAGTATATCATCCACATACAGACATATCATGACATAAGCATTCTTATATTGTTTAACATATACACATTTATCACATTCATTAATCTGAAAGCCTTGTGATAAGAGTGTGTTATCAAACTTCTCGTGCCATTGCTTTGGAACTTGTTTAAGTCCATATAAGGACTTAACTAGTTTACAGACCTTGTGTTCTTGACCTTTAACAACAAACCCTTCGGGTTGTTGCATATAAATTTATTCATCCAAATCACCATTCAAGAACGCGGTTTTCACATCCATTTGGTGTATCTCCAAATTATGAATCGCGGCTATTGCCATCAATGTTATTATTGAGGTTATCCTTGTAATCGGTGAATAGGTATCAAATAAATCTTGACTCTCTTTTTGATGATACCCTTTGGCTACTAATCGAGCCTTATACTTTTCTATAGTACCATCAGGTCTAAGCTTTCTCTTCAAGATCCATTTATGGCCTATTAGTTTATGTCCTGGAGGAAGATCTACCAATTTCCAAGTATTATTTTGTAAAATGGAATCTATTTCACTTTGGATTGCCTCTTTTCAATAAAGAGCTTACGATGAATCCATCGTTGCCTTATAAGTTAGAGGTTCTCCTTCTACATTTAAGGTCACAAAGTCTGGTCCAAAGTCTTTGGCCACTTTCCCATGCTTACTCTTCGAGGTTCTAAATCCTTTTAAGCTTGAGAAGTACCTTCATCACTTGGATTTGAACTTTGGTCTAACCCATTATGAGGTCTAGCATCTTCATTCCCTCTTTTCCTTGGATTTAAGGTACATTTCTCCTTATTCTTATATGGGAATATGCTCTCAAAGAATTCTGCCTCAACAGATTCAATTATAGTATTTGTGTGTATATCCTCTACATAGGACTTAAATACCAAAAATCTATAGGCTGCACTATTCTTGGCTGAGCCAATGTAGTCGCAATCTATAGTCTTTGGTCCTAGCTTAGTCCTTTTTGGTAGAGGAACTGGAACTTTAGCCAAGCAACCCCACACTTTCATCCTTTTATAGGCGGTAATTTACCTTTCCATATCTCATAGGGAGATTGACTACTCTTCTTATGAGGGATTTTATTTAAAATCCCATTTGCAGTAAGACATGCTTCACCCCATAAACTGTGTGGAGCCCCAGACGTGATCAACATCTAGTTGATCATGTTATTTAATGTTCTGATTTTCCGCTCGACTACCCCATTTTGTGGAGGGGTATAGGGTGTCGTCGTTTGATGCACAATACCATGTGAAGAACAAAATTCAGCAAAGTCATTAGACTCGTATTCCCCTCCTCTATCATACCTTAGAATTTTGATCTTCTTCTCAAGTTGATTTTCAACTTCGGCTTTATAAATTTTGAACATATTTAAAGCCTCATCCTTGGTATTGATCAAATAAATATAACAAAATTTACTGCAATCATCTATAAAGGATATATAGTAGTTCTTTCCCCCTCGGGTTGGACTTGACTTAAAGTCACACAAATCAGTATGAATTAGACCAAGTACTTGGTTAGATTTTTCGATAGAATTGTGGGGATGACTTGAGTATTTTGATTCTACACAAGTCTCACACTTAATCATTTTGTTCATTGAACACTTAGGTAGCATGCTAAGATTCATCATCCTTTGCAAGGACCGAAAGTTGACATGACCTAACCGAGCATGCCATAAATTAGAGGAATCAATCTTGTAAGTAGAAGCAGTGCTAGAGCTTGCATTATTATTATTAATAATATGTACATCATTGTTCATGGTATTTACAATGGACAATTTGAAGAGCCCCTCAGACAGGTAGCCCTTTCCCACAAACAACCCACCCTTAGTGACTACAAATTTATCCGATTCCAATACAATCTTAAATCCTTTGTTACTTAACATAGGACCCGAAATCAGATTTTTGCTCATATCCGGCACATGTAGTACATTGGTGAGTTCAAGCTCTTTCCCCGATGTAAGCTTTAATACCACTTTTCCTTTTCCATGCACTTTTACTGTAGTTGAATTCCCCATAAACATTGGTTCACCATCATTGACTTTGACATAGGAAGAGAACAAAGACTTGGAGTTATATATGTGCCTAGAGGCACCGCTGTCAAGCCACCAATCAACTTCGTTTGTGACAAAGTTTGTTTCCACAACACCCACAAATCTAGTTTTAGAATCGGCCATATTGGCTTGATTAGAGCTTCCGGCTCCTCCGCTCCCATGGTGATCCCTCTTGAACCGACAATCTTTTGCTTTGTGTCCGGGTTGACCACAAACCCAACAATTGACCACTTGCTTTTTGAATGGCTTCTTGTTTGGTTGGAATGGAGCTCTCACATTTGAAGGGGAAGGTTTGAAAGCAATACCTTTTCCCTTAAATTTATGAAACTTACCTTTAGTAGTGTTTCCTCCAACGACGTTTGCATTTGGCTCCACAGAGCTAGCATCCGTCTTCTTGTTCCACCTATTGTCCTCCTCAACTCGAAGTTTGAGAACCAATTGATCAAAAGACATATCCCCGGTTAGATGTTTCAAATACACTTTGAAATCTCTCCAGGAAGGAGGCAAATTTTCAATAATTGAACTAACAAGAAAATTCATGTTAATGCCCATACCTTCGGTATCGAGTTCATGAACAAGAACTTGTAGTTCCTCCACTTGCTTTACAACAGATTTTGCTTCAGTCATCTTCTAGTTTAAGAACTTTCCAACAAAAAATCTTTTAGAACAAGCAACCTCGGTTTTGTACTTGGTTTTCAACGATTCCCATATTTCTTTTGCGGTGTTAAAAGTTGAATAAATGTCATAAAGGGAATCGTCCAACCCATTTAGAATATAGTTTCGATAACTATATTTGTTCCTTTCCCAAGTGTAACACCCTCAAATCTGGAAATAGCAACAAATTTAAATTTTCTAAATACCTCGACATTTCATTCATCTACAAACATAATTTAAGATCTAACCTTGATACACACATTCTATTCCATACATACAGACTATAATAAAGACGGGTGCTACTAAAACCCGATAAAGTCACTATCTCCAAACTGCGGAAGACTTCACCAACTACTTACATTTGCACAAAGCTAAGGTTCAACTCTTCATAGCTGCTAGAACCAAACCCCCAACTGGTACCTGATGCACATGCCGACAAATAAAAAGGTTAGGCTTAACGCCTAGTGAGTTCAAGAGTTTTACATGAGAAAATATAGCATTAAAAGAATGGATCTCGCTTGGAATCATGACCGTTCCATTGATGTACCTTAAAATGTATAAAATAACTCAGATCCAATGTTATGCACTTTCAAAGATGGACACTTCATTTCAAACATGATATATAATTTGAAATAACTTAAACTAACTCGAAACATGAATATGAAATGACTCCCATTTAAGATATGTGGATTAAACATTATGTCCCAAAACACCCTAGCACGGGTGGGGCAATTATTCGACCCATGAATCGTTATCAAAACCACATATACCGTACGTCTGAAAATATGGACACTAGGTCCACTACTCACACGACCGTAAAGACCCAATGACAATAAAATAAGACGTCCTTAATTTAAAATAATGATAGCCGACAACGGGGGAGACCCGTATCTGTTGAAAGTGGAGGAAACACAAAAGTATACCACCCATGCAACGTTAATCGCATGACACCTCCCGACATCACAGCCCGGTGTCCCTACGACTCCTTTACAACTGTCACCCCAAGTCAGTTGACCTTGATGGATCATTCCGAAGTACTCCATCCCGAAGGCCCAACACACTTAAAGACTACTTCTCAGGCATTACTTCAAGCGGCGGAGGTCCTAGCGCCTACTACTCTGGTAGCACTAGCCGACTCAACCCTCCTAGCGGTCACTTGTAAGTTTCCGGTCATAAAACATGGGTACCGAAGTTCAACCTCGCAATACCCAAATGACCATCCCAAAATAGACTGAGTTACGTGCCTATGGATCCAATGCGACACAGTCTAACCTCACTGGACTACACATGAATGACCAAAGCACTCGAGCCCGTAACCAACCTCAACATGCAACACAACGCATTAGTACGTACGTCATAACTAGACTCTACATCGATCAATATAAAACCGGACAAGTGTCCTCAAAACTCCTTTAAAACGACATCGAGCCAAAATGCTCAAAATCTCTTTTTGACCAATGATTACGTTTTTCAAATAATAAACGCACTAGACCCATACCATGAAATCACACGCTCAAAAATGCTTGAATGGACTCCAACACAGTTTAAGTCGGGACAAAAAGGTTTTCCAAATAGACTTTTACTCTTAATCCTTTAAAAACGTCCATAACACCAAATTAAACCTTTTTACCCAACAAACACTAAAAATGCATTTTTAACCAAATAATCTCATTTATGCAATAAATAACCAAATACACCCATTTATGACTCATTATCAAGATGCCCAAAAATCATAAGAATGTGTGTTATATGAGTTTATAAAATTAAACACTTTCAAAATAACCAAACTGATCAGCAGTTAACAATTTCATGTAAGATATAGAACACTTTAAAATAACCATTTTGGCATGTACGCCGTTTTCACAAATCAACTTGAACTCACCTTGCTAGGTTAAGTTAAACCTAGGTTTCAATCCACAACCGTTGGCCTCCAAAGCATATATCTCACCCAAAGCTTTCTGAAGACATCCATTCCAACTCTTCAACCCAAGCTTCCAAAAACCCAGATCCACACATTTTCAACAGTAAATAATCATATTCAGCCCTTAGAATTGTCCCCCAATCATTTTACACAAGATCTCAACACACAACCAAAAACACTAATTTCCATAAATGAAGAGAACAAGAGGTTACCTTTACCATAACTCCAATCCACCAACCGAAATACCTTTAGATCACCAAGATGAACTACGCACTCCCAAACTTCAAGAACAAAGAAGAGGGTTGGGTGAAAACCCTAGAAATTGATGAAGATGATGAAGATGGAGATGGTGGTGAAACTTCCAAACCAAAACCTTGGAGGAAACACCCAACTTCTAGCAATAAATGGTGTTATTGAGGAGTAGATGAACCCTAGGTTCGGTTTCCATGAAAGGAAAAGGTTGGGAGGGAATGACAAAAGGAAAGATTGAGTTAGAATGAGAAATGAGGATGAAAATTAGATTTTAACTCGGTCAGACCCCGCACGCAACAGTGCCTGGCGATAGTGACATTGTCACTATCGCGTGGCACAATCGCGCGGAATGTACCGCGGCTAAAACCCTTCGCGCGACAGTGCCCTGGCGATAGTGACACTGTCACTATCGCGTGGCACAATCGCGCCAAGTGTACCGAAGTCCAAAAGTCCAAAAACTCGTGATTCTCGCATGGGTCGATTTAAGGCTCGAAAGAACAACATAATTCACCCTAAAAGATAGAAGGAAGGTGAAGAGATGGCTGGAGATGATTGGGGACTTACTAAGCGAAAATTCTGGTGTTACACCAAGTCTCGACCGGTTTTTGAAAGGCCGCCATTTGGAGTTGTGTTGGTGCACTAGAGCCTTCTCCAACAATGGGATGTGTCGGTGCTTCCTCCGTGAGCACGTTGGACACATGTAACGCTATGAGATAGAAAAGCATTTTCGGTTGCCACCGTCGAAAATCTGAACCCTTGAATTTTTCGGGTTTCTCAACGTCGGATTTGATAATCGCCGATTGGTCCATTTTGTTTCTATTATCTAGAAACAAAATTTCGTCTTCATCCCCAATCGTGCTTGGTTTCGGACGTTGCCTAGAGGATACAACTATCCAATTGAATCAATGCACGTCAATTCAACCCCATCGAATTGATAATGTATTCTTTGATAGCAAAATGGAAAAGAGAGAAAAATGGAGAGAATTCAGAGGAATTTTCGTGTTTTTTAAATGGAGGGAAAAACCAGGTTTATATACCTGTGCTCCAACCAACCAAAATAACTGTCAAAAATGGTAGAGCCCAAGAGCCCCAAGACCCAAGCCCATCTTTTGACCATTAAATATTTAGTGATTCCCCTACTAAAGCCCAATGCCAACCTCTACTTTGGACTTTTCTCCATTTTGATAAGTAGTGTAGGTTTAGGTATATAAACCCACAAAACTTTTGAGAGTTTTCCTATGTGGGACAAAGGAGTAGGCAAATATCCAACAAACTTTAACATTATATTATTGATGTCGTTCAACATGAAGATTATAAGCAACTGTCATCTATTGCGGATTTGTGTCAATGGTTGGTAAGGAGTATAAGAGAAACCACTTTTGATCTTATTGATCGATTGCTCAGTTTACTACTTACTCTCCCAGTTTCTACCGCGACGACCGAGAGATCATTTTCAGCCATGAATATTGTGAAAACAAGAATGCGGAATAAAATGGACGATGAGTTTCTAAACGACTCGTTGATTTTGTTTATCGAAAGGGAAATTGCTGAAAAGATTTGATAGTCCTAGATTCAAGTTCTAATTGCTACAAACAATCAAGATGAATCAATTCATAATCATAAGTCTTTGATTTAATCACAAGGATTACAAACTTTCACTTTCTCTCTCTACTTTCTCACTCTAGAATGATTTACAATTGCATCTTCTCTAATATGCTCTCTCTCTACAATATGAGTTCTCTACAAATGACATACACACTTACTATGAATTACAAAGGACACAAGGTATTTATACCTCACAAACAAATACAAGAAAACAAAATACAAATGTTGACTTTGACTTTTATTACAAATAGACTTTGATTTTAATGAGAGTTGACTTTTCCATCTTTGACTTCTTGAACTTTTGTCTTCAATCTTTATGATCTTGAATCCAACAATTCTGTGCTCTAACAATCTCCCCCTTTGGATCAAGATCATTACTAAAAGATTTAGCAATGTGATCTTCTATCTTTAAGCTCGATTGAAATAACTCCCCCTTTGATCAACCTCTATCTTCTCTTGTAATCTCCCCTTTGATAAACTCAGAAAAATTCTCTCCCAAGGTTATAAAACCTCTTTCACAAATAAAATTTCAGCAAAATCTTCAAAGTCTTTCAGTTTAATCAAATCTTGAACATCTCTCCCAGCTTTAACTCAAACTCTTTAAACTTTCCTTTGCAAACACCTCTTGAAATAAAACTTGTAATGGACATTTCTTCAAACTTTATCTTCTCCCCCTTTTTGATGATTAGAGCATCGATATCATCAAAACTTTTTTATCAAGAAATGTCATTGACCAATCTGATCTGTCAAACTGAGCCTCTGATTCTGTGATCCGTAACCATGTATTTATCTAGATCTTTTCAAATCCAGACAAGTTAGAAATGTGTAACACCTGAATCAACAAATGAAGCAGTTAAAATGCCTGTCAGTAACACGAAGTCACTGTGTGTAACGAATACACATTGTAAAGGAGCTTTTGTTATGATCACTCCCCCAGGGCTTCCATCCAATCATTGAAACACCACAAAGGCAATTTCTATGAATGTTATGACAAGAAAACATATTTCTTGTGTTCTCGTGCAAGTGTAGAAAGAATTAAGCACTTGATGATTGCTTTAAGGCTTAACATTGTGTAAACCACTGAGACAACAGTAGATAAACACATACTCAATGTGCATTATTGAAATGCGAAGGTGGGGCAGACTTCCTTCTTTTTCAATATCCAGATTTTCCAAATGAAAACCAGATAGATAATAGTTGCATCCCTAGAAAAATATGAAACATTTTCTTTTTTAGAAGAAAATGGGTGGTTGGTGGGGTATTAAGCAAAAGTTGGCATGGGCTAGTTGCCTGTTTCAATAATGTTCACCGAGAATTGTGAAACATTAGTAATGTGGCTGCCCGGCTCAGAAAGTATTTGGTACAGAGTTTGATATTCTTTTACTCTGTTCTCTCACCCTCTTTCTTTTTAATCATTAAGCTCACTACTAACCAAACTCTCTTTTCCATTTTACCTCATCACACCCACACTCATTTCTTTTCGACTCTTCACACTCAATCACTAAAGGATTAACTTCTTGGGTATAAATCACTGGTTAACGTGATTTCATAGAAGTTTCAATTAAGTCCTAGCACAAAGAACCCATATAATCCTAGAAAGCATGTGTTGCTCAAATGGTTTAACTATAGCAGTTAAAGCTCATATACAAATGTCAGATGTAAATATGCTCAGAAATATAATCATGAAGATATGAGCATTTTAAAACATTGAAGATATTTCAAACAAGTTAATTGAATGAATGAACATGAATGCAAAAGGCTTGTTTGAAAATCTGACATTGTATGAAAATGATCAGAAAATGAATGATATAACAATCAAAGCTTATGGTCAGGAATAAAAGATAGGTGTCTATACGAAACAAAATATAGACATTCTTGAAAAACCATTTCGAAATTAATTAACGCTCAAAATTCATTAAAGTACAAGCGGAGTGTCTTACCATCGAAAAAATTGGTTACAATATGAGACATGGTAAGATCATTTTGAACAAGAATTCAAACCAGTGTGTGTGAATACTTGAAAGTATATAGAAAAGACAATACACAAGTATTTATCTTTGGAAACACATGGTTTATAATCATGTAAGCACAAGTAATTCTTGAAAAACATTTAAAATCACACTTCCAATTCATGAAATCTGTTTAAGAATCGGGAAGTGGTTTGAACATTTAAGAACATATTTTCTATGATTGAAAGTTATCTTTCTTTCAACCATATATGAGATTAAGATAAGAATTTTAACCTTTGTCATGCAGTCTTATATCTCATACAGTCAGCTAAAAAATCATAACGATATGATCTTGATAGCTTCTGTCATTCAGCACAAGTCTCAAAGTCTAGTCAAAGCAACTTTATTCAGAAAGATATTTGAAAAATAAAAGACATAAAACAGTAAAACGATTAAAGTACGAGTTCTGATATGAAATAATCAGAAATCATCACCTTTACTCCCCCTGAAATTATGCATCTAAAATATGTCAGTGAAAAAGGCATAAGATAGAGATCTACAACTCCCTTTGAAGTGTAGTTCGTCATATCTTCCGAATACATATTTTCAGAAACATATGTACTCCCCCTTGAAGGTTGATTTCCTCATATGAGTGTTGGAGTACAATCTCTTATCAGCCCAGGAGTATCTTCTCTTTTTCAACATTGAAGTACGAGTCCTAAACTGTTGTGTTTAGAAGTCAAACTCCGTTGAAGCGCGGGTTCTAAGCTGATTTACTTAGAAGCCTTAGTTCTCTTACTCCCCCTTGATTATAGGTGCCTGCAACACAGATTTGTCTTTCGGTTTTGGTACCCACTGGTATTTGGGTCCATGTATGTTAGTTGCAGTTCTTATGGGAGTAACGGAATAAGAACCATACCAGAAATGATCACTTGTTTTATGAACATGATCATGTGTACGTCAATAAGAACAATAGTATTTCTTACCTGATAACCTAATTAATTGATCTATCGTGTAGATACAATCAGGTTTACCTTTACGCGCATTGTTCTTCTTGGCTTTTGTCTCATGTACACATGTCTTCTTTCCTTTCTTATCTTCTTTCTTCTCATCATGCTTTTCTTCATCTACTGGTTTTACTTTCCATACCAGCTTCTCCTCATTATATCTCCTTCTTCTCCTGTGTGTACCTGAACCATCTATTTTTCTATCATAGAAAAGATTAGTATTACGAATCTGATTGAAAGATTTAACTGACCTTCTTGAAGAAACAGTTTTCAGATTTGAGCTTGATGCTGGCTTGTTAGAACCAACTGAACTATTTCTAGGTGTGTGGATTTGTGACTCTGGAGTCGTTTGCTCAGTCACCACCACCTTTGAAACAATATCTTCAAGCTCTTTAATCTTTGAAAAATAACTGTTCTTTTCTTTGATGTGTAAGTCAATTTCTTTCTTTAATTCAGACTTCGCTTTCTGCTCTTTCAGTGTACTCTCAGATAATTCAGATAATTTTGCAGTCAGCTTCTTTATCTCTTCCTCAAAAATATTCCTTTCTTCCTCAAAGTCCTTCTCTGCACTCTTTCATCCATCTGATATTTCTTTAAAAAATCCAACGTTCTTCTGCTCAATCTCCTTTTGCAAACTTTTCTTTTTCAATAATGATCACTTTCTCAAAATCAGAAACTTGTTGAGAAAGTTTAATGCATTTAAGCTCAACTGTCTTCTTCTCTTCAACACTTTTTCTAGAAATCTCGGAGAATTTATTAGCAAACTCTTTCTTTTCTTTCTTAAAAACTGATATTTCTTCAACAATTTGCAATTCTAATTCAAAGATCTTCTTTTCATTAGCACACCCTGTTTGCTGAAACTTGACAATGTGATCTTCTAATTCATAAATCTTGTTCTTTAACTCAGTTTTTTAAGCTTCCAAAAATAAGACATTTTCTTCATTAAGTCCAGAAGTCTGTTTCAGAAGATCTTCATTTATTTTCTTTAACACACTGACTTCTTCTCTCAGTAGCTTCCTTTCATCAGAATATTTCTTTGACCTCTTGGTGTAGTAATCAACTGAGGAAGCAAGATTTGTATAATTTGAGCTTGGCAATCTTCTTTTCATCATCATCAGAAAAATATCCCATCTTGAATATCTGTTACAAAAAGAACTTGAACTTGATCGTTAATCCAAATGAAATCTCAAAAATACAGAAAAACTTGAAATAAAAATTCAGAAATTTTGATCACAAAAAGAACTATGTCCCTCTCCGCAGACTTAGCACGGGGGTTACTATTCACGTGGAAACGCGCTAATAGAGACGTGTGCGTTCCTAAAACTCGCTAGACACTACTTGCGCATTTGAGCAAACTCGCTAACCACTGCTTGCGCGTTCCAACACTTAGACAATTTTCTGAGTTTTTCAAACTCGCACAATGTAAGAACTCGCAGAACCCTGTTCCTGATGAAACTCTCACACTTAGACTAGCGCGTTTGTAGAACTCGCTAATCACTACGTGCGTGTTTTGGTACTTAGAAAATTTTCCCAACTTTCAAAACTCGCAGACTTCAACCAGCGAGTTTCTAGAACTCGCTAATAATACCTTGCGCGTTTTTATCCGAAAATGAGATTCTTCATCTTGCGTGTTCTAACGAAGAACTTGCGCGTTTCGTGAATCTAGCGCGTTCTTTAGATTCCCTAGCGTGTTCTTCAGAAAGTCGACCAAAACTTCACTTTTTCATCGAATTTCGACTCAAATCTTCTTCAATTGTTTCAAATCTTTGCAGAAATCCTCGAATACAACTCAAGAACAGATTACAATGCAAGAATTTACAATCAAATACAAATTGAATCAAAATGATTCAATTTACAGTGCTAAAAACTCGTGAACAATATTTCAACTAAAATCACTAATTTGTGAGAATTACAGTGCAAATTACAAATCAAAACATACAAATACGATCGATTCTATTATACGAACAACCCTGACTGATTTCAACTCCTAATTCACACTAAAACACAAAATTTGATTCTCTGCACAAGAACACAGTGTCGAACCAAACTTTTTCTATTTCTTGATCTGATTTCGATTTGGATCTGCTCTGATACCAATTGTTAGTCCTAGATTCAAGTTCTAATTGCTACAAACAATCAAGATGAATCAATTCGTAATCACAAGTCTTTGATTTAATCACAAGGATTACAAACTTTGACTTTCTCTCTCTACTTTCTCACTCTAGAATGATTTACAATTGCATCTTCTCTAATATGCTGTCTCTCTACAATCTGAATTCTCTACAAATGACATACACGCTTACTATGAATTACAAAGGACACAAGGTATTTATACCTCACAAACAAATACAAGAAAACAAAATACAAATGTTGACTTTGACTTTATTACAAATAGACTTTGATTTTAATGAGAGTTGACTTTTCCATCTTTTACTTCTTGAACTTTTGTCTTCAATCTTTATGATCTTGAATCCAACAATTCTGTGCTCTAACAAGATTAGCTTGGAGGAAATTGTGGAAGACTTCAAGGCCGCGAAAGAACGACACGTTCCACTTTGATGAAGGATGTTTAACATTTTCATATTCAATGTCTACTTTCAGAGTTTTTACTACGTTATAACTTTGGATAATGTATTTTTTGTATTTTTGAAATTATATAATATATTAGGCTCGGCCTTGCGGTTTTACAGCTTGTGTTCCACCCCTGAAGGAGAGGGTTGTGTTTAGGAATTAATGACACAGGGAGGGGGATGGGTCTTGATTCAACAGTATAAGCCTTAGTGCATGGATCGCCACAACAGGGAGGTGCCTTGGTGCTTAATCGACGGAGCTGATGAAGATTGGTCAGAGATGGGTTTTTATCCCTAAGCAAAGAAATCTTTGGTGCGTCTATTTGTGTCTATATATATAGGTGGAGGTTCAAACAAGAACACTCATGTTTTACGAAAATGCGAGAACATTTAACCTATAATTAAAATTAAAAGAAAATAAAGTAGTTAATTAAGGATAATCATGTGATTTCGTATTTATATGTAATCTTGATGACTTCTTTATCCCTAAAATCATGAACATTTAACATAATCAACGATATCAAACCATTATCGCATTATTATCATAACAAAATCACATAATGAACAGACAAAACGATGATTGTAAACCTGATTATCACAATATTATCACATCGTCATCACAACAAAATTTATCACATCAAAATTACATGATTATCACAACAAATTCATATCATAAAAAAGTCTTCGATTTATCAAAGCAATATCACATTATTATCACTGCAAAATCATATCCTTATCACAACACTATCACATCATCATCGACAAAGAAGGCATAGACAACATTTAAGAGATAAGGACAAATCTAAGATAACAGAAAATTGTGGATGAATACTAATTTATTTTCATTTTCATTTATATTTATTTTTATTATGCATTTATTAATTTGGAGGTCTAGAAGTGTTCTCGTATTTTCGTAAAATAGGGATGTTCTCGTTTGAACCATTCCCTATATATATATATATATATATATATATATATATATATATTTAATATTATAGGCCAAGGTTATTTTACAAATCAGTGAAATCTAACAAAACGTACAAATCGTGGTTATCTTTGTTTAATTGAATGGAATTATTTCATGAAAGTGTTTAATATGGTGAAATTGTTTCATATAGTTTTTTTCTTGATGAAAATTTTCATATATTTTGTTTATATGTAATAATGAAATTATTTTATGTGTTTCTCATTTTGATGAAATTTGTTTCATATATTCTTGATTAATCAACCCTTATATATTCTTGATGAAATTGTTTCCTATATTCTAGACTAATCAACCATCATAATTAAGAAAAAAAAATGAAAAATTATGATTGGTTGAATACGGTTTGTTAGATTTCACTGGTTTGTAAAATAACCGGATCCTACTATTATATATATGCTACATTAAAATAATTTTATATATAATATATTTTTATTTATTTAAATGAGCAAAGGACAAACAACAGAAAATGACCAAAATGCCCCTTATTTATTGGACGGGAGTTAACAATGATAGGGACTAAAATATTACAAAAATGCAAACTTTGAGGGCTATTTTTGGAATAAAAAAAACCCTAGGGACCACATCCTAATTTACTCTAAATGATTATGATATATGCTCAAACCCAATGAAATATAATTTTATTTTATTTTTTAAGGACATAGCTGATTAACTTCATAAAACATATTAAAAATTTTGTTACCTAATAAATATTTATAATACTGCGTATTAAAAGATAAAATTAATATACTTATGGCACATTCACGTAATCTTTTATTTTGACCATGATATAAGTACTTGTTATTTTCTTATTTAGGTTATGTTTGATAAACCAACTCATAGCTAGCTAATGAGTGAGAGCATCTCCAACAACAATGCTAAATTTTTTCTAAAATAGATAATGGAAAGTCAAAATCTCTAAAAACATTTTCTTCTATCTCCAATATTTTTTCTATTTTAGTGCATCAATCATTATTTATATTATTATAATATTCCATAATTTATCATCCCAATACACATTTTAAAAAAAAAACTTAAAATAAAATGTTAAAAATTGAATCTTATTGGTTGAATTGAATAAAATATTATTTTCTTTCTCCAATTTAGAGATTTTGTGATCTTTCTCTATTTTAGCAAACCATATAGCAAACCTGTTGGAGAGGAATAGCAAAGAAAAAACCAAAATTTTCTATTTTAGGTACAAATTATATTTAACAAAAAATAGTTTATAAGCATTTAAAATTACCAGAAAGAACGTTTTAAAAAATAGTCGATTACAAATATTTTATTGTATAATTAAAAACAAATTTCTAATAATATAATATATTAATTAATACAAATAAAATTGTAAAGAAAAATTAATAATATAGTATGTTAGTTGAAAGTTTTTAAAGTTGATTATTAGATATAGTATAACTCTGGATTTTTTTAAACAAATTTTAGAAAAAAAAATCTTTATTAATATATGATTTCAAAAATATAATTAACAATTAAATTAAATATTTTAAGTATTAAAACTATTTTTTAATGAAATAAAATAAACATAACTTTATTGTTTATGTAATTTAAAGAAACATTTTTAAAATTATTATATTTGCTTTTTGATATCTAAACTAGTTGGGTACCCGCGCAATGCGGCGGGATGTCAAAATTAAACAAACGAATCGTAAATGCAAAATACAAATTAGTTTTTACAATATCTAGTGCGGTAGTCTAGGATGTTACAATTCAGAGAAAAGAAATAGACTTAAAAAACGAATTAGTCATCAAAATCCTACATCGAAAATGATAATAGTCAAACCCAACAAGGTAATTTCTACTCAAATAAAAAAATCCCTATTTTATCATGGTAATTCCCTCTCAAATAGTCAAACCAAACAATGTTAGGACCTTGAGGTCGTAAAGCACATTATGTTAATATCAATACTCTTCTTGGCCCTCATGGATGTAAAAGCAATAAGCTCAGAAGGAGATTCCTGGCAAAAAAAAAACAAAAATAGTTGGTACATCAAGTGTAACTGCACCCAAAGAACAATACTTGAAAATTTCCTCTTCTGCAAGCCAATCTTAGCACCAACATGAAGTTAATCACAGCCCCGGTAAGCGCTAACCTGTTTTTCAAGAAAGAAATCACTTACCTGTTTTGTTTTTTTCACTTGCTTATGGTTTAGAAATAAAGTATTTACCCGATTAGCGTTTGATAAACATAATCTAAGGCTACTAAAACATGTTTTACAAGACAAAATGCAGATCCTTCTAAGGTTTGTTCGTTTGTGGGCTATAGATCTTGGATTCTTTAAACTTTGCTAATTGTTTGTTATCTCAGATGTTGTTTCTTTAACTAATTAGTTAAACTTTGCTAATTTATTTTATTTTTCCTCAACACCCACCTTGTATTTGGTTATGAGATCAAGTTAACCAGGAGAAATTTTAACTAATTGGCTACAAAGATTGGAAAAGAAATGAACCAGGAGCAACAACTTTCGATAAGTGAAGCCTATTGGGATCGACACCCTCGAAAATCTCTAGCCATTGATTCATGAACCCTACAACTCCAATAATCACCAAGTATCATAGTTGATGCATATAAATTTGAAAATCACAATTCCTTCCATTTTGTACTCTCTTCCCTCATTGATTTTAAGGTCAAACAAAAAAAAAACTTATGTTCCAAGCTAGATATCAAATTCTAATTAATTTATTTAACACAAGTTAATTTCATAACAACATTAAACGTTACAACAAATGCTACATGGATGCATTTCCTTGTAAAATTTATCACATGTAACACATTCGCTTTTAGAAAGACATGTATTTAACCTTACAAGTCAAAGTTTGGCACTGTTTCAAACAGTAATGGTATAATATATATATATATATATATATATATATATATATATATATATATATATATATATATATATAAAGAGATGCAAGGAAATTAAAGCATACCTGCATTGAGTTGAGATTATCCGAAGGGATCTTTTCAGTGGTAATATCCCACAATACCATACCATAACTATATACATCATACTTACACGTCTCCAAGAAGCATCATTTTAAACCCAAACCTGACCCATATTCAATTAAATAATATTCTAGACCAAATATTATGATGCAAATACTCAAACTAAAATAAAGAAATAAAAGAGCTTCTAGGCCACACATATAAGCATTTCAATGCAATTCAAGGCTAATGTGATAAAGGCATTTACATTGAATTATAACTATTTTCAAATGATACTTTCACAAATGACGTAATTGAGTAATTGCTTGGTGTTGTTTTGGTAATAATTCACTCTAGAAAGCTTTATAGTAGCTTGTTTGAACACTCCATTAAAAAAATAGTTGTTCTAGTAGTTTAAAATCTCTTGAATTGATGGTGTAAGGTTTTAATAACAATTTGTAACCGTTATACGCAGCGGAAAATAAAAAAAAATTTGGTTACAACCTAGAAAACTTTTCTAAACAATTAAAACCCAAACGGATCCAATGATGTATTTAATTAAAACTTAAAACCATACCATAGGATGTTTAGAGATGTACCTTTCAGATCTGTTTTGGTTGAACTAGTTGAGCACTTAGAAACCAATCTAGGTTTCCTTTAGCGGTATCCACACACGAACACGTGAAATTCCACCGGGTGCTAGCCCAATAACCCTAGATCTATATGTGTTTTACAGAAAAGAAAAAGGGTTTCTTTTCTGTATTTTGTGAAAGGTTATTCTAACTCAATTGTCTATCAAATGGTTTAGCCTAACCCCTTATTTATATCAGAAGAATTATAGTTAGACTATAATTCAACTAATAATTAAATAAGGTTTAATTATTATTTGTAATATTCAAATCATATTCAAATATATATATATGTATATATATATATAATTATCCTTTTAAACTTTAAAATATAATTATATAAGTATATATAATTATCCTTTTAAACTTTAAAATATAATTACAGATAATTCCCCATAATTAACATAATTACGTTTTCACCCTGTAATTATCATAATTACAGTTTAACACATATTTTCATTAAATCCGGGTTTCTACAAATGGAAACAAACACATTCTTTGTGTGCGACCCTATAGGTTTACATACTCCTCAGCAGTATCTCTGTGTGACACGTGTCGTGGGCATATAATAACTTACATTCTCCCACTTGCACACGATACACAGTAACACAGACGATGGTAAGCGTCTAGCAACACGTCACCGCCCCCAAGGCTATGTAAATGTGCTTTTACCTTCGAGCAATTTGATTGATATAATCAATCATATAGTAGAATCATTCATTATCCTTTTGCTTCACGATATTTTATTTTGAACTTAATGCATAGATCTATCTCATCATTTATAGTTCAAAGATTGTGTTTCTCGATCCCAACATATTTGATTATACAAGTGTCATTAGTCTAACTAATCCACTTGTTCATGTATGTAATCAGAATATGTAATCGAGGGGCCCAGAAATATCTCTCTCATCTTGAGAGGAGCAAATCCCATATTGCATGTACATGATTAACTACATAATTTATGTTATACCTAATATAGCCCTTATGATTACCCGGTCAAGGGTAACGTTAGACTATATAAAAGTATAACAATCCTTGTGTATTAGATCCCAATGCACATCTCAGGTCTGAGGATAAATAGTGTTGTACTATTTCAAGACTCACCTTATGACGCCGATCTATAAGGTGATCTTGACCGTGGGTCTTGTCCAACGCCTTGTGCTCCGACAAGCGCATGTGACTCTGGTTGCACCTAGTGCACTTCCAACTTGGACTATGACCAGACTTCACAATGATCTTGATTTATTACTAGTCCCCTAGTAATAAGTGATCAAGGACAATTTTAAATAATATGATCATCATATTCATTTAAGGATACTTAAACATGCTAATAAAGAACACAGGAATGTTTAATGTATATACTCATACCCAGTATGCTATATCAGATAAAAACATAACTGTTTTAATGTTCCAAAAAGTTTAAAGTTTTACTAAAATTATTATTCAATAAAAAAACTTTAAGCCTATAACATGAACATCATGTTTGTTTTGAGACATAGGCTTGACAAGTAGATTTGTATGTAAGCTCTTATAGCTCATAGTACATCCGTTCAATACATATATCCCTATTACAATTTAAGTCATTAAGGTTGGTTTGGAAACTAGTATCTATGCATCCTCAAACACACAGACCTCTTTCCTAACCGTTGTATAGTAAGAACATATCTTTAGTTATCCTTAGATACCTCATAATGTTCTTCATTGTTATACAGTGAGCATCACTTGGTTTGACTAATATTTGCTCGTCATACACAGGGTATATGAGACATCCGGTCTTAGTACATTAACATGGCATACATGTTTGAACAGTTGGCTGAAAACACCGGGAACACCCTTTTATACGGTTCATGTCCTCTTAGTGCTAGGACTCTGAGTTATACTCAGATGTACACTATGTTCCATTGGCAAGTTTCCTTTCTTGGAACCCTTCATCTTGAAGTGTTTCAAGATCTTGTCAATGTATGTACTTTTGCTTAATCTAATTAAGCATTTTGATCTGTTACGAGAGAGATCTTTATACCAAGGACTTTGTCTCTTCTAGATCCTTCATCGCGAAGTACTATCTTAATCCATGATTTTACACCTTCAAGCATTGGGATGTCATATAGGATCTAGAATATTGTTATGCTCCCACTGACCTTCTTGTATACAAGATTTTAATTACGAGATGATTGTTCTAGTCCATAAATGGACTTTTGCAACTTGCACTTTTAGGTTTGATGTTTTAAAGCCTTGTATACGTCCTCGCTCAATATTCCTTTTAAGGAATGTGGCTTTTGACATCAGTCTTCATGGCATCTTGCCATTTATCAGTAATCCGATCTTCGGATTATCTTGTATCTCGTTTTATTATCTTCAACAGTTTGTTGAAGCTCAATATCTTGTTGAATGTCAGTGTCAACCATCGTCCCATCTTTGTGGTTCTTGAATTTCTTCAAGATCTACTGTGTCCCCATTTGTGATTCTTGACAGAAAATCTTTTCTTAAGAACTCACCAGGGTGCGTTAACAAAACTTTTGTTCTCGCTAGACCTGTAGAAACAATATCCAATTGGATATCACATAAAGATGTACCTTTTGGACCTTTGAATCATGCTTTCCAAAAGCTTTATGCTTAGCTTAAGCATTATAACCCCATATTCTCAAATATGATAACTTTGGGATCTTCCTAGTTCATTTAAGAGAGTGGGTTTTATTGGTCCTTGTTGGTTGCTAGATAAACTAATATTTGGGCAACTGTTTCTAGGGTATAATCCTAGAAACATTTAGGCAGAGTGGTGAGATTCATCATAGAGTGAACCATGTTCAACAGGGTTCTTGTTGATCCAAACTCTCTCAGTGATTTGATAACGACCCTCTTCTATACTTAGTGAAAATTACGTTTTAATATGTATTATTGTTTCACCATCAGCGATCAGACTGAGTCTGTTCAGTTATCGCTGATGACCTTTCTTGTAAACATCTCATATGTATTAGTGTTTCACTATCAGCGATCAAACTGAGTCTGTTCAGTTATCGCTGGTAGTCTCTGATGTAAACAGCAACGTAATCCCAAAAGACATCTCGCGTCAACATATGTTCATAGCTGAATCAAAGACGAAGCCACTGAACAAAGACAAGTCTACTAGTGACCTGATGCGGATATCAGTGAAGCAAAGACGACTCTACTTATACGCGAAGGAACATGAGGAAAAGCTTCAGCGATAGCTGAACTTTATATCTATGAAGGAAGAGATATTCAGCGATCAAAAGATCACGTAGCTTATGCCTCAAGTCTCCTTTTGTCTTACCTTGCACAACCAGTACGATGTGTCAGAACGGACACGTCTCTGCCACAAATCGTACAACAACTCTGTTAACTACACTGTTCATGATACGGCCGAAAGCATGTCTCCCAAAGTCAGACTCCCAAAGCCAATCACTGAACGCCACGTGTAAAGTGCCCTGCCATGCATTTAATGCATAGGGTATAAATAGAAAGATTACCTCTCCATCTGAGAGTGTGCTCAATCCTTGAACTCCATATAGAAACCCTTGTTTTCTATCTCTCTTAATCCCCCATTCTCTGAATTTCTTGTGCAATCATCTTAGTGTTTCTTAAGTTTGTTTAGATTGAGTCTGTCTTAATCTTATTCCGCAACAAACTTGTAAATTGTAGTTTGATTTATCAATAAACAATTTATTAAACTTTAATTTCCGTGTTTGTATTCAACCCCCCCCCCCTTCTACAAACTTGTTAAGCACCTTCGGGACCAACAAGTGGTATCAGAGCAGTTTGTTTAATCTAATAAACAAGATCTTGCTGTGTACTCTTCCTTGCTATTCTAAAATGGCACTAAACACAAACACAAACTACTATGATAATGGTTCACTTTCTAAACCTCCTCGATTTAGCAGAGATAACTTTTCTCTATGGAAAAATCGAATGATGCTATTTCTTGAAGGTGCGGATCCTACTATACCTGAATATATAGAAAACGGACCCTATGAACCTGTTAGAATTATAGCTGCGGTTCCCGCTACTGCCACCACTGAAGCTGTCCCTGAACGATATGTCGTTAAGGAAATAAGACAGTGGAGTGATGAAGATAAAAAGAAGGTAGGCATAGATGCAAGAGCAAAGACCATTATATCAATGGCTCTGCCTGATGAAGTTTTCCATTCTATCATGCATCTAAAAACTTCTAAAGAAATGTGGGAAACCATATGTGTTCAATATGAGGGCACCACTGAAATCCAAGAGACTCGAAAGATTAACTTGGTAAGACAGTATGAAAGTTTTATAACTGGTAAGAATGAATCTCTTTCTGACGTTCATCAGCGGTTTAACTGCCTAATCATTAACCTAAGAACTGTTGGTAGGACCTATTCTAATTCTGAGGTCCTAACAAAATTCTTGGAAAGTCTTCCTGAAAGCTGGGACAGTTATTCAATATGTCTTAAGCTGACAAAAGACTTACATACTCTCTCTCTAAGCACTCTGTATGGAATATTGCTCAACTATGAGCAATCTAATCTCCTGAAGAAGAATCTTGTAAAAGATTCTAAAGACTCCAAAAGCACTCCTGTTGCTTTAGTTTCGTCAGAGATAATTCCATCTCAGCGATCTACTCTCACCATTACTGAGTTAGATTCTGAATCTGAGGATCTATCAGACCCTGATCTTTCAGAGTTTAATGAGTCCTTAGCACTCTTGACAAACTCTTTTAAGAGATTTGCAAGAAATAGTAACTTCCGAAGAAGTAAACCTCTCTCTCTTACTGAAAAGCCAAAATCAACTCCGGTTGATAAGGCTACAGCCACTTGCTATAACTGCGAAAAAATTGGACATTTTGCTAGTGAGTGCAGGTCGAAAAAGGTCTTCAAACCTTCTACCTCAAGAAGATCCAGTGATGACAAATACCATAAGCTGAAGAACAAATATCAAAAGCTGAAAATCTATCAGCGAAAAGGTAAAGGTCTCATCGCTGAAGAACATGACTGGGCTGAATCAGAAGAATCATCTTCTGATGAAGAAGAAGTCGCTAATCTTTGCCTCATGGCTGAGATTAAAGAAGAAGTAGAAGAACCATCTGAACCTTCTATGAGCTACATATCATCTCAGGTATCTATCTCTACAAATCCCTCTCTGCCTGAAGCTGAGAGAAGTCGCGCTGTTGATGTGCTGACGATTGACCTTTATAATGCTCTAAACGACAAAACTCAAGCTGAAAATAAAAATGTATATTTAACTCAAGAGCTAGAGAAATGTCATGAAAAGATCAGTGAACTAAATCTTTTAGAAGAAAAGTTGAAAGATCAAGTCATTATAAATGAAATCATCAGCATTGAACGCGAACAAGCCATCGCTGCTCTAAAAGCAGAAAAGGCTCATGTTGAAAAATGGTGCAAATCATCAACAAAGATCTCTGAGATAATAAATGCTCAAACTCCTGAAAGTGATAAAACTGGTCTTGGTTTTTGGACACCTCAGGATGATCCTAAAGAAGAAAGTTCCTCGCTTAAGTTTGGAACTTTTGTCACATCTTTCTTTGACACTTCTTATAATCAATTATATACCTGTTCTTCTTCAAATCCCATCTCTGAGGAAAAATACAAAGACACTAAGTCTACGGATAAAGGAAAGTCCATTCTCCTTCCTCAGAAGACAACCAGGAAAGCAAAGCTGAAAATTCCTTCTAAACCTTCAGCTAAGCAATCCTCTAGCTCTGTGATAGAAATTTTTGATCTCTGTCCTCCAAAGCTAAAGATTGACCTTAGACCAACGAGATCTGATGAAATGAAAATCCCTCCCATATCTCATGAGAAAAGCCTTCTCGGACCTGGTCCTGCTCATCTTAAACTTGCAAAACCTTCTACTGATCCTAAAACCATTTTCAAATACAGAAAATGTTATCACTGTGGTTTTACTGATCATATTGCAAGTAAATGTCCAAATACCACCAAAGCTGATAAAACAGCTAAAGTGAAGAAAAATGCCTCTAAGGCAAAGAAAGTCACCAAAGTTGAAAAATCAACCAAAGTGAAATATACCACTAAGGTTAAGAAATTAACCAAAGTGAAGATTACCACTGAAGCTGAATCTTCATCAGCTGTGAAGACTGCTGAATCCTCCTTATCCACTAACTCTGAAGGACCCATTGAAAAGTGGGTACCAAACAACGCTTAATCTTCCTTATGTATGCAGGGATCAAAGGGCATCTGGTATCTCGATAGTGGATGTTCTCGTCATATGACTGGACAAAGAGACCTGCTCACTGAATACAAGGAAGAGAAAGGTCCCTCTGTGATCTTTGGTGGAAATGGAAAAGGATTTACCCGAGGGTTTGGTGTCCTCAGCAATGGGACAACTACCTTTCGAAGAGTCGCTTATGTAGATGGACTGAAGCACAATCTTCTAAGCATCAGTCAGCTATGTGACAAAGACTACGAAGTTCGCTTTTCTAAGAAAGCATGTTCAGTGGTAGGTGAAAAAGGAAAACTTGCTCTCAGTGGTTATCGAAGAGAAAATGTCTATGTAATAGATATGGACTCTACTATCACTGAAAACTTATGTTTTCTCTCTAAGGCCTCTTCTGATGTCAACTGGCTATGGCATAAAAGGCTCTCTCATCTAAACTTCAAAACCCTGAATTCTCTCTCATCTAAGGAACTGGTTTCTGGTCTTCCTCAGCACTCATATGCTAAAGAATCTCTCTGCTTAGCATGTGAAAAAGGAAAACAAACAAAAGCTAGTATCAAGTCAAAACAAGTTTCCTCAATAACAAGTCCTCTTCAGCTCTTGCATATGGATCTGTTTGGCCCTGTCAACATCCAATCAATAGCTGGAAAGAAATATACACTTGTCATTGTAGATGAATATTCTCGCTATACCTGGGTTATCTTTCTTCGCTGTAAGAGTGATACTCCAGAAGAACTAATATCTTTTGTCAAAAAGATGGAAGTGCTGAACAATCAGACTATTCGTTCAATAAGAAGTGATCATGGAACTGAATTCAAAAACAGTTCCCTGAACAATTTCTTTGAGAACAAGGGAATCTCTCACAACTTCTCTTCAGTAAGAACACCTCAGCAAAACGGAGTCGCTGAAAGAAGAAACAAAACGATCATAGAAGCTGCTAGATCAATGCTCAGCGATTCTCATCTCCCTACTCAATTTTGGGCAGAAGCTGTAAACACTGCATGTTTTACTCAAAACAGATCGCTGATAATAAAGCGATTTAGGAAGACAACTTATGAACTTTTTCTTGGAAGGAAGCCTTCTATCAGTTTTCTTCATATCTTTGGTTGTCAGTGCTTTATCTTAAACAACAGAGATCAACTTGGAAAGTTCGACCCAAAAGCAGATGATGGAATATTTCTAGGATATTCCTCCATCTCCAAAGCCTACAGAGTTTTCAACAAGATAAGACAAACCGTAGAAGAAACAATTCATGTCACTTTTGATGAAACTCGCTCAGCGAACTCTAAACCAATCGCTGACAATGAAGAGTTAAATGCTTGGATGCTTTCTCACTACAGAGAAACATAACCCTTCTTCTCAAACCATCAGCATTCTGATCCTTCAGCCGCTGATGATGATCCAAACATTATACATCCTACCGCTGAATCCACCTCATGGGTTTCAGCTGAACCTCTAAACATATTACTACCATCAAATCTGCCTTCGTCTGGAAACCTCTCTGGTGAACCTACTCAACAGTTAATTGCTGATGAACCTCAAACGTCCTCATCAGTAAACATCCCAATTGTTGATCCAACCTCTGAGTTAAGCGATCATGCTCCTGCTCAGCGATGGACCAGAGATCACCCAATAGATCAAATTCTCGGTGATCCAGATGCAGGTATTCAGACACGACGAAGCTCAGGTAATATCTGTCTCTTTGTAAACTTTCTCTCTTTAATAGAACCAAAGAAGACTGATGATGCCCTCAGAGATCAAAATTGGGTCAGCGCTATGCAAGAAGAGCTGACTGAATTTTCTCGAAACAAAGTTTGGAATCTCGTTCCTAGACCATCTGATAAAACTGTAATAGGCACCAAATGGGTGTTTAGAAACAAGTTAGATGAACATGGAACTGTAACCCGCAACAAGGCTCGACTTGTTGCTCAGGGATACAGACAAGAGGAAGGCATAGACTATGATGAAACCTTTGCCCCTGTGTCCAGGCTCGAAGCAATTCGACTATTCTTAGCTTATGCAGTTTATAAAGACTTCATCGTTTATCAAATGGATGTAAAATCAGCATTTCTGAATGGAAAGCTGAATGAAGAAGTCTATGTAGAACAACCACCAGGGTTCTATGAACCTAAGCATCCAAATTATGTTTATAAATTGGATAAGGCTCTCTATGGTCTAAAACAAGCCCCTCGTGCTTGGTATGACACTCTCTCATCTTTTCTTATCTCTGAAAATTTTGAACGTGGCAAGATTGATAATACGTTATTTTTCAGAAAGATAAAAGTTCATATAATTCTTGTACAAATATATGTTGATGACATAATATTTGGTTCTACTAACCCATCTCTGTGTACTCGCTTCGCTGAAAGAATGAAGAAAGAATATAAAATGAGTATGATGGGTGAGCTGACATATTTTCTTGGTCTTCAGATTAAACAATCTGACAAAGGTACTTTTATCTGCCAAGGTAAGTATGTTAAAGATATGCTGAAGAAGTTTGATCTCACACAAACTTCAGTGATGAAAACTCCTATGGCACCACCCCTGACACTTAACAAAGATCCTTCTGGAAAACCTGTTAATGTCACTGCCTATAGAGGAATGATAGGCTCCCTGCTGTATCTCACAGCGAGCCGACCTGACATCATGTACTCTACTTGTTTATGTGCACGCTATCAATCTGAACCCAAGGAATCCCATCTGATCGCTGTAAAGCGAATTTTCAGATATCTGAAAGGAACTCCTAACCTCGGTCTTTGGTATCCCAAAGACTCAGGGTTCGATCTAACTGGTTATTCTGATAGTGATTTTGCAGGCTGTAAACTCGACAGAAAGAGTACCACTGGTGGATGTCAACTCCTGGGAGGAAAGCTGGTAAGCTGGACAAGCAAGAAGCAAAATTTTGTGTCCACTTCCACAGCTGAAGCTGAATACGTAGCCGCTGGAAGCTGTTGTTCTCAAATCTTGTGGATGAGAAATCAACTATTAGATTATGACCTTCAGCTGTCAAAGATTCCTATCTATTGCGACAGCACTAGTGCTATCGCTATAGCAAATAATCCAGTGCTACATTCAAAGACAAAACACATAGAGATCAGATATCACTTTATTAGAGATCATGTGATGAATGGTGATATTGAACTTCACTTTATCCCTACTGACTTTCAGCTTGCTGATATATTCACCAAACCTCTTGATGAGACAAGGTTCAACTTTCTCATCAGTGAGCTTGGAATGCTGAACCTTGAAGAATAATTCTTCAGCGTTCATGTATTGTGTCAGTAATCAAAAGTTCCCCTTTCATCATTCTCTGATAAATTTTCTGACCCTCAGGTATGTTTTCTCAATCCCTACAACTGAATCTTCATTCAGTTGAGATGTTTTTTAAAATATAAACCTTAATCACTGATATTTCTTGTCAGTGATCCTTTTAAAAAGAAAATCTATCCCCATCTTTACTATCAGGGATATTTTCAAAAAGAAAATTAATTGCTGATTTTTTCTTCAGTGATAATTTCAAAACGGATAAATGAGTAGTCTCTCTCTTAACTATGACGTCATTTGAACCGACAATCCACGACATGCCTTTTCTGACACGTTCGTCCGTTGCTCTTCTATCCAATCAACTTCGTGGGACGTGTCCATGTCATGATGAGCATTTGTTTTTCCCGCTTCTCTCACACTCTCTCTCCTCTCTCTCACGTATAAAAAGAATGTTTTTCCATTCTTATCATTTTTACGCCCTCTGCAAATACTTTCAAAGCAAGAATACTCTCAAGCATTCTAGCAATTCTCAAGCATTTGCATCTTCAACCTCAAAGATCAACAGGTTATTCTTGATCTTCTTCATCTTATTCTGTTCTCAAATCTCATTTATAAAATCATTTTCATTTTTGATTTTATTCTTTAAAAACCATGTTACTTTGATTTTCTCTATTCAAGAATCTTTGGTTTTTCTTCTTGTTCTTAAATCTTGTTCTAAGATAAACTGTTTTCCTCTACAAATATGTTGATTTCCTATGTTTCTTTCCTCAAAATAGAAACTAGCAAATCTTCCTTATTTTAAGACTAAACCTTTTTCTACTCGTTTATCTACTTCTGATTCAGAATGACTCAATCTGCACTTATCGCCTCAAAGAACGTCAAATTCGCAATTTCTGACTCTGAGCTCCCAAAAAACAACCATCTTGCTCGCCTCGACTTTGATGGTGTCAAGTATCCTCATCTGAAGGAGGCCGCAATGTTTCTGAAGCAATCCTGCATTGCTTACGCTATCACTGTGGATCCGACACCCTCCAAAGCTCTTCTCCAGCAATTCTGGTTTACTGCTGATGAAACCTCTATCACCAACAAAAAGGGTGAACAGGTTCCTGCTATCTCCTTCAGCACTCAACTGGGCTCAGGGATGATGACTGCCCTAGGCCTGAGAAAAGCTCTACGTTTTCCCGACAAACCCAGGAATGGATTCGACGCCTTGCCAACTGACGCTGAACTCATCCAATTCCTGGATGCCATGGAATACGCTTGGGAACCCAAACCAAGAACTACGATTCCCAACAAGAAGCTGACTCTTGTGAAGAAGGCTCTGATGCCTTCCCAGCTAAACTACATCTTCTCACACTTCATTCAGTGCATGAGTGGGAAGAGTGGGTCACTGGACCAAGCCAGCAAGGTTCAGGTCCAGATGGCTTACTCAGTGATAGCTGGACGCAACTTCGACTACGCAACAGCTATCTTTGACGACCTGAAGTCAAAGATAGAGAAGACCGAGAGGGATCCCAAAGTTTCCTACGTACGCTTCATCTGCGCGTACCTGAAGTTTCTCTACCCTACCACTTACCCCACCAACTCGGATGCATCTTTTCCGAAAGTGGGTCAACGATCCTTGGAAGTCAAGCTGCTCCCCAACGAGGTAAGTATTTCTGAACTTCGCTCCCGTCTCTCTCTCCTCACTTCTTCGTGTTCAGCGGCCACGCAGGAGGTTCCTTCTTCTGCTATCCCTGCCGCTACCCCTTCCAAACGACCATCAACTGGCTCCCTTGGTCCTTCGAAGAAGGCCAAGGTGACCAAGGAGAAAGCTACTTCTAGCTCTATACCTAAGGATGTTTCTCTACAAACTTTCTTGGATGCTTTCGTGGGTCTCTCCTCCACATCCTCAGCTCCAACCACTTCAACCGTGCCAGCGATCTCGGCCGCTGTCACAACAACAGTGACACAACCTACGATCTTAGCTCAACAACCTAAGGTAACTACCCCTATCCCTACATCTTCTATCCCCATCTCTAGTCCTTCTATTTCTTTGGTCTCTAACCCTCCTTCTATCCCTACTCCTCAGTTTGGACCCATAGGACCTGAACATCATTCTTTTGAGGAATCCATGCAATTCTACAAAATGTTTGATAATCCAGGTATCCCAATAACCTTAAACACTTCTCCCAACTCACCATATAAGCCTGGTTCTAAAACACTAACTTATCTTTCAGGTCCTAGTTTGGTGACTGTTGACAACAATGTCAACAATCTGAGTGCAAAGGTGGAATCCATGACTGCTTCTCTCAACACCACCACCAACGCTGTTCAATCAGCTGGTGAAGCGCTGAAGACGCTGACTGCCACCTGCGCCTCTAAAGCTGATATCTCTCAAATCGCTACTCTTCAGGAAGCGATTGTCAAAGTCAGGGAAGAATCCAAGCAGCAGTATGATGACCTGTCTGCAAAGATCAACTCCTGCACTGCTACTCTTCAGCAAGTCCTCAACAAGCTGAATGAACCAGCTCCAACTCCTGCTCCATTTACAGATGACGATAGAACTGCTCTATGCGTAGCTGTGGATTTTATTCAACAAGCTACGTCCGACATCCCTGTACTTGAAGATCGGCTCACAGGACTGGAGGCTGAAGTCCAGAAGTTGGCTCACGCAAAACCTTCATCTCCTATTCAAGATCTCTCCCTTGGTGATAATGACAAAGAGGGGGAGAAGACCGCTGAAGAAAATACGGAGGTTGAAGTCACTGCTGAACAACTAAAGGAAACTCCCTCTCAGGTTGAGGGGGAGATAGATGCTGACAAAGCCCCTCCCACCATCGCTGATATAGTCGATGATGAAGAGGAGGAAGAAGACGATGATGAAGACCTTGATCTTGAAGATCAAGAGGATGATTCTCATCAAGATGATGATGATGACGATGAAGAAGATCAATCTCTCTGGTGTTCTTCAGTCGCCACATCATCAGCGATAGCTTCGAAAGAAGTTATCCAAGCAGGGGGGAGACAAGAGACACCTTCAGGAACCCCTTCCCAAAGCAAAGGTGCATCTGCTGAGGGAACCCTGAAGATGCTCTCACTACCTGAGGAGAATCCTTCTCAGGTATGCCTTACTCTTGTTCCTTTTTCCTTCTATAAAAATCCCACCCCTGTTTCTTTCTAGCCTTTATCTCTCTCCTTTCCTAAATAAATCTAACCTTTTTCATTTTTCTGACCAGACAGTTCTCTCCCCTGCTTAAGGGTAAAGAGCTCCAAATAATCTCAGCCGCTGAAGCTGATGACCAAATAATCCCAGTCTCTGTCAGAGAGATTGATGAAGAGGATGAAGAAGAAGAAGAGTCCCTGCAACATCATGGAAGGCCCTCAAGACCGTCTCACTGGTCTGAGGAAGAGAGAAAGAAAAGAACAGAGATGATCTCTCATCTGGAGAGTCAACGACAAAAGGTCCCTTCTCAATCATCAGAACTGCAATTCCTGACTGACGCTGAAATTGAAGAATCCGTCAGGGCTGAGAAGCTGATTGCTGGCTGTCAAAGAGATGCCTCTCTGGCTCTCAAAATTCAGTCTTCTCAAGTCAAAGACAAGAAGCTGAAACGCAAACCAGTAGAAGTCCAGGCAGCTCTGTTGAAAGAGATTGAAAAGGAACGCTCCAAAGAAAAAGTGGTCAGCGATAATACAATCGATTGGTGCAACCACAAAATCGACTATCGCTCTGACCCACTAAAGATCGTAGCGGTTGCTATCTCTGGAAGAAAGAAGAAGGATAAGCTCTCTGTCACCATGGAAATTACCAGAGAGGATGGAAGCTGCAAGGCTACGTTCATTTCAAAGCTGGAAGACTTCGGCTACATGGAGTGGCTTGAGTTCAAAGATGCGCTGAAGAAATCAAAGTCAACATATAGAGGCTACGTTGAAAGGGTGAATGATGCTCTCATCAACAAAGTCGCTGCAATACTAAAGGTGCCATCTACTCTTCCCTCAAAATCCATGCAAGTCAAGAGAAAGCCCGTCTCCTCATCGTCTGATAATGTCGCAGTGATAAGGAATGAAACCTCCATAAAATTCTCCAGAGAAGCTCTGTTCGGTCCTCCTCCTGATCTTTCAGTTCTGGATCTCTCTTTGCCTCCAGGCGGACCATATGCTGCAGGACAAGTTCTTGAAGAACCTTTTGGAATCTTCTTCAGAGATGACGAGGAACAACTCAGATTTCAAAGGGTATCTGAAATCCCTATCTGTCCCCTCGCTCTTCTCAAGGATCTCATGTGCCTATGGTGTACTCTCTCTCCTGCTGCTGAGCCAATCATAGCGATTATCTGCAAATAATCTTTAGAGCGAAGGCAAAAAGGAGAAGAAATACCTGAGTATTTGATCAATCCTCCTAAACCCTCTTTAGATAGCTGATAGATTAGTTTTCTTTCTTGTAATCTATTAGTTTAACTTACAGTAGTTAGTACATCACTTGTACTTGTAATTTTCATTCCTTGTAAATCTTTTATTGGATTAATGAAAATTTCAGTGAAGTGCTTAACTTCATCAGTGCTGTAAAAGATCCCTCAAAATAGTAATTGGGACATGTATGTTATGAGTCCTGATTATTCCATCATTTTGAACTATAAAGTAATTTTCTTCAGTTACTTTGTCATTATCAAATAGGGGGAGATTGTTGATCCAAACTCTCTCAGTGATTTGATAACGACCCTCTTCTATACTTAGTGAAAATTACGTTTTAATATGTATTAGTGTTTCACCATCAGCGATCAGACTGAGTCTGTTCAGTTATCGCTGATGACCTTTCTTGTAAACATTTCATATGTATTAGTGTTTCACTATCAGCGATCAAACTGAGTCTGTTCAGTTATCGCTGGTAGTCTCTGATGTAAACAGCAACGTAATCCCAAAAGACATCTCGCGTCAACATATGTTCATAGCTGAATCAAAGACGAAGCCACTGAACAAAGACAAGTCTACTAGTGACCTGATGCGGATATCAGTGAAGCAAAGACGACTCTACTTATACGCGAAGGAACATGAGGAAAAGCTTCAGCGATAGCTGAACTTTATATCTCTGAAGGAAGAGATATTCAGCGATCAAAAGATCACGTAGCTTATGCCTCAAGTCTCCTTTTGTCTTACCTTGCACAACCAGTACGATGTGTCAGAACGGACACGTCTCTGCCACAAATCGTACAACAACTCTGTCAACTACACTGTTCATGATACGGCCGAAAGCATGTCTCCCAAAGTCAGACTCCCAAAGCCAATCACTGAACGCCACGTGTAAAGTGCCCTGCCATGCATTTAATGCATAGGGTATAAATAGAAAGATTACCTCTCCATCTGAGAGTGTGCTCAATCCTTGAACTCCATATAAAAACCCTTGTTTTCTATCTCTCTTAATCCCCCATTCTCTGAATTTCTTGTGCAATCATCTTAGTGTTTCTTAAGTTTGTTTAGATTGAGTCTGTCTTAATCTTATTCCGCAACAAACTTGTAAATTGTAGTTTGATTTATCAATAAACAATTTATTAAACTTTAATTTCTGTGTTTGTATTCAACCCCCCCCCCTTCTACAAACTTGTTAAGCACCTTCGGGACCAACAGTTCTATTTCTCTTCTTGGATACACCGTTGTGATGCGGTGTCCCGTGAGGAGTCAACGGGGATACAATCCCAAAAATCTCTAGGATGATCTATCGGCTTAGATTCATGACCTCGATCTAACCGAAACATGACCTCGATCTAACCGAAACATCTTTATCCTTTATATTTGTTCTATTAGGCAAACATACCTATGTATACTGAAGTTATCAGTAGGATGTAGTGAAGTAGTGATGACCGTATCTTGTGACATAACTATAAGTCTCACATACATCAGTATGGTTAACCCCTAATAGTTCTTGTGGCCCTTAAAGGTTTACCCTTTGAAGGCTCTTTTGTCATCTTGACTAACAAGATACACATGTATCATATGAATCATCATATGATTCCAACTCTCCGTCCGCCTGGAGTTGGCTATGTGTTTCTTGTTTAAATGTCACAAATAGATCAGTTTTAAGCCCCGCTTAATTCGTTATAATGATTTATAATTACAACTATTAATTTCATAAAACATTTATGAAGATAAAACGAAAATTTATTTCTAAAACATAAATTCGGTTCGTTGTAATTGAGAAAATGAAACTAAATTCCTAGTAGCACTAGGTACATGATGACACTTGCTAAATGTTAATGTAAGGCCATCTGGAAAGTTCATATCATATGTCCCTTTGAGCAACAGCTAGCTTAGCTTCATTTGGTCTGGTTTCATCTTCTCTTCACTTCTTATTTCCTGAAAAAGTAGTACTAATATGAGTATCATATTCAATATGTAACACTTAGTCAGAAGTGAATTAAATCAAATGGGAAACATACCTGAAGGCCCGACTCTGGTAGCCTTTTGCTTTTTGATTTCTGCCAATCGGGCTGGACAAGTTCTCATTTGGTGCCCATGGTGAAAACAATTATACCATACTGCAACCTCAGGAATTTCTCCTTTGCCCTTATCTATGCTGGATCTTCCAACATGTGTTTTACCCTTGGTTAACTCCCCTTTTTTCTTGATTATCCCACTGTCAGGTTTGATCATCAAAGCCTGTTTTGGTTTGATTGAACCCAACTTGGATTTCATATCCTTCTCAGTAGTTTTAAGTAAGCTGTAAAGCTCTGTGAGAGTTTTATTCAAACCTTTCATATTATAGCCCTTAATGAATTGTTATATGTTTTGGGTAGAGAGTTGAGAATCATATCGATTTCCAACTCTTGACCCACTGGGAAACCAAGACGAGTTAGTTGGTCAAAGTACCCTTTCATTTTCAAAATGTGGGTACTAACTGACGAACGCTCAGTCATTTTACAAGCACACAATGCTTTAATTGTATCAAATCTCTCCCGTTTTATTTGTAACCGAAACATAGACTTCAGTGAAGATATCATATCCCAAGCAGTCATGTTTTCATGATCCCGTAATAATTCGGGAGTCATGGTGGCTAACATTAGGCAACCAACAATCAGAGAGTCATCTTGGTACTTATCATAAGCAGTTATGACTTCAGTTGGAGCATTTCTGATAGGAGTATTTGGAGGGGGGTTTTCAAGAACGTAGAACTTCTTTTCATACCTAAGGACTGCCCTTAGGGAGCGAAACCATTCGATGAAGTTCGTTCCGTCCATTTTTTCCTTATCCAGGATTGACCGTAGTGTAAATTGGGATAAATTGTTTGAGTTTGAATCTGAGGTAGACATCTACAAAAACATGATTTAATTTTAGTAACTTTAACCTTTCAAAATCATTTGATTTGAGCTAAGATCCATATTTCACCTACTTCCATAAATGGCCAAGCAACTGTCTATGGAATTAGGCTATTTAGGTAGGCATCATCCAATTATGTTCAACATAACTCTTAGATATCGTGGGATCCTATTCAATATATCATATATTGAAATTGGCACGTTTAATCCCACTTCAACGCCTTGAAAATACTCATAAATGGCCAAGCAACTGTTTTTGACATTCTCAAGTAAACAAACCATACTAAGGTATCGTGATCCCACCTAAATACTGGACTTAGGGTTTATTGGGATCGGTCGTCCAAAATACGACTATTTAAGTGAATGGCCAAACAACTGTCCACTTAAATCTCAATATTTTGGCTCCTTGTCTAACACTACATTCAACCGGGATGATTGGCTGAGCACTGACCACCCCAGAATCCTGTATGCTTGACAAGTACCTTAAATGGGTGGCGTTAAATTTACATTTTGTAAAAGGTTTAATTTTAGAAAACATTCTAATTCCCTTTTTAAAACGTTTGACTTTATCTCTAAAATCTTGTTTTAAAAGTTTATGTTATTAAATCGGTTTAAATTTGATAAACATATAGAATATCATATTTTATTTACCGATTTAAAATTTATTTTGCGTTTGATTTTATTTTAAAACGTTTGCATTTTATTATAACAATAATAAAGCAATAAATAAAAGCAAGCACAAAATAAACAATCACAACAATAATATATGGATTTGCCCCTAATGTGGTGTTGTGAGCCAACACAACAACCACGGTCAATTTTAAGGACGTCTTCAGATTTGAAACGTCGTCTTTAGATTTGAACTCCAGGGACTCCGTCTCGACCTATTGGAACGTCGTCTTCAGATTTGAAAAATAGAAAATACAACATGTCTATTCTATTTACATTTGTTCATATCTAGAAAATTTAAAATCGAAAAATACATCCCATGCAATTATTACATTTTAATTTTTCATGAATAAAATAAACAACCAATCCAAACCACGGGTCTTTACGAGGCAATCCATATACTATTTTATTTTAAACATAAAATAAAACATTCGGCCAAAATAACTAACATAATTAAATGGCCGATTTATAATTAACATAATGAAATGACCAATTTAATTGGAACAAATTATTATATGACAAATTTAAATTTATTGACCTAATTTAATTGTTGGTTAACAAACCAAACCCAAAAGAGAGTTGACCCAATAAAACGGGCCTTGGGCCGTCCTACGATCAAGTCGTTTAGGACACAAGTCCAACAAGAAAGCTAGGGTGAAAAATATTTGGGCCTACTAGCCGGAGTCCAACACCCAAACTAAAGATTTGGCCCAAAACATTAGTCACGAAACCGTTGAATTTTGGGGACAAACTAATCGAAACAAAATCGACGATTTAAGTTGTAGATTAGGCCGATGAGCCATATGGTCCTAGACCGTGATCCTATCATGTGGCAACAACACTGATAGCTTGACCATGGATCACGCAATCAACTATCCATGGTGAGGGAAAGAAAGAAACCGACGATCAACAACCCTTTAGTTGTAGTTCTATGAACAATGGCAGCAGCCGATGACGGCAACTTTGGGCCAAAGCCCTAGTCCCACCACTGTTCCACTATTAGCACGAACCCAGACTATCAACAACAACGATTTGACCATAAACCGTTGTTTGGCTCGATGGATAGCATTGGAATCTTGTAAACAAAAGGGAAAACCAAACTCCAACCGCTTGGAGTGGCGGTGTGGTGAACAAGGAAAAATACGGCAGCAGCCGTTGGACCCAACCAGAAAATGGCAACAACCATTGAACCTAACCGGAAATCTTCCAGTTTGCAATAAAATCAACCACGGTGTACAAAAAATAGCCACTAGTTACTCAACAATCGATGTTTATCGAGAAACCCACGACCATGGTCGTGGTTCATGTTGACGGTGGCATCAACCATAGCCGATCGTCGATGGCCTTAGATGAAAAATAAATGACACAAGAATCAATCACGCGATGAGGCTCGTTCAGCCATGTAGGGTAATAACCCATCGAAAAAGAACGACAGCTGGCGACACTCAGCCGCAGTCGGCCGCCGATGACCAACGAAGGGAATCGCACCTCGCAAGGAGGGCGAACGCCAGGTATTAGTGGCAACAACCACGATCAACCTGCAACGTACCTCAGGTGGTCACTGTGACGAAAACGACGACGGCCGGCAGCAACCGGTGAAAAAGAGGCAAAGACCGGCGGTGCCCGTGGCTACAAAAGAGAACCGACAACTAAAAACGACGGCGATGAAACCTGTTCAGGTTGTCGCCTCTTTGTGATGGGAGGGAGATGTGCGATGAGAAAACCGGCCAGCGGCGGGCGGCGATGAAAAACACCGGCAGAAGCCAGCGGCGACTCAAACCCAAAAAAAAAGATGGAGGCCACATATAGTTGTGATCTCTCAGATAGCAAATATTAGGGTTTGCGACCCTTTTAAAATTCCTATTAGACTTTTAGATCCAATTAAAACAAAATGGGTCCAATTAGATTTTTAGGTTAAATTTAAAATTTTAATTTGCCATCATAACAGTATTGTTCCTTTTTTGATTAAATGACATCAAAGTGGCTCTGATACCACTGTAGGGTTTTAATAACAATTTGTAACCGTTATACGCAGCGGAAACTAAAAAAAAATTTGGTTACAACCTAGAAAACTTTTCTAAACAATTAAACCCAAACGGATCCAATGATGTATTTAATTAAAACTTAAAACCACACCATAGGATGTTTAGAGATGTACCTTTCAGATCTGTTGTGGTTGAACTAGTTGAGCACTTAGAAACCAATCTAGGTTTCCTTTAGTGGTATCCACACACGAACACGTGAAATTCCACCGGGTGCTAGCCCAATAACCCTAGATCTATATGTGTTTTACAGAAAAGAAAAAGGGTTTCTTTTCTGTATTTTGTGAAAGGTTATTCTAACTCAATTGTCTATCAAATGGTTTAGCCTAACCCCTTATTTATATCAGAAGAATTATAGTTAGACTATAATTCAACTAATAATTAAATAAAGTTTAATTATTATCTGTAATATTCAAATCATATTCAAATATATATATATATATATGTATATATATAATTATCCTTTTAAACTTTAAAATATAATTATATAAGTATATATAATTATCCTTTTAAACTTTAAAATATAATTACAGATAATTCCCCGTAATTAACATAATTACGTTTTCACCCTGTAATTATCATAATTACAGTTTAACTCATATTTTCATTAAATCCAGGTTTCTACAAATGGAAACAAACTCATTCTTTGTGTGCGACTCTATAGGTTTACATACTTCTCAACAGTATCTCTGTGTGACACGTGTCGTGGGCATATAATAACTTACAGATGGAAACTACTTGTATCTGGTTTCATACCTCCTCAACCCACATATTCAAGCTCCAAATATTTGCATCTAGGTTGTGATGACATTGCAAAGGATCCACCGTCAGTATCACCATGTCTCTAGATTGTTGCTATGACGATAAGAAAAATATCATTGCAATAGGTACTAATAAATTTGGCACGTAAGATAAATGAATAATGATGTCCTGATGACCAAAATGGTAATAAAGAAGAGTTATGAACAATACTAACAGAGATATGTTGGGTAGCTAGACGTTAATTTCCTTTTCTAAGAGAAACTTTGTGTACCTACACCACACATGAACGATTCTAAAAGACCACGAGAAAGTGGAAAAGATTATAACCATAAATTCAATCATCTGTAATAATCATTGACATCTTGTGAACCTACCTAGTACCTAGACAACTTTCAAACAGTTGAAGTATGAAGTATGGCATTTTGACATTAAGATGGTTTGTTTAGGTCATGATTAACGTGAGAGATGAATGAGTATAGATAAATTCATATTTTAATTCTTGTAACTAAGAGCTTTAAGTGCAACTTAGAATGGAACTAAAGCACATAATGATGATATTTTTTTACAACAATGGTTAAAAGACAATTTTTTTAAGATCATGAATTCGAATGAATGGAGATCGTTACAAGGGTTCTATAGACCATGGGAAATGAAGATCCTTACAGGGTTCCATAGATGATGGGGAATGGAGATCTTTTCAACTCATGATTTTGGGAGAGTTTCTTTTACTTCTTTGTTGGGCATTGAAGAATTGTTCAAGTATGGTTAATGCTGCTAGCACAATATGGTTACTACTTCTGAGAAAAGTTACTACTGCTGAGACAGATTAATACTGCTAACCAAGGTTAATACTGCTTGATGAAGTTACTACTGCTAAGCAAAGTTAGTACTGCTAGTAGTTAGTACTGCTGAACTTAATACTACTCAGAGTGTTAATGCTGCTGTGTATTAATACTGCAATTACTTTCATGAAGATAGTGCTGCTTATGAGATGAAGACTTCGTATGGCAATGAAGACAGCTGTATTGATTGAAGATATTCATGGAAAGCTTGGAGATAACTATGGAAGAATATACTGAAGATCTTTTATATTTTGTAATTATCTTTTATCTTTAGTATATGTATAAAATTAGTCTGAATAGTTTCATAGACAATATTCTGAGTTTTTGTTTTCATAGAGAGAATTAACCTCAAGGTTTAGAACCCTAGTTCTAGAGAAGTAGAATTCGTATTGGTGAGCTTGTTCATCAATATTGAGGTTTTGTTTGAAAACTTGTAGCTTTAATCTTTCAATAAAGTTTACAAGTTTGTGATTTCTGATTCACTGTTTCATTGATTGTTGAATATTAAAGTGTTATTCCGCAACTTCTTTAATATTGTTTCTGAGTTCATTATTCTTGTTGAGAATTAGATTCTGACAAGTGGTATCAGAGCAAGTATTCTCAGCAACCTTCATTCATCATGGAAAACACAGTTGAATCAAACAATACTCTTGTCTCAAAGGTTCCAATGCTCAAATCTAATGAGTTTGACATGTGGAAGATTAGAATCAAGCAATACATTCTCCTCACAGATTACTCTATGTGGGACATCATTGAGAATGGCCCATCTGATAAAGGAAAGATTGGTGCAGATGGAAAAAGAATCCCACCAAAGACGGATACAGAAAGGAAGACAAGGCAGACAGAGATGAAAGCCTTGAGCACACTGCTTTAGCTATTCCCAATGAGTATCAACACCAATTCTGCAATTGCATTGATGCACAGATGCTTTGGAATGCTCTAGAGAAGAGATTCTCTGGTACCAAAAGTACCAAGAGAAATCAGAAGGCAATATTGAAGCAACTGTATGAAAACTTTATGTCAACTAAGAATGAGTCCATGACTCAAACTTTTGACAGGTTTAACAAGCTGATTGGTGAACTAGCTACTATGGGAGTACAGATTGATCAAGATGATGTAAACAGAAAGTTCTTAAGGTCCCTTGGAGATGAATGGACCATGTATATTGTTTCATTCAGACAGAATGAACAATTGGAAGAAAAGGAACTGGATGATATGTATAATGATCTGAGAGTGTTTGAATCTGAGGTGGAAGAAAATAAGAAGCCTACTAGGTATGTTCATAATGCTGCACTCCTATCAGCATCAATTGATTCTACTGCTAACCCTGAATCAGTTAATGCTACTAATGGAGTAAATCAAGAAAAAGGCACTGAATCTGTTTTTGAAGCCTTCCTTTCCAGCCATGGAAACTCTTCTTTAATCAATGATGACTTGGAACAACTTCATCCTGATGATCTTGAAGAGATGGATATTAAATGGCAGATGGCCATGCTTTCTATGAGGGTGAAGAAGTTCATCAAGAGGACTGGGAGGAACAACTTCTCCCAAAGAAGAGAAGATGGTGCAGGCTTTGATAAGTCAAAGGTGGAGTGCTATAAATGTCATCTGAAGGGACACTTTGCCAGGGAATGCAGAAGTGGAGTGTCTCACAACAACCACCAACAAGCTCAAACTGGAAGCTTCAACCAGAACAGAAACTCTGCTCAAGCCCTTGTTTCTCAACAAGGAATGGGGTTTGACTGTAGTGATCAAGCAGAAGAGGCTATTCAAAATCAAGCTCTCATGGCAGAGGTATCTGATCTCCCAACTGAGGTACTTTCTAATCTTTGTTCTCAAACTTGCATAGATATTGTTAAAAGGTACATGGATCACAACTAGAATATGAGTGATGATCTTAAGAGATTAGAAAAAGATATAAAAGACTATGTGAGAATTGTTGAGAGGTTTGAGGAATAGATTAAAGGTTTCCAAGCCAATGAACTTCAACACACATATGATACCAATAACTGGAAGTGGGAGAAGAATGATCTAGAAATCCAACTGACAAAGTCCAAGGAGGAGAATGAAAAGTTGAGAGGAGAGCTAGCCAAAGTTAAGCTAGACGTGGAAAAGTTTTCCAATGCTTCTAAAGCAATGGACTCTTTACTACAAACTCAGTTTCATGACAAACTGAGAAGAGGAATTGGGTACAATACCACACCACCACCATACAACAACAACTACATCCCTCCTATATCAGACTTGCTAGAGTCTCAGGATAGGAAGGACCTGCCTGAGGGAGACACTGAGATAGATCCCTTAGATGAAGTAGTTGTTGAGGACAAAACTGAAAAAGAAGCTGGTAAGAGAAAGGAGAACAATGTGGGTGGTGAGATTCCCTTAGAAAATAACATCATCACCAATGAGGACTGTGGAAGGGCTTGGATCAAATCCAATGACATAGAGAAGACTGAGGAAAAGTCTAGAAATGTCCATTACAAGCAGACCACAGTTGTGAATCCTGTTCCTTGCAAACAGTGTGCATGTAATAAGGATGAGCCCCTAAAACATGATAAAAAGAGGGGAAATCAAAGGAATTGGAATAATCAATGGGCTCAGAAACAAGGAGTTGATCTGAGTAGAATCATCAGACCAAAACCTTGTTTCATATGTGGCAAATTGAATCATCTTGCCAAGTACTGCTACTTTAATCCTATTAACCAAATGATGAATTTTCAAAGATCTATGCAAAAACCCTTTGGTTATAGGAAGAATGAAAGGAAACATGTGGCTAAGAAACATGTTAAATCTAAAAGCCACATGAAGAAAAAGACTGTGAAAGAAAGTGTCAAGATGTGGATTCCCAAAAGCACTAAAACTGTTAGTACTGCTACCACAAATAGTGCTGCTGACAATGATAGTGCTGCTAGAAGCAATACTACTGCTATCTATGTTAGTGCTGCTGACATTGTTAATACTTCTTCAAATGTTAATACTGCTAACTCTGTTAGTGTTTCTAACAAGGTTAGTAATGCTAAACCTGTTAGTGCTGCTAACTCTGTTAGTACTTCTAAAATTAGTACTGCTTCTAGTGTTTGTGCTGCTAGACCTATTATCTTGACAAAGTACTCTAGTAAAGAGTGCTTTGATTTTAAAAATCTCATCAAAAAGGAATGTAAATACTTTGATGAGAAAGGGAGACCCAAGACCACTTTGGCTTGGGTTCCCAATCAATACTAATTGTTTTATCTTATGTGCAGGGTAACCAGCAACTCAAGGGGAAGAGCATCTGGCATGTTGATAGTGGTTGCTCTAGACACATGACAGGGAACATGGCTTGCCTCAAGAATTTCAAGAAAATTGATGGAGGGCATGTTGCCTTTGGTAATACTCCAGATGGAGGTAAGATCAGTGTAAGGGAGATGTAACAAAAGGTAAGATGACCTTTGAGGATGTGTTCTATGTTGAGCAGTTAAGGTACAACCTATTAAGTGTATCACAGGTTTGTGACAAAAAGCATAGTATATTGTTCACAGATTCAGAATGCATTATCCTTGCTCCTGGATTCAAGGTAGTTGATGAAAAGATGATACTACTAAGAACTCCCAGAAAGGATAATGTCTATTGTTTGGACATGGAAAATGTTTCAACTGATTCATCCCTAAACTGTCTTGTTTCAAAAGCATCTTTGGATGAATCATCACTTTGGCACAGAAGGATGTGTCACATGAATTTTAAAACAATGAATAAACTTGTCAAAAACAACCTTGTAAGAGGTTTGCCTTCAAAAGTCTTTTCAGGTGATGATCATTGTGTTGCCTGTCTCAAAGGCAAACAACACAAAACTTCTCATAAGTCCAAAGAGTTGAACACTATTTCTAATTTTCTTTAGTTGTTGCATATGGATCTGTTTGGTCCTACAAATGTAATGAGTATAGGCAAGAAATCATACTGCTTAGTTATTGTTGATAATTACTCTAGATTTACTTGGGTATATTTTCTAAGGACTAAGGATGAGACAAGTGGACTGATCAAATCCTTTCTTCTAAGAATTGAAAACCAAACAAATCAAAAGGTAGAAGTCATTAGGTCAGACAATGGTACTGAATTTAAAAATCATGACCTAAACACCTTTTGTGAGGAAAAAGGAATTGAGAGGCAATACAGTGCTCCTAGGACCCCACAACAAAATGGTGTTGCTGAGAGAAGGAATAGGACACTGATTGAAGCTGCTAGATCTCTGTTAGCTGATTCGAAACTTCCAATTACTTTCTGGGCTGAAGCAGTTAATACTGCTTTCTATGTCCAAAAGAGAGTTCTAGTAGTCAAGCCTAAGAACAAGACACCATATGAGCTTTTAAATAAAAGAAAACCATTTTCAAACCTTTTGGGTGTCCTTCTACCATTCTCAATACCAAAACTCACTTAGGAAAGTTTGATAGCAAGGCAGATGATGGTTTTCTTGTTGGTTACTCATCTCAGAGTAAGGCCTACAGAGTATTTAATTCTTCTTCTAGAATAATTAAGGAAAGTGACAATGTCAAATGCAATGAGAACACACCAAATCCTATTGGTTCAGGTCCTCAGTGGTTGTTTGACATTGATTCACTAACTAACTCTTTGGGTTTAATTAGTGATGATCATGCAGGTTCGGGAAGTGGAGGATCAGGGGATGTGCAAGTACAAGACATTATTCCTCATTCTGTGATCTTTCCCATACCTTCAATGGAACCTGTTGAAATCTGCGAAAAAGAAACTGTTTCTGAACCAATGCAGAGTGAAGAAGAAAGAAGAGATGAGGAGACTTCAGAGCATGAAGAACCAGAAGTAGCTGATAAGACCCCCTCAGCTGACTTAAATGATTCCAATCTAGAAGTGGGAATCAATGAAGAACCTAGTCATCAGACTAGAACACAAAAGAACCATCCGCCAGAGCTGGTAATAGGAGACATGTCTTCTCCTATGATAACTAGAAATCAAAGCAGACTTCAAGAGTTGCAGGATCAGCAACATACAGTACCCTATTACTTTCTATCTTAGATTGAGCCTAAGAAGGCCTATGATGCAATGAAAGATTCCAGTTGGATAGAAGCCATGCAAGAAGAGTTACTACAGTTCAAATTGCAAGAAGTTTGGGACTTGGTGGATCTTCCAAAAGGTCATAGAGCTATTGGCACCAAGTGGATTTTCAGGAATAAAAAGGAAAAAGACAGGGAGCTTGCACTGAATATGGCCAGAACACTCAATGAAGAGTATCAAAAGAACATGAAAGCAACAGCTGAGGCCAAGAAATTAGCAGTCAAAGCATCAAAGCAAAGTATGCCATTCAAGAAGCAGAAAAGACAACCGTCTAAGACCTTTTTGGCCAATCAGGAAAGGAGAAAAATGATCAATTTCCTGAAAGGTTCAATTGGTGTCAAAGGAGAGATGTTTACTAATATGGCATACAGTCAAGTTGAGGAGCTCTATAAAAAGGAAATGGCTAAGCTTCAAGGGGACTCCTCTCAAAGGGAAGAGGCTGAAAGAAGGATGAAGGAGAGACATGATCTCAACATTCAACAACCATTCCCTGAGGAAGTCACTCCTACTAAAGATAAGGATGAAGACACTAAAGAAGAGAATGTTGGTATGGAAATGAAATCTGCAAAGAGAGTAAATACCATAGCTTCCAAGAAACAGTCCAAGAAGACAAGGGTTAAAGAAGCTAAAAAAGAGTCAGAACCTTCAGTTACACCTTCAGCAGAATCTGTGCAGAACCTAGAGTAGTCCAATAAGCAATCTGATGAGCATGTGGGACTATATATGACTTTAATAGAACCAGTACAGGCTGTTCCCATTTATGTGAAAGCACCAGAAGTCATCTTTTGGGATATTCTGAGGGACAACAGAAAGGAGTACTTCAGACTCAAAAGAGTTGGTGATGTGTTTGAAGTCTACTCAACTTTGGGCAAAGTGATCAGAAGTTGTTCCAGGGCTGACCTAGAAGAAATACACAAGGTGGGAATAAAGCTTTATGAGCATGTTTTGAAAGGAACTGAAGAAAGTCTACTCAAGATTGCAATGGAATATCTTTGTATGATGTTTGAACCAGAAAAGATGGTTTACAGGATAAAGGATCTACATCATGAGTATGGATTTAAGAAGATTGATAAGTGGATACTCTTTGAAAACTATGGTGTATACATGATCACAATAGATAACTGTTATCATGAATACTACCTGGTGGACAAAGTATATGATCATAGCAAGGAAAAGCTGAATGGGATGCTGAAAGCTAAGCTAGTGTGTGCAAAGGAATCAGAAATGGCCAGAATTATGGTAAGAAGGACAATCAATCAAAGTCTGGGTCTGGATCAGAATTTGGGCAACTAAGCTGTAGTGTTGAAAGAATCTTGAAGATCATAATTAAAGAACTTGACTTCTCTTTCTAAAGTCAAGTTAGGGGGAGATTGTTGGTCATTGAAGAATTGCTCAAGTATGATTAATGCTGCTAGCACAACATGGTTACTACTTCTGAGAAAAGTTACTACTGCTGAGACAGATTAATACTGCTAACCAAGGTTAATACTGCTTGATGAAGTTACTACTGCTAAGCAAAGTTAGTACTGCTAGTAGTTAGTACTGCTGAACTTAATACTGCTCAGAGTGTTAATGCTGCTGTGTATTAATACTGCAATTACTTTCATGAAGATAGTGCTACTTATAAGATGAAGACTTCGTATGGCAATGAAGACAGCTGTATTGATTGAAGATATTCATGGAAAGCTTGGAGATAACTATGGAAGAATATACTGAAGATATTTTATATTTTGTAATTATCTTTTATCTTTAGTATATGTATAGAATTAGTCTGAATAGTTTCATAGACAATATTCTGAGTTTTTGTTTTCATAGAGAGAATTAACCTCAAGGTTTAGAACCCTAGTTCTAGAGAAGTAGAATTCGTATTGGTGAGATTGTTCATCAATATTGAGGTTTTGTTTGAAAACATGTAGCTTTAATCTTTCAATAAAGTTTACAAGTTTGTGATTTCTGATTCACTGTTTCATTGATTGTTGAATATTAAAGTGTTATTCCGCAACTTCTTTAATATTGTTTCTGAGTTCATTATTCTTGTTGAGAATCAGATCCAGACATTCTTCCTTAACCTCTTCTTCCAGAAAGATTCACCGGCAGGTTCCTAAATTAGATCATTTTAACTGTGAAAAAACCAATGTACAATAAGAATAGAAAAGTCTGAATCATATGTTCGTATAAGCATTTTCAAAGAACTCACCTTATCTAAATCAAAGCACAATTAAAAAAGATGTAGCTCAATACAACAAGTAACTAAAATAAGGCAGGAAGGATAGTTGTAAAAAATTGCATTTGCAGGAAAAGTAAGAAGTCCTTTCTTCTCAAGTCCTAATCTAGAACCTCATCTTCAGAAACAAAAACCACCCTCATAATTTGGATTTAGATTTAAAACTAACAACAACTGAAAGAATTATGAGAAACACGAACATATACTTTAAATAAAACATTTTAGAAAAATGCATTAGAGCTTTAAACTTTATGCGTCGATATTGAAAGTGTTTATGGTGAAAAAAAATCAAACATTAGCAATACACATTGGACATCCAACATTAACCCTAAAAAACCAACGGATTCTTGAATCATGAAGAAAAATGAAGAAGAACACCATATTCAAGCAATTCAAGAGTGAAAATGGAGGAAGGGGAGAGAAATTACCTCGATCGAAGAAGTAGTATGAGTAATCGATATAGTTCTCAGGAATGCACAAGAGTTTCAATCGTCGTAACAGGAGTAATCATAACAGGAGCTTTAATCGTCATCTCGGAGAATTCAACAGGAGAGGGAACTCTGAAGCGTGAAGGTCACTTTGCAGAAGAAAGTGCAGAAACGATTAAAGAAGGGGATTCATGAATCGAGATATGTCAATGGAATTCATACCTGGATGAACCTCGGAAAAAGTTGAAGGGATATTGAACTCTATCGCCGCCGCTTCGGGAAGAGGAAGAGTTGAAGACTGATAGCTTGGGCAAAAGTTTGAATTAAAGCAATATGGGGAACCGGATAGTCTAAAAAGTTTATTGGAAACATAAATCAAGAAAAGAGAAGGCAACCTCAAGTTATACATCTTGCATTCTAACTTGTTTTTAAGACTTTTATGCTTAAAAGTGTAGTACTTTATGATTTAAAAATTGTATATAAGACTTTAAGATTTTTGGCAAATCTGGTTTATAATGTAGTATAGATATATTGAATAATAACTAAAAAATAATTGATATAGTTAATAACACTTGTAAATAATCAATAGTTATTATCAATATCTATTGTATAGTTAAAATTAATTAATTACGTATAATTAGAATTAATTACTAACTATTTATTAATTTTAATTACTCTAAATTAATATTAATGAATTATTGATTATTATTTATAATTATTAGTCAATATTTATTAATATTAATATTTATTTAATAATAATAATAATAATAAGTAATAATTGATATTAATCAGGATTATAACTGGAAAAAATGTCAAAAAACTTGTCATAAGTTACTCCAAGTAGTTTATCAATAAGCTAGGTTAGAAGCTAACATATGTGCATCCAAACGATTACACAAAAAAATAAGCTACCAAGCTAGCTTATTTTTGCCTAACAATGCCTTAATATTGACATGAATTTTGTTTTAATTTTACATGTAGTTTAATAAAAATAGAGTAACCTACAGATTTGGTCGTTGTGGATTGTGAATTGTTATGGATTTGGTATTTTTCTTCACTTATAACATGACAAGTCTTCACCTATGCAATTAGTCTTGGATTTGGTCCGTTCCCCTTACATCCGACCATTGTCTCAGTTCACTTTGAGGAATTTTTTAGGGCAAAAGGGTCGGTTTACATTTGAGGGCAAAATGGTCAATTTACAAGTTTTCTTTATTCCAATGATTTTGTAATAAGTTAATATATAGATAGAGGAATGATGATGCGAGAAGTTAAATATTTTACTAGAATATTACACTTTTGGGATGGGTAGATGCATGACAAGACAATTATTGGACTTGTGCTCCCTGTTGTGTGATGTTTTGGACAATCTCATGTTCCTAACATAGTGTTGTGTGGGAAATATAATTGCATGACATCGATGTTCGGGAGATTTCTATTGTCAAGGTTTAACTGTTACAAAAAGGACCAAGCTACTTCTAGGAACCGAGGGAATCCAATAAGTGTTGTGTAGTATTGAAATGTTTTGTGTAGGAACTAGATTTTAGGGACGAAATCTTTTATAAGGTTGCGAGGATTGTAACATCCTGATTTTTATCCTAATTGAAGAAAAGTGTTGAACTGGGTGAATTCGTAAAGGAAGAACCTAATATGGATTATGGATACAGTGCCTTATGGTTGTGACACTAGTCACAATGGCACCAATGGTACTGAGAATATGGTCGTCTCGGTTATAATGCCATGTGGTTGTGACACTTGTCACAATAGCACCAATGGTACTAAGAGTATGGTCGTCTTGACTATAGTGACATGTGGTTGTGACATATGTCAAAATAGCACCAATGGTACTGAAAGTGTGATAGTCCCGGTGCAGTTGTGACATATTGTTGCAGTATTTCGTGTTTACACCTTTTTAAAATACAAATAAGTAGATTTCGACGCAAGTATACATCTCAATCTACTACCGTTTTTAACAAGTAATAATGGTACAAAGTTCCGAATATCGATCCCACAGGGAAGCGTGGAAAAGTTCGTCTTGAAAGTCGGGTCTGTAAAAGCGAGTGTCAGATGGCGAATTCGAAAACAATATTTTGATTGGGGGTTTTGAGTAACAGTTATCGAAAAGTTTAATTATAAAAAGAGCACAGGGTATAAAAATCAGTTGGAACAAATTTAATAATTAAATAAAAGACGATATCGCATTCCATCGTTATCTCAAAGTCGATATTTTATGTAACTTAAAGAAGTCGTCATACAACGAACCAGTTGTCAGTTGATCAGTTGGAATCCGACATAAAATATAACTTTGATATTAATAACTTTGGACAATCATGCGATACGGTACACCTTTTATTCTCTTATCGGTCTCAGTCCTAACTTTACTTTATATCCCGAATTGAGACGGTTAGTCCATCATCATTTTAAATCCTAATTTTAAAGATTGTAAGCAATTAAAAAAAAGAGAAATACGTCAACTATTCACTATTAATTTTTAAAAGAAATCTTTAACGAATTACGCACATAACTAAAACCTTTAGATGAACTAGAAAAGTTAAATTACTTGAGAACAATGTCTATATTAAATTACGAACACTACAATTATAAGATTTTAATTTAATTAACTAAACGACGTTAAAATAATGCGAGAATTATAAAATTAACATTTACCAACTAATTTACCACTAGTTATGGAAAGTCTTGTTTTAAATGTGGATTTAGTATTTAATTTACTTTGAGAGTCCTTGTCAATTGTTAACGTAATTGTCGTAATATGCGGGAAGGTTTTTATAATTTTGGAAACACGAAACAATTTTAATACTACAACAAACCATGAACCAAACGAAGTTGGGAATCCGAAATGATTGATCGGACTTCCGGTTTGTAATAGAACTAAAATTGTAAGTAGAAACCAAATAAAAACCAAAATCAGTCGAACCGTAAGGGATGAGTAAACGTAACGAGAGTGTGACGAAAGATCGATGTACTAATCACTTGAAATGGGAATATATTGATGCAATAATTTGTAACCAAAAGGTGAAAGAGTTTGTTCAATGAGCTTGAGTTTGATGGCAACTCACGGCTCACTACCAAACTCCTCAAAATGAGATGCTAGTTTCTTGCTCCTCCTATTACAACCTTTTGCACTTAAGCAACTAACTAGATGATATATTTCTCTAGCTACCATGAACTAAGAGAAGAAGGGATCATCTACAACAAGCACCAAGTATGCCTATTTATAGGCCAAGGAGAAGGTAAGCCTATGGGCTTCAACAAAAAGGCTCGGGCTTATCCCATAATGGTAAATAATTCGGCCCACCTAAATTCTAAATTACTACACACAATATTTAGCCCACAAGTGTCATCCAAAAAGATAGGCATTTTCGGTCCAAAGGTGTGATTGCCAAAAATCAGCCCATTGTCTTCAAAAACCGGTTTATTACGCAAAAGTCGAGTCCGTCATGAATCGTCGAATCGGCCCAAAAAGAGAAGTCCGTCTTCGTTTCTGTACCATAGCTACTTCTAGACTTCTCACGGCCTCGTCCCGTACCTAAAACATACAATTATAAAGAGCTAAGATTTTTGTTGCATTTTTCTTATAAAAAGGACTTATTAGACCAAAAGTGATAAATATACAACTATAAGATAAAACCGTAAAAATAAACTAAAAGACGCAATGGGGAAAACAAAAGTAGCTCAAAATCATCGAAAAGATGCCTAAAAATAGGGAAAGTAAAATTACCCTCACATATATCACAATAGCACCAGCGTTATCGAGTGTGTGGTCGTCCCAACGAATGTGCCATGAAATTATGACAATGGCAAGATAACTGGCATAATAGCACCAAATGTACCGAGAAATGGTCGACGAACGGTCGAGAATACGGCCGAGGAACGACCAGGAAAATGGTTGGGGAACGTCAAAGAACGGTCGAAAAACTCACGGTTCGGGCCATGCTATAGTGCCCGACGATTGTGCCAGTGACACTATGGCATGTCAATGTCGCCAAGGGGGTAAAACAACTTTCGGTACATTTTGGGCGACCTTGCCATGCGATTGTGACATGTCACAATCGCATGTCACAATCGTCGTCGGTAGGGGTGTACATAAAGTCAACTGATCCAATAGGAACCGATTGACCATAATTGGATATCCAATTGTAATTGGATCAGATCGAATTGAAAATCTCGACATCCAATTTGGATCGGTCGGTTCTTGTATGGCAGTCCATAACCGACCAAAACCGACCGAACAACATCCAATTTACCCATCCAATTACCATCCAGTTTTAAATCCAACTATCATCCATTTTTTTTTTTTTTTGCAATTTGCTTGAATGTAAATGTGTTTTGTGTTGGCTTTTGAATTCTTGGTCTCACTTGTGTTGGTTTTAACACAAATTAAAAGTGATTAATCAATTTGTTTCATTGTTAGAAAATTGCGTTAAATGAACACATTGGATGGATCTGATCCGATCTGATCATCCGTTGGATGTCAGATGGATCAAATCCGATCCAATGGATACCCAATAAGTAGATCCAATGGATATCCAATAATAACATCCAATTGATGGAACCGAACCGATCTAATCATCCATTGGATTGGAAACATCTAATATCCAATGGATGATCGGATCGGTTCGGTTGAAAAAATCCAACATCCAATGAATGATTGGATCGGTCTGGTTCCCCTCACATCCATTGGATGTCAACCTATGAACACCCCTAGCCGTCGGGGTCCATAGGCTTAAATGTCCGATTTTTTAGGTTTTCTTCATTTCATCATATATCCTTCATTTCTACTCCGTTTTGAGCGATTCTTTTTGCTATGTTCTCGAATTTGAGAGCTTTTAAGACTAGATCAAGAGAGTTGAAGTATTTTGTGGATTCAAGAACATTTGGTATGGGTAATATTCTCATCTCTCTTAAGTTTAAAGTCAGGGTTTGATGTGTTCTTTACTTTATCTCCTCTTCTTTGCATGTTGCTTTAGGTTTTGGATCTTTGGAGGTGAATGAAACACTTTGCAAGTGTTGGATCTAAGAGTTGGGAGATGTTGCATGTAGATTCAAGTTTTCTACAAGAAAAACTTAAGTTTGGGGTAAAAACCTAGATTTAACTAGCAAGGTGACTTCAAGTTGCTTTGTGAAAACTATGTACATGCCAAAGATGTCTATTTTGATGTATTGAAAATATTTTCCTTGACATTTACTAAATATGGTTATTATTTGATAAGGTTTGCAATTTTGTACAATGAGTTTATAAATCTTGAGAAATGCTTGTATTTGGGATTTTTAGACATTTTGATAACTAAATCATTAGTGTGGGTTATCTTGATGATTTATTGTGTTTATGAGGATTATTTGATGTTAATACAAATATGATACAATTTGGAAGTATAAATTGTTTGGTTCTCATATGGAGACGAATTATCCTAATAATGGTGGATTTTGACCTCATCATATTTTTTAGCATGAGTTTGCATAAACTTTGAGTAAATGCATATTTTGACTTATGTTTGACTTTTATTGTACAGTCACATAATTGTGGAGTTTATTAATCCAAGGACTCAAGTGTATTAGTCATCATTCAAGTCATCATCTTCATTTGGGATTTTTGTTTGGTTTTATAGGTTTTTACTAAAAAACTAGCAAGTGAATTCACTTTTTTCATATCTATCTTTATTTTGATTAATCTTGATATTTTTGACATTATGGAGCTTTAATTTGAATTATCTAGTTTAACCTAGGTCTTTTTGATCTGTGGGTATTATTTGACCTAAAAATGGTTTTTGAACCTTAAATGTTGATGATGGTTATTTTATCATATATCTAAGAGGTATGTGAGTGTTTGATGTTATGTGCCCATAACTTAATATTATAAAGTTATTTTGAGTACTTCATATGGTTGATTGATATATGTCAGTATAAATGAGGAGTTGTATACGGGTAAATAAGATATGGGCACGCATTTGAATCCTCAAGAGGAATACATGTTATAAATATGCATATATGGTGATATTGGGCTCTAATCCTTATGCATGAGGATTAGGTGCATGTATTGAGACAATTGTGTATGTCGACTTTTTGAATTAATAGAAAGTAGAGACTAAAGGTCCAATGGGATAATTGAGGTGAAACTTGGCTAGAGGAATGGGTAGGCACTAAGGTTCAAGAGTCCTTGAGGTGAGACTCTTTGGAGTAGACACTAAAGGTATATGAGGTTTTGAGGTGACACCATGAATGGGGTGTGCACTAATACCATGAACCTGAGGTGTAGTCCCACTAGCATCATTAGGTGGCAATACTTTTGTGTTTCTGACACTTTGATGGAAACGGACCTCCCCTGTCAATAATAGATGTTTCTTGTGTATAATGTCTAGGTTAGGACAACTTGTTGTGGTGCCTTGCATTGTACCACCATTGTGGTTCAGGTAACACTTTGGGTCACTCTTTTATTTATATAGTGAGTTATTTTGTGTGATCTCACTAGGCGTATAACCTAACACTTGTTCTTGATAATGTGGTTTTCAGGTCTCACGAGTGGCAGAGATCTAAGACCACATTAAAGGCTTTGATTAGTGCTACTTGAAGCATCAATGGTAGAGATTTTTGGGGAACACTTGAGCGGAAGTCGAATTTTTGGAGACATAGTAACACCCGACTATAATCTAGTTTAATTGAGATTAGTTTTGTTAGAACATAAAATGTCCAAATATAGAGAGTTTTGTAAAGGGTCTACTATTATTATTTGTATTCGGTTTAGAATGTATTTGGGCTTACAATGCGTAAATGGGCTTGGGCTTAATGTAGAACAAGTGTGAGTTGGGAGAGGTATAAATAGCTTAGTTGTTTGTAGTTTTTAGTTAGTTCAATTTTTTCAAAATGTAGCTTCTAATTGAGAGAAAGTGTTCTAGAGAGAGAAACTCTTTCTCATAGAACACTTTCTCTCTCTAGGTTGTAGTCTGTTTCCTCAATTTTTAGTGAATAAACGTATCTCCTTCCCAATCTCATCTTGTTCTTCTAATTGAATCATGAGTTGTTGATTTTTTTGGACTTACATGTGGTATCAGAGCCAAATCGAAGAAAAAATTTCTTTGATACGATCAATTTTTCAACAGTTCATGATGTTACAGCCCAAAGTTTTTGAGAAACTATGTTTTAGCGATTTATGGATTTGATGTTGTGAGTTTGGAGCTTAATTTGTGATGTAATTGCACAAAATCGATTCAATGTTGCTTGACATACATATTGGAGTCGATTACAATTTTTGATTTTATCAATTTTGGATTAGATATGTGGATTTTTAGAAAAGTTTAGATGCGACTGTGTTCTTATGAATTTCCAGATTTTGGAGCTGAATTGGAGTAGTTTGATCTGAATTTATTGGTGAGGATTGATTGTTTTGTGTTTGTAAACATTATACGATCGTGTTAATCCATCGATATTTGATCAATTTTATTGAATTCAAAATTTTCTGGATCGATATTGTGTACCGGGAGTGGTGTACCGGGAGTAATGTACCGGGAGTATATATGGTACCGGGAGATTGTTCATCCGGGAGTACACATACCGGGCTTTATGTCCCGGGGTTGATATATCGGGCCCTTATGTCCCGGGAGTTGACACACCGGGAGTACCACCATAGAACCCGATTCCTTTAAATCTAACATGCCATCTTAAAGTCTATGTTCCATTTATGATTGGTCTGTGAGTTTGATCGGAACTATGATTGGGTGATGAAATTTAATGGGTCGGTGAACATTCATTGAGAATGGTGGTTGCAGTCTTTGAAATTGAATCGGTGGAGACCCAATTAGAATGACGACTGTGGATTTATTATAAAAAGGATTTCTTGTCAAATGTAATTGGATGCCAAATTTCAATCATGGGTCGGTGGAATTAATATGCATATGGAAACTTTGTTGATGAAATGGTGAAGTAAAGTTCATCGACGGCTGTTTTGTTTAATGAAATCAATTGGCCGGCGGTTGCAATTGGATTAATTTGTAAACAGTGGAGTTCTAATTGAGATTGATAGCTACAGTTTTTCAAATGAAATTCAAATTGTGGAACTAAAATGGTTGGTAATCGGTATTTTTTGGGCCACATTCATCCAAGATTTTGGGCTTAAGCATTTGATGGATTTTATTTGTTTAGCCATATACATCCGATTTCTTCTGGGCTTAATCGTATATAACCAAATTTTGATTATGTCGTCGAATTTTTGGAAATTGTTACCGGATTTTATTTCTCTTGAGAACCGATTATTGTTTTGAAGAGCGTATAATCCAGATTTATTTGCGCTTTGACCGTGTGATCTGTGATACAGATTCTTCAAGGATTATTTTTGTATCTGTTCCGGAAATTTTCTCGTTCAGTTTTTCTCGACGGTTGCTTATCAGAGTGTGATCCAACTTATTCTTTCAACAATTTGTTCAAGATTTTTGCTGAACGCATATGTGGCATCACTCCAACTTTCAGACCGTCACATATTTCTACGCAACTGACTCAGATTCACAGAGCTCATGTTTGTCGAGATTTTTATACATTGCGTGTTTGGATTCAATCTTCGATTGGATTAGATTAGCAGCTTGAGTATCCGCAATCATCATTCTGGAGTTTTCTTGACGATGTTAGACCTTTGAATGCTCTTAATCATTTTTCTGACTTGATCAATCAGAATTGTGAGTGCTTGCAATCATTGTTCTGATGCTTTGGTTGTGATCCAGAATCTTGAGTGCCTATAATCATCCAGCTGATTTGTGAAGATTGGAGGTTCGAGTTTACTCATACAGTGTTCTGGAAAGTAGTTTGGAAATGAGCATCTTTCTTCAGTTGTTGAACAATTATTGATTGGTTCTTCTACCCTTGCCTAGTAGTGTTTGCTACCAATTGCTTCCTTCTACAATGAACTCCTATTCAACTCGCGTTTCAAAGACAGATTCATTGTTATAAACTGAAGATGCACTCTGGGCGTAACGAATGTGTTGAGTTTCTAGAGATAAAAGTTTTCTTTAGTGCACTCAAAGGTTATTGCGCACATCGAATCTAGTATTAAAGTTGAAACTTTAAAGGATAAGAGATTTATTCAAGGGGGAGCCTGAGCTTTTTTTTTTGGGAAGGAGTATCCCAGACCACATTGGGCCCAGACTAATCTCCGGAAAACAGGCCTTTGGCCCGCGGGCATTCATCCCGTGGCCACAAGGATGGCACCTTATGCAACGCTAAAGTTTTTCAAATAAATCAAGAGGGAGAAGAGTTGGCGCTTCAAAGATGATGATTCATTTACAAAACTTTAGGGGGAGATTGTTAAGACATAAAATGTCCAAATATAGAAAGTTTTGTAAAGGGTCTACTATTATTATTTGTATTGGGTTTAGAATGTATTTGAGCTTACAATGCGTAAATGGGTTTGGGCTTAATGTAGAACAAGTGTGCGTTGGGAGAGGTATAAATAGCTTAGTTGTTTGTAGTTTTTAGTTAGTTCAATTTTTACAAAATGTAGCTTCTAATTGAGAGAACGTGTTCTAGAGAGAGAAACTCTTTCTCTCTCAAGGTTGTAGTATGTTTCTTCAATTTTCAGTGAATAAACATATCTCCTTCCTAATCTCATTTTGTTCTTCTAATTGAATCATGAATTGTTGATTTTTTGGACTTACAAGTTTATTAGGTTGTTATTTTTGTTTTGATTCTTGATTTTGTGCTTGGTTACTTGATTTTGTGCTTGGTTAGCGAACTTTCCCTTCTAGGGTTTAATCCGCTTTATGTTTATGAAAATTTCAAGTTGTATGAGCGGTTATTCTCGTTTTAAATTTTAGGGTGTAACTAGAATCACTAATGTGGTCACTCTTTCAAATATGTCAAAAGGTGATTTCTTTTTTCAAATTACTTCACTATGGCATGTATATAAGTTCACATATTTACAATAATATATCAAGTGTTACATGTAAGTTTGCAAGGCATATGAATGTATGCAAAGGTTTTACATAGTTATGTATTGGTAAAGTCCTTAAAAGCTAAATTGAGAACAATATTTTTTTCGTACACTCAATGTCATCATTGTCAATATTGGATACAAACTTGCATAATCAATGAAAACAAAATTTGCATTTTTCCAATACTAAAATTTGATCACCACACTACTATGCAACGCACGATGCCAAGCACTAATTAGGACATAGGAATAAAACATGATATAATCAAGGAAAAAAGCGATCTAAATCAAAAATAATGGACCCACTGTTATAATAACACATTAACAAACATAATACAATCAACCAAAAAACATCAAAGGTTTCAACTTTTAAAATCCAGTAAGAAGAAGGAATCAACAAGGACTTCGACGCTAAAGAACACACAAAACTGATCTAAATACACTAATAATCAAAATCAACACTACAACAAAATTGATTTTATATAGGACACCTAAATTGTCTAAGCGTCCTAATAAAATATTTATAGGACTTAAGTTTATAGCACCAAACCAAAAAACGTCTTATCTAAAAGTGTTGCAATAGGTTTATAGGATGCTTTTAGGCATTTTAACATGTTTTTTAGGACATTTTTAAAATAAATTGTCGTATTAACTTTTTTATACGACACTATTTGAAAAAGTGTCATAATAAACTGTAAGAACCCAAAAACCAACATATAACATTCACAAAAATAGAGCCCAAACGGGTCCCAATACAACTAAATTTTATCCCAGAGTTTACAAAATAACTCTTTTAGTCAGCAGATACTAACTACCACAACCGAGAATCTAACTAAAAAGGTAAATGACACACCATGGTTATGGAGCTCTAATCCCGCAGGCTCCATCTCTACCTTCAGACCTTTTCCCTCCCTTTAGAGGAAGCTCCACTATTGCCCTTACCTGAAAATGGTTTTAGTTTTGGAAAGCGAGGGTTAGACCATGAGGTCTAGTGAATCCCCCTCTGAAAGCAGTTTAAATAATTTAAAATTTGAAATATGCAAACCACAACAGTAGTGATTAAAAATAACAGTTTAAATGCCACAATCACTTCACGTAAATGGATTTGTATTATGGTCTAAAGTCTCATCATCTCCTTGTGATATCCACACTCGGGGCCCCCAATAGATCCCCACGGCCCCCAGTAGATGTCGTATCTGTGTGTGCAAGAAACGGATTCAAGGCACTCGGCTCAACCAATCTCCCAAGGATTCTCAATGATTCGAGGTACACAAACTCCACTGTATGACCCGACTCCACATACAAGCATAGATTTATGAAAGACACGTAAATCACGAGTGGGCAGGAAAACGTCCTCACAATATATATATATATATATATATATATATACATATATATATATATATAATAACATCCATCCTTCCAGATCAAACCTACCATAGTCTTGATACCAAATCCAGTTATTCAAGTTTCGTTATTCGTTTCCCGAATTAAAGAGGAATGTTTAAGGAACTCGCCTGTTAGATGGAAATTTGACACACACCGAATCTCCCTTCGATCGAGCCACGCCTATAATTTGACCAAACAGGTTACTGTTAAACATTATACAAAAATTTACCCATTACCCAGATAGCCACAACCGGGTAGCCTCATCCGGGTCTGATAATGTCCCAATCTATCAAGTTCTCATTATACAAACAAGATAATTGAATGAAAGAAATGAATACAAGAAATTTTTTTGAAAATCTGACATTGTATGAAAAAGATCATAATCGAAATGATTTATCAAATAAGGCTTAGGTCAGCAAAAATTGGATATTGTCTATACAAACCAAAATATAGACATTCTTGAAAGAAATTTTCGAAATGAAATCACGCTCAAACATTCTTTGAAGTTCAATCGGGGTGTATCACCATCGAAGAATATTGTTCAATTTGAGACATGGTGATAACATTTCCAACAAAAGTTAAACCGGTGTGTGTGAATAATTGACAGTATATGGAAAAGACAATATGCAAGTATTAATCTTTGGAAACACACGATTTATTAGCATTGAAGCTCATATAATCATGAAAACATTTAAAAATCACACTTCTATATTCATGAAATCGTTTTAAGAATCAGAAGTGGTTTGAACATTTAAAAACATGTTTTCATATCTAAAAGTTGTCCTTCTTCCAGATACGTATGAGATTAAGATTAGAAATAAACCTTTTCGCTCAGTCTTAAATCTCATCAAGTCAGCTCAAAAGTCATATTAGATATGAACGTGTAAACTCCCTCTCAATTCTGCAAAAAAAATCACAAAGTCCGTCAAAGTGCAAAGCTTTATTCACAAAAACTTTATTGAAAAGTAAATGACATAAATCAGTAAACTTTGAATGTACGAGTTCTGATCAGATGTAATCAGAAATCATATTAAGTACTCCTTATTCTTACTCCCCCTGCATTTATGCATCAGAAAATTTTATCAGTGATAATCATATGCAGAAATATGAATTCCCCCTCAAACGAATGTAGATTAACTTTTCATCTTCTCTCACTCCCCCTAAAATCATGAACATACCTTAAAGTGCAGATATCTTTTAGATTAAAAATAAAGAACTAAAGAAAAATAACAATAACGAAAACTTTAGTAGGTAATCACTGATTAAGTCTTAAGATTTAACATACCAAGTTTTGAAACGAGAAAATTAAATCTCTTTTCGTCGAGAGGCTTGGTAAATAAATCTGCAAGTTGGTAATCAGTGTTTACAAAATAAAGTTTGATTGTACCTTTTTCCACATTATCCTTAACAAAGTGATATCGTACATCTATGTGTTTGGTCTTTGTTTGCAGCACAGGATTTGCAGATATTGCAATGACACTCTTAGAGTCACAGTATATCAGGATCTTGTTGAATTGAAAGCCATAATATCGTAGTTGCGTCCTCATCCACAACACTTGAGAACAACAACTCGCCGCAGCGACGTATTCTGCCTCAGCTGTTGACGTGGAAACACAAAGTTGTTTCTTTGATGCCCAACTAGCGAGTTTATTGCCTAGGAATTGTATATGCCCCGACGTACTTTTCCTATCCAACATACAACCTTTATGATCTGCATCTAAGTAGGTTGTCAGTTCAAAACTAGTACTTTAGGATACCACAGACCAAGATCTGCAGTGCCCTTCAGATATCTAAAGATCCTTTTGACTGCAGACAAATGGAATTCTTTTGACTGCAAACATTATATCTGGCCTACTAGAGTTTAAATACATCAAAGAACCAATCATACCTCAGTAGGTTCTAACATCGACATCTTTTCCCGAAGGATCAGTGCCAATCTTAGTTCCAGGTGCCATCGGGGTTCCAATAGGTGTACAATTTTCCATTTTGAATTTTCTAAGAATATCAAAAATGTACTTGGATTGATTAATGAAAATCTCTGTTGAAAATTATTTGACTTGTAATCCGAGAAAGAAGTTCATCTCTCCCATCATACTCATCTGAAATATTGACACCATGAGGTTAGAGAAATTCTTACAGTATTTTGGATTTGTTGAGCCAAATATGGTGTCATCCACATATATTTGAATTAATATGATATCGGATTTTTCCTTTTTGATGAACAAAGTAGTATCGATCTTACCTTTTGAGAAGCCAGACTTGACAAGGAATTTAGATAATATTTCGTACCAGGCTCAAGGCGCTTGTTTCAGACCGTAAAATGCTTTGTCGAGAATGTAGACATGATTCGGTTTCTCTTGATTGATAAAGCCTTCAGGCTGTGAGACGTAGACTTCCTCCTTGAGAATGCCATTAAGAAAGGCAGTCTTCACGTTCATCTAGTAGACGTTGAAGTTCTTGTGGGCAGCATATGCAAGAAACATTCTGATCGCTTCAATGCGTGCCACTGGAGTATAAGAATAATCATAATCAATTCATTCCTCTTGCCGGTATCCCTTAGGCACAAGTCTTGCTTTATTTCGGATAACGATACCATCTTCATCCTTTTTATTTTTGAATACCCATTTTGTGCCGATTATTGATTTACCTTCCGGTCTTGGCACAAGTGTCCAGTCTTTTAATGCTTCGAACTGGTTCAGCTCCTCTTGCATTGAAGTTACCCAATCCGAGTCAGCTAGAGCTTCTGATACGCGTGTTGGCTCTATTTTTCTCAGAAATGAGTCATGCATACACATATTCAACGTAGCAGACCTAGTTTGCACCGACTTTGATGGATCTCCTACGATTTGGCTTATCGGGAGCTCTTTGGTCCACTTATATTCATGAGGGAGTGGATTTGACATACATTGATCATGATTATCATCTAAGTATCCACTGTCTTCTTCTTGTTCAGGAAGGGAGTCAGTTGAAGTATTTGGTGCAAAAGTTTCAGTAGGTACAACAGTTTCTTGCTGTTGAGTAGACGTCATAGTACAACCAACCGAATTAGCAACTTCTGTCTCAACATTTTTAGGTAGAACTTCAACTGAAGGAGTAGTTGCTTGAACTAGAGTTTCTTTCTGAATTGGAGGAACTAATTCAGTTGATACATCTGAAGTGGTTGGATGATGATTCGTTGAATATTCTGACCTGTCAACCACAACAGATTTAGGCAGTTTAGATCCAAGAAACTCATCATAAAAGAGTTCAAACAATAAATCTAATTCTGATAAATGTGATGTAGAAGTTGAGGGTTTATCAGAATCAGTAGCATTAACCACAGGTTCTGGACTGATTTGTCCATAAGCTAAGACTCTTGTAAGTACGAGTTCTGAACTGCTTTGTTCAGAAGCCAATTCCTCATCAAATGTTACATTAACTCTTTCAATTACTGTCTTGGACTTCTTCAGATACACCCGGTAGGCAACAGATGTTTGAGAATATCCAATGAAGATGCCTTCGTCAGCCTTTGGTCCAAACTTGTTCAAGCTCTTTCTGTCGTTTAGCACGAAGCACCTGCATCCAAAAATACGGAAATGTTTAATGCTAGGTGTACGATTATTTACAAAGCATAAGGTGTTTTACCAAACCGACGATGTATTATGAAGCGATTTTGTGTATAGCACACAATCGATACAACTTCGGCCCAAAGAAACAGAGGTAGATCGGATTGACTCAGCATAGTTCGAGCGGCCTCGACTAGCGTTCGGTTACGTCGTTCTACTAGTCCGTTATGTTCTGGTGTTCTGGCAGCAGAATATTGATGTGTTATCCCGACCGATTCGAGATAATCTTCAACAATGCTATTCTTGAATTTTGTGCCGTTATCTGTACGAAGAAGCTTGACTGGCTTTTGCAGATTTACTTGGGTAGTCTTTAAGAAACTGATGATGACTTCGGGCGTCTCATCCTTTGATCTCAAAATTTTGACCCAAGTATATCGCGAATAATCGTCCACAATAACTAAGACATATTTCTTGTCGTTAATGCTTTGTGTACGCATACGACCGCTGAGATCCATATGCAACAGTTCAAGTGGAGAACTTGTACTTTGTTCAGGCTTCGGCTTGTGAGCAGCTCTCTTCATTTTACCTTTCTCGCATGTTGCACACAGATGTTCTTTCTCGTATTTCAGCTCAGGAAGTTCTTTGACCAATTTGCCTGTGACCAGTTTATTGATGTAACGAAAATTCAGGTGAGAAAGCCTTCGGTGCCATAACCAGCTTAGTTGCAGCGAGGCTTTTGACAGTAGACAAACCTGATTGTCAGTCTGGACTTTTGACAAGTTAATCGTGTAGAGGTTAGACTTTCGCGTGCCAACCAAGAGTTCCTTACCATCTTCAGTGCGTACAGAACACCTCTTGGCCATGAAATTTACCTCTAAGTCTTTGTCGCATAACTGGCCAATACTGAACAGGTTATGTCCTATTCCTTCTGTTAAGTCAGATTTTATAGTAATCATTGCATTTATAGGCTTGGTCTAATACTGTGTTTAGGTTGCTTATCTGTGTTGTATTAGCCAAGGGTTCTGTGTTTAGATTTTATAGTAATCACCTTCGTAATCGTCACGGTGTCAATAATCACATCACCGTAGCCTAAAATCGGTGAAAACTGATCATTTCTGAATCTCACATTCCCACAAAATTTCTCTGTATAATTAGACAATAAATCCTTTTGCCCGGTCATAAGCTTGGAGCAACCAGAATCCAAGTACCACATATGACGGGTCTGCATAAGAGAAATCAAAGAATAACAACTTCAGGTACCCATTTAAAAGTGGATCCTATCTGATTAACACAAGATTTTGGTATTCATTTGTATATGGATCCTCTAAACTTTTGAAACATCTTTGAAACATATGGCTTATAAGAATAGACTTGATAAGTACCAAACCAATCATCAGAATATCGGTGAGAAACAAAATCATTCCGTCTATAAGTAGATAACTTAGTAGTAGCCTGAGATAATTAGAGTAATTGCTTTATTGTATATCTCTTGTAAGAAGTTACAAGGTTTTGTTTATTTGAAGCAATAGTACCAATTACATCAGAATTACTACCAGTAGATCTATTACAATCATCAGGACATGATTCAGAACTCTCATCAATCTTCTGTTTTGGTCGCCATTCAGTTTGACCTTCCGACCTTTTCTTTCTTAAATCTAAACAAAAGATTTAGATTTGTTAGGAAAATCAGATTTCTGAGATTGTCTTTTCTTAAGCTTACCAGTTTTGTTTCGTTTCTGTGAGCGTTGTTTTATTTTCTTCTTACCTTTCTGATAGTAATCAGTACTCACAGAAACTGGTTCACCAACCTTAGTCGATGATTCATCAATTTCATACACACTTGGTAAAGCTTCACCATTAAGAATAAAAGTAGAATGATCTGGAAGTTGAGCATTAAAGTCAAACATATCAATCTCATCAACACACCCTTCATCAGAATTTAGAAAATCATTTGCAGACACAAATAAGTCATCAAAATCAGCTTCTAAAGTTTGAGGTTCCTTAGAAGATGTTGAACACTAATTGGATTCAGCTTTGAAAACAATGTTCTTCATTACAGTTGAAAACACATTTTGTTCTATATCAACTAAAAATCTTTCATCTGATAAAACATTTTCAAGATCAACTATTTTGCTTTCTAGAATGAGTGGAGGAACATAAATTTTAGCTTTAATCGGTTTTGCCTCCATCTCAGTAGCAGAATAGCTAGCAAAATAATCATTTGAAAGAAACTTTGGTTTTTCAGAAAGATAACTATCATTCAACTTTTGATAGCAGAATGGTAGTTGCATTTTCTTTAAATTCTTTCTTTTCTAATCTTCTTTGGCCTCAACCTCATCAGATGACTTGGTAACAAATTTGGGTTTTAAATGATGATATTTACCAGCCGCAAATAGAAAATCGAAGTTATAAAAAGTTGGCTGTTTTCTGATGGCTTTCTTTAAGTAGTGGGGTTATCATAATCGAGTCCCCACTTCTCTTTAAAATTTGCCTCCTCGTTGGGTGTATTTAATAAAATGGTTTGATCTGTTTGGCCTCTAGCATATAATATCGCTTCCAAACGATTTACCTTTTTCTCTAAGTTCTTGTTTTCTACCTGCAAAATATGAGCTTTTAGAACACATTCTTGCCTTTCTAGATCAGACTTAGAAAGCTTAGAAACAAATTCAGAAATCTTACTTTCAAAACCATCTTTTTGCAGTTTAAGATCAGAAGCAAATTTGTTTAGCGAATCAATCAAATCTTTGTTCCCAACAAGTTCATTGTTAAGTTAAAAGATCTTTTGACTTTTCTTTGCAACTCTGTTCTTTTCCTTTTTCAGTTTAGATTGAAGATCTTGAAGTTCGACCATCATGGCTTCCATTTTGGTTAAGAAATCATTTTCAGAAAAATTCAATACCTCATTAGTTGTCTCTTCATCAGATTCATCAAACTTGATCTCCTTTCCCATCAAGCATAAATGTCTTGTCTCTTCTTGTTCGTCCTCGGAATGGTCTAGCCAGAACTCATCCTCAGCCATTAGCGCTTTTCCCGCTTCCTTTTGTTTAGCAAGCAACATCTTCTGCTTGTAGTAATCAGAATTTCTGATAGTAGGCTTTCGGGAATCCTTGGCGTAGTGACTAACCTTTCCGCAGTTGTAGCACTTTATCACTTCTTAACTTTTCTTCTCAGACACATAGTCATTCACATACTTCTTCTTCTCTTCCAGCTTTCTTTTTCCAAATCTCTTCTCCTCAAATTTCCTTCCTTCCACTCTTTCTCGGTGTTCATGATTCTTTGACCCTGAAGAATACCTCTGAGATTTTTAACCCGACTTCTACTAGAACATTTTCTGAAATGCACGGGTCAATAGAAACATAGCTTGCTTGAGGTTTTCGCCATCGTCACTGTCAGAGTCTGAATCTGCCGACTCATCTGAACTTGGAAGTATTATCTTCTTCTTCTTCTTCTTCTTTTCTTTCTTCTCCTTCTCCTTCTGACCAGCTACCAAAGCAATGGGATCTACAACCTTCTCAGCTTTCTTTTTCTTCTCACTCCTTTTCTCTCCAACCTCTTCCTCGTTTTTCCGCAAAGTCTCATAGACATCATGTAGAGGTATGTCACTCAAGTCCTTCATTTGTTTCATTCTGCGAGTGTGCTTCTTCCACTCGGACTGTTGTATGCTGAGGAACTTGACGTTGTTCTCGATTTGCTTCTTCTTAACCTTGTTCTTTGACAACTCGTTTAGAAGAAGTACAAATCTCTCATAGGTGTACTCAAGGCTCTCATTTTCTTTCGCCTTAAACTCTTCGTAGCTGTTGATGCAGTTCGCTACTTTCATCTGGTTGCCAACTTTTGAACCCATCATCATTTTCTGTAGCTGATCCCACATCTTTTTGGCAGTTGCTTTATAACTGTCAATCTTTATGTAGATCTCGTTTGGAATACTCTGAAGTAGTAGAGATCTGGCTTGTTTATCTGCTTTGTACCGGATCTTTTGTTCATCAGTGTATTGAGCAAAGTCTTTTGGAACAGTCTTTGTCTTTCTAACTGTGTTCTCATCTCCTTCTTCACTATCCGATGAATCTTCATCCGATATCACAATGGTAGGTGGTACCATAGGACCTTCCATGATAGATATAAGAATGTTTTCTCCATTTGTGTGCCGGTCAACGAAGTCCAAGAACCTATCTTTCCATTGCTCGTATTCCCCTTTGAACAAAACAGGGGGCTTTACGTTTGTACCAATCGAGAGAGCGTCTTTTGAGGTCATCCTATTATGAAAATATTCAATAAGAACTTGACAAATGATTGATAGTCCAATAGAAATCACAAAAATACAGAAAATTAGAAAGAAAATTCAGAAATGAAATTTTCAAATTCTCTTAAGTGTGGAATTTGCAAACAAGAGTGAAGAACATGGAATTCGCATGTACAATTCGCATACAAACACAAATCAAACAGAATTCGCATACAACACACTAATCAACAGAATTCGCATATAAATACAACTCAAGAATTCGCACAAATTTTTTCGCATGGCATACTCATATGAATTCAACACTTGGAAAAAATCGAAACTTTTATGAGAAAACATTGGAATTCGTATGATACTCTTATACAATTTTTTTTGAGGAATTCGTATACTAGTCTTATGCGAAATCAACGCTTACAAAAAAATTTGAACTTTTATGCGAATACATGAAGAATTCGTATAATATTCTTCTGGGAATTCTGAGAAATTCGCATATGAGTCTTATGCGAGTTCTGACCTTCAAAGATTTTTCAACAACTTTTCGCACAAACACGATTGAGAATTCTATCAATTGCACATCTCAGATAAGCGAATTCTATGCAATTCGCAACCACTCCCATATGCGAATTCTATACTTCAGAATTTTTCAGAAACAAACTTATGCGAAAACTCAAGATTATGCGAAATCTAATAGATGAATTTGCGAAATCAAGTGATCTGCGAGTTCTTCTTGCGAGTTCTTGAAGATCTGCGAGTTCTTGAGATCTACGATGAAAAATCGATCTGAATGGCTCAAAAACTCATCTAAACTTCAAATTTTGATATGAAACTTCACTAAAATGACCACTAACACTTCTAGAACCAACTACAATCAAGGATTTTCTATAACGAACATTAAAACTTACAATTCGAATCAATTACAGTGTGAAGAACTCGTGAACTCGAAAATGAACAAAAACTCAAAATTCATGAAAATTACAGTGCAATCTACTACAAAACCTATACAAGATCCATCTATTACACTATTCGAACACAATTCAATCAAACACAACTTGAATTACACACAAAAATGGAAAAATCAATCAAGGCTCGATAAAACAGGGCGAACTTTCCATTATTTCTTGATTTCTGTCTTGGATTTGCTCTGATACCAATTGATAATGTCCCAATCAATCAAGTTCTCATTATACAAACAAACAAGATGATAAACACAGATTAATACTCAGCCTGTTTCAATTTCCAAATCAAGGATTTGTGTACAAAGCTTTCTCTCTCTAACCTTTTTTCTCTACAATTCAGTCTACGTATATCTCTGTTTCTAGTTACATGTACTTTCACAACAACTCCTAACTACATATCTATTAAAAGAAAACAAACACGCATTTACACAACATAAAACTAAGACTTTGACTTTGACTTATTTACAATTGACTTTTGATTTTCACATTGAGAGTTGACTTTCAGCTTTGACTTGCTTGACTTTGACCTTCAACTTCTATCATCTTGTATCCAACAAATATGTGCACTAATAAGGTCGACCACCCCTTATTCCCAGGTGACTCCCGTCCGGGGGGCCCTTCCTTCCCGGGTGACTCCCATCTGGTTTTGGGCAATTCCATGACAGTCGAACTGCCTCCTCTAGATATTGATTTGCCAAGGGTTTTTCACCCTTTCTCAATCCCAAAACAAAAGATTACCTCCTAGTCTTTACTAATCATCCATTTAAAATATTAAGACAAGTACTAAATCAAATAACCAAAACCCCCCACTAATCCCTTAAAAGAAGAACACATTAGGTTAATGGTTCAATCCCAAATCGATACATACAAAGACTGAAAGAAAAACATTTGGGGATGAGTGTGGTTTACCTTGTAGATGATGATATTTCCCAAGAAATATTTTAGCACCAAATATCCTTGCTAAATCCTTTCTCCGCCTCCTCTCCTCTCTTTCATTGTGGCAGACACCAAATAGAGGAATTAGGGGTTTTACCCCTTTATATATCATTTTTAGAATTTCACCAACATCCTTAAGTTTCTACTTTTCACACTTTGGACCCCAAACTTCTCAAGTGCTTAGTCTTTAAGATTAATGGTTATTACAACACCTCCCCCTTAAAAGGATTTTGTCCCTGGAATTCCAATGCTGAAAAGATGCGGGTATTTAGACCTTATCTCCGATTCTACCTCCCAAGTCGCTTCGTATCCCTTGTGAAATCGCCATTGAACTTTCACAATACTGATCTCCTTAGTCCTATGTTTCTTAACCTTAAGATCGACGATCATTTCTGGTTCCTCTACAAAGTTCAATTTCTCGTCTACTTGCACATCTTGCAATGGCACAACCAGATCAACTTCCACTAGACACTTTCTCAGATTAGAGACGTTAAACGTATTGTGGATGCCCCGTAACTCTTCTGGTAGATCCATTTTGTACGCCAATTCCCCTCTTCCCAAAACGTACCACTCCTTTCCATGGGGATATCTTAAGCATCACGTTATCCCTGACTTGAAATTATATATTCTTACATCGTTTGTCCGCGTATTTATTTTGTCGATCACGTGCCACTTTCAGTCTTTCCCGCACTTGGAATATCTTATCTGCAGTCATCTGCACTATCTCGGGTCCTGCCAATTGCTGTAGATCCCAGTACAGTACAATCACGAACAATATAATCAATGAAGAACAATAATATAGCCACAACCTCTAGTCATATGATTAATATTCAATCAAAGGGTTTAGGTTTACAGAGAGGATATCTGATCAGAGAAAGTAAACCTATTGACTAGAGAATTATGAAAATAATGAGACCGTCTAACCTAATTATCAAACAAATAAGACACTTTAAATATGAGGCGACTAAGGCCTAATGGGCTTTAGGCCCATTTACAAACACTTTCAACTTATTACAATTTAAACCCTTATAAATGCTTTATGCCACTTTCAACACACAGGACTTTCAGTCCTAACAATCTCCCCCTAAAGTTGAATAAAGCATTTATCAACTTGAAAACTTCAGGCCTTGATCTTCTTTCCCTCTTGAATCTTTGAAAGACTTTGGTGTTGCTTGTCTTCATATCTTTCCCAGCTCCCCCTTGAATAAAGCTCTTGGTCTTCATAGTTTCAACTTTGTAACCAGATTCAATGTACAGTAGCCTTGACTGAACGCACTATCAAGCAACTTTTAACTGTAGAAACTTAATCACATCGGATCAACACACAAGAAAGATAATGTGAGAGTTACTTGACATTCCACGGTGCATCTTCAGTTTAAGAACTTGTTTCAATCAGCGCGTAGGTGGAATGAGGAACAAACTTGTAGCAGACACCACATGATACGGACATGATACGGGATAGAAGAAATGCAATAAAACCTTTTCTGCTTAGCTGCAACCTTTGAAACTTTGAATCAAGATTTGACATGAAATTGACCTTCTGAAATCCCTCCCCCTTTTTGATGATTGTGAACATCATGATCATCAAAACTCTTCAATTTCAACACGTTCTTTGATTTTCCCCTTTGTAAAGACGAACAATCTTCCCTTCCTAATAATTTGACATTCTCCGCCCGTTGATCTGATTATCCGTCAATTCATGAAATGTATATATCCGAATCTTTTCAAATTCAGACATAATGAACAATGTAACCCTGATTCAACAGATGAAACAGTTAGTATGCCTGTAAGTAGCACGAAGACACTTTGTACAACGGATGTACATTGGAAAGGAGATTTTGTGATGTTCACTCCCCCAGGGCTTCCATTCAATCATCGAAAAACCACAAAGGAATTTTCTATGAATGTTATGACAAGAAAACTCATTCCTTGTGTGCTCGTGAAAGTGTAGAAATGAATGAAGCTACTTAGCTATATCAGGCTCAAATTGTGTAAACTGTTAAGACAACAACAGATATTACACGGACTCAATGTGCATGAAAGAGGTGCGAAGGTGGGACAACTTTCCTTCTTTTTCAATATCTAAATCTTCCGATTGAAGACTAGATAGCAAATATGCTGCGTCCCCAAAGAAAATGAAACATTTCTTTGTTAAGAAAGAAATGAGTGGTTGGTGGGGTAATAACAAGAGTTGGCATGGGCTCACTGCCTGTTTCAATGATGGTCACCAAAGAATGTGAACCAATCAGTAGATGTGGTTGCCCGGCTCAGAAAGTGTTTGGTCCAGAGTTTTCATATTCTTTTAACTCTGTTCTCACACCCTCTTTCTTTTTAACATTAAAGCTCACTTCTAACCAAACTCTCTTTTCCATTTTTCCGCTCAGCACAATGAGAAAAACTCAACCGAATGAGTTATCTCCCCCACTCTTTGATTTATGACCCCTCACCCCTCAATCACTCAAGGATAACTTTCGGGGTAGGAAACACTGGTCTACGTGAATCCATGGAAGTTCTGTTTAAGCTCACTCAAATCCAATGTAAGTCCTAAAAAGAATAGTTACTCAACAGTTTAACTAAACAGTTAAGTGCAAAATGTATGATAACACTGTCAAAATGTATACTCATGAGATTTGAGCAATTGAACTTTGAAGATTTCTCAAAACAAAGATATTGAATGAATGAAATGAAATGAAGAGAATTGTTTTGAGAATCTGACAATGTATAAAGTAGATCAAATAAAATGGTTAGGGTATCAAAGAACTGGATATTTTGTTTATATGAACAAATATAAACAACTTAGCAATGAAAGCACAAATTTGGAAATGATGATTGAAGCTCAAAAACATTTGAAAGCAAACGGGGGTATTTCTATCGAAAAATATGTTCGTTATGAGACATGGTAACAATAGATTCAAATGAAGTACTGAACCGGTGTGTATGAATACTTTACAGTATAAAGACAATATAATACGCAAGTATTGATCTTTGGAAACACACGGTCAGTTAAACATTAAAGCTCAACATGGAAAAACATTTAAAAGTCACACTTCTAAATTCATAAAATCTTTTTGAGAACCAAAAGTGGTTTGTACATTTCAGAAAACGTTTTTCATGCTTGAAAGTTGTTCTTCTTCCAAACAATCAGAGATCTAGAATTAGAAGATATTTACCTTTAAGCTCCCCCTCAAATCATGATAGAATGATATGGATCAGATAAGCTCCTCCTGGATATTTGCAAAATATCCAAGTCTGAACATTGAAGAACGGGTCCTGATCTGTTGTAATCAGAAGCCATACTCCGTTGAAGTACGGGTTCTAAGCTGATTTACTTATAAGCCTTGGTTCTCTTACTCCCCCTTGACTTGAGGTGCCTGCAACACAGAATCAGTTTTTGGCTTTGGTACCCACTGGTATTTGGGTCCATGAATATTAGTTGCAGTTCTTGTGGGAGTAACGGAATAAGAACCATACCAGAAATGATCACTGGTTTTGTGAATAGGATCATGTGTACGGCAATAAGAACAATAGTATTTCTTACCTGACAACCTGATTAATTGATCTCTTGAGTAGATATGATCAGGTTTACCTTTACGCGCATTGTTCTCTTTGGCTTTGTGTGTATGTACACATGATTTATTACTTTTCAGCTCATCTTTCTCCTCATCTTCAACCGGTTTCTTCTTCCAGACCAGTTCCTCTTCTTTATATCTTCTTCTTATTTGATATGTACCTGAACCATCTATATTTCTATCATAGAAAAGGTTAGTACTACGAATCTGATCAAAAGATGTAACTGACCGCTTGGAAGAAACAGTTTTCTTAGTTGAACTTGATGCTATTTTTTCAAGCTCTTTAATCCTTGAAGCAAATCTGTCTCTCTCTTTGACAAGTAGGTCAATCTTCGTCTCGCATTCAGACTTCGTTTTCTTCTCTTTCAGCACACTTTCAGATAGTTCAGATAGCGTCTTAGTAAGCTTCTTTATCTCTGCTTCAAACAAGCTTCTTTCTTCTTCAAATCCATTCTCAGCATTCTTTCTTCCATCAGATATTTCTTTAAAGACTCCAACGTTCTTCTGTTCAATCTCTTTCTTCTCCTTGACAAACTTTTCTCTTTCCAAGATTATTACTTTCTCAAAATCAGAAACTTTCTGAGATAGCTTGATACATTTCAGCTCAACTGCTTTCTTCTCATTAGCACATTTTCTTGAAAAATCTGAGAACTTCTTTGCGAATGATTTCTCAAATTCGGATTTATCTTTAGCATGCTTCTGCTCCAAATCAGATATTTTCTTTTGAAGCTCAGTATTAGCATCCTTCAGACTCTTAATCTTTGTCTCATAACTTTCAACGGATGCTTTCTTGATTTGGATAACTTGATCTTCCAAGTTAGAGATTTTTCTTGTCAGCTCTGTGTTCTCAGTTTCCAAACTCAGTATTTTCTCATTATTCTGCCCAGAAGTCTTTTTCAGAAGATCTTCATTAATTGTCTTTAATGCACTAACTTCTTCTTTCAGAACGTTGTTTTCATCATTATATTGTTCTGATCTCTTCAAGTAGAAGGCAACAGATAATTCAAGATTTTTGTTCTCTAATTTGAGCTCTTGAACTTCAGTATAATATCCCATCTTGACTTATCTAATTCAAGATTTTGAAAAACTTGACAATAGATGAAACTTGAACGGGTTTAAATTTTAATCTTAACTGCACTATAATGATCGTGAGACAAGCAGGATGGTCCAAAAACAATATATCTAAATAATAAGCAGAATAGGACAAGGACCCGATCAAGCAAGGCCCCGGTCCAAGCAAGGACCCGGTCGAGCAGGGGTTCGGTCGAACAGAAGGTACCCGTCAACAGGGTACCAGTTCACAGAGTATCGGTCAAGACAAATATACCGGTCAGAAAAGTATCGGTCGAACAATATATCGATCGAACACGGTATCGGTCGGACAAGGTATCGGTCAACCACAAAGAGTATCGGTCAAAGAAAGGTCGGTCGGTCGGTCGGTGTCAATAAGGTATCGGTCGAGCCTAGATATCGGTCAAGGCAGGGTATCTGTCGAGTCTAGGTACCGGTCACTAAGTGTACCGGTCGAGCAATGGATATCGATTAACACAACACACCGGTCCAACAATATACCGGTCAAGGAATGTACCGGTCGGGACAAGGTTTCGGTCAAGTTATGTATCGGTCAACCAAGGTATCGGTCAACAGATATCGGTCGATAAGGAACAGATAAACATAGAACCGATAACAGATAAAAGTAATGCCCGATAAACTCGATGATCACAGACCGATAAACTCGATGAATTCTGGAAATCGATCGTAACCAAACCCAGAAAAACAATCGATAGATCGATAACAAACAATTTGATCAAATTTCAAACAGACCGATAAGTAACCAATAAACTCAGACCAATAAACAACTTGAATTTCAAGAAACAGACTATTGATTACTCTTTTTCCAGAAAAAAATTCGACCGAACTGTTACCCAGATAAGAACAATCGACCGATAAAGTAAGATATGCAGACCGGACTCAAAGAATTTTGAACCCAGAAAACACTTTTCCAGACAACAATTTATCAATTTATCAAGTAATCGACCGATAAAAATTTGATTTTCAAGAAAAACAGATCGATCGACTACTGTTTTTTCCAGAAAAAAAAAACGATTTTACAAATAAAACAGATTACCACGATAAACAATATTGACCAAATAATCGATAAACTGAAACCAATCCAGACAACAGTTAATCGACAGAAAACCAGAATAATAATTAAGAGTTTTAGACAAACCTTTTTTGATCAAACCTTCAGTCTCTTTGCTCTGATACCAATTATAGATCCCAGTACAGTACAATCACGAACAATATAATCAATGAAGAACAATAATATAGCCACAACCTCTAGTCATATGATTAATGTTCAATCAAAGGGTTTAGGTTTACAGAGAGAATATTTGATCAGAGAAAGTAAACCTATTGACTAGAGAATTATGAAAATAATGAGACTGTCTAACCTAATTATCAAACAAATAAGACACTTTAAATATGAGGCGACTAAGGCCTAATGGGCTTTAGGCCCATTTACAAACACTTTCAACTTATTACAATTTAAACCCTTATAAATGCTTTATGCCACTTTCAACACACAGGACTTTCAGTCTTAACAATTGCCTCCCGAACCTTATTCCAACACAAGGGTGTTCGACATTTTCTATCATAGAGAACCTCATACGGAGCTCCTTGTTGCTCGTGTGGTAATTGTTGTCATAGGCAAACTTAATCAATGGCAAATGGATATCCCATGAACCCTGAAAATCTAGGGCACACGCCCTCAGCATATCCTCCAGAGTCTGAATAGTTCGCTTACTCTGATCGTCGGTCTGAGGATGATAAGTTATACTCAATTTGATTTGTGACCCCATTTCCCTTTGGAAGCTCGTCCAAAACGTTGATGTGAAATGACTGTCACGATCTAACACTATCAACAACGACACGCCATGACGGGTAATTATCTCATCAATATACAATTTTTCTAATCTTTTCAATAAGTCTCCTTTATGGGTAGAAAGTGCGCTGATTTAGAAAGTCGATCCACAATCACCCATATTGTGTCATATCCCTTTGGGGTTCTAGGAAATTTGGTCATGAAGTCCATCGTGATTTTATCCCACTTCCAAACCGGAATGTCTAGGAGTTGAAGCTTTCCATACGGTCGTTGGTGCTCCGCCTTCACCTGTAGACAAGTCATTGATAACACCAATTTTTGATGTTATTTTCATATCACTTTGCAAGTAATTTTGTTTATTTCCAAGCAAATAAAACCGATTTTTTTATAGTTTAAAACAAGTGTTTCAGGATTTATGTGATGTTATGAAAAAGCCAAGAATGTGAACGAGAAGTAAGGGTTTCGAGTGAAAAGTCATTTATGTAAGTTCTCAAGATTCAAGTGTGAAAAATGGTCATTTGATCGAGTGGGTTAAGTTTCAAAGAAAAAATTATTTTCCCCAAAATAGTGGCGGAAGTGACTTTGATGTAGTTGTTGAAGCTGAACTCACTTGGCAACTCACCTGAAGCTGAAATCAGAGCTAGTTGTAAGTTAGTTGCCTTAGCTGCAACTAACTTCAAACTAGCTTGTTTTTAAATCCTTTTTCACCTAGGGTTTGGGAGAGATCTCATTCAATCGGCTAGAGGGCGGCAAGGGGACGACTTGGGGCGATTTTGGCAAGGGAGAAACACCGATCAAAGCAAGGAAATGATTTGGGAAACGATTTCTACTCCAATTTCTTGCAGATATTCGTGGGCATTACACAATCTAGGGAGTTTTACAATCCTAGATTTTTCGAGAGAACTTTTTCTTAGATTTATGAATTCCTCTGTTGCTTTGTTTGTTAATACCCCCAACATGAACTAATCTTTAGATGTTGGGGGTTGGTTTGACTTTGGTTTAAGCTTATGAACATGTGACTTGGGATTTTTATCAGTTTTTCCTAATTAATGAAGCATATGATTTGGGTTTAATGCTTTTGTGAGTCTGCTCAACTTTCATCTTATTTGTTCGTTATGAATTAAACTCGAGATAATTAATTGTTAGCAAGAACTAGAATTATATGCCTAAGGTGAGAATTGGAGGGAGATATACCAAGTAAACCTTCGTATCGCTATAAACTGGAATTTAATGTGTTTTGAACTCATGTGTTGAGATCGAGAGATGAGACTTGTGTTTTCAAAATAAAATCCGTTGTTGCTTGAGAAAGAACAACGGTGATTTTAGAGATTGGTTATTCATTAAAGAGATTAACTAGTAGGTGTTTTGAGTAAAGTGTTCATTAGTGAAAACCATAGGATTTCCAACCCTTAACTATTTTCTCCATAAAAAGTTTTCTAAGTCGTTTATTGTTCCGTTCTTGATTTATTTGCTAGTAGTTAATTATTATAGTTTCCAACAATTCACCTTTTGGACCGTCCAGCTAATAGTGAATATAGTAATTCTAATACTCAGTTCCTAGTTCCCTTGGTTCGATACTCGTACTTCCAAATACATATTACTTGATTCAACCCGTACACTTGCAGTTAGATTAGAGGGGTGTAAACCCGCCTATAATTTATACACCTCTCAACAAAGTGTGGCAGTTGTCAACAGAGGCATTCAAGCCCTTGCAGTAGGAGCAAATAACTTCGAGATAAGGTATGGCATAATTCAGCTCTTACAGCAAAACCAATTTGGGGGAGCACCAACAGAGGACCCTCATGGACATCTTCAGGCCTATGAAAAAATCTACAACACCTTTAAGATCAACGGAGTATCGAAAGATGCGATCAAACTGCGATTGTTCAACTTTTCACTAAAAGGAAGAGCACAGATATGGGAAGAGAGCTTACCTACCAGTCAAATCAGCACTTAGGCAGATATGGCTGTAGCTTTTCTTCAGAAGTTCTTTCCACTAGGTAGGGCAGCCTAACTAATGGCTGAAGTTACTCACTTTGCTCGGTGGAAACAGAAGACACTCTATGAGGCATGGGAAAGTATAAGGACATGCTTAAAAAGTGTCCACATCACAGGTTACATGGTTGGGTGATCATCCAGACTTTCTTTGGTAGGCTTCATCCGCAGTACAAGAACGATATTAAGCAGCAGCAGGTGGTGCCTTAATGAACAAAACTTATGAAGAGGTAGTTGATCTGATTGAAAATTTGCCTGAACATAGCTATGCCACTCCACGATCAGCTACCAGACGAGTAGCTAATGTCCAGGAATCTAAAGAGTTAAAGGTGATAAAAGCAAAATTGGCCGCCATCACTAATCAGCTGAAAGGAGTTGTCATCCAGCCCGCACATAATTATGATGGAGACATTCTTGACTTGTTCCCAGCTTCTCATAAACCAAAACAGGTTCAATTCTTACAAATCCGGAACAATCGCCCTTGGAATGATCCATTCTCAAATACCTACAATGAAGGATGGAAGAGGCATCTCAATCTCTCATGGAATCAATCGCAAAATCAACCAAGGGAAACCATGGGACAGCAGCAGCAACAGTATGGTAACAATTCTAATTTTTCATCTTCCTCTTAATCTAATAATGTTTATCATCCCCCAGGTTATAATCAGAGAATGCTTAAGGAAGGACAATCTGGAGAGAAGAAGCCGATATTAGAAGATGTTTTGATGAAGTTCATCTCGATGATGGACAATACTGTTGATGAAATTACTTCATCTGTAAGCACATAGACAACCACCGTGGGAACAGTAAAGGCGGCTACTGATCAGAATACTACTTCCATCCAAATCTTAGAGAGACAGATGAGACAGATAGTTGAAGCTCTACAATCCCGCACTCAGGGTCAATTCCCTAATCCGACTAAAAGAAAACCGATAGAACATTGCAATGCCATTCATCTGAGGAGTGGCAAGAATATGATAAAGGACCCTACCCAAGAGCATGTAGAGATTAAAGAAGTAGAGGTTGAAGATGTTGGGATGAAATATGGGGTAACTACCAATATTGTTGATTTGAATGAGCCAAAGAAAAAAGGGTGACACCTCCATCAAACCGAATAATCAACCTGTATGTGTCACCACTACATTTTCCGAATCGGTTGAAGGCACACGAGGATAATGAACAATTCAAGAAATTTCTTGACGCTTTCAAGAAGTTACACATCAATATTCCATTTGTAGAGGCACTTGCACAAATGCCTACATATCTCAAGTTCATGAAAGACATTTTGTCCAAGAAGAGGAAGAATGAAGATCATGCAACAATTGAACTTACTGAGGAGTGCAGTGCTATCATTCAAAATAATCTTCCTCCGAAGCTTCAAGATCTAGGGAGTTTCTCTATACATGTGCAAATTGGAGTTATTCATTTTAATAAAGTGTTATGTGACTTAGGATCAAGTATTAAATTGTTATCTTTATCCATTTTCAGGAAATTTGGCTTGGGGGAAGTGAAGCCAACCAACATGACACTCCAGCTTACAGATAGATCATTTAAGTATCCGTATGGAATCGTGCAAGACGTCTTGATAATGGTCGGAAAATTTTACTTTCCCGTTGATTTCGTAGTTCTAGATATGGAAGAAGATGTTGAGGTGCCATTGATTTTGGGAAGACCGTTTTTTGCCACAAACAAAGTTTTGATAAATATGGAAGAAGGTGTGATGACTTTTATAGTTGGTAATAAAAATATATCCTTCCATATTCTCAAAAGCATAGAAGATAGAGGTGAACCGAAAAGGGGCCCGATTGAATCAAAAACTGGTAATAATGGGAAACGGATGTGCGGAAAATCAAGAAAACCCGAATGTGTGGGCAGTTCAATTTCGCAAGCGATATCGAGCCAAATTGATAGCCACAAATGGTCGTGCCATGACTTTAACTAAGGCGCTTGGTGGGAGGTGAAAATGTAATCCCAATCACATTCAAGCAATCAATCTCTAAACAAGATATAACAATGTCAAGATTCTAGAGAGAGAGTAGAGAGAGAGAAAGTTCATTAGTCATTGATCTAACAATCTTGAGTACAATCCACTAGCCTCATGATTTACAAGGCAACATGGTATTTATACCAAGGATTAAAACCACAAGCTTAATGACTAAGTAATCTCATATTGACTAAACATACATTGACTTTGTTGACTTTACTTTACTTGACTTTTCCTATTAAATCTTGTATACAATAATACACTAACAATCTCCCCCTTTGTATTCAAGATTTAATAAAAATTTGACATAAGTCTTCAGCACTTGATTCTTCAATCTTTTGTCTCTGACAGTCTTGAACTTTGAAGCTGTTTCTGAAGTCGTTGAAGAATCTTGAAAAGTCTTTTGCACTTTACAGCTCGGAAAGTCAACAAGTCTTCAAAAACAAAACCTTTAAAGTCTTGAAATCTTTTGAAATTTAAAACTTTGACCTTTGAAACTGCTTTGAGGAATCTCTGATCTTTGTATCTTCATTTCTGCTATCTCTGATCATTCTTCAGAAAAACAAACTTTCTCGAATCATCTTCAAGACTTGAATCTTCTTTGTCTTCAGAAATCTTTGAGAATGATTTCTTTTCATCTGATTTGAACTTTTCAGAAAATTCTCCACAAGTCATGACTTTAAACATTCTTCAGAACTTTGAAATTGATTTGAAATTGAACTCTGTATATTTCTCCCCCTTTTTTATTATTGTGAGCTTCATAATCATCAAAACATCTTCAATTTCAACATAATATTTGATTCTCCCCCTTGAAAATACATTCTCCTCCTTTTTGATCTGCACTGAATCATGAACTGTATATACCCGAATCTTTTCAAATTCAGATATAATGAACGTTGTAACCCTGATTCAACAAATGAAACAGTTAGAAGTGCCTGTCAGTAACACGGAGTTACTGTGTACAACGAATGTACAATTTCAGGAGCTGGTTTGATGTTGACTCCCCAGGACTTCCATTCAATCATTGAAAAACACAAGGTTTATCTATGAATGTTCTGACAGAAAAACAAATTTTCTGTGTTCTCGTGCTTGTGTATGAAAGAATTTAGCACAATGATTGTGTTTCATAAGGTTCAAAATGTGTAAACTGTTGAGACAGCAACAAGTATTACACGGACTCAATGTGCATGAAAGAGGTGCTAAGGTGGGGCAACTTTCCTTCTTTTTCAATATCTAAATCTTCCGAGTGAAGACTAGATAGCAGATATGCTGCGTCCCCAAAGAAAATGAAACATTTCTTTGTCAAGAAAGAAACGAGTGGCTGGTGGGGTAATTGCAAGAGTTGGCATGGGCTCACTGCCTTTTTCAATGTTGGTCACCAAAGAATGTGAACCAATAAAGAAGATGTGGCTGCCCGGCTCAGAAAGTGGTTGGTACAGAGTTTTGATATTCTTTTAACTCTGGTCTCACACCCTCTTTCTTTTTAACATTATGCTCACTTCTAACCAAACTCTCTTTTCCATTTTTCTCGCTCCACATATAGAGAAAAACTCAACCGGATGAGTTATCTCCCCCACTCTTTGATTTTGACCCCTCACCCCTCAATCACTCTAGGATAACTTCCTGGGTAGGAAACACTGGTTAACGTGAATCCATGGAAGTTCTATTTAAGCTCACACACGAATCCCATGTAAGTCCTAAAAGAATAGTTGCTCAACAATTTAACTTGAACAGTTAAGCACAAAATGATAACAGTGTCAGAATGTATGCTCATGAGATTTGAGCAATTGAACTTTGAAGATTTCTCAAAACAAGGATATTGAATGAATGAAATGAAATCAAGAGAATTGTTTTGAGAATCTGACAATGTATCAATCAGATCAAATGAAATGGTTAGGGTATCAAAGAATTGGATATTTTGTTTATATGAACAAATATAAACAATTTTAGCAATGAAAGCACAAATGTTGAAATGATGAATGATGCTCAACAACGTTTGAAAGCAAACGGGAGTATTACCATCGAAAAATTAGGTCGTTATGAGACATGGTAATAACAAATTCAAATGAAGTACTGAACCGATGTGTATAAATACTTGACAGTATATAGAAAAGATAATACGCAACTATTAATCTTTGGAAACACACGGCCAGTTAAACATGAAAGCTTAATAATGAAAAACATTTAAAAGCTCACTTCTGAATTCATGAAATCTTTTGAGAATAGATAAATGGTTTGAACATTTAAGAAACCGTTTTTCATGCTTGAAAGTTGTTCTTCTTTCAAACAATCAGAGATCTAAGATTAGAAGATATTTACCTTTAAGCTCCCCCTCAAATCATTATAGAATGATTTAAGTCTATTAAGCTCCCCCTGGATATTTTGCATAATATCATTATCTGAACATTAAAGAACGGGTCCTGATCTGTCATGTGATCAGAAGCCACAATCTTGACATTAAAGTTCAAGTTATAAGTTGTAGTACTTAGAAGTCAATATTTTGTACTTTGAAGTACGAGTCCTGATCTGTACATGATCAGAAGTCAAACATCTTGCTCCCCCTAAACCTGTGGTACCTGCAAAACAGAGTTAACAGGTTTTGGTACCCACTGGTATTTGGGTCCTGGTATGTTAGATTTAGGAATCCACTTCTCATTAGATGTATATCTTTTAAAAACAGAATTCTGAGAAGTTATTCTATAAGATCCGTACCAGTTGTGAGCAGTTTCTCTTTGAACGAAGTCATTCTCTCCACAATAAGAACAACGATCTTCCTTTGAGCAATCCTGATCAGATGATTAGTCGAGTAATATATATCAGAATTACCAAAAGATTTACCTTTATGCATACTGTTCTTTTTGGCATTGGTTGTGGATTTGAATGATCTGTCATTCTTCTTCTCTTCTTCAGGAGTCTTCACTCGCCAGACCATCTGATTTTTCTTCGATTGCTTTCCAAGAGATTTAACATAGAAGCTCGCTGATCCATCAACAGATTTGTCATAGAATAGATTTGATGGTCTGATCTGACTTGATTTGACAGTGTTTGGTTTGACATTTTTCTTTTTAAAAACATTTTTATCATGAATAGAACTTGAAGCTGTTTTGAAAGAACAGACTGATTCTGTTGAGTTATCAACAGGTGACTGACTAATCACATCAGTTGTTACTTTATCTGACAATTCAATGTTTGCAACTTCTAAGTCATTTATCTTTTTAGTTAAAATGTTTCTTTCTGAAGTAAGTGTGTCAAACTTTATTTTCAAATCAGATCTAGCCATCTGTTCTTTAAGAATATCTGATGATATAACAGATAATTTGGATGTGAGCTTAGATATTTCAGATTCAAAATATGAACGTTTTCTTGCTCAAAATCTTTTTATAAGTTCTTGGATTTATCAGAAATTTCATTGAAGATCCCAACATTTCTCTTTTCAGAATTTTTCTTTTCAGATTCAAAAGACTTTTTCTGTTCTTTGAAAATTTGTCTTTCTTTTTCCAATAAGTCTTGTAAAATTGAGATCTGTTTGGGAAATTCAATGTTTTTATCTTGAAGAACTTTTCTTTCCTTAGCAAAAGTGTCTCTTTCAGTGATTAAAACCTTTTCAAAATCAGACACTTGCTTTGAAAGTTTAATACATCTAAGCTCAAGATTTTTCTTCTCTTGGTCAGCTTTCTTAGAATTCTCAGATGATTGTTGAGTTGAAGATGTCTTCACATTTGATTTTTCTTTTTCTGCTTGGAGACTTGTTTGTAGTTCAGCATTTTTCTTCTCCAAAGCAGATATCTGATCTTCAAAAGCCTTTAACTTGTTTTGAAGCTTGACTGATTCATCTTTCAGCTCAGATGACTTCTGTTCAGTCGTCTTCAGTTGGCTTTGAAGATTCTCTTTGACTTTATCTTCTTTAATGCTTTTTAACAATTCAGCATTTTTCTTTTCCAGAACAGATATATGATCTTCAAAAGCCTTAAACTTCTGTTGAAGCTTGACTGATTCATCTTGTGATTCTGATGACTTCTGTTCAGTCGTCTTCAGTTGGCTTTGAAGATTATTTATCTTTCTCTCTTTTTGCATAATAATCTTCTCTTTAACCCCTATGATTTTTTCTTTCATTTCAATTTGATTCTCTTTATCTTTAATCTCTTTCTCTCTTTCCTTTATGACACCTGCAAAATCAGATTTATCAAGATTAGCACATTTTATACAATCAGGAGTTTTATCAGAATTTGACAATTTAGATTTGAACTTCTGAATCTGATTTAGAAGCTTTGAATTCTGATTTTTCAGCTTGTCTAATTCAGCTTCCATCTTTGGAATTTCTGGCATGTACAAAACAGCCATATCTCTTGCAGATAAAATGGTATTTCCTCTCTCATCTGTAACAGGCATATTGAGAGATTAGCTAAAAAAAATGTTCGTCAAAAATCAGAAAATTATGACCACTATCAAAATATGTCCCCCTCCGCAGACTTAGCACGGGGGTTCCGCTATCAAAATATTTTTCTGACATATTTTTCTCTAGAAAGAAATGCTTGAAAAAAAAAATCGTTCCCAAACAAATCAGAAAAATATTGACTAAAAAGTCAAACTTGGATCAGAAAAAAAAATTAATTTTCGAAAAAAATCTAAGTCTTGAAACTCGCAAATCACTGAACTCGCAGACCACTAAACACGCTAAACACTGTTTCGAGAAAACTCGCTAGCTGAACCGTGCGCGTTTAGCAAACTCGCAGATGATAACTTGTAGACAAACGCGCAGGCAAACTCGCAGGCAAACACGCAGGCAAACTCGCAGATGTACGGAACTCGCTGACTTCGACTAGCGCGTTATAGAAACTCGCTAACTTCGACTAGCGCGTTTTAGAAACTCGCTAACTTTGACTAGCGCGTTTGAGACCGAATCTTCAACTTGTGCGTTCTAGCGACTTGCGCGTTTTAACGACTTGCGCGTTCTAACGAACTTGATGAACTTGCGCGTTCTTCAACTTGAAGCTTACGCGTTCTATGATGAAGCTTGTGCGTTTTCTGGATCTTGCGCGTTTTGACAGATATGTTCACGAAATCACTCCAAATCGTTCTCAAACCTGCAATTGATTCTCAAAATGCATCAGTATGCTCGAAAAACATATTATAACACTTTTCTATCACAAGATTTCCATTAAAAACATCAAAAATCAACGATTTGAATGAATACACAGTGATCGTTTTCAACTTTTCAAAAACTCAACAATTTGATCAAAATGATTGATCTAGACTTGGAATTTGACAGTGTAATCTGAACTAAAGTTGATCCTTATGATAAAACGTATACAATCAAATCAATTTCTTGATTTAATTGTACAGAAACATGAAAAATCAAGATCAAACAGTAACATTTTCGAAAATAACAATTTTCTTGAAATTTTCAAGAATCTGAATCTGATTTGGTGAAGAAATCTTTCTGAATTTGTTCGGTGTGCTCTGATACCAATTGAAAATGTAATCCCAATCACATTCAAGCAATCAATCTCTAAACAAGATATAACAATGTCAAGATTCTAGAGAGAGAGTAGAGAGAGAGAAAGTTCATTAGTCATTGATCTAACAATCTTGAGTACAATCCACTAGCCTCATGATTTACAAGGCAACATGGTATTTATACCAAGGATTAAAACCACAAGCTTAATGACTAAGTAATCTCATATTGACTAAACATACATTGACTTTGTTGACTTTACTTTACTTGACTTTTCCTATTAAATCTTGTATACAATAATACACTAACAGGAGGCAACCCACCCGATAGGTTGTTCCTTTTCTTACTTTTATTTTAGTTAAATTCCTTTTCGTAAGTTTGATTTCGTTTTTTGTAGGTCTCTCATCGTTCTCCCGCGAGAAAATGGTAAGAATCGGACATAATTTTTTATGTTTCCGGGAGTGGTAAGTTAGTTTGGGTTGGCTAAAAGTCACACGCAAATCCCTGTAGCCAATGCTAAAAAATTTGGGAAAAATCCAATTGCGTGAGTTTTACATTAGTTCAGGATGACCAAAACTTACATTAAAGTCGCTTTAGGCACTTCCTTATCACACCATATTTAATCTTGAAGTGAGTTGAAAGTGAGTTTTTGAAGCAACAACTCACTCCAAACCCCCGGTAGATACTGTCGTATACGAAAAAAAGGGGGGCTCACAGTGAGTTTAACGTAGATTTAGGATCACCCCACTCACGTCAAACCAGCGTTCGCCACTGTGTTAGTCGACCAACAAAATCCCCGAAGCAACTTTAAAGCTAGTTGGGGAGAAACCAACTAGCGACAAACTCTCACCTGCTACAGTTCTTTCACGCGGCTCAAACCAACTTTCGAGCGACTTTGAAGCAATTTGCTCCCTTCCTCATCTCACTTTAAACCCACGCCCATCACTTCCATGTTCAGTAAAATCATATCACCCAAGCGACTTTGATATGGGTTGGTGAGCCCTAAACTCACGTCAAACTAGCGTCCCCTACAACCCCAAGGCGAGTTCAGCGCTAGTTGCTATCTTCTTCATCTCACAGCAAACTCCCGCCTGCTACTGTTTTTTCACATGGCTAACACAAGTCCAAAGCGACTTTAGAGTGAGTTGGGGAAAACCTAACTAACTACAAACTCGTCTGCATCATTTCCCCTCACGCACAAACCACTAGCACTGAAACGACTATGAAGTGAGTTTCGAAGGTCCCAACTAGCACCCAACTCTCGCCCGACACTACCCTGAGTCGATTTTTTCCAGCCACCGAAGTGACTTTCAATCTAGTTGGTTGGCCCCAACTAGCGTTAATCTCATTTGAAGCCAAAAAGTTTTTTTTTAACCCATGACCACTTTCTTTTCTTATTTCTCACACGCATCCCTCTTAATTGGTTTCCACACGCACACATTCCTCCACCTAGGGTTTGTTTTTCACTTCATTCTCAAGCTTGTTCCCATCGATTTCATCTTCTCTTTGCCATTCCAACTCAAGGTATGTCTTCTAAATCCCTATTCTTCCATTTTTTTCGTTTCTCATAAGAGTGTGATGATGGAATTGGAACTTCTCTCCACTTAGGGGGCGTTTGGTTCACAGAATGATTTCTGAAGGAATACAATCTGTCAAATGAATTGGAATCTGGGTGGAATTGGAATAGAATGTTATCAAGTTTGACCAAGTGTTTGGTTGACAGGAATGGAATGTAACCTGTTAAATGAATTGGAATATGTCTGTTTGGTTTACAAAGGAATTGGAATGGATTAATGAAAATTGATAAAAATACCCTTTCTTTAATAAATTTTGAATATTTTTTAAATATAAATAAGAGAGAATTACAGTTTTGGTCCCTGAGGTTTCGTACTTTCTTTGAAAGTGGGACCTATACTTCAATATCTCAAATAGTAGTCCCTGAGGTTTAAATTTTGGTCTGAAAATGGGACCTGACCACTAACTTCGTTAAAAAACTCAAGTTAGACCCAGGGGCATTTTTGTCAAATCATGTTTTTGTACTTTTTTTTGTTTTTCCTTAATTTTATAAATAACACAAAACTATAAGGACCAACATGTAATTAACTCTAATATATATATTGTGGGTGTGTATATAAAACACAAGTATATATATATATATAAACACATTGACCATGATGGTCAACATATTTATCCACAGAACCACTCTCTCTTTCTTCCTCCATCCACCACCACCACCATAACCTCCAAAACCACCGCTCATATCCGCCACCATCACTATCCAAAAAAAACCACTTGCTCCTCTCACTCACCCTCCTCCACTCTCTCCCTCACTTGCTCCTCTCACTTACCCTCCTCCACCGTCCAACAAAACCCACCACCTACCGGAAAATTCCTCTCCACCTCGAACCACCAAAACTCATTGACATATATATATATAACAAAGGGACAACCTTAACCCACCATGAATATTTGGTGTATGTATATATATATATATGTAAAACACAGGGATGATATGAACATTTCCATTTTCATATTTCTAATTTTTTTTGCCAACTTGTTTTTGTCTTATATGGCTAGATCTCCCCCTTCTTTTTAAATGAAAGTAAATGTTTTTGTTCAGCTTTCGCTATTTGCCATCTCTACATGTTTGCATGTCTTTTTTTTGTTTGCCCAAACAATTCCAAAGAATAACAGTGACTGTGATGAACTATGCATACACACACATACATACATATATATATACACATAAATCTTATCACTAGAGATTTTTCATATGTAAACTAATCTCTTTTTTTCTCTTTTTCTTGTAGTTTCCATCCATAGCGTTTCTAAACTCGCTATATTCTCGAAATTACATGTGAAATCCGCCGTTCCATCACCTTCTAAACGCTTATCTCTGATTTTTTTTTTGTTTTTATGTTACCCACATTTGACTTCGCCCTACACCCCTCGGTGAAAGGGTTGAGACTTGAAATGGAGAGGCCTCAACATATGTTCTAAACATTACCTATCTTGCCATCACTTTTGATACACTTTTGGTTACGTTTAAAAAATGTTACCAAATCACATAAAAAACCGTTGCCATAGGCCAAAACCGTCACTTTAGGTGTATAAAAAAAGTTGTTTTTTTCCTAAAAACGTTACCATAGCATGACATAATGTGACATTTTTTTAGAACCGTCATCGTAGCATGACATAAGGTGATGTTTATTTGTCAAAACTATCACTGTAGGATTACGTACAATGACATTTATGTGTCAAAAGCGTCACTGTAGCATGAAGTACGGCGACGTTTGTTCTTCAAAACCATCACCATATCATGATGTACGAAGACATTTATTTTTCCAAACCGTCACCCTAAGATGAGTACCGTAATGTTTGTTTTTCAAAAGCATCACCGTAGGACGACATACAGTGACGTTTATTTTTCAAAACCGTCATCATAGCACGACATACTGTGATGTTTAGTTTTCAAAACCGACACCCTAAAACGACATATCTTGACGTTTATTTTTCAGAATCATCACCGTAATACGATATATGGTGACGTTTATTTTTCATAATCATCACTATAACATGATATATGGTGACGTTTATTTTTTAAAACCGTCATCATAGCATAACATACGATTACGTTTATTATTAAATATTGTCACCGAAGTATAATGTACCATCACGTTTATTATTCAAAATCGTAATCGAAATATAATGTACCATGACATTTATTATTCATAACCGTCACAATAGCATGACTTACGATAATGTATATTTTCAAAACCGTTACCATAACATGACTTACGGTGACATTTATTTTTCAAAATCATCATCGTATCATAACGTACGACAACGTTTATTTTTCAAAATCGTAACCCTAACATGACGTATAGTGACATTCATTTTTCAAAACCGTCGCTCTATAACATGACGTGCGGTAACATTTATTATGCAAAACCGTCGTTGTAGCATGCCGTATAATGACGTTTAATATTGAAAACCACCACCATAACATTACATATTGTAACATTTATTATTCAAAACAATCACTATAACAAATGTACAATAACGATTATTTTTCAAAAACGTCACTGTATCATGACATACAGTGACGTTTATTATTAAAAATTATCACTATAAAATGACATTGTGACATTAAATAATCAAAACCATTGCCTCTAGTCATCTTTTATTGATGGTTTTTATCATTTATATAATGATGACATGAGAATGAATTTAAAAACTCAATATGAATCAAATGATTAACATTGCATATAAGAAATTTAAAGTACTAATATACATTATATGAATAATGTATGAAAATACCAATAACAAAAGTTATAAATATCATAAACAACTTTTTCTTATCTAAGTTATACTCCTTGTTTGCTTCGATCTCTTCGCCATCCCGCTGACCATTGTATAACTGTTGTTTCGGTTCTTATGTTTATACTTCTCGTCATTAGGATTAGAAATCATTTGTGGTACCTACAATAAGATAAATCCAAATAAATATAACTAGAGACACACCATAATAAACTATACAAAAAAATCCACTACACCAATAAACAATACAAAAAAAACTTCGCTAGATAAAACTAGAGGTACACCATAATTATCATACTCTTGGAACAAATCATCAAGAAGTATGGAATCAAAACGAAAAGAAAAGAGGAAGAAATATCACCCAGAAAACAGCAGATTGTCGAACAGCGAAATGGTGACTTCCAGATCTCAAAACCGATCTCCACCGTTAAGAATGTAGATAGAGATGTCATGAAGCTACTGTCCAAAAATCACGACGATCCGACGGTTCAAACTCCGTAAATAGGTAAGACGGTGCGGCTGCGCTTTGCTGAAAATTGTAGACGAAAATTCTCTCTTTTCTCTCACTTTTGTATTTGATGGACTTTCTTTTCTCTTGTTGTAAAACCCTAGGATACAAGGCAATATATATCTTGTATCGGGCCACTCTTGTTGGGCTATTTTAACTATTTCTAATGGGTCAGAAATAATTAAAACATAAAACACAACACCATGGACGACTGCGTGCAATCATGGACTAAACGCTGCAATCATGGAGACAAGTTTTTTAATAACAATGTTGGATTAAAGCTTTTGTTTAAATTTTATTTAAAATATTAAATAGTTCAAACTTTAAGATTTTAAAATCTAATATTTTTGTGAATTTTAAATAGTAGATATATTATTATAAATAATAAAAAAAACTAATTAGGATCTATTAAAGCCTGATTAGTTTCATTAAAATCTTATTGTATCCATTAAAACCCTATTGGACCATTTGGATCTATTAAAGCCGAATGGGTGCATTAAAGCCCAATTGGATCCATTAAAGCCCCAATTGGATCCATTAAAACCGAATTGATCCATTAAAACCCAAGTGGATACATTAAAACTCAATCGATCCATTAAAGCCCGATTAGTTTCATTAAAATCTGATTGGATCCATTAAAGCCCTATTGGATCACTTGGATCTATTAAAGCCAAATGGATGCATTAAAGGCTAATTGGATCCATTATAATCCAAATGGATCCATTAAAGCCCCAATTGGATCCATTAAAACCCAATCGATCCATTAAAGCCCAAATGGATCCACTAAAACCCAAGTGGATCCTTAAAACCCAATCGACCCATTAAAGCCCGATTGGATCCATTAAAGCCCGATTAGTTTCATTAAAATCTGATTGGATCCATTAAAGCCCTATTGGATCATTTGGATCTATTAAAGCCAAATGGATGCATTAAAGGTCAATTGGATCTGTTATAATCCAAATGGATCCATTAAAGCCCCAATTGGATCCATTAAAACCCAATCGATCCATTAAAGCCGAAGTGGATCCACTAAAACCCAAGTGGATCCATTAAAACCAATCGATCCATTAAAGCCCCGATTGGATTCTTTAAAGCCAAATGGATCCATTAAAGCCCCAATTGGATTCATTAAAACACAATTGATCTATTAAAGCCCAAGTGGATCCATTAAAAACCAAGTGGATCCATTAAAACCCAATCGACCCATTAAAGCCCAAGTGGATCCTTTAAAACCCAAGTGGATCCATTAAAACCCAATCGATCCATTATAGCCGATTCGATCTATCAAAGACCGATTAGTTCCATTAAATCCTGATTGGATCTATAAAACCTTATTGGATCATTTGGATCTATTAAAGCCAAATATGTGCATTAAAGCCCAATTGGATCCATTAAAGTCCAAATGGATCCATTAAAGCCCCAATTGGATCCATTAAAACCCAATCGATCCATTAAAACCCAATCAATCCATTAAAGCCTGATTGGATCCATTAAAGCCCAAGTGGATCATTTGAAGCCCAAATGGGTCCATTAAAACCCAATCGATCCATTAAAGCTCGATTGGATCCATTAAAGCCCGATTGGATTCATTAAAGCCCAAGTGGATCAATTGAAACCCAAATGGGTCCATTAAAGCTCAATCGATCCATTAAAGACGAAATGAATCCATTGAAGCCAAAATGGGTCCATTAAAGTTCAAGTGGATTCATTAAAACCTAAGTATTTATTATTTTTATTTTTATTTCTCATAAGAACCCAGACTTATATATATATATATACATAATATTTATTAAAATTAAATACTCTCATATTATCTATACTATATTATAAAGTATGGATAAAAAACTCTTAAAAACAACTGTTAAAACTTAAAATATTTTCCTATTTAATCCTTATCTCTAACAAGTTTAACTTCCCTAAAATCACTCATTACTTCAACTACCCTAAAATGACTCCCTACATAATTAAATACAGGATAAAAATCAAATTTTAAATATGAAAAATCTAAAATATAATTAAAAAAATCTAACAGAATATTTAATACAAAAAATAAAATAAAACATTAAAATCGTGATGTATCACGCTGCATTACGCGAGTACGCTTCTAGTAATAATATAAAAATACGATAACAAGACAATGACCCAAGTTCTTAAATACATACCAAGGTTATTATAAGAATTTTTGATTGAAAAAAAACCTTTTATCGTTATCGTATATTCAAACACGTCCTCTTTAACAACTTAGAGGAGCCAATCATTATGGATGCACCATGTGTTTAGGTATTTGCAATTTGACTAGATACTTTGAAAGGTCATAATTTTTATACGAATGGAAATTTTAGTGGATTTTGAATCATTTGTTAAACTTTTAAGAGAATTACATACTTTTTGTACATAAACATAGATATACCCATCTATATCCATTAAACATATATATATATATATATACATATCATAAACACTTTTAATATATAAAATATATTTTTATTTTTATCATAATAAATTGTTGAAATATAATAAATATAAATATAAATATAAATATAAATATAAATATAAATACAAATACAAATGTAATAAATTATTATATAATTTTCTTACAAATATATTTTAAAATATTGTCCAAAAATATACAAAATATTTTATTTATATATATGTTATGTTGTGTTAAAGTAAATAAATTAAATACGTGTGATTTATGGTTTAGAATAAAGTAATTACTAAATTTAAAAAAGGATATTTCTAAACACATAAATGTAAAAAATGATATTTCATATAACTTATTATGTTTAACATGACATATGGTGACGTTTATCAATCAAAATCGTCGTTGTATCTTTCCACACTCCCACCCTAGTGCCTAGTATGACAAATGATGACGTTTATTTTTCAAAACCTTCACAGTAATATGACATATAGTGATGTTTAGTATTCAAAGTTGTCATCTGAGCATAACATATAGTGGCGTTTATTATTCAGAAGTATCATTATAATCTAACATATAGTGACATAAATTTATCAAAACGATCACTACATGTACATTATGATGTACGGTGACATAGCTTTATCAAAATTGTCACAATAAATGACATATGCTAAAGTTCATCATTCAAAACTGTCATCGTAACATTACATATTGTGATGTTTTCCATTCAATACTGTTACCGTAACATGACATTCCGTAACATTTAGATGTCAAAACCATCACTGTAAAATGACATAGGGTGACGTTTACTTTTCAAAACCATCACCATTGGATAACATAAGATGGCGTTCATTATTTAAAAACATCATTTTAACATGACATACATCGACGTTTATTATTTGAAAACGTCACAATAACATGACACGGGGTGACTCGTTTTTCGTCAAAACCGTCACCCTTGCTTAACGTACGATTACGTTTAGTTTCAAAACCGTCAAATAGCATGATGTGCGGTGACATTTATTTTTCTAAACCGTCACAGTAGCATGACATTAGGTGACGTAAATTTTTCAAAACCATCATTTTAACATCATATGCGGTGATTTATTTTTCAAAACCGTCACCATAGCATGAGGTACCTTAACGTTTATCTTTTATAATTGTCATTGTAACATGACGTACGATGACATTTATTGTTAAAACCGTCACTGTAGGATGATATACACTGATTTTTATTATTTAAAATTATCACCATGACATTACATATGGTCGCGCTTTTTATACAAAGTCGTCATCGTAGCATGACTTACGTGGACGTTTATTCACTAAAGCATGATATATAATGACATTTATTATACAAAACCTTCATCATTGTGACATATAGTTTTTTAAAACCGTCACCATAACATAACATACGGTGACATTTACTTTTCAAAATCGTTATCGTAGAATGACATATCGTAACAAACTCAAATCCGTCACCATAACATGACATATGGTGACATAATTATTAGAAACCGTCAATATAGTTTGAGCTATTGTGATGTAAATGTTTTAATGCCGTTACCAAAGCATGACATATAGTGATGCAATTTTTTCAAAAACCATTGCCATACACTAACTTTTTGTGATGCAAATTTTGCAAAACCGTTGCCATAAAACTTGGTGACTTTTGGATACGGTTTTCAAATAAGCGTTGTTATACATATATTAGTTTTCAGTAATGTTTTTTTAAAACCGTTACGACATAAAGCAACGATTTAGACAAAAACCGTTACTAAAAGATATTATATGGCAACGGTTTTTAAAAACCGTCACAAGATAAAGCAACGGTTTATCAAAACCTCCCTAAACCGTTACCTTAGGGAACCTTTTATTGACGTTTTTATCTAAAACGTTGCTTTATGTTTCTACTTTTTTTGTAATAGTAACATTTCTTTATAAAAACCATTACTAAAACAATTCTCTAACTTTTTTGTGACTTTTTGTGACGGTTTTTTATCAAAACGTTACAAACCTATTTTTGAAAACCGTCACAAAAAGTCATTTTTGTACTAGTGAAAGTCCTAGTGTTCACTTTTTGTCTTGATTTATTGTTCAAATCTGTTGTCTGAATAGATTTAGGTGAAGAATCATGCATGCCTCAGTTGGAAGGGGAAATTACATGATTAATTTTGGAAATGTGCCTCAAGTAAAATTGATCAATCAAGTGAATATAAGTAAGCAATCTGTGAACCATGATTTGAAGACTGATAATCGATCTGATGTTCATAACAGTACTGTTGAGACTAATGGTGATTTGAATGCTCAATTTGGTCATAATAAGTTTTCTCCGGCCAACCATCGAACCACCTCCCCTTCCAACATTACTCCCCAAACTCATCTTCTTCCCTAAACCAAGCGGCCCCCAATCTCTATCTTCATCAAACTTACAATCTCTCATCAAAACCCACCAAATTACTCATTATCCCCGGAGGTGAAGTTGGAGATACCACCGTTCACCGAAGATTTGGAGATGTTATGGTTCATTTTCGAGATGTTATGGTCCAGCAGCAGATTTGGTGATGTCGTGGTTTAGGAGGCGGTGGTGCCGGCGGACGGCGGTTTAGGAGGGGGTGGTGTCGGCGGACCCTGTGTCTCTTTTATGTATATGTATAATGTATATATATATATATAGTTAATTGTATATTTGACCCCTATAATTTCATAATGTTTACAAAAACAAGAAAAACCAAAAGAGAAGTGCCAAAAAGGACAAAAACATGGTTGGACGATTTTGCCCCTGGCTCTAACTGAGTTTTTTAACGGGGTTAGTGAGGAGGTCCTCCTTTCAGAGAAAATTCCAAACCTCAGGGACCACTATTTGAGATACGGAAGTATAGGTCCTCCTTTCAAAGAAAATACGAAACCTTAGGGACCAAAACTGTAATTCACTCTATAAATAATAATGAGATTAACATTTAATGTAAGAAAACATAAATTATTATTATTTCCATAAATTTGTTTTAGTTTTAATAATAAATTATAATGGATGCCGTATTTTCTTAATTTTATTTTTGGTAACTAAATTTAATATTTGTTTATGGTAATTAAATTAAATATTAATTATGATAATTAAATTAAATAGATTATAATAGATACCCTTTTCTTTTTCATTATCTCCTCCCCCTTTTTGACCTAGATCGCTACCATATCTTCTCCATCGCAACCACAATTTTCCGATAGCCATAGAAGATAGGATCGATCGCAACACCATTTTTCATGGATACGTCGTCTTCGTATCAACGTTGAGCTTTGGATGAAGGCACCATGGAAGGAACAGAGACGGAATCGTTCTCGCCGGAAAAAGTTGGGTCCGGTAAGAAGGAGAGAAGTTGAGAACTATAGAAGTATAAAACCTGGGTTTTGAAAGTATGGTTGAGACGATGAAGCTTCTGTAGTTTTCTGCTTTTTGATGATGTGGTTGACGATGAACTATGAAGACGATGAAGCTTACATGACAAGGATTGAAGAAGACGGTTGAAGGAGAGAAAGCAGGAGAGGATGCAGGGTCTATGAAAGAATTGGATGGGTGAAGAAGATAAACTGAGTTTTTATTTACAATGAGGGTATTTTTGTCATTTTAAAATTATTGGCTGGAATGGATTTCAATTCCATCTCTTTTATGAAGGAATGATCAAATCCATGTTTAAAGGAATGTTTGAAATTTAATTCCATTCCGTGGGTAACCAAACAACATAATGGAATTTGGTCAATGGAATTGACCATTCCAATTCCATCAGATTCCGTCGGAATCCGACGAACCAAACGCCCCCTTAGGGTTACATGAGATTTTGAATAAAACATGTGGAACTTGTTAGAACATGAAATTTTGGGGAACCCTTCCATCATTGCTTTGTTTCTTCATATTCTATACATTGTGCTTCAAGAATGTGATTTTCTCAAACATAGGGTTTTTGTGCATAACTGTGAAATTGGTTAAAATTCTCTTAAGGGGAAGAGATTGATGTCATTTCACCCCAATTGGAAACTCATACTCTTGCGCTGACTCAAAGACTAAGCTTATAAGTATTCAAACCTATGTTCTGACATGGTTTGTGGTCCTCAATTCTCGACCCAATTTCAATATTTGGCAAGAGTAAAACATATGCCACGACCTAGGTTTGGGGAACCCATTTTCTTCTAATCTTTAATTGTCAAATCTATTGAATTGTAGGAAATGGGACGAACCAAGTCCACCACCACAACTACACCTCGTTGGCCAGAGGACGATAGATTGACACCGGACACCGATGCAGCAGCTTGACACCCACCATACATTACCTGCTTAGAGACGAATATTGATTGCATAATAGCAGAGATTGGAGTTGTCAGAACCAGTGTGGAACATATTGAGGAGAAACTCGAGGATAGAGGCTACATCCGAACTTACCTTACCGGAGAGCGACGCCAAACTCAAAAGCGCCGCCAAGGATCTGCCTCCATCGTCTCATCGTTCCTAGTAAAGTCGTCTTTTCTTTGTTTAATCTTTATGTTTATGTGATATTGATACTATGTTCTTTTCGTTTTGGATACCCGGATGACTATAATGGATAACGGTACACATACTCATCTCATCTGACACTGGTAATACTTTTGCCTATATCATAACTATTATATGCCAACCCTGTCACCACTCGGCACACACGATTATATCATGCTCAAAACTAAACCTGCACATTGGGTACAATGTGTCGGTAAGGTTTGGGGTTGTGGACACAGGCATACATATCGGGTACATTGCATGAAGTTATGTGTGTCCCAATAATGAATCATTCAATCAAGTAATCATATAATTAACACAGTAATGCAAACCTGATATTGAATAACAAACGATTCAAAGGGTTACAAGATTGAAATCAATATCTCTCTTTCTCTCTGTCTTGTTCACGGCGCACAACCCAGATAGCCTCCCAATAATTATTCTCTAATTAAGCTCCTCTAACCTAATTTACTCTAAACAAAACCATTTTATACTAAGGCCTTAATTAACCAAATGGGCTTGGCATGGCTTAGGCCCAACAACTAAAACTAAACTTATTAAACTTAAAACTAATAAATAAAATACGGAAACATACTTTTGACTATTTATTACAAAAGGACCCTAGACTATTTGTTGAGACGACTTTATCAGCTTTAACTTCAGTCTTCTATCTTCAGATAATAATGATCTTACATCCAATAAAACTGTGCTTTAACAATCTCCCCCTTTGGATCAAGATCATTCTTTAAGCTCAGAAAATGTAATCTTCCTATTTGTCTTCAGAACTTTATCTTCAGAAGTAGCAATCTCCCCAATCGATGAGAATAACTTTTGGAAAGAAATTATCTCCAGATTCAGCTCGGAATATCTCCAGATTCAGCTCGGAATGCTTTAGCAAATCATCTTCAAAGAAAAATTCTTCATTTCAGCATATCTTCAGAATATCTTCAATTTCTTGATTAACGCTTCTCCCCCTTTTTGATGATAAGAGCAAAGAGTTCATCAAAACGTGTCTTCAAGAAATGTCATCCACCATTGATCTTGCGAACAGAACCACTGAGTATTCGTCAATTCATTAAGATGGTCATCCAGATCTTTGCAAATCTAGACAAATTAGAAAATGAAGTGTAACACCTGAATCAACAAATGAATCAGTTAAAATTGCCTGTCAGTAACACAAAGTCACTGTGTGTAACGAATACACAATATAAAGGAGCTTTTATGATGTTCACTCCCCCAGGGCTTCCATTCAATCATCGAAACACCACAAAGGTAATTTCTATGAACGTTATGACGAAGAAACAAATTCTTTGTGTGTTCGTGCAAGTGATAGAATAAATTAAGCATATGATGATTGCTTATAAGGCTCAAAAAATGTAAACCACTGATAAACGTAGTTAAACACAGACTCAATGTGCATGAATGAAGTGTGAAGGTGGGGCAGACGTCCTTCTTTTCAATATCCAGATTTTCCAAATGAAAATCAGATAGAATATGTGTTGCGTCTCCTTTGAAAATGAAACATTTTCTTGTTCAGAAGAAAATGAGTGGTAGGTGGGGTAATGTCAAGAGTTGGCATGGGCTAGTTGCCTGTTTCAATAATGTTCTCCAAGAATTGTGAAACATTAGAAATGTGGTTGCCCGGCTTAGAAAGTAGTTGGTGCAGAGTTTGTTCTTCTTTTACTCTGATCTCTCACCCTCTTTCTTTTAATCTTTAAGCTCACAGCTAACCGAACTCTCTTTTGACATATTCTCTCATCACACAACCCACACTCATTTCTGTTGAACTCCTCACATTCAACCACTACAGGATTAACTTCTTGGGTAGGAAACACTGGTTGACGTGAATCCATAGAAGTTTCTTTTAAGTCCTAGCACATTGATCCCATATTTTCCTATGAAGCATATGATGCTTAGATGATTTAACTTGAACAGTTAAAACGCAATGATGAATCAGAAAACATTTAAAATCACACTTCCAATTCAAGAAATCTGTTTGAGAATCGGGAAGTGGTTTGAACATTTAAGAACATGTTTTCTTATAATTGAAAGTTGTCCCTCTTTCAACCATGAATGAGATGAAGATTAAGAATTATACCTTTTGAGTACAGTCTTACATCTCACGAAGTCAAGCTTAAAGTCATAAAGATATGATCTTTGAAGCATCTCTCAACCTACAAAAGTCTAAAAGTCTAGTCAAAGAAACTTTATTCACTGAAATTTAAATGACATAAAGCAGTAAAACAATTAGTGTATGAGTTCTAATCAGAAATAATCAGAAGTCATCACCATACTCCTTTGACTTGAACGCTCCCCCTAAAATCGTGCATTACTAACAAATTGATCAGTAAGTACAATGCATTCAGTATTGCTCCCCCTCAAACTAACATTGACCATCTATAAGATACTTCTCACACTCCCTCTGAGATCATGAACAAACTATTAACGAGCAGGTATCATGCGGAAATAATAAGAAAGAAATGATAAAGAGATACAATAAGAAACTTTAATAGGTAACCACCGATTAGGTCTTAAGATTTAGCATACCAAGTGTTGAGACAAGAAAACTAAATCTCTTTTCGTTTAAAGGTTTGGTAAACAAATCTGCAAGCTGATAATCGGTTTTTACAAAGTAAAGTTCAATTGTCCCCTTTTCTACATTATCTTTTATAAAATGATACCGGACATCTATGTGTTTGGTCTTAGTATGATGAACAGGGTTAGCGGTAATCGCAATAGCGCTCTTCGAATCAAAATAGATCGGGATTCTATTGAAATGAAATCCATAGTCTCGCAGTTGTGTTCTCATCCACAAGACCTGAGAACAGCAGCTAGCAGCAGCTACATATTCCGTTGAGGTGGAGACACATAATTGCTTCTTTGAAGCCCAACTGACGAGTTTATCTCCGAGGAATTGGATATGACCCGAGGTGCTTTTCCTGTCTAACATGCAACCAGCATGATCTTCGTCTGAATAAGATGTTAGTTCAAAGCTTGTATCCTTAGGATACCACAGACCAAGATCTGCAGTCCCCTTCAGATACCTGAAGGTATAGAGGTTTGACTTGCGAGTTCCGACCAATAGTTCTTTTCCTTCTTCAGTGCGTACTGAACATGTCTTGGCCTTGAAATTAACCTCTAAGTCTTTGTCACAGAATTGAACAATGCTGAATAGGTTGTGACCTAAGCCTTCAACGTAACTCACCTTCTTGATCGTAAGATTGTCATGTACAACATCACCATATCCCAAAATTGGTGAGAACTGATCATTCCCAAAACGAACGGTGCCGCAGTATTTGTCCGTAAAATTAGACAACATACTCTTCTGCCCGATCATATGCTTGGAACACCCGCTATCCAAGTACCACATATGACGGGTCTGCACAAAACAAATCAGGAAAGAAGAGGTTTAGGAACCCATTTAAAAATGGGACCTCCACTGCTAGTACTTGATTTTGGCACCCATTTAAATTTGGGTCCGTTTTTTGTTTGAAAACCAGAAGCATGATAAGACGAATGATAATGATAAGATGAAACATTATATGAACCATACCAAACATCGGAATATTTACGAGAAGCATAATCACATTCACCATAATTTAAAAACTTTTTATTTGATGGTGCTAACTGGAATAATTGCTTTATAGAGTACTTCTTGCGAGAATCAACAAGATTAGATTTAAAAGTAGCAACATTCACAATCACATCATCTTTACTAGAAGTCTTTTTATTCAAAATAAAACTAGAACTAGATTTAGCTTTCTCGTCTATCTTCTGTTTCGGTATCCATGCAGTCTTAACTCCAACCCTTTGCTTTCTCAAATCTGAAACATGTGAAACTTTAGAGTTAGAATGATGAGAATTAAGAGAATGCTTCTTCTTTGGCTTACCAGTGTGGATCGGTTTCTGTGAAAGCTGAGATTTTTGTTTCTTACCTTTTGCTTTCTTTGATTTCACAGAAACTGACTTATCAACTTTTGTTGATGTTTCACCTTTTTCAAACACACTAGGTAATCCAAAAGAATTAACAACACAAGATGAGTGATCAGGAAGTTTAGAGGTAAAATCAAATTGAACAACACAATCATTCAAACTACCACCAGAGTTTAAGAAATTAAGGTCATTCTCAAGGGAACTAGACCCGTCATCAGAATTTAAAGCCTTGGAGAATTTAGGAAAAATAGTATTTTTGAACACTGTTGAAAATACAGTTTGTTCTAAGTCCATCAAAATTCTTTCTTCTGTAAAAGTATTCTCGAGTTCAGAAATTTTACTTTCCAAAACTAGAGGAGGTACGTAAAGCTTACCTTCGATGGGTTTAGTCTCCAACTCTTTTACAGAATAACTCTCAAAGTAATCATTTGAAAGAAATTTTGATTTATTAGAACTATAACTGTTATTCAACTTCTCATAGCGAAATGGAAGTTGAACTTTAGCTGTGTTCTTTCTTTTATCATATTCCATTGCTTTATCTTTTTTTTTCAGACAGGCTAGTCCAAAAGGGTTTGAGTTCAGGATGTTGAGGAGCCAACAACATAAACCCAAAGTCATAAAGTGCAGGCACTTCAGATATAACCTTTTTGAGATGATGTGGGTTCTTGTAACCAAGTCCCCAAGTATCAGGTTTCTCTTTAGGTTTGTTCAAATGAATAGTGTGTTCGGTTTGACCTAAAGAATGTAATTTCTCTTCCAAAGCATTCACCTTGTCTATTAAAGAATTATTTTCTTTTGAAGTAGAAAAATACCTTTTGGAAATCTCTATAGAGTTAAACTCACATTCTTTATATTTAGAAACAGTTTTAGATAACTCTTTATGAATTATAGTCTTTTCTTTAGCGCAGGTGTCTATATTTTTATGCAAGGTTTTAATTAATACATTTTTCTCAGCAATATCATTACTAAGTTTATGTATAGATTGATTTTTCTCATTTATGACACCTTTCTCTCGCTTCAGTTTAGACTCTAATTCTTGGAGTTTAGACATCATGGCATGCATTTGGTTCAGAAAATCAGATTCAGTTAAGTTACATACCTCATCATTGTCTCCATCATCAGAATCAACTTCAACTTCTGACTGGTTCTGCCCCATCAAGCACATGTGTGTTGTCTCGTCCTTCTCTCCTTCATTAGATTCTTGGTCCGAATGGTCGAGCCAGTATTCATCCTCTGCCATTAATGCTTTTCCAGCCTCTTGTTGCTTGGCTAGAAGCATCTTATTCTTGTAATATTCGGAGTTACGGACTTTAGGTTTTCGACAGTCCTTGGCAAAATGACCGAATCTGCCACAGTTGTAGCACTTCATTAGTTCTTCCTTCTTGAACTCATCAGCTCCATCCTTCTTCTTGTCTTCTGGTCTCTTTTCTTCAACTTTCTCCTTATGCTTGTAGTTATTCGGACCCGACGAGTACCTCTGACTGTTGGAGTTTGGCTTTTTATAGAACTTCTTTTGGAAAGCCTTGGTTAACATTAGCATGGCTTCCTTTAGTTGTTCACAATCGTCAAAGTCAGACTTTCCCTCACTATCCGCTTCTTCAGACTCAGATGATATCACCTTCTTCTTCTTAGACTTCTTCTTTACTACAAGAGCAACTGGATCAGCAACTGCTTTGTCAGCCTTTTTCATCTCAGCCTTGATTTCATCCACCTCTTCCTCATTCTGTTTGAGGATTTCATAAACTTCATGAAGTGGAATGTCGTTCAGATCTTTCAACTGCCTCATTTGTCTGGTGAATCTTTTCCACTCTGGCTGAAGGTTGCTGAGAAATTTCACATTCAGCTCAACTTGAGATTTGTTGATCTTGTTCTTGCTGAGCTCATTCAGCAACGTGAAAAATCTGTCATATGTGGCTTCAAGTGATTCTCCAGCTTTGGCTTTGAATTCTTCATAGTTATTCAAGCAGTTGGAAACTTTAAGTTGATTGCCGACTTTTGATCCAATCATCATCTTCTCCAATTGATCCCACATTTGCATGTCGGTAGCATTGTAGCTATCAATCTTGACATATATTTCGTTCGGTATGCCTTGGAGAATAAATGATCTTGCCAGCTTGTCACCCTTGTGTCTCTTCAGCTGATCTTCCGTATATTCACCAATCGATAACTTATACTCTATCTCTTCTTCTTCACCATTTTCGCCGGCTACAGTGAGAACCTTGGTTGGAGGTGTCATCATTCCTTCTTTTAGAGATTTTATGATATAATATCCCAAATCATGTCGATCAATGAAGTCCAAGAATCTGTCCTTCCACTGCTCGTACTCCCCCTTGAAGAGTACTGGTGGCTTCACATTTGTTCCAATAGCAAGAGCTTCCCGAGACATCTTTACTTATATGAGTAGAAATCAAACTTATCTGATATTGAATAATCAACTGGATGAGATTGTTAGAAGCCAAGATAAAACACACACTCAAAAAATTTTCAGAAAAATAAATTTCCAAAAATAATTAAATGCAGTCCTCTAACACAGTATAAAGCACAAATAATACTGAAAAAACGAACTGTGCAAACCTGGAACAAAATTCGCAAAAGTGAATAGTGAAAAGGGTGAACAGTACTTGCGCAAAGTGAAGGTTTGCGTATCAAGAAGGATGCGCAAAGTACAGTTTGCGTATCAAGAAGGATGCGCAAAGTGGGATTCGACCGGTAACTTGCTTAGACCGATATGATGTTAGACCGGATGGATGTTCGACCGACACTATGCTTCAACCGATATTAACTTAGACCGATACAATGCTTAGACCGATAGTGTCGAAGACCGAAAGTGTGCTTAGACCGATATAGGTGTTCGACCGGAAATGGATTAGACCGGAATTGGCTTTGACCGGGTGGACTGTGTGTGTATCGGTCGAATGCTATAGACCGATAAAAGGTGTTCGACCGATAGGAAAAGGACCGATATTCACAAAGACCGGTATAGTGTAATACGCAAACCAAGTCGACCGATATGAATGCCGGGCGACCGGTATGTTCTTGATGTTAACCGACCCAGAAACACAAATCAGCCCAGAAACCAATCGAAAACTCAAAATTAAACTACAAGACTTTGCCAAAACAATCGAATAAACAACTAGAATAGATTGCAACAATTAATTTCAATAATAAGCACTCTATGAAGAATTCGATTGAAAAGTCAGTGAGTTTTGAGAACGAGCCCAGAATTGCCAAAAGCACCAAATTGATAATCGAAAACGATGTAATATTTAAATCAATCAATGCCAAATCAATAGAATATGCATATCAATTACAACCCAATATATAAACACTTGAAAGAACAATCACACAATAAAAGTTATGAATCTTTGACAGAAAACAAAACCGAACAAAAACTTATTCAATTCAATCTGTAACGAGCTCTGATACCAATTGTGTATCCCAATAATGAATCATTCAATCAAGTAATCATATAATTAACACAGTAATGCAAACCTGATATTGAATAAACAAACGATTCAAAGGGTTACAAGATTGAAATCGATATCTCTCTTTCTCTCTGTCTTGTTCACGGCGCACCACCCAGATAGCCTCCCAATAATTATTCTCTAATTAAGCTCCTCTAACCTAATTTACTCTAAATAAAACCATTTTATACTAAGGCCTTAATTAACCAAATGGGCTTGGCATGGCTTAGGCCCAACAACTAAAACTAAACTTATTAAACTTAAAACTAATAAATAAAATACGGAAACATACTTTTGACTATTTATTACAAAAGGACCCTAGACTATTTGTTGAGACGACTTTATCAGCTTTAACTTCAGTCTTCTATCTTCAGATAATAATGATCTTACATCCAATAAAACTGTGCTTTAACAAGTTATAATTGTTAGGGATAATTTAAAAAAAAAGCTATATACACCGGAATTTATGAAACTCTTAAGTGTAGTGACTTTACATTGTTTTGAGAATCTGAGAACGGAATATAGTCTTAAGAGTGATTAGGAATTTGCATGACTAGGGGACATTAGTGGAGACCACCCGTGAGAATTTTGAACCAACCGAACACCGTTCGAATCATTTGGGAGGGTATTATACACTTAATCATATACACATTTTCTGAACTTCTTGTTGTGATTATAGCATGATCTCACTATAATATTGCATCAAGTAGCAAAGATGTCCATAAGGATATTCAGTGAAACCTTTGTCCTATCTAATTTATGAACCTTAAGATATGATTCCAGACAATGTGTGTAAATAAATTGAATTTGTCTTGCTTATCCTTCTAATGTGTGCACCTAAGCCTATTTGCAGCCATACAATAAAACTTTCGATTCTTAACCCAATACTCAGTCCCCAGCCTAAATGGTAGCCTACCCTTATCCGAATATATGTTGGTTATGAACAACTAGTAGGAAATAACGGTAGAGGGTGGAAAGAGAAAATAATTAGCGGAATCTGGGTATGGGAAAAGAAATTTGACCAAATGGGTCAAGTAGTTGCTACAAAAAAAAAGTGAAAAAGACAAGAAAGTTGGGGTTGCACTCAAGAAGTAAAGCAATATATATATATATATATATATATATATATATATATGTGAAAAAAAGAGGAAAGAAAGAAGCAAAGTGCGAAATCAATTAAGGGAGTATGGGTAGACACGGAGCAGAAAGTGCCTAAAAGAATGGGAATGAAATATGGTTGTTCATATATTGACATATTGAGGATTTGCTCCTATTTACCTTCGTTTCTTAGCCACTAACCTAACCCCATTACAAGCCTTTGCAAATACCTGGATGATCTTTTGGAAAGTGTAAGAAGATAGATAGAGTTGCATTAATAGTCCTAGTCTTGCTACTTGATTCCTTCCGAGATCGCTTTGATTTACATTTTTGCGTTTTTCATGATTAGTTGTTCATGCTTATACTTTGTGAATTCTTGTACATCAAATCCAAATGCATGAACAACATGTGAGACATCCTAGGATTCGAGGGTAAAGAGAGTACCCCGTGAGGTAGGGTTGAAGCGATATCCTCCCCAAAAGTGTGATGAACTTATTACTATTTTGTATGGTGTCAATGTTTTTAGTTCGATTTTCAATGTTGATGAGTCTATACCTATGATGAAGATTGAACTCTGGTTGTCTTGTCCTCGCACTTCTTAAATTCCTAACATGAGATTTCTTGATGAGTCTATACCTATGGTAATATCCGATATGTACACCCGTTGGTCCTTTTTGTAGATGATATTTGTTTTGAGCTTTATTATTTTTCTTTGACGCCAATTTGCTTGGGGACAACCAACGCTTGGTTTGGGGTTGTTGATAACACCAATTTTTGCTGTTATTTTCATCACTTTCCAAGTAATTTTGTTATTTCCAAGCAAATAAAGCCGATTTTTTATAGTTTAAAACAAGTGTTTCAGGATTTATGTGACGTTATGAAAAAGCCAAGAATGTGTACGAGAAGTAAGGGTTCCGAGCGAAAAGTCGTTTACGAAAGTTCTCAAGATTCAAGTATGGAATATGGTCATTTGATCGAATGGGTTAAGTTTTAAAGAAAAAATAATTTTCCCCAAAACAGTGGCGGAAGCGACTTTGATGCAAGTTGCTGAAGCTGAACTAACTTGGCAACTCACCTAAAGCTAAAATCAGAGCTAGTTGTATGTTAGTTGACTTAACTGCAACTAACTTCAAACTAGCTTGGACGGTTGGACGTTTTTAAAGCCTTTTTCACCTAGGGTTTGGAAGAGATGTCATTCTATCGGCTAGAGGAAGGAAAGGGGACGACTTGGGGCTATTTTGGCAAGGGAGAAACACCGATTTGAAGCAAGGAAACGATTTGGGAAGCAATTTATACTCCAATTTCTTGCAGATCATCGTGGGCATTACACAATCAAGGGAGTTTTACAATCCTATATTTTTCGAGAGAACTTTTTCTTAGATTTATGAATTCCTCTATTGCTTTGTTTGTTAATACCCCCAACATGAACTAATCTTTAGATGTTGGGGGTTTCTTTGACTTTCGTTTAAGCTTATGAACATGTGACTTGGAACTTTTATTTGTTTTTCCTAATTAATCAAGTATATGATTTGGGTTTAGTGCTTTTTGTGAGTCTGATCAACTTTCATCTGATTTGTTCGTTATGAATTAAATTCGAGAGGATTAATTGTTAACAAGAACTAAAATTATATGTCTAAGGTGAGAAATTGGATAGAGATATACCAAGTAAACCTTAGTATCGCTATAATATGGAATTTAATGTGTTTTGAACTCATGTGTTGAGATCGAGAGATGAGACTTGTGTTTTCAAAATAAAATCCGATTAAATCTCTAAGCAAGAACAACAGATCTCTAGGTTCAAGACGCGGAAAATCAGCTTCAGAAAAATAATACTTTTCACCATCTTCTCTAGTTACCATGAACTGTGAATACTTTACACCCATGAAGAAATCAGATTAAATCTAATCGACGGATGTAATTTGGAGCTTTGTCTTTTTGTACTTGTCTTGAAAATAGTTATACACAAATATGATCTCACGCTGCTTTTCCTTGCTTTTCATCGACTGTAGACCATGAAGCACAACTTCATCATATTCACGAATCCAATGGGCAAAGATCTTCTTCTGAGTTTCTTCAAGAAAAGGAACTTTGATTCTGACTCTTTCCCACTTGGATGGCTGGACTGGCGGAGTACTTTCTGTTCCCACAACTGGTGATGCAGGAGGAGATCTAACGGGAATATCTTGCTGAGGAAGATCAGGGTGATTAGCAGGATATGTCAAAAGCGGTACTGCGACAGAAATCTGAACGTCTGGCTGATAATCTGGATGAATAATCTCATCAATTTCGGCTTGCATGACTACCAGCGCTCTTTCAGTGTTGGCCTATTCTTCTGTCGGGTCTGAAACATCATAAGAATCGACAATCAAAGCCCAGTTTTCTGGATCTATCGGTGAACCTTCATCTTGTTCCTCAGGCTTTTCAATCGTTGGAATGTCGTATAATACCAAATCCAAAGTCTGCTCCCTTGCATGTCCTTGCCCTTCCGGTTGAGTACCAGAACCCGAAGCCCTTTCCGTTTCCACCTATACTGATTCCATTATCTGTGTCTCCGGCTCGGATAAACGTTGGCGCTTCTCCCCCTCATTGTGATCAGGATCATCCTGATCATCATGCCAGCACTTAAGCCTTTCTGCCTGGCTTCGGCAGGTGTCTTCCACTGATGATAGTCGTTCAGTTAATACAGCCACTGTTTGCTGCAAAGACTGAAGTATGGCTTGTTGTTGCTGGAAGGCTTCTAGAGATACAGTGGGTTGGGGTGGTGGGGTAGGTGTAGATGCTTGGGCACGTAAGAGCGATAGTAGATCAGCATCCTAGGTGGGTTCCACTGAAGATTGGGCAAGTAATTTGGCAAGAAGGATGGACTTGAGGTCATCGATAGACATGTCGGCAGCAGCAATAGAGGGTTGTGGTGTATGAGGTAGTGGTTCAGGCTCAGTCGCTGTACCTTTGCCTTTGATAAGTCTTTTCAACGCATCTACCTCTTCCCTCAATTCGGATCGCATGAAAGAACGGACGGTCTTTAGGGCACCATCCAAAAATTCCCTTGAGACGAACTCAGGGTGAATCACTCCTGGGTCACTTAGACTTCCAGTTGTAGTGACGACTGTAGCAGTCGCACCGCCTACGTTCACAGCTGGCGTAATGATAGTTGTGGTAGGACTTTCACCCAATCCTCGTAAACCAACCGAAGTTGGAATTACTATAGGTGTTCCAGCTGGGCCACTAAGGCCTCCAGCAGTAGCCGAGAAGGGTATTTGTGTCCTAGGAATAGGAGATATAACATCAAAGGGCTCTAGACTCTGTGTACCCAAAGAAGTCGAGAACGGGAGCTGCTGCTCTCTTGTTTCAATACCGGAACTCTCCAAGCGAGAGACCGGTAGCTTTTGTGCTAAATCCCCGTGAGAACTTGAAACCACCATCTGTTGAGAGATGGTGGAGTGGCTTGGGGGAGTGTGCATTTGCGTCGCTAGGTCCACGACGTCTTCATCAATACCCTGTCTCAACACATGAGACTGGGTAGCGGATGTGGCTACCTGGCTGGATGTGGCTAGGGGGGTACAACCATTGATGGTTGCCCCATCACTCGTGTACGCTCATGAAGAAACTTACTCTTCCTTTCCCTCTCTCTACACACATTTACATTTTTTACTATAACTCCCTCCGCTCTCCTTGTCTCTCCAGGTGAGGGCTCATCATCGTCACCATCAGAGTCAGAAGACTCGTCATTTGATTCTGATGCTTGGGTGGTTGTTTCCGACTGACTGCCGGATTGGTCTGCTGCCTCCTCAGACTCGGTGGCAGCTTCCGACTGAGTGTCGGATGTACCTGTTGCCTCCTCAGACTCGGTGGCAGAAGAGGACTGAACATTAGCGGTTTCAGTAGCGGTGTCCTCTTCCACCATCAGAGAGGTTGTCCGTGGCGATGTTGGTGATCGTCGAGAAGTACTGGCCTGGCTTAGTTGAACGGCGCTGCCCACTCCAGTTCCCCTCACAATATTTTCTCTCATCACACCCTGTCCGGGAGCCCCAACTATCCGGACGCTACCACCTCTCGTACGTGGACGTGGACCCTCACGCCTCTCAGGTCTTGCTTCTAGGGAGGTCCTTCCGGTTCTGGACGAACCATAGGAGCTGGTAGGTTGTGTGTGTGCCTATATGATATTACACTCAGCGCAGTAGGACGAGCATAGGCCAGCAACCCGACGGGGATCTTGTTGATCCAAACTCTCTCGGTGATTTGATAACGACCCTCTTTTATACTTAGTGAAAATTACGTTATTATATGTATTAGTGTTTCATCATCAGCGATCAGACTGAGTCTGTTCAGTTATCGCTGATGACCTTTATGTAAACATTTAATATGTATGTGTTTCACTTTCAGCGATCAAACTGAGTATGTTCAGTCATCACTGATCGTTTCCCATGTAACACAGTTAACGTAATCCCTGAAGACAAGTCTCGCGTCAACATAGTTCATAGCTGAATCGAAGACGAAGCCACTGAACAATAGATAAGTCTACTAGTGACCTGATGCGGATATCAGCGAAGACCAGACTAATCTACTTACGCGAAGAAGCCTGAGGAAAAGCTTCAGCGATAGCTGGACTTCTTTATCTCTGGAAGAAGAGATACTCAGCGATCAACGATCACAAAGCTTATGCCTCAAGTTTTCTTTTGTCTTACCTTGCACAACCAGTACGATGTGTCAGAACGGACACGTCTCTGCCACAAATCGTACAACAACTCTGTCAACTACACTGTTCATAAAGCGGCCAAAAGCATGTCTCCAAAAGTAAGACTACCAAAGCCAATCTATGAATGCCACGTGTAAAGTACCCTGCCATGCATTTAATGCATAGGGTATAAATAGGAAGCTCACCCCTTCATCTGTAGGTGTGCTCAATCCTTGAACTCCAAAATAGAAACCCTTGTTTTCTATCTCTCTAAAAACCCCCATTCTCTGAAATTCTTGTGCAACCATCTTAGTGTTTCTTAAGTTTGTTTAGATTGAGTCTGTCTTAATCTTATTCCGCAACAAACTTGTAAATTGTATTTTGATTGATCAATAAACAATTTATTAAACTTTAATTTCTGTGTTTGTATTCAACCCCCCCCCCCTTCTACAAACTTGTTAAGCACCTTCGGGACCAACAAGTGGTATCAGAGCAGTTTGTTTAATCTAATAAACAAGATCTTGCTGTATACTCTTCCTTGCTATTCTAAAATGGCACTAAACACAAACACAAACTACTATGATAATGGTTCACTTTCTAAACCTCCTCGATTTAGCAGAGATAACTTTTCTCTATGGAAAAATAGAATGATGCTATTTCTTGAAGGTGCGGATCCTACAATACCTGAATATATAGAAAACGGACCCTATGACCCTATGAATCATCGCTGAAGAACATGACTGGGCTGAATCAGAAGAATCATCTTCTGATGAAGAAGAAGTCGCTAATCTTTGCCTCATGGCTGAGATTAAAGAAGAAGTAGAAGAACCATCTGAACCTTCTATGAGCTACATATCATCTCAGGTATCTATCTCAACAAATCCCTCTCTGCCTGAAGCTGAGAGAAGTCGCGTTGTTGATGTGCTGACGATTGACCTTTATAATGCTCTAAACGACAAAACTCAAGCTGAAAATAAAAATGTTTATTTAACACAAGAGCTAGAGAAATGTCATGAAAAGATCAGTGAACTAAATCTTTTAGAAGAAAAGCTGAAAGATCAAGTCATTATAAATGAAATCATCAGCATTGAACGCGAACAAGCCATCGCTGCTCTAAAAGCAGAAAAGGCTCATGTTGAAAAATGGTGCAAATCATCAACAAAGATCTCTGAGATAATAAATGCTCAAACTCCTGAAAGTGATAAAACTGGTCTTGGTTTTTGGACACCACAGGATGATCCTAAAGAAGAAAGTTCCTCGCTTAAGTTTGGAACTTTTGTCACATCTTTCTTTGACACTTCTTATAATCAATTCTATCCCTGTTCTTCTTCTAATCCCATCCCTGAGGAGATATCTGCAAGATCTAAGCCTGCAGATAAAGGAAAGTCTATTCTCCCTCAGAAGGCTTCCAAGAAAGCCAAACTGAAAGTTCCCTCCAAACCTTCAGTGGATAAACCTTCTAGCTCAGTGACAGAAATCTTTGATATCTGTCCTCCAAAGCTGAAGGTTGATCTAAAGCTCGTGAAATCTGAAGAAATAAAAATTCCTCCCAGATCTCGTGCTAAAGGCATTCTTGGAGCTGGACCTGCTCATCTTAAGTTTTCAAAACCTTTTGGTTATAAAACCACCATCAGATATAGAAAATGTTATCACTGTGGATTCACTGACCATATTGCGAGCAAGTGTCCAAATACCACCGAAGCTGATAAAACAGCCAAAGTGAAGAAAAATGCCTCTAAGGCAAATAAAGTCACCAAAGTGAAAAATACCACTAAGGTTAAGAAATTAACCAAAGTGAAGATTACCACTGAAGCTGAATCTTCATCAGCGGTGAAGACTGTTGAATCTTCCTTATCCACTAACTCTGAAGGACCCATTGAAAAGTGGGTACCAAACAACGCTTAATCTTCCTTATGTATGCAGGGATCATAGGGCATCTGGTATCTCGATAGTGGATGTTCTCGTCATATGACTGGACAAAGAGACCTGCTCACTGAATACAAGGAAGAGAAAGGCCCCTCTGTTACCTTTGGTGGAAATGGAAAAGGATTTACCCGTGGGTTTGGTGTCCTCAGCAATGGGACAACTACCTTTCGAAGAGTCGCTTATGTAGATGGACTGAAGCACAATCTTCTAAGCATCAGTCAGCTATGTGACAAAGACTACGAAGTTCGCTTTTCTAAGAAAGCATGTGCAGTGGTAGATGAAAAAGGAAAACTTGCTCTCAGTGGTTATAGAAGAGAAAATGTCTATGTAATAGATATGGACTCTACTATCACTGATAACCTATGTTTTCTCTCTAAGGCCTCTTCTGATGTCAACTGGCTATGGCATAAAAGGCTCTCTCATCTAAACTTCAAAACCCTGAATTCTCTCTCATCTAAGGAACTGGTTTCTGGTCTTCCTCAACACTCATATGCTAAAGAATCTCTCTGCTCAACATGTGAAAAAGGAAAACAAACAAAAGCTAGTTTCAAGTCGAAACAAGTTTCCTCAGTAACAAGTCCTCTTCAGCTCTTGCATATGGATCTATTTGGCCCTGTCAACATCCAATCAATAGCTGGAAAGAAATATACGCTTGTCATTGTAGATGAATATTCTCGCTACACCTGGGTTATTTTTCTTCGCTGTAAGAATGATACTCCAGAAGAACTAATATCTTTTGTCAAAAAGATGGAAGTGCTGAATAATCTTACTGTTCGATCAATAAGAAGTGATCATGGAACTGAATTCAAAAATAGTTCCCTGAACAATTTCTTTGAGAACAAGGGAATCTCTCACAACTTCTCCTCAGTAAGAACACCTCAGCAAAATGGAGTCGCTGAAAGAAGAAACAGAACGATCATAGAAGCTGCTAGATAATGCTCAGCGATTCTCACCTCCCTACTCAATTTTGGGCAGAAGCTGTAAACACTGCATGTTTTACTCAAAACAGATCGCTGATAATAAAGCGATTTGGGAAGACAGCTTATGAACTCTTTCTTGGAAGGAAGCCTTCTATCAGCTTTCTTCATATCTTTGGTTGTCAGTGCTTTATCTTAAACAACAAAGATCAAGTTGGAAAGTTCGACCCAAAAGCTGATGATGGAATATTTTTAGGATATTCCTCCATCTCCAAAGCCTACAGAGTTTTCAACAAGAGAAGACAAACCGTAGAAGAAACCATTCATGTCACGTTTGATGAAACGCGCTCAGCGAACTCTAAACCAATCGCTGACAATGAAGAACTGAATACTTGGATGATCTCTCACTATAGAGAAACTGAACCTTTCTCAAACCATCAGCACACTGAAACTCCAATTGCTGATGAAGAACCAAGTATCATATCTCCCACCGCTGAATCCACCTCATGGGTTTCAGCTGAACCTCTAAACACATTACCACCATCAAATCTGCCTTCATCTGGAAACCTCTCTAGTGAACCTACTCAACAGTTAATTGCTGATGAACCTCAAACGTCCTCATCAGTAAACATTCCAATTGTTGATCCAACCTCTGAGTTAAGCGATCATGCTCCTGCTCAGCGATGGACAAGAGATCACCCAATAGATCAAATTCTCGGTGATCCAGATGCAGGTATTCAGACACGACGAAGCTCAGGTAATATATGTCTCTTTGTAAACTTTCTCTCCTTAATAGAACCAAAGAAGACTGATGATGCCCTCAGAGATCCAAACTGGGTCAGCGCTATGCAAGAAGAGCTGACTGAATTTTCTCGAAACAAAGTTTGAAATCTCGTTCCTAGACCATCTGATAAAACTGTAATAGGCACCAAATGGGTGTTTAGAAACAAGTTAGATGAACATGGAACTGTAACCCGCAACAAGGCTCGACTTGTTGCTCAGGGATACAGACAAGAGGAAGGCATAGACTATGATGAAACCTTTGCCCCTGTGGCCAGGCTCGAAGCAATTCGACTATTCTTAGCTTATGCAGTCTATAAAGACTTCATCGTTTATCAAATGGACGTAAAATCAGCTTTTCTGAATGGAAAGCTGAATGAAGAAGTTTATGTAGAACAACCACCAGGGTTCTATGACCCTAAGCATCCAAATTATGTTTATAAATTGGATAAAGCTCTCTATGGTCTAAAACAAGCCCCTCGTGCTTGGTATGACACTCTCTCATCTTTTCTTATCTCTGAAAATTTTGAACGTGGCAAGATTGATAATACGTTATTTTTCAGGAAGATAAAAGGTCATATAATTCTTGTACAAATATATGTCGATGACATAATATTTGGTTCTACTAACCCATCTCTATGTACTCGCTTCGCTGAAAGAATGAAGAAAGAATATAAAATGAGTATGATGGGTGAGCTGACATATTTTCTTGGTCTTCAGATTAAACAATCTGACAAAGGTACTTTTATCTGCCAAGGTAAGTATGTTAAAGATATGCTAAAGAAGTTTGAACTCACACAAACTTCAGCGATGAAAACTCCTATGGCACCACCGCTGATACTTAACAAGGATCCATCTGGAAAACCTGTTAATGTCACTGCCTATAGAGGAATGATAGGCTCATTACTGTATCTTACAGCAAGCCGACCTGACATCATGTACTCTACTTGTTTATGTGCACGCTATCAATCTGAACCCAAGGAATCCCATCTGATCGCTGTAAAGAGAATTTTCAGATATCTGAAAGGAACTCCTAACCTCGGTCTTTGGTATCCCAAAGACTCAGGGTTCGATCTAACTGGTTATTCTGATAGTGATTTTGCAGGCTGTAAACTTGACAGAAAAAGTACCACTGGTGGATGTCAACTCTTGGGAGGAAAGCTGGTAAGCTGGACAAGCAAGAAGCAAAATTTTGTGTCCACTTCCACAGCTGAAGCTGAATACGTAGCCGCTGGAAGCTGTTGTTCTCAAATCTTATGGATGAGAAATCAACTATTAGATTATGACCTTCAGCTGTCAAAGATTCCTATCTATTGCGACAGCACTAGTGCTATCGCTATAGCAAATAATCCAGTGCTACATTCAAAGACAAAACACATAGAGATCAGATATCACTTTATCAGAGATCATGTGATGAATGGTGATATTGAACTTCACTTTATCCCTACTGACTTTCAACTTGCTGATATATTCACCAAACCTCTTGATGAGACAAGGTTCAACTTTCTCATCAGTGAGCTTGGAATGCTGAACCTCGAAGAATAATTCTTCAGCGTTCATGTATTATGTTAGTAATCAAAAGTTCCCCTCTCATCATTCTCTCTGATAAACATTCTGACTCTCAGGTATGTTTTCTCCTTTCCCTCAAAGATGTTTTTTTTAAAATATAAACTTTAATCACCGAACTTTCTTCAAATGATTAAAAGCTTTTTGAAAAATACATTAATCACTGATATTTCTAGTCAGTGATCCTTTAAAAGGAAAAACTATCCCTATCTTTACTAAAAGGGATACTTTTAAAAAGGAAAATCTATCGCTGACTTTTCTTCAGTGATCATTTCAAAACGGACAAATGTACAGTCTCTCTCTTCTATGACGTCATTTGAACCGACAATCCACGACATGCCTTTTCTGACACGTTCGTCCGTTGCCCTTCTATCCAATCAACTTCGTGGAACGTGTCAATGTCATGATGATTTTTTTTCTTTTCTCGCTTCATTCTCTCTCTTCTCTCTCTTCTCTCTCTTCGTATAAAAGGAATTCTTCTCTCCTTTATACGGTTTACGCTTTCAAAACTTTCAAAGCAAGAAACATTCTCTCAAGAACACTCAAGCAAGTAAACCCAGAATATTGAATCTGCAACTCTTTTTCTTCAAGATACACAGGTTTATTTCATGTTTATATGCTCTGTTCGTATGCTTTTTATTCTTTTTAAAATCCTACTCGCTTTCTATGGATTTTATAAAACGTTTTTTTGTAAAAACTAAAGATCATTCTTTCTGATTTTATGTTTTTAAATAAAAACCTTTTGGTTTTAAAGTGTTCTTCATTCTTTCTAACCAGAACACTATTTTTCTCCTAAATCATTTCTTCTATTATGTCTCTTTCCATAACAGAAATGACACAATCTTCAATCGTTGCTTCCAAGCATGTACGATTCGCTCTCACTGAAGTTGAGATTACTAAATGTAATCATTTGGCCAGACTCGAGTTCAAAGCTGACAAATACCCACATCTGGTGGAAGCTGCTGAATTCCTCAAGCAGTCATGCATAGCTTACGCGATCACTGTGGATCCTAAGCCCTCCAAGACTCTACTTCAGCAGTTTTGGTTCACTACTGATGCAACTGAACTTACCAACAGGAAAGGTGAACGAGTCCCTGCTATCTCGTTCAGCACGGAATTAGGGCCAGGGAGCATGACCGCTCTTAGCCTCAGAAAACCTTTAAGATTCCCTGACAAACCAAAGAGTGGGTTCGACGCACTCCCCACAGATGATGAGCTGATATCATTCCTGGACGCAATGGGCTATTGTTGGGAAAACAAACCAAGATCTTCTATTCCCAACAAGAAGCTCACCAAGATCCTAAAAGCTCAGATGCCATCACAACTGAACTTTATCTTCTCGCACATAATTCAGTGCATGAGTGGGAAGAGTGGTTCGCTGGATCAAGCCAGCAAAACACAACTGCAGATGGCCTACTCCGTTATCGCTGGTCAAAACTTTGACTACGCCACAGCAATCTTTGAAGATCTGAGGTCGAGATTAGAGAAGCCTGAACGAGATCCCAAGATCTCATACGTACGTTTCATATGTACGTATATCAAGTTCCTCTATCCCAACACCTATCCCACCAAAGATGATGGAACCTTTGCCAGGGTAGGTCAACGATCACTAGAGGTCAAGCCACTCGCCGACGAGGTAAGTATCTCTCTCCTTCGCTCTCGTCTCTCTCTCCATTCTTCTTCATCTTCAGCGACCAGGCAGACGGTTCCTTCGTCTGTTATCCCTGTCGCTACCACTACTTCTAAACGACCATCAGCTAGTCCGATTGGTCCTTCCAAAAAGGCCAAAAAGACTAAGGAAAGTACACCCTCTAGTACTATACCTGAGGGAGCTTCTCAACAAGCTACCTTAGATGCATTTGTGGGTCTTTCCTCCACCACTTCAGCAGTCACTCACACTGCCGTGTCAGCGATCTCACTCGCTGTCACATCATCAGTAACCCCACCTACTATCTCATTCACTGAGATTAACCCCATCCCTACTTCTATCCCCAAAACTCTTCCCTTCTCTCCTCATTTGGTCTCTGAACCCGCCACCTCTTCTTTCCCTATAGGACCTGAGCATCAAACTTTTGAGGAATCTATGCAGTTCTACAAAATGTTTGATACGTCAGGTACACCTATAATCCTAAACACTTCTCTCCCCCCCTCTCCAAATAAGCCCATATCTGAACTAACATTGTTTTCAGGTCCTAGCTTGGCGTCTGTTGACACGCATGTCAACAGTCTAGGAGAAAAGGTGGACGCACTCACCAACACCATCAATGAAACCACCAGCGCCGTCAATCAGGCTGGTGAGGAGCTGAAGAAGTTGACCGCCACTTGCTCATCTAAAGCTGAGAACTCTCAACTCTCAGCTGTTGAAGAACAAGTCGTCCAACTCAGAGAGTCCTCTCGACTCTTTCAAGGGCGATTTGAGTCTCTTACCGCTGAAGTTCAGGGTCTCTCTTCAAAGGTTGACCTCTGCACGTCCCTTCTTCAGCAAATTCTACAGAAAGTGAATGCACCAGCTCCAGCGCTGCCTCCCTCCTTTACTGAAGATGATCGTACCAACCTCAACATCGCTGTGGAATTCATTCATGATGCCACGTGCGACATCTCTGCGGTTGAAGACCGGATTAAGCGTCTGGAGGCTGACGTTCAAGTGCTAAAAGCTTCAACAGCTACTCCAGCAGCTGAACAATCCCCTACCGCTGATAATGACAAAGTGGGGGAGAAAACTGAAGAAACTTCTATTGCTGCTGCTGGGGAAGCTAAGACTCCAAAGGAACCTCCCTCTCAATCTGAGGGGGAGAAGGCAAAAGAATCCTCATCAATTCACTCTATTCTCTTTGAAGAGGATGAGGAAGAAGACGATGAAGAGGAAGATGATCTAGATCTTGATGATCAAGAAAAGGATCAGCCCTCCGATGACGACGACGACGATGAAGACCAATCTATGTGGTTCTCTAAGCCGAACGTCGTATCAGGGACAACTTCGCAAGAGGTTTTCAAAACAGGGGTGAGAGGTGATACATCTTCAAGTGTTCCTTCGCAAAGCAAAGACAAGCAACCGATCGCTGAAGAATGCTTGAGGACTGGATCACAATCTGAGGGGGAGCATCCTTCTCAGGTATGTCTTTCAATTGTACCACTCTTCTACTCTTTCCAAACCCCTATTCCTTTCTAGCCTTTATCTCTCTCGTTCTAAAAATACACTTATCCCTTCTTTCCTTCTTTTTCTAACCAGACAGTTCTCACCCCTGCTTAAGGGTTCTGAACTACAAATAATTCCAGCTACTATCACTGAAGAAATAATCCCAATCTCTATCGCTGAGATTGATGAAGAAGAAGAAGATTCCCTGGTCCATCCAGGAAGGCCCTCTCGACCATCTCATTGGTCAGAGGAAGTGGTAAAGAAAAGAGTTGAAATGATCGCTCAACTAGAAAGTCAACGGCTGAAAATCCCTCTTCAAACATCCACAGAGCTCGACTTCCTCACTGAAGCTGAAAGAGAAGAATCTGCCAAAGCTGAGAAGCTGATCGCTGAATGCAAACGAGATGCCCAACTCGCTTTAAAGATTCAATCCTCTCAAGTTAAGGACAAAAAGCTGAAAAGCAAACCTGTGGAAGTTCAAGCAGCACTACTGAAAGAAATTGAAGAGGAACGCTTCAAAGAACAAGAGATCAACAATAAGTCTATCGAATGGTGCAAACAAAAGATGGATTATCGTTCTGATCTTCTTCCAATATCAGCCGTGACTATCTCTGGTCGCAAGAAGAAAGATCAACTCTCAGTGACCATGGAGATTACCAGAGAGGATGGAACCCAAAAAGCAATGTACGTTTCAAAACTTGAGAGCTTCGGATTTACATAATGGTTAGAGTTCTGGGATGCGCTGAAGAAATCCAAATCTACATACAGAGGCTACGTTGAAGGACTTCTTGAAGCCCTCATAAATAGAGTCGTTTCTGTACTAAAGCTGCCATCTCCTCTTCCTCCCAAATCTTTGAAACTCAAGAGAAAAATTGGGTCCTCCTCCTCTGAAGATGTCGCCATCATCAGGAATGAAACTTCTATCAAATTTTCAAGAGATGCACTGTTTGGTCCTCCTCCCGATCTTTCAGTTCTGGACTAATCTCTGCCTCCTGGTGGTCCTTTCCAAGTTGGTCAAGTAATCGACAATCCTTATGGAATATTCTTCAGAGATGATGATGAGGAACTCAGATTTCAAAGAATCTCTGAGATTCCTATCTGTCCTCTGAATCATCTCAAAGATCTCTTATGCTTATGGTGTGACTTCTTCCCTGCTGCTGAAGAAATTAAAGAAATTATCAGTCAAAAATCTTTGGAACGAAGACAGAAAGGAGAAGAAATACCTGAGTATATGATCAATCCTCCTAAATCTTCTTTTAATAGCTGATAGATTAGTTTTCTTCTCTGTAATCTGTTAGTTATACTTACAGTAGTTAGTTACTCACTTGTAATGTTTTTCATATCTTGTAATTCCATCTCTGTATTAAATGAAAATAGCAGTGATGTACTTAACCCTATCAGTACTGTAAAAGATCCCTCAAAATAGTAATTGGGACATGCATTCTATGAGTCTTTTTATTCCTATATTTTGAATCAAAGTAATTTTCTTTTGTTACTTTGTCATTATCAAATAGGGGGAGATTGTTGATCCAAACTCTCTCAGTGATTTGATAACGACCCTCTTTTATACTTAGTGAAAATTACGTTATTATATGTATTAGTGTTTCATCATCAGCGATCAGACTGAGTCTGTTCAGTTATCGCTGATGACCTTTATGTAAACATTTAATATGTATGTGTTTCACTTTCAGCGATCAAACTGAGTCTGTTCAGTCATCACTGATCGTTTCCCATGTAACACAGTTAACGTAATCCCTGAAGACAAGTCTCGCGTCAACATAGTTCATAGCTGAATCGAAGACGAAGCCACTGAACAATAGATAAGTCTACTAGTGACCTGATGCGGATATCAGCGAAGACCAGACTAATCTACTTACGCGAAGAAGCCTGAGGAAAAGCTTCAGCGATAGCTGAACTTCTTTATCTCTGGAAGAAGAGATACTCAGCGATCAACGATCACAAAGCTTATGCCTCAAGTTTTCTTTTGTCTTACCTTGCACAACCAGTACGATGTGTCAGAACGGACACGTCTCTGCCACAAATCGTACAACAACTCCGTCAACTACACTGTTCATAAAGCGGCCAAAAGCATGTCTCCAAAAGTAAGACTACCAAAGCCAATCTATGAATGCCACGTGTAAAGTACCCTGCCATGCATTTAATGCATAGGGTATAAATAGGAAGCTCACCCCTTCATCTGTAGGTGTGCTCAATCCTTGAACTCCAAAATAGAAACCCTTGTTTTCTATCTCTCTAAAAACCCCCATTCTCTGAAATTCTTGTGCAACCATCTTAGTGTTTCTTAAGTTTGTTTAGATTGAGTCTGTCTTAATCTTATTCCGCAACAAACTTGTAAATTGTATTTTGATTTATCAATAAACAATTTATTAAACTTTAATTTCTGTGTTTGTATTCAACCCCCCCCCCCTTCTACAAACTTGTTAAGCACCTTCGGGACCAACAGATCTGTCGGGCGACAATACCTTCTGGATCAGGACGGGTCGGGATCTTGTGAGTCTGGTTTTACGGATAGGTCGGGTGCGAAGATCGGCGCAGAATTGCAGGATAAAGAACCATGAAGTTGCGGATGATAATCTGTAGAAAACGCATGAACGGAATGAAGTTCCGTCTTTTTGTCGCGTTGTCTCGTACTCTCTGAACTTGCTCGTACCAAAGGAAGTCGGCGTAGTCATCATGGCGATGGAATGCCACAGCATGAAATAAGCAAAGGATGTTGATACTCGATTGATCGATGCCTTTCGTGATAGCCGAAAGGCACCGATTTAGGTACGTGAAGAGCGTGTACCAAATAGTGGTGAGGTTCTTCCTGTTGAATCCATATGGGGGCGTAGATTCGAGTTGTATCCTAGGGACTGGATGTCGGAGCAGAGGATGGCATCGGACACGATTGGGTCATAACTGTCTCTATCCGGAAAAGACGCGGCGGTCGGCAAATGGAGAAACTGTCTGAAAAGATCGCGGGTGAGAAGCACGGGCATGTGGTCAATCCGACCCTCCAACTGGAAGCCATCGTCGGCCTCCAGAGGAGTAAGTGACCTCCAAAACTGTTGCAGGTATATCAGTGGGACTTCAGCTGTCTCCGTGAGTGCATAAGAGAGAGGATGCCCAACGAGGATCTCGATCATCACCTGATATTGGATTGCAGGTTGGGTGACGTCAAGATAGAAGTTTTTGGGCGTGAGAGGAAGGAACTGATCCTCAGGAATCAATTCGGCATCTGCAATAGGGTCAATTGTGGATGTGGGTTTTGCGCCATTGTACCTGTTAAGAATGAACATGTTAGAACTTAGGTACATTGAAACAAGATTTCTTTGGAGTTAAATGGTCAATGGTTTAAACCACAACCAATTCAACTCCAAGTAATGGGGAAATACAAACCCTAATCCGTGAATCAGGGTCTGTAACCAAGTCGCACAGCACCACAGAAATTAAAACAACCATTTAAGGTGTCTGAAATCCAACTCTCACTCTCATCATATATATATATATATATATATATATATATGTAGACTATTAGGCATAAAAGAAACTGGAAATCCACCAACAACATGTAAACCAACAAGCTCATAAGGAACTGACAAACCACAAACACAGTGTGCAAAAAAAATAACCCCAATCGGATCGGTAGGTTGCATCGACCGGTAGGTGCATCGACCGGTATGGTGCAACGACCGGTATGGTCAAAGGACCGGTAAATTCTACGACCGATATGGTCTATGACCGGGTAAAGGAACAATCGGGAAAGCATACGACCGGTATCAAATTAAACCGCCCGGGGTCTTTATTGACCGGTGTCTATCGGTCCGGGCGACCGGTATAAATAATCGACCGGTATAAAGGAATGGTATTACCTCGGTCGACCGGTATCACCTAATCGACCGGTATAACCCGTTCGACCGGTATTAACCCAACCAGGGTCGCGACCGGTGTTAACCTAGGCGACCGGGGTCACCAGGTCAATCGATGTTAATCGAAAAACGAACTGGTAGCCATAGAAATTATCAAAACCAAAATCAACGCGATTATCCAGATGAATCAACCCGTTAAACTCATAAATCCCAAATCGACCGAAATCGATGTGAGAAATCCCGAACGCCAAACGACCGAAGTTGAAGGGTTACCATCAGTGAGTTCGGGGGGGTTACGGTGGGTCGATATAGACCCAGAGTAGAGCGAGAGAGCTTCGAGAAACATACCTGGTGCGTTCGAGATCGAGGACGAAGGAGAGAGAGATCAAGCGGAGACAGAGAGAGATTGGTAGCGATAGAGATGGAGGAGAGAGCGACTGGAGAGAGAGATAGTGTTGAGAGAAAATTGAGAGATAGAAAGAATGAGGGAAACCAAGGAAGCCCGGGGTTTTGAACACCCCGGGTCGCGGTTTGATGTCGGTCGAAGGTTGGGCCGAGAAAGAGGTTTTGGGCTGGTCAAATTAAAGCAATAAATAAAATAAAAAAAATCTAAAAGAACCACTAAAACTTAATCCGGCTCCCCCTCGAATTGGGACCACGTGCGAAAAAATTTCGCTCCCCCTTAACAATATCGGACAGGAAGCGAGAAAACAAGAATAACTTACTTGCTCCCCCTCGAACGGAGGACTAGATAACCTTTCCAAATATCTTACGATAGAGCTCCCCCTTTACACATGAGCAGCTCGAAAAGTCATCACAAATATCCTTTCTGAACATTAACGAACATGTTATAGTTCTTTGAGGAACGAGTCCTAGACTTTTTTGTCTAGAAGTCAAACTCCGTTGAAGTATGAGTTCTAAGCTGATTTACTTAGAAGCCTTTGTTCTTCTACTCTTCCTTGATAGTAGGAGCCTGCAACACAGAATCATTTTTAGGTTTTGGTACCCACTGGTATTTGGGTACATGAATGTTAGTTGCAGTTCGACTGGGAGTAATGAAAATAAGAACCATACCAGTAATGATCACTAGTCTTGTGAATAAGATCATGTGTACTGCAGTAAGAACAATAGTCTTGCTCTGATACCAATTGTAGATCCCAGTACAGTGCAATCACGAACAATTATAATCAATGAAGAACAATAGTATAGCCACAACCTCTAGTCATATGATTAATATTCAATCAAAGGGTTTAGGTTTACAGAGAGAATATCTGATCAGAGAAAGTAAACCTATTGACTAGAGAATTATGAAAATAATGAGACTTAACTAATAATGAATCTAAAACAACCTTTTTATACTTAGGCTTAAAAGATAATGGGCTTATGGGCTTTAGGCCCAACAAGCTAATAAAACTATTAAGTAATTACACATTACACATTACACCCTTAACTTCTATTTAACCAATAAAACACCCTAACACATACCCTATTCATCATATCCATGAAAGCTGTAGGGGAGTTAGTAAAACGAAATGACATCACCAAAAACTCATAATGTCTTTATGTTGTTCGAAAAGCCGTCTTCGGTATATCTACCTCTCTAACTTTGAGTTGGTGATATCCCAACCTCAAGTCTACCTTAGAAAATAACTAGCCCCTTGTAACTTGTCAAACAGATTGTCTATCCTCAGAATTGGATACTTATTCTTAATCGTAACCTTGTTAAGCTCACGGTAGTCTATGCACATACAAATAGTTCCATCCTTCTTCTTCACGAAAAGTACCGGCGCTCCCCACGGCGAGGTATTTGGTCTAATAAATCCATTATCTAATAACTCCTCCTGCAATTGAGACATCATCTTTTTCATTTTGGAAGGCGCTAGTCTATAAGGTGCGCGAGCTATAGGAGCATCTCTAGGCATTAAATCGATTGGAAACTCAATTTGAAGGTCTGGAGGTAGGCTCATCAAATCGTCCGGAAACACCTCTTGGTACGCACTCACTAATGTCACCTATTCTACCCCACGCTTTTCCCTCTTAGTGTCTACAACATAGGCTAAGTATCCTTGACACCCTTTCCTCAAACACCTAGTAGCCTTAATCATAGAAATGAGGCTTGCGTTCCTATCCCGCCGATTTCCATAGATCACCATCGTCCCCTTATCGGATAATTGAATACGGATCAACTTCTTATTACATATGATATTGGCATTGTTTCTCGCTAACCAGTCCATGCCAATCACTATATCGATGCCAAGCACTATATCGAATTCCCCAATCGTCATAGGATACAACTGTAATGGTACCAACTCCCTTCTATGTCTATGACACAACCCTCGACTACATGACAAATAGACACTCGATTATCATCGGCGATCTCTACCTCTAAATCATGCTCTAAATGTTTAGGGTTCACCTTCAAACATTTCATGAACTTAAGGAATACAAAAAGAGTTATTCGCTTCTGAATCAAATAACACCTTGGCACATAAAGAATTCACCAGAAATGTACTTGTCACGACATCGGGAGCCTCCTCCGCCTCCACCGTATTCATGTGAAATGCCCGTCCTTTCGGGCGTGCCGCCTCCGACCTCCTCTCATCCGCCTTACCACCCTGTTGGCCCCCAAACTATGTTGGTCCCCCCCTTTCTTCAATAGTGGACACTCGTATTTCATATGGTCAGGTGATCCACATTGATAGCATAACTTCTTGCTCGGAAAATCCCTCGAAAAATAACCCGACAACCCACACTGAAAACATGAGCTCGAGTCTGTTGTGCACTCCCCTTGATGAACCCGTTGACACTTCCCACACGGTTTTCTCACCAACCCCACGGTTCCCACGTAGCTCCGACCTAAAGGCCTTACTTTTCCTTACATCAATTCCTGATTCGTCCCATTTTCTTTTATCCCCTACTCTCTCTGTTACTTGGAAGTTCTTTTCTTTTTCAGTTAATTCGGCCGCTTTGATGGTTGCCGGAAAAGTAGTAGGGTTCCTTGTCGACACCAACTCTCGGATGCTGCTTTTGAGCTCATAAATATATCGTTCCACACGACGCTCCTTGGTAGGTACATATAATTCAGCAAAACGCGATTTTTCCAGAAACTTGGAGGTATACTCGCGCACGATCATCTCCTTTTTGTTGCAACCCCAAAAAATCCTCTTCCAGTTTCTTAACTGTCGCCAGAGGGAAAAACTGAGACTTAAATTTTCCAACGAACGTTTCCCATGTCATGCTTCGAGCCGTCGACGACCCTCTTCCCACCGTCTCGGCATTCCACTAAAAGATGGCATCAGATTTCAACATGGACAATGCAAACAACACCTTGTATCCCTTATCACACTTGCAAGTGTTAAAGACAAGTTCCATATCTCTAACTCATTTCATTGCCACGATCGGTTCACACTCCCCTTTAAAAGTAGGGGGCTTACAAGAGGAGAACTCCTTGTGGTTGCATCCCTTAGCTGCCGACTCGTTTACCACTATTGTTGTTGATGGGGAATGACCGCCCACTTCGGTCGTAGGTGGGCTAGACATTTCCACGCTCTCCCTACTCTCACTCTTGTCCTTGTTTCCCGATACCGACTTCTCTTAGTGTGCCAACAAAGCCTGCAGGGTCTCTTGAAGTTTTCCCATCTCGGTGGAAAAGGTCTCTTGGGTCATAAAGTCTTAGGTTAGACCCCGACCGCGGCCCCTCGCATGCCCCCGGTCCCTCCTGGTAGTGGAGCTTTCTTGCTACTACACCTCACGATCCACCGACATTTCAACAATTCTCGCCCTACGAGGTACATGGGTCTTCGCCCGCCCTCGAGACCTGGTGGTAGTTTCTTCAACTTGGGTTGTAGCTCTTCGGAGTGTTCTCCCTTGACCCCTTCCCCTTCCACGGGTAGCCGCCTGCCTAGGTGGGTATACCGGCCCCTCAACAGGGACCTCATTGGGTGGGATTACTTCCTCAATCGGCACTGACCTACTCCTTAGTGATCTTCCTGACATGACGAGAACTGAAATAACCACATAGAAATGGATACTTAACCAACAACTTTACTTAGTAAGGCGATTTAAGCACATACATGTACCTGTAAATTTGCAATTACACTGACCAGGTGTAATTCCAATTTTACCTTACATGACAGTTCTCACTACCTTATCAAATGTTTACCTAGAGCGATCTCTATTAAAGGCATCCTATATCTCGGTTGTGTTCCCCATCCTAAAGTTTAAGTTTAGGCCCGACCGGTCACCTAAATCCCTTAAACTATGGCTCTGATACCAAATTATAAGGACCCAAAAATCAACATATAACATTCACAAAAATAGAGCCCAAACGGGTCCCAATACAACTAAATTTTATCCCAGAGTTTACAAAATAACTCTTTTAATCAGTGGATACTAACTATCATAATCGAGAATCTAACTAAAAATGTAAATGACACGCCATGGCTACGGAGCTCCGATCCTGTGGGCTCCATCTCTACCTTCAGACCTTTTCCTTCCCTTTAGAGGAATCTCCACTACTGCCCTTACCTGAAAATGGTTTTAGTTTTGGAAAGTGAGGGTTAGACCATGAGGTCTAGTGAATCCCCTTCTGAAAGCAATTTAAATTTTGAAATATGCAAACCACAACAGTAGTGATTAAAAATAACAGTTTAAATGCCACAATCACTTCACGTAAATGGATTTGTACAGTGGTCTCAAGTCTCATCACCTCCTCGTGATATCCACACTCAGGGCCCCAGTAGATCCCCACGGTCCCACAATAGATGTTGTATCCGTGTGCGCAAGAAACGGATTCAAGGCACTCGGCTCAACCAATCTCCCAAGGATTCTCAATGATCTGAGGTACAAAAACTCCACTGTACGACCCAACTCAACATACAAACATAGATTTATGAAAGACATGTAAATCACAAGTGGGCAGGAAAACATCCTCACAATATATATATATATATATATATATATATATATATATAAAGAGAGAGAGAGAGAGGTAGGTTATATATATAATAACATGCATTCTTCTAGATTAAACCTACCATAGTCTTGATACCAAATCCAGTTATTCAAGTTTTGTTATTCGTTTCCCGAATTAAAGAGGAAAAGGGTTTAAGGGACTCACCTGAAAGTTGGAAATTTGACACACACTGAATCTCCCTTCAATACGAACGCCTACAAGCGTCCTAAAAAACTTTGTTAAAACGCCTAAAAGCGTCCTATAAACCTATTGTAACGTAACACCTTTAGATAGGACGCTTTATAATTTGCTCATATAAACTTAAGTTGTATAGAGTAATCTATTAGGATACTTAGATATTTTAGACGTCCTATAAAACTAATTTTCGCCATATACATTGAAAACACATAAATAAACAGGATATATGTGATCCAAATGGATACCTCTGTTTTGTTCTTAAAGAATATGTCATCTTAATCGATCATAATTAGTGGATAAAAAAAAAGAGATAACACTCTACGTATCAATCAAAATACTTTTATTGGGCATGTTGTAACGGTCTTATTTCTATATTCAAAATACTAAAGAATGTCCTATTTTTCGATCATATCCTTATACACCTATCTATCTTTTTGCAAACAAAATAAGTTTCGCCTCTATTTCTCGAATTTTCCATGGAATTTCCTTTTTAAGTTGTAATATTAGTTTTAGACAAAAATGTTACTATACTTTGATATTTTCATAATTACATACTCTGAATTCTCTTTGATTTTGTGTTTGATTTGTTTTAGGTCTGTTTGGCAGTTGCTGAATGGTTTAGTGCTGAATGATTAAGTGGTCTGAATAATTAAGAGGTTTTTATGGTACAATGTAAAATGAAATGTGGTTGTTTGCTAATTGTTCATAATGAAATCAAGGCTCTTAATGGTTAAGGGAGAGTCAGGATACAAAATCATTAACAGGATTTTGGAACCATTAAGAGGCAGCCCTTTTTTTTACCAAACAAGATTTACCTCTTAACGATTCAGATGTTGCCTCTTAATGGAACCATTAAGAGGTAAACAAACAGCCCCTTAGGGTTGAATGGTGACAGGAGTGGTTGAATATTTAGGTCTGTGGTAATTTTCTAATTTGAAAAAAAAAATGTAGGAGAGATAAAATAAGAAATCAAATCAAAGTTAAATGACAATAATGCCCTCATGTGAGAGGAAAAAGTGAGGGAGTTAATATTATGTTCTCGATCAAAACTCTTTTTTCAGAATAAAAGAAAGAAAATGAGGGAAAGGAGAGGAAATTAAAAAAAAAATCAGTAATCTAAATCAGATGGACTTGTTCAGTCTTATTTTTTAGGCTTATAACTCGGTAAGAACCGGCCTGGCCTATAACATTGTTGAAGTGGACTTTAAAGAGTTAGGCCATAAGAGTGGTCTTTAGTCTTTACAGGTCCTAATGCAATTCTAGTAATAAATATACCTATTTAATTAATAGTGTAACCAAGAAAAGATCAAAGAAAATGCATCATTTGATCACCATATATATGTACATTAATTGTGAAATGTTTAGTACCGATGTACTTATACATGTAATGAAAGTCGGCACGCTAGTCTTGGGGTTATAAACTAATTAACAAGTCGGCTAATTCGATAAAAGTATATGATCACTTAGAGCATCTCCAACAGCTTCTCCAAAATGGAGAAAATGAAGATTTTAGGCATTTTTGTGCTCCAACAGATTATCTAATTCTTTATCCAAAATGGAGAAAGTTGAAGAGATAGTGTAGTTTTCTACAAATATGGAGAACTCTCCAAAAATGATTACAACGAGAGAGAGAGAGAGAACTTGTTTTTTATTATATTTTACCAATAAGATTTCTTCAAATGAAATGAATAGGAGAAAGAAATAATACTTTATTAGATTTATACAATATTTTAATATTATAAGTAATGATGTCATCTCCAAAATGGAGAATCTGTTGGAGATAGATGTAGTTTTTTATGTAGATTTTGACTTTTAATTCTCTATTTTGGAGAAATTTTGGGGATGTTGTTAAGACCTGTATGGAGATAGCTGTCTGTTTGGATATAGTTGTCTGAATGTTAATAGGTAAGTTGTTGTTCGGTTGTTGTGCTGAATAAACAGTCTGGATGTTATAAATGACCATTTTACCCCAGTATTTATTCTTGTCTGAATAAAACAACTATTTGATAAAAATGTTGAATAAATGACTTATAATTATAAAAAAATATCAATTTAAACAGTTTTAAATAAAAAACAACTTGATTTAACATAATAATAATATTCGATTTTTTCTTAGTTATCTAAATTAGTAAAAAAAATATCTAAAAATGAAAAATTTAAACCAATGATTAAAATTGCTTCTCCCATTCTTAAATTTTTAGGAATTCTCATTTAAACCTAATATATTATATATAAGTGAATGATCGTGTGAGAGATTGAGGTTAACGTGAGAAACGTTAAAATATTATATTATATATATAATTCATTGTAATATTTTTATGATATATATTATATTATATTATATTATATATATATAAATATATAATTGTAATTCTAGATATATTATACTAAAAATATTGTTTATATTAGTAATATTACATATATTATTTAAAATATCAGTATTTCATTAGACCGCTGTGAGTCATGGCATGTGTGAGGAAGCAGCAATGGAGAGACTAGAGAAGCAGATCTATGTGTGAGGCCCAGCGATGGAGAGAGGCGATCTAAAAGGGTAGGTTCGGAAAATTATGGTTGAACCTAAAGGACTTCAATTTTTTAGCTGACCAATTTAGTCATGGGTTGATCGAATAAGTCGGTTCCGAACACCCAGACATGACTGTACGAATCAGCCATATCTTTCATACAGACCATTAAGCTACAAACGAACAGGCCCTTAATTTTAAAAATGAAGGTACAATATACATCGAAACACACACCAAGCATATCAAATATGTTTTTGTACATGGTACATGTTATGTTAGAATGAAGTTATATGCACTTTCAAAAACCTGATTAATTTAATGAAAATTTACATATATTAACGATTTTAATGTTTAATTAATATATTTAGAGATCTCTTATTATTTGGAAAACTTTTTGAAAAAACTTATTATCATTGGAGTCGATGATTTAATTGTAAGTGGTCATTTACAAAAGGGTTATCGGGTATAAACGTTTATTAGTAAAAGTCACTATTCCCACGTATCTTATATATCGGGCAACATTTATATATGGACATCAAAATGGATCTTTGATAATCGTGTTTTACCTGTAAGTATTAATTTAGTAAGAGTCTTCTCTGTCACTTACCGAGTAAGAATTAATGTTGGTCTTTGTCATATGTCTCGTACCCGGTAAATTTTTTAGCCTTTGTCATGCTTACCCAATAAAGTAAGTAACAACCGGTAATCACTTATCTGCGGTAAGCCTTTTGTAAACGACCACTAAAAGTTAAAGAATATCACGTTGTTCTTCCTTTGTTAGAATTTATGTTGAGTAATTGTAGAAAGAAAATACGGAAATATATTCTTTTTTTGAAAGATATATTATTTAATTTTACTTCTTGATACAAGTCATAACTAGTTCGAGTTTTTTAAGAGTCGTTGGAGGTTTGTCTAACTCTTAACTTCAGTGTCTCCTAAAACTAATCGAGATGCACGCAACACATTGTTTCTCTATGATTTTTTTTTCTAGTATCAAAGTCTAAAACTACAAACCTAGAAAATATTGATATATTATCCATCATTCATCTCATACTAAATCTTTTGATTATTCCACCTGCAATCTATATTTGTATTAGAATATAATAGATTTCTTGTTATTAACTAAGAGAACCCGCTCTTACCTTTTGAAAAAAAATAACCAACCATATGAGATGGTTCAACTTATATATATACCCTTATTTTTTCAAACATCATTGACTCTTTATTACCTAATATTGAGTGTATTAATCTTAAGTACTATCCTACTATAAAACAATGGTTTTGATTCTAAGATTGATGGTTCTGAAAAATGGGTTTTGATTCTACTATCCTACTATAACCAAAATGGGTTTTGATTCTAAGATTGACGTTCTGAAAAAGTTTATTTCAACCCTAAAAATTTAAAATGGGGATGACAAACATTAACCTACGGTGAGATGGAAATCCAACTGTTTTTATATTGATTTACATAGACATAGAATATAATTTCGAATAGTCAACATTTTGACCCAAAACTATGCCATTTTATATATTAAATGTATATCATAAGGATGTTTTTGACGGTAGAATAGATTAATGATGTTATGTAAAATTGATATGGCAGATAACATTAAGTTAATTTAGAAATAATTATTGATTGATTTTGCGTATAGGAATACTAGGAAAAATGAATTTATACGATTATTAGTATTTTTTAATTCAATTTTATTTCTTATAATAAAAAAATATAAAATATTTTTCTTTTCATAATTATCGAGGGCCCCTTTTTTTTACATCTCGTCAAGGGCCCATAAAATGTCAGGAACAGGCCTGCCCATGGTTATAAAAATTAAAAACTTGTAAACAAAAATAAATATCACGTTATGTTTTAGGACATGTTTAGCAACCATAAATTAACTTATAAACTAACTTACTTTTTAAGTTTATTGCATAAACCTCATATAAATGACCATAAGTTAGCCGATAATTTAGCTTATTAAAACACTAGTTGAACTAGCGTATAAATAAACTTTAAGAGTTTTTTTTCCATTTTCTTTCAATAATCCGCTGATTATTATTAATTACTATGAATTTTTAATTATTATTAATTTTAAAGAAATTTTTTTTAATTATTATTATTGAATACTTTTAGTTATAAATTGTTAATTAATATTAATTTTTCTTTAGTATTAATTACTTTGAATTATTATTAATCATAAGAAAATTTTTGAATTATTAATATTAATCATATTAATTATTTTATATTATTATCTATACTATATTATAAAGCAGGGATAAAAAACTCTTAAATACAAATTATTACGCACAAGGTACCATCATTTTATGCAAGATTTTAAAAATCTCTTAATTTACAATTATCAAAGCACAAGATACATATTACTACTACAGGCTTCTAACACCCACCAATTTGGTATGTGCAGGACCTTTCTTTTATGCAGTTATTTCCATGTATCACTATTAATTAATATATTTTATATTACTATAAATTTGTTTTAATTATATTATTAAATATGTAATTGGTTATTTTTTCTAGATGTCATTAAAATATATAAAATAATCATTGAATTATAACAAAATGTTTAATTTTTTTATATAAAAAACATTATATTATTAAGCCTAAATTAAACAAATTTATAAAAAAAACATTATTATTTTCTCAAAATCATCCAAAATCGTACTGTAAATCGACAAAAAAACAATAAATAAAATGAAACATTAAAATCGTGATGCATCTCGCTGCATTTTACGAGTACACTTCTAGTTATTATTAACTAAAAGATTTAGTAAGCCATAAATCAAAAATAACAATTTTAAACATATTTTCAATTATTTTTGTCATTTTGAAAGGCAATATTATTAAGAAAACAGAAAACGTACAAAACCAACAAGAAAATCTATGAGAGAAGATTTCAGAATATTTTCCAATTTATATAAAGATTAAAATTTTATTTCTGTAATTTCGTAAATAATCAAACGTCGATTAATAATTTTAATAAATATATAAATTCATTTACTCATTAACATACTATATCATTAGTTTTAAACTATACTATTACCTAAATTAAAATTTACTAATTTTTTAACATGTCCATTTTAATAATTTTATATTTATCAAGTAGTGTATCAACTAGTTTTTCATCTACCAATCAACTTATTTCTTTACAATTTTTTAAGTCAAGAAGTAGCTACATTATGAGCATGTTACATAGCTAGTCTTAATTAGAAAATTAATACTAGTAGATATTTTTTGACCTTTTGGAATAATTTTTGGTCAATTTAAAACGAATAAAGAATTAATGATCACAAATAACCCTTCTTAACGCACTCTCTCTCTCTCTCTCTCTCTCTCTCTATATATATATATATATATATATATATATATATATATATACTCCTAGGTCAGGTTCACGTAAGACCAAGCTGTTTTCGTGAGACCGTGTGAGACCAAGCCTTAAAACATGAAACTTCACACCGAAACACTGTGAAAGTAAAAAAACATTCGAACCTTCATAATGTAATCACACTATGAAGGTAAAAAAACCTAAACTAAGTTAAAAAAAATCAAACCTTCACAGATAAAAGACTGTGAAGGTATATCCGAACCTTCACAGTGAAGACGCTGTGAAGGTAAAAAAAACGAACAGTCACAGCGAAAAACACCGTGAACGTAACATTTATGGTGTTTTCCCTGTGAAAAGTTCGATTTTTTTTACATTCACAGTTTTTTGGTGTGAAATTTAATACTTTAAAGTTTGGTCTCACCGGTCTCACGCCGAACTTAAGTCTATACCCCTAATCTATCTCTCTCTATATATATACAAGTGTGTCTTTATGAAGCATAAAAATTGACGAACACCCACGATACATATTCTCTGTTGATGCTTTATATGTACAAATTGATTAATAATCAGCGATCCATCCACAGATATATGTATATATATATTACATGCATATACAGATCGATCAGTTGAAACCCTGAAAAAAAAAGATGATGGTGTTGAATGCATCAATCGACCAACGACGACGTTTTGAGCCAGCAACAGGAGAGAGGCTTACAGCCACCAATAATAGTACCATAAAGAAGAAGCCTTTGACGACGGTTTTAGGGTGGAGTTTCGGTTTAAAAGCATTAGCAGTGATGGTGTTGTTCACGGTGTCTCTGGTCGTTCTTCCGCTGGTATTGCCGCCACTTCCGCCACCTCCGCCGTTGCTCCTCTTCGTGCCGGTGTTGATCATGTCGGTATTACTTTTTTTGGCCTTTGCACCGTCGAAACTGCCACCGGACGCCGTTGTTTATTGTGGTTGAAACCATGCATTGAATCTGGGTAGCAGTTGGCAAGTGGGAGTCTTTAAAAAGCAAAGTTTGAAATTTTTTGGGTTCTTTTGTTGGTCATCTATACATACATTCTATGTATCTATCCATCTTTCTTTTTCATTTGAATTAATGGAATTATATGAAATTGAATGTTGGTGATGAATTAATATGGCCATCGGTTTCAATTTTCAAATCAACTTGAATGTTTGTGTATTTTTAGTGGTTTCAAGATGCAAGCTTCTAATCTCATCCACTACTTAAAAGGCTTCAAATTGAAGGGACAATTAATTAACATATTTCTTTAATTATACTCATAATTTCAAGAACTCCATTAAATAGATCTTTAACCATAGTAATTTGGTAGCAAATCAATCGTTGTATTTGTTAAAATGGTTAAACTGCAGGGAAACCCATCAAAACTTGGATTAATTTTTGTGTTATTTTTTTTCTATTTATACTATACTAGAAGCGTACTCGCACAATGCACCGAGATACATCACGATTTTAATGTTTCATTTTATTTTTTGTTTTTTTTGTCGATTTACATTACGATTTTGGATGGTTTTAAGAAAGTGATGATGTTTTTTTTTATAAATTTGTTTAATTTAGGCTTAATAATAAAAAAATTAAGTATTTTGTTAAAATTCAATGATTATTTTATATATTTTAATTACATCTAGAAAAAATAACTAATTAAATGTTTAATAACATAATTAAAACAAATTTATAGTAATATAATATATTAACTAGAAGCGTACTCGCGCAATTCAGCGAGATACATCACAATTTTAATGTTTCATTTTACTTTTTTGTCGATTTACAGTACGATTTTGGATGGTTTTGAGAAAGTGGTAATGTTTTTTTTTATAAATTTGTTTAATTTAGGCTAAATAATTAATTTTTTTATAAAATTTTTTATATAAAAAAATTAATTATTTTGTTAGAATTCAATAATTATTCTATATATTTTAATGACATCTAGAAAAAATAACCAATTACATATTTAATAATATAATTAAAACAAAACTATAGTAATATAATGTAACAACCCAACTCGTATCATAGAGCAAAACTAAGGATTATTAACTAAAAACGCCAAACGGCCCAAAAATAAACATCTACATTACAAGGTTTGTGGAAAAACAATTTATTACACAACTGAGATTACGAAGAAAGATAAACTAGAATGAACATCTACATTACTTGTATCTAGCTAACTCCAGCTTACACCTTCTCTTTACCCTTATCTGCTCTTCCTACCTCTCGCCTGCCTGAAAAGGGTTTTAGTTTTGAAAGAGCGAGGGTTAGACCAACGGTCTAGTGATTCCCTCTAATAACAGTTTAAAACTCAACAGACAATCAAAAGTTTTATCTATAAATAAACCATTTTCAGATTTACAGAAACAGTCACACTTTCAATAAACCTCTCAGCTCACACTACCGTCACCCTAAGGTGACAGCGTGTATGTGACTCACACTTCCTTATTGGGACACACCCCAATGACATAAACGGAACACACCCTCCGGTATGAGCACAGGCGGGCCACCCCCCCCCCCCCCCCCAACTTTGAGCTTAACACACTTATGACTATGTATGCATATTAGGGGTGTTCAAAAAAACCGTCGGACCGCTCAAACCGGTCGAACCAAGTCAAACCGGACCGTTTTTGGCGGTTTGAGCGGTCTGGCGGTCCGGTCTGGTCTGGAAAATTGTCAAACCGGGCGGTCCGGTCCAATCTGCGGTTTGGAGGTTTTTTTGGACGGTTTGGACCAAACCGACCGCCAAATATATAAATATATATTTTTTATTTTTTTATATATACATTTATTATAAAGAATAGATGATATAAAACCCAAATGTCCAAGTATATACAAAAAGGCCCAAGGTATTTTAAAATATTGAAATCTTTATGGATTGTGGAATATAAATAACGGAAAAATGAAGAAGTGAAACCGTTGATTTTATTTGCACTTTGCATATTCCTTTTTTTTAGTGTTTTGTCTTCGGATATTTAGTTAACTTTTGTGGACTTTGTTCTTTATTTCAAATGGACTCACGCCAACGAGCCTTTAAAATTCAAAGGTTCATATGTTTTTATGTTTAAACTTAAAAGCCTACTAAAAGGCCCAAACCGCCTAAACCGATCAACCAAGACGCCTAAACCGCGGTCCGACTTGACCGCTCTGGGCACTTGATGTCAAACCGCTCGGTTTGAAAAATCAATAAACCACCACTTGCGGTTTGGTTTGTGGTCTGAGGGGTTAAACCGCCCAAACCGGACCGCGAACACCCCTAATGCATACATATCCACTTAAGCAACAGTAACAGAAACATCTTGAACATTTAAATAAAACTTGCAGGTAATTAATAACCAACATCATTTCAAAACTTGCAGATAACTTTATAAACATAACTTCTTCGTCATAAAAGACATTAGTTTAGAAAACTCACCTAGTGTCCTTTGCTTAATCTTTGCGCCTACTTGAAACAAAACCTATAAGAAAAGACGTTTGCCGGTAAATCCCCCGATACTTTCTAAATCATAACGGAAACTGTCCTTAGCACACTATGAATTCTAGGCGGTTGGACTAAGTTGAAACCGCTAATCTAGGTTAATGTAACCAATACCATGCTTACCCAAAAATCAACTATACGCTATAAGAACCCGACCCAAAAATAAGATAGAGGTCTACTCACAGATTGTCGAAGCCCAGGAAACAGCTCATGGGTCGTGGCCCAGAACAGAACTTTCCCGGATCCAAAACGACAACGACCGGCGTCGACCGGGTCATAAACTCCCGGTATGGACTGGGACCCCTCCGCTCGGGGTTATCCTTGCCCGGTATCGACCGGGTACCCTCCCCCGGTATCGACCGGTGTAACACCCCCCGATATCAACCGGGGCCTCCTACCCCGGTGTCGCCCGACACTTCTGTGCCCGGGTTCACCCGGAACCCGGGGTTTGGTCGACTCACCTCTAGACGAGTCCTATCGAATCCCACAGTCTCATCTCTTATAATCAAAGAACTCAAGCACCCTCTCTATGGATTGATTACAACATTAACAAATTAAACTACAACCCCATCAATCTAGCAATCCATATTCAGATTAAATAAGCTAACCCCAACTCCTCCAAACCAAATTCATCAGATCACTCCAACTATCCCACCCAAATAATCAAAACTGATACTAAAATCTTTAGCAGGGAAGATATTGATTAGAAGGGAGTTTACCTTAAGGAAGAAATAATGAACCTGAGATCTCGATCGAATGCCCTCTTCGTTGCTCGATCACCGAAATCGCCCCTTGCCTCTCTTTCTTTCTTTCTCAGCCGCCGCTTGATGATAATGAGAGGTGTTAGGGTTAAACTCCCTTTTTAATTCAATGTTACATCTTACCCCCTCATCTTGGAGCCTTGATCAAATAAATCCCCAACTTTAAATTTTAAGATTTATACCTGGTTATTACAATACTCCCCCCTCAAAAGGATTCCGTTCCCGGAATCCCTTCGCTTAACAAACTCGGGTAATGAGACCTCATGTCCGATTCCAATTCCCAAATCGCTTCCTGCCCTTTGTGAAAATTCCACTGCACTTTCACCAAATGAATTTCCTTATTCCTCAGTTTCTTCACCTTGCGGTCCAGAATAGCCACCGGTTCTTCCACATAACTTATCTTCTCATCTACTTGGATATCCTCCAATGGCACGACGGCATCGCTTTCTGCTAATCATTTCTTCAGATTCGACACATGGAAAGTTGGGTGAATCCCTCTCATGGATTCGGGCAGTTCCAACTTGTAGGCCACTTCTCCAACACGTTCGACGATGGCAAAAGGGCCAACAAACCTTGGTCTCAACTTACCTTTCTTCCCGAAACGGAACACTCCCTTCCAAGGAGAGACTTTTAACATCACCATGTCCCCCACTTGGAACTCTATCGGCTTCCTTCGCTTATTTGTGTACATCTTCTGACGATCTTGAGCTACCTTTAATTTTTCTCGAATCTGACTGACCTTATCGGCCGTTATTTGCACAATTTCTGGTCCGGCTAGCTGTCTTTCACCCACCTCATTCCAACATAAAGGTGTTCTACCCCTACGCCCGTACAACGCTTCAAACGGAGTGACTCGAATACTAGCATGATAACTATTGTAATAAGAAAACTCTATCAAGGCAGATGAGTTTCCCATGACCCTTTGAAATCGATAACACACTCTTGAAGCATGTCTTCCAATGTTTGGATGGTCCTCTCACTCTGGCCATCCATTTGAGGGTGATACGTTGTACTCAACTTGAGTTGTGAACCCAACTCCCTTTGAAGACTTCTAAAAAATGACGACGTGAAACGAGCATCCCGATCTGACGCAAAAGATGACGGTAATCCATGTCTAGATACAATCTCATCAATGTACAACTTAGCCAATCTCTCCAATCGTATCAACCTTAGGCATCACCATAAACCCACCGCTATGAATTTCTTTATCATGAACTCTGCCATAGCAAAAAAAATATATCTTTCCTCAACACTACATACGCCAAGTGCCAAAAGAACACCTCCTTTTTCAAACCACAAGGGTCACAACTCAACAATGTTGCACAATTCATACGCATTATACATACGTCACCCCAAATTCTCGCATACAGAAAAGAAAGCTTCCACAACTCAATGCTTTCATAGTACACATGTTCCAACCCACAGAATTATAAAGACACATACTTCATTTTCTCCTTGCATCCACCAACCGTCCAACCGCAATTGTAATAATTTCAAACTTCGTCCGCTCAACATGGTGTGGCCATGCTTACCACAACTACTCCAAATCGCTTAACACTGGAAACAGGCTCACCTGAAATCCTTTCCGCGTAATACTAAGTCTGACTCACTCCGAGCACTACATTCCACCACTCTTTCCACTTTCTTCTCGAAACACCAAACATGTCTCCAAAAATTTGGCTCACTACTGGGTGCAAACCTTAGACCAACATCACAATTTAGATTTCTTAACACCAGAACCATAACTTACACCCCAATCTCCTTCTCAAATCCTCATTAGGGTTCATATCTCTCTATGGAAAATCTGAAACTTAGATCCCCATTTCTGTGTCTCCTGTCAAACTTCTCACTCTCAGCTTAGCCACTTCCCTTACGATCCCAAATATGCCGAAAACACATTTTCATTATTATACTTAGCCAAACGGCTACCCACGATTCTCGTTCAAGTTCTTCAACCAAGCCCTTCCAAAACCAACCCCAATGCTCGAAGGCGTCGCGAAATTCGCGTTCTCCAAACATAATTGAATTGTCCGCTAGAATTCCTTCACACTCAAGGACTACTTCGACAACCCCACAGATTTTCTTACCAACTACAAAACGTCATGAACTAAAACATTTTACATTCCCTTTAATATTCTAGCGGTAAAAGATAAACCCTTCTATAATACACCGTAAACCATGGCACCTAGTTCCTCTCTTAGGTAGCCACCCACTATCCCCCGAACATTATTATCAACTTAGCACCACCACGATGCCAACCATACACCCTCACCTATTAGCAACATACTTGCCACTTTTGAAAATGACTCCTCAAAAATCCCCGAGCAAAGATTCTCATTCACACTATACCCATACGACAACACCAAACACTACTTAATGTCAAAGAAACTCCTTACTACTAATGCCATACCCGACCGCTTTGACATAAAGCTTGCACTACTCCTCCAAACAATCATCACCCCACCGCAACTCCATACTACAGTTGAAGTCTTCACGATCACTCGCCATCCATACCAGATATCGTCCTCTTCATGTTGATCTTAACACTAATACTTGAAATAAAGCCATTTCACGACTTTGTCTTCCTTCAATCTAAACAACCACAAAAACATGCTCAATAAAACCTTTCATCCAAATATCGCTCCTTGTCGCGGTCTGTCAGGAATCAAATCAGACAGCCTGTAAGATTAATCGCACTACTTCACAGACAACAATGCTCGAACTCAACCACTTCAGTTGTGCTAAGTACTTGATTTCTAATCGAATCTCTGAACCCAAAGGAAAAATACTTGATCTATCGGCAATTTTCCGCTTTCATAACGCCCACACAAGATGGTAAGGCGTCATACCAGGTACACTCTTCCCCGAATGGTCTCAACCACTTTTGAACAGCTCAACAACAACCACAACACATTTACTCCTTCATACGCACTATAACCACTTGCACTTCCACGGTCCTCAAAGGCACCAGACTTACTTGATACCAAATTTAACCACAAGGCTACCCCAAACTTTTGTTCCCGTCGATACCATTTCTTCAGTACACCACATATTTTACTCTTTAACCAATTACCTTTAGAAGCATCTAAACAAATTCGAACTTCCACTCACCAGCAACCCCTTCTCAGGTTACCGAACCAAAGATAATTTACCATAAGACTGGCCTTTTTTTAACGTCGAAGACTGAGACTTCCGTCATTCACTTTCATTATTCACAGCCCTTCCCTAGGGAATACCAAGGTCATGAATCGACCATCAACGGTTCGAAGGCCACCCTTCTACTCTCAAACCTTCCCTCATCCCTAATTGCAACATCTCTTACTACTTAGAGAGTTCATAGCCTTCATGCTTGACGACACAGTAAATTTAAACGGCTGACATTTGAAATTTCAGAAAATAATACATTATAAAACAAGTTTGAGTATACACGATACTACACTAGCATAATGGATTCGCCATACACAACGATCTCGAGGATCTCTCCGCCTCAATTCCAAGATAAAATAAGTCTCACTCAACCAAAATCGATGTTGACATAATTGAAAATATTTTCAACAACTTTACTCGTGCAATTTATAAAATACAAGAAAAGTGCTTAAATTGAGAGATTCGAACGACTCTCACTTTCCTTGGTATGACAACATATGTCCGTAACAATTTCACTTAGAAAATTATGCGATCAAATGTTGTCATGATTTCCACAACTGAGGTTAACTCGTTTATAAAACTGAAATAGGTTTCCACTCTGGTATAATGCAAAAATAAACTTGTCTCTTTAATCCAAATTAACACGCGTTTGTGTGTGTGTCAACTCATTTTCAAAACCAGAACTCTGAAGGTGCACACACATACATATGCAAATTACAACATGAGGGACTCCTGTAACCTGTTCGAAAACACAATGCATGATACTCAAATTACATGAAGGCTATTCACTCTAGCAAGGTCAACCGTTGCACTCACCACAATTATCACCGACTTTAGGTATTGACGCTTCCCAACATCCTTTTATGACCAACTATCAGGTACCACCATGACTGATGATTCGCAATTCATATGTCTACACTTTGACCCCAAAGGTCTTACCAACAATAGTTGTCACCATCCTTTCCTTACTCCATAATATCAACCAACACTGTTATTATCCCCAACCTTCTTTGCCACTCTTCAAATAACTTCATATTCAAAAGGCTCACTTCCCTTATTAAATTCTTGACTTGATACTCTCTTGATCCCCCATTGATCGACATAGCAACTACCATAATAGAGACACACTTGAAGCGAACAATTCACCTCCGAAAGGTTCTTCCCTTTAGAGCCAAGAAGTTCTTCCTCAAGCGAAATATCTATACCCCGACCAAAACACACCCTAAAAGGTGCTAATATTAGTAACATAAACGAGATCACAAAACATACCGAAATCAACGCTATCACTTCCATGATAGGTCTCACTACCTATACTACCCCCATCGATCGTCCCAACGATAGTAATCGAGTGTACCCATGCACCTGTAAATTCATAATGGCATTGGCCAGATGTAATTTTGAATTTACCTTACATGAGAGTCCTCACTACCGTTGACATAACTCCCGATGATCAAGATTTCCTTAAGAGCTTCCTAAATCTCAACTGTGTTCCCCTACTCCACAGTTTAAGTTTAGGCCCATCCGGTCACCAAAATCCCTTAAACTATGACTCTAATACCAATTGTAACAACCCAACTCGTATCATAGAGCAAAACTAAGGATTATTAACTAAAAACGCCAAACGGCCCAAAAACAAATATCTACATTACAAGGTTTGCGAAAAAACAACCTATTACACAACTGAGATTACGAAGAAAGATAAACTAGAATGACAGTCTTCTAGCTAACTCCAACTTACACCTTCTCTTTGCCCTTATCTGTTCTTCCTACCTCGCGCTTGCCTGAAAAGGGTTTTAGTTTTCAAAGAGCGAGGGTTAGACCAACGGTCTAGTGAGTCCCCTCTAATAACAGTTTAAAACTCAACAGACAATCAAAAGTTTTATCAATAAATAAACCATTTTCAGATTTACAGAAACAGTCACACATTCAATAAACCTCTCAGCTCACACTACCGTCACCCTAAGGTGACAACGTGTCTGTGACTCACACTGCCTTATTGGGACACACCCCCAATAACATAAACGGAACACACCCTCCGGTATGAGCATAGGTGGGCCACCCCCCGACTTTGAGCATAACACACTTATGACTATGTATGCATACATATCCACTTAAGGAAAAGTAAAAGAAACATCTTGAACATTTAAATAAAACTTGCAGGTAATTAATAACCAACATCATTTCAAAACTTGTAGATAACTTTATAAACATAACTTCTTCGTCATAAAAGACATTAGTTTAGAAAACTCACCTGGTGTCCTTTGCTTAATATTTGCGCCTACTTGAAACGAAACCTATAAGAAAAGACGTTGGACGGTAAATCCCCCGATACTTTCTAAATCATAACGGAAATTGTCCTTAGCACACTATGAATTCTAGGCGGTTGGACTAAGTTAAAACCGCTAATCTAGGTTAATGTAACAAATACCATGCTTACCCGAAGATCAACTATACGCTATAAGAACCCGACCCAAAAATAAGATAGAGGTCTACTCACAGATTGCCGAAGCCCAGGAAACAGGTCATGGGCCGCGGCCCAGAACAAAACTCGCCCAGGTCCAAAACGACCGGGTCTCAACGACCGACATCGACCGGGTCATAAACTCCCGGTATGGACCGGGACCCCTCCTCCCGGGTTATCGTTGCCCGGTATCGACCAGGTACCCTCCCCCTGTATCGACCGGTGTAACACCCCCCGGTATTAACTGGGGCCTCATACCCCGGGGTCACCTGACACTTTTGTGCCCGTGTTCACCCGGTCCCTAGAACCCGGGATTTGGTCGACTCAACTCTGGACGAGTCCTATCAAATCCCACAGTCTCATCTTTTATAATCAAAGAACTCCAGCACCCTCTCTATGGATTGATTACAACATTAACAAATTAAACTACAACCCCATCAATCTAGCAATCCATATACAAGTTAAATAAACTAACCCCAACTCCTCCAAACCAAATTCATCAAATCACTCCAACTATCCCACCCAAATAATCAAAACTGATACTAAAATCTCTAGCAGGGAATATATTGATTAGAAGGGAGTTTACCTTAAGGAAGAAATAATGAACCTGGGATCTCGATCGAATGCCCTCTCCCTTACTCGATCAACGAAATCGCCCCTAGCCTCTCTTTCTTTCATTCTCAGCCGCCGCTTGATGATAATGAGAGGTGTTAGGGTTAAACTCCCTTTTTAATTCAATGTTACATCTTACCCCCTCATCTTGGAGCCTTGATCAAATAAATTCCCAACTTTAAATTTTAAGATTTATACCTGGTTATTACATATAATATATTAATTAATATTGATACATGGAAAGGTCTGCATAAAAGGAAGGTCCCGCACATACCAAATTGGTGGGTGTTAGAAGTCTGCAGTAATAATATGTATCTTGTGCTATGATACTTGTAAATTAAGATATTTTTAAAATATCGCATAAAACGATGGTACCTTGTGCCTAATAATTTGTATGTAAGAGTTTTTTATACTTGTGCTTTACAATATAGTATAGATTAATAGTGATATATGGAAAGGTTTGCATAAAAGGAAGGTCCTGCACATACCAAATTGATGGATGTTAGAAACCTGCAGTAGTAATATGTATCTCGTGCTTTGATACTTGTAAGTTAAGAGATTTTTAAAATCTTGCATAAAATGATGGTACCTTGTGCCTAATAATTTGTATTTAAGAGTTTTTTATCCATGCTTTATAATATAGTATAGATTATAAAGCATTTATAAAAAAAACTTTTAAAAATAATTGTTAAAACTTAATGTACCGCTATTTAATGTTAATTACTTAAAATCTCTTAAAAACAATCATTAAAGTTTTATGTACTACATTTAATGATATTTATTAACTTTCAATCCTTATTTCTAACCACTTTAACTCCATAAACTCACTCCCTACTTCAACTCTCCTAAAATCACTCATCGCATAACTAAATACAGGATAAAAATCAAATTTTCAATATAAAAAATCTAAAATATAATTAAGAAAATCTAACAGAATATTTAATGTTTATTTTATATGAACACCATTATATTATTAAACCTAAAATAAATTACATTATTATTAAACTATCGAAAAAAATTCTTAAAAACAAACTTTTATGCATTAATTACTTAAAATTCAAGATTAGAAGTAATGATGCATGAGAACAAATTTCTAAAGCTATATGTTTGAATTCATAACTAATTGATAAACATAATCAAAATAGGATAAACATCTCAATTTAAATATAAATAATTTAAAATATATAAGATAATTATTGAATTCTAACAAAATATTTTTTTTATATAAAATGTATTATATTATTAATCCTAAATTAAACAAATTTATAAAAAAAAGTCACTATCATTCTCTCAAAACCATCTAAAATCGTCCTGTAAATCGATAAAAAAAACAAAAAATAAAATGAAACATTAAAATTATGATGTATCTCGTTGCATTACGCGAGTACGCTTCTATTATATTATAAAATAATAGAAATATACTTATAGGATGAAGCATAATGTAAAGTTTAATTCCTGATTTTTTAAATTTAATTTGTGTGTTTTTTGTTTTTGAAAATTGATCAATTATATGATGATGCTTTCTAAAATCTAAAATTTTATGTTGTTTACCTGGTTGATTGTCATTTTTTGGGAAGGTTAATTAGTAGAGCTATGTTCATGATATTTATAGAAGAACCAAATAAAATTTTAAAATTAAAAGATGTTAAAATTTTATAATTTATATTTTTTTCGTATCAAAATAAATGTTCACAATAAAAAATAATATAATTTTAGGAATATTTAATTATTACACTTTTTAAATTAAAAAACAATTTTACCTGTAATTATAGAGAGTGAAGTTTTCTCCATTTTATAATTAAAATAGAACAGAAAAATAGACATTTATTTTTTAAAGTTGACGCTTATTTTGGTACAAACAAAAATAGTAATGTACACACTTATTTAGAAACGATGTAATATTTAATATTGTGAATCATGTACTGTATAATATAATATAAATAATGATAATGACTCTATATCTATACTATATTATAAAGCATTTATAAAAAAACTCTTAAAAACAATTGCTAAAGCTTAATGTACCGCTATTAATGCTAATTACTTAAAACTTAAATAAAGAATGAAAACTTAAAATCTCTTGCTATTTAATCCTTATCTCTAACAAATTTTAACTCCCCTAAAATCACTCCTCACTTCAACTTACTTAAAATCACTCCCTACATAATTAAATACAGGATAAAAATCAAATTTTAAATATAAAAAATCTAAAATATAATTAAGAAAATCTAACAAAATATTTAATGTTTATTTTATAAAAAAACATTATTTTATTAAAACTAAAATAAATTACATCATTATTAAACTATCGAAAAAACTTTTAAAAACAAACTTTTATGCATTAAATACTGTTTATTAATACACATTACTTAAAATTCAAGATTGCAAGTTATGATGCATGAGTACAAATTTCTAAAGCTATATGTTTGAATTCATAATTAACCGATAAACATAATCAAAACTAGATAATCCTACTGCAAATCGACAAAAAAAAAAAATAAATAAAAGAAAAAATTAAAAGTGTGATGTATCTCGCTGTATTGCGCGAGTACGCTTCTAGTATTTTATAATGAATAAGAAGTTTGATGGAAATTAAACAGAGTAAACTACACTTTTGGTCCCTGTGGTTATCGAAAGTAACACCTTTCGTCCCTGCAGTTTCGAAAATACAGTTTCATCATCGTGGTATGCAAAAATGACCGGGTTTGGTCCCTCCCTCTAACTCTGTTACCAAGCCTGCCGTTAACACCCACCACGTGACTTGCACACGAGGGTAAGATAGTCTTTTCATTAAAACCCTCCCCCCTCCCTTTTAATAGACGACCTCTCTATCTCTCTATATCGTCTTTTCCCTCCAAAAGAAATCGAGCTTCATGTCTTCCATGGTGGTGTGCAAATGTGGCTCCCCTGCGATTATCCGAACTTCATGGACCAACAATAACCCATGTCGAAGATTTTACTGTTGTTCAAACCAGGTATGTATGATCATTAAAAACCCTAAATTTGTATCTCATAATCTGTTTTGTTCTCATTGTGGATTTGTTGTAAGAAAACCCTAACTTCATCCCTAATTATTTGACGGACTATGAAATGTGGATTTGTTAGATGGCTTGACGAAGAAATGTGTGAACGATCGATGCATGTTATTCCTAGGTTACTAAGATCGAAGTATATGGTTGAAACAAAGTTGACGGAGAAGTCAACTGAAGCTTATATGTATAAGACTTTGTCGGTCGTCAGTTGGTTTTGTTTTGTGATTTATTTGGTTATTAATTGACCTAATAAAATGTAGTGGTCAAATATGTAGTTGGATATTTTGATATTTTGTAATGCAACAACCTATGTACTTGGATCTTTTGATGTTTTGTAATTGAACAACCTATGTACTTAGATCTTTTGATCTTTTGATACTTTATGTTAACGGTGTACTCTATTGGTATTTTCGACTTTGTTTCAATTGAATGTGCCAACAGAAAACAAGTAACCAAAACAAGTACCATATACAATCCACTACATGCATCTAACAGTTTGCCACCAAAACAAGTACCATAGTCCATATACAAGTACCAAAAACAGTTTCATACCATAAGAAGTAACCAACAATTTGATTAGCAAAACATACATCCAACAGACTAATTACCAAAAGACATACATCTAACAGTTTGCTACCAAAACAAGTATCCATTGATTAATGCCATTACTAAAAGGCATACAAAGAAACTACCAAAAGAAACAATAGCTTTGTTTCCATCCAAGACAACCAACATAAATATCCAAAAGACAAGCATTAGTTTCTATCTATCCAAAAGACAACCACCATAAAGTAACCAAAAGACAACACACATTAACAACCAACACAGTGGTCATAACCTTCATGCTTCCCTGTCTTTTTACCCCTTGTAAGTCCTTGAGTTATGGCCTTTCTTTGAACACTTGGTACATGTAACAGTTTTCCCATGCCTTAATAGATTTGATCCCTTAACAATTGGTTGACTCAACTCTTCTGCAATCTTCCTTCTTTTCTTTTTTGTCCTTCCAATTGGAGTTTGATGTTTTGGTGCAGTTATTGTGATAGGACAGTTAGATTGAGGCCAATGCTCCCTACCACTAATTGGGTCAATCATGAATGCATAAACAACTTTCCATGTATTTAGGCTGTAACTAGTATGTACCCACATCTATGGTATGTCAACATCTTCTCCATTTGATTGCATTTACCATATACAAGCCATTACATGCTTACATGGTATGCCTGTTAACTCCCATTTCTGCAGGTGCACTCCTTTGTTGTAGGGTCTACGACACATTGGTCCATCCAAGGACCACTTACTTGATACTTGTTGCCTCCATTCCAGAGCATTGTGTATTGGGAAGCCTGAGCTTTCACCTCATTCAACAGCTTGGTTGCTGTGGGGGTAAGGATACCATCACACTTGTCGAGCACCTTTCGTACGTTTACAATCCTTTTCATTAAATATTCCCTAATGTAATCTAGGGCCATGATTATTGGTTTGTCTCTCCCATCAATAAGCTGCCTATTAAACACCCCACACACATTGTTTAATACAACATCACAATAAGCGCTCCCTGTCACATGAGAAAATACTATAATTCAGAAACAATATTACAACAATTTCCTGCCACAACACTATAATTCAAAAATAATGGGCAAACTTATGAAGTAAGATCTGCTCCAACTCTGTGGGGGGGGGGGGGGGTTTATATCAACCAATCATATGTTGCTTGATTCAATATTCCCATCTTATTCATATAACTTCCAAACTAGTTAACAGTTGTTGTTGTAGCACACTTCCACAATAGGTCTTTGTACTCCTTCCCTTTCCAGGTTTTCTTCATGTTCTCATGGATGTGCCTCATGAAAAATCTATGCTCTACGCTTGGGAAAATCCTTGCAAGAGCTGGTATGATACCCTATAACGTCAACATATTAAATTCATAGTTTTTTAACAGATCTATAGTAAAAAACAAAGTAAACAGAGTCAAAGATTACCTTTTGTAGGTCACTTATGAAGGTGAAGTTAGAGTTTCTATCCAACTCTAAATCATCTCCCAAATATTCAAGGAACCAAGCCCAGGAATCAGTTGTCTCTGCCTCAACAATCGCATAAGCTAATGGGTAAGTTCCATGGTTAGGGTCAATCCCAACGACAATTAAGATTTGGCCAGGATAGGGTCTTTTCATAAAAGCACCATCTAGCCCCAATAATTCCCTGTCACATGCTTTGAATCCTTTCTTGAGTGCACCAAAACATAAATAAATCCTCTTAAACTGCCTGGTGTCTTGATTGATGTTTGGTTCCATTTCAAGCTCCAACTTCACTTTGTGTCTTGATTTGTTGAATGTAGTCTCTCAACATAGTGTATTGTGCACAGTAAGTACCTCGTGCCCTTTTTATTGCCCTTGATTTTTCCCTAAATACTTTCTGCCTTGAAAGGTTTAATTGCAGTTTTGCTTGAAGCTAGTCTTTTAGGGCTCCAATAGGAATAGTAGGGTTGGGCACAATTGTTCCTTCAATTTGTTTGGAGAGAAAAGAGGATGTGCATTGTCTCACCTTCCTGCATTGAAGGCATTTATGCACATCATTGTAAGTTTTAACAAACCATGTTTTCTCTTGTTTGCTTGTTGTGATGTGCAACACCCAAGGATAGAGGGGCTTACTTCCAGGAATCTGTTGACTCTATTGACTTTGTTGACTTTGTATTACTACTCTCACCAACCTCTTCATTACATGTTGGCACTTTTCCCCTACATATTACCCTTACTCTTGAACTATCATTCTTTACAATTGAGAGATCTCTCCTAGTTTCAATTGAATGCTTGACAATTAATTCTTTAATTTCCTTATTCCCAAAACTTTGTCCAACATAAAACTCAAAGTTTGGCCCTGCATCTTTGTGGGTTGATACTTTCTTAATTTCCTCAACTGTCTCTTCCTGTCTCCTTCAAACTCAGAATCTGAACCACTATAAAATGCATCTATCTCCACTGGATCATGGTTGTCATCTTCTTCCAAATTGGGTTCATCACCTACTTTTCCCTTATTTCCCAACCACTCAGCATTCCAGTCTATGATTGAATTGAAGTTTTTCATGTCTACATAAACTTCCTCCATTTCATGGGTTTTATCAACCATGTAAGCAACATCTTCACCATCATCTTCTTCATATTCTTCTTCATTGTTATCTTCTACAATCCCATCTATCTGTTCATCATCTATATTAGGATGGCCCTATTCCTCAAATATACTAGGATGATCCAAGAAGGATTAAAATCTAGACATGATGATGTATCAACCTATGGCCTAAACTCATTGTCCTTCACCAGCACCAACCTGTTGTCCAGAGGCATGTCCTGAACTATCAAACTCAGGTCTATATGATGATTTATCACTAAAATCATGTTCCATATCTATGGCTTTGTTAGGCTCTGTTTCAATCCATTCCAAAAAAAGTTTCTTTTTGCATGATGCACTCCCTATTTCTAGAAGGAATTTCTTCAAGAACAACAGTTGGTCCAATTGGTGACTTCATGTTTGTACCCACAGTTGTCCTAATCTGCTCTGTGTAAACCTCAATGATCTTATGAGAGGTGGTGTATTTCAAAAGATTCAAATTATCTTGATCATTTCCTAAGGCTAGATCAATATCTAGGTCAAATTCTGGGGTAAGAAAATGATAGTACATTGGATATTTACCGGTGTAACCTAGTTCAGTCACCATTGCATCGATTTCATGGACACTGAGTTCATCGATGTCAACTAAATCAATGAATGTTGTCTTACCCTCAATATATTGCCTTCTTGGACGTTTGGTAAACATCCCACCATGATGTATCTTCAACGTAATCAGATTAGGATAACTGTCTACAAAAAAATCAAAGAACCAAAAATCATGTTACTGACTTGCTCTGAAAAACTTGCAAAAAATTCAAAGAACAAAAAATCAAGTAAAAAACCCTAATTATGCTTACGATAAATATCTTTAGGCTCAAAATCTTCAAACGAACTATCGATAGTCCACATTGAAGGAGGGGGCATCGATCAAGAGCCAGGTTGCAGAATAGTTTGAAGTTTGAAGTTGAAGTTGAAGAGGTAAGGATGAGGACGATAATGAAGAAATGGGGGTCAATCGGGGTCATCACTGAGGTTTTAATGAAAATACGATCTTACCCTCGTGTGCATGTCACGTGGTGGGTGTTAACGGCAGGCTTGGTAACGGAGTTAGAGGGAGGAACCAAACCCGGTCGTTTTTGCATACCAAGATGGCAAAACTGTATTTTCGAAATTGCAGGGACGAAAGGTGTTACTTTCGGGAAACCAAAAGGACCAAAAGTGTAGTTTACTCTTAATCATAAGAAGATACAAATTAATTTCGAAGGTTTTTATTTCATTCTCACACAATTATTGTACAATGATGTCACAATTACGATCTAATTCGTGCTAATTTAAGAATCAAATAAATATTTTCGTGTGGAATTTTTTTGAACTGCATTTTCTTGTGGAAATTTATAATTAATTACATTAAATTATACAATTTTTTTTATTATTTTCATATTTAATGTACAATAATAAATTAATTTATCTCCAGGTCCAAAAAAATTCTTTTATTTTCAAATTCTATAAACTTATTATAAGTATTTTATCGAGGATTATTAACTATGCGAGTTAGAGAGCTAACTAGAATCTTTTATTAAAAAATGTCTTTAGCCGTGTATAGTTATAAACAGTACTGATTCGTTCACTATGTTTCCTACAAGAAAGAAGGTCTTTCGAAAAGGATATTTTGTTCCGTATACGAAAGTCAAAAAAGTATCACCAAACGATTTAGTAACGTTTCAAAAACCATGAATGTGTAATAGTGCCTAGAGGTTTCAGTAACATTTTTTATAATGGTATTTTAGAATCAATTTTCAGTAACATTTTTTTGTCTTTATATATGCCATAAAACATTCTTTGAAAATTATCCAATTTTCAAAATTTAAGTAAAAAAAGGTAAGGCTTTTTGAGCATTTATCACTGTCACTGCAATAATGCATTACCAAATTAATGATACCTTCAGTTATAAATCATAATAACGTAAATTATTGTCATCATCAATATGATGCATTAAGTAGATGGCTTCATGCACACTAAATATAAATATAGGAAAAAATTTTGAATTATAAATATATATATATATATATATATATATATATATATATATATATAGAGAGAGAGAGAGAGAGAGAGAGAGAGAGAGAGAGAGGCCCATTCATTTGCTAACCACGACATTGGTGCTAACCAATCTCAACCGTAGATTGATGAGATCAATGGTCCACAATTAATTGATTTTTAATTAAATTAAAATATTCAAAACGGTTGTAAAAAATACATTGCTTGTATGCACAGGGATACTTTGGTAAAAATACAATACCTTTAATTTGGGAAACATGCGCATACTAAATAAAAAACCCAAATAATTAGGGATTTGATCCCCCAAAATCGCTTTATCCAACAAAACACGCACGAACACTCTGTTGTTGAAATCGACTCCAACAATCCTCTCTATCACGACGAATAAGGAGGAATTCGAGTAAAATCCTTTCGATATTCACGATCATCGTCAAACTCAGGATCAAGAAATCGATTTGGAGAAAACGATCTGAAGAATAGATCAAGAAATCGATTGTGGAGAAAACGATCAAGAAATCGATTTTCAGGATTTCAAGAAAACGATTTTCAGGATTTGAAGAAATCGATTTTCAGGATTTCGATTTGAAGAATCGATTTAGAGAAAACGATTTCAAGAAATCTGTTGTCTTCGATTTGAAGAAATCGATTTCAAGAAATTGTTCAACTCACCTAATGATCTCTTTGATAGTGCATATGTGCACACTTGCATACAATGCATATATATGTTTGCTGAAATATTATATGCATATGTGCACACTGATATCTAATATGCATATGTGCACATTGAGTATTGTGAATATGTACATGTTGTATATGTGCATATCAACTGATCTATTCTGCATTGGTTGAGATACACACTGACATCTAGACATGTATATATGCACACTCGAAATATGGAAATACATTAAACATTAAATATTATATTCAATATTTAGATAATTACCATATTAATAACTCATTTAAATATGGAAATACATTACATATTATATTTAATATTTAGATAACTACCATATTAATAACTCCTTGAAATATGTAAATACATTAAATAGACGTGAATTATGAAATGCCCATATTACCCTTTGAGAATTAATAGGATTGAACGCATGACATAAACTCTAAGATAATTCTGATTGGTTGAAAAACGGCTAGCATGGTTAGCACCAATGTTGTGGTTAGCAAATGAAGGGGACCATATATATATATATATATATATATATATATATATAGGGGTGGTTTCAATTGGAAACCAAGTTTCATTGGAAACTTTGGAAACCCAAATTCAGCCATTGATCTTTTTGATCTATGGTTAAGATTCAATTTCATTATATATGGTAATAATTTAATAAATTTATTAATTAAAAACAAAAATAATAGGTGAAAAGGGTATTTCTGTCTTTTTGTTTTGTGTTTCAAATAAGGAAATACAGGTGAAATAGGATGAAATATAGAAAAGGTTTAGTTTCTTAAAAAAACCCAGAGGGAGATCGTATCATTGGTATCAATACGACGTTGAAGCTTCTCTGCTTACCATCTTAACCCAGAGAATCTCTCCAATTTCATTAGAACGATGATTCGACTACCTGGAGGTAATCTTTGAATATTTCATCGACTTGTTGCCTGAATAAGAAGAGCAACACATCCATTGTCATTGATTTTGATTTCAATAAGAAAATTGCGTTGATTTCATTGTGTAGGTCGGAAAAGGAGCGAAAGACTGATGAAGAAAAACTCGTTTTCGAACTATATGAACACAGCAGATAATCCTCTTGATGAAGATGGTAATGAAATCAAGTCGATGAAATATTCACAGGAGTCGAAGGGGAGCACCAGTAACAATCCCCCTGTCGTGAAACAACTTATCGAACTTAATAAGCAATGCTCATTTGAAGGTAAGTTTATGTACATTGATATTTATCAGAGGGGAGTGTTTCAGGTAAACAATGCTCTCTGAAATTGATTATTAAGTTACAATTTGGAACGGATTAAAACAACGGTGAAAACCTAGTTTAGACAGCATTTGGGAATTTCATCTGCGCTAAATATAAATGCAATTCAGGTTTTCATTGTCGTAAGAATGCAAAAGGGTTTTCATCAGATTCAATTGGGTTAACGTATTCATCTTTCAAGGGATTAATATTTTGATTCATTTGGTTTTAATCAAATGGTTTTGATTTCATTGTGATAGAAATGTCGTTAGTGTTACCGGTACGGTACCGGTACTGAACCGGTACCGTACCGGGCTAATCGGTATGGTATTCGGTATCGAGTTTCCCACATTTTCGGTATCGGGAATTTTTGGTACGGTACCGGTTCGGTACGGTACTAGTCCCATTTTCACCCCTAGTTCATTGCGATATATTTCATTGTGATATATTGGTTTCACGTTATTACAAGTTCATGGATTTGGTTTCATCGTAAAACCACATTGATGATACAAATCAATGGATTAAAGGATTTCATGGACTTCATGATATATATTTCATTGATTTCATGATACAGATTCATGATACAGATAAAATGGATTTCGTTTCACCGTAAAACCACATTGATGATGCAGATCCATGGATTAATGGATTTCATGGACTTCATGATATATATTTCATTGATTTCAAGACACAGATTTTTGGATTTCATTGTGCTGAAACATGGACTTCATGATATAGATTGTGGTACAAATGTCACAGATAAATTATTGTTATCATAATTGTATAATTTTTAATATGTCTTAGTGGTCGTTCATCATTGTTATCATAATTGTATCATTTTTAATTCATCAGATTCATCGATGTTATTGTAACGAAGAAATGTTAAATGAGCAGGAAACAACACAATAGGGGTGAAGGTCGAGCCAAGACAGAAGCCACAGTTGACCGTTGAATCAGATGGTAATTTGTACAAAATATTTATGTAGTTTAGAATGCTTTTTATGTTTCATCATGTAATAAAACAATTCTTCGTGACGTTTTATGTGGTGAAATATGATGAAACAGAATGCATGATAGAGATTTCACTATATGGAAGTTAATGAAATTCATTAAACGGGCTAACTAACATGAAATATTTTTTAACTGTACCAAGCTTCTACACTGTTATATATGCAGGAATAAACGCAATAGGGCTGAAGGTCGAGTTAAGACAAACACAAACGTTTCCCGTTGCATTAGACGGTAATATGTACAAATTATTTTCGTACTTTTAAATGCTTGGTATGTGCCATCATATAATGCATAAATGGTTAATAACTTAATCTGTTATAGTAAAAGTTTAGGGTATATATGTACTTTGAATTACGAAGGATGCAGCAATGGAATGTGAAATATGTTTTAGATAAACTTATATCAATTTAATCTTGAACGTACGTTCAAATCTCATAAATTTGCATATATGTCTCGTTTGTTGAATAGATAGAAATCTTACTTGTGTAATTGGATGATGAAACAGGCAAGGGTGATATGAAGAAGTCACTTCATTCAATCAAACGGAGTGATGAATCAGGTTGCTGAATTTTTTTCATTGAATTAATTCTCTTAATGACAAGATTATTTAGGTTAAAAAGTATTTCATTACTTGCAGATGATGATTTCATGAGTAAGCCTATTACGTCAAGTTCCACTATAATTTTGGATAGTGAGAAGCCAATTCCTAGGAAAATAACAAAGAGGATCGTGGAGGGAATGAAGGGGATAACATTGAATGAAGGTATACATCGAAATTCTAGGTTCACAATTAAATGAAATGACTGTATCTTCAAATTTTGTACTTATATGCACAAATATATAATGAATGCAGTACTGAAGGAAATGATAGATGCAACAAGAGGAAGATTGAGAAACAAAGATACGAAGGCAAAAGATAAGATGAAAAGAGCGAACGAATCTGTCTTAGATGCCGGAATTGAAGAGGGCGGTAAAATACCGAAAAGGGAAGTACACTTACCTGTTATAAGAACTACGACGTCCCCCCGGGCTCTTTATGATGCAATTCGTAAACTCAACGATGATCAGCAGAAAGCAGTTAAAAGCATGGGGTTGGAATGCTTACTCGACATCAAAATAGATGGCATTCCATCTAGGTTAGGATTTTATGTTGTAGACAACCTAGATACTGATGCCATGACACTAAAGGTGAAGGATGGGACCATAAAAATAACATTAGAGTCAATCCATGAAATTCTAGGGTTTCCAATGGGTGGCATTGATTTAATGAAAGATGATCCATCAAAACCAGACCTAGACATGGAATCCTTTTTTAAGGACCAATTTGATAAGAAGAAAATGAGGCCCATGGATGTCATCAATTTGATTGAAAAATCAGGGGATTCGAATATTAGATTTAAAATAAATTTTCTGGTATTGGTTGTTAACTTAATGGCAGAATGCAACCGCATGGGCTGTTGCAATGTACGGTTTTTGGCCAACATCAAGAGTGAGAAGATGATATGTAGAGTGGACTGGTGCCAATACATTTTTGATATGCTGAAACGAAGCAAGATTAACTGGAGCAGGAATAGTAGCACTTGTTTTTATGCAGGACCACTAACATACCTAACGGTTAGTTTTTTCATCTTACGTTCGTTTCTATACAATGTCACGCAATGAAACTGTTCCAACTAATTTAATATTTCACAAACACAACTATTATATGTCGAGAGAACTACCCTTCCCAATATATCGGTAGAACGCATCAGTCCTGCAACCATGGCATGGAACGTCGAGTGGTTGAAGAAACGAGAGATAGCAGAGATTGAAAATGGAGGCTTAGGAAGTGCAACATTGCTGGAAAGAAAATAAGAGGAAGCGAATAACAAAGATGAATTCACATTGTTGCATGGTGATTCATTTGAAAAGGGTCGTGAAGATATTGAACATGAAAGGGATGTACGTGCTTTCTAATCTTACACAATGTTATTTCTAGTTACGAATATATGCATATGTGTTGTTGCGAAAACGATGAAACATGAATATAATGGAATTAATGACATAAACATGATATAGTGTGAATCTGTATGATGAAACACATGAATGTATTTGAATATGTATGATGATAATCCATGAATTTGTCTGGATATGTATGATGAAATCTGAGGATCTAAATGATGAAAACCATGAATTGAAAACATTTAATTTTAGTTGGTTTGATGCTATTTTATGATGAATCTGTATATGTAAGATGAATTTTTTAAATTGAACAGATGAAACAATTAATTTACTTTGTATTCCAATGAATGTTGAATTTTTTAAATATACTAACAGGCAGACATGAAGCTAATGGATGACAAGTTAGGTCATATCGTTGCTGCCAAATATGGCATAGAGATGCTTTTGGACTCGCTTATTGAGAAGTACCATGGGGATGAAACATTCAAGAAGTACACGGTAATTCTTGGGGATATTTTCAAGTACGAAGCAAAAGATGGAGGAAGAGCAAATGATGATTGCAGGGAGGGTAATTATAAAATGAACGAATGTGAAGCGGATGTGACGTGTAAGGAGATAGTACTGAGTCAAGGACCACAGAATGAAGCATTCCCTGAAATTGATATCCAGCAGACACCTATCTCACAGTTCTGGTATAGCCAAACCCTTTTTAGGGTGTGTGATGAAACTGCTTTGAAGTCCTTGTCAAACAAAAAGGCAAGAGTGGAAATTCATGAGACACCTGCCCCCAACTTTGACATGGGATACAACCCAATTGAAAATGTGCAACCAATCTCGGTCGTCAAAGCAATGAGAATGGACAAAGGGAAGGAGATTTGCATAGAAGCTGAACCACCACCCAAGAAATGCAAGATACTCGGATCAAAAAATAATGATGAACGAGCAAGAAGAAGGACTATTAGCTTGGGAGATCATTTAAGATCCCCATACGTTAGAAGAGCTGTGGATATGAAGGTTACGACTGAAGAAAAACGAATCCACGATTGGGCAATAACAGCCATGGGTGGAGAATTGTGAGTATATATATAAATATTTCCCAAGTCATTTGTGATATGTTTGTATTGCATTTATTTATATTAAACAAATGAATAGTAAATCCTATTATGATATAATTAATCTACTAAAATATCTGTGTACGTGTTCATTATCAGCGAAACTGTCTTTGAGCTGGATAATGGGGCAAGTATAATACGGTCGAATTTGGAAAGTCTTGCAAAACCATCAGGAGTATTCCCCCATGTTGTTGATGGATGGGCAGAGTTACTAAACTATGAAGAACGATACAGGAGCAGGGAATCAATGTGACATTATTTCTTCACAACGAAAGTTATGGTAAGTTTTTAACGTAAGAACATAAAAAATGTCAATCGTTTCATTGCCAAATGGCATGGTCATATGTTTTATCTATTTTGTTTAATGGCAATTTCGCCCACATCATATGGTTGTATCTTGATCGTTGGTGTGTTTCATCAATATTGCATAGTAGTAAATGAAATATGTAAGAGTCTTATAAACTGGTAATTAGTTTCACCAAGCCATTCTATGTCTGATCATAATCATAAGGCTAACCCCAAGCTTTCAAGTCTATTTTATCATATTCACATGTTATTTGATGCAAATGAGGAAAAAATATTGATCATATTTATTGGAAAACACAGTGGGACAATGATCTACGGACTCCTTTGACCGACTTCAAATCACAGTTCGAGAATTTTAGCAGGAACATGGAAATATCGGCACGTAAAGATACGGAAGTTCTGAAAATGCGTAATGTGGATTTGGTAAGAAAGACTTTAGACCATTTCAAGTTATGTTTTTAAAGTACATGTAAAATGTCGTTCGGTAAATATGTTACAAACTGAACAAATGCAGGTATTTATTCCCGTGTTGGATACGGTGAACTACTACTTGGTGGTGTTCAACTTCAAGAACCCATCAATCGTAGTAATTGACAACCGGTATTGGGAAGGATGTGATACGGATGAACCAATAGGGAATTATGAGCACGTGGTTGACATATTGGTAAGTAAAACGAATGCAACTAACGATTGTTTATATGCTATGATATATTAATTTTAATCAACTACTTTGACAACTTGCACAACATCGGCTTATGATTAAACACTTGGAATCGGTAGAACAACCAATCTGGATAGACATTGAAGAGAATGCCCATGAACGAATACATATGAGTTGGCAAACGAAAGAAAAGAATGATGACAACGACATATTCTTGATGAGACATATGGAGACCTGGATGGGAGATGAACGGTCATGGAAAACTGGATTCACTAAGGAAGGACCAAATCAGAAAACACAACTCCAGGATCTGCGGAAGAAGTTCGTTGCAAAACTCGTGTTGAGTAATTTCAATATGAAAAAGAAAGAGGTTCTAAAAGAAGTTGAAGCTAAATCATCGAAGACAAATAGTCTGGGGTATCGAAGGTGAGTGAACGAACAAAAAAACTTGATATTTCATTGCATGGTCTATTTTTGGCAAAACCCGAATGATGGTTGCTTTTATTTTTACGTCAATGTCATTGAGATTCAATTATTTTTTTTTTTCAAAATAATGAAACAATACAAATTGCATTGTCTTAACCAATTTCCATAGCATAAAAAACATTTAATTGACAAAACAGTTTGTAATGTTTGACGAATCTTTTTTTTTTCAAAGTTCATTCATACAATTTCAATGTTTTTAACAATTTCATTACAACAACTTTATATTTTTTAACAAATTATTATAACAACTGGATTGTTTTTACTAATTTCTTTAAAACAAAATCACTGTTTTATCCACAACAGTTATGAGTACCTAATATGAGATATGCATTATGCTACAACAAACTTTAATTGAAATACAATATTAAAAGAAATCCCAATTATGATTTACGATTAATGAAGCTCGAAACCAACATAGTTAAATATTTGGCAAAACCAGTTTGATATTTGGTTTTATATGCAGTCCTTGTGATTTATATCGAAAGTATTTAATTTTATATGCATGCAACAATGTTCATCTGATGCTCGTATTTTAATTCGCTATCTTGGTTAGTTTTTAACATTCGATTAAAAAGGACAAATTTCATAAAAATCAAGTTCTTACGTCAATGTCATTGAGATTCAATTATTTTTTTACACAATGATGAAAACAGCACAAATTGCATTGTTTTATCCAATTTCTATAGCATAAAAAACATTTAATTGACAAAACAGTTTGGAATGTTTGACGAATCTATCTTATTTTTTCAAAGTTCATTCAAACAATTTCAATGTTTTTAACAATTTCATTACAACAACTTCATATTTTTTAACAAATTATTATAACACCTGGATTGTTTTTACCAATTTCTTTAAAACAAAATCATTCTTTTACCCACAACAGATATTAGTACCTAATATGAGATATGCATTATGATACAACAAACTTCAATTGGAAGACAAATTAAAAAGATAAACCAATTATGATTTACGATTAATGAAGCTCGAAACCAACAAAGTTCATGAACCAGTAAATAAGCGTCAATAAAACCAAAAATTGCCCATGAAAGAAATCCCATTTAAAGCGTAACTGTTAAAAAAATAACTTAAACATACATATTAAAAAGTTATCACTCAGATCCTTTCGTCGGACAGTTTCGGGAATCATGTCTAGCCATCTGGTGGCAACGTCTGCACATCCTCTTAGGCTTCTTTGCATTGTTCCTGGCCTTCTCAGATGCCCCTACAAGACGTTTCCCAGTTCCACATCCCTTATTGCGTATCCCTGTAGGAGGTAGTATATCAACTGATTCGGGTATTGAAACACCCAGATACTCTTGAATAGCGTCATTTTTACGCTGAGTGTTGGACTCCAAAGGAAGTTCAATTGAAAGTTCATCTTTGATATCCTCCAATTGTTCTAAAAAGGTTGCCAACTTATCTTTGTCATTGCGTACACGACCAATGATATAATCGAACACCGACACAACCTTATTCATCATTTCTTGTTTCTCTACATCCATTTCACCATACCTCGCACGGGCCGGCAACACCTCTACAGGTACTAATTCCCGCCTCCACCGATGCAATATATACTTCTCAGGAATATATTTTACCTTAGCATTCAACATTATCTTAAAAGCGTGACGACACAAAATACCATTCCTAACAAAGTGATTGCAGCTACAATCAAATGTCTCTTCGGCAATATTATGAACCACCTATCAAGTGAACACAAACAATCAGAAATGGACGTAATATTAATTAAAAAAAAAGAGACTATAAAAACAATTAAACTAGGTGCAACTATTGTAACAGATTCATTAATGTTATTACCGTATATGTAGCTTTCTCTTCAGACCGCTTGTTCAAATGCGACACTTTGTGAATCTTATTGCCACCTACTTCTTTAAATGCATTCGGATCCCATCCACAAAACCAATTAGCCTTGTTCAGTTCCTTCTGTACCTCAATAAATATTGTCCGAGTATAAACAGCACACGCATGAGATTCAATCTTGGAAGGAGATAACATATGAGGTATCGTGGTTCTGGTTTCAACTTCAAGAGCATGATGGTCTTTACGTAGTTCATCAATTGCCTCATCAAATTTTTTAATGAAAAAAACAAGGTTGCTATGATACTTCGCATATACCGCGAAAAATGCGTTGATACTCTCCGACCTAGAGGTAGTTTTCATCAAGCCAGACATGAGAGAATCTTTGTAATAAGCAGGAATCCACGATTCCCTTATGGAGTACATTTCATCCCACCATGCATCACCCCGTCATGCATATCGATCCATTAACTCGTTCCATTTAACCTCAAACTCTTCAAGTCCAATGTGGACATTCCATACAAGCTTATTGATCTCATTTTTAAAAGGCGTACTATGGGATATGTACGAACTTATCTACACAACATATACAACAACCAATAAATTATTAGTATAAAACACCTAAACTTATATACTATAAATGTAGATAACACGTATAATGAATCAACATTATTAAATAAACTTTTGGATAAAAATTTAATCATGGATATGACTTTACCTTGTCAGGAAACTTCTTTGTTATGTGCCACATGCACAATCGGTGCTTTGCATCGGAAAACACTATAGGGATGGCTTGCTTCATACCTAAACACTGATTAGTAATCACGAACTTAGGCTGACTACCATGGGCTTTCATAAATGCATTCAAAATCCATGTGAAATACGGTCCAGTTTCGCCTCGAATCAAAGAAGCACCAACAACAACTGTTCTCTTGTGATTATCAATAGCCACAAATGGGACAAAAACCATAACATGCCTATTCACAAAAAAATAATAGATAGTTAAGATAAAAGCCAATGAAACAAATATGTAACATATAATGAAAAAAATATGGTCTTACTTATTTTTCCTATACGTAGCATCAAATGATATGGTGTCGCCGAACTCCTTATAATTCAACCTTGCCGTTTCATCTGCCTAAAAAAGTGCAACTAACTCCTTCCCATCACACTTATATTAAAAAAAGTATTGCGGAAAACGCTCACGCCTTCGACTCAATTTGTTTATCAGCATCTGAGCATCTTTGATACCAACCGAGTTATCAACGTCCCTTTTGAAATTGATGTGATCCCTAGCTGTGCCACCAGATACTTCTATACCACCTTTCATTGCCGATTGCATGCGATGTGATTGTGTTATACCAACATTCGAACCGGTAGCATGCAAAATCCTCTGATGATCCGCATAATCTAGTTGTCTTTTAGAACGAGAAAACACCATATCCTCAGGACGATAAAGAATATGATTATGCCTATCAATGAATTTGTATACCACATACCGACCACTATCGTTAACATAATGAACTTTTAAACAAGCTTTACAACCAGTCCGTTTGAAACTAGTATTTCTTCTTTTTTTTCCACCAACTCCTACATCCATTGAATCAAATTCCTTCATCTCTGTAATTCCTTGTCTGCTACATAGAAAGTAACGGGTTTGTACACGTCCAAATTTATTGCTTTTCTTAATTGACAATCGAACGTCAAATCCAGCACTTTCAGCATACTTCCTATACATCGCTTCCGCACTCTCAATAGAATCAAAAGAGTCACCGATTTTAGGGCAATTGTTCACATCAACCATTGGAATCCAAAATTTTGATCCACCTGGAGATTCCCCAACCTCGTGAAACATCGTATCTAGCACAAAAAAATGACCTTAAGATAAATGTTTCGCTAATATTAAACACATACAAAAAAAGTTTCATTACTAAAAAAATAAGACACAAGATAAACTACATATATACAATATTATTATTCAGCAAACATGTACCTTTTTAAATTAAGCTACATAATAAAGTTAATAATTAAAGTACACAATAAAATTATTAATTACTAAAAGGACGTTCAACAACATAACATATATCGTAAATGTTTCATCCAAAATAACTTTCATAAATGTTTACGTAAATATTAACGGTTACACTCACATATAACATATAGCGAACGACACAAACCCGTTTAATCAAAACATATGATGAAATAATTACACCTAAAAACGACAAAATAATAATACATATTCATCGATTTCATCATACATATTCACACATATTCATGGATTATCATTCTCATGGGTTATCATGTTACACAGATTAATGGATTATCATACTCATGGGTTATCATGTTTCAGGGTACACATCCAACATACGTAATCATCTTTCATGGATTTCATCACACAGGTTAATGGATTTCATTTTGCTGAAACATGGACTTCATGATATAGATTGCATTGATTTCATGATACAAATTACACATATGAATCGATGATATAGATTCATCATAGTGTTTCATCTGGATAAACGCAACTTCATGGCTTTCATGGTTTATCAAAATAAACATATTCATTGACTTCATGGTATAATTTCATCATGCAGGTTCATGTTTTATTTGTGGTGTAACGAAGAGAAAAATATGTAGATATAACTCCTAATTACATGCTTACGTAAAAATCGTACCTTCGTTAGCATCTTCGATGGCTTGATACACATGATGATCCCCCTCGAATTCACACAATTGATTCGGTACATTGTCGGGAATCTTATAAGAATCATTGATATGATTTTCATCCACCGGACGAACGAAAGACGATAAAAAAGTTTCATCATTTTCGAGTATATCTCGAACATGAATCTCGTTAGCCGATGTTCCATCAAACATGTTACCCTCCATGGCTTCGTATGGTTAAATTTTTTTTACAATTGAATCAAATAAACCATACAAATATATAAGAAATAAAACAAAGAATATATTTTAAAAAATATTTGAATTCAATGAAAAAAATATTTGATTTTAAATATAATTAAAATTTTGAATTTTCTATAAAAATAACACTATTTCAAAATAAAAAAAAATATATACATTACCTTATTTATTGAACTACAAAACTGAAAATAGGTAAATTAAATATTTTAAATAAATAAGTGAATCATGATTCCTGGACAATTATATAGGAACATTGTTTACCATTTTACCATATCAAAGTACTTTACCATTGTTCATCATCTCCAAGACTATACATCAAAATTTTACATTGGTTTGAATATTTTAATTTTATATTAATATTTTGTGAATCAACTACAAAATCTCCTTACAATGTCAATTCAAGATGATGAATCAAAAATGGGTGTCGTATGATTTAAATTATATATCTCATTGCATAATTTAATAATCCATATTACCATATATAAATTCGATCAAAATTAAATAATAATTAATATAATAATAATACCAGTTACCATATATATTATGAAATTATGTAAAAAGACTAAAATAACCTTATCAATTAAAAATAAAAATAAAAAAAGAAAATTCACTGATTGGTTGATTTAGGTTTCCAAAGTTTCCAACGTAAAACTGGTTTCCAATTGATCCCTCCCCTATATATATTTTTAATTGAAAAGGTTATTTTTGTCTTTTACATTATTTCATAATATATATGGTAACTGTTATTATTATTATATTAATAATTATTTAATTTTAATTTAGCTTATATATGGTAATAATGAAACAATAATGCTAACACGATTAACCTGATGAATCTGTTTTCATTATGAAACAATAATGCTAACACGATGAACCTGATGAATCTATTTTTATATACGGATATGCAACTGAACAGGTAATGAAACAAAAATGGGAAGTTAACAAAAATGGCACAAATTCATCATGTTTCATTATGAAACAATAATGCTAACACGATGAACCTGATGAATCTATTTTCATATACGAATATGCAACTGAACAGGTAATGAAACAAAAATGGGAAGTTAACAAAAATGACACAAATTCATCATGTTTCATTAAGAAACAATAATGCTAACACGATGAGAACCTGATGAATCTATTTTCATTATGAAACAATAATGCTAACACGATGAACCTGATGAAATCTGTAATCCAATGAAATATGTAATCCACAAATTCATTCTGTTTCATCACAATAGTAGATTGCGTGGGAAATTTTATACTAAAATGAAATTAAAAAAAATATTTTCTTACATTTTAAAAGAAAAATAATTTTTTTGATGAAAAGACAAATGTTCCTCGTTTTCATAGTAAAAAAAAACCAAATTTAGATTGCGTGGGTAATTTTATTTTGGTTTCAAGTAATCTAAATAAAATAAACCTTTCTTGCCATATTTGAGATACAAAATCAAAAGACATATTTACCCTTTTCATCTATTATTTTTATTTATTATTAATAAATTAATTAATTTACTACCATATATAATTCAAATGAATCTTAACTATTGATTATAAAGATCAATGACTGAAATTTGGTTTCCAAAGTTTCCAATGAAACTTGGTTTCCAAAGTTTCCAATGAAACTTGGTTTCCAATTGATACCACCCCTATATATATATATATATATATATATATATATATATATATATATATATATATATATATATATATATGGGTTGATTATTTTGTTAACTCAACAATTGGTGTGAACTTTGTGAACCAATCTTAACCATTCATCTTGAAAATTTATGGTTTACATTTATTACGACATTTTGCAATAAATTAAAAGAATATGCGTTATAGACGTAGATAAATACTTATGAACAGGGGTATATTTGGAAAAATTCATAAATATTTTTGTAACGTCCATCTCTGTGTAAGTTTTCTTTTTCGGTAATTACTCCATCGTTTCATAGCCGACATCAATTGAAGATTAGGGATGCTTAAATGGAGTGTGTAACTTATTAATTGTGTGAACTAATGAACAATTGTCATATATGAACAATTTTTAGTACATAACATTTGTCATATATGGAATCAGTAGCTTATGAATATGTGTGACTAGTGAACAATATTCACCAATGAACAAGTTATCAAAGTGAATAGTGTTCAACAATGAACATTGAGTGCACGTTCATGCATGTTGACTACCACTATGTTCATGTTAATCATCCATCTTTGTTATTGAATGGTCTTGATCACTAAGAAACTTAAAAAACCGATATAATTAAAATGTCTTAAATCATGAAAGCATGTCTACATTGTGACGATCATTTTAAGTCATTAAAGAATGATAAAACAGAAAATTACCTAATTACCCTCAATCAATACCTACATCTTTTGAAACAAACTTGTTTAGAATTGATTTCTTATTGGTCTAAAGTAGTTTGTAGAGTTAACACCAATAAATTGGTTAACAAAGGATCCTACCTCTCTCTCTCTCTCTCTCTCTCTATATATATATATATATATATATATATATATATATATATATATATATATATAGGGTTAGGTTCTTTTGTTAACCTTAGTTTTGTTGTTAACTATATGAACTAATCTAAACCATCAATCTTAACAATGGATGGTTGAGATTAAAACTAGATTTTTAATTAATAAAATAGGTTTTATTTATTAAATAGATATGTGAACATTTGTGGTTAAGGGTAGTTTGGGGATTAAACATTCATTCTTTTAAAACTCATTAAAAAGGCTCATTAATGTTTCCTTACACCACAATTTGTAACCGATGAACATTCATGGCGGAAGGGTAGAAATTCAAAATTAAAGATGAATATATGTGTTTTATGCAATGTTTTATGTTTGTAAGGTGTTCATCGATGTTCCCATCTATCAATGTTTGTAAGATGGTTGACAATGTTTGTAAGGTGTTCATCGATGTTCCCATCTATCAATGTTTGTAAGATAAACATATGTGTTCATCTCTATAAAGTTAAAATGAATACCGGAAAATATTCAGGGATGTTGCGTTCATTTCAAAGATGTTCATCTCTATCGATGAACATTTGTGTTTATCTCTATCGATGTTTATCGTTGTTGCGTTCATTTCAGGGATGTTCATGTGTTTTCTGAATTAAAATGAATACCGGATAATTTTTTTGAAAACAACGACTATACGATTTTAACAAACATATGAACCAGAAGACTTTGGTAATATTGATATGATTTCAAAAATATGTTGAAAATGGAAAAAATAATGCAATCGTAACATACAATATAATTATGGAAGCTCCCAATAAAATTAATGTGTTAGTGCATAAATATGTTGGATACAAGATCATGAAGACTGAAGATAAAAGTCAAAGTCAAAGTCAAAAGCTCAAGTCAAAGCCTCTCATGCTAAAGTCAAAGTCTTTGTAATAAAGTAAAGTCAAAGTCAACTAGTGTTTTAAGTGTTTTGTGCTTTGTGAGTGTACTTAATATAAATTGATTTTCGTTAGTAGAATCATGAGGTTATGCGTGTATCAGTTTTTAGAGAGAGAAATATTGTGAGAGAACTTTTATGTACTGTTCATAATCGTGATTGAAATAAAATTGTTCAATTCGTAATTGTTGTCATCTTGGATTGATTTTCACTGATTGTGGGACACACAATTGGCATCAGAGCTTACAAAGATTCAGAAACATGATCTAAATCAGAGTGTGTGATCGACTTTTTCAAGAATTCGCAAAGCATCTGTCAAGATTTGATTTCTGAAATTTTGTGTTGTATTGGATTTGTAATTGATTCCTTGATACTCGATTTGTTATTTAGAACATTTTTCATTTGAATTGGTTAGCTTAATTCACATCAATTCAGTGTGAATTTTGGATTTTTCTTAAATTTTTGTTCGAGTTGTTCATACGCACTGTTCTGGATCAAGCTTTTAATTTTGGTGTTGTTGAGTGTAATCAATTGATTGTAAACTGTTCTAGAATCATACTAGAAGCAATCTGCAAAGTTTCAGGTTGATTTGTGAAGGTTTGAGTCGAATTCAGTGAAAAGTTAGGGTTTTTGTTCGAAAAGTTGAAGAACACGCAAGATCTAGAGAATGCGCAAAGTTCATCTTGAAGAACATGCACATTGAACAATCTCACTAAGGGTGAAGAACACGCAAGAAGCTGTGTGCGAGAAGTCAGAACGCGCACATACCCGTGTGCGAGTTTGTACTGTTCAATTTCTTTGTTCTGTGAGAAGTGGTGTTTGCGAGAAGTTGACTTTGTGAGAGAAGTGAATGTTTTGCGCGAACTAAAAGGTTGAAAAATATTCTAAGTGTCAAAACGGGCAGAGAGTTTGCGCGAAGAGATCCTCAAAACGCGCAAGTCTAGGCCTGCGCGAAGTAAGAACGCGCAGATCAAAGCCTGCACGAAGCAAAAACTCGCATACCTTTGTCTGCGTGAAGCAAGAACTCGCATATCAAAGCCTGCACGAACCTCAGAACACGCAGACAATAGCCTGCGCGAACCAAGAACGCGCAGATCCCTTTCTGCGACAAGTAGGGTAAACAGTGTTTTGCATGAAGTGAACTTCCTAGTGTTTTGCGATTTTTATACTTAGCCAATTTTTTTTAATTTGAAATATGGTTTTTCAATGTCAAAATTTTTTCTCTCGTGCTAAGTCTGCGTAGGGGAACATATTTTTGTTTGTGATTAATCGTTTTCTGTTTTTAAAGATCATTTATGCAAGTCTTATCAAGATGGGATATTCTGATGAAGAAGAAGAAATTATTAGACTCAAAAAAGAGAATAAAAATCTCACTTCATCAGTTGATTATTATTCAAAGAGATCAAAGAGATATCATGATGAAAAGAGGTTGCTAAGGGAAGAAGTCAATGCATTAAAGCAGATAAATGAAGATCTTATGAAGCAGATTTCTGGTTTGGAAGTAGAAAAAGTACAGAGTTTGGAAGCTGAGAATACTGAGTTGAAAAGAAAGATCTTAGACTTGGATGCTCAAATTGTCAAAATCCAGCAAGCAGAATCTGTCACGAAGAATGAGAAGATAGCAAAGGATTTTGAAATTGCTAGTGCATAGCTGAGTAAGAAGATTTCAGAGTTGGAACAAAAGATTGCTAAAGAAAGAACTAAATTTGAAAAGGAAAAGAAAAGGTTTGCACATAAATTCTCTGAGTTCTCTAGAAAGACATTTGAAGAGAAGAAAGTTGTTGAGCTTAAATGTGCAAAACTTTCTCACCAAGTGACTGATTTTGAGAAAGTGATCATCATTGAAAGGGACAAATTTGCAAAAGAGAAGAAGGTAATTGAACAGAAAATGTTGGAATCTTCGAAGAAATATCTGATCAGAGAAAGAATGTCGAGAAAGATTTTGAGGAAGAAAGAAAGATTTTTGAGTCAGAGATTAGGAAGCTTACAGAGTCATTATCTGAACTTTCAATAAAGGCAATGAAAGAGCAAAACACGAAGTCTGAATTTCAGAAACAGATTGACCTTCTCATAAAGGAAAGGAATAGTTTATCTGCCAAGAGAACAGAACTTTTGTTTCTAAGGTGGTTTTGACTGAGCAGAAGACTCCAGATTCAATTTTTCAATCACTTAGATATGATTCAGCTGATTCTGAATGCTCATTTAAGACAGCATCAAGTTCATATCATACAACTGTTTCCACAAAAAGGTCAGTCAATATTAAAGATCAGATTCGTACTACTAACATTTTCTATGATCGGAATGTGGATGGTTCAGGTACATACAAAAGAAGAAGAAAAGGAAATGAGAAATTAGTATGGAGAGTGAAAGAAGATTCTGATGAAAATGATGGTAAGAAATCATTTGTGCATACACTCAATGCTAAGAAGAACAATGTGCCAAAAGGTAAACATGATTTTGTTTATTCTAGAAATCAATTACTCAGGTTAGCTCAAAAGAAGAGTTATTGTTCTTATTGTAGCTCAAATGATTTTGTTCATAAAGTTTTTGATCATTACTGGTATGGTTCTTACTATATTACTCCTAATAGAACTGCAACTAACAAACATGGACCCAAATACCAGTGGGTACCTAAGCCAAAAGATTCATTTGTGTTGCAGGCATCTCAAGTCAAGGGGGAGTAAAAGAACCTAGGCTTCTGAATAAATCGGTTCAGAACCCGTGCTTCAACGAATAATGGCTTTTGGATAATACAGTTCAAAACCCGCACCTCAATGTTGAGAAGTTAGACTTCTGAGTAAATCAGCTCAGGACTCGGACTTCAATTTCAAAGAGTTTGACTTCTAAACACAACAGTTTAGGACTCCTACTTCAACGATAAAAAGAAAGTGTACTCCGATGCATCAAAAGAGATGATCAACCTTCAAGGGGGAGTACATATTATCCTTTATGATATATATTGCGAATGCATATTTTCAGGGGGAGTAAATGAATCCTGATTATTTCAGATCAGGACTCATTTCTGATTTTCAATATTGGTGAATAAGACTTTGTACTTTGACGACTTTTTGACTGAATGCAAATTTTGAGGGGGAGCTTACATGATCATATCAATCATGATTTTCGAGTTGACTTCATGAGATTCAAGATGAGCGTAAGGATTATTCTAAACTTAATCTTATACATGTTTGAAAGAAGGACGACTTTCATACATGAAAACATGTTTTTAAACGTTCAAACCACTTCTTATTCTCAAAATGGTTTCATAAATTTAGAAGTGTAATTTTAAATGTTTTTCATTATCATGAGCTTCATTGTTAAACAAACCGTGTGTTTCCAAAGATAAATATTTGTGTATTATGTTTTCCATATACTGTCAAGTATTCACACACACCGGTTTAGTATTTTTGTTGATTTTATTATTACCATGTCTTAAACTGAAACAATTTTTCGTTGGTAATAAACCTCGTTTGAACTTCATTGATATTCGAGCGATGATTTTGTTCAAAACGTTTCTTTCAAGACGTGTCTATAATTGTTCTTATAGACAATATCCAATTTTGATGACCTAAGCCTTGATTGTTAAATCATTCATATTTGATCTTTTCATACAATGTCAGATTCTCAAACAAGTTTTTAGTATTCATTTCATTCTTTCAATATACTTGTTTTTGAGAAAATCTTTCATGCTTAAAATGTCCAAATCTTCATGATTATCTTACTGAGCATACATATATCTGCCATGTATTGTTGTGCTTTAAGTGAAAAGTTAAACCAATTGAGCAACATTGTGCTTATAGGACTACATGGGTTTATTGTGTGAGGATTTAACAAACTTCTATGGATTCACGTTAACCAGTGTTTCCTACCCAAGAAGTTATCCTTGAGTGATCGAGAGGCGAGGAGTTAAAATATCTGAGTGTGGGTATGTGTGATGAGGTAAAATGTAAAAGAGAGTTTGGTTAGAAGTGAGCTCAATGTTAAAAAGAAAGAGGGTTAGAGATCAGAGTAAAAGAATATCAAACTCTACACCAACTTTTTCTGAGCCGAGCAGCCACATTACTGTTGTTTCACAATTTTTTTCGTGAACTTCATTGAAATAGGCAACTAGCCCATGCCAACTCTTGCTTAAACCCCACCAGCCACTCATTTCTTTCTCAATAAAGAGATGTTTCAATTTTTCTGGGGATGCAACACATAATCTATCTGATTTTCATTTGGAAAATCTGGATATTGAAAAAGAAGGAAGTCTGCCCCACCTTTGCACTTCAATCATGCACAATTGAGTTTGTGTATTAATGTTGTTGTCTCAATGGTTTACACATTTTTGAGCCTATTATTAAAAGCAATCATCATGTGCTTAATTCTTTTATACACAAGCACGTACACACAGAGAATTTGTTTTTTCTGTCTAACGTTCATAGAATAATCTTGTGTTATTCGATGATTGAATGGAAGACCTGGGGGAGTGAACATCAAAAAGCTCCTTTCCAATGTGTATTTGTTACACACAGTGGCTTCGTGCTACTGACAGACATTATTAACTGATTCATTTGTTGATTCAAGTTTTACACTCTTATTTGTCAGAAATTGAAAAGATTCGGATGAATACATGATGAATTGACGGATGATCAGAGGCTCATTTGATAAAGATCGATGGTCAGAAAAGATTCATGACATTTCTTGTGGAAGTTTTGATGATTTCTCTGCTTTACATCATCAAAAAGGGGGAGAGACTCAAGAAATGGAGAAGTTAATTTCAAGAATTGTTAGTTGAAGAAAAGCTTGTAACGGTTTTTGGAGAAATTATTTCAAGAAAGATGATTTGGAGAAAGTTTGTTGCAAGATTTTGTCAAAGAATGCAAGTTATGTGGAAATTGCACAGAGTTGAAAGAGAAAGTTCAAAGAATTCACAATGTTTGCTGAAATTTACTGAAATTTTCTTTGAAGTTGATTTGCTTAAGAATAGAGAGCTAAATCTGAAGATAATTTCTTTCTAAAGTCTGAAAGAGCTTTCTACAACCTTTGGGGGAGATTGTTACAGATTTTTGAAAGACATACTCACAGAATTTGGGTAGATTACTGAAAGTTTGAAGACTGCTTTAACACAAAAAGGGATATTGTATAACTTTTGTGATAAAGGGGAGATTGTACTTCAATGCTTATTTTTCTGAAGATGATTCTAGTTGAAAGAACTTAACAAAGGGGGAGATTGTTGTGCATATATTTTTGAAGATGATCTTGAATCTAAAGGGGGAGATTGTTAGTGCATAAATATGTTGGATACAAAATCATGAAGACTGAAGATAAAAGTCAAAGTCAAAAGCTCAAGTCAAAGCCTCTCATGCTAAAGACAAAGTCTTTTTAATAAAGTCAAGTCAAAGCCAACTAGTGTTTTAAGTGTTTTGTGCTTTGTAAGTGTAGTTAATATAAATTGATTTTCGTTAGTAGAATCATGAGGTTATGCGTGTATTAGTTTTTAGAGAGAGAAATATTGTGAGAGAACTTTTATGTACTGTTCATAATCGTGATTGAAATAAAATTGTTCAATTCGTAATTGTTGTCATCTTGGATTGATTTGCACTGATTGTGGGACACACATAATGAAATATTGGTTATTTACAAAATGACGTTTCTACCATTTTACATTAAATATATACACAAATTAAACATCAACCAACCTTGCACTACTATTAGTTGAGCAAGGTTCATAAAGTTAACAAGAAATGGGTGGTTAACAAATAATCCTTGCTATATATATATATATATGTAAATATAGCCTTAGGTTCATTTGAGAAATGGTAAATGTATGAGAAATAGAGAAATAATCCAACCTTTCATATGATCAAGATCAGATTTGACTGGTCAAATATTGCGTCTTTGACTGATCAACAATTTGCGGCTTTGACTGGTCAAAAGTTGCGGCTATTACAAAAATAGAAGGACAATTTTGTAATTTTTACAAAGACACGGGACGAGTTCATATATGAACCTGTATGATTCACATATTGTTGGTCCCGAACGTGTTTAACAAGTTTGTAGAAGGGGGGGTTGAATACAAACACAAAAAATGGTTAATAAATTGTTTATTGATAAATCAAATCACAATATACAGCTTGTTGCGGAATAAGATTAAGTAAAATATAATCTAAACAAACTTAAGAAACACACATATTTTTTGCACAAGAACAAGAGAATAAAGGTTGAAGAAATATAGAAAACAAGGGTTTCTATATAATGGTTCAAGAAGAGAAGGATAGATGGCTTCTTCAAAGAGAGTCTCAACCTTTCTATTTATACCCTATGCATTAAATGCATGGCAGGGTACTTTACACGTGTCACCCTTTGGATGGTTGCATGCCTCTGACTTTTGTTGACATATTTTTGGCCGAATGGTGAATAATGTAGTCTTCAGAGTTGTTGTTTTATTTGTCGTAGAGGTATGTCTCTTCTGACATTTCTACTATGTGTGCAAGGGTAAGACAAAAGAAACTTGGAGCATAAGCTATGTGATCTTCAGTCGCTGAATATCTCTTCCTTCATTGAGATAAAAGGAAGTTCAGTGATCGCTGAAGCTTTTCTTCAGGTTTCTTCGTGGGTTGCTGACTTGTCTTGGTTTCACTGATATCCACATCAGATCATGAGTAGACATGTTGTTTGTTCAGCAGCTTTGTCTTCGATTCAACAATGAACATCTTTGTTGCGAAACTTGTCTTCAGGGATTACGTCTAACTGATAGCAGAGAGATCATCAGTGATACTGAACATACTCAGTATTTATTTGCTGATGGTGAAACAGTAATACATACAGATGTTAAACGTAATTTTCACTACGTATTCCAAAGGGTCGTCATCAAATCATTGAGAGAGTTTGGATCAACACATATGAACTATATGTTCGTATGTGAAGCAGTGTAATTCACATATGAACTCTTTTAACTAATTCATATATGAACCTTTATGATTCATATATGAACCAGTACAATTCACATATGAACTCTTTTAACTGATTCATATATGAACCTTTTGTGATTCATATATGAATTAATTAACTATAGGTTCATATGTGAATCAATTGCACTAATTAACAGATTCACATATGAACCTTTATGATTCACATATGAACTAATTAACTGATTCTCATATGAACTCACTAATTGACTCACGTATGAATTTATAGTTCATATATGAATCACATAGGTTCACATATGGACTCGTCCCACGTATTTTACGAAACTACCCATCTATCTTCTAAAGACCACATAAGGAATTATCCGATGCTTCACGGTCAAAGCCGCAAATGTTGACCAGATGAAGGTCTAGGATCTTTCTCTATTTCTCATACATTTAGCATTTCTCAAATGAACCTCTCCCTATATCTATATCTATATCTATATCTATATATGTGTGTGTGTGTGTGTGTATCTATATAGAGTCTCTTTTATTTGAAAACCACACTTGTATTACAAACTTTGCAACTCACCTAATAACGATAGATTAGAATAATCAAAGGTCTAGATGAAGTTGGGCTATTTTTGTTAAATTAAATTTATTATTCTAATTAAAATACTCTGGAAGGACATAATGGTCTATTTCACATTCAATTTCAAAAATAGGAAACATAAACAAAGAAACGTTGGAGTCTCCTTTTTCCAGCATGCTCAAGATGCTTTAAAGGTATCAGAATTGCACTTATGGTTCCATGGAAATTGACAGATCAACCACCAATGTTGAGGTATATATAGCTTTTAGTTTCTTCATAGTTTCAGATATTACTCAACTCATATATATAAAGTATTGGTCATTTCTTTCTTCAGCAAAATAACTACAAGGAGTACATGAAACTAAAAGCTAAATATGAGTCTCTGCAGCCGTACCAAAGGCAAGTTTCATATGGTTTTTCTACAAATGCGTAACATAGAGATATTCTAACAGAGATGAAATCCGATGAAAACAGAGATGAACGACGATGAACGGAGATGAAAAAGGAGATGACACGGAGATGGACGGATATGAACGACGATGAACAGAGATGAAATGGAGATGAACGTTGATGAATGTAGATGAACGGAGATGAAAACGGTGATGACACAGAGATGAACAACGACTACCCTTCTTAGAACAACAACTGGTTTGCAGGTTCTGATGTGGGTCATCTTGATTTCGGTGGCCATAACGATATCCTAGAGCTTTTTCCTCCAACTTTCTTCTCCGTCTTCATCAAAACGAGTTGCAGGTTTTTGGTCACCAATTCAATTGATGGAAGAATATGAAGAAGAAAACAAAGTCAATATTATGGAATATTTAAAAACAATTCCATAAATAGTCGGTTACTATCTAATAAAAAGGCAATGCATAATTACCATATATAGCACGTCTTTATTACAAAAAGACAACATCGCCCTTATCAATAAAATTAACAACTAAATACAAGAAATTTTGTGATTGGTTTAATTGAGTATGCAAAGTTTTCGTTATAAGAGTGTTTCTAAATAATCCATCCTCTCTCTCTCTCTCTCTCTCTATATATATATATATATATATGAGAGAGGTTCAAGGGAAAACCTCAAAAAAAATGGAAAACTGAGGAACACCCTCGTAGCTCTTGATCTGGACGGTATGCACTTGTGTATACAAGTAAATTAAGTTATGTTTTTGTTTTTATGCACTTGTGCATATGCACGTTTGCATGTTACAAATTACTTGTATGCAAATTACTTGTATGCACAAGTGCATACCGTCCAGATGAAGGGTTACTAAAGTGTTCTTCAGTTTTCCTTTTTTTAGATTTCCCCTAAACCTGACCCATATATATATATATACACTACCTTAATATTGGTTTAGATCAAATGTCTTAAAGACAAGTCTTAAAGCATAAAGTACTACCAATTTTAGCATGATTTTCAAAAATCTCTTAAAAACAAGTGTTTGTGCATAATGTACAAACTCTCAATGCATTCCTTCAATAAATAAGATATGTACCTTTTAAGACCATACTCAGTTTCTTCTTCAGCTTGCTTACGGCAACACCATACCACATACAACCTTACCCACAATACAACCATACTCCTCTTCTACACGTTTTAGACCATACCCTTTCTTCTACTATTTCTTCAAGACCATACCTTCGGTACTTCTTCTACTTGCACACACACTATCTTCTTCTTCTACTTGGACACACACTATCTTCATGTTACATATAAATCAAGATGATGGGTTCAGAGAAATTTTCATCCATAAAATCTCCCCTCTCTCTCTCTCTCTCAAACGCATGGTACCGATTTTCCAGTCTGATTTTGATTTGAGGTAAAAACCCTAACTCTTGATTTTTTATTTTGATTTTGTTTTTGATTTGGGTTCACAAATTGGGTTCACGATCTGTTTTTGATTTGGGTTCACAAATCGGGTGCACCTTTTTTTATTAACAGAAATTCGAAAGGATATAACTGAGTACAATCGTTTATAACAGAGTACAATTGGAGGCTAGAAACATTGGTTTATGCAGTTTTGATAGTGGGTTTCTTTATTAAATAGTTTTATTTCATTGGTTTATGCAGTTTTGAGTTTTATTAAATAGTTTGATTCCAATCCTTATTTTCTTATCTATAATGCAACACCAACTATTGAAATGATATGAATTTGGGCATGAGGTGCTTATGTTTAAGGTATTGCTCTTTATGCCTCATGTCTTGGGTCTTGTATGGTTATGGTGATTTTTACGGTGGGTTGAATCATGTCGTGTCAATCCGATGTTTTTCTCTTGCGATTGGATTTAGTTAGGTTATTGGTTTTCTTTGAATTTGGTTTTGGACTTATTATGAAATTTTGGTTTCAATCCGGGTAAATTGTAGATTTGAATTTAGTTTTGCTAGGTTTTTAGGTTTGGTTTGAATTTAGGTTTTTGTTTTCAATTCTATCTTGAATTGTTTGATGCAGTTTTGGTTAGAGTCCAGGCTATATTTTATCTTGAATCTTATTTGGTTTGAAAGCCTCCATTGCCTAAATCAAATCGCAAACCAAAAATCAGTTGTCTTGTATTTTATAGTAGGAAAAAGGTGCAGGCTTGACTACTTGTGTGATGGATCCAAAAATGTTGATTTAGTCATCTTTACTGGTGGACGGAATCAATTTCTTAGGCTTATTTTAATGAAAATTGAATAATTGGGATTGGAGATATAAGGTGGTTAATGGTTGATTATAAATGGAGATAGGGAGGTAGTTTTGAGTCGATGGTTCTTCGTCTCCAATTTGCGGTGTTTTCCATGCCGTGATGTCTTTGGTTCTAGAATAAAAGAGTAAAGAAATGGACTTACCAATTTGAACACAGGTATAATATGCTATGGCTAATTATCAATCAATTATCTTAATCATCAAAAAATGAATTAGAGTAATGCTGATAGTTTCCTTGTAATTAAAATACCAATGTTTAAATGATTATTTCGATCTATATCGATATGAATGTATTCCATGTTGATGAAGTGTTAGGTATATCATTAGTTTGGTTAAATGTACTCAAAGATGAGTTTGAATTCAACAATTGAATGATAAAAGTGCCTTTTTTTCCATAAAGCTTTTTACACAGGTTTTACAGAGGGCTTCTCACGGTTTTACGTTTCCTTTCGGTTCCCCAACACACACGACTATTCTCAGGTGGGTTCTTCTTTGTAAGTTCCAATATTATGTTGCAAGTTCAAGTGCATCTTATTTGTTAGTTCCAGTATTTTGTTTTGGTAGTTTCGTATTTTGTTTTCGTAGTTTATAAATATCTTTTGTTTGGGATCCATAAATAGTTTTGAATGGAGGTAAGAAGTATTGAAAGTTTTTAAACAATTTCTCCCTGTTTATTGCATTTTATTTGTAAGTTCCAAGCTTCGAAGGGGTTCAAGTATAGGATAACTCTAACCATCAATATGTAGTGGCAAGTTTTCTGCACTTAACATTGGAAAAAAGATTGATATCTTTTTTTGTAAGTTTTCTGAACTTAAAGTTTTATGCATTAACATTAGACATGTTTTACAAAGTTTTCTGCACTTAACATTGCAAGTTTTCCGCACTTTTAAAGTTTTTGGAAGTTAACGTTAGAATAACTTTTTTTGTTTGTTTTTTCATGGATCTTAAAAAATGATGAACAAGTTTTCTACACTTAACATCTAAAAGTTCTAAACATCAAAAAGTGAGTTTTGCATTCATGTAGTTCGTCATTTCTAGAGAATAGATGGAGCATCTTGTAGCTACCTCTCCCTGTATTAAAAAGTTCAAAAATGGTACCTGATTTAAAGTTTTAAATATTAAGGACTTCCAATAGCTGAACTTTTTTTGGGTTTATCCCAACACCTTCATCCTGTTTGTAGCTAGCTGAATGATCTTAGAATAACATTTTTTGTTTGTTTTTTCATGGGTCGATAACATGGTTTATAATTTATAAGGGGCTGTTTCTTTTTTTCAATTTCGCCTCCATCATCATTTACTTGTAATCTGAATATAATGGTTTGAATATAATGATTACGGTTCTCACACTTTGAGTATAATGATTCCAGTTCTCACACTTTGAATATAATGATCTACCAATTTGGAAGTTGATGTAAGTTGCACATTCTAATGCATGTAGATAAAAAGACGTTGATGTGAATTCTTGAGATAAATACTCTTTATTAGTTCTGTTCAACTTTGTGAAGGTGAATTGAATTTCTATCTTCTATACTAAATAAAGATTACAACTCTATCTTGAATGGTCGTATGTTCTGGTTTACCTCTGATATGCTCTATTTTGTAGAGTTCTTTTAAATAATTAATCTTTTGATCATTTCTTTGAAATCTCCAAATCTTCTGATTTGAATGCCTGGTATATATGAATTTGGGTTTGGGAATTGTTTTTTGGGTTTTGAATGGGACAAACTTAATTGGTGTTCACTTCACTAGAATCACATCTATGTCTATGTGTACATTTTCAAGCAATTATATTAAAGCAAATTGCAGAAATCAAATATAAAACATTCAAAGTGTTAGTGGTTGGGCAATGGTCTTATCTTTCTGTTTTTCTAATATAATTTGATTTCTTAAATACTTAATCTTTCACGACATCCACATTTGCAGGGTATAAAGTTATATTGGGTATTTGTTATTATGTGAAAAGAATTGCCTGAGGCATTGGATCCGAGACAGAGAACTCCAATCCTGGTACGGTTTACTAACAATAAAATACTAATCTTGACATGGTTTACACAGGTTCTTCAAGCATTTCATGTTGGCTTTTGTGATCCCTAATGTATCAGGAGCACTTTTTAGGCTTATTGCTGGAATACGTAGGACAATGAACATCCTCTTCACCTTAGTTCTTTTGAATTTAGATCATATATAAGTAATGCATCCTTGAAGATTTCCATATACCCTCTGAAATGTCCCTAATGGATTATATGTTCATAATTTTTCTCTTTTTTCTTAAATGTACGAAATACACAAACTCTGTTTGCAGTGAGCCTAGACTCATTAGCAGTGGCGGAGGTCCTTGGCACCAGAAGGTGCATTGGCACCTCCTCACTTTTATTTATTTATTTATATACTGATACATGACTTGATTCAAATATTATAATTAGTTTTTGATAGGTTGGCTCCACCTCAGGCTAACCTCCAACCACAATCCACAGACCACATGCCTGGAAGAAGAAACAACAGAAGAAAACCTCACCCTCAGCCCTCCCCTGTCGCGTGTTGCCTGGACCGCTTGGACGTTGGAATGCTTGACTCCACCTTTGCTGCTGTTCTGTAGTTTATCACTTTATCAAGGATTTGAGGTTAGGTTTTTTATTTTCTGAATTCTGATCATATAAATGCTTCTTGAGTCTTGAGTCTTGTTTTTAGTTGTTTTTTATTTTTTTTTCCATAGTGATTACTGATTAGTGAGGATTGTGTTAATTTTTTTTTTGCTTCTGCCTGTGTTAATTTTCTTTTTGATCTTTTTTCATAACGAGAAATATTTTGAAAAATTGTGAAGTTAGTGATCTTGCCCTGTTCTCTATTGCAGATCGACTGCATCTACTGTTGTCGGTCCGTTTGATTCTTGCCCTCTCCAACTAATAGACTACCTCCGACTCCGTTTCAGGTTAGGATTTTATAGTTCTGAAAATTTTTATTATTGCTTTTGCTTGAGCCTTGAGGTTATTAAACCTTTATGTTTGGGTTTGATAAATCATGAATTCATGATCGATTAGTAATATATTGCTGTCGTTTGATTATTGTTTTTATGTGCTTGAGGTTTGTAGATCCCAAAACTAACAACAATTCATGATCAAATAATGATAACAAGATGAGATTGGGAGAGATACCTTTTATTCACTTGAAATTGAAGAACATAACACAAACCTAGAGAGAGAAAGTGTTTCTCTCTCTAGAACACGCAATCCCTCAAAACGGCTACATTGTGTTATGAATGACTTAACATTAAAACCCTAAACACATAAACTATATATAATCTCGCAACTCCCTTGTTTTAACCTAAAGCCCAAGCCCATTTACATTAAAGCCCAATACAATTTAAACTAAACCCAATACAAATATTAAAGTTGAGTCCTTTACAAAACATTCCAAACTTGGACATTTTATGTCCTAACAATCTCCCCCTAAAGTTTTGTAAATGAATCATCATCTTTGATGCGCCAGCTCTTCTCCCCCTTGATTTCTTTGAAAAACTTTAGCGTTGCGCATCTTCAAGATAGCTTAGGCTCCCCCTTAAATGTAGCTCTTATCCTTCAAAGTTTCAACTTTAATACCAGATTCGATGTGCACAATAACCTCGACTGAGTGCACTAAAGACAACTTTTATCTCTAGAAACTCAACACATTCGTTACGCCCACAAGAAAGAAATGTGTGAGTTTTGCGTGAGAACCACAGTGCATCTTCAGTGTATAACAATGAATCTGTCTTTGAACCGCGAGTTGAATAGGAGTTCAGCTCAAGAACTTGTACTGATCAGCTCGTAGGAAAAAACATCGTGTTGCAAACACTACTCGACAAGGGTTAGAAGAACCAATCAACAACTGTCGAGAAAACCCAAACGAGAAAATTCCGGAACAAATAAAAAATATTCCTTGAAATTTTTGTTCCACGGATCACACGGTCGAAGTGCAAAAATAAAATCCGAAATATAAACGGATCAATAGTCGGTTCTCGGTAATTGTAAGATTAAAATCCTCAAAATAATCTCCAAAAAATCAGATAACAAATGATCACTTATCAAAAATTTGACACTTAAGCTCAAAATTTAGATGTATACGGTTAAGCCCAAAACTCGGTTAATTAGGCATCATTCTTGGAAGAACACGGCCCAATAAAAAAAAGATTACCACATTCAAATCTGGTGGTCACGGTCAACATGGATAAGTACCGGTTCCTAAGGTTTAACTCCCGGTACATATGGACCTTCAAGTCCCGGGTGGCAAGGTAAATAACCGGATAAACAAAAATCTTTAACTCCACCGACCCATGTCAAAGCTTCCAAGAAATAAAAATAAAACCATGGCCGCCGGTCAAAAAAATAATTCCACCGATCCATTATATTAAATACAACCGCCGATAAAGAGATTTATTCCACCACCGGTCACAAATGTGTTACTCCATCGTCCCATTACTTTGTAGCACCCAATCACAATTTGGACAAAATTATGGATTAGGTGATGACTTCATCAAACACACAGCCGCATTCTCAAAATTTCCTTCACCAGCCATGTTGAAGCATCCAATTACATTTAAATCCATTGAAATCACAAAATTCATCTTTCATAATCAATCCACAGCCGCCGATTGCTTTTGATTAAACCACCTACCGTCAACAAAAACAAATGAATCCACCAGACAGAGCTTTAAAACACCGACCATTAACAGAATCTTATCGACCGCCATTCTTATTATAAAACCATATAGCCGTCGGCCAAAAAGAAATTAACAAATTTTAATCGATTCAATTATGATTAGCAAGTAATAGCGAATCGATCTATGCAATAAGAACACAATTTTTCTCCAAACTTCATAAAATCAAATCAAATCAACCGATTACCAAAAACCTTGGGTTGTAGATCACGAACTATTGAAAATCGATCGAATCATAGAAAAATTCTTCGATCCTGCTCTGATACCACATGTAGATCCCAAAACTAACAACAATTCATGATCAAATAATGATAACAAGATGAGATTGGGAGAGATACCTTTTATTCACTTGAAATTGAAGAACATAACACAAACCTAGAGAGAGAAAGTGTTTCTCTCTCTAGAACACGCAATCCCTCAAAACGGCTACATTGTGTTATGAATGACTTAACATTAAAACCCTAAACACATAAACTATATATAATCTCCCAACTCCCTTGTTTTAACCTAAAGCCCAAGCCCATTTACATTAAAGCCCAATACAATTTAAACTAAACCCAATACAAATATTAAAGTTGAGTCATTTACAAAACATTCCAAACTTGGACATTTTATGTCCTAACAAGGTTAAACCTTTCTGATTAGTAATTTAGTCTAAATGTATAATAGTATTAACCCTTTCTGATTATTGCTTTTGCTTGAGGTTAATGTTGGATCATAAATTGTATTCAAGATTAAAGTTAAAGTTTAGGGTTTAAATTGCAATTGTGTTAAAGTTAATTAGAGGGTTTGATTTGTAATAAGTTAATAGTTAGTTTATTTGTAGGCCTCAAGCCCATAAGCCCATTAGGCATTAGGCCTAAGTATATAATGTTTTAGTTAATTAGGTTTTAGGGTTAATCCTCATAATTACAATTATTATCATATTAGTGAGGTAGCCGTATTCTCTGTAATCACATTCAAGGTATCAAGAACACACAAGGTTTTCATTGATTAATCAAGGAATCGTGGTATGTTATTCTAATCTTTTTATCTCTTGATCTTTATTGTGTTGTGTGATTGTTATCAACTAGATTATCTGGGTTTAACAAGTGGTATCAGAGCCAAAGAATTAAGTGTTTTGGATTAAAAAAGGTATTTATCAATTGTTCACTGTGTTCATCGACTTTTCTCTGTGTGAAGATCAATTGGTTGATTTAATGAGTTTTTATGCATAAAATTGATTTGATTAGGTGTGTTTTATGCTATTTGTTATCCCAGATTTAATCTAGTTGGTAAATAATCAATCAAGTAATCAAGCAACACAATAATAATCAAGAGATATATATAAATCAGAGTAACATACCAATCCCTTGAATAAACAATGAAACCTTGAGTGTTCTTGATACCCTTGAATACAGAGAAAACTTACGGTTACTATTTAGAAAATTATCAGAGTTTTTCTAAAACTAAACTAAAACAAAACTTTAAATACCTAGGCCTTATGGGCTTCCTAATGCTTAATGGGCTTGGGCCCAATAGCTTAAAACTATTAGCTTATTACACTTTAAACCCTTTAACTATAACTATCAAACAATTACAGTTTAAACCCTTAACTTTAACTATCAAATAAATACAGTTTAGACCCTTTAATCTTGAATACAATTATGATCCAACAATCTCCCCCTTTGGATTCAAGATTAAAAATTTTTTGCAATTGTCTTCGGGTCTTCACTTTTCTTCAGATATGACGTTGATAGCTTCAAAACTTCAAAACTTCAAAACTTTTGATATTTGATATCTTCAGTCAACAATTCTTCTTGTATTCTCCCTTGTTTGATAATTCTCCCTTTTCGTATCTTCTCCCCCTTTTTGATGTGTGGTGAGAATCATCATCATCAAAACTTTGTAAAACAATCTCCCCCTTTTCAAGACAATCTCCCCCATTGTGTATGATTACGTAAGCACAGTCTTCATCATGTAACGAGCCCTGTATGGAAATAAGAGCAGTCTTCCCAGATGGAAAGAGTGATTATTTCAATCTTTTCAGATTAAAATAGAAAGTAGTAACCATTTGAATCTTTTCAAATTCAAACAGTTTAATAGATGTAACCCTGAATCAACAAATGACTCAGTTAGAATGCCTGTCAATGACACAAAGTCACTGAGTAACACAAAGTTACTATATAAGGAGCTGGTTTGATGTAGACTCCCCAGGTCTTCCATTCAATCATCGAATAACACATGGTTATCTATGAACGTTCTGACAGAAAACAAATTTCTGTGTGCTCGTGCATGTGTTAGAAGAAAAAAAAATTAAGCATAGATGATTGCTTTTTCAATATAGGCTCAAAGTATGTAAACTTGTTGAGACAGCAACAAATTATACAAAGACTCAATGTGCATGAGAAAGGGTTCGAAGGTGGGGCAACTTTCCTTCTTTTTCAATATTAGTATCTTCCAAATGAAGAACCAATAGCGTATGTGCTGCGTCCCCAGAAAATGTGAAACATTCTCTTTTTGAGAAAAGAATGAGTAGCTGGTGGGGTTGTATGCAAGAGATGGCATGGGCTAGTTGCCTTTTTCAATGATGGTCACCAAAGAATGTGAACCAATCAGATTATGTGGCTGCCCGACTCAGAAAGAAGTTTGGTGCAAAGTTTAATATTCTTTTACTCTGTTCTCTCACCCTCTTTCTTTTAATTCTCACTTCTAACCAATCTCTCTTTTCCATTTTACCTCTTTTCACACACCAACACTCAAATCTTTTGACCCCTCTCCCCTCAATCACTCAGGGAATACTTCCTGGGTAGGAAACACTGGTTATCGTGAATCCATGGAAGTTCTGTTAAGTTCTCACACTAAATCCCATGTATTTTCCTAAAAGAACATAGTGTTCAACAAGCTTTTTTTTACATGTAAGCACAAATACCACTTGTTACATGAAGAATATAATATTCGGAGATGTCAAAACAGTTGTGTTTGACGATGCAATTCTCCCCCTCAAACTAAAAGAGTTTGACAATTAAGCTCATAGGAGTTTTGTCATGAAGAATAATATGTTGGAGAATCAAAAACGAATGTTGTTTATATGAACAATATATAAACATATTTTCAATGAAAGCAAATGAAATGACGTTTGATTCAAACAACAGTGAATACAAATAACGTGAGTATTACCATAGAAAGATTTAACTTTTGATACATGGTAATAACAAAGTCAAAATAGAATGTTCCGTACCGTTATGTGTATGAATACTTGACAAAGTATATTGACAAGATAAAACGCAAGTATTTATCTTTAAGAACACACGGTCAGATAATCTTTTAAGTATCCAAAAATCTGTTAATATCACAGATATTCTCCGTTAACCTTTTTTTTTTTTTTATAAAGATTAAGAAAAAAACAGAAAAATAAGGCACTGAAGTGCGGGTTCTAATCCGATGTGATTAGAAGTCATAGTCACTTGACCAAACCTTCATAAATGAAAGAAATAATGGTAATCATTTATGAAAATGATTCCTCTCTCGTTAACAACAGTTGGAAAATAACACACAAGATCAAAACTTGGAATACTCCCCCTAGAATCATGATGAAGGTTTAAGACATGTTCAACATACCAAGTTTGCTGATTAGAAATTGAAAACGCTTTTCATCCAACGGCTTGGTGAAAAGGTCAGCTAACTGGAAGTCAGTTTGAACAAAGTGCATTTCAATATTACCTTTTCAACATGATCCTTAATGAAGTGATAGCGTACATCGATATGCTTGGTCTTCGAATGCTGTACCGGATTAGCAGTTATAGATATTGCGCTCTTGGAATCACAATAAATAGGAACACGCTTGTAGTTGTATCCAAAGTCCCTTAACTGTGTCGTCATCCAGAGGACTTGAGAACAGCAGCTAGCAGCAACTACATACTCAGCCTCGGCAGTGGATGTTGAAACACAGTTTTGTTTCTTTGAAGTCCAACTCACAAGTTTGTCACCTATGAATTGACATGATCCAGAGGTGCTCTTCCGATCTAGCTTACATCCTGCATGATCAGCATATGTAAAGGCAGTTAGTTCAAAACGAGAATCCTTTGGATACCAAAGGCCTAGATTAGGAGAACCTTTGAGATATCTAAGGATTCGTTTAACAGCAGATAAGTGCGACTCTTTAGGATTAGACTGATATCTTGCACAAAAACATGTGGCAAACATTATATCCGGGCAACTGGCAGTCAGATAAAGTAAAGAACTAATCATGCTACGATACACCTTTTGATCAACAGGTTTCCCGGAGGGATCCGCGTCTAAGAGTGTACCAGTAGCCATTGGTGTTTTCATGACTGAACTATCTGACATATTGAACTTTTTCAAAATATCATTTATATATTTAGCTTGATTAATAAATATGCCTTCGGGTAATTGCTTTACTTGAAGACCAAGAAAGAAATTCAATTCACCCATCATCGACATTTCAAACTTTGTTTCCATTATCTTTGAAAAGTTCTTGCAAAATTTCGGATTTGTCAACCCAAATATTATGTCGTCAACATAAATCTGAATAAGAATCAAGTCCTCACCTTGCCTTTTAAGAAATAAGGTTGTATCAACAGTACCTTTCTTGAAACCAGAAGCAAGTAGAAATTTAGTGAGAGTTTCATACCAGGCTCGTGGTGCTTGTTTAAGACCATAAAGCGCTTTGTCTAAAACATAGACATGATCAGGGTGATGAGGATAAACGAAACCTTCAGGTTGAGCCACGTAGACCTCCTCATGCAGAACGCCGTTTAGGAAAGCCGATTTTTCATCCATTTGATAGACTGTAAAGTTTTTGTGCGCTGCATATGCGAGAAAGATTCTAATGGCTTCGATCCTTGCAACCGGGGCGAATGTTTCGTCATAGTCGATGCCCTCTTGTTGACAATACCCTTTTGCGACCAGTCGAGCTTTGTTTCTCACGACTACTCCAGCTTCGTCTTTCTTATTTCTGAACACCCACTTTGTTCCAATAACGGATTTACCTTTAGGTAGTGGGATCAAGCGCCATACCTTGTTCCTTTCGAATTGTAGAAGCTCGTCTTGCATAGCAGAAATCCAGAAGGGATCACGTAGAGCTTCAAACGCTTTCTTTGGTTCTAGGGAACTGAGGAAGCTTGAAAACATGCAAAAGTTAGCTGTTGCTGACCTTGTCGTGACACCAGATTGTACGTCACCTATCACATTGGTCAGGGGATGATCCTTAGTCCAACGATGTGTGCTTGATAAAGCTTCAACTGTTTGTTGCGTATTCGACGCATCGTTTTCATCATGCACGACAGGTTGCTCCATAGATGTACTCGGGACATCTTGTACTGGTGTTTCTGATACTGAAGCTTCTGGACTAACAGTTGAAGTGCTCGGGACTTCGATTCCAGAAGAACTATCTGTAGATACAGATTCAACATTAGTAGAGTCAGAAACTAACTTTGTACTCGTACCTGATGGAGATGAAGTGTCAGTGACTTCTTCGGAAGGTCCAGACATGTCTTCAGAAATAGTAGGGACCTCCGAGCTTGTACCACTTGTTATTGATGTGGATATGCCTTTCTCAAAATCTGCACATATATCATCAAAGGCATCAATAAACAGTAAATCTAACTCAGATGAAGTAGAGTTAGAGTTTGAAGAATTGGATCTTTTAGGTGCTGGTTCTATTCTTGATTGAATAGAAGCTTTGTCGTTAAGACCGAGTTCTGAACTGTTGTGTCCAGAAGTCCTTGTTGAATTCTCATCAAAGGAGACATTCATGCTCTCAACAACCGTCTTAGTTCGAATAATGTAAATTCGATAAGCTTTGGATGTCAGAGAGTATCCAACGAGATATCCTTCATCCGCTTTCTTATCAAACTTTGATAATCCTTGACGCTCTTTTAGAATGTAACATCTGCAACCAAAAACACGAAGGAACTTGATGTTAGGTGTACGATTGTTGATTAACTCATATCTATCTTATTAAAGCGCTTGACCACAATGGTACGGTTCTGTGTAAAACATGTTGTGGCGACTGCCTCAGCCCAAAGGTACATGGGTAGATCCGAGTAAGCAAGCATAGTACGAGCTGCTTCAACCAGAGTGCGGTTCTTCCGTTCAACAATGCCGTTTTGCTGCGGAGTGTAGGCGGCGGAGAAATTATGTGAAATACCCACGGAAGTAAGATAACTCTTCAGGGTGTCATTCTTGAACTCCGTTCCATTATCACTATGAATGGTTCTGACTGGCAGTTGAAGGCGTACTTGAATGCGCTTGATGAAAGCGATAATCAACTCTGGCGCATCTGACTTGTTGCGAAGAAACTCGAGCCATGTATACCTTGAGTAGTCATCTATCATTACCAACACATACTTCTTTCCGTTGATAGATGATGTGCGCATTGGGCCACAAAGGTCCATATGAAGAAGTTCCAGTGCAGATGAGGTCGATGATTCAGCTTTGGACTTGAAGGAGCTACGCTTCATTTTGCCCAACTCACATGCGGAACAGAGTGAGTCTTTTTCGAACCTCATTTCTGGTAGACCTTTGACCATACCTTGTCTTTGTAGCTTCGCTATATATTGGAAATTATGATGAGACAAGCGTCGATGCCACGTCCACGATTGTGCTTTAGAAGCTTTGTCTAGTAGGCATACTGGACGTGTGGCAGATAGTGTAGGAAAATCTACATAGTATAGATTTCCATGGCGCTCATCTTTGAAGACTTCGTAACCATCGGGATCCTCTAGATAGCAATGAGTGGTTGTGAAGTGGACTTGATATTTCATGTCACAGAAGTGACTGGTACTGAACAGGTTGTGATCAAGTCCTTCAACATATAGCACTTTTTGAATCTTCACAACACCGTTATCGAGCATTCCATATCCTCTGACGTGGTCTTCGGCTTCAGAATTGGCAAATCTAACTGCTCCGGCAGGCTCCTCCACATAGTTATGCAAGAGGTGCTTGAATCCTGTCATGTGGCCTGAACATCCGGAATCTATTACCCACAATCGACAGGCCTGCAAAAGAGACAATTAGTTTTGCTTAGGCACCCATATCAGGATGGGTCCTTCGCGGTTAGCATCAAGCAACTCAGGAATATCATCTGGTTTGACTTTCACTCTCCATTCATAACGCGGTTTTGGAACCCATTTCCAAACCATCTTAACATTTAATTCCTGAAAGTGCTTTTTAGAAGTAGGATTGGCAACCTTAGCACGATACACTTTTGGTTGTGTAGAAGAATCAGAATTAGAATTAGACTTAGAGTTCAACTTAGCTTTGCTTTTATTCTTTTTGGACTTAGGAGGGGAGTAGTATTTGAATGAATTATCCCAACAGTGTTTGCAATAAAGGTTTTTTCGAGCAAAATTCATAAACTTAGATTTATCGGAACAAATCTTACATTCATGTCCATCAAAAGAAGTACTATTCAAAATAACACTGTCTATAAGACAACTACTAGAATTCAAACTATTCTTTTTATTCAAACTAAGATCTTTATTCTTCTTGCTCCTCCCAACTCCATTTTCTTTTATATCTGAAACAGAAACACGAACGTTGTTAGTCTCTAACTTAGAAGTTGGTTCTTTTCTAGTGCTCTTTGAAGTCTCACCCTTTTTAAAAATACTCGGAGGATATTCAGGACAATCAGAGTAAACAACTGTAGGTTTTGCAAGAGCATCAAATTCTGGATTGGTTCTTACCTTCCAGCTTGGATCATTGAACATCTGTTTATCACTTGAAGCATTTTTAAACATTGTAACTTTCAAATCATTGATCTCTATGCAAAGATCTTGATTTACTTTTAAAGACTTTTCAAGTTTATGTTTGAGATCAAAGTTTTCATCTTCAACCTCATCAAGAGACTGTTGCAACAAATCGATTTGCTTCATCAATTCAGATGTATGATCATTCACAGAATTTGATCCCTTTGTTTTAGAAACAGGATCAGAGTCTGAAGCATTCATCATTTCAGAAAATGTATCTTCAGTCATGGACTCAATAAACTCCAGTTTTTTATTTTGAGAACAAGAGCCATTCGTGATAGCGTGTTCTTCTTCAACCTCTTCAACAAGTAAAGGTTTAGAAGCAATTGGATTTGAGACTTATGGCATAGTAGATGGATCAACATCCGATTCATACTCATCATATTTGCATGCAGTCTCAGGTAGAACTGTGTTGGTGCTTACATTTCAGAAAATGTATCTTCAGTCATGGACTCAATAAACTCCAGTTTTTTATTTTGAGAACAAGAGCCATTCGTGATAGCGTGTTCTTCTTCAACCTCTTCAACAAGTAAAGGTTTAGAAGCAATTGGATTTGAGACTTATGGCATAGTAGATGGATCAACATCCGATTCATACTCATCATATTTGCATGCAGTCTCAGGTAGAACTGTGTTGGTGCTTACTAATTCGTTGGAAGGTGTGGTAAATAGTGATTCAAACTTAGTAAATTCGATCTTTCGAGTCGCATAGCTTTTGTTTAAATCACCATATTGAAAACCAACTGATTTAAAAAGATTTTGAGAATCAGTGTCACCAGACTTGTTCTTTCCCATTTCTTCTTGACCTTTGGTCTCAGATAAAGGTGTAGGAGTACTTGCTTCAACAAAAGTTGCGTGAATGTCAGGAATGGGTCTAATTGCGGAGCCGAATTTATCAAAATTATATAGATGCTCCGGTGCCTTTTTCAAAATTTCGTTTATTGGCACACCCAAACCTGGTTTAAGTTTGTAAAACCTTTCGTCTTGGAGTTTATTGGTCAACAGATTTAATGTCTGTTCAGTCTGACCTCGTTTCATATTAATGTCCTCCAGTTGCTTTATTTTGGTGTAAGCTTCATTTCTTTCTTTATAACAAACTTCAAATTTGATTTGAAACTCACCCTTTTCAGCATTAAGATTCACAAGATCTGTTTCTAAACCAGATATTTTTTCTTTTAAAGACGCTTTTTCGGCTTTTAAATCATCTTTTTCCTTTTCCTTTTCTTCCACAACAACTTTTAAAATAGCATGTTCATCACGAAAGCTTAAAACAGATTGATGTGCAGAGCTAAGTTTGCCTTTTAGTAAAGCAAATTCATCTTTCATACCATGTATTTGGGCCATTAAAGATTCAATAAGTTCAGAATTTTCACTAACCTCAGAGTTTGCTTCTTCGGATTGTGTCTCAGAGTCTTCATCGTCACCTTCCAGCTTTTCCATGTAAGAAACTTGGGTGAAGTGTGCTTGCTCCTCGTCATCAGAACTTTGGAACAGCCAGTTCTCTTCTTCATCCATTAGTACCTTTCCTTCTTCAGCTTTCTTGGCAATTAGTGACTTTCTTGAGTAGTACTCTGAGTTCTTCACTTTCTTGAATTTGCAGTCCCTTGAAAAGTGCCCAAATTTGCCACAGTTGTAGCATCTTCCTGGTTCATCCTTTCGCTCTTCTTGCTTCTCCTCTCTCTTTCCTTCTCTTCTATCTTCCTTCCGATCTTCTCGTCCTTCCTCTCTCTTTCCATGCCTCGGCTTGTATCGCATCTCAGACTTCTCTTTCTTGTATCCATCATACTTTGGCTTTGAGTAAAATCTTTTCTTGCCAAAGCTCTTCTTGAATCGCCGTGTAATGAGAGTCAAGTCTTCAGAGAACTTTTGAATATCAGGATCTGAATCAACTTCCAGTTCTTCATCGCTCGAATCAGAGTCAGAGTCAGTAACTTCAGTAACTAGAGCTTTAGACGCCTTTTTCTTCGACCTTGCAGAAGATACAGAACCTTTGCCGGCTATGAGAGCCACAGAATCCTTCAGATGATTAGACTCATTATTCATAGATCTCACCTCATCCTCATGTTGAGCTAGAGTAGAGAATAATCGGTGACATTTTCTCGAGCCATATTCTTCGACATCTGGAGGTTGATAGCAAAGTTCATCCATTCTGGATTCAGATTCTTGATGAACTTGTAGTTTATCTCAGAAGCAGATTTGGCGATGTTGTTCCTCCGCAAGTCATTGAGAATAATGTTGTACCTATTGTAGGTGTCTAATATCAGCTTTCCTTCTTTTGCATGAAATCCCTCGTAAGCATTTATGCACAGATTCTGCTTAGCTTGTATAGAGGCTTCACTTCCTTCAAACTGCCTTGCTAGTTCATCCCAGATTCCTTTAGCAGTGCTCTGACTGTCGACACGATTGTAGATGTCGTTTGGAATTGCCATTGTCAGATAGATTAGAGCCTCTTCTTCTAACTTGAGCTGTTCTTTCTGCTTTTCAGTGAAGAACTGAACAGGTTTAGGAATCTCTCTGTCAGGGATTTCAGGAGAGGAATCTATAGCAGGTTGACCCTTTACTGTGATCATTGGAGTTTTAGGACCTTCAATGATTACTGTCATGAATTCTCTGTTCTTGTGATTCAGAAACTGAATCATTCTGGTCTTCCATTGCTGCTACTCATTAGCCATAAGGACAGGCGGTTTGGACTGAGAGCCCATCGAGAGAAGCTGGTTCGACATCTTAGCTGTACCACTTGTTAGTAATTAAACTTATCTGTACCAAGACAACCAACTAGATGAGATCGTTAGAATCAAAATAAAAACCACACTCAAAAAATTTCAGAAAAATAAATTCCCGAAAATAATTAAATGTAGTCCTTTCAATCAGTGTAAAGCTTCAAATAATACTGAACAAACAGAAACAGTTGATCTCGAACAGAACTTTGTCCCCCTTCGCAGACTTAGCACGGGGGTCCCGGTCGAATGTAAGACCGGTCAAACGTAAGACCGGAGAATGAACCGTACCGGTCGAAGGAAAGACCGGAGTAAGCAAGTACCCGGTCGAAGGGTAAGATCGGACTAGCAAGTACCCGGTCGAATGGTAAGACCGGAGTAACAAGTACCTGGTCGAATGGCAAGACCGGAGATACAAGTATCCGGTCGAATGGTAAGACCGGAGTAGCAAGTACCCGGTCGATGGTAGACCGAAAACTACTAAGGTCCGGTCGATGCACCTACCCGGTCGAAGGGAAGACCGGGGAATGCTAAGGTCCGATCGAAGAGAATGACCGGAGATCACAACTACCCGGTCGAAGTAAGGACCGGTGTTTACAAACTCTCGGTCGAAGGCTCAGGTCGAATAACTATCGGTCAAAGCAATAATATCGATAAACACAGTAACAGATATGATCGATTAACTTATAAGGCCGATAAACACGATGAATCGACCGAAGAACACGATGAATTTCTGGGATTCGACCGAAACCAAACCTAGAAATTTTAATCGACCGATGAAGACAATTAAACTAACAGTAATCAGAAAACAATTAATCAATCCTTCGATCGAATGAAAACAATTAATCAATCCTTCGATCGAATGAAAACAAATAATCAGAAACTAATCGACCGGATGCGATAACAAATATTCATGAAATCGAATGAACAGTACTCGCATGAATAGTGATTTTCGGTGAACAGTAATATTCGATGAACAGTAAAAAAAATTGATTCTTAGGCTCTGATACCACTTGTTATCCCAGATTTAATCTAGTTGGTAAATAATCAATCAAGTAATCAAGCAACACAATAATAATCAAGAGATATATATAAATCAGAGTAACATACCAATCCCTTGAATAAACAATGAAACCTTGAGTGTTTTTGATACCCTTGAATACAGAGAAAACTTACGGTTACTATTTAGAAAATTATCATAGTTTTTCTAAAACTAAACTAAAACAAAACTTTAAATACCTAGGCCTTATGGGCTTCCTAATGCTTAATGGGCTTGGGCCCAATAGCTTAAAACTATTAGCTTATTACACTTTAAACCCTTTAACTATAACTATCAAACAATTACAGTTTAAACCCTTAACTTTAACTATCAAATAAATACAGTTTAGACCCTTTAATCTTGAATACAATTATGATCCAACACTATTGAATATCATCTAAGTGTTTAATTGCATTTAAATTCATCTATTGATTGGTAGTTTGATGATTTTGTGAATTCTGGGTTCGACACATTCTTGAACTATCGACCTCTATGTTATTCAAATTGAATAATAAAAAGGGAGCTTTAATCATTGTTTACATTTGGGTATTGGTCGATATATGATTGTGGACTCAAAAGTTTGAATTTTTGCATTCAATTTCTGTGTTCGTTGTGTTTTCTGGGCTGTTTATCGTCGTTCTGGGTCGAACTAAGAACATACCGGTCGGGGTCATCCCGGTTGAATACATCGTATCGGTCAAATACAGCCCGGTCAACAGCTTACCGGTCAGCCCACTCACAGTCCATCCCGGTCGTTGTATACCGGTCAAAGACACCGGTCTCCTCACAATACACCGGTCAATTGATATCGGTTGCACCACTTCGATCCATATCGGTCGAGACACCCCTGTCACAGTATCCAGGTCAACACCGGTTGTGAATATCGGTCAACATATCGGTCCGGTCCGGTCAATATATCAGTTCGGTCGACACACAATACCAGTCGACAATCTTGTCCAGTCGAACAAGATACCGGTCGAAGCACCTCTCCAGTCGTGCAACATACCGGTAGACAAGTTCCCGGTCAAGCAAGTTACCTGTACAAGCAAGCTACCATTCGACCTCAGCTTTGCGCCAGTGCCTATTCGCACAAGTTCATCTTTGCGCCACCCACGGTTCGCGCAAACCTCCTCTTTGCGCGACCTACATCTCACGCAAACCTAAGCTTTCCGCCATCCACTGTTCACGCAAAAGCATACTTCGCGCCACCTTTCCCTCGCGTGAACTGTCCTTTGTGCCACTGCCTTAGCTTAATTTTGTGCCAGATTTTCTGTGATTAAATTTGAGTTTTATACTGTGCAAATTCTACATTTAATTATTTTTGGAAATTTATTTTTCTGAAAATTTTTGAGTGTAATCTTTATCCTATACTTGATTCTAACAATCTCATCTAGTTGATTATCTTGGTACAGATTAGTTTGATTTCTAACCATACAGCTAAGATGTCGAATCAGCTTCTCTCAATGGGCTCTCAGTCCAAACCTCCTGTCCTCATGGCTGATGAGTATTAGCAATGGAAAAAGAGAATGATCCAGTTTCTGAATCACAAGAACAGAGAATACATGGAATCAATCATCAATGGTCCAGTAAATCCAATGATCAGAGTACCTGGTCAAGCAGAAACTGAAACCTCTCCAGAAATTCCTGATAGATTTGTCCCGAAACCATACCAGTACTTCAGTGAAAAGGAGAAAGAGTTGTACAAGATAGATGAAGAGGCTCTCATTTATCTGACAATGGCAATACCAAATGACATCTACAACTGTGTAGACAGTTGGAGCTCTGCTAAAGAAGTCTGGGATGAACTATCAAGACAGTTTGAAGGAAGTGAAGCTTCCATCCAAGCCAAGCAGAACCTATGCATAAATGCATATGAGGGATTTCACGCAAAGGAAGGAGAGACGATGCTAGAGACCTACAACAGATATAATATCATTCTCAATGACTTGCGGAGGAACAATATCTCTAAATCTGCTTCAGAGATAAATTATAAGTTCATCAAGAATCTAAATCCTGAATGGAAGAACTTTGCCATCAACCTTCAGATGTCAAAGAATATGGCTCAAGAAAACGTCACTGATATCTTCTCTACTCTTTTCAGCATGAGGATGAGGTGAGAACCATCAATAATGAGTCCAATAAACTGAAGGATTCAGTGGCTCTCATAGCTGGCAAAGGTCTTGTATCCTCTGTAAGGTCAAAGAAAAAGGTGTCTAAAGCTCTTGTTACGGATTTTACTGAGTCTGATTCTGCTTCGAGTGATGAGGAACTGGAGATTGATTCTGATCCAAATATACAGAAGTTCTCTGAGGACTTGGCTCTAATTACTCAACGATTTAAGAAGAGCTTTGGCAAGAAAAAGTACTACTCAAAGCCAAATTATGATGGTTACAAGAAAGAGAAGTCTGAGATTCGATACAAGCAAAGGCATGGAAAAAGAGAGGAGGGACGAGAAGACAGGAAGGAAGATAGAAGAGAAGGAAAGAGAGAGGAGAAGAAAGAAAGGATGAACCAAGCAGATGCTACAACTGTGGAAAATTTGGGCACTTCTCCAGAGATTGCAAGTTCAAGAAGGTAAAGAACTCATAATACTATGTAAGGAAGTCACTCATTGCCAAGAAAGCTGAAGAAGGAAAGGTGTTGATGGCTGAAGAAGAAAACTGATTGTTCCAAAGTTCTGATGACGAGGAGCAGGCACACTTCACCCAAGTTTCCTATATGGCAAAACTGGATGGTGACGATGAAGATTCTGAGGCACAATCCGAAGATGCAAACTCTGAGGTAAGTGATAATTCTGAACTTATTGAATCTTTAATGGCCCAAATACATAGTATGAAAGATGAATTTGCTTTATTGAAAGGTAAACTTAGCTCTGCACATCAATCAATTTTAAGTTTTCGTGATGAAAACGCATTGTTAAAAGTTGTTGTGGAAGACAAAGAAAAAGAAAAGGATGGTTTAAAAGATGAAAAAGAATCTTTAAAAAGAAAAATATCTGGCTTAGAAAAGGATCTTGTGAATCTTAATGCTGAAAAGGGTGAGTTTAAAATCAAATTCGAAGTCTGTTTTGAAGAAAGAAATGAAGCTTACACCAAAATCAAGCAATTGGAGGATATTAACATGAAACGAGGTCAGACTGAGCAGACATTAAATCTGTTGACCAATAAACTCCAAGATGAAAGGTTTTATAAACTTAAACCAGGTTTGGGTGTGCCAACTAACGAAATTTTGAAAAAGGCACCGGAGCACTTATATAATTTTGACAAATTTGGCTCCGCAATCAGACCCATTCCTAACATTCGTGCAACCTTTGTTGAAGCAAGTACTTCTAAACCTTTTACAGAGACCAAAGGTCAAGAAAAAATGGGGAAGGACAAGTCTTGTGAACCTGATTCTCAAAATTCTTTTAAATCAGTTGGTTTTAAATACAGTGATTTGAACAAAAGCTATGAAACTCGAAAGATCGAATTAACTGAGTTTGATTCACTGTTTACCACATCTTCAAAAGAATCAGACAGCAATGACACTGTTCCACCTGAGACTGGATGCAAATATCATGAGTATGAATCGGATGTTGATTCATCAACTATACCATCAGTCTCAAATCCCATTGCTTCTAAACCTTTACTTGTTGAAGAGGTTGAAGAAGAAACTGTCATCACGAATGGATCTTGTTCTAAAAATGACAAAATGGAGTTTATTGAGAACATGACTGAAGAAAGATTCTCTGAAATGATGAATGCTTCAGACTCTGATCCTGTTTCTAATCTAATGGAGTCAAATTCTGTGAGTGATCATACATCTGAATTGATGAAGCAAATTGATATGTTGCAACAGTCTCTTGATGAGGTTGAAGATGAAAACTTTGATCTCAAATTTAAACTTGAAAAATCTTTGAAAGAAAATCAAGAGCTTTGCACAGAGATCAATGATTTGAAAATTACTTTGTTTAAGAATGCTTCAAATGATAAACAAATGTTCAATGATCCAAGCTGGAAGGTATGAACTAATCCAGAATTTGATGCTCCTGCAAAACCTTCAGTTGTTTACTCTGATTGCCCTGAATATCCACCTAGTATTTTTGAGAAGGGTGAGACTTCAAGTAACTCTAGAAAAGAACCACCCTCTAAGATAGAGACAAACAAGGTTCCTGTTTCTGTTTCAGATATAAAAGGAAATGGAGTTGGGAGGAGTAAGAAGAATAAAGATACTAGTTTGAATAAAAATGATAGTTTGACTTCTAGTGAATCTTTTGTTACGAATAGTTGTATTTCAGACAATGTTATTTTGAAAAGCAATTCTTTTGATGGACATGAATGTAAGATTTGTTCCGATAAATCTAAGTTTATGAATTTTGCTCGAAAGAATCTATATTGCAAACACTGTTGGGATAATTCTTTCACATACTACTCCCCTCCTAAGTCCAAAAAGAGTAAAAGAAGAGCTAAACTGAACCTTAATTCCAATTCTAATTCTACTTCCTCCACACAACCCAAAGTGTTTCGAGCTAAGGTTGCCAATCCTAAATCTAAAAAGCATTTTCAGGAATTAAATGTTAAAATGGTTTGGAAATGGGTTCCAAAACCCCATTATGAATGGAGAGTTAAAGTTAAACCTGCTGATATTCCTGAATTGCGTGAAGCTAACCGCGAAGGACCCATCTTGATATGGGTACCTAAGCAAAACTAATTGTCTCTTTTGTAGGCCTGTCGACTGTGGGTGATAGATTCCGGATGTTCACGCCACATGACAGGATTCAAGCACCTCTTGTATAACTATGTGGAGGAGCCTGCTGGAGCAGTTCGTTTTGCAAACTCTGAAGTAGAAGAACACGTTAGAGGATATGGAATGCTCGATAATGGAGTTGTGAAGATTCAAAGGGTGTTATACGTTGAAGGACTTGATCACAATCTGTTCAGCACCAGTCACTTCTGTGACATGAAGTATCAAGTTCGCTTCACAACAACTCATTGCTATCTTGAGGATCCCGATGGTTACGAAGTCTTCAAAGCTGAGCGCCATGGAAATCTATATTATGTAGATTTCCCTACACTGTCTGCCACACATCCAGTATGCCTAATAGCCAAAGCATCGAAAGCACAATCATGGACGTGGCATCACCGCTTGTCTCATCAGAATTTCCGCTCAATAGCTAAGCTACAGAGACAAGGTCTGGTCAAAGGTCTACCAGAAATGAGGTTCGAGAAAGACTCACTATGTTCCGCATGTGAGTTGGGAAAAATGAAGCGAAGCTCATTCAAGTCCAAAACTGAATCATCGACCTCATCTGCACTGGAACTTCTTCATATGGACCTTTGTGGCCCAATGCGAACAACATTTATCAACGGCAAGAAGTACGTCTTAGTAATGATAGATGACTATTCAAGGTATACATGGCTCGAGTTTCTTCGCAACAAGTCAGATGCGCTAGAGTTGATTATCGCTTTTATTAAGCTTATTCAACTACGTCTTCAATTTCCAGTCATAACTATTCACAGTGACAATGGCACGGAGTTCAAGAATGACACCTTACAGAGTTATCTTACTTCTGTGGGAATTTCACATAATTTCTCCGCCGCCTACACTCCACAACAGAATGTCATTGTTGAACGGAAGAACCGCACACTTGTTGAAGCTGCTCGTACTATGCTTGCATATTCTGATCTACCCATGTTTCTTTGGGCTGAGGCAGTCGTGACAGCATGTTTTACTCAGAATCGTACCATCGTGGTCAAACGGTTTAATAAAACAACATATGAGTTAATCAACAATCGTAAACCTAACATCAAATTCCTTCGTGTTTTTGGTTGCAGGTGTTACATTCTGCGAGAACGTCAAGGATTATGAAAATTTGATAAGAAAGAGGATGAAGGATATCTCGTTGGATACTCTCTGACATCCAAAGCTTATCGAATTTACATTGTTCGAACCAAGACGGTTGTTGAGAGCATGAATGTCTCTTTTGATAAGAATTCTACTCGGACTTCTGGACACAACAATTCAGAACTCGCACTTAAGGACAAAGCTTCTATTCACCCCAGAATAGAACCAGTGTCTAAAGGATCTACTTCTTCTAACTCTAACTCTACTTCATCTGAGTTAGATTTGTTGTTTATTGATGCCTTCGATGATATTTGTGCAGATTTTGACAAAGGCATATCAACTTCAACAACAAGCTCGGAGGTCCCTGCTATTTCTGAAGATATGTCTGGACCTTCCAAAGAAGATGTCACTGCATCTCCATCAGGTACAAGTAAACCATTAGTTTCTGACTCTACTAATGCTGAATCTGTCTCTGCAGATAATTCTTCTGGAAATGAAGTCACGAGTACTTCAGCTGCTATTCCAAAAGCTTCAGTATCAGAAACACCAGTACAAGATGTCTCGAGTACATCTGTGGATCTACCTGTCGTGCATGATGAATACAATGTATCGAACACGCAACAAACAGTTGAATCCTTACCAAGTACACATCGTTGGACTAAGGATCATCCCCTGCATAGCGTGATAGGTGACGTACAATCTGGTGTCACGACAAGGCCCGCATCAGCAAATTTTTGCATGTTTTCAAGCTTCCTTAGTTCCTTAGATCCAAAGAAAGCATCAGAAGCTCTACGTGATCCCTTCTGGATTTCTGCTATGCAAGACGAGCTTCTGCAATTCGAAAGGAACAAGGTATGGCGCTTGATCCCACTACCTAAAGGTAAAACTGTTATTAGAACAAAGTGGGTTTTCATAAATAAGAAAGATGAGGCTGGAGTAGTTGTGAGAAACAAAGCTCGCTTGGTTGCAAAAGGGTACTGTCAACAAAAGGGCATTGACTATGACGAAACATTCGCCCCTGTTGCAAGGATCGAAGCCATAAGAATCTTCTTAGCATATGCATCGCACAAGAACTTTATAGTCTATCAAATGGACGTAAAGTCGGCTTTCTTAAACGGCGTTCTGCATGAGGAGGTCTACGTGGCACAACCTGAAGGTTTCATTGATCCTTATTGTAGATCCCAATGCAGTGCAATCACAAGTAATATGAACAATGATGAACAGATAATAGGCCACAGCAACTAGTCATATGATTGATATAACTTCAAAGGGTTAAGGTTTACAGAGAGAATTTCTGAGAAGGTTATGTAAACCTAACGACTAGAAAACTGAATAATGATTTTTCTTTAAACTATTCTAAACTGTTCTACCCTAATTATGAACTAAATAAGCCTTTATATACTAGGCTTACAAGACCTAATGGGCTTATGGGCTTGGGCCCATCTAACTATTAAAACAACTATTAAGTAATTACAATAAGCACCCTTATAAATACTTTATTCCACTTTCAACACATAGGACTTTCAGTCCTAACACTTATCACCCTGATCATGTCTACGTGCTAGATAAAGCACTGTATGGTCTTAAACAAGCACCAGGAGCCTGGTATGAAACTCTCACTAAATGTCTACTTACGTCTGGTTTCAAGAAAGGTATCGTTGATACTACCTTATTTCTTAAAAGGCAAGGTGAGGACTTGATTCTCATTCAGATTTATGTTGACGACATAATATTTGGTTCGACAAATCCGAAATTTTGCAAGAACTTTTCTAAAATCATGGAAAAAAAGTTTGAAATGTCGATGATGGATGAATTAAATTTCTTTCTTGGTTTACAAGTAAAGCAATTACCCGAAGGCATTTTCATTAATCAAGCTAAATATATAAAAGACATGTTAAGAAAGTTCAATATGTCAGATAGTTCAGTCATGAAAACACCAATGGCTACTGGTACACTCTTAGATACAGATCCCTCTGGTAAACCTGTTGATCAAAAGGTGTATCGTAGCATGATTGGTTCCTTACTTTATCTAACTGCCAGTCGCCCAAATATAATGTTCGCCACATGTTTTTGTGCGAGATATCATTCTAATTCTAAAGAGTCGCACTATAATGTTGTTAAGCGAACCCTTAGATATCTCAAAGACACTCCTAATTTAGGCCTTTGGTATCCAAAGGATTCTTGTTTTGAACTAACTACCTTTACAGATGCTGATCATGCAGGATGTAAGCTAGACCGGAAAAGCATCTCTGGATCATGTCAATTTATAGGTGACAAACTTGTGAGTTGGACCTCAAAGAAACAAAACTGTGTTTCAACATCCACTGCTGAGGCTGAATATGTAGCTGCTGCTAGATGTTGTTCACAAGTCCTCTGGATGAAGACACAGTTAAGGGACTTTGGATACACCTACAAGCACATCCCTATTTATTGTGATTCCAAGAGCGCAATCGCCATAACTGCTAACCCGGTTCAGCATTCGAAGACCAAGCATATAGATGTACGCTATCACTTCATCAAGGATCATGTAGAAAAAGGTGATATCGAAATTCACTTTGTTCAAACTGACTTCCAGTTAGCTGATCTTTTCACCAAGCCATTGGATGAAAAGAGGTTCCAATTTCTCATCAGCAAACTTGGTATGTTGAACATGTCTACTTAACCTTACTCATGATTCGAGGGGGAGTATTCTGACTCCTAATGTTGTGTTTTCTATATTTTTCTCTCCAACTGTTGCTAACAATAGAGGAATCATTTTCACAAATGATTACCATTATTTCTTCTATGTGCAGGTTTGTTCATGTGATAATGGCTTCTAATCGCATCTGATTAGAACCCGCACTTCAGTGCTTTGCTTTCTATTTGTTTTCTTATATTAAAAAAAACTTATTATTAGGTTGAGGGGGAGCATAATTGTCAAAGAGCTTAACTGACAAACTCCTTTAGAGCTTAACTGTCAAAGAGTTCAATTGCTAAACCACTTTTAGTTTGAGGGGGAGAATCGTATTGTCAAACATCTTTTGTTTTGACTTCTCCAAAAATTTTATTATTCATGTGTAAATGTATTCCTTTGTGCTTGCATGTACAAAAGGCTGTTGAACAACATGTTTTTTTAGGAAAATACATGGGATTCAGTGTGAGATCTTAACAAAACTTCCATGGATTCACGATAACCAGTGTTTCCTACCCAGGAAGTATTCCCTGAGTGATTGAGGGGAGAGGGGTCAAAAGAATTGAGTGATGGTGTGTGAAGAGGTAAAATGGAAAAGAGAGATTGGTTAGAAGTGAGAATTAAAAGAAAGAGGGTGAGAGAACAGAGTAAAAGAATATTAAACTCTGCACCAAACTTCTTTCTGAGCCGGGCAGCCACATAATCTGATTGGTTCACATTCTTTGGTGACCATCATTGAAATAGGCACCTAGCCCATGCCATCTCTTGCATACAACCCCACCAGCTACTCATTCTTTTCTCAAAAAGAGAATGTTTCACATTTTCTGCGGAAGCAGAACATATGCTATTGGTTCTTCATTTGGAAGATACTAATATTGAAAAAGATGGAAAGTTGCCCCACCTTCGAACCCTTTCTCATGCACATTGAGTCTTTGTATAATTTGTTGCTGTCTCAACAAGTTTACATATTTTGAGCCTAAATTGAAAAGCAATCATCGGGGCTTAATTCTTTCATACACATGCACAAGCACACAGAAATTTGTTTTCTGTCAGAACGTTCATAGATAACTATGTGTTATTCGATGATTGAATGGAAGTCCTGGGGAGCCAACATCACAACCAGCTCCTTCTATAGTAACTTTGTGTTACTCAGTAACTGTGTGTTACTGACAGGCATTTTAACTGAGTCATTTATTGATTCAGGGTTACACCTATTAAACTGTTTGAATTTGAAAAGATTCGAATGGTTACTATTTTTTATTTGAATCTACATATATTGAAATAATCACTTTCTCCATTTGGAGAGACTGCTCTTATTTCCACACAGGGATCTATACATGAAGACATTGCTTAATTGAAGGAGAAGATTATTTTTGCTATGTTTTGATGATGATGATTCTCACCACTCATCAAAAAGGGGGAGAATAATCAAAAAGGGAGAATATAATTTAAGGACTGCTGAAGAATTTCAAAGATATCAAAGTGTCTGAGCTTATTTGAAGTTTATTTAAAGTCTGACTGAAGATGATCGTCAAAAGGATACTTCATTTATAAAGGAAGATGAAGACTGCAACGTCAACGTTTTATCAGATACAGTTTTCAAACGTCATATCCAAAGATATCTGAAGTTTTCAAGAAAAGTGAAGACCCGAAGACTATTGCCAAATTCTTTTTAATCTTGAATCCAAAGGGGGAGATTGTTGGATCATAAATTGTATTCAAGATTAAAGTTAAAGTTAAGGGTTTAAATTGCAATTATGTTAAAGTTAATTAGAGGGTTTGATTTGTAATAAGTTAATAGTTAGTTTATTTGTGGGCATCAAGCCCATAAGCCCATTAGGCATTAGGCCTAAGTATATAATGTTTTAGTTAATTAGGTTTTAGGGTTAATCCTCATAATTAAAATTATTATCATATTAGTGAGGTAGCCATATTCTCTGTAATCACATTCAAGGTATCAAGAACACACAAGGTTTTCATTGATTAATCAAGGGATCGTGGTATGTTATTCTAATCTTTTTCTCTCTTGATCTTTATTGTGTTGTGTTATTGTTATCAACTAGATTATCTGGGTTTAACAGTTAAACCTTTATGTTTGGGCATCATGAATAATAGTAATTTAGTATAATAGTCTTAACCCTTTGTTTGAGGTTAAACCTTTCTGATTAGTGCTTTTGCATGAGGTTAAACCTTTCTGATTAGGGACGCTCAAGATACAAAATTTAGTTGTGTATCCACGAAAATTAAAATACTTAATATGCATTTAAGACTTTTTCTTAAATGCTACCTTAATATGCATTTAAGCAAAAGTCTTAAATGCAATACTTGAAGCACAAAGTACTACATTTTAATGCATAAAATTCAAAAAACTCTTAAATGCACCTCATAAAGCATAAGTTACAAGTCTTTCATGCAAATAATTTTAAAAACAGAAGTCTGTACCTAAAGTACACAACCCATGCTTTCCCTTCTAAACGCTTTCTCAAAACCATACCTACTTGCCTTTATTCATACGCCATCTTCCTGAACTATTCAAAACTCAGAGGTCTCTTTGAGTTGTTTATATATGTCTAGATTCCCTTTTCTCACATTTAAATTTTTCTCAACTTATTTTTTACTAAACAACTTGACCTTTGAGAGTTTTGTCACGGAGTGGCTGATGACCTTCTGGATAATTTGATCATCATGGTTTGATTTTAGGTGAAGTTCTTTTCTTTTACCCTTTGTTTATCTCATATTCATGAGTTTTGCAATATCATGTTCATGGTTTCTTACTTCAGCAGTTTTTGTACTAGCACATCTTGTTTGGAGCCAGAAGTTGTTAGGTAGGCTGTACCTTGGACTATGTTGGTTTGTCTGTCTCTAGATATGGTTTTATGCTGACAAGTAGTTTCGAGTATAGAATTGGTCGTTCTCCATAACTTTTTTTGTTTCTAGATGTGCTTCAAGTAATGATTTCGACTGGGAAATAGACATTTATTTTGAAAATCTTAGGTGGTTAGCTCTCTGTGACATATTGCAGCTATTTGGAATTACAGCAACTTGAGAATTACAGAATTCTCCTAGCACTTGAGTGAAGTTATATTTCAGGCAACCTCCCTTTATCTCCAGGCACTTTTTTAGCCCAAGTGTATACTCTCTATCAGGAAATAACTTCACGTGCTTGATTCTAAAAGCATTGTCCGTTGGAACTTTGTTAGCAAAAAGAACTTGGCTTTAGATGAATGTGTGATTACTTGGGCTTTAAATGTATATGTGTTATGCGGTCGTGTTCTTTTATAATCGTTGTTCTTGTATGTGATTGCAACTGTGTAATACAAGGGTATATGGTCGTCTGATCTTTGATTAACGACGTGAACTGAAGTTTCTCAACATTGTTTTCTTTTATCCATTCTTAAATGCAGTGAAACTATTGTTTCACATTTTAGAGTTTAGGTGGAACCAGATCTTGTTCTTGGCGCCATGATGGCTCCTACAAAAAGTAACCAGATCTGAAGCAATCTTCAAAGAAAAGGTCTTCATTTTGGAGACCAAAGTTCTTGTTGATGCTGGAACTGAGGACAAATCAACACCACAAGTTGCAAAGCCACCTGCTGTAGTGTCGGTAAAGCTATTTATTCTTGTTTTTTTCTTTCTTTATTTACGAGCAAAGGGATTTTTATATAACCTTGAATTTTATAACCTTGTTGTAGACATAAATACATTTACACACGTGCACCTACATAGAGATGTATGCTATTTGGATCATTTTATAACTTTTCTGCAAACCCTGCTATCCTTTTTGCTATATTCAAGTATGTTGGTTGGTTAGAAACGAAATGCCAAGTAGATTTTTTTGAAAATCTCTTCACTCCTTGTTCATATATAGAATAGGAGGCATGTTTTTCAATCCTTATCATTATATAGGGTTTCTCTTCCCCCACCATGTATCTTTCAACATTTTTAGGTGGACCAAAGCCTTCACATTCTGCTACTTTCCACTGATTACCATGGTTTTAAAAGTCGTTTGAGGCATACTCGAGGCAAGGCGGCCCAAAACCGCACTTGAGGCGGCGTCTCTTGGACCCTAGACAAGGCTTTACGCCTTGGTTCACAAGGCGGTTCAATGAGGTGTGAGGCAGTGTCGAGGCGTAGCCTCAAATGACCTGCTTTGGTAATTGTATTTTTTGACTTCTTTTATAACTTTTATGGCAATAGTAGTACCTTTCTTTATAGTATAAGAGTTTTTATATTAGAAAATTAAAAGTCGAAGCCCAATGGCCCCAATGCGTTATGTGTACTTGTAAGGTTTTAGAACCCAAAATGTTAGAACTTCTCCTTTGTCACGTTTTCGACTTTTCCTCTGTCAAGAACCACCGAACCAACGCCTCTTAGTAATTAGTATTATATATATAAAAAGAATATATATACACTGTTAGAGCATAAATATGTTGGATGCAAGATCATAAAAGACTGAAGGTTAAAGTTCAATAAGTCAAAGCTGAAAATCAACTCTCATTGTAAAAGTCAAAGTCAATGTAATAAAATGTCAAAGTTTTAGTTAGTAAGTTTTGTTTTAATCATGTAGTTTAGCTTTTGGTTTAAGAGACTTGTAGCTTGCTAGAAAGCGAGTAACTAGAACTTCATTTATAATTCGCAGAGATCATTGTAGAGAGAGAAAGCTAGAGAGAGAAAGTCATTTGTACGAATTGTCATTTTGAATTGAAATCAAAGATAACAGGTTGAGTTGTTAATCTGAATTCATCTTGTTTCTATTTGTATTGGTTAGAATTGATAAGAACTTGATAATCAGGGACTATCAATTGGTATCAGAGCAAATCCAGATTGAAATCAATCAAGAAATGGAGTTCGAACTGTGTTATTGAGTCGTAGATTGAATTTCTTGTTTTTGTGTGTAATTCTAGTTGTGTTTGATTGTATTGTGTTCGAATTATGATCTAGAATCATTCTTGTATAGGTTTGAAAAAGGATTGCACTGTAATTTTTCATCAATTTGATGATTTTATGAGTTTGAGTTCACGAGTTTTTGTCGACACTGGATTAGATCGAATTTGTAAGTGTCAATGTTTGTTATCAAAAATCGTTGATCAAAAGTGTTTCTAGATATGTTAGAGAACATAGTGTCAAAGTTTCAGATCGAAAATTGGTGAATAAAGAGATTTTTGAAGAAATCAGAGTTGTTTTACATCGAGATTTGAAGAATTCGCAGATTTTCTCAAGAACTCGTAGAGAGAACTCACAGATTCACTGGATTTTGCTTTTTCATTCAAATTTCGCATATATTTGATTTTTGAAATTCACAAGTGTAGAATTCGCATAAGTGTCTTATACGAATTGAACAGGATTCGTATGTGTGTGATTTAAGAAAACATCAGAATTCGTATAGCTTTCTTGCGAATTGATCAGAATTCGCATAGTGGTTTAAACGAAAAGTTTTCAGAAATTATTTGAAGGAAAGAATTCGCAGGTCTTTCTTTTGCGAAAAGTAGTTCAGAAAATTAGTTAGAAGGCAAGAATTCGCATATAGTCTTATACAAATTCTTATAATTCGCATAAGACTAAAGAACGAATTTTTAAGAATTCGCAAGACAGAGGTGTACGAATTGTATAAGAATTCGCATATCTCCTTTGTGCGAAAAGTGCTTACGAAAAGTCTATTTTCTAAGTTTTTCAAGTATTGAATTCGCATAATTCCTTATGCGAATTCCTCTTATATGTGAATTATGTTAAAATCATTCTTGTGTAGTGTGCTAATTATGTGTAATTCTTCCTATATGCGAATTTTTGTGTTCTTCAGTCTTGTATGCGAATTTCAGACTTGTAGAATTTTTAGAAACTTCATTTCTAATTTGTTTTTCAAGTTTTCTGTATTTTTTGGTGATTTCAAATTAGACTAACGATCGTTTTCAAGTTTCTTATTGAATATTTCTGATAACAGGATGACTTCAAAGGACGCTCTCTCAATTGGCACTGATGTCAAACCCCCTGTACTTTTCAAAGGGGAGTACGAGCAATGGAAGGACAGATTTCTCGACTTTGTTGATCGGCATGCAAATGGGGAAAAAATTTTGCTATCCATTACAGAAGGTCCCATGATACCACCCACTGTTGAAATACCTGATCATGAATCTTCAGACAGTGAGGATGGAGATGAAGACAGAATGAGAAAGATGAAAACAATTCCGAAGGATTATGCACAATATTCAGATGACCAGAAAAGTCGATTCAAAGCTGATAAACAAGCCAGATCTCTTCTATTTCAAAGTATCCCGAATGAGATTTATATCAAGATTGAAAGTTATAAAGCTAATGCGAAAAAGATGTGGGATCAGTTACAGAAGATGATGATGGGCTCCAAGGTGGGAAACCAGATGAAAGTGGCCAACTGTATAAACATTTATGAAGAGTTTACGGCCAAAGAAAATGAAAGCCTCGAGGAAACGTATAAAAGATTTGTTCTTCTTCTGAACGAACTTTCAAAGAACAAAGTCAAGAAGAAGCAGATCGAGAATAATGTCAAGTTCCTAAGCATTCTGCAGCCGAAGTGGAAGAAGCACACTCGCAGAATGAAACATATGAAGGATTTGAGTGACATTCCACTGCATGAAGTTTATGAGACACTAAGACAGAATGAAGAAGAGGTCGAAGAGAAAAGAGCTGAGAAAAAGAAAACTGAGAAAGTGTCAGATCCTATTGCCTTAGTAGCTGGTGAGAAAGAGAAGGAAAAGAAAGAAAAGAAGAAAAAGAAGAAAGTAGTGATTCCCAGTTTTGATTCTGAGTCTGAATCTGATACTGAAGACGGAGAGAACCTAAAGCAAGTTATGCTTCTACTGACCCGTGCTTTTCAGAAGAAGTTTTACAAGAAATAAGGTTCAAACTCTCAGAGATATTCATCTTCTGGATCAAAGAATCATGAGCACAGAGAACGGGTGGAAGGAAAACGATTTGAGGAGAAAAGCTATGTGGACAGAAAGCCGGAAGAGAAGAAAAAGAATCTGAATGATTATATTGGTGCTGAAAAGAAGACAGATGACCTGATCAAATGCTACAACTGTGGTAAGGTCGGTCACTACGCAAAGGACTGTCGGAAGCCCAAAGTTAGAAATTCTGAATATTACAAGAATAAGATGTTATTGGCCAAGAAACAAGAGGCTGGCAGGGCACTCATGGCTGAAGATGAGTTCTGGTTAGATCATTCAGATGTCGAAGGTAGAAAAGGACGAAACAACTCATATGTGCTTGATGGGAGATACGGTAAAATATGATGACAGTGATGAAGAGACAGCTGATGAGGTACTTAATCTTTTCAAATATGATTTTATGACCAAAATGGAAGCCATGATGGTCGAACTTCAAGACGTACAATCTAAATTGCAAAAGGAAAAGAGCAGAATTGCAAAGAAAAATCAAAAGATATTTGAACTCAACAAGCAAGTTGTTGGGAACAAAGATCTAATTGATTCTCTGAACAAATCTGTTTCTATTTTTAAACAAGAAAAAGATTGTTTTGAAAGTAAGATTTCTGATTTTGTTTCTAAGATTTCTAAGTATGATTTTAAGAAACAAGAATCTATACTAAAAGCTCACAAATTGCAGGTAGAAAACAAGAGCTTAACAAAGAAGGTAAATGGTTTGGAAGCCAAACTGTATGCACGAGAACAAACAGATCAAACCATTTTCCTAAACACCCCTAATGAAGAGACTGATCTTAAAGAGAAATGAGGACTCGGTTACGATAACCCCCATTACTTAAAGAAAGCCATCAGAAAACAACCAGCATTGTATAATTTTGATTTTCTTTTTGCTGCTGGTAAATATCATCATTTAAAACCCAAATTTGTTACCAAATTATCGGATGAGGTTGAGGCTAAAGAAGATGAGAAAAGAATCGGATGAGGTTGAGGCTAAAGAAGATGAGAAAAGAAAGAATTTAAAGAAAATGCAACTACCATTCTGCTATCAAAAGATGAATGATAGTTATCTTTCTGACATGGAGGCAAAAACCTGTTAAAACTATTATACTTCTGAGATGGAGGCAAAACCTGTTAAAACTAAGATTTATGTTCCTCCACTCATTCTAGAAAGCAAAATAATTGAGCTTCAAAATGCTTTATTTGATGAAAGAATCTTGGTTGATATCGAACAAAGTGTATTTTCTACTGTTTTAAAGAATACTGTTTTAAAAGTTGAATCTCAAAAGTGTTCTAATTCTTCTAAGACACCTCAAACCTCTGAACCTGATTTTGATGACTTATTTGCGTCTGCAAATGATTTTTTAAATTCTGATGAAGGGTGTGTTGATGAGATTGATTTGTTTGACTTTAATGCCCAACTTCTAGATCATTCTACTTTTGTCATTAATGGTCAAGCTTTACCAAGTGTGCATGACATAGGTGAATCATCAACTAAAGTTGGTGAATCAGTTTATGTGAATACTGATTATTATGCTAAAGGTAAGAAGCAAAATAAATGAGGCTCATAGAAACAGACTAACACTGGTAAGCTAAAGAAAAGACATACCCAGAAATTTGATTTTCCTAACAAATCTAAATCTTTTGTTTCAGATTTAAGAAAGAAAAGGTCTGAAGGTAGAACAGAATGGCGACCAAAACAGAAGATAGATGAGAGTTCTGAATCAATTCCTGATATAGATTGTAATAGATCTCCTAGTAGTACTTCAGATGTAGTTGGTAATGTTGTTTTGAATAAACAAAACCTTGTAATTTCTTACAAGAAATATACAATAAAGCAATTATTCCAATTATCTAGCTTTGCTACTAAGTCATCTACTTTTAGACGGAATGATTTTGTCTCTCACCGATATTCTGATGATTGGTTTGGTACTTATCATGTTTATTCTTCTAAGTCATATACTTCAAATATTTTTCAAAAAGTCAGAGGATCCATATACAAGTGGATACCAAAATCTTGTACTAATCCGTTAGGACCCACTTTTAAATAGGTACCTAAAGTTGTTATTCCCTGATTTCTCTTATGCAGACCTGTCATATGTGGTACTTGGATAGCAGGTGTTCCAAGCATATGACTGGGCAAAAGGATTTATTGTCTAATTATACAGAGAAATTCTGCGGGAATGTACGTTTCGGCAACGATCAGTTTTCACCGATTCGTGGCTACGGTGATGTGATACAAGATAATGTGACGATTACGAAGGTGAGTTACGTGGAAGGTTTAGGGCATAACCTATTCAGTATTGGCCAGTTTTGCGACAAAGATCTAGAGGTAAATTTCAAGGCCAACAGGTGTTCTGTACGCACTGAAGATGACAAAGAACTCTTGGTCGGCACGAGAAAGTCCAACCTCTACACTATTAGTTTGTCAAAAGTCCAGACTGACAATCTGGTTTGTCTACTATCTAAAGCCTCGCTGCAACAGAGTTGGTTATGGCACCGAAGGCTGTCTCACCTGAATTTTCGCTACATCAATAAACTGGTCACGGAAAAGTTAGTCAAAGGACTTCCTGAGCTGAAATATGAGAAAGAACACTTATGCGCAGCATGTGAGAAAGGAAAGATGAAGAGAGGTGCACACAATCCGAAGCCTGAACAAAGTACTAGTTCTCCACTGGAATTGCTTCACATGGATCTGTGTGGTCCAATGAGAACGCAAAGCATAAGCGACAAGAAGTATATATTAGTTATTGTGGACGATTATTCGAGATATACATGGGTAAAATTTCTGAGATCAAAAGATCAGACGCCCGATGTCATCATCAGTTTCTTAAAGACAACCCAAGTAAATCTACAAAAGCCAGTCAAGCTTCTAAGAACTGATAACGGCACAGAGTTTAAGAACAAAATTGTTGAAGATTATCTCGAATCGGTCGGGATAACACATCAATTCTCTGCTGATAGAACACCAGAACAGAACGTAGTAGTAGAAAGATGAAATCGGACGCTAGTCGAGGCCGCTCGTACTATGCTCATTCAATCTGATCTACCTCTATTTCTGTGGGCAGAAGCTATTTCGACTGTGTGCTATATACAAAATCGGTCCATAGTACATCGCCAGTTTGGTAAAACACCTTATGCATTGATAAACAATCGTACACCTAACATTAAACACTTTTATATCTTTGGATGTAGGTGCTTCTTATTGAATGATAGAGAGAACTTTAACAAGTTTGGACCTAAGGCTGACAAAGGCATATTCATTGGATATTCTCAAACATCTGCTGCATACTTGGTGTATTTGAAGAATTCCAAGACAGTGATAGAAAGCGAAAATGTTACATTTGATGAGGAGGTGGCTTCTGAACAACACAGTTCAGAACCCGTACTTACAGGAGTTTTAGCTTCTGGACAGAACAGTCCAGAACCTGCATCTAATGAGACTAATTCGGATAAAGCATCTACTTCTACATCTCACTTATCTGAATTAGATTTATTGTTTGAATTATTTTATGATGAGTTTCTAGGATCTAAACTGCCTAAATCTGTTGTGGTTGACAGGTCAGAGAATTCAATGCCTACTCATCCAACTACTTCAGATGTATCTACTGAACTAGTTTCCCTAGTTCAGACAGAAACTCCGATTCAAATAAATACTCCTTCAGTTGAAGTTGCACCTGAACATGTTGAAGCAGAAGTTACTACTTCAGTTGGCTGCACTGTGATGAATAATCAATAGACTGAACAAGGTGTCCCAACTGAAACTTCTGTACAAGAAACTTCAACTGCACCCCCAATAAATGCTCAACAAGAACAAGAAGAAGACAGTGGATATTTAGATGATTATTATGATCAATCTACATCGAATCCACTCCCTCACGAACATAAGTGGACCAAAGAGCACCCGATAAGCCAAATAATTGGAGATCCAATGAAACCGGTGCAAACTAGGTCTGCTACATTAAACATGTGTATGCATGATTCCTTTCTGAGCAATATAGAGCCCACTTGCGTATCAGAGGCTCTAGATGACTCGGATTGGGTTACTGCAATGCAAGAGGAGCTAAATCAGTTCGAAGCTTTAAAAGTCTGGAGACTTGTACCAAGACCTGAAGGTAAATCTATAATTGGTACAAAATGGGTTTTCAAAAACAAGAAGGATGAAGATGGTATCGTAATACGAAACAAAGCACGACTTGTCGCAAAAGGCTACCGGCAAGAGTAAGGCGTTGATTATGACGAGACTTACGCTCCAGTAGCACGCATTGAAGCGATCAGAATGTTCCTTGCTTATGCTGCTCACAAAGATTTCACAGTCTACCAGATGGATGTGAAGACTGCCTTTCTAAATGGCATTCTTAAGGAGGAAGTCTATGTCTCACAACCTGAAGGCTTTGTGAATCCAGATAAACCGGATCATGTCTACATCTTGGATAAAGCACTTTATGGTCTTAAACAAGCGCCTCGAGCCTGATATGAGGTATTATCAAAGTTTTTGGTCAAGTCAGGCTTCACAAAAGGTAAAATCGATACTACTTTGTTCATTAAAAAGGAAAAAGCCGATATTATTCTAATCCAGATATATGTGGATGACATCATATTTGGCTCTACAAATCCCAAATTCTGTAAGAACTTTTCTAACCTTATGGTGTCACGTTTTCAGATGAGTATGATGGGAGAGATGAATTTCTTTCTCGGATTACAAGTCAAGCAATTTTCAATGGGGATTTTTATAAACCAAGCTAAGTACATTTTTGATATTCTTCGGAAATTCAAAATGGAAACTTGTAAATCTATTGGAACCCCGATGGCACCGGGAACTAAGATCGGCATGGATCCTTTGGGAAAACCTGTTGATGTTAGAACCTATAGAGGGATGATTGGTTCTTTGATGTATTTAACTTCAAGTAGGACAGATATTATGTTCTCTACATGTTTATGTGCAAGATATCAGGCTAATCCAAAAGAATCCCATATGTCTGCAGTTGAGCGCATATTTCGATATCTGAAGGGGACTGCAGATCTTGGTCTGTGGTATCCTAAAGATACTGGTTTTGAACTGACAGCCTACTCAGATGCAGATCATGCAGACTGTATGTTAGATAGGAAGAGCACATCGGGTCATATACAGTTTCTTGGAAATAAACTCGTAAGTTGGGCATCAAAGAAACAACTGTGTGTTTCCACATCAACGGCTGAGGCGGAGTACGTTGCTGCTGCAAGCTGCTGCTCACAGGTGTTGTGGATGAGGACGCAACTACGAGATTATGGCTTCAAATTTGACAAAATCCCGATATACTGTGACTCAAAGAGCGCTATTGCAATATCAACAAATCTTCTACAACATACAAAGACAAAACACATAGACGTACGATATCACTTTATCAAAGATAATGTCGAAAAAGGTACAATAGAACTTTATTTTGTAAACATTGATTATTAGCTTGCTAATTTGTTTATCAAGCCTCTCGATGAAAAGAGATTTAATTTTCTTATCTCGAAACTTGGTATGCTAAATCTTAAGACATAATCTGTGATTACCTATTAAAGTTTTCTTATTGTTATTTTTCTTCATTTCTTTATTCTTAATCTGAAAGATATCTGCATTTTAAGGTATGTTCCTGATTTCAGGGGGAGTGAGAGATGATGAAAAGATGATCTACATCCATTTGAGGGGGAGTTCATATTTTTTTTCTTATTCTACTCACTGATAAAATTTTCTAATGCATAACTGAAGGGGGAGTAAGAGTAAGAAAAGGAGTATGAATTATGATTTATGATTAATTCAGATCAGAACTCGTGCATTCATTGTTTTACTGCTTTATGTCATTTTATTTTTCAATAAATTTGTGAATAAATTTTGTACTTTGACGGACTTATGATTGATGCAGATTGAGAGGATGCTTACACGATCATATTGTTATTACTTTAAGCTGATTTCATGAGATTTAAGACAGATCGTAACGGTTTATTTCTATTCTTAATCTCATATATGGTTAAAAGAAGGACGACTTTCAATCATAGAAAACATGTTTTTCAATATTCAAACCACTTCTGATTCTTAAACGATTTCATGATTTGGAGGTGTGATTTTAAATGTTTTCATTTTAATTGTGCTTACATGTTTATAAACCGTGTGTTTCCAAAGATTAATACTTGCGTATTATCTTTTCCGTATACTGTCAAGTATTTACACACACCGGTTTAATTTTTGTTGAATATGTTCTTACCATGTCTCTAAATTGAAATAACTTTTCGATGGTAAGACACCCCGATTGAACTTCAAAGTTTGAGCGTGATTTCATTTTGAAACGTTCTTTCTAGTATGTCTATATCTTGTTCCGTATAGACAATATCAACTTTTTGTTGACCTAAGCCTTAATCGATAAATCGTTCTATTTTATCTTTATCGTACAATGTCAGATTTTCAAACAAGTTTCTTGTATTCATTTCATTCATTCATTATACTTGTTTTGAAATATTTTCAATGTTTCAAATGCTCAAATCTTCATGATTATCTATGTGAGCATACAAACATCTGACTTGTATATTTTTATGCTTTCACTGATACAGTTAAACCATCTGAACAACATGTTCTTTTAGGACAACATGGGTTCATTTTGTGAGGACTTAAATTGAAACTTCTATGGATTCACGTTAACCAGTGTTTCCTACCCAAGAAGTTAATCCTTGAGTGATTGATTGTGTGAGGAGTCAAATACTGAGTGTAGGTTGAGTGAAGAGATAAAATGTAAATGAGAGTTTATTTAGATGTGAGCTCATTGTTTAAAAGAAAGAGGGTGAGAGATCAGAGTAAAAGAATATCAAACTCTGCACCAACTTTTTCTGAGTCGGGCAGCCACATTACTAGTGATTCACAATTCTTCGTGAACATTATTGAAACAGGAAACTAGCCCATGCCAACACTTGCTAAAAACCCCACCAACTACTCATCTTCTTCTCAAAAAGATGATGTTTCAATATTTCAAGGGGACGCAACACATATGCTATCTGATTTTCATTTGGAAAATCTGGATATTGAAAAAGAAGGAAGTCGGTCCCACCTTTGCACTTCGATCATGCACAATTGAGTTTGTGTTTAATTACTGTTGTCTCAGTGGTTTACACAATTTTGAGCCTTATAAAAAACAATCATCATGTGCTTAATTTTTTTTACTAAAACTTGCATGAACACACAAGGAATACGTTTTCTTGTCATAACGTTCATAGAAATATCTTTGTGGTGTTTCGATGATTGAATGGAAGTCCTGGGGGAGTGAACATCACTAAAGCTCATTTTCATTATGTATTCGTTACACACAGTGACTTTGTGTTACTGACAGGCATCTTAACTAATTCATTTGTTGATTCAGTTGATATTTTGTCTGAATTTGCAAAGATTTGGATGAATATATTCTTTGAATTGACAGATAATCAGAGGCTCTTGATGAGATCAGTGGTCAGAATAGATGAAGTGACATTTCTCGTTGAAAGTTTTGATGTTCTCGATGCCGTAATCATCAAAAAGGGGGAGAAGACAAAGTTCAGGAAATGTCTGGAAAGAAAAGTTTGTATCTGTTATGGAGAAAGATTTCAAGAAATGTATGATTCAGAAATGTTATCGATGGGGAGAAGATTAAGAAAGTTATTGGAAAGTGTTCAAGATTTGTTGCTTTGAGAAAAGATTATTGAAAGCTGAAAGGTTAAATTTAAATAATTTTTGAAGATGAGCTGATTTTACAGAAATTTTCTTTGAAGACGTTTTACTGAAGTAAACCAAGTTGAATATGAAGATAATATCTTTTTGAAGTCTGGAAAGAGGTTTTTATAATCTTGGGGAGAATAATACTACTTTTGAAGAACATACTTTGAGAAGACTACTGAAAGTTTTGAAGATAATGTTTGTTTATCAAAGAAGGGGAGATTGTTTTTCAAAGTTCAAGATGATCTGAATTGAGAGGAATTCACAAAGGGGAGATAAATTTGTTGAAGAATTAAAGAGAGAATGAATTGCAAAATCTTTCTAAAGATGATCTTGAATCCAAAGGGGGAGAATATTAGAGCATAAATATGTTGGATGCAAGATCATAAAAGACTGAAGTTCAAAGTTCAATAAGTCAAAGCTGAAAGTCAACTCTCATTGTAAAAGTCAAAGTCAATGTAATAAAATGTCAAAGTTTTAGTTAGTAAGTTTTGTTTTAATCATGTAGTTTTAGCTTTTGGTTTAAGAGACTTGTAGCTTGTTACAAAGCGAGTAACTAGAACTTCATTTATAATTCACAGAGATCATTATAGAGAGAGAAAGCTAGAGAGAGAAAGTCATTTGTACGAATTGTCATTTTGAATTGAAATCAAAGATAACAGGTTGAGTTGTTAATCTGAATTCATCTTGTTTCTATTTGTATTGGTTAGAATCGATAAGAACTTGATAATCAGGGACTATCATACACACAAATGTCTAGAATATGAACCCCTTAATTATGAATCTTAAAATCATCTCATCTTCCAACAATTCAAATTTTAGGTACTGGTTTCAACATTGGAATATAGATTTTGAACTTTTTGATTATAAATCATAAGATCATCTCATCCTTCAGCGTTTTGAAATATGCTATTCACTTGCCCCACAAAGTTATAAACAAATTTATAAGTCACATCATGGACTTTTTCTTTATCTTTTGTTCCCTTGGCATAATGCAATCCTTGAAGCACAAAAGTACTACATTTTAATGCATAAAATTCAAAAAACTCTTAAATGCACCTCATAAAGCACAAGTTACAAGTCTTTCATGCAAATAATTCAAAACCATACCTACTTACCTACTCATGGTATGACCATCTTCACGTGTTTTTAAATTTCCTTTCAGGATATCCTTGAGCAGTATGTATGCTAACAGTGTATGACAAACCTTGGAGTGTGGTACATGTGCAATAAGGCTGATGGGAGTAAGATATCTCACCAAGCACATGTAATAGTTAGATATGTAATTTTAACTATTTGCTAAACTTCCAATAGACTAAGTTTGGAATTTTGCACAAAGTAATGTTCAATCAATCTAGGAACCTTACTAAGGGGTCGTTTACCTAAACACTTACCCGGTAAGTACTTACCGGTTAAATTCAATGCTATCACTTACCTTATCGGGTAAGATTTTAGTCCATAAAACAATATCGTAGCCAACAATTTACCCGGTAAGCGCTAACCGGGTAAGAGACGTCGCCCTCACCTACCGGGTAAGACTCGATCATTGCTTTCGCTTTTACCGGGTAAGATTATTGGTCATTGTCATATTCATCGGTTAAGACAATATAACTTAGTAAGCTTGGTAAGCGTTTACCCAAGTAAGCATTTGGTAAACGGTCCCTAAATTTTACCAATACTTGGCATAATAAGTAACTTTAGTAAAATCTACTAAATTTATTTTAGACTTGTCATTGTTGAGAAATAGCTTTACCATGACGGTTTGATAATCATATGAAACTCTAAATATCTTTGTTACTAAAGCTAATTCTGCAATTGTGGCAAAGGTTTTCAAATTATGTTTACTTTCATTGAATTGTAGAGTTCATTTAAAAATAACTAATTTTTTATATTCAATATATATTAGAGATGGTCAAACCCCTTGTGCCATTGTAATTCTTATGTAATTCATATATTGTAATGATTCTTATGTAATTCATATCTTGTAATTTTATTATATTATGCAATGACCCAATGACAAACATTGAAAATTTGTTACTTTTGTTGATGAATACGGACTTCAGAAAATGTTAATCAACCAAAATTACAAACAAATAACAAACATGTTAAGAAAACTTAACCTATTACATATTCATCATCTGAAAACAACTTGGTTTCATCGGAATATTCATCATCAAATAAGTTGTACGAAAGAACTCCAAAATCAGAAGCTTGAGACTTCATCCATTGATCGATACGGCAAGAACGAAACCCAAAAAAGTTGAAATACTGAATTCTGCAAAGAAATTCAAGAACTATAGCAAAAAAAATGAGACATTGAATTCTGCAACAATTCTTCAAGAACGAATCAGAAAGCATCTTCCAACAAAAATAAAAGGTAAATGAGACCAGTAAGCACTTACCCGATAAACATTTAGTAACCTAAACCCACTTTAATATGAACCCTTTGTTACAATGCCGAGCTTTGAAATTCCGAACATCACAACTCTATTCCACAAGAGTTTTCCAAGCTACCAGAAGACCACAAACTTGTGTAATAGCTTTTCTCTGCTTTGATCATAGCAACTGCATAATCATTTAGTGATATACAAGAAGACAAAATGGGTTCAAAAGCTAGCTTGGTGATGTACTCTATATCATTGGCAATTAGGATTGCTTTAGGGACTTGTACGTTTGCTTTTACAATAGTACCATTGGGGCCGCGGATGGGTTTGTTTCTTTAACATGCAAGTGGGTTCCTAATGAATGTCAAATTTGGGGTATATACTTAGAAAATATATTAATGATTTACTAATACCGAAAGAAATAGATGAGACTTGCACCAAAGAATTGATACTCACATTGTCAACGAGTGTCAAATGATAATTTGTTGACAAGAAAAGAATAGTGACCTCACCACACTACAAAAAAGAGCAATACAATAGAATTGTTTTCGAGCTAATATAAGAACATCCAGATTGGTCATAAAAAATAATCAAATATTTAATGGGTATAACATAATTGATGTACCCTCATGTCTAAAATTGTAAGTTTTTTTTCATTGTGAGCATTTATTTTATAATGTAGGGAAAACTATTTACCTCAGTTAGAAAGAATATCGAACAATCTATTCATTAGGGTTGAGTAATTGGCGAACTGTGATTCACCCGCGCCGCATTGCGCAGATACACAACTAGTATATATATATATATATATATATATATATATATATATATATGGGGTCTTCTTTTAAGAACTCGCTAATTTGTGAAATCCATTTGATCCCGATTAAACCACAAAAAATTAGTTGAAAAAATAAATCTAATATAAATTAAAAACATTTTTCCTCTCTCCTCTTTCATCTTTCCTATTTTTTTCCTCTCATATCTTCTTTCTTTTTTATCTTATTTTCTCTTTCCTCTTTTTCATAACATACACATACGTAGGTAATTGGATATGAACTTAAAGTGAACACATTCTGAACATTTTCTTAGAAATACTATTATAGTTTGTGAACACACTCTAAATCTACGAGATTTGATATTGCTTGTGAACATATTGTGAACACAATGTAAATCTAAACATTCTACTTGTGAACACAATGTGGATCTTGTGTTGTAAACATGGTTAAAAACTTATCAATTTTGTTTACGTTGTCTTCACAATGTCTTCACCTTGCGTGCACGATGTGCATGTTAATACGGAGATATGAGAGAGAGAGAGAGAAGCATGGAATTATCTTAAAAATGTATTATGTTTTACTTAATAAATATTGATGATTATTTTCTTAATTATCTCATTAGTTAAAAACATTAATTATCTCAAGTTAGTGGATAGTAATGGATCTCACGAATCTCACATATTTTGGAGTTCTAAAATGATTAAGCTCCTATATATATATATATATATATATATATATATATATATATATATATATATATGGTTGGGTTCCGGGGAAAATGAAAGTGTAACACCCTCGAATTTGGTAAGAACAACTAATTTAAAATTTTGATATAACATCAAAATAGGGACAAGAATTCCTCTTATAATCCAAAACTCAATATATCTCAAGTTAAAAATCTATAATTAACCTCGACAAATATAAAGTCCAATAAGATACAAGGTCTAAACCGAGGTCGGGTGCTACATAACCCCAATACAAGTTGCTCTTCACAAAACCTACGCGGAAGTCGTCACAATCTCGAGCACACAACTAGCACTTCTCTCTTCATAGTGCCACAAGAACTATTCCCAAACGAAGCCTGTTGCACATGTCGAGAAATAAAAAGGTTAGGCTAACGCCTAGTGAGTTCAAGAGTTTTCAGCATGAATAAATATATCGTTAAGAGGAAAGAATTCAATACATATCATGATCTTTCAAAATGATTTACTTTAAATATGGAAGCGACTCGTTTTCTAAAAACATGCATCTTTAAAGACAATGCTCCAATACAAAACATTCTTTATAGAATGATGCAACCCAAAACTCACTCAAAACGTGAATATAATCGACTCCCAATTTATGAAAAATGTGAATAAAACTTCATATCCCGAAACACCCGAAACACGGGTGGGGCATGATACTCAACCCATATGTCATGGTTAATAAATCATATAAACAACACGTCACCGAAAACATGGACACTAGGCCCAATACTCACGCGACCATAAGATGGAAGGAAACCAAATATCAAAACATGGGAAAGACGTATTTCATTCAAACCTTAATATACATGGGGGAAACCCAATATTACGGTCATCATTTACAATCGACCATACAAATCCAACGATAATAGAATAAGGCATTAGCATATAAAACACTGTTGACCGACGACGGGGGAGACCCGTATCCGTTGAGAGTGGAGGAACACAAAAGTATGCCAGCGTTGCAACGTTAATCGCATGACACCTCACGACATAAAAGCCCAAGTGTCCATACGACTTCTTAACAAATTTCACCTTAAGAGACAGTTGACATTGGTGAACATTACAAAGAAGTCTACCCCGAAGGCCTGATGCACTTAAAGGTTACCTCCCAGGCATTACTTCAAGCGGCGAAGGTCCTAGTACCTACCTCCCAGGTAGCACCTACAGACTCAACCCTCATAATTCCTACTTGTAAAGTTTCCGGTCGTAAAACATGGGTATCGGAGTTCAACCCCGCAATAACCAATGGACCATCCAAAACAGACTGACTACGTGCCTATGGATCCAATACAACACAGTCAACATTACATGACTACACATGAATGACCAACGCACTCGAGCATGTAATAAACATCAATATGCAACACGGTGCATTAGTATGTAAACTATAACCGGGCTCTACATTGAGCCGCTAAAATCGGACAAGTGTCCTCAAGACTCTTTTAAGTCAACACCGAGCTAAAATGCTCAAAACCCTTTTTGACCAACGATTAACAATCTCCAAATAAATAACACAATCGACTCACGTCATGCAAACACACTCCAAAATACACGTGCAGATTCCAATACAGTTTAGATTGGGACACATGGTTTTCCAAATGTATTTATACTCTTTATTCTTTCAAAACGTCCCAAAACACAAAATCAAGCCTTCCTCCCAAACAAACACTAAATGTGTCTTTTTACCAAATAATTTCCATTTATGCAATAAATTATCAACACACTTTCATTTATGTCTTATTCATTAAGATGCCCAAAAATCCCTAATGTGGGTGTTTTGCAATGTTTATAAAGTCAATCACCTCAAATAATCCAAACCCACCAAATGACACTCAACTAATGATAATTTCATACAAAACTTATAAACACTTTAAAAAGAACATTTTGGCATTTACAACATTTTCACAAATCAATTTGAACTCATCTTGCTAGATTTAGGCTAAATATCTAGATTTTCCCCAACTTGAGCTCATTTGAAGAAACTTGGATCTTCAAGCCAAAACTTCCCAAAAACCTAGATCCACAAGTTTCCATCCATTAATGTCCACATTCAACCCTTTAGAATCGTTCCCCAAACATTGTATACCAAAATCACCATTTTGGCTGAAACCTTAGTTTTGGCCTAATTTCTCCAAAACCATCAAACCGGAAATTTGAGAAACATAAACACTAGGAAATCATCAATGGATCATTTTATAACTTATAATAAGGTTTAGAAGTTAGAAGGATGAACTCACCACTTAGGTTTTGGTAAAAACCTAGAAAACCCCCAATTTTTTGAAGATGGAGGTGAAGATGATGAGCTCTTGACCTTTGTTTCCAATACACCACCAAATAATCTTTAATCTTCCCAAAACTAACAATATAACCTTGAAAATCTCTCAAAAACGAAACCATAGCATTTTGAATCGCCGAAAACGGAGTTATGGTGAAGGAGATATGAGGAAATGAAGAAAATCCTCAAAAATCGGATTTTTAACCTCCTGACCCGCTCCGCGATAGTGACTGGCTAAAGTGATATATATCACTTTCACTAGGAACTCTCGCGCCAGACGTACCGAGAGTTTTATACTCTCTACGATAGTTCCTGGCTAAAGTGACATATGTCACATTCGCTAGGCACTTTAGCCAAACTTGTACGAAACACTTTTTGGTCATAACTTCTTCGTTTTAGCTTCGATTTTGCTCCAGAAATAACCGTTGGACTTGTAATTGAATTCCTCATCTAGAAAGACCAAAAAATCTATAATTTACTCCAAAATCCCATTTCCTCTATTTCCCTTAAAAGATCGATTTCTACACTTACTTGAAATAGTACTTACCCAAAAATTACGGGTGTTACACCATTGTCATAAATACATGGAACATTCGTTGGGACGACCAGTCACTTGGTAATCTCCGTTGCCATTGTGACAGATGTCACAACTGCATGGCACTATAGCTGGGACTACCACACTTTCAGTACCATTGGTGCTATTGTGACAGATGTCACAACCTGATGACACTATAGCCGAGACGACCATACTCTCAGTATCATTGGTGTTATTTTGACAAGTGTCACAATCACATGGCACTATAGCCGTACTCCATATGTGGTTCTTCCTTTACCGATTCACCCAGTCCAACACTCTTCTTCAATTGGGATAAAAATTCAAGGTATTACAAAAAGTTATGGTGAGAAGGGTAAGAAGGAATTTCCACCATTGGATGCACATTAGGATGAGATGTACCGATATGACATGCACCGAGATACACCGAAGAAATTCACGTATCAAGCGCAATTCATGGGTTAGGTTTGAGATTAAAAGTTATCAATGATTCAGATCTCTTCTTAGCTTCTCACTTTAATTCTTCTTCTCACACGATCATTCGTCTATACAAATATTTCAATTCTGAGCCTCCAAATTATTAACTCATAATGAATAAAAAATAAAAATAAATTAGTATTTATCAACAATGTTCTGTTATCATAAATTTGTATTCATCCCTTTAATTTTGTTAGTACCATCAAAGATTTCTTATATTAATGTCTTCGTTGTCGATGATGATATGATAGACTTCTTATGATGTGATTTTGATGTAATAGTTATGTGATTTTGTTGTGGTAATTATGTGATAAGTTGAAAAACAATAATGATCATGTCCATAATCATCATCTTTGTCTGTTTATTATGGATTTGTAGTTTATTTTCATCTTACCCCTGCATGCCTTTGATATTCCTAAAAAGGGTAAATAATTATCTAATATTTTACTGCTATTTCAATCCTTCTAAAACTGTGAATTAAAACATAATATTGGCTTACAAGTATTCGTATATTTACGTAAATTACAGGCGTTATCCTTTAAGCTCTTTTATATATATATACTAGAAGTGTACTCGCATAATGCAGTGCGATACATCTCGATTTTAATGTTTCGTTTTATTTTTTTATCTTTGTCGATTTTCATAATACGGTTTTGTGTGGCTTTGAGAAAACGATAATGTCTTTTTTTATAAATTTGTTTAATTTAATTTTAATTATAGTTGTAAATTAGATTTAATAATCATGTAATTTATTTTAGGTTTAATAATATATTACTTAGGATTAATTATTCTCATAAAATTCAATGATTATCCTAATTATATTATAGTAGAAGCGTACTCGCGCAATGCAGCGAGATACATCACGATTTTAATGTTAATTTTATTTTTTTGTCGATTTACAATACGATTTCGGATGGTTTTGAGAAAGTGATAATGTTTTTTTGTTAAATTTGTTAAATTTAGGCTTAATAATACAATGTTTTTTATATAAAAAAATTAAGTATTTTGTTAGAATTCAATGATTATCTTATATATTTTAATATCTAGAAAAAATAATCAATTACATATTTAATAATATAATTAAAACAAAATTATAGTAATATAATATATTAATTAATAGTGATACATGGAAAAGTCTGCATAAAAGGAAAGTCTTGTACATGTCAAATTGGTGGATGTTAGAAGTCTGTAGTAGTAATATGTATCTTGTGCTTTGATACTTGTAAATTAAGAGATTTTTAAAATATTTCATAAAATGATGGTACCTTGTGCCTAATAATTTGTTTTTAAGAGTTTTTTATGTCTACTTTATAATATACTATAGATATTCTTTCTATTTAAAATGAGATGTTTATCCTGTATTTAATTATTTTTATCAGTATGTTATGAATCCAAACATCCAGTTTTAAAAGGTTATACTCATGCATCATTTATTTATAATCTTAAATATGCATTAATAAATAATACATGATGCATAAAAATTTATTTTTAAAAAGTTTTATGAAATGCTTTTTATAATATCTATACTACCTTATAATACATTTACACCAAACTCTTAAAAACAAGTTACCAAGCACAAAGTACTACCAATTTATGCAGGAATTTTGAAAAACTATGAATTACAAGCTTTAAAGCATAAGTTACACACTTGTAATGCACCTACCACCATAACCAAATTGAGGTAATTCAGAAGAGTACAATACAGAAGAGTACTTATTTACTGTTCCACCTACCAGCTTCAAACAATTGTCCAGGAAAGTAAAATCACTAATGATTTTATTTTACTTAATGTTCTTTTAAATAGTTATTTTTTTGCACGTTAATGTAAAATCACTAATGTATATCTATACTACCTTAATATACATTTAGACCAAATGTCTTAAACACAAATTTTAAAGCACAATGTACTACCAATTTAAGCATCAAATTCAAAAATCTCTTAAAAGGCAACTTTTAAAGCATAATGTACAAGTAATTTTTTATTTATTTATTGTTTAGATAACCATCCATAGGACGTGTCCCAGGCCCATCTCCTCTTCGGTCTCAACCCATACCTTCAATCCCACACGCTTTCTTCTTCTTCTTTCTCACGTCTTACACCATACTGAGAGTACAAATTGCATACTGAAATGGAAGATTTTCTGCTACTTGATGGGCTCCCAAGATTTCACGCATATAAATTCTTCTACATGCTACTTGAGAGTTCTTTTCATCGGTGAAATCTTCTCTCTCTTTCTTTCTCTCTCTCTCTCTCTCTCTCTCTCTCTCTCTCTCTCTGTTTGATTTTTATTTGAAGAAACCTAAACTTTTCCTCTCCTATTTTGATTTCAGGTAGTGTATGAAACCCTAACTCTTTCTGATTTTACCTGATTTCCATTGGTAACTTTGTTTTTTAGATTTTGTTTTGATTTGGGTTCACGATTTGCAACTCAACATCTCAGCATCTGTTGATTTGGGTTCACGATATAGGTATGTTTACTTTCGAGCTTCTATGAGATGATTTTTATTACCCAATTTAATTTAGATGAGGTTCTATACACTTTCAAGTAATTTAATTTATATGTCATCTTCGATTTGTTATTGAGTTTTGGGTTTGTATATAAACTGATGATTACAAAATATGACAGTCCAGAAAATGACCTTTAAAGCACCACCTTTAAACCAAACTGATAATTAACAACACCCAACCAATTAACCAACATCTGTCCAGAAAAATGACTAATCCTACATCAGTAATTGATTGGGCAGAAATTTGGCAATTGCTGATACAAAATCTAGAAAGTGTAATAGACTTCCTATCACATTCTAAGCAAGGCAAGACAGTAGCAATTTCAGGAGATTTGCAATCAAAAGCAAAATATTGGTTTTCCATGTAACAGACCGTGACTTGGGCAAAAATTTGGCAATCTGAACACGACCAAACCAGTAATTGATTGGACAAAAATTTGGCAATCTGAACATGAGCAAACCAGTAATTGATTGCAATTTGGCCTATTATGGCCATTGCACCTGTAGACAACAACGGATAATTAATTGAACCAGTATACCCGTGCCCGTATTTTGCAACATAGGTTCTTATTAGAAGACTAGAACTATAACGAAATAATATTTATTAGAAGAGGTAGGACATAACATATCTTCTATAGAAATAAATGTACATAATTTTTAAGGGTGGAATATGTAGGATCTTACAGTTGCTCGAGTGATGCCTGGAAGACAGCAATCAACATGAGGTGTCATAATGTTACCTTTCTTCACCAAAAACTGCATTGCAAAAGGAGAGTGTTGAATTTTTGAAATACACTACTAAATTAATCGAGTATTTGCAAGTATTGAAGGCAAGTATTGAAGGCAAATGCTAGACAAAAGAAATTCACAAGATCGTTTTGGAATGTAAGATTTTTATAGCAGCAACCAAGACCATGAACCAGTAGAAAGTCATGACTTTAAAATAGATTTCTTGCAGCAGATTCATTCAAAACACCAATCACAACTTTAACTAATAAGAAACAGGATCTGATTAAGTACTTAAGTACCATATATGATTAAGTTTATACCGTGGTACACAACAAAAAGATGAAATGTTTGGCAACAATCTGATTCCAAATTTAATTTTTACACAACAATCTGATGTGCTTAATTATGATTTTGTTTTTGTTGTTAATGATGAAATTCTACAAATTCTGTGCTTCCCAACCATGAATTGTTATTACTACTCACACAACATAAAACTCACCGTAATTATTCTAATAATGTATGTAGGCTCTAATGGTATTTAAGTAACTTAAATTTCAAAATAGATGATGTGATACGCATTGTGGTTGACCCGGTTTCAAGAAATTCTATGAAATTTTCATTTTCCTACATATATATATAACCAAGAATTTGATGTCCACAAGTTAAAACATTAAAAATACACATAATAAGAAGTTTTACATTAATGAATACATTGAGCTACCATTTGAAGTAGGCTATATGCACTTGTGCATATAGGCTATATGCACTTGTGCATATAAGTGGGTTGGTTGGTGATATCGCCCAAAAAAACGGTCGTAATTGGCCCGGTCTTTTCACTGGTTCCCGGTTCAACCGGTTGAACCGGTCGGGTCAACCCGGGTTTTAAAACATTGTTTATTACTACAAATCACTGCATTTATCCAATTCCTGTTCTACAAACAACTTAACTAGCTATCACCAACAAAATTTAGAGTACCCTTTTCTGCTCAGCAGCAACAAATACAAAAAAACCCAATTAAGACAACTACAAAGAGAGATATATACATCCACAAGATTCTTGAAAAATGATCTTTAATGTTATACTAAGCTGACCTGATGAACGTACACTATGTTATTCTTGATATAACATCACATGTGATTCTTGAAATAGAATCACATGTCAGGTATGCGCTGTCAAGTGGGATTTACTGGGTCGATTTAGTTTGGTTTAGAATCACATGTGATAGAAACCAAGTAAAATACACAAGTACCCAATAGTTTTTCTACTTGCTTCTGTGAATTGATTGTCTCACAAGTTCATCCAAGCAGAGCTGAACTTCTTCTATGGTGATCTGCCTATCTTTTATTGCATTTGTGCCACATTGAATGGCTTCAAAAACCTGCCATCAGAGAGCAACACATGAGTATATGGTAATATCTCAGTACAGGGGATGATGCTAAAGATATGTATTTGTTTAGACTTCAAAAATGTCGATTTCTCCACCAACAATAACTGCTGCTGCACTTGACAGGTTAATGAACCTCTACTTTTCAAGCATTTTTTCCACTTAGAGGCCAAAACAGATTATGATGTCTAAATGGAAGTTGTTCTACGACTTCTTATGGTTCTACTCGAATTGGAATCACTCCATTTGGATCAACCATCGATTTTATACAAATTTTACAAAAAACACAGGGACTGATCCCGAGTACACTCTGATCAGTCCCAAAAACACACAGTTTTGAGCCACTTAGAGTCTCAATTGGATCTGAAGCTCTTCATATGAGTTGTAGTATACATTTAGTTCGTTCTACCTGTAAAATTTGAGCTCATTCGGACTTACTGTTTGAGAGTTATGCACCAGTAAATTATGCACCGGTAAATAAGTTGATCTGCACTCGAAACAAACTATATTGTTTCATGGTTCGTTTTATTCTTCGTCTCTCTCAATTTTAACTCTATGGTTTTGTGTGGTTTAAATTATATACATTAAAAGTTAATATGGTTGAATAGTCAGAAATTTTGGAATGTAATAGTTGGATAGCTCGTAGCGGTACTTTCAAACCCAATTAGAGACTTTTTTTTAGTTCTGATATTTAACAGTACATTTGCTTCTTGTTTCTTTTATTTGACTGAATATTCTGCCCGATATAATTTTGTTTCATGTTGGATCCTCTTTGTTTTAAGTTATATGGATTTGTTGTACATTTTTTATATAGAATAGTAGATCTACTGTTTTATGTTGATGTTATGTTGCTCTTGTTGGGGGTTTTTGTTTGCTCTTTTGTTGTGCATTCTAGGTTGTGTAGTAGTTTTTGCTGCTACTTTGTTATGCATTATGATGTTATTTAGTATAGTCTTTTTGCTTGTTGCCTTGTTATGCATTCTAATGCTGGTTAGTATCGTTTTTTTGTTGTTGTTTTGTTATGCACATCAACCATGCATCTAGGAAAATGGGATGAAATATTGATACATGCTCTCAAATTCCCGTGCCTTTTATCTTCTCTCAAATACCAACTATTTCAATACAAGTTTAACCTCTTTTCGTGTCTCGTAGTGTACAAACATGTTTTGATATCTCAATCTGTAGTTATGCTCACATCTCACTTTTGGTGTCTCGAAGTGTACAAACATGTTTTGATGACCAGGTCCTGGTCCTTTTGCAGGTCATTGTTTATATTTGAATTAAGTTTTCTGGTTTTTGAACTATAAATATGCTTGCTTGTTTATCTTTTAGCTCCTAGACATGGTTGTAATAGAAGTCCACTACATGCTTGTGTTCAAACAACATTAAGGGAAGGTTTTTTGGGTGTGGTTCTATAAGGAGACTCAAAGTATGGTTCCATCTATAGCATTTGTGGTGTATCCTGTTATTTTCTTTTTTGTTGATAACTAAAATTATTTATCAACATTTGCCTCTTCTCTCATTTTTTGGTCATCTGGATCTTAATGGGGGCATTGGGGAGGTTTTTTGGGATGATGGTAAAAGGGAGTGAAGGGTAAAGGTGATAAGGCTTTTGAACTTGAATAGGAGCAATAAGGAGGTTCTTTTGGGAGTGTGGATTATTGGCTGGAGATTACTGAATATGGTGTACAGGGGTCTTATTTTTGAGCTTCATATCAGTTTGTTTGTGGAGGGTGGGTTTTTTGGTTTTATTGCTTTCATCAAACATGAATATGGGCATTTTTTTGGTCTGATTCATGGATTGATTTCCTTCCTTGGGATTTGTCATTTTAAATATTTATATTTTCATTCAATGCTTATGTAGATATAAGGTTAAAATGGTCATTTTAGTTGTTAAGACTATTCATTAAGAAAAAAATCAAACAATAACTTATCTTGATTTATTCAAGACAATACTTAAATCTTTACTACCTTATAATGCATATACACCTAAACTCTTAATTACAATACATCAAGCATGAGATTTTCATTTTCCTACATATATATATAACCAAGAATTTGATGTCCACAAGTTAAAACATTAAAAATACACATAATAAGAAGTTTTACATTAATGAATACATTGAGCTACCATTTGAAGTAGGCTATATGCACTTGTGCATATAGGCTATATGCACTTGTGCATATAAGTGGGTTGGTTGGTGATATCGCCCAAAAAAGAAAGAGACAATACTTAAATCTTTATCTTTACTACCTTATAATGCATATACACCTAAACTCTTAATTACAATACATCAAGCATGAGATACAACCATTTTATGCATAGAAATAAAAAATCTATGAATTACAAACTAGAAAACGTAATGTACACCTTGTTGATAAAACAACTTATTGTTTAAAAAAAAGGCATGGGTTTGAATTAGGGTAGAACGGTTTAAAATTCTTGTTGTAAGTTATGCTTTATGAGATGCTTAAGAAATGCAGGAGTTAAAAAAGTATTTCAATTTGTACAGCTCTGACATGTTAGGTTTTGTTTAATGTAGAAGTTTTGGGTTAAACGGTTACAAACCGAATAACCTGAGACCGGTTAGAATCAAACAATATTTAAATCGTACAAACTTGGATTATAAAAAAATGGCAGAGTTCTCTATTTTTGTTTGTTTACCTATGACAATGAGATGAGAAATCGATAGTTCCTCAACCCTTTTCCTCATCGAACTTTTAAACACTTTGTTAGGATCGAGTGGAGGGTCGACTGCGTGCGAGAGACGATTGGATTTTGAAATCTGATGTTAATCGATTAGGGTCTTATGAACATATATTTGGGATTTGGGTTTTAAATTGGGCTGCTATATGGGCTTCTAAAATATTAAAATGGATAGCGTATTAGATTTAAGTATTAAACCATATAATTGATGTCTATATAATTAATTCATCATTTTACAAATATCATAATTAATCTATCATATTTACATGGACGTTTTTTTTTTAGCAGCAGAAAAAGAACTTTTTTATAAAAAAAAAACAGTTCAGGAAAACACTTTGTTAGGATTCACCTAAATTGAACCTACCTTTAGTATATGGGCTTAAGAAGATGAAAATATTTCTTTTAGGGTTTAAGGTTTAGGAAAATATTTTGTTTTTCATATTTTTATGTAAATTAATATAGTTTTCTGTTTTATAAATACAATTAGTTAATTATAAATTTATAGTTTATAGGAAAAATACATTTTGTTTTTTATATTTTCATGTACATTAATGTAGTTTTTATGGTGTTAACAATATTATTAATGTTTATAAACTTGTAGTAAATGGATTCTCCGTATAATGTTGAAGTTTTTTCATCTCTACACTACGAATTTTTGAGACGGTGGAACTTGAGAACTGTCCGTGTGGAGCTTGTTTTGGAAGATGTCAAAAAAGAATGCCTATATATTATTTTACTTGATCAAAATGTAAGTTAAAAATATGCATACTTTAAATGCATGGTAAAAGTTATCATTTTTAAATCTATTTAACAAATATTTCATTCTATTTTAGAGAGAAAAAATGGTAGCAATTGTTCGAGGCTATTTGATGCAATTATACAAACAAAGAAATTTGGTCGGAGGGGTTTTTTCTTTGGATCGTTTTCAAGTTGAAAATACTTATGATGATACCCCAAGGTATGAAGGCTATAGGCTGGTCTACAATGAAATGATAATCATAATAAGTAAAGACACAAAGTTACAACCATTAACAGCTGATGTCGAAAATGGATTTGCGTTCTATCCATTGGTGCATTCGATAAGAACCCTTGCTGAAGATCGAACCACGAAAAAAATGATGATCGGTACATTTAAGTTATTCATTACATTTGTATTTTTTATATACTATTAAATATATATTTGACAATATAAATCTAATTTTAAAAATATAAATATCCTTGTTTTAGATGTTGTTGGAAAAATAATCATGGGAGGACGAAGAACGTATTTCAGAAATGAAAACGGATTCCAACTTGGTTATTGTGAACTGTTTCTGCAAGACATAACGTAAGTGTGTGTATTATTATAATTATTAACAAAATGTTATATAATCAATAACATCCCTATTATGAATAGGGGAAGCATAATACAAATGCGATTGTATGATGTTCGACCAATGTTTCCAATGAGGATAGCTCGTGCAATAGCAAATCAATCCATAATATATGCATCCCACGTGAAACTTATCCATTTACCTACAAGTACGTTATAAGTTATTTCAAGAATCAACATTCTATTTTAGTATTACATATACATATTATTATATTACTGAAAATGTATATTTATTATTTTCAGTGAATGTTTTAAGTTCTACGGACTTAACAAATATCAAGTTCGAACCACAGATGCCGGAAGCCGACAACATTAGAATCTTGATGAGATAAAAATATGTAGTTGATCAAGCTTATTAGTGTTACCATGGGTTCTTGTAATTTTATGATGACATTGGAGCATTTATGAGTCAATTATTGTTATTATGTTCTTTTTTTGTGTATTTTGGTGATGACATTGGAAACATATATATATCTTTTATACTTATAAAGTTTAAATTTTGCTATTTTGTTGTGTAATAATACTTTTGTTTCAATTGTCAATTGTATTTGTTTGCTAAATTATTAGTTCCACAAATAAAGAATGAGTGATGTGTTTGATCCAATAAAAAAATACAATGACTATGGCCAAAGCGACCAACGTAAAAAAAATCAAAGTTAACAAGTTAAGTTTTGTTCAATCTTGAAATTCGTTACATTGATTATTTCATTCCAACTCAATGCAATGGATGCAATCTTACAGTGTGCAATGAGGATTGGTGATGAGAAAATTGCAAACAGTGATGTATCCCCCGTCGATGTAGATATAGCAAAAGGTATGTGGAATATATGAATTCATACTTTTTGTATATTAGTTTATGATATACTTACTATGTATATATAAATATAATGAAATAAAATTAATATTGTCGCAGAAAAACAAAATGAATATTGTAGAAGATATTATGCACGACAAAAGGAGAAGAACAAAATGAGAAAAATAGCTATTGGTGAAGGAAGTAGTCAATCTACGACACGTATGGAGACAACGCAAGTGGATATCAATGAAACAACCCCTTCCAGTGCTTTAAGTATTGCTGAAAAGAGAAAAATTTATAACAGAAATTATTATCTTCGAAATAAAGAAAATAACATGATTAAAACAAGTGTTAACACACAAGGAACAAGTGCTACAGGTAAAGAAAGAACGGATACAATATGTTCGGGGTTGACACATGAAAACTTCAACGGTAAAAACAATGCAATTATTATTATATTTGAATTTTACTAATGTCATAAATTAAGGTCTCAACATTATGTTGTTTTCTATTATAGGTGTTCGAAGTAACCGTCGCATACTCTTACCTCTCTTTCATGAAGTCGTTAATCAAGTACCGAGAGGTTAGTGTTTCATTTTGAATTTTATATTATTGTCAAGTAAATTCAATCAACTTTTTTTTTTCATTCTCTTAATCTAATAATTATGATATAAAATTTTAAGAAACATTTTCTTCAAGCAAGGAAGAAAGTTTCATTTTGAATGTGTGTTATATGTAGGAGGTTGTACTAGAGTCAATGCCAATTCATCAACCCAAGATAACATCCTCGAGGTGGATCAATACGATTTTGTTAACACACAAGGAACAAGTGCTACAGGTAAAGAAAGAACGGATACCATATGTTCGGGGTTGACACATGAAAACTTCAACGGTAAAAACAATGCAATTATTATTATATTTGAATTTTACTAATGTCATAAATTAAGGTCTCAACATTATGTTGTTTTCTATTATAGGTGTTCGAAGTAACCGTCGCATACTCTTACCTCTCTTTCATGAAGTCGTTAATCAAGTACCGAGAGGTTAGTGTTTCATTTTGAATTTTATATTATTGTCAAGTAAATTCAATCAACTTTTTTTTTCATTCTCTTAATCTAATAATTATGATATAAAATTTTAAGAAACATTTTCTTCAAGCAAGGAAGAAAGTTTCATTTTGAATGTGTGTTATATGTAGGAGGTTGTACTAGAGTCAATGCCAATTCATCAATCCAAGATAACATCCTCGAGGTGGATCCATACGATTTTGTTTATGATGGTATCCCTAGACAACATCGTGTCTTGAAGGAACAGAATGCATGTGTACATTGTGGAGCAAAACGGTTAAAATTTGAATTTGCTACCTTTTGTTGTATGAGTGGGAAGACAAAGTTGGCATACTCACCCATTCCTGAAGAATTACACCATCTCTTCACATCACAATCCGAATTAGGTGAAATGTTTAGGCACAACATACGTGCATACAACACAAACTTTTCCTTCACGTCAATGGGTGTAAATTTAGATAGTACCACAAGCAATATGACATCCGGAGTATATACATTTCGTGCACACGGAGGAATATATCATAAAATCGACCAGTTAGTTCCTAGGGATGGACAACCTAGATACTTACAGTTGTATTTTTATGATTCTGAATCTGAGTTCTCACACAGACTCCAATGGCCAAATCTTGATAGAAACATCGTTGAAATTTTGACTCATGTTCTTGCTACGAACCCATACGTGAGAACATTCCGAAGCCTTGCTGAGCTAGGGCCACTCGATAGTTATAGAGTCACTTTGAATGCTTCGGTGGAACTCGACCAGCGGGTGTACAACCGACCGACCACATCTGAGGTATACATGTTATTTAAAATAAAAGATATCATATACATATTTTATACACTAACTAATTCTATAATTATGGCAGGTTGCTGGTATTTGGGTTGAAGGCAATGACAACATATCTGCATACAAGAGAAGTATCGTTGTGTATGGGAGGTCTGACTATAGTCAATATATTAAATCATACTTCAGTTGTTATGACCCATTGTCTTATCCTTTATTCTTCCCCAACGGTGAGCCTGGATGGCATTCTAATATACAAAGACATGGAGCTTGCATCAATCAAATTGTTAATGATGAAGAAAACATCGAGGAAGATTTAGAAGGTACCTCCACCATCACAGTTTTTTACATTTTTAAACATAAATGTCATCAATTTATAATTGTTGTCTCGCAACATATACATTACACAGAAACTAACGTAAGAAGGGGGAGGAATGTTTCTATGCGAGAGTACTATTGTTACAAATTCCAGATTCGTTCGAATGACAATTTGATTCTATTGGGGGGAAGATTGTTACAACAGTTCGTGGTAGATGTCTACATAAAGATTGAGACTTCACGTTTGGAATTTTGTGAAAAAAACCAAGCCAAGATAAGAGCGGATTTATACCAAGGTGTTGTGGATTGTGTGAATGCCGGTGAGGTTCAACCAAGTAGAGTTGGACAACGAGTTGTATTGCCTGCAAGCTTCATTGGAGGCCCGCGTGACATGCGACGACGATTTATGGATGCCATGACTTTGGTTCAAGATGACGGTAAGCCTGATATATTCCTTACAATGACGTGCAATCCAAAATGGCCTGAAATCCTTAGAGAGCTATTGTCGGGCCAGACTGCACAAGATCGACCAGACCTTGTTACAAGAGTTTTTCGTGCCAAATTAGAAGATATTAAAAAGCAACTCTTCCAGAAGCACATTCTCGGTGTTGTCGGGGCCTATGTTTATGTCATCGAGTTTCAGAAGTGTGGTTTGCCACATGCACATTTCCTTCTCATAATGAAACCTGGGCACAAGATGACCAATCCAGATCATTATGACAAGATCGTGTGCGCTGAAATTCCAGACCTCACAAAGTATCCCCAAATGCACCAGTTGGTCGTCCAACACATGATGCACGGTCCTTGCGGTCATTTACGACCATCCAGTCCTTGTATGCAAGGTGAACCGAAAAAATGTCGTTTCAGATATCCTAGGCAATTCAACGACCAGACGGCGCATGCTGAAGACTCATATCCATTGTATCGACGAAGAAATAATGGAATAAATGTAAACGTGCGAGGTCATACCCTTGATAATAGATGGGTGGTCCCGTATAACCCAAAGTTGCTGATGATGTTCAACTGTCATATCAATGTTGAGGCTTGTTCGAGTATAACATCTGTGAAATATGTGTTTAAATATGTTTATAAGGGTCATGACAAACAAGTTGTTCATGTTGATCCAGGGGAAACAGAGTTGGTTATTAACGAGATTAAGAAGTTTCAAGATGCGCGTTATGTCTCTCCTCCTGAGGCAATATGGCGTATTTTTAGCTTCGCTCTTTCTCAAATCCACCCTTATGTGATGGCTTTGCAACTCCATCTCCCCAATAAACAGATGGTTAGGTTCAGAGATGATGATATAATGACGGATATTGTTGATAGAGAGAGAGATAAGCGAACGATGTTGACCGCCTTTTTTGAGAGAAATAAAGTAGACAGGAGTGCGAGACAATATTTGTACAAAGATTTTCCAAAAAACTACACGTGGAACCCAAGCTCGCGTCGTTGGAATCCTCGAAGACAAGGATCAATGAGAGGAAGATTGGTTTATGCTAATCCAGTTGAAGGAGAGCGGTACTACCTACGTGTAATTTTATCACATATCAGTGGGCCTACTTGTTTTGAAGATCTATACACCGTCAATGGCTTATTACACCCGACATTTCGTAAAGCAGCTCTTGAGAGAGGGTTAATAGAGACTGACGATAACTTATCTCAATGTCTTGCTGAGGCCTCCTTATTTCAATTTCCTGGTGCTCTTAGAAGGTTGTTTGCAACGATATTAATTTATTGCGAACCTGGAGATGTTCGTAAGTTATGGGATGACCACTATGACTCTTTTTCTGAAGATTATAGGCGACAATGGGAAAGTGTTGACCAAGTCCGAAATATGGTCCTAACTGACATCATGATCTTTCTACAATCTATGGGTAAAACTCTTGTCGATTTCGATCTTCCAAAGATAAATGCAGATGCAAACTTACAATTTGGAGGCTTTCGTGAGGTACAAGAGGAGTACTCTGTAGTTGTGGAGGAAGAACACCTACGTGCCCGAGACTCTCTCAATTCCGACCAAAAATACGCATATAATGAAATCATGAGGCACGTGGATGATGATTGTCCTGGCGTGTTCTTCATAGATGGTCCCGGTGGAACTGGAAAGACATTTTTGTATAAAGCTTTGCTTGCCAACGTGCGTTCCCGTGGTTTTATTGCTCTCGCTACCGCTTCGTCAGGTGTTGCTGCCAATAATATGCCCGGAGGGAGAACAGCTCATTCTCGATTCAAGATTCCCCTCAATCTTGATAACAACTCAATGTGCAACATAAAGAAACAAAGTGGGGCTGCTCAATTGCTTCGCAATGCAAAAATTATCATTTGGGATGAAGCATCAATGGCTAAAAGGCAGGCGGTAGAGGCGCTTGATCGAACAATGCAGGATATCATAGGTGTGGCACTCCCATTTGGTGGAAAAATAATGGTTATGGGAGGTGATTTTAGACAAGTCTTACCGGTTGTGAGACGTGGAACCCGAGCACAGATTGTAGATTCTAGCTTACGGATGTCACCACTATGGTCAACGATTAAAAAGATACGGTTAACTCTCAACATGAGAGCACTAACTGATCCATGGTTTTCAGGATTTCTATTACGAGTCGGTGATGGAAATGAAGAAGCGTTGGACGAAAAGTTTATTCGCATACCTGATGACATGACCATTCCTTATACCGATAATGTTGATCCAAAAGATGCTCTTATTGATGCAATCTTTCCATCTCTGCAAATCAACGGAGCTGATTCAGATTATATCATTTCCAGGGCGATATTATCAACTAAAAATGAGAACGTTGATGAGATAAACGATAAGTTGATCAACAAATTTTGCGGAGATGAAAAGGTATATTACAGTTTCGATGAAGCAGAAGATGATCGGAATAACTTTTATCTGGTGGAGTTCTTAAACTCACTAACTGTTAGTGGTTTGCCCCCTCATTACCTTCGGCTCAAAATTGGATGCCCAATTATTCTATTACGAAATATCGATCCTTCAAATGGCTTATGCAACGGCACCAGATTGATATGCAGAGGTTTTCAGCAAAACGTCATCGATGCAGAAATAGCCATTGGTCAGCATGCTGGAAAGAGGGTATTTTTGCCGAGAATTCCTTTATGTCCATCTGAGGATAACATGTTCCCATTCAAATTGAAGCGAAAACAATTTCCAGTTCGACTTAGCTTTTCTATGACAATCAATAAAGCTCAAGGGCAGACAATACCGAACGTAGGTGTTTATCTACCGGAATCTGTATTCTCGCATGGACAACTTTACGTGGCGTTGTCTAGAGGGATATCACGGGGAACTACAAAGGTATTAGTGAAGCCTGTGAAAAAATTCAATCGTGTTGGAGTCTACACATCTAACGTTGTGTATAAAGAAGTTTTACGTGATGAATAAGGTACAATCAACTAATTACTATTACACATATGTACAATATGTTTAGATTTAAAATAATTATGTTTTTTTTGCAGAACATGCTTGCGGATTGATGCTTCACATGTCCTAGCATATTATGAATCTACGGATGTGCATTTTCACATATGATTGTCATGTCACTTTTGATTAGTCATTATTTTCAAACTTTTAACGAGTTGTGAATATATGGATTTATATATATCTTGTAAATAAACATATTTTATGGTAGTAACCGTTTTGCAAATAAATCATACTAACCTATAAAAAAATTGAGAGAAAACGAGAATAATATGAACAAAAACCATCGGTGACAGAAAAGTTATTTGCTTTAGAAATTGTGATTCACCCGATTTGTCAACATATAACATATTGGTTGTCAAATTGATTGGTTGTCAAATGTATATGAAGTAACTACGGAATTTGGATTGGATTTGAATGAGAAATTGGTGTTTTTTGCAGAAAATATTTACGAATGAGTGCATTACAAAAACTAAACAACATTCTGGATATACGGATGACATTATTTACAAATGATTGTATTTCTTTGTTCAGTCAAGAAATTTCAAGTTTTGTAATTAGTTTTGAGTAATGGATTTAGAAGCCCAATATGTGTGCAATTATTTTTCCATTAGATTTTGCTAATACAACATATTAACCTTCAACTTGATGTTTCGGAATTGTGATTTACCCGCGCTGCATCGCGCGGGTACACCACTAGTATATATATATATATATAGGCCCATTCATTTGCTAACCAACCCATTGGTGTTAACCGTGCTAACCAATCTCATCCGTTGATTGTTAACATCTATGGTGCACAATAAATCAAAATTTCAATTTAATTATTAATATTTAGACGGTTTGGAATTTTTTTTGCATACGAGCATAAGGGTAAAAAAGTAAAAAAAAAACATTTTTAAGTATAAGGAAACACCACGTGTTACCAAAAAACAAGGAGATAAATTAGGGATTACCTTCAAAATAGATTGAGAGAAAAATCAATTGATTGTTACATCTTTCTCTCTCTTCTCATCGCTCTCTCTCTCTCTCTCTCTCCATCATCACCTTCCTTCTCTTCCGAACAACCACCACCGCCAGTCGCCGGAAAATCGTATGCCGCCGGTAAACGTGGGGTTACTATTTATCGGAGAGACGCTACAACTCATATCCGCTTACAAAACCGAGAACCCGGAACTGTTTATCGACACACGGGTGGCAAGATATGGAAGCATGTTCACTACAGAAGTTCGATTTTGGGGTTTCAGATCTCTCTCTCTCTCTCTTCGACCCCCTGGTCAAACTCCGTTTTCTACCGAATCTCGATTTTGGGTTTCAGATCTGAAGTTCGATTTGGGGTTGAACATATCTAAAGTTCGATTTTGAAACCATTGTTTTTTAAATCTATCAGAGTTCGAACAGAGCGAAACAATGTGCATAAGTGCACATAAGGGTCTAAATGTAATAATTAATATTTGCACTTGCGCACATTCTGCAATTATGTACCGTGTGCACTTCTGCACAATCATAGTTTTGCACATATGCACATTATGCATTTCTGCACATATGCACACTCTACACGGTATGAACTTCTGCACAGTCAAAAAATGCACTTTTGATTTTCTATACTTATCAACATTTTGAACTTCTGCATTTCTATACTTTGTGCACTTATGCATAGTTTATGTACATTTTGCACTTATGCACTTGTGCACGGTTTATGTGCATTTCTACACATTATGCAATAAGTTATAGACAAAAATCGTGTATCTTCTTCAAAATTTAAAAAAATTGTTGTCAAAAAAAGAATTAAATAACTACCATGATTAAATAAGAGAAAATAAGGAAATAAAATAATGAGGATTCCATTATTAAATATGAGAGAAATAAGGAAAGAAAATAGGAATATGGATATTAATATAAAATACCAATTTTACCCTTTTATTTATTATGAGACATGTACATCTACCAAAAAGAATACTCAAATTTGATTGGCTAATAATTGGTTAGCATGGTTAACACCAATGGTTTGGTTAGCAAATGAATAGGATCCTATATATATATATATATATATATATATATATATATATATATATAGAGAGAGAGAGAGAGAGAGAGGATCAAACGAGAACGTTAACAATTTAAAAGAACACGATAACTAACAAAAATCATTAGTGATTTTACATTAACGCGCAAAAAAGTTGCGCGGACCTGAAGCCGCGGCCAAAGTTCTTTTTTCGTGTGTTAATTTAAAATCATTAATGATTTTGTTAATTATTGTATTATTTTAAATATGTATTGTTTTGGTTTAAACCCGACTATATACATATAGCGGGAGGGAAACTCAATATAAATGATTTCTATCGGGAAAAAAGACGAAAAGATAAGAACAAAATAAAATCTAAAAAACTTAGAATTTAAAAACAATATATGAAAGGAGAAAAAGAAATGGATTAAACGGGTTGAGCAAGAGTTAAATAGATGATATTTTAATATGTATGAAAAATGTGCTTAATCAGATTAACTTGTCAACATTTTATTATTTATTATTTTAATTTTATAATAAATTATTATATTAGTTGTAACAAAAAAATTATATTACTTGTACTAAACTTATGAATAAATCGATTTAAGATATAGCATTTAAACACATTTTGTGACCAATTTAAACTTCTTCTTTTTACCATTTTTACTTGTGTAAACAGTTATAAATAAAATACAATACAAAATTAATTCCATTTTTAAGTAAATGTTTTTAAATTACCTTCTCTAATAATATTCTCATATGTCCAAGTTGGCAAACAAAAAGGGAATATTGAAACATGAGTTGACCATAAATGAGGGCAGAAAACAATGGCCAAAGGCAGGAGCACACAGATTTTAATTTTACTATTCTGGTTCTTTTTAAATTATATTTTAAAAAATGGTTAAAATACATTAAGTAAAACATATTCTGTTTTCGTTTTTATTTTGGAAATAGTTTGAAATTTGTTTATTTTAGTATTTAATGTTGACGTGTAATGGGCGTAGAATAGAAGCGTTTTTAACATATATTTCTATGACACAAATTTATGAAATCCCAATACTTATACTAAAATATGATATGTATTTCAAATGAATACATTTAATCGATTGGTACATAATCAACACTAAATACGTCCATAGATAAATCAATCCACTAAACCATACGCCCATTCTAATCATAAATCCAATTCGTATTATTGTACTCCTACTTGTAATTAACATACCAAACCCACAATCAAACCACCGGCTACCGTACATTGCACCTAACTAATGGTTTTTTTAATTCAGCGGTATCAGTGTTGCATCTTACAATCCTTATATACAATAATAATCAAATGAAATTCTAAAAATATCGTAAAATCTAGTAAAACCTGTATTATTTCATAGTGTAAAACAATTATGTAAATTATCATATATTAAATCTTTTTAAAGGTACCCATTTATAGGTGAAAAGAATATACATTGCACTTGATATAGGGACCACCACCCTTGGCTCGAAGGATGAGCAACCTGGTTGCACCACTTGTTTTAGAACTCATTGCATCCTCTACGACATTAATTTTTCCTTTTTTGAAACCTAGATTTGTAATCATAACTAACTTGTAATTAAACGATAAATAGAACGACCAGATGCATTGTATTATGTGGTTAATTATATTCACATCGGCATTTTTGAAATGACGTTTTTGAGTATACGGAAAGTGGTTGTGGTTATATTCACATTGGCGTTTTTCAAAATGATGTTTTTAGTATACGGAAAGTGATTGTGGTTAAATTCACATCGGCATTTTTGAAATGATGTTTTTGAGTATACGACAAGTGGTTGTAGTTATATTCACATCAACATTTTCGTAATGACATTTTAGAGTGTACAGGATGTGGGTTTGGATTCGAATTGGTTTTAATTTCATCAGAAACCCGTCGTTTTGTATTGTACTTTATAACTATAATTAATTTATTTTATATTACATTACCTATTTTTTGTAGCAAATTCTATCCATACTTCCTCCTATAAAAACCTACATACTCCCTCTTATAAGAACCTACTTTTTTTCTTGACCTCCTCTACACTAAAATTAAAAAAAAAACACTAAAAACAATGCAAATTTATTTTCATTTTAAATCTTTTTTTTCATAATTTTCATTTTAACCATTATATTTTTCTGATTTATTATTTTAAACTCTTTTGATATTTTCTTTTTACTCCCATTAACTTTCTACTTCGATTTTATACCCTAATCATACTAATTAAATTACAGTGTATTAATTAAAATACATATTTTTTTAGTACTATAAATTTAATCATTCTAAGATTAAAACAAATGACAAATAGCATTATTTTTATTTTAATAATTATATAATTTTGATAAAATTTGATTTATATTTGTATACAATATAAAATTTTGTTTATATTTAACTAACTTGAGTGTTATTCTTGTTTTCGGTCATTTATGGAACACAATTTTCTCCATTTTTTTTTGCTTAATTCTAGTTCTGTATTTACATGTTTTTGCTATCTGTCATAAATTTAATAGCAGCAAAATAATAGGATTTAGTTATACATACAAATGTGTAAACTAAGCAATATATTATTATATAAATAGATGTATATATGAGGGATGTTCAAACGAAAATAGTAACAAAATAAGAAAATAAGACAATAAAATCACGTTCAAAATTAGATGTGATTTTACACCAACAGTCAACATGTAAGACTCCAACCACACGGGTTCTGGCGTATTGGTTAAGGCACTGGGAGATGTGGTGGAATATCCCATCTGCCCAGGGTTCGAATTCAGGCGTACACAATAATTGTGGCCACTGAGGTTTAATCAGGGCTGATGTCTTACAGTCATAATTTGTCAAGGGATTAGTCTAGGCATAGCCTAGGACACCCTTCGAAAAAAAAACATTTAAGACTCCGTTTTAAAGGGTATAATTATTCTTACCCGATTTAATTGTAATTAAAATAACAACCAAAGATAGTTAAGGGGTTAAAACCGTTAAATAACCAAACTCTGATTAATAATATATATATATATATATATATATATATATATATATATATATATATATATATATATATATATGTACCTCAACCCTCTACATGGTGCAACCCATGCAACCCTTTATCCACCACACATTTTACTTTTAGTTTTTTTTTTAAATTACATAAAATGTGTGATGGATAGAGGGGTTGTAAAGGTTGCACCATGTAAATGGGTTGCATTTGAACACCTCTCTCTCTCTCTCTCTATATATATATATATATATATATATATATATATATCAAAATTATTTTTTAAGTTAGAGTAAATCACAAAACCAAATCCATAATCATCGCCATCTTCATTTTAATCATTCCATGACCGCCATTCTCAATACTTCATATTTCTCTCTCTCTCTGAAACTCTCTCTCTCTCTCCCTCTTAAATTACTTGCAAATTATCGATGAAATCAACAACATAATTACATATTCGGAATCTACGCTTCGAATCATTCCTAAAGGTATAAATTTTTCTTAAGTTGGTATGTTAGGGTAGTTGAAGTCGGTTGGTAGATTATGATGTGTTATTGCAAAGTTATGATAATATACATGTATAGAAATGTTCGTTTTGATCAAAATTACAAAAGGGTAAAGTTTAGAATCAAAACGGTGATATTTGTATCTAGATGTTTAACCGCACACCAAGTGTTCGGTTTAATGCTTAAGAGAATAAAATTTCGTGATTAAGCTTAGGATAATAACCATTGAGTTCTATGTTGTGCGAGTAATAATAATTCGTGGTTTAAATAGGCAATCGAACGAGTTAAACTTCATCCTGAGTCTCGGTTGATTGCGTGATACATCTCAATTTGGTTAAGATATGAATTTCATTTCTTTTGAATCGTGGACAACTATTTGTTGTAGTTGACCCTTCCTAAAGGTGGTTCACCACCTTGTGATTGATTAACCGAACGTGATCAACAAATGTGAAACTATACACACACATACACATTGATTTTGGTTTACTGAATCAATTGTTTGAACATTTTGACGTTTTATTAAAATGTGTCTCGTATGAAATTGTTTATGAAACTTGTGAAGTATATTGACTTTGATATTTATGAACGCCATTTAGGTAAGTGACATATGTTTAGTTTTCGTTGTTATTTTAGAACAACCAAATAAATGGGCACATTATTTGGGATGCCTTCTATGGCGACTTTGTTGTCATGGTGTCCTACAGGTGAACTCGGTCCACCAGAGTTAAGCCCATTAGTGGGTTACGTGAACCCACTCTAGGGACTAAGCCAACTTTGTCAGCTCCAGGGGGCGGATGGATCGATCCTAGAACTTTTACCCACATAATATGTGACCGTGGTTAAATTCACTTTGATTTTGGTGTGTGTGCCAGCACGCCGACCCAATAGTTCGTGTGGTTGATCACCCCACGAACACAACAGGAATTGACGGACTTTATTTATATTACGTTTTGAAGTTAAAGTGTGAATCGTTCTTTAGATTCTTGATTTTGATTTTGAATATTACTGAACATTTACTTTGCTATGAACTTCAGTTTCAAGAACTTTCTTCAAATTGAATTTTTAAGTCTTCCGCTTTGTTATTGATGCGTTTATTGTTATTTTCGAACTTATATTATGATCCATTCACAGAGCCCTGTGCTCAGCCGTATTTTTGTGTTCTGACACGGCAGGTTCGGAGTGATGCTTACGGGGACGGGACTTGAGATCGAGCGTGAAATTTTGGAGTTGTTAGACTCACTTTATCATATAAACGTTCTAAGTTTATGAACACTTTTTGAAGTGTAATATTTTGGATTGTAATATATGCTTAGAGTTTATAAATAACTCTGAATTAGTTATGTATTTATGTTAAGTCCCGTTCGTGACATCACCCATTTCGGACCATGGGGACAGGGGATGTTACACAACACAAGGGTATCCGGAAGACGTGGCCCACTAGCTCATATCTCGGCCAATGTCTTGTGAATCACATGTGATTTTAGTGTAAAATCACATATGATTCGACCGTTTTCTTATTTTTTTTATTTAGTTATTTCTCATATAAACCTGACTCATGTATGTATGTATATATATATATATATATCTTGATTGGATGAAGGAAACAGACATGGGTGTTGGTATATAAACATATTTTCATTTATTTGTTGTATGTACTTGTGTATCAATAATTCCAAAGTCACCAAAAGTCAGAAACATGGAGACAGGGCCATGGGTTTTTGGTGAGCACCAGGAACGAGAGCGGGACCGATTACACTGGACCGGTTGTGAAAAAGAAATCAAGGATTGGGACCAATTTCTGGTCATCTCTATATGTGAGTGAGGAGGGCGTATGAATATCAATGCCCTAAATAAATTATTATTTAGTTTAGACGCATTAGAAAACTAAATAATGAAGGGGTACTCAGATTTCAAAGAGTCTCTGAGATTCCCATCTGTCCTCTTAATCATCTCAAAGATCTTTTGTGTCTATTGTGCGACTTCTCTCCATCAGCTGAACCGATCAAGACAATCAATCGTCAAGAATTAATAGATCGAAGGCAAAAAGGAGAAGAAATACCTGACTATATGATCAAGGTTCTAAAGTCTTATCTAGATAGCTGATAGATTAGTCTCTTAATTCTTATAATCTATTAGTTAGATTTACAGTAGTTAGTTCTTCATTTGTACTTTATAATTTCATCACTCTTGTAATTCTTTCTTTGAATTAATGAAAATTCAGTGAAGTACTTAACCCTATCAGTACTATAAAAGATCCCTCAAAATAGTAATTCGGACATGTATGTTATGAGTCCTGATTATTCCTCATTTTGACTTATTAAAAGTATTTTTTCAGTTACTTTGTCATTATCAAATAGGGGGATATTGTTAATCCATACTCTCTCAGTGATTTGATAAAGACCCTCTTCTATACTTAGTGAAAATTACGTTTAATAAATATGTATTAGTGTTTCATCATCAGCGATCAGACTGAGTCTGTTCAGTTATCACTGATGATCTCTCTTGTAAACATTCATATGTATTAGTGTTTCACTATCAGCGGTTAAATATTGAGTATGTTCATTATCGCTGATAGTTTCTGATGTAAACAGTTAAACGTAATCCCTGAAGACAAGTTTCACATCAAAAGATGTTCATTGCTGAATCGAAGACGAAGCTGCTGAACAAAGACAAGTATACTAGTGACCTGATGCGGATATCAGTAAAGCAAAGGCAAATCAACACACGCGAAGAAAACCTGAGGAAAAGCTTCAGCGATAGCTGAACTTCTTTGTATCTCTGAAGGAAGAGATATTCAGCGATCAATGATCACTTAGCTTATGCCTCAAGTCTCTTTTGCCTTTCCCTTGCACACCCAGCACGATGTGTCAGAATGGGCATACCTCTGCCACAATTCGTACAACCACTCTGTCAACTACACTGTTCATGATACGGCCGAAAGCATGTCTCCCAAAGTCAGACTCTCTCAGCCAATCAATGAAGGACACGTGTAAAGTGTTCTGCCATGCATTTAATGCATAGGGTATAAATAGAAAGATCAACT